>CM057003.1:118893678-120315512 GCA_029891345.1 Dryococelus australis | reverse complement strand
TGGGGATGCAAATGAGCAGTATGAATGACTGAGAGCAACTGGAGGAACCACAAATGGAATGCAAAAGCATAAGATAGCATTATATGAGATGGACATTTGAACATATGAGGAATGCAATTATTGTATGATGTAATAGAAAGTACCTGGAGTAATCCCAGCTGGATTGCAAAAGCGTGAAGTAGAGACACGGTACATTTATTAGGAAGGAACGCAAGAGCATTAAGTAGACACATTTAGTAGGATCGAATGAGAGAACCTGTAGAAAACCACAACCGGAATGCAAGAGCATGAAGTACCAACTGCCCTGATGGACGATGCTTGCGCACTTGCCAATGGGTCTACAGGCTGGTATATGGATATTACCAGCTGCCCTAGAGACTGGGGATACACTGTCCACCGCTGGGAATACGTCAACCTCTTGTGTCTCGATAAATAGGAGGACGTTTCAGTGTCCGAGTGGAAATAGGGAGGAGGGGAAATAGCTCATGTTAGTTCAAAATCCGCTACTGTCTCCCTAGGGAAACCGTTGCTTTTACCTTGAAGCAAACCTCCGTTCAAAGCCGTGGCAGCAGGCCCGGCATCGTAATGACATCCAGCCTTCACAGCCCAGCATCCTAACGAAATCCAGCCACCACAATGTTGAGTTGAGTGCAAGGGAGTGCTAACGGTATTTTTAATGTTTTTTTCTCATTTTGATGTGTTTGTAGGGATATTGGTGGTAGATAGGCGATTTTTACGGATATATCTAACACACGAGAGAATTTCACAATGTTTAAACTATTTCTAAGAGTGACCTAAGTGTAAATTTTAATTTTTTGGGGAAATTGCTTATAGACGAGTGTGGGAATTAGGCGACTTTGAAAGGTGTGATTTGCATGTTAGTTATGACAAACGATTGACGAATATTTCCGAATGCAATTAAATTTTAGAGAATTTTAGAGTATTGTACGTAGGAATAAATTACATGCATCGAATTGGAAATTTCAGTGAATAATAAGTGTAATTACTCCAGTATGGAATGAAACATAATGTGAGTCTCGAGCTTAGAAAATAATTTACACGAGAGAAGTATAACACTGTTACGTCAGTATGGAATTAACAATCTACAGTGAAATTTCCCTATAAATAAAACTATCCAAATATATATGATGCCTCTCACACATATCTTAGACGTCGGTCTGCCTGTGAGACTGGCGAGGAGGAAAAAATCCACACGTAAAAAGAAATGGATTGAATAACATGTGTAGTAAAATTGCAACTCTCCCAAAACACGTCTGTCCGGCTGCGAGCTCAGTGAAACACTGAGTCGATCTTACGTCGGGAGCCTGACAATAAATGTGTGGAGCTCGTTCGGAGGCTGACAAGTGATTAAGGTTATAGCTACTAGGAAATAGATGTGAATATGATTTACGTGACAAATGGATAAAAATTATGTTTACGATGCACATACTAATATATAAATTAGAGCAGTTGAATTTTAAACAGACACAATTGACAAAAAAAAACATAATGAAATTTATCAGGAGCTATACGACAGCAAATCCGTCCACCTCAGAGGTCACATGATGAATGAGGGTATTGTATGAGGTGCGCCTGCTTATATATCTGCAGTGTGGCTGGCGTCTTAAAGGCAACTGAGTACAAATTTACGACTGGCAGAAATTCTACCAAGGTACTATTAACAATTTGATTAGTCCTACAACTATGTGAATATATAAAAGTGAATTATTTAAAAAATAAAGAACGTACTAGGAATTTTTTCCATAATGTCTGATAAATAGAGCGCACTTGTTAACACAAACACGAGTTGAATGTAATACCATGTTTCATCTACCGAACACACAAACGGGGCTTACATGATAAATACCCTAGAACACGAAAATTTATATTTTTCCCCGATAAAATAGTTTTACTTTAAAATGCATACATCTAGCCACCACAGGCCCACCATCGTAACGAAATCCAGCCTTCGCGGGCCCGGCATCTTAATGACATCAAGCCGTCGCAGACCCAGCATCGTAACGAAAGCCAGCCATCGCAGGCCTGGCATCGTAATGAAATCCAGCCACCGCAGACTCGTCATCATAATGACATCCAACCTTCGCATACCTGACATCGTAACGACATCCAGCCACTGCAGGCCCAGTATCGTAATGACATCCAGCCACCGCAGGCCCGGCATCGTTATGATATCCAACCGTCGCAGGCCCAGCATCGTAACGAAATCCAGCCACCGCAGTCCCGGCATCGTAATGACATCCAGCCGTCGCAGGCCCGGCATCGTAATGACATCCAGCTTTCGCAGACCCGGCATCGTAACGACATCCAGCCATCGCAGGCCCGATACTGTCTGCCACCAGTTAGCAGCTAGTCCATATTTCCATCGGACAGCTTCTGGCGTAAGAAAGCGTGCTGGTGTCGGCTGGCCGGAGCTTTTTCGGCCAGCTTTTACCGGCTCGATTCTGACCCGTATTTTCCGTATTTGCTGGGTTCTTACTTCCTGTTGGTTGAAAAATTTGGTGAAATAGGAGTATGGCCAACCCTTTTATTAGTCTAATTTCCGAAGGAATCATAGGCCTATGCAACCACCTGCTTGTCTGAAATGTATGTCACCCCAACCTCCTTCATAATAACGTTTAAACCCAACAACAGGATTTAACCAAACTATGTCTCTATAAAGTATTTATTACGGACATAAGACTTCTATATTTTTCAAAAATGCCGGTTATTTATTTCCAAATGTGTGCCATTTTGAGACTAACACTGTGTTGTATTTCGGGAACTAATTGTCAGATTGAACTCCAATATTTGACCAACCTTTAGGCAAGTATAGATCATGTAGATCATGAAATCAAGGCGACGGACAATTAATTAAGCCAAAACTAATTAACTTAGGAGTATCTTTACTGATTCGCCTAACAATAATTACAGTGTAATGAGGTTAGTGGGGTTAGGTATCGAGGTAAGTGTGAAAGACAATCTGTTAAGGTAGGACAAGGATATAAGCGGTTCCCCGCTCGCTTTCTCATCCAAGCGTAGGTAACTTACTCCCAATCACCGCTCGGAGAACACCGTTCAGGGAACGCCGACCACGACTGACACACCAGCCCTTAGCCTCAGTGTCCACCACACTTCTCGTTCACGCCCACCTTCTCCGATATCCTTGATTCCTATTGGCTCTCCCTTGTAGCCTGAGCTTGGTTACCGGCGTTCAATGTTGATGAAATTGCCCCCACCCCAGTATGTCTTCCAGACCCAGAGATATTCTACGTAATTCTGCAGATTTCTGCATTTTAATCGTTGCGTTACAGTCCCCGATGTTTGTGAACATTTAGAATAACAGTCGTTTACTGCATTCCTGTCTTACAAGGTTTCACTTCTTGTGTTGTAATCGTAACAATCTGCGTTCCAGAATGCTAGGGAACATCAGCAGTCGCAGTTCCATATATTAACTTGGAAACGAGCTTTCGATAGAGGGATAGAAAGTGGAGGCAGCCTTTAACCTAGGATACCAATGCTATGGAGTATCAGCAGATGTAGTGTCATTGGACTTACGCTTTTAACATGGTAAACGGTTTTCCTTGGTTCGTAACCCGTCGAAGGCAATTAGATGTAAAAAGGAGTAATTCATATTGAGTATTTACATAAATGTTAATTGCATAATGAGTAATGGCATAATAATCAATTACGAGTACTAAAATTAAGTACATGTACCAAGATTAAGTACACATTACTAGAGGGCAATTACACACATAGTACACATGTTAATACATTAGCTATCGAAACACAAATGACTAGGGTTTTGAGGAGTCGGTCAGCCCTTGGTTCAAGAACCATAAAAGGTAATTAACAAGCAATTTGACGTAATTGAAATCTTAGTAATTGCATAATATACAATTGCAAGTACTTACATTAGGTAAATGAACCGAGAATAAGTACAAGCGTCGATACTAAGTTCACATACCGAGAGAGAAGTTACACACTAAGTACACATGTTCAAATATCGGGTGCCGAAACACAATGGACGAGATTGGTGAGGCACTCCACGGTTCGAGTTCCGTCGAAGGTAAGTTATTTGGTAATTAGATGTAATTGCATATCTATAGAGTAATTGCATAACGAGTAATCTCATAATAAATAATTACCAGTACCGAGACTATGAAAACACACCACAAGAAATTACATGTACCGAAAATACTTACACACCGTGAATAATTACATTGTAATTACCTAGAAAGAAGGCTTACATATCCTACCACGACCACTTTTCAAACAATACTGTGCTGCGAATCACTCATATTTTTGTATTATATGTTTGCCATGATGGTTGGTTTTGATTCCCGCCATGGGTAATTGAAGGATAATTACTTTTATACCGCTCTACTACCCAATTCGATTCACATCGAGGATATTTAAACCGTAAATACATTTATACTGGACCAGTTCTCGGTTCGAACACCGTTGAGGGTAAGGAAATCATAAATATAGTTATACTCAGCTACATCTTGCTTCGATTACTGTCGAGGATAATTAAATTGCAAATACACTTATACTGGACCACTCCTTGGTTCTAACCTCTCGAGGGTTAAGAAAACATTAATATAGTTACTGACCGAAACCTTCCTTCGATTCCCATTGAGGGCAATTTATTATTAAGTAACATTGTATTCAATTACTACTTAGTTCAAAGGCTGCCAAGGCCAAACCGAAATTACATTTATACTGAGATAGTCCTTAGTTAGACCCCCATAGAGAGTAATTACAGCATAAATACACTTATACTTACATATTCCTTGGTTCAAATTCCAGTAAGGGTAAATATAGGTGAACCGATTAAGTCCTTGGTTCTACTCCTGTCGAGGGTAATACAGTTATATACACCCTGCACAAGGAAATTAAACCGTAATTGCACAGGGTAGTTTCATTCGAGCAAGTACTCGTAATAACACGTCCAACCTCTATGGGAACTAATGCCATACTGAACCCCAACAAGTATATCGTTTGAATAACACCGCCACAATCACGCTGATATAGCGTCGGAATACTTAACCACGTTTAAATTCCGAGGACCTCATGAGTGCCAAGCGAATATTCCCCGCTGTCGGCGAGAGTGTTGACATTTTTCCCGTTACAAATTCTGTGAAGCGCGGAGAGCCAATCGACCAGCAAACGTGAGTGAGTGAACACCGGGCCACTCTCTAAAGAATGGGAAGATCTAGGGACGAGAGTTGTTCCATTGAATGCTGACAGGTGCGCGGAGATCGTGGCGTGGAAACTACATTCTTTACCCAATGGCCGGTAGTGCATGAAGGTGTAAGTGAGAAGTCGACAGTGAGGAGTCAGCGGGGAGAAGTCAGCAGTGAGGAGTCAGCAGTGAGGAGTCAGAGGGGAGAAGTCAGCAGTGAGGAGTCAGCAGGGAGGAGTCAGCAGTGAGGAGTCAGCAGTGAGGAGTCAGCGGGGAGGATTCAGCAATTAGGAGTCAGAGGGGAGAAGTCAGCAGTGAGGAGTCAGCAGTGAGGAGTCAGAGGGAGAAGTCAGCAGTGAGGAGTCAGAGGGGAGAAGTCAGCAGTGAGGAGTCAGCAGTGAGGAGTCAGCGGGGAGGAGTCAGCAGTGAGGAGTCAGCAGTGAGGAGTCAGAGGGGAGAAGTCAGCAGTGAGGAGTCAGCAGTGAGGAGTCAGCGGGCAGGAGTCAGCAGTGAGGAGTCAGTGGTGAGAAGTCACTTATCAGTATTAGAGCTGCCATTTGAAAGTAATTGTCTGGCACACAAGAATCATACAAAAAATAATATTGCCTGTTACAGTACATCATCATGTTTGTTGGGAATGGATTGACTGTTTCCCAAAATACTATATAAAAACATTTTTTTTTTGTGTGGATCTAAGTTAGAGAATGGCAGAGTAATGAGGCTCTGTACTGAAAAATGACAAAGTTATAAAACATACTGCCAGCATACAAAGTTAGGTTGATATTTGTTTTTAGTTTCGTAAATATAACACATTGGGGAAAATGTTTATATGACAGCCATTTTTTAAATATGTGTCTGACAATATCAATAGTAATTGGTGAATTGTCTCTGGAGATATGACACAAAAAGTGTATTTATTCGTGTAGCACAATCTTACGAAATGGTGGACAAATGTAGCTATGTGTCAGCATGTGTGATATTCTAAACATATAGGTTTAGAAACATAATTTGTCGAAAATGGTCGAATGGTAGACTAAGATGGGGCTAAGGGACGCACCTAAGTTTTAAAATCATTAAGTGAATATTAATAAGAAGAGGAAGTGTTTCGCTGCAAGTCTGAAATGCACACGTATTAATGTACTTCGTTAGTTTCACAAATTAGGAAGGGGGATGCATTATTTCATAATTTGCAGATATGTTTTGAAGTGAAAAAAGGATCATTACTCTACTAAGGGGGCAAAGATCCGAATGGGATGGGGCAATTATACGAACGTTATACCTTCTAAAATAACATCGGTAAACACTTTAACAGCACAATATTACTTTTATTGAAATCTGTGTTTTTTTTTTTATTTTCAGTACTCTGTAAGCGGTTATATATATATATATATATATGCTATAAAATCTACAGAAACCACATTAAAGCAAATCGTCATCTATTAGGGCCTACTTAATGCCAAAAATTAAATGTTAATATAGATACTGAATACAAAAAATTAAGAATAATTTTGTACTCAAAATATATAGTAAGTTAAGGGTTCGTGAGTGATGGAGGCCTAAAAAATAATAACAGAACAAAATTTTTTTTTTTGGAGTTACTCACAAAGCATTAAATTATCAATATCGAATATAGCTATTTTAATTTTCGGTGAGCGCAGCGTTCAATTTATATCTCTAATCAATTTAAAGTCATTCTTAATGTCTCTGTTTTGTTATAGTTAACTAATACACAGTCATCATTGACAAATATTAAGTCTGTTTGTTGCAATAATTCGAAATGTCTTTTACACTCACACATCCTAGTAAATAGTCCCACCTGTCATTTGCACCCTTCATTGCACCCGATGCTCGCAGTAGCAGACTTTACACCCGCTGGTCACTCTCGTTACCATTCGTCGCTTTCCTGGCTCCTTGTCTAAGTTCGCAAAATCGCTGAAACTCCCGACTTTCTTAAAAACTCCCATTTCGGAGGCCCGCCGAGCTTAAAATAAGTAATATCGCTGGTGTGAATCTGGAATGCTTGCCACACCCCGAGTTACGCTGCTAGAAACTAGGTCATTAAAACTGAATATTCTCCATTTAATGTAAGTGGTGTAAATTTTGACAGTTGTAGAAAAGTAGCACGGCCACTGTGTATCCTTCCACGGCAGCTGTTTTTTCATTGAAGAAAAAGACGTTCGTAAATAAATGTTTTCAGTCCAATGCATACTTCATTTTCCTCCGTCCTAGTGTTCCTTGTCATAGCAGGCACTGAAAGTCTGACGTTAAATAACTTCCATCCAGTAGTTAATGTGCGAAATTAAAGCTAGCTTGGCGTTCCAACCTGTTTATTTTTTAATGACAGGGTTAAATTTGTTGGGGTTCTGTTTATTTTATTTTGAGGTAAAATGGGGAAAAAAGCGTGGCCTTAAGATTAACGTTTTTCGTGAGACGGAATTATTTTGATGTTCTTATGAGTGTGTGGCATTTTGAGTTACATATTGTTTTGATGGAGCAGAGGATAATTTTGCTACTACGGAAATACTATTTAATTAATTTAACTTCGAAAATTAATACTTTTATGAAAACACAAAACGCGATACATACGTCGCTGCTCGTATTCGTACAGATGCAGCAATACACACAACACACACACACTTAGGCCGAAGTTGACCTTACACTCGCATTTACGATGTAGACAAACAAATATTATTCACTCACGACAAAAGTGTGGAAAGTGCGGCTTTATTCTGGCCAAGAAGATTTCAATAATTATATTAAAGTTTTACAAATACATTTACAAAACACAGAAACCTACCTTTATGTAATATTTGCAACTTCTCGAACACGTGTTTTTCTATGGCACTCCTTGCTAGTTTACTTCACTAAAATCACGTTTGTTCGTCACTAGCATTAAATAAGTTATTTGCAAAATCATTCAGTAAAATCAACACAGCGCACGTTTCCTTATACAAAGAAACTTTAATCTTATATACGTAAATTATATTCGTGTCACTTCGCTGTGGAAGGCGGTAAGGAAAATGGCGGAACGGGCAGTTTTAACGACGTGCCGATTAAAATTACATTTTACTCAAGAAAATGCACTACAACGATACCTACAATCAACTATGTTTGAAAAACTCAAATAAAAAATAATGAACTACCGATTAAATATTTCGACAACACCAATAAGATATTTGTAAAATAAACATGATGAGAAAGAAACTACACGCACAAACGCCTTCAACTGTGTGGAAACTGGAAACATAAACTTGGCTAGCCATCGCCTGGAAACGTTTACTGTTTCATATGTGTCGACATACTCTGACATAAATGCTAAATATGTTTTTAAAGTTCAGTTATTAATAGCCAAGAAAATGTAATGTTGATTTAAAAACATAATTTAAACAATACATGTTGTAATTATAACTAATATTTTAAATTACAACTTTCAGTTCCAAGTACTATTTAATTCCAAAGCCATAATCACAATAGCCAACCTAACGACACGGATCCCGCAGCAGTTCATAAGCTGATAAAATACTCTACGAGCGAGAGAATGTACTGTTTACATTTGTGCAGGGTGGTCATATTGTCTGTCGAATTTTACTCCACTCATATGAAATGGACAAGAAATATTCTTCATATAAACACATAAATGCAATCTGCTGAAGGTGAGGACCGCCCGAGTCTCAAACGACTTAATACGACAGGGCACCACAGCTGGCCTCCGTGACGCCGACATTGTACATTCTGATTGAGTCTCATATTACAGCTCTCTCCTCTACTTCCTCTTTGCTCGCTTGCGCGATGCAAAATAGCGACAAGAAAAATAATATCTTCATGGTGTGGGCAATGTCCCTGTATTGATTTCACTTGGTCCGCCCCTTCTTTATTTAAACCAAGTCGCTATAAAATTTTCCCTTTAATTAGATGAGGCATTTTCTCCTTTTCTTTGACATCTTGATGCAATCTATTCTTTAATGGGTTATCTGATATTATTTGGGAATATTTAAAGCTTTTACTCTGGTTTGTTGGCTCAAAACTCTTCGGTAATTGAATTATATATTTAGTGAAACCGGAGTTCTAATACCTGAAAAATTTTGGTGGTTTTCATTAAAGATACTTACTATTTCACATGTCACAGGAGAAACCAAGTATTATGCTAGGTCACAGCATAAATCAAGCTAGAAATATCTTCATTGGTTTCACATGTGGTCAGTTTATTCATCCACAATTGAAAATTCTGCTCTTTCGTGCCTACATTCTACAATTACAACATTCGCGAGTTTCTGCAAAGTCTAAAACATTTTATGGAAGAAAGTCTCCATCTGTGAACACGCCAGGGTCGATAGGCAACATTCCGCATGCTCTCAAAGGATTTCCTGCTTTCCTTAATGTTGTACATTTTGCATAAGATTTCTCGGAAATAAACAAAAAATTGTTGGGAATTATATTGATTTCAGGATGTGTCACTGGTCATTTGTTGCATACTCCCATATAGAAAGCCACCAAATGCCCAAAAAGGCTTCAGTCAAGTGGTTGCATTTTGTGCATAATATGGGGCGGAGGAGTTACTAAATGTATGCTATAGTCACGGCCGAAGTTTATTGCATTTAATGACAAATGTGATGCATGATTATCCAGCAGAAGCAACACAGGATGACCTTCGTCAACCAGAACCTTTTACTGAAAGTGACGAATCCATTGAATGTACGTGCCAGAATTTATATATTCCAAGTCAGAACACATCGCGACATTGCCAAGATGTTTAAATATAAGTCCCTTACAATAATAACTATATTATACGTCTACTGCAAAAATTCCAGCACTATATGGTATAAGGTTTCCAGAGAAATACTGATACAAACATTTTAAAATGTGTATGTTGGAAATTCATCAGTGAGGGGCTAAGGTACGCACATAATACGTATCGCGGACTTTTACCTCATTACTAGCTGCGGATGTTTTCCCCAGAGTGCAGTCTTTTCTGTATGTGACTTGTGCTGCTACCCGTGATGAGAAATTCCAACTACAACTACAGCGCTGTAACCACAAAGGTTTTAGTGATCGGTTACAGAAATTATATTCGACCACTGTAACCAATGACACACCTTATTGCGCATGGTTGTAAAATTACATCAGATTATGATAAAAATGTTTGCTTCATTATATTTGGTAAATGTTACAAACGGACGCAATAAATACGGCAATAACCATCCCACCGCCTAAAATATTATACTGAAACCATGGCAATAGTATTTTTCATTTTTACGAAATATTCCGAGATAGGGCCTTTGCCCCACGCGAATTTTACCCCCCTTATTACAGTATTGTATATATACCAAATAAAGGTAATTTAATAGTAGGCCCACCATCTTGAAAATAAGTGCTTATTAATTTAAACTGAACGCTTTTACATACACCACAATGTATTAATTATTTCTAGATTTTGTTAAAAATTTGTTGAGTAGTTTTCGAGATATAACATAAAATATTTATTTTTTCATATTCACAACAACATTCATCTCCAAATCTCATGCGAAAATCTATTTGTGACACCACCAGTAATTGTGAAGGCAGGCAAATGTTCTGTGTGACTGCATTAGCGCGGCTCCTAAAACATGAAGATTACGCATGTTTCGAACAAATAAAAAATTCAAAGGAAATATATTACTGTTAAAAACTGTAAAGTTTTGGATATAATGTATACAAAATTCATATTGTAAAGTCTAAACATATGCATATCAAGTCAAATCGTTCAAATTTGCATCCTTTAATGTTATTCACCGAAGTAAAAAACACCCACTTCCCAATAGAATATACCGATTAATTCCGGAAACTCGGCGTAAAATTGTACAAAAGTGTCGTTCTGAGATGCTAGGCTCGTATTATTGTTCTAACTAATGAGCTCGTGTAGTGCTGAAACAAAACCCGTGGCACGTAATTGGGATCTATCGGTATAAGTGTGGCTAAGTACTTAAAACCAAACTAATCAAGTGTAGTGCATTTAGCGAGTGCGGAGGCCGAGGAGTGGAGTGCGCTCTCGGCGGAGGTAATGGTCTACGGCCTAGCAGTGCTCGAGAACGCTCTCCAGAAGGGAATGGAGAGGGAGAGGGGGCTTGCAAGAGTGCTGGCAGCACGACCATTGGGGGATGTTAAGGCGATTTGTGCCGCAGAGAGGATAGAGCATGGAGCAGAGGGAATTGCAGTGCGTGTGTTCCTGCACACCGCGCTGCCATCTACACTCCCCAAATTTCGTTGATGGTGCTCGCCTCCTGGCTTACAGGCATTCCTAGCGTCCTGCTAACTGCTTATATTATTAGCTCTGGACTGTAAGCAATATATACATATATATAAAGTTACCTTTATAATTGCGAATGTAATAATCCTACAACCATAGTGGCTCAGGGAGAGATAGACAGACAAACATGACCCAATATACATTATATGGATACACATATTTTAAATCCCGACTTCACATATTATGCTGAATTATTCGCTTTGTTACATATTTTGAGTTTCATGGGTATTACTAGAAATGACAGAATATAGAATTGTTATAATTTACTAGTTGCTTAATACATTCATATCTTATTTCAATTTTACTGTTTCTGGCTCCAAAAAGGGCAGAAACGTTTTGATAAAATATTAATATCTTCCGAACTGTCTAAAAGTAGTATATTACACAACTAGAACTAAGAACATAATTATTATACAATTCATAAAATGAAAATTTTGAATACTCTTACTTTGCCAGAAATTGCAATAAATCCGAAATTATGACACGAAAAAGAAGAAATAGTGCAAAAAAAAATGAAGCAGAGCCTTAACGGTTACTCTGTTTGCTACATGAAAAATGAAGCAGAGCCTTAACGGTTACTCTGTTTGCTACATGAAAAATCAACCAGATTTCAGAAACAAATCCAAATTGTTGTAATGAGAGCCAAATAGAAAAAGTGCTGAAAATATTTACAACCTCTTTATATGACTCTTCACTTAACACTCTTGTTAGTTCACTGATTATCTGCTTTAATAGTAGGAAAATGGGCTGGGGGCTGGCGAGGCGGGAAGTAACAGCGGCCATCTTTGATGATGTCATACCGAAGCCTCCTGCTCTATCATTCCTCGTAGCAACATTCATCTTGTTTTACCCTCTGAATTTACCTTTTTTTCCTATTCCCGACTTCCTGCTCTATCATTTCACTTTGTATTTACAAGCTCTTTCATTCTGATTCATTTACTTCGTGTTAGAGCATTCCAATTGTATTTTCTGTTGTTCTCTTCAGTTCCTTCCTTACTCTCTTACATTCTATCCCTTGGTTTTCTCATATACATTCAAGTCTCCTTTATTCCTCTCGTATCCCCTACTCCTTTCCCCTCTCTTACTTTTTATGTCCTCTATATTTAATTCCCTAGAGGGAAGGTGCTCCCGTACCCCTTCACTATAGGGGAACGTTGGGCGTGACTAGCGGCCAAATACAGCATATATGTGGGCCTGTATATCTCCCCTGCTGAGCTCACGTTCATAAGGACCTTAACAATAACACAAATGTAGTGTATATGTATATATAAATGTAATGTTTACTAAATTATAAAAAAATTATATGATAAACCAAATAACTGAAACAAATTAGTTTGATTTAATATTTTAACACATATAATGATAGTAAAAATAAAATAATTGTCTTACACTTAAGCGATTATCCACAACTGAACACTGGTGTATGAGAGTTTTACTTATTTTCTACTTAAATTTAATTTGTTATTATTTTAAAACTTTTCAATTATGTTTTCCCATATAGTGTAAGCAAAGACTCTTCATTTTAAAAAGACTGTTCCTTTCTGTTAAGTTTAAATATTAGGTGAAAATTAATATATATTGTTATAGTCGTGATGTAGCAATGCATAACGCATAAGTATACTCCAGACACAATGCAAGTTAACAGCTCTTATATAATATATATTAGTTTACACCTAATATTTATATTTTAACCGAAAGGAACAGTCTTTTTAAAAAGAAAAGTCTTCTTGAAATTACAGACTTTTTGAATCATAGTTTCACAACACAAGGTGGGAAATAATATGAGAGGACATGTACACTTTACTGACATATTGGCAACATACATTTTTATATACTAAAACCCAAAATTACATAAATATAGCATGTTACTTTACAGAAATTGATGGAAAACTGGTGAAAATGTGAAACAGTCTAAATATATTATGACGATTCGTAAAATTAACTTACACAAAATAATACTTTACAGAAATACTGAGAAGAAATATAACTAAGTATATCTTTGTTTAGTAAGAACAAGGCTCGGTGGGTCAGCAGGTTTCAGCAACAGTTCTCAACCGGGGAACGCAGAAGGGTAGATTTTAATACTCGGTGTGCCAGATAATTACTGTTGTATTATTAGTGCATTATAACCCCAGGACATTGTTTTATTAAAAACACAAAATCCTAACTTCAAACGAGTGGTAAAATGTGTGATAAAAGTCGCAGCTGGAGATATTGTTCGCTCAGCGCATGCTTTAAATAGTATCAGGAATGGATGTCCAACAGATTTCATTAACATATATTTTCAATCACTAGTCTGCGAGATGATGTAAAATCAACTTACAAAAATATTGGGTATATTTTACATTGAATTGTACTTTACTGAAATTGATGGAAAGACGACTGAACATGTGAAACATTTTTTGTTCCATAAAGCGAGATGAAAAATTTCACAACTGTAGCTTGATACTTTACTGAAATGCTGGGTAAACATGAAGGAAAAGTTACTATATAATATTGTGACGTATAAATGAAGAATCTTATAATTCAGACGCTCGGGAGTTACACAAGGTGGAAAATGTTCTTTGAATATTATAAGAGAAGACGTAAAATTACACAACTGTAGCAAGATGATTTACTCAGATGTTGGGGACAATTGAAAGAACAGACTTTATATAATATTACGATGTAAAAATTAAGAGACTTATAATTCAGACAGATACATTAGATCTTAAATTTTTTAGGAAAAGACATAATTTAACTTGCGCAAAGTAAGACAAAACTGAAATTGGTGGGAAAAAACGAATGAACGTATTATACAGCCTTTACTAAAATATTACGACATAAATTTTACTGCAGGGCAAACATGATACTTAAAAGAAATTGGTTGGAACCATGATTGAACTTATAAACAGTCTTTATAATAAGACTTCAACGTAAAATTAACAGTAGAACTAACATGATACTTAACTGAAATGATGGGAAACACAATTTAGCTAATGAAACAGTCTTTACTCACTAAATAATACTATACTAACATAGTATAAGTTTACAATTATATGTAACAACATCAGGTGTGTTACCAGAGGTCGTGTTGGAGCCCTTGCCGGGGGGGGGGGGGGGGGCAGCCGAGCAGATACATGAATGCAGTCGAGTGAAACTGAGTGTTACGTGGTGCAGGGGAATAGCTTGGGTGGCCCTTAGGCTACCATTGGAACGCTTGGCTAGCATGCTTTAAGTTGACTTCCAGTGTGTTTGTGTGCTATGACACCTCATAACATGTAGTTTTATTATAAAGGAACAGTATTTTCAAATAATTATATGTAAAATGAACAGTCCTATAAATCAGAGTTTCAAATCACAAGGTGGGAAATATTGTAAGAGGTGATGTAAACTTAGTGGAACAGACATTTTATATAATAAACCTTATACTTCCTTCACTGAAAAAGATATTTTACATAATAAAACTTATACTTTCATAAAACATTCATTTTATATAATAAAACTTATACTTTATGAAAATTGATATTTTATATAATAATAATTGTACTTTACTAAAAATTCACGCACGTAATTTAATATAAAAAAAAGGTGTTAGAACTAGTGGTGGTTGAGATAGCTGAGTGGTAGTTGGGCTGACAGTGATGATTGGTCTTCAGCAGTCATTTGGCTGGTGGGTATACCTACTGATATACACAATCTCATTTAATCTGCAGTTAGGAGTGATACTGAACAAACGTGTATTTGGGGTCTAGGTAGTTGTGTAATAGGGTATTATTATTATCTCGAAACTTATTGATTTCATTTACTCATTGCTGAAATTGTAATGGACATTTGCTATATAGGTAACAGTCAAAATTAAATTCGTTATTTTTCAAACAGTAGATTTGTAATGACCATTGCACAACTAACCTAAGTCGCTCGGTGACATTCGAATAGACAATTCCTATGCTGCTCCCGACCCCCAGATCTCATCGTGCGCCAGACATCAAACAGGCAATACCAATGTTGCTCCAGAGCTCAGTCGCGTGTTAGACACTGAATAGGTCATGCACAAACTGAGTTCAGTCTGCAGTCAAGAATGATATGGAGCGGATGTGAAATGGGGGTCCATGTACTTGTGCAAATGGTAATTATTATTCTCTCAGTACTTATTAATTTCAACTGTTTAGTTAATTATGGTCTTAGTGCTTACTATTCTTATTCATTGCGCAATTTCTTAGTACTTAGTAGTACTCATTGCTGTATTTTGTAAAGGTCATTTGCTAGATTTGTAATGGTCAAAATTCCTTATCCAAATACACAATGTTCAAAATTAAATTAATAACTTTTCCTCAATTTGTAATAGTAATTGCACAATTCCGACCTCAGTCGCTCGTCGACCTCTGAACGGGCAAAGCTATGTTGCTTCCGACCCTCAGAGCTCAATCATCTGCCAGACTCCAAAGAATCAACACCTATGATACTCACGATATACCGTCCCCTTCCCCTTCCCATCACCCTCAATTAGAGTTCAGTCTTCCTCCAGAATCTGAATAGTCAACAACTTGCTACCCCCAGCCCCCAGAGCTCATCGTCGGCCAGACACCAAACAGTCAACCCCTTAAAAGTCCCTTTGCCTTTCTTGTTTCAACTACCAACCGACCAATTACAGCACACGTGCATGGAAGGAGGGGGACTTAGGGGTAACACGAACAGCGAATCACAACAGCCTCCCGAGATAGGGTAATGGGTTACAGTCAATCACAGCACAGCTCATTGCAGGGGTAGTGGTTGAAGAAGTGGTGTCTCACAACTTTGTATGATCCCTTCCAAAAAGGGATACCACAATTTTGTATACTCCCCCCTCCCCCGTCTGCTCCCCTCTCTATCAACCGGTTAATATTATGGGCATTTAGTCCACTCTTGCACACGTTGATCAAAACAGCCCTTCTCCTACACTTACCTCCACGCATCCTGAGGTATGCTTGTATCAGCCGAGCCACGCGAAACATATGATTATTAAGTATGTCCTGAGGCAAATTGCCCATTCCTCAAATGCGGCTGTTTTAAGGGCTGAGGTTTAATCTACTGTGTTTGCTTATGTGCTATACACATGTCGCTGGAGGGGAAGACCCAAATGTTTACATGATCTACACAAGATAGGTACAATCCACTCCTACTAGAAACAATTATATTACGTATTAGTTTGCTAACGGGATAAATGCTAAACTTTTAGACGCAGTGTATTTTCGGTGTATCAATAACTAAGATTCTGCCCGGTTGGAAGATGACCAGTGCTGTCTAAAAGATGAATTGCCCATCCAATCGGCCGGACGCTGGAAGGTAAATCATCGACATCGTATGCTCACGACGATGTCTACGATCATCGATGTGGCATCCTCTTATAGAGCTGGAGATAACTACAAACACGCCATCTTAGATCGCCAGCGACTCGTTGCCCGTTTGCGAAGTACTTCGTTAAACTTTTCACGAACTGTACTCAGGCAATTCAGATGGAGTCGGCGATAATACCGCCAAAGACTATGTCGGGAAGTTAGTCGCAGGCATACCAACAATGGAAACCTTCCTCTTTACATCTACACTCCAGTAGCTCGCTGTCCAAAAAGATACTTACAATTTGAGCATGTGACATATTTTGGTGATGAAAAGTATTTCTAATTACAAACACGCCCTATAATAATTAGTGAAATGCGATGGAAGAGAGGAAAATAAATCATCATACCATACTGAATGCTAGAAATGTCGGGTACGAGAGAGATAGATGTCACTTCTTCCATAAGGCGAAGAGCTGTGACGTGATGCGACTTTGTGCACAACTATTGTCTGCAAAGGTGGAGATATTACGTGACCAACAGCCAATCACGTGTAGAAAATGTGACGTCATCTTTAAATAACTAGCATACACTGGTAGTAATTGTGGTCGTCGAGTTCTAGTGGGAAAATTGTGGGCGCGAAGTTGAAGGGTTGAGGGACGGGTGTGAAGTAAAACCAATGATTCGTTGGCTGAGGGTTGTTGACTAGATAGCCAATAAAAAATAGTTGTGGTGTTAAGTCGTCTACTGCTCTCCATTCTCAGATACAGTGAGCTATTCTACTTTCACGGGAATCAAACGCCAACCTCCTACATGCATGTCGTTTATATTTTTCCACAATTTTACTTTTTTTTTCGATTTTTATTTCATATCTTATTATTACTAATGTTTTAATTGTTTTCTAGAATTATAACATTTGTACGATTTATTATTCCTTTTTAGGCTTCAAGGTCGTATAAGGTCAGAGACACGGTCATGGATATCCAAAATGACATTCACGGACAACATTAGTTTCCTTTGATGTTTAAAACTTTCAACTATTTTTTTATTCTGGTAGCGGTAACCGACATGAAAGGTCAGGGTAATAGATATCTAAGCTGGTAGCTTGGGCAAATAATTTAGTTCTTCGTTATTTTTTTAAGATTGTTTCCGTTACTGCTGATATTGGGCCATTTTGGTGGAATCATATAGAAGAGTCTCAAAACCACCATGTTGATTTAAGGGTTCTTTAAGAAATTTGTAATGTTAATATTTTATTTTCTAGAGTTGGGGAGCGGGTGGAGGTGGAGTTTAAAGGCGGAAGGTTATTTTGAGGAAAAATTATCAATCCCAGAAATAATTTTGGATGAAAATGCAATATATTTAGCCAGTAGGTCATGGTTAATTTGACGCTCATCCATGATGGCCACTTCCGAGGTAACATACCACCTCCTTACTTATATACGCTTATGTGAGAGCATGCCAAACCGATCCACATTTGTGACTTAATACTTTCATTTAACCAGTTCAATAAATCTTTTGAAGCAATATCGACGAAGCAAAGTAAGCTGACATCTGCGTAGTGACGTCATGATCTGACCAGGCGCTAGCAAGGTATTATGTTGGGCGTTCTAACATTCATATATTGTTTTGGCGATAGCTATCTCTTAAAACTAAACTTTCAATCCTAATATTTATAAGTGCAATACTGGTATAATATCAGTTTGAATTATATGCATGCAAGTTATACGCAAATTTTAATGAAAAGTTCAGGTAATGTATGAAATGGGGAACATTATTTTTTAAAAAAAAGCAAAATTCCATATAATACAGCCACTTTTTTATATGTTATTTGTAAAACAATGTTCGACATCACATGAAAACTTCTTGAAATATCTGTAGATGTATTTTCATTACAAGTCTAAAAAAATTTGTTTTGTTGAGGTTGTTTATAAGTTAAACATAAAACATATATTTTGGCCAAAATACCACCAATAAGCAACAGATTTTAGCATTAATATCAACGATATTTAGGTAGATATACCTAGTCGACATTTACCGAAAACATTTGCACTTCCAATATTTTGGAAATAAACACTTTATTCGATATTTAACAAATATCTCACGATTTTTATAATATTCCGTGAAAACCAACTATAATCGCAAAACATGTTTTAATGATAATCGTGCAAGCTCTTTTCTGATTACGTTATAAGATAATTTGATTTATTAAATATATATATATGTTGTAATCTTTTGATACCCAAGTTTGTCAAATGTTTCTTTAAATATGAAATCATTTTTGGTATGGTCAACACTTTAAAATGTTGTGTGTGATTGAACATGTTTCAAATAACGACATCCTAAATATTAATTATATTGTGAGATTATTAAGGTATTGTGAAATCGCAAAAATTTTACTAGGGGGAACATATATACACACAGCAGCAAAGGCACATAAATATCTGGCTAAAGTAAGTAGACTACGTTACATACGCACATCCGTTCATAGCCAGGAGTGTAAACCATAACACTCCTTTCGTACAGTAGTGTTCAAAACAAATACATTCATTTAAGCAAAACGCCCACAAATACAGAGTTGTGGTTATTTTAATCTGTGTTTTCAACATATTTTAAAGTATATCATAGTCTTGGATCAAAATGCATTTTCTACGCTTAAGAAGATGCCCTTAATAGTTATCTCGTTTAATTTATACCGTGTGGAGAGCAATAGAGTTTATTTATTTAACGTAATGTTTCAGTTCAATGCACATGCACATATATCAATGTGGTGCTGGATTGGTTATTACGTAACTAGAGATCTGAAGATAGTATATCATACAATGTAGTTACCTTTTTATGTTGCTGGCCATAGCATCACGCTTGCTTGAGGCAGTGACAGTCGTATGATTTGTGTACCCTCTTACGAGTGCGTATTTGTTAATAAGATGTTCCAGGAATCACATAACCTACCTGTAACAAAATAGTTTGTAGTTAATTTCGTCATCTACAACAAAATTACCTAATGAAATACCTAACATAAATACCAAGAGTATAGTTTTTTTTCACAAGCACTGTAAAGGGTTATATTTATTATTTTACTGTCAATATAAAACAGATTCTAATGGTAACAAGAAGTTGCTAATAAATTTAAATGATCATACTTCCTCTACACAGATGCAAGTATGTTTGAATGGATTGTTAAAAACGTATACTATATATAGGACATAAGATCTCGCTGACAACACATTACTACATATAGTGTCAGAAACATATGTAACATAACACCAATAAGAAAAGTACACACACACACACACGTGCCTTACGTAGGGCTCTAACCAAGAAACACGTGTACTATCAGCCAGCCTGCAATCACCTACACTAGGCTTCTCACCATCATCTTCAGCTGTGATCAGGCTAAAGTTTCCGTAGACAGTAACTTGAAATTATTAAAGGTCAGTCGTCTTGAAAATATATATCAGAGCCACTTAAATCATTTAGTTTACATAGCTAACCTTCGTTCTATTGTTATGCATAATTTCGATGTAAGAAGTTAATTGTTTCCAAAGATATGACCTAAAATCTCTCATTATCATGTGGTACTGAGAAAGCCTCAAACTAAAAGTACCCAACCTTACAAATAAGATCACTTTCCTTCAAAGACATGCAATTGTATGATAAGTAGGAGTTGGCATCATGTTGACTGTGATATGGTTACACATTTTAAAAGAAACATATGAAAACCAGCTAGACACAAATAACACGTGACTTACCTGGGACTCAAACCCGAAAATGCCTTATAGTAAGCTACCACACCACGAAATGAATTACGGAGGTACAGTATCGAACAAAAACTTCGGTTGTAATCAATCTTATATATATATCTGAAGTAAGGTTTACTAAAATAAAATATTCTTGGCTCTATTACTTTAAAAATAAATGTCAGAGCCACTTAAATCATATACTGGTACGGGTCCATGTATAGTAGTGCAACTTAAGGAAAAAATTTGGTGGAAATCAGTTACTTGCTTCACGAGATATGGCATTAAAGGTATTCTTCTCATTTGGTACAATCAAAAAAAAAATTCATTATGTATGCATATATAATTCGTATAACATCTGTTGTCAGCATACAAATATTGGTTAAAATCGGTTACATTTTTTAGTAGATATCACAAATTTATCAATATTATTTGCATGGGTGCCATTGTTATAATAATTCTTACTCACTTAAATCATGTAGTTTAACGTGGCCTAATGTAGCATTGCTTGCATGTAACATTTGGTGGAAATGAAGTTTATTGGCTTCCGAATAACTAATTTATGTTCAATTTCCTCACCTGGCACTATTTTACAAAAAGGCAGCCAAAAGGAAATTCTTATTTGATTTTTCTGAGTATTGTTGTTAATATAAAAAAATTGGTTCAGTTCTGTTCATGTGTTTAACGTACAGGATGTATCTGTATTTCGTGCAGCTGATCTACCGTGGTGCAGTCAGTTGATGCGCCGCCGATCTGTGGTGCGGAAGGCTCTCGGTTCGAATCCCGGGTAAAGCATGGTTGTTAATTTAAGTTAAATTATGAGTTAGTCTGTGGGCCGTCCCCTGCTGAGCTTTCAAGCTTTAAACGTTATAAAACCCTTTACAATTACTATGTACTTCGTGCAGAAAATTAAGCAATAGCATCTGTTGACATAAAAAACAAGAAAACCCGAGCAAGATGACGTCCGGAAGACAATCTTGTATTAATAAAGAGACGTTGACTTTAGGTGAAAAAATACCGGGAATTGGAAATAATATAAAGAAACATAATATACTAGTTATATTGTCTAAACAAAGTAATGTATATTCAATACAAAGGAATGTAATGTAGTAAATTCTGCACAATAATAGAATATAATGAAGAAAGTAACAAATGTCCCCTTGAATCTATTTTCAACGTCACTTAAGTAATACAGTATTGCTTTTCTGGCACTAAGATACTGTGTTGTGGTTTCCTTTTCTGCACGAAATACAGATATAACCTGTATTCAAATTTCTTATGCTCTTCATTTATATTGCCTTCATTTATAAAATCCCATACCCACTTTGACATGTTATTTTAATTGAACTATCAGAGCACAAATTTCATT
Organism: Dryococelus australis; assembly: GCA_029891345.1. Classification (NCBI taxonomy): domain Eukaryota; kingdom Metazoa; phylum Arthropoda; class Insecta; order Phasmatodea; family Phasmatidae; genus Dryococelus; species Dryococelus australis. The sequence continues at coordinate 120,293,641 of CM057003.1, read as the reverse complement.
AGAAATTTGGCGGGAATCAGTTGATTGGTCGCCGAGAAATGGTAAAAAATCGCAAATTCTTATTTGCTGCTATCTTCAGAAATTGTTGAAAAACTTATTTAATGTGCACATTCGATGATTTTTCTTGTATTGTTGCCAGTATATAAGGCTTAACGGAAATTTCGTAGGACATATGAACATAAAATATTCGCAAGGATTTTTTAAACATGTATCTATCGCCTTAAATCGTATACATTTCGATGAACTACAGAATTAGGCCTATGACTTACCACTTGAATTTGGCGAGTATGATTATATTACTTACCGATATAGGACATAAACACGTAACTATTATTTGGAGATATCTTCAAAATGGTGAATGAAGAAATGAACATGATAGTTCAGCTGATGTTTGAGTTAAAACCGCCAACGTACAAAGTTAAGTGGAAATTGGTGGCATGGTTTCATAGATTTAGCAAGCCATGCATCAAATTTATATGACCGCAAATCTTAGAATAGGAATCTGAAAGACTTAAAACCTGTTACATTGCATCCTGATTGTTTGATAAATTGGTTAGAAATATGTAATTTTTTCCCGAGATATGGGACAAAAATTTATTTGTATTAGTAGTGCTATCTTACAACATGGAGAAGAGGGTTCCGTGTAAAAAAAAACTTTTGATTATGGCAATAGGTACTGTCAGAATTCAAAGTTACGTTGAAATTGGTCGCATAGTATTGTATACGTAGCGAATAAAGTTAAAATGTTTACATGAACGCGACTTTGAAAATCCTCTAGCGCATTGGAAACATACCAATTTACATGACTTGTAAGTACTACTTCTTTGGCAAAATTGGTATGAACAGTTAAGTAATTATATTAATTTATATTACATTTTTATGGCGCCTTTTTTCACAATGGCAAACAAAAACGGCTATAAAATAGTATATTTGATGTATGTAAGAGATATAGTTTAGAACACCATACCATGTTTTGTGAATCACGTCAAATATTATTGTGGCTATAGTAAATACACCTAAAATACCTATAAGAGAGCAATTTTGAAAAAATTGCAGAATCCATTTAAACTGCATATTTACGCTATAAAAAATCAAAATAATATTAAATGAAATAATTTTAAACTTCATATTTTTTATGTACTTTGCCACATAATTATGAAATGTCAAATTAGGAGAGGTTGGATTATACACTTTGCTATACAGGACTGTCCACAATGTTGCGATTCACCTGTTGATGTACACAAGATTACACAACCACTGGTCCTAATACGAACTCAGTACAAAAATCGCACAATAAAATTTACGCTGGAAAATATATAACTTTAAATTGCATAACATATTTATAGTGAACAAATGTATATCATCTCCAAACTGGACTAGACTGTACGCAGAGTTACTTAATATTATTCTAACTGTACATTGATTATTATTTGTTCTCGTCTTAATTAATTAATTTCTGAAATACTAAACGTACAAGAAGCTACAGATATAACTAATTAGACTATTTCCCCAACATTCATGCAATTAATTTTTTAATTATGTTCTTAATAGCTGAGTTGGTAGGGAGGACTTGTCTTCTCGTTGAAATCAAAAACATAATAAATGAAACCAGAAATCTATGTATCATCAGTAGTGAGACAGTTACAGATACACACGTAAATTACTGGGACTTTAACCAAGAATATGTCTTGCCATTAGCTAGCGTGCAATCCACTTCATTATGGAGATAAAATTCGGAGCATCAACTTTGGATTTAATCAGTCTAATATTTAGAATGATAGAGTTTACAAACATATCAAATTTACGGGACCATTCTTTCGAAAATAAGTTACTGAGCCACTTAAAACATGTAAGTTTACATGGCCTACCGTAGCGCTATTTTACGAAGAATTTGGAGGAAATCATTTTTTTGGTCCCTGAGATATGACATAAAAATTATAATTTTATTATTTAAAGCTATCGTATGGAATTGCCAAAAAAAGAGGCTCTGTATACGATGCTTCCATTGCATACTGTCTACATACGAATATTGGCGGAATTTTATTAAATTGTTTATTAAATTTGGAAAATTTACCTAAATTATTTGTGAAGCCGCAGTTGTTAATTAAAAAAATATGTTGTTTGCTAATACAAGATATTATTGAATTTGAGCAAACGTAAACACTTAACACACATGTTTAAATATTTAATACATGATATACAAAAACGAGATATATAATATTTTGATATTATTTAATGAATTCGCACTTGACTCGTTTATAAGGAAATGGATTGCATAAGTCATAGTTGCTTCAGTAACTTCCTACTGATTGGCTGCGTCTCTTTATTTGACGATTCCTAGATATTTTCCCCTTCAAAAATGTTTACACCAAAATGGCACACCCAATGTTTTCCCCATAATATTTGTAAGGAATAAAAGAGAAAGAAAATAATATTTGATTTCCTTCATATAATGTATAACAATAATATACAAGCTCTCGGAAATTCCCCTTACACACTTCTAGTATTTGTAGGAGTCTGTGAAGACGATCTTTTGAATAGGAACCCATGTCCGGAAACGTACCGTTATCGTGCGACAACCATTTCAAATCAGGGATTTCACGCATCCACTTCTGCGTGCGTATTTTAATTAGCAATCACATCCATTAAGTATCACTGCCAAGGGAACATGAAAGAAACGTATTCATTTATCAGAATAACACATTTGTCTACAATTAAACCCAGAGATCGGTTTCTGTCGTCTGCAAAGGATGTGTAACATACGGTACTGATCCACTAAAACAGCGGCTCGATCTGGCGACCACCAACGTCGTTGCACACATTGTACCTACGTATTATGTTCCGGTACACTCGCTCCATCACACATGGTGTCCCAACAATATGTTGTGCAGCGACCATAACTCGTGCCAGCAGATCTTCCTCTGTCTCTACAGGAGTCTCGTATCCCATATTATTCATACAACCCCAGAAGAGATAGTCCAAAGGAGTAAAATCCGACCTTTCCCTCAGTTGAAGTGGACGAGTGATAGACCTGATTTGAAAGGGTTTTAGCACAGTAACAGTAAGTTTCTGGACATGGACTCATATTCCAAAGATCGTCTACTCAGTCCCCTCTACAAGTATTATACGTTTGTAAGGGGAGTTTTCGGGCATTTTGTATTTCACCAAAATCACAGCAACAACCCCACAAAATAAGTAGTTACACAAAAGAATCCACGTTCTCATTGCACAAGAAGTATTGGCACAGTGTAAAACTACACACTGTAGGTCTCTGTGTTTCAGTGTCTGTATCGCGTATGCAAGCCACTAGTACGCATGACAGCTACTAGACGTTTCGGCATTGAATGAAAAAAACTTTCTCGTTATTTCAGGGGCAATTTCCGACCATCCATACTCGAGAAACTACCTGAAGCTCTTCTTTGCCAGACGGGTGGTGCTTGTCCTGTTCCCTTCAAAGTGGATCCTACAAATGCTCATTGTGATTCACTTCCGGGCTGTGTGGTGGAGTAATAAGACACCTGGGGGACATTATATATATAGTAGCCAGTAGTTGTTGTAAAACAGTGTGTTTGGGGTTGTTGACCTGTTGGAAACGGAAGAGACCATCCATGCAGAGATTGTGTACCTACACTGTTGGACTAATTATCCCACAGTACGCCAATGTATTTGTACTGATACACATTTACTTCAATAAATGCCAGATTTCGGACTCCCGACGATGTAATGTGCCCCCACACCATAACGTGTCCACCACCATGTTGTACCATGTGTTTGTTGTTTCTGTAATTCGATATTCGGTTTTCGTCACACTTTTTTCATCCGTCAGAACCAAAAGCATTGAACTAGGACTCGTATGAGAATATGACAGTGTCCCAGAATTCCATTGAGTTTCCACATTATTCCCTCGCAAACTCAAGTCACTTCTGCCTGTTCACCTCCGAAATATATGGCTTCTTTCGTGGGGATACAGCACCTTTCAAAACTTTACGTGCTCTCCGTGCTCTTATCGTCTTGTTAGAAGTTATTGGGACGTCCGCACCTAACGAGGTAGCACTTCTTTTAGATTAATTTTGTACTGAACGTATGATACGGCGTCTCTCTCGATGTGCGAGTATTCTTGGGCGCCCTACTCTGGGTTTGTTCGTGTATTATAGAGCATACAGTGGGGAAGCTGATGGAAAGCATTCTATCCATCACTATGTAACTTCTGCCTTGTGAGTGCAGTAACACAATGTTCTCTCTTGAACGGAGGATGACTGTTCTAGTTTCTTTGTTACCACGTTGACAGTACTGAGCACCACATCATCTACCTCCACACTGACTCACTGGCAGACAACCCCGTAGTAACAATACATATACTGTACGTACATTACATTGTGTTTACACGACTGAACAGTACGACTGTGCCAATACTTGCTCGGCAATTCTAACACCGCATTTTAATTTCTGAATAACTTGTTTATCTTGTCACTGTATACTGTCGTACGTTACTCTGTGTATATACCGTATACATGCCTACATGTGTATCTTGCATGTTAAATAGTCTTACATTAAACCCAATATTACAATAACATGTGGTGTACCAAGATATTTCGAAGCAAGTAGTAAGACCTGTGTATTCAGTCAACTTAATCACAACAATAATCATGCTTATAATTTGTAGCATTTTATATATATTATTATTAAAATATTAGCTTTATCATAAATATTCAGAAAAAAAATTATTTTAGGCAAACAACATTTCCGTTCATATATTAAAAAATTCCAGTTCTTTCTTTATATATGAAAATACATATTTTCATAACTCACCGGCAGGATATCACTAACGTAGATCTTATGAACAATAAAGCATTTATTTACGAAAGGCAGCACTATAAATCCTATGGTTTAATATTTTTCAAGGCTGGTTATGTTTATTTATTTTTGGCCGTGTATGATACTGCTTAAATGCTATGTTGCAATGTAGAGCTGTAGATGAGCGCAACATTCAAATACGGAAATAGAGTACTGGGCAGGCAACAGAATTGCAGGAGTTGCACAGCGTTTACCCTGGCATAGTCCATAGTCTGTTAAAACACGGTCAACAATCGAGTGTGTTGCTTGCACCATCTAAATATTGTTATCGAAGGTAGCCTGTTCTGGTAGTATCTGTGACTGTACCTGTTACGGTAAGTATTATGTCTACAACACAGCAATCCCTACTTACTACAGAACATATAGTTTCTTCAGCATATAACAATATTTAGATAAAACGACAACAAACAATCACAGCATTCTGATGCTAGTTTCAATGATTGCGTGATGTTTACAAGAATAAAAATCACAGAATTGTTGTTTTTTTACTCCTGTGCTAATTATTTTTGGTTAACGCATGACCATACATTTATTATTATGGCCTGTGCGCTAAAGTTGCATCCTGCTGTAATGGCTGGCACTTATATGAAACGAGTAAAACGACTGAATACGAGAGTTGATGTAAATATAGTAAAGATCAAATGAAAGTTGGAATAACATTAACAACACTCAATTTTTACCAACTTGTGTACGTACATTATACGTATGAACTGTTTTATAAAATGGCGTATAAAAATGTATGAGCCTATACAAACATTTTTGGTTATTACATTAACGGGGAATGTTAAATGTGTCTTCAGCAGGTGTCATACAACTAGAACAGAAGTTCTTAATTAACGGAACAGAATAATAACAGTCTATCAGTGTCACACTAGCTTAAGATCATCGTTTCTTTAGTTGATTATATTTAACGAAGTCCCTTTAGTTATCGTGGAAAATGCTTGGTTAGAAATAATCAATGAAACTTGTTTCGTAAAGGGTACGTCCATTATGCAGAAGCGTATATTTTCGGTGTTGCCGGACGGGCAACACTTCGCCTCACGTCCTTGAATAATTATTAATTATGACTTAGTAAAAATAATAACAAACTCTTGATACAGCTGGCCGGACCACGTCGCCAGTCACCCATTCGTATAATTACAGTATGTGGTTACCTGGCATTTTGAACTTTTGAACACGCTTGTTTGATGTTACAACATTTCTAAAAATGACTTAAAACTATTGAAGAACTAACCTGTAAAGTTTTCGCCAGGCAACCTGGGGTGGCAGGTAAACGTATGTTCTTGTACGTGCTATATTTGCATGTGCAGCAGCGATCAGCCAGGACGGACAACTGAGTCCCGGATGTTGTTTCGGTGGCTCGTCACCCGGTGGCAGCACCATCGACAGCGTGCGCTGTGGTCTGGTCGCCACCTGATGCCCGCGCATCACGTCTGGTTACCCCAGTTCTGACAACTTGGTCAACAGGCCAGAAGTGGGATTGCGTATCGCGATATTATTGGTGGTTTATTTTTCAATTATGTAAACCCCCTAAGGGAAATAGGTGTCCGCTGTGTCTGTTCATCTTATTTGGTAACAACAACCACCATTGGACGCGACTATCGTGACACTCCCTAGGAACAATTGCCATAACACCAATTTCTTGGAAGTACGTTTTTTTGTCTGAGGAAAATTATGTGATTGGTAGCGCTAGTTGGCGGATCTGCTTATGTAATTACTGTAAATTGCTTCGTTCGGGGTCAGTCAGCGACCTCGAGGTAGCAAACTTCTACCAGATAAGTAGCTATTGGTTTCATTCACAAATGTAGATTCTTCAAGCTAAATACGACCTTAACGTCATCTTGGCGTTAGGCTATGGCCAGGATGGTCAACAATTTTAAATCATTTTTAGCTTGCGAAATGTTGGTCTGTTAACAGAAAATTTTGATAATGAGTGAAATGTAAATGTTACCTTTTGTAAGCAGTTTTTGTAAGCCCATAAGCAAGTATGTAACCAAGTCTTCACAATTAATTTTGGTGGCTGTAAATACTTGTAGTCAAAACAAAACTTATGGTCTTAATATTTTGAAACCAAGTCCAGTCAATGGTAGGCTATATTTGGGACTCTATCGTAATGATGGTAAGTAAAGAATATAAAAGCTTTACGAAGTTTTGGACGGTATTAATAATCACATTTACTCGCGGGAGTTAAGGTTGGAATTGCTTGGCAGTTGATCCTATCCATTTAGGATCGCGAGTAGATCAGAAAAAAATATAATACTTTTGGAAAATTGTGAGGTTACCATGTTCATTAATTCGTGACCAGTAAAGTGTTAAAATATTCGAGTTTCCTTGTGTAGGAACAAACAAATAACTGTATAAAATTTAGAGTAAATGTCAGCACGACCAGAATTAATCCGCCATTTTGTGATAATGGTATTTTGGATAACATGCCCAGTATATGTTGTGATGGCCTTTATTGTGTTAACTAAACGGCCAGTTAGCGGGGTATACTATTCCTGTATTTCAGTGTAAACTATTTACGTATTAGCTGGGTTACATCATACTTATTGTACGTGATAAATTATTTTGTATTTTCTCAATTTTTTTAATGGTAACTTGGTATTTTATACCAATTGGGATTTTTTCCGTATGTAAGATTGATAACGATGATAGCTTTTATACATGTAAGAATGATAACAAATGAAAGTTTTTCGACATGTAAGATTAATGACAAATGAAAAAAATTAAAAGAAACATAACAAAAATTAAGAAATAAATACCTCACTTCTTTTTTCTGTTATATGTTGTGTACCATTTTCAACTTACCCTTACACTGTACAGATAAATGGTTTTTGCATGGCTTTCGCCATTTTTGTGTTCTGTTGGTTTTGCTAAGTTTTATGCAAATCCTGCCTTGCCATATCCTTAGTTTAGGGCGTAGCACGGTTAGAAGTTAAACAAGTCCCTTAATTAAAAAAAAAGGGATTCTTGAAAATCAACGGCTGATTAGTTACAAATATTTCACGAACTTACATTCAGCAGTACGCAATTAATAAAAAAAAACTAATAAATCACATAAAATTATATAAACAAAATTACGGCAAAGCATATAATTGTGCTATATAATGTTTGTATTCTCGCCGTGAAAGCTAACTTTTGTCCTTTAATTAATGTGGAACTGGATAACTTTATACACTACCCGACATAAAAAATGCCACATCGCGAAGAAATGATCGGGGCCGCGGTGGCTGAGCGGTCAGCCTGCTCACCTCCCACCAACGTGGAGCGGGTTTAATCCCCGGCCAGGTCCCTCCCGGATGTTTGCAAGTGGAAATCGTGCTGGACGATGCGACCGCTCGGGGATATCCCGGTTCCCCCGATATTACATTCCGGAGTTGATCCATACTCAGCTCAAACACTTTCATCTACTCTCAAGACCTCGCTGTTAATAGGTGTCATATTCCCTCACTCGCTCACCAAGAAATGCTCAAAGAAAACTAAAATGCACTCGGAAATAGTCAAAAATGTTATGCCAAATTAATTAATATCCACATACAGGAGGACCTCATTTTGGTCAATGTTACGTTGCGTTCTGTAATACCCGACATAGTTTCGATTAGTTTAATATCTGGATAATGTCTACAGTTCAGCTTTTTTTCGTGGAGCTGGAAAGTTGCTCAGACGTCTTCCAGCGGTGTCCTTAAAATTTATATTGGCGGGAGATCAGAAGATTTGGTCGGCCACGTAAGGATGTGTGCTCTTTGCAAAGCATTGGTGATAATGAAAGGTGTGTGTGGCCGGACGTTCGCCCGTTGAATACATGCGTTTAGGACTCCGTGCAAATGTGGTATTACAACGAGCCACAGCACCTCAACATCAGAGCTGTGCGCTGTTAATAAGCTTGAAATGCTTGTTTACGGTGAGCGAAAGTTCGTGCTGAGAGCAATCCAAACCATGGCCACACGTCGACCGGCTTTGTAACTCTCACAACAGTCTGAGTATTAAGCTCGACTGTTGCGTCGCCGCCAGACTCTCACTCGGTGATCATCATTGGTGAGATGTAACATTATTCTAACACTGTTACATTCTATACTGAACGATGCTCTGGTGCAGCAACATTCCAAGCGATGATGACGATAGCACGCTGTTAACCATCTTAGCGGGGTGCTGGTCAACAAACCTCCCTCAGCCACAGTCATGTAGGAGAATCCAAACATCCCTGCACACTTTGTAAAATGTCGCCAGTCGTGGGTTGTGTGTGAGCTACGGCATGGGGTATGATGTGGCGATATGTGGGCTGTAATGTCCTGCTCAGAGATCCTGTCCCACTATGAGGGCCCACAGTTCCTTACTGGGGCCTAGTTCGTTCTAAAGACACGCAGTAAGATCCATAATACTTACTTCACGCACACGCGTTTTGTGATATAAGCCAGATGTGGTAATCAATTGCATAACAGGAACATCTACATCTGCTCTGTAAGTTCGATGGTACTGCATGCACTCTTTCATGGTGTAACATTTTCTTCGTGAAGAAGTGAAATAGCAATGGTTTAGTTACTTCCAATATGAAGGTAGCTTCATTTTGAATTTCACGGTAAAAGGCAAGAACTATTTAGGAGTTAATCGGTTTTCTAATTCTTGCTTAAGAAAAAAAAAACCTGAATTAAAATAAACTGTCCTGTGAAATGTGTCAATCCATAGAGTTTCTTAGTATTCTTTCACAAAATTGTGCATATCTGGAAGAACTGAACGTGCAGTTTTCAACACTCCATAGTTAAACATTTCTTCTTCTATATTTCCTATAAATTCCATCAATCATATGCACTTAAAATCGTATACTGTTAAATTCATTTTACACGAGAAAACAAAAAACGTGTTCTCTAACGAGTCATCTGTGAACAACGGGAAGATAGCATGCCCATACCCCCAGTAGCAACTTTTTGTTGGCCCAACATCTGGTGCTGGCGTTTGGCCAACATTAGAAAATGTAAGTTGGCCCAACATCAAAATGACACACGGGGCAACGTTAGCCCAACGTGTATTTTTGCAATTGGCTGCAAACTAAAATATGCTGTTCAACTTATATTATTTTGCCAGTGAAATGTTTTGTTTTTCGGCACGCTTTTCTTCATTCTCTTTCTGTCAAACATATGCCATATCAATGAAAAACGAAAATGGTGCTTTTATTGTCTTTACGTTGGTATTACTTTAGTTATTCGTAGTATTTAGATAATTTGCTCAATAATATTATTTTCTCTTTCAGAAAAGCATTCACATAGTCATTTATCCCCAGTTAGCAATGTTTTGCGAAGATGTGTTATTGCATACATAATGCCAACTAATAAAAATGATCTGCCAACATTGGTTATTAGTTTTTTAATTCAACCTTACATAATTACAAAATTTTTAAAAATTTATTTATTCAACATATCTTATATACCACATCACATTTTGACCTGATAATTCCATCGCTGTATACTGGATTCGAACCCACATGTCCTTTGTTTAAGCAGCCCGACATCTTATTCACCAGACTACTGTAAATAATTTCGTTGGTGCAGAAATAAGAACATATAATTGCATTCCAGTTCGAATATACTGTGTTAGATTTGTTATACATTTCAGTCAGATTGCACTACTCTGACACTGAAATTTAAAATCTGCAAATTGCACGAGTATATTTCCAACTAATAACAAACACGCAACCAAAGACAACCATTTTATACCTAAAGAAAATTTGTGCAATAAAAAACTTCAAATACCGAGAAAATAAATTGAATTATATATATATATATAGCCATTAAAAAAAATATATTTGATAATAGCATACGTTAAACGAACATTATTATTGCTTATCGGTTCTTGTAAGACATATTAAAACTTTTCACTTTTTTAAACAAAAAAGAGAAAATATTCACATACTCACAAACATACATATGTACCCCGAACTAGTTTAAGCAAGAAACCTCGAAAATATTTCCTTACTAATTGTAGCAGCAGTAGAACCCAGAACACGTGATTTTAAAGAGGAAATGGTGTTTACTAATTAACAACTATTTGGTTTCCAACAGTATCCCAACATACGACCAACAAAATGTATTTCAAAGAAAGATTGTCATCTATGCGAAAAACATATGTACTGCATTAAATGCTGGAAAGGGGCATTGTTTTAATGAAGAATATATATTCACTATTTTTGCCATTAAATAGTGGTTTTACAATGTTGGCCCTATATAAAAACACCTACACATTATCAACAGTGTGTTTACCAACTTCTTACTAATGTTAAGCCAACCTCGACAATCAAGTTCAATTTGTAACAAAAAATGTGTATTAAAAAACTTTAATGTTCAGCAAACGGTACAAGGAGCATTTTTAATTTTTTTATTACAAAAACACAATTGAGCATGGTTGGGAATATGTATGTCCGTTTCGCAACTTTGGAAAAAAAAAAAAAAAAAAAAAAAAACCAACTGTTTGGTTTCAAACATTGTCTCAACTTAAAACCAGCCACACATATTTCGAAGAACAATGGTCAGTACTGTGCAAAAAATTTATGTGTCGCAAAATGCAGGAAAGAGTTATTGTTTTAATTAAGAATTGCTATTCCCTAACTTTCCATTTGTACGTTGGTTTTACAAAATTGGCCCAACATAAAAATACATCCACATTACGAACAGTATGTCTATCAACTTGTTGCCAACATTTAGCCAACCATTTTAAGGTTTTCAAAAATATCTCTTGTGACATGTTCCGACATTTTTTTTGTATATTGAGATGTTGTATTTTTTCTAAGGTATCTCGTTTCAGTTTTCAAGTAGTATGTTTGGTTTCCATATTTCATTGGGTCAACGTTGTATTTATGTGTGTTTTCGAACCCAATATATTACCAACCTTTCCAACCAAATGGAAACCGTTGGGCCAACGTGTATTGCTACTTGGGACCAGCTACTTCTCTCATAGCAGCAAGCTTGCACTTGCTACGAGTTCCAGAGACGAGGAGGTAGTTGCTTTGATTGTTTCTCGGAAGCTGGCTAACAGCCAGCCGATCGCCCCACGCACACACACACTCTGTAGAGAGTAATTACGAGCGTCTTGTACAAGGTCCGCCGGCCACTGGCCACCCTTCAGCAGCCCCACCCTAATCGTGGTCACGACCCTACCACGGCCCGCCCTCTGTGCGGCGTCGGCCCAAGACGCCTGCTTCCTCGTGTTCAGCGCAGCGGCCCTTCCTCGGCCATCGCTCACTACTGCTTCAGTAAGCTCCGACACACCCCTTTCAGCAATATATGTTTACTGGAGAAACTTGTTGCTAGTGCAATCATTGATATAGTTTTCCAAACAAAAAATTTAATTTATACCAGGATTTAGGTTAGCAAACAACTGAAGACGTACAATTAGTAACACAATGTTGTATTATATGATTTTTAAGTCTAGATGTCGACTATTGTTGACGTAAATCAAAGGAATCCTATTTAATTTCATTGAAACTGTCTAGGAGAACGCAATAAAATCCAAGGGACGGGCACTTACTCACTTCACCAGTTTTATCTGTCATGTATGTTTATCGAAGGGAGAGGGAGTGAGGGAGAGAAAATGAGAGACAGCTGCTTCTGCCCTAAAGGAACATAATTTTATTATAGGGCCTGCTAATGACTCGAGCCTTCAGTCTGAGACTTGGCGCAAATTTCTTCACTCATTCACTCAATCTGACACAATTCTGAGCAATGTGCCTTAACCCACCTTTAGTGGTGTTACTGTCTAGTTTCTCTCTGTTAGTCCGAATAAATCAACTGATAGACACTAGCGATTCTAAAGTGTGGTGTGCAAATTAAACATCAGACATCCATGTGAACGACTGCAAAGTATTTCTGTCGCAGGTCCCGTAGAGACCAACGACAGGACTTTCTGGCTGCATATGTGATAGTACTAGTGTTTCGTGGATATACCGATGCCAGAAAGTGCTGTACACTTACATCAACAGACGACAACATTCGTAGTGGAGCAAAACACCGTCATAGGATTATGAAATAGTAGATGGAGGTGTAACGAAGTGATGTCTCATGCTAAGTGATCAGACACTGAGATAGTAGCGTAGATATGGAAGATATGTCGCAATATGCGTTTACGGGAGTGCCTCCAGAAGATAGTAAAACTCGTTAGCAAAAGTATATATTCCCAGGGTTTCCTTTTCGTTTGTGATTGGGTCATTAATGTATCGATGAAATCAGGGAAATATCCATCAACTTTTTAGTTATGAGCGGCTGGCGCTTTAGAATGAAAAGAATTATGAGTGAGGTGATATTTGACCATTTAAAAACCGAAATTTAATTTATAATATAAAATTATTTTCTTGATTTATGAACTATATAAATATTTTCAAACGCGTTTTGTACTTACATTGAAAAATAACACTATATATTTTTACTATAGGAAACCATATTCCTAAATTTAATGTACATTATACTACAAATTTCACAATAAGTTTCCATATAACTGAGAGACATTACATCGTTTTTACTTATTTATTTAATATACTTATTTTGTTCAAATATAAATCATATAGCAGAGGGTACTTTTTACCACATTCATTACTTAGTAATAAAATTGTGGAACAAAATAGACATCTAATATATATAAGTAGTAGAAGCTACCATAATCACAGACAATGTGATTTTTTAAATGCCAAATTCAGAGTACATATTAGGTAGGTACTTTAATAAACCAAATTTCATGGCAATATTTTAAGGTTATCAACGAAATGGGATATTGCAATTTTTATTTGTTGTTGAAATTATTTTATATAGGTACCATAGGATTTAATATAATTTAGTGTTTTTTTTTTTTTTAGTTATCTTCACTTACTGTTCCAAATAAGTATTTACTTTCCGCGGATACATAATTTCGAATGACCAGGACCTCTGGTATAATATTCCACGTGTCTGGTTAATTACTATAAACAATAACTTGTACGTTTTTCACTGATATAAACGTTTGTCCGTTATGATTGCGACAATGACTGTAGTTGATACTTAAAAAAAGGCTACTCACTGATGCGGTAGAAAGTATTGTCTTATTTCCTCAAATATCTGTGTGGAAACTTAATTAATATGATCTCTTCTATCTATTATATGTATTGCCACTCACTTTTAATTAAAACCGTACTTCTTTTTTAAAATCCAAAATATTCGTAATCGAACTATCCCTACAATCATCATAGAGCATGCTACACTATGAGCGAGGAGTGCAACCTAGCCTTGGTCGGCTTACGAACTGGCTCCCTATCGCGGACAGAACAATAATATGACCTTTCAAAGTTAACTTGTAATGTCTCTCTATACATAAAAAACCCAAAATTTGCGCGAGTAAACTTATTACTTGTTCTGTGCAGGGGAGGTGACATCGGCTTCAACATGTGCACGCATTACTGGAACTGCGCGGATTTAGATGCTTGGAACATATGGAAAAAGGAACAGAGTAATTATATAATATATGGACTAGAAATTGGCCATTCCTGTCTAAGTGCAAGCTGCTGCCGATAAGTGACAAGAGAAGTTTTAAAATCGTTAACTATGCAGTTAAAACATACACTACTTTTCACTATTTTCCTCATACAAACTTATCCACCTCAAGGCTATCATTAGGCTGTGATTGTACAACTCCTGGCCACTTTAAAGGAAGTAATCAAAATACCGCTTTCTCTACTGTGGGATATAATGCTAACAAAACTGTATTTTATAATTAATAAGGAATTATATTAACTTAAAATAGTGTTACATATCTAACAAATATCCTTCAGAGTTGCCGCCACATTGGAACTGGAGCAGTCCTCACTCAACCACGTGTCGGCTTATGTGCCAGGACAAGAACAGCTCGACCGAAGACCTCAGCTCGGCTGGACATCTTCCACAGCGGACGAGTACAACTCTGGAGTATATCCGATAACGTTGGTTGTACACAGTCTGTTGAATAAATTGCTGCTCACTCTCAGCCACACTTGATCCTAATAATAACTTTTAAGAAATGTTGGCGTGTATATATAATGAGAAACACGGAATATTTAATAATTCTGCACCCAAGATAATTTAATTAGCAGTTACTATTATGTACAAACCAAGTCTTGCTTACTTCTTGATGCCTACGAGTGGTACACAATTTTTAATTTTACTGAAATCCGACTCATCGTTTTCATATAAATTTCAATTTAGTCAATAAATTGTAGATTTCACTACATATCTGTATACCAATCATTTAGAACAAGGAAAGGACTCATTAATTAATACATTTGAATTGCAGGGGCCAATATTTTTCCCAACTCTACAAATACTAGTTACTACGACGGAACGCTGTAATTATAGGCAGCCGAGCATACAGAATACAAAATGAGCATTACGCAGTGTTTACTATGCCTCACCGCCATACATCGCACTTATGCACTGTGCGGAATTCACTTAATGTAGCTCGCCACAGTGCCCAACCGCGATCAACACCATTTACAATGTAGTAATCAAACGTGATTCAGGTTTCGAGGCAACTCCTGTCCTATAGGTTTATGATATCGGCGTAGATGTCTGATATGAAATCTTTCTTCATCCGAATCGTCTTCCAAAGACTTTAATTCCACACAGTTCTGTTGACTTACTCTAACTACGCAGTGTGGACCATTGAGAATTGGTAACAACTTCTTGGCGATGTAGTCGGCTTGACAGCTAACATTATGTGCGCGCAGTAAGAAGAGATAGCCAGGTTGTACGTTGTATTCTTTAACAACTCCTGTCGCTCTACTTCAAGCGTCGGCTGCTCGATACAACCGCTGTGTTATCAGACTACGCAGTGTGGACCATTGAGAATTGGTAACAACTTCTTGGCGATGTAGTCGGCTTGACAGCTAACATTATGTGCGCGCAGTAAGAAGCGATAGCCAGGTTGTACGTTGTATTATTTAACAACTCCTGTCGCTCTACTTCAAGCGTCGGCTGCTCGATACAACCGCTGTGTTATCAGACTACGTATATCCTGCAGTAACTCCTCACTTTCTTCCTTTCCGTCTTCGTAAATGTCACAGTCGATATTTTCTTCTGGACGGGGAATAATAAATTTTCACATCACACCTAATAGAAAATGTGATGGTGTTAGGCCAGTGAACGAGTATATTATAGTGTTATGAAGGTGTTACATTACAAAGAGGTAGTTTTGACACCTTTCCTAATTATCGTGGCATAGCGTTCGTAACATGGGTCCTAGTTCTCTCATGAAGCGCTCCCAAATATTTGATTTCGGGTGGTGTACTGATATACTAGTAGGCTTTATTTTCAATTTCGTTAAGCTTGTAGAACATACTTCTGAAGTGAAATAAGTTCCCTTACCAATTAGAATAGTTCTTGGCTTACCGACTTCACGTACAAAGAGCTGGCACTAGTTAAGTGCCGCTTTGGCCTTGGCACGTACTAGAGCACACAGCATCACAAACTTCGAAAATACGTCCAAGAACACTATAACTAATATCGTGCGGGCTATGGAGACTGGCAATGGTCATAAATGTCAACTGACACTAGTCTTAATGGCTCTTCAGGTAATACACTTTGCCATTCTCCCCGCAAATTCTCGGTGCTATACTTTAACTTGTGGCATAAATCACACATGCGTAATATTTCATGTACGTTACGCTGCATACAAGGCAAATGGAAATATATGGCGTAGTGATTCAGAACACTTAGTTGCACCACAGTGATCTAAGAACTGATGCAGAGTAGTGGAAGAACTGCAGGCAAAGAAGCTTCCACTCGTCCTCAAGCGGGAAATGCTTCTTTGTACGAGCGTTCAGGAAACCCGAGGATGTGGTCGTCTAGAAACGACTACAGGCGTCTTCGAGTACAGCGACAGCAATGCGCTTGCGAATTTTTATACAAACCGGATCTGTGTCTGATATTCCTTCACACTGAACATGGCGCTTTACAGAATATATTTGGTTTTTTGTTGTGCCGATAGAACACCCAGTTCACGAGCCTTAGCCGGTTCAGTTTGTTCCGCATGCTGTTGACTATCAAAGGTGTTTTGACTCAAGGTATATGAAACTGTTGACACCTTATATGACACATCTTCAGATTTAACTCCTACATAAGGAGGACCCAGCGAGTAAGTATACTTCCGATAATACTTCCTGCCTTGAGAAAAATTAATGCTTCGTTATCTGTAAACAAATTGACTGCTTGTTCTTAAAGTAAATCATCGAATTACTTACGAGACCGCACAAAGTACAAAGCTTCTTTTTCTGTAGTGGTGTAGTTCTTTTCCGCGTCGTTCAGAATCCGGCTAGCCATATCCATTGTCATTTCTTCTGCTTTTATCGTTCACTTGAGCGAGATGTAACCTAAGGGCAAAATCTGACACATCAGTGTACATGTGGCATGAACGACCTTTTACATGGCGGTGTAGTACCCGCCCTTGCATATGCCAAAACTTTAAGTTGTGGAACGCCTCTTCGCACTTGCGAAACCAATTGAACAGTGCGTCTTTCTTCAGCAGGGTCAGCAGAGTCACAGTAATCTTGGCAATCTGGTCGCAATATCTGCGATAAAACCCGACGTAACGCAAAAAATGCCTTCAGCTGATGTGCATTACTCGGCACAGGGAACGACCGTAAATGCAGTAGTTTATTTGCAACAGTCCTGATTCCTAACAGTGTTAAAAAGTGACCAAGGAAAGTAACTTCTGCTCTACAAAAGAGAGACTTGCTGAGTTTGACTGTAATTCCAACTTCTTTGAGACAAGTGAGTGAGTACTGTTTGAATGTGTTGCAGATTTTCTTCAAACGTGGTATTGACAATCAAAATGTCATCCACATTACACCTAGCAAAGGTAGGGTAGGTGGGTAGTAGAACTGCATCTAGGCACCGTGTGAAATCAGCTACGGCAATGCATAAACCAAATGGTAATACTTGTGAGTCGTGCTGTCTGTGGTTAGAAAGAAGGGCTGTATAAAACTGAGAGTGGGGATGTAATGGAAATTGCCAGTAGCCATGAGTCATGTCTAGTGATATGAGGAAATGTATTCTGGAAGAGAGACGTAACTCATATTCCGCTGCTGTCGGGCTCTCTCGGTCACGAACTGTTACGTCGTTGTCGGGCTCTCTCGGTCACGAACTATTACGTCGTTGTCGGGCTCTCTCGGTCACGAACTATTACGTCATTGTCGGGCTCTCTCGGTCACGAACTATTACGTCGTTGTCGGGCTCTCTCGGTCACGAACTATTACGTCGTTGTCGGGCTCTCTCGGTCATGAACTATTACGTCGTTGTCGGGGTCTCTCGGTCACGAACTATTACGTCGTTGTCGGGGTCTCTCGGTCACGAACTATTACGTCGTTGTCGGGCTCTCTCGGTCACGAACTATTACGTCGTTGTCGGGCTCTCTCGGTCACGAACTATTACGTCGTTGTCGGGCTCTCTCGGTCACAATTTTCAAAGTCCATAACAATGCAATTTTCGGTAAAGAATTCCACTCCTAAAATCAGAGGAGTATTAAGTCCTCATACTATTAGATATGCCTTCGACTTCGAGCAGAGCTGGCCTGTTTATAATTGCACTTATCCATGAGGTCACACCAATAAGTTGTGATCTAAGACGAATATGCATACTGGTGTGCTCCAAAGAACTAGCAAATGCTTCTCACTTACAACAAAACTCTTTGTCAGTATCAAGCATTGCTGTACATGGTACCCCGTAAACTCTCTCTTCAGTTTATCGACACAAAAGTTCAAACAGTTCACATTCAATAGCGTCTCTATACGAGAGTAAATGTACATTTCTCCCTATCTCAGCACACTGGTGTTTACTTAATGCTGAAGTGCTGTTGACACTAATACTTGCACTCTCGACACTACAGCCACGGTCAGTGCTTGAGTGCTCGTGACTCCGACCCCGTTTATTTTAACCTATTATCGTGTAAACGCGATGAACTGTCGGAATGATAACGTTAATTGTAAGACGTTTACTTCAGATGGTTAATATGGAGGTGCGTTGGGGTCAAATTGCGAATGTTTCCTCTCTTCAGCTCCATTGGAAGGGTAACGCTCATTCTTATCCTGGCTGCGACGTTTGTGTCAACTTAGGTGCTGTCTATTATCTTACTATCTATTGGAATGTATGGACGGCCCCTACAGGTTGTTGTTCACCTTCGCTACTTCTGCTGCGTCATCTTTAAGTTGCATTACTATCGCCTGTGACGCGGGGCGCGATCCTCCTGCCTCCTACTCTATGACTCCTGTGCCAGAACATATTCAATATATCTATCTATATATCTACTGCTTTCAATGGAAGAATATATTAAGTGACAATATCAAAAATCGCTAGAACAAAGCCCATATACATACATGATGTATTAATCATATAATGTAGTCTGTTGGATGCATTTTGGACGAAGAATAAAGAATTCGAACACCGACCCGAGTTTCTAATCATGTTTAACGAACGTTGTTTATGATTTTCTGTCGGTTAATGTGATTATATGCAGATTTATGAAACCAAGAAATCTACAAAGGTTTGTAGTGGTGTAGGGATCTCAGTTAGATACCCAGAACTAGAAAAAATATTACTTATCTTTCGGACTTACAAAAATATTGGTAATTTTTCCCCTTTTTCAGTGAATGTTGACGGATCTATGTTAAGAGCATACACCATGGCTTGGATGATTGCTGGAAGAGGAAAAATATATAGTTCTAGAAATAAAACATGACATTTTATAAAATTATAATTAATTTTTCATGCATTTGTACTGGGTTAGTACCAATTACATGCATAACATACAGTTTTAATTCTCTGTATTAGAAAACAGTCCATTCTGAAAATCGGGTACTCAAGTTTGAACAATATTACTAAAACAATTGATTACTCAGGGCATTAAAGGTGCCTCTGAATTTACCAGAATGAATTTTCATTCTTACGCATTTTAGTTCAAAAAATATTTGCGCAGATACTCGACGAGACAAAATGTCATTAATAATACAAGCCCTTTAGATAGAACAACAGCATTAAATTAGGAGTAGTAAAGTTCAATTATGTCCATACACCCTAAGAACATTTTACCCAACTAGCTGAAGGGAAATTATTTGACATCAAACTAATATTAATAAAAAATCCCATGTCACACAAGTCAGCTCTATGTTGAGTAAACAAAATCTTGTAATGAAAATACTTCAAGTTAAAAAATTCAGCACTCCTCTGAATATCAGTAGTCATTAAAAATATTCTAACAAAATTCATAAAGTTAACAATATACTCTCTGTCAAATAAATAGTAGCATTCAAAATCTCAAATTAATTATTCATTTACCTTAAGGAATCATTACCATCAAGAACATAAACTGTGATTAAAACCTTATAACAATTATTATTGTTTAGAAACGGCTCCGATCCTTCGAATCACTTTGGCTCGTTGAGTAGTTAAGGTAATTACAAAAACATATTGAGTTGATTATACAAGCAGGCGTTACGTCAAAACTGTTCGCCAAGGAATTTTCTTTCGAGATATAAATAAATTGACAATCGTGCCAGGAACACAAGATAAAATTGAAAGTCACGTTAAAATTAATACACAACAAAATCAACGAGGAGAGGTAGCTAGACAAGTCCATTAAGACGCACCTCACAAAAAATTCAAAGCATTAAAATTGTACTAAAATGTTACATTAAATTTCATCCAATCTGAACGGCAGCTATAAATAACAAAGACCGAATATAGCGTCCAGCTTAAAAATTGCTGACAAGACGTACGTTTAAAAACGTAGCGGACAAGCGAACAGTGGAAACGAGCACAATGCTACAGCAAAGCCGGGAGAGCAGATGGAGTTGCAGCAAAAAGGAACTAACAATTTGAAAGATGTAAAAGACGGAACTAACCACCATCTTCTTCTATGGTTGTTTCTTAAGCAACTAGTAAACTACAATAGGAGCCATGATCTTTCTCGATTGAAAAAACAAGTGTAAACCAATCGAATTCCACACCACCTGCTACAGACGTACATTAAAGAACGCATGAACAAATTTACCAAAATTTCATTCGTACGTTCGGAAATACGTCAATTTGCAAACGCAGTGACAACGGATGACAAACACATTAAAACAAAGACTTACATTTTGAGATAAATCCAGCTTTAGCACCCAGTAGCCCCAGCAATGGCCATTATAGTTGAACAGAGTAGTGTGAGCGATCCGGTTCTCTGATCAAGGAGCAAGAGCGGCCTAAGTGCTATCTCACAAAAATTTAGTGTACCCCCTCCCTCTCCTGAAACCTATAAACAACCCCCTTCGCCAATGTACGTACCCACTCCCCCTTTCTAACCCCTCTACTGAGGTGTGCTGTGATTAGATATGCCCCTACCACTGGGTTAAAATCTAATCGTGTGTATTTAATACAATTTTTAACTATCCAATCAAATAAATCGTTCTGCGCAGTAACTATTTCATTCCTGGTTACATAGTTTCACTCTCGCCAAGTACGCAAGGGTTAGTTTATTTGAATGTTTCGGGGTTCTTTTTTCCCCAGAGTGTGTCTGCTTCGGGAGCTTCCAGCTGTTCGCTATATATGGAATACTGGGACAAGAACTAAAGGTTTTGTTACAGGGAAATCCCTTCTGAAGTTGGCGAACAGCATTTTCGACAAACATATTCTATAAATAGCGTGGTTCGCATTCCTGAGAACTCAAGGCATTTTTACTGACTGCTTTTGTACATGTTGGCAGTTTCTTATATTGGAGTGGGTTAAAATCTAAGTAATAGCATTATAAAATGTTTTACTTTCGTGAATAAAAATAAAGGAGCATTAACTCACATATTGATAAGGGAGAAATCCGACTTCCTAGCTGCGCACTCATGAGGGTTCATGGAGTGACACTTCCGGAATCAAACAAATAATAAATATATTCCTACACGATTAAAGCGGTTACCCTGCTCTACCTCTGGTTTTTAAGCGGTTAACCTGCTTGTCTCTCATATCGGAATTTTATCCTGTGTTGGACCTCCTCCAGGACATAACATGATTAAAGTAATGAAAATTTAATATAACTTAAACATAAGTTAAGATTAAAAATACGTTTATTGTTTCCGATTATCACTTAAATTATTCTTCCTCACAAGACTTTCGGTGTATGTTAACACAAACCTAATGTATCACTCTTAATAACATAGAAGCTGTTATATTGAGCGGTTAACCTGCTCTACTTTCACATCTCAGGTTTCGAAGCGGTTACCCTGCTTTACCTCTCTGCCGACATTTTGAAGTGGTTACCATGCTAGTCGAGCATCTATTTGAAAGTTTTTCGCGGCATGGCACTTTCTATAATATTCTCCAGCACCATCTTTCTTACATGCCCACCTTAATATTCATTTTTAATCTTCATTAGAACTGCTCACAGCTGTAATTCTGAGTAGAGAGAGTAAACATTTCTGCAATATTCATGGCCATTTAAATTTATTTCTTTCATTTAATAATGTACTTTATATTAAATTGTACTAATTTTTTGATTCTAATGTTATTAATTATCAATGAAAACTCATTTAATATTAATAAAGGAACAATATCCATTTTACTGGTAAGCTCTTCATTGAAAAACGTTATTATAAAGAATAAGTTATTGCACTGCTTCTCATGACGTAATATTTTCACACCGTTCAGTTACATTCACGGCCATGTACCACAAACATCAATACGGTTATTGTGAAACTTGATATATGTACTAACGACAGTCGTTGATAACCTGTCTAGCTAGTCCCTCAGGAAAAGTTACTAGTATTTTTCGAAACACTAGTAAAATAATTAGTATTGCAAATGTGTCATATTATTTTGTTAACAAGGAAAATAGCTCCACAGGTTTCAAAATTGTAGTTGTTAAAGTAAGAAAAAATTCATGCTTCATTTCCAAACAATTTTACTGTCACTATACTACACGTTTTTGTTACATGTTTAGATATTGGTTTTCATGTAATTTTCTATGCAATGCATAGGCTTTAAGATAATTATTAAGGCGCTTTTCACCCTAAGCTAGCTCATGATGGAGAACATTTTTCTGTCGCAGTAGATGCGCACACAACGTATTGACTTTATTTTTACAGATTATGGATGAAATGAATGCTGAGAACATCAATATCGCTGGAATATGAAAACCATAAGGAATTCAGATTTGAACTCAGGGAGGTATGAATTTCTATTATCTTACACTAATACAACAATTATCTTCGGCGTATGTCCCAGAAACATTTTTACGAGCGGAAATTGTAAAGTTCGTATAGTAACAATACTATTTATAATACTTATCATTATTTGGCGTTGGCTGGACTTAAAGTATTATTGGGTTTCCGTTGTTAAGCATCCAGCACCTTCGAGACCATAGCACGGCAGCTTATCGACAAATGTTCACCAGCTTCATGTGGTTTGATTCCATTGGTGTGCTGTGTAAACAATCACTGCTCGGAATATACAAAAATACCATAATCAGAAAAGTTTAAAAATGCCTCTTAGAGCCCTGACAGTGCGTAGATGTTAGGAGCTTACTTTTGAGTATTTATATTAACAAGATTATTGTTAAGAACTGAGAAATTTACGCAAACTGTCATAACATCCAGTACAGAACATGTGATTTATGTCACATCACAATCAAACAAAAGTTCAGTGATTGTGAAAACGTCACTTAATAGGTTTACCTATTTTAATGAAGAATTTTTACTGGCATTAATTATGACCATAACTTATAACAAGTCTATTGGCGGGAAGAAAATGTACGAAATTAATTTTTTAATTAATGCAACGAATACATTTCAAATTATATTCTCATATATTTAAGGAAACATTAACCCTTTGAAATTTAATTATTGTGAAAAAATTTAATTTTTTATTCTACACTTTCAAATCTGTAGCGGACTAAATATTGTATATTTCATATAGATATATGACTGAAGTAAATACGAAGCGGCGCCGGAATGAAGGGGCGGGAGAAACGGGAGATCCCCGAGAAAACCCGCCGACAAACGGCAACGTCCGTCACGATTCCCACTTGCAAACATCCGGTGACACGGCCGGGGATTGAGCCCGGTTCGTCTTTCTGGGAGGCGATCGTGCTAATCGCTCAGCCACCGTGGTCCCTTGAAATGTACTAATATTTGAAATGTGCAATGTTTAATAAGTTTCAAACAGAAAGCATAGCATGCACTAGCGACCTTTAGTATTAACGGGAATTTGGCAGGTCTCTATTCGTAAGCTATGCAAACTCAAAGCGGAAATGGGATTATGAGATAGAGTCAAAGATCTCGACAGAGTAAAGTGTTGTTTGGCAGCCGGTCTGGAACATCCAAAAAAAAAAAATGATGGCTTCAAATGTTGTCTTGAAATTGTTAATAACTAAATTATTAGCCGGGTGTGGGGGTAGAAATGTTATGTATAAGGTCTTGATTTAATTAATAGCACCTCATACCATTTATTCTTACCCAATGTTCGCACTCTATTAGTGAAAAATCAAGACTTCATTAATTCGTCAACTTATGATGTTTAACTTTGAAATCGTTGATTAATTTAGAAAAGTGTAATATTGGCTACTCAGGTGCACGTTAAATTTATAAGCTGTATTTTCGAGACAAAATAGAGGAATTGAAACAACGAAATCAATTACAAGTAAGAAGATGATTACAGATTTGCAATGAAGTTATTGGCAATTTAATTAAATGTCAGTAAAGCGTTTGTAAAAATAAAAAGTAATTTAAATAATAGTTTACAAAGAATTACTATAAAATAAATTGAATTTACAAGCGTGGTGCTAATAGCGCATTTTAAATCTAAAGTGTAGTTACAGATTACACAGCAGACACCCGGTTCTTTTGATAAACATTAAGTGTATTCTGGTACAGTGAAAAATTTAATATCTCCTGTAAGCTTCACATAATATCAATTTCTGTAAAGCTGGAAATCCTCTCAAAGTTAGGCAGCGCATGTGCGAAAATCCGAAATTTAAAAGGACCTTTGGAGGAACACGGAACAAAATATTGGTGAACCAAAACACGGCATTAAATATAACAAACTTTGGGCAGCAGCAAGCTTCTAAGAGCACATGTAACTTTCCATACAACTATACGTTCCACTTCTTTTCATTTACATAAGTGGATCGTCTCCCGTGGACATCGGCTCTCAAGACCTAACAATCAGAGCCGCCCAACTCTCTACACTCACGTCTCCCGTGGATATCGGCTCTCAAGAAGTCGCTGTCAGAGCCGCCCAACTCTCTACACTCAATATCGTCTCCCCAGGATAATGGCTCTTAATACCCCGTTGTCAGAGCCGTCCAAATCTCTACACTCATTCACACCTTCCATGGACATCGGCTCTCAAAACCTCGCTGTCAGAGACGCCCAGCTATCTATACTCACTCATTTCTCCCGTGCACATCGGCTCTCATGACGTCACTGTTAGAGCCGCCCAACTCTCTACACTCATTCACTTCTTCCATGGACATAGGCTGTCAAGACCTCGCTGTCAGAGACGCCCAAATCTCTACACTCACTCATGCTTCCCGTGGACATAGGTTCTCAGGACATCGCTGTCAGAGTCGCCCAATTGTCTGTACTCGCTCATGTCTCTTGTGCATATAGGCTCTCAAGACCTTGCTGTCAGAGTCGCCCAAACTTCGACACGCAGTCAATTTAGCTTTCCGTGGACATCGGCTCTCAAGACCTCGCTCTCAGAGCAGCCTAATTCTCTATAATCAATTACGTTTCCCGTACACATCGCCTCTCATGAACTCGCTGTCAGAGCCGCCCAACTCTCTACACTCATTCATGCCTACCGTGTACATCGGTTCTCAAAACCTCGTAGTTACAGCCTCCCAACTCTCTACACTCACTCCTCCCATGGACATAGGCTCTCAAGACCTCGCTGTCAGAAACGCCCAAATCACTACACTCACTCACGCTTCCCGTGGTCATTGGCTCTCAAGATCTCGCTGTCAGAGCCGCCCAAATATCTACACTCACTCACGTTTCCCGTGGATATCTGCTCTCAAGACTTCGCTGTCATAGCCGCCCAACTCTATATACTCACTCATATCTCCCGTGCACATCGGCTCTCATGACCTCGCTGTCAGAGAAGCCCAACTTTCTACACTCACTCATGCTTCCTGTTGACATAGACTCTTAAGACTTCGCTGTAAGAGCCACCCAACTCTTTATACTCACTCATGTCTCCCGTGCACATCGGCTCTCATTACCTCACTGTCAGAGCCACCCAACTTTCTACACTCACTCACTTCTCCCACAGACATAGTTTCTCAAGACCTCGCTGTCATTACCGCCCAATTCTCTACACTCACTCACACCTCATGTGGACATCGGCTCTCATGACATCAATGTCAGAGACACCCAAATGTCCACACTACTCATGCTTCCAGTGGACATCGGCTGTCAAGACCTCGCTGTCAGAGGCGCCCAACTCTCTATAATCACTCATGTCTCCTTTGCACATTAGCTCTCAAGACTTCGCTATGAGTGACGCCCAAATCTCTATACTCACTCACGTTTCCCGTGGACATCGGCTCTCAAGACCTCGCTTTCAAAGCCGCCCAACTCTGTATACTCACTCATATCTCTCGTGCACTTCGACTCTCATTACCTCGCTGTCAGAGCCGCCCAAGTCTCTACACTCTTTCACTTCTTCCATGGACATAGGCTCTCAAGATTTCGTTATCAGAGACGCCCAAATCTCTACACTCACTCACGCTTCCCGTGGACATCGGCTCTCAACATCTCGCTATCAGAGCTGCCCAACTCTCTATACTCACTCATGTCTCCCGTGCACATCGACTCTCAAGACCTCGCTGTCAGAGCCACCGAACTCTCTACACTCACTCACGCCACCCGTGGACATCGGCTCTCAAGACCTCGCTTCATAGCCGGCCCACTGTCTACACTCACACACGTCTCCTGTGGACATCTGCTCTCAAGACCTCGCTATCCGAGCAACCCAACTCTCTACACTCACTCACGTCTCACGTGAACGAGAAATTTCCGAGAAGAGAGAACGTCAAGGAAAACCTACTCTTTTGATCTCCTCGTTCCCAGAATGTGATACCGTCTGGCACCATCGTGTGGTTATATCTTGATAACGTGGTTTACTACCAGACATCATATATTGGAAATTATGACAAGTTCTACTCACTGGTAAAAAAAAATAATAATTTTTGGAATAGAATCTTCTTCTCTTCATCTAATATCAGTGGAATTAAATAATACTTAAATAATGAAAATAATGTTATTTCAAGATTTAAAAAAAAATTGAAAAATTATTAATTAGATTATTTATAATTTTTGTGCCTTTGTGAGACAAAAATTTAGGGAATATCCTCATGATTGTAAATTCCTATCTAATGTTTACCTTTTCAAATATATATATATATATATATATATATATATATATATATATATATATATATATATATACACATGCTTTTAAACTGTGATCTCATTAAAAATAGAACCTATACTGCCAGTTTTTCTTTTGATATTTGGCAACCTCTCTGCCAAGCACGCGAATGTGCCCTTACTGTTCATTCTCGACAGTTTAAAAATTATATGCCTTTTTGGTAGCGCTTTTAAGATGACCGTGAGTTAACTATAAGACACCAAACTTTGTTTGTCTTGGATTTTACATGTTGGAGCGACATGCCAGAAGTTCAGGTCTCTTTTCTGGACACAAAAAACGTTATGTCCATTATAAACCAGCACCACTGTGAGGCAGCTAACTACCATGACCGAGTCCGCTGTGGATGGTGTAATCACTTGTAAGCACTAGAATGGGTGTACCGTTTCTATATTGAGTTTATTTTCAGTAAGTGCGTAAAGTTCTCCTTAATACGATTAATCTTCGGACCAAAAAGAAGGAACGTTTATAAACCAATTTGATTTAATAAGTTTTTTATTATTTATTTATTTTGAAATATTTTGAATGTTTGGAGGACATAGATGGATCCGAACTGTGCAGATGGGATAATGGCTCCCCCCTAAAAGTTTAACGTTCTGAATACGATAATACACACTTTTATTATTCGTAATAAAAATATAATTGTTTCAGAAGTGACCAGAAGTAATTGTCTAAAGTTATTGTGGGCATCATGCGCGAATCTATATTGACTGATGTTATCACCAAGTCCTTGCAAAAATTAAGTGGTTGCCCAGTTTAGTCACTGTATCGAAGAGAAAAATCATGTGTTTATATTTCCGGGCACTCGAAGGTAAACAAGTTATTTTCTAAATAGTAGTATGCTTACTACAAATGAATCTACCCTTATAGACGTAAAATTAAAGTCTACTAAGTAATATTATTTAATGGTGCAAATAGCTGAGGCGCTGAGATCAATTATACGGAAAAAAATTTGGAAAACATTTGATTTTAAGTAAGAACATGTTTTAAATAATGTACCTTTCACTATTTACAGTATTGCAAATTTTCATTGCGCTTATCACAAAAAAAGTATGTGTTAAATATGATTTGTTGCATGGAATATGCATATAGCTATAGTTACTTGAACATTTCTGACAGGACTACAGTAACCACAAATAAAAATGAAATATTGGCCAGGAATGCGAGTTCAATTCCAGTACAACAGCATTTCAGAACAAATAAATCTCTAATACACTGATGAATGTGGTAACATGCTAATATATTACAATCCAGAATAGCAAACAGTTTTTCTGGTCTCTCTGTTTCTTTCAAATAACAATTATTAAATTGCATTTTAGGTATATATTATCAGAATAAAGGAATTTAAAAGTTTATATCAGCATAATCAGAACACTATTTTTTTTCCTCTTACAAATAACATTATAATAATATTTAAAAATTCTATTCTTTGTTTTTCCTACTATAATTGCTGTTTGGATCAGAAACGTGGTATTTAAAGTTATTGTTATTTTCATATACTCCTTGCACTTATGATGTTGTTTAACATTGGGAAGAAGATTACAAATTTTCGTATCAGTATTTATAAAGGAGTATAATGTAAAGAGATTTATATTTTACATAGAATAATTTTTTATTGTATGTGACAAAACTCTTACTGAATAACATTCCCGTTTTACATTCCAATGCTTTAGTTGTAAACTTATCAGAAGGGAAACACATTTTGAAAGTCCTAAAGTACAGGTAACCCCCCCCCCCCCCCAACAGCGAACCTATTCACATTCTGAAGATTGCAGTCGTCATCAAAATAATTCACTTTGCCATGCTGAGGGGTGTTGCGTCGCATCGCGCTAACTCCGAAGTGACCTCGACGACTTCCGCTCATCAACTGATAATTTTATAATTATCCGCCTTGCCTTATATATTAAAACACAAAGCAATATGGCTGCCGGGTGTATTATATTGGAGCTCAGTTGAGATCTAGCTGTGATGGGAGAAGAATGTGTAATTACACTTGGAAATTTTCCAAGTGTGTGCATACTGTAAAAAGTTCTTTCATAATTATATTTATAATTTAACATCAATAATCTCATTATTTATTCAATGTGACATTAAAATCATATGTATTTCCTTACACTCTTCCTACAAACACCGACCTGTCAAGACATACATGCCGGTAAGTCACGCACAGCAGCGCTAAGGGAAAAACCCACACACTGCTTTCCTCCCCAGTCTGATTAGAACCCATGACCAGATAACAACTTTGTAGCAGCCAAAAGGAAAAACCCAGCTGGGAGGCCTATTTCCAAAAAAAAAAAAAAAAAAAGTATGCTCATATATTTCCCAATTTCCCCGGAGCAGGTGAGACGAATTTGCGACTCCCATCCAGGAGAGCTGGACTTATGACCTTTGACCTTCTACATCAAAATCCAAAAATTAAAAAGAACTTAGAAAAAATTCCCGAAAAAATTAAGAAATATCCAAAGAATGTCAAAAACCTATAATAAAATTTATTGTTGAAAATTATTTTTATATCGTAAAAAAATATTTTTAAAATTGTTGAGAAACTTTTACAATATAGTTAAAAACTCATTACATTAATTTTTTATTTTAATTTCCTTGGATGTCCCTATTACCACCTTCAACAAACAAATTATTCGAAAGGCATCCACAGCCATCTTGGTGCTGTCAGCAATTGTAACATTCATTGTGAAAATAGATGGTTTGACTTTGACCCCATGACCATGAATGACCTTGAAAATAAAAAAATCGAGGAGAAATAGATAAATGACAACAAGCATATTACATCACTGACTACAGCCATCTTGGAATCCAGCGACCTTGATCTTGACCCCATGATGTTAACTGATCTTGAACAAAAACTCAAGAAAATATACATAGAATTCAACAAGCATTGTATGTTACAGACCACTACAACCATAATAGGCGAAGGTGACCTTGATCTTGATAACATGAAAGTGAATGATTTTAAAAACATAACTCGTGAAAAAAATTCATAAAATTCAATATAGTGCATTACTGACTTCTACCACCATATGTATTTCAGGTAACCTTAACCTTGATATGGTGTCCAAGAATGGTTTTGAAAACAAAAACTCGTCTAAATTCCTAAAAGTCAACAAGCATATTATGTTAGATCCTACTACCGCCATATTGAGACACATTACTAGCCGCCACGATTAATATACAGGCCCGGTGTATTATTAAGGATTACAGATCGATATCACCGAAATTATGTTGGCATGATATCTTATAACAAACATGTTTATAGAATCTAAAAAACTATTCTGGGCCGATTCAGATAAAGTATATTGGTCTTTTCGGTAAACTGGTCAGCATCTTATTTATTCCGGCCCAGTAACGTTTTTGAGACAATTACTATGTATATTATGTGTATAGTAAATTACAAAAAAATAACTCATAACCCACAGTTTTAATATATGTAAATACAAAGGATAGGTCTACATACAGATTTACAAAAGTGTTGAGTTTTTGATTTCCAAAAAATCTATATTTCGTGTATATAACAGATGAGAATATAATCCCTATTAAGTTCACGAAGTGATATATATATATATATATATATATATATATATATATATATATATATATATATATATATATATATATATATATATATATAGATATATCAGTTAGTACAGCCCATTTATGTACAACAATTACAGTATTTAGAAACTGTCGTTAACTGTTATGTGTTTCTGTCTATAATTAACATTTACATTAATATCTTATATATGTTTAACATAACATAAACATACATAAATTTTCTGAGCGTCATGAAAATCCTTTAATTAATTCGGTTTCTTGTTAATTGATTTATGGTAGCATCTATGCCGCCCTGTCACACTGATGTCTGATTTCTTTTTTTCAATACATGAAGTACACTAAAGCGCATACGTTGTATACCTTTTTTGTCTGGATGGGTATTTTATATGGTTATATATTCATCTAATGATTCAAATGGTTTTGCCAGGTACCATAAATAAAGTATTTGCTGTGATTCCGTGATGGGTAGTGAAGAAGTTGTCACTCTTCATAAAATTGATTTTTTGTTCATGAGCAAAATTTTTAACATAAAGGACATTTGAAACCACAAAATTTATAATTTTATATTTGTACCGAACATTATTTAACTTATACGCATTGTATGTAATGATTTTTCTCTCTAATGAAAAAAGTTTACACTTTATATATTTTGAATAATTTAGTGTGAAATACACAATTTGTCTCTTTTTCTGAAGCTGCTGTAACAAATAATAATAAAGTTGTACAAATGAAAAATTTACAAAACAAACTGATAACATAATCACCAAATAACATTCCCTAAATATTTTAAAAAGATACTATTTATAAAGAATTATTAATTTTTTACCATTTTTTTTTCGTACATATGGCTTGTTATTTGGTGATCATACACTGGCATTAGAAAATTCATGGGACACCCGTCTAATAACGTGTAAGGTCCGTCTAGCACGAATAAGTGCCGTAACACGATGCGGCATGGAATCCAGAAGTGAACGGGAGACATCTGGAGAGATGTTAAGCCATGCTGTCTGAATAGCTGCCCAAATATCCCTAGTATTTCTAGGTGAAGGATCTTGGGTGCGAATGGCTCTCTCCACCACATCCATAAATGTTCGACTGTTTTCATGTCGGGGGAACATGCTGGCCACTCAATTCCTTGGAACTCTCGAGAATTCTCTTTGAAGTAGTCCTTGACATACACAGCCTGATGAGACGGCGCATTATCTTGTTGGAACATTCTATCGATTTCAGGAAGTCTGAAGAACATGACTGGCTGCAAATAGACACCAAGGCGAGTTTTGTTGAAATTACTATTGAGTTTCGTAGGTAGATGGACAGGTGGACTCTGCCCATGCCATATAAACACACCCCACACCATTACGGAACCACCACCAAACTGCGCGGTGCCTTGTTGACAAGTGGGATCCATATCATCAATTGGGTTTGCGATATACCCAAACACTACCATCAGCCCAAAACAAAGTGTATCGTGCTTCATTGGACCAGGCGACATGTCTCTAGTCCTCCAGAGTCCAGTAAGCAAACTCACGAGCCTAAGTGGCGCATTGTGCCTGGTGTCGTACTGTTAACAGGAGCACTTTGGTTTGTCTTATGCTTCCATATCCCATGGAAGCTAATGCACGTCGCAAAAATCTTCTAGATACACGTCTGACAGCCCCTGCACTGAACGTGGCTGTGGTTTGAGTAAACTGGTCCACCTCTGTTAGCATGGACAATTCTACCCTACCTCCACCAGTCATGATCAGCAAGTAACTTTGAACGGCCACTGCTTTGTCCACGGTGGATCACAGTGCCTTGATTTTGATATTCCCTTTTAACGCATAGCACCACGGATTGAAGAATATTGAAAGTATCCATAACTTCTGAAAATGAATGTCCCATCCTTCTGGCACCGACAACCATTCCCCGTTCGAGCTCTGATAACTCACGTCGCCTTGCCATGAGCATATAAACAACCGTCAATCCGAATGACACGGCAACCTGTTCTTAACGGCAACCTGTTCTTAACGGAAACCTGTTCTTAAAGGGAAACCAGTTTAGGCCACGAAGTGTCCTGGAGCAGTGGCGCCATTAGATATTCAGTTACATATTGCTAACCCATGACTTTTGTCATGTCAGTATATACGTGTCACATGGTATCCCATGGCATTTGTTTACTTTGGAATTTTTTACATTTGTACAACCATCCAACAGTTATATTCAAACTCAACGAAAAATATTTTGTTTGCAAGCCACAAAATAATTTATTATTTTAATAATCCGTGGGTGAAAAATTATTTGAGATATTTTCGTGGTATTTAAATATTATTTTATAATAATTTTTGCCATTATATATTAGCAATTATTGTGTAGAATCAGCAAATTATCCCATAAAGTGTAGGTAAGCATGCCTAACTGTCTACTCAAGGGTCTTGTGTACGAATGCCGCACTCGAAAGGCAACAATTTTCAAATCAAATATTGTGGTGAGAAGTAAGTGAAATGAATACATACAAAGAGGAAAAAAGCCAATACTAAAGGTATATATCGAAAAAGTTAAGGTTTATTTCCTTATTCATACTGCTTATTGCCTGGACATCATGCTGCCACAGACTTGGCACTTTTGGGTTATCAAGCCTCCAGCTTTTGCAGACGACATCCAGCTTTTGCAGGCCCAACATTTTAGCGACATCCAGCCGTCGCAGGCCTGGCATTGTAGCGACATCCAGGTCGCAGGCCAGGCATTGTAGCGACATCCAGCGTCGAAGGACTGGCTTTGTAGTGACATCCAGCCGTCGCTGGCTTGGTATTGTAGCGACATCTTGCCGTCGCAGGCCTGGCATTGTAGCGACATCCAGCCGTCGCAGGCCTGGCATTGTAGTGTCATCCTCCGTCTCAGGCCTGGCATAGTATCGACATCCAGCCGTTGCAGTCCTGGCATAGTAGTGACATCATGCCGTCGCAGACCTGGCATTGTAGCGACATCCAGCCGTCGAAGGACTGGCTTTGTAGTGACATCCAGCCGTCGCTGGCTTGGTATTGTAGCGACATCTTGCCGTCGCAAGCCTGGCATTGTAGTGTCATCCTCCGTCTCAGGCCTGGCATAGTATCGACATCCAGCCGTTGCAGTCCTGGCATAGTAGTGACATCATGCCGTCGCAGACCTGGCATTGTAGCGACATCCAGCCGTCGAAGGACTGGCTTTGTAGTGACATCCAGCCGTCGCTGGCTTGGTATTGTAGCGACATCTTGCCGTCGCAGGCCTGGCATTGTAGCGACATCCAGCCGTCGCAGGCCTGGCATTGTAGTGTCATCCTCCGTCTCAGGCCTGGCATAGTATCGACATCCAGCCGTTGCAGTCCTGGCATAGTAGTGACATCATGCCGTCGCAGACCTGGCATTGTAGCGACATCCAGCCGTCGAAGGACTGGCTTTGTAGTGACATCCAGCCGTCGCTGGCTTGGTATTGTAGCGACATCTTGCCGTCGCAAGCCTGGCATTGTAGTGTCATCCTCCGTCGCAGACCTGGCATTGTAGCGACATCTAGCCGTCGCAGGCCTGGCATTGTAGCGACATCCAGGTCGCAGGCCAGGCATTGTAGCGACATCCAGCCGTCGAAGGACTGGCTTTGTAGTGACATCCAGCCGTCGCTGGCTTGGTATTGTAGCGACATCTTGCCGTCGCAGGCCTGGCATTGTAGCGACATCCAGCCGTCGCAGGCCTGGCATTGTAGCGACATCCAGGTCGCAGGCCAGGCATTGTAGCGACATCCAGCCGTCGAAGGACTGGCTTTGTAGTGACATCCAGCCGTCGCTGGCTTGGTATTGTAGCGACATCTTGCCGTCGCAAGCCTGGCATTGTAGTGTCATCCTCCGTCTCAGGCCTGGCATAGTATCGACATCCAGCCGTTGCAGTCCTGGCATAGTAGTGACATCATGCCGTCGCAGACCTGGCATTGTAGCGACATCCAGCCGTCGAAGGACTGGCTTTGTAGTGACATCCAGCCGTCGCTGGCTTGGTATTGTAGCGACATCTTGCCGTCGCAAGCCTGGCATTGTAGTGTCATCCTCCGTCGCAGACCTGGCATTGTAGCGACATCTAGCCGTCGCAGGCCTGGCATTGTAGCGACATCTAGCCGTCGCAGGCCTGGCATTGTAGCGACATCCAGCCGTCGAAGGACTGGCTTTGTAGTGACATCCAGCCGTCGCTGGCTTGGTATTGTAGCGACATCTTGCCGTCGCAAGCCTGGCATTGTAGTGTCATCCTCCGTCGCAGACCTGGCATTGTAGCGACATCTAGCCGTCGCAGGCCTGGCATTGTAGCGACATCTAGCCGTCGCAGGCCTGGCATTGTAGCGACATCTAGCCGTCGCAGGCCTGGCATTGTAGCGACATCCAGCCGTCGAAGGACTGGCTTTGTAGTGACATCCAGCCGTCGCTGGCTTGGTATTGTAGCGACATCTTGCCGTCGCAAGCCTGGCATTGTAGTGTCATCCTCCGTCTCAGGCCTGGCATAGTATCGACATCCAGCCGTTGCAGTCCTGGCATAGTAGTGACATCATGCCGTCGCAGACCTGGCATTGTAGCGACATCTAGCCGTCGCAGGCCTGGCATTGTAGCGACATCCAGCCGTCGCAGTCCTGGCATTGTAACGACATCCAGCTATCACAGGACTGGCATTGTAGTGACATCCAGCCATCACAGCGTTTGTACTCCGTAACTCGTTAACTATCATATAACGAACGGTAAGGTTTGTTAACGAGAAAAATAGTTGATGCCATTGAAGAGCGATTCTTTAACATCTTTTACCTACACATGTCGGTACGTTAACGAAAATTCTCGTTAAATACGCTGTAGAGAACCCAGAAATCTCGTTATCATAACGAGGGGTACGAGATCACTCGCTTACCTATAAATTCGATTAGTATTGATGAAGTCCATAAATTAGCACTACCGGAAGTACGTTGCACAATTCTCCGACTCGCTAAACCAAAACTAGAGTAAAGTGAGCCAAAATAGTACAAACCAGTGAAAGTCGCAGTCGACGATATCTATTGTGTGCGCTTCGTGTAACTTAGCAAAATGGCGGTTATAAGTGAAGAGGTTTAACCTCGTAAGTTGAAAACACTCCAATTAGATTTCAAAGCACCAAAGCGATTCGGTTTGTAACATAAGCTTGCTCTTACACATTTTAAAGCTGTTTTATATATACAGAATGCTAATTTAAATACCAAACACGAAATATTTTGACCTATAGATACACTTACACTTACGTTACAGTTAATATAATTACAACTACTAAGTGCTACTATACTTTCGGTATTGTGGTGGCATAGGGGTAAGTGTCATGGCTTGTGGGGCCCATGGTTTAATGCAATTTTAGGTTCGCTGTTTCAATTCCACATATTTCCAAAACATTTTTTAAGAGTTCTTTATTTTACTAATATTGTAACAGAACATTCTGATTAATATATTTCAATAAAACAATATTAATAATGCGACTTAAACCACAATCGTACTTAAATTATGTGCATATATCAGCAAGGCTAATCAAATATAATTATACCTAAGTTTGTAAATTATGTTTTGCTATGTTTATTTTATAGACAAATATCATAGGTACGCTTACTAGTATTGTGATTATCACATTAATCCTATTTGAGTGATAACTGTAATTACTACAAAGATAAAACCGTATTATCCCAACACTAGTAGCCATTTCGTGGCGAACTTTACTGAGTTATTTTAATATGTTTTAAGAAAATTCGGAAAATAAATAATTTTTTACTATTCATGTTTCAGATATATTAGAATATTAATTTAATATAACTTAAAAATATGCGAGGGGCTGGTATTTGAGCAGGAAACACAAAAACCTCAGAAAATGACGATTTTGCACCACGCCTCAACTAACTTCGCTTACACGCCAGCTTACAATTTAAGAAAATTAATTTGTTTGTCTTGAATAAAAGTGTATGATGCATTAAAATGATTTGTTAATACTTCCTATATTCGGTGCAATCAAACAGCCTTCCTTTCTTACTTCCCTTATACACTTGTGTATTCCGGTGAATAATGTTTGGATTTGCCATGGTAACAGAAAATTTTAAAGTTTACAACAGAACATTATGGAATATTTTAGATGTTCTACATTTGTATTTTATTTTCTTTTTAGTCATAAATAAGTCCAAAATATATTCTCGTTAATTGAACATTTACTTTATGATTATATGTTGTAATCTCTGTTTCAGTGCACTCCTGCTCACGTCTCGTGATCGGTAATTGGCCGGTTAACTGTGTAACTGTGTTAACGTCGTATAGTTGTTACGATCGGTATCAGAAAATGTAACGAAAATTTTCGGTTCGTCCTTTTCCACTGGTGTTACAGAATCGCACATTCGACATTCTACCAAAAAAAATTCATATCGAGAGTAACGAGTTACAGAATACAGCTGCAGGTCCAGTATCGAAGCGACAACCAGCCATCGCAGACTCGGCATCGTGGCGGTTTCCAGCCATCGCATCCCCGGAATCGTGGCAACATCCAGCCATCGCAGGCCCGGCATCGTGACATCAAGCCATCGCAGACTCGGCATCGTGGCGGTATCCAGCCATCGCATCCCCGGAATCGTGGCAACATCCAGCCATCGCATCCCCGGAATCGTGGCAACATCCAGCCATCGCAGGCCCGGCATCGTGACATCAAGCCATCGCAGACTCGGCATCGTGGCGGTATCCAGCCATCGCATCCCCGGAATCGTGGCAACATCCAGCCATCGCAGGCCCAGCATCGTGACATCAAGCCATCGCAGACTCGGCATCGTGGCGGTATCCAGCCATCGCATCCCCGGAATCGTGGCAACATCCAGCCATCGCAGGCCCGGCATCGTGACATCAAGCCATCGCAGACTCGGCATCGTGGCGGTATCCAGCCATCGCATCCCCGGAATCGTGGCAACATCCAGCCATCGCAGGCCCGGCATCGTGACATCAAGCCATCGCAGACTCGGCATCGTGGCGGTATCCAGCCATCGCATCCCCGGAATCGTGGCAACATCCAGCCATCGCATCCCCGGAATCGTGGCAACATCCAGCCATCGCAGGCCCGGCATCGTGACATCAAGCCATCGCAGACTCGGCATCGTGGCGGTATCCAGCCATCGCATCCCCGGAATCGTGGCAACATCCAGCCATCGCATCCCCGGAATCGTGGCAACATCCAGCCATCGCAGGCCCGGCATCGTGACATCAAGCCATCGCAGACTCGGCATCGTGGCGGTATCCAGCCATCGCATCCCCGGAATCGTGGCAACATCCAGCCATCGCAGGCCCGGCATCGTGACATCAAGCCATCGCAGGCCCGGCTTCGTGGCGACATCAAGCCATCGCAGGCCCGGCAACAGTTAGGTATACATTTTATAATTTATCGGTTCCAATCCAAGATGTTTTTGACAATGTTAGCAAATAATCTGCCACTGTTCCATATTTGCATGGGCCCACTTCCGGGATAAGACAGCGGACCGGCATTAGCTGGCCGTAGTTAGTCGGCTGGCTTTTACAGTCCCGATTCTGTCACTTACCTTTCGTGTTTGCTAGGATTATTCTGTACATAATAATGTATATTCCTATCATATATATTATTATATAACTAATTATGTAAATTCGTGCATCCAATATGGTGGTAGTAGTCTGTAACGAAATATGCATGTTGACATTTGTGCATCTTTTTCGAGTTATGGCTGTGTTAGTATGTAACATAATATACTTGTTGACTTTTATGTATTTTTTCTCGAGTGTCTGTTTTCCATGACATTCAAGTTCATGGGGTCATGTTCAAGGGCATAAACATCCAAGATGGATGCTACAATGGCTGACAGAACCAAGATAGCTGACTGGGTATGGTGGAGAGGGGTGGAGGCCTATTGATTAATATGTTCGGTGAGGGTTGTAAGAGGGGAACATCAGGAAATTTAATATTATTTTATAAATGTTTTTAAAAAGTTTCAATAATTTTTAAATTATTTTTAATTATAATTTTTTGAGGTTATTGGGAATCTCATGGATTTTTTAATTTTTTTTTTCGAAATCGTTTGATTTTCAGGTCAAAGGTTAAATCTCAATGTCCTGTGTCTGACTCCCCTTGCTCGGAATCGCTAATCCGTCTCACCTGTTCCAGGATATCATGGTACATTTCTGGAGTTCTTTTTTTTTTTTGGCATTGGGAAAACGATTTTAGGTAACTTTTAGGGGGGTTAAAAGGATATTTCTAAAGTAAAAGGGAAATTATTAGGGAAAAAGATGGGCGACGGTTGAGGTCACAACATGGCAGACCCACTGGCTCCGAATCCGGAATAGGTTGTCCCCGAAGAGTTATTTCCCTACTACTGGCATCCCTCCACTTGGTGGTCGATACGTCAATTCTCTCTACTGATAGTCGACCCTATCCTGAGCCGGTCCTCCGTGTGTGGGTGCATTCACGTATCCACAGCCCACAACACCTCGAGGCAGTATAAGCTATAAGGCGATAAGATCACATAGTGGTTTTCAGCCTGATTATGAGAACTCTGCCGAAGTTCGTAAAATGGGAAGAGCGTCGTTGTTCGTGTCTTCCCGGCATTGTTATCTACTCTGTGTACTTTATTGGTATCGCCTGGTGTATATTACGTTAATACGGCATTGACTTCACGTCAGTATCTCGAACCACTACACAGTGGTCAGAAATATACTTGTCCGCACCAAAATTACACATAATCCATCATTCTCGGATATGTAATTCTAAGTGGGCGATTTATAATCTCCTACATGTTTTACATTTCAGAACAATTTTAAACAAATCGCTCCATTCATGTGTCTTCCATTATTTCCTGCACTGGCAGAAGTGCTTTATGGTATGGGTTCTTTTATCCACGTAACAAAATCAACAAATATATTATTTGATGGCCCCTATCAACATTATTAAATTACAATATTTTTATTCATATTATTTACAGCACATTTAACAATTAAAATAGTGTTTTCCATATTAATTTTATGTGATTTTTAAATTATTTAAAGCCAATAAATATTATTTTAGGTATTATTTTGTAATGATAAGCAAGCGATCGGGCGATATTATCATCAAAGTGTAGCTTTGTATGTAGGAAACAAGTTTCTCATGTTTCAACTGCCTCTTAACACTCGATTATCAAGATAAGTTTTAATATGTCGCTAGCTGCTCTGTCCCAAGATAGCCTTCAGTCATGAGCACACAAGCTAGTACAAATGTAGGAGGTAGCGTCTATTGCTTTATAATCTCTTTCAGAGATGTCATATATTCCTTGCGAGTGACTATCACTGGAAACTGTAGCTAATCTGAATTTCTTTCCTTGCAGATAAATTTCAATCATTCTAGATGTTAGACCTCTATGATGGAAAGTGTGTATTTCTTGTTGATAAGTTGCAGTTATTTTACCTACTTGAAAGTTCATCAGATTAAAGTAAATTATAATAATAAGAATTACGTTTCGACCGTTTAAATGTGATATATTTGTTATTAGTTGTGTAGTTTGGGGCACTGGTATCCCATTTCGACCAAAGGAAACGAGGGTATTTGAACCAGGTGTTCATCACAACTAAGAGCAGGGAACAGGTCATATGCATGTTACTACTCTTTTCAAATTAGATGATTAAATAATTGAATGTGTAAAATTTCCAAGATCTGAAATTTTTAAATTTTTTTCCCTACACATTTCAAGTTCTGGAGGAAGTGAATTATATGTATGCAAAATGTGTAAAAATAAATATATAATGTTGCAGCAAACAAAGCTTGAATTTCCAGATGTGCTCTATCGTTATTTTCCTCTTCATCATGCAATATCATCAATAATTATTTGTTAAATTAAATTCTTAGAAGAAAGAGTAAATTGAAAAGCAATTAATTTTCACAAATAGTCTAGGTTAAGAAAGTAAAAATGTAAAGTTTATTTACGTTAGATAACATAGTATGCAAGCTATCCTACTGATATCTCGAACACAACATCGAGGAAATATATTAAAGTAATTATGATAGTTGCTTTATTTTAATAAAGTATGGTTGAAATATTTAATTATAATAAATTGAGTACTTTTGAGGCTCTAGTAACTTTTTCCTATCCGGAATTTCCGTCCTTCCACCTCATTTTAAAATAAATAATGCAATGCAAATAATAAACACATTATATATATATATATATATATATTTCACCGTACTCGATTGTTAACGTCTAATACTACACTAAAATATATGTATTGTCTACTATTCCAAATGAGAGTACTTTAAATAATAT
The DNA here is from genome assembly GCA_029891345.1 of Dryococelus australis. Taxonomy (NCBI): domain Eukaryota; kingdom Metazoa; phylum Arthropoda; class Insecta; order Phasmatodea; family Phasmatidae; genus Dryococelus; species Dryococelus australis. The sequence goes on along the minus strand of CM057003.1, from coordinate 120,252,506 downwards.
TCACACTTAATGTGCATAGGCTATACAGGCAAAAGTTACTGTAACTTACTGTGTACCAACTACAGCGTCTCTGAATAGGACCAGCCACGTTGTTATTTAGAAGCGAGTGATGAAAGCATTTTTAAAACCTTTTATTTAGCTTGCCTTGTAAGTTTGATTGCTGGTAATCTCGGGTGAAATCTTGCGAGTGAAATTTGACCCACTTCTAGGTATTCAATCGAGCTGAAACTTGGTATACATATAGATATCCGATGGCAATGCAACAATATGGTGACAGCGACCTGGTGCTGCAGCCAGGATCATCTCCTCACGAGGGAACTCCTCAACGGCTAATAATGTGGCGAATTGAAAATCGCCACGATAATTTGGTATTTTGCAACAGTTTATTTAAAACTCCAATTGTATGTATGTGGGTGGGTGTGTTTAGTTCAAATTTTGCAAGTCGATTCTAAACCATTTACCGTTATCCAGTCGAACTGAAATGATGCTTACATGTGTATTTCCGATGACAATACAATGTGAAGTTACCACTGAGCTCATCTGATGACGGAGCCGTAAGTTACAAGTTTTTATGTAACTTAAGCAGTATCAAAGACACTAGGAGTCATGTATTATAAATAATAATTGGTGAAACTAATAAGTGAAAAATGAAATAACATAAAAAAAAATTTAAATCAAGCTTTCATTTATAAAAACACCAAAAGAAAAAGAACAATATTTACCGTAGTTCCACAATTTGAAGAAATTGTAAGATGTGGTCTAACAGCCGCAATAAACTTTACTACAAATTGTAAGATGTGGTCGAACAGCCGTAATAAACTTTACTACAAATTGTAAGATGTGGTCGAACAGCCGTAATAAACTTTACTACAAATTGTTTTGTTTGTATCAATTAATATTTAGTATATAAAAGCTTGGCGCAAATAGCCAAGAGCCTTACGAAAGATATATTTTTACTACGCTTATGCAAATGAGTTATACGTTCTATATTGCGCCAAGCTTTTATATACTAAATATAAATGAATAAAAATGTATTAATTTCTAGTAAAGGTTATTACGGCTGTTCAACAACATTTTACAAGTTCTACCAATTGTGTAACCACTATAATTATTTTTCACTCTTTAGTGCATTTATAAATAAAAGCTTAGTTTGAAAAGTTTTTTACAGTTATTTTTCTCAGTTCACTTGTTCCCTTCGACAAGTTTCTTTCACATTGGGGGAGGTATTGCGGAGCTCAACTCGTTATTGTCATCCATTTGTATTAGTTTTGTCAAGAAAAAATGTAACTTAATCCTGAAACGTAGAAATTGTCCTGGAGGGGCAGCTTAATAATGTGGAGCCTTTACAGTCTGAAAATTGGGAAGTAATTTAACAACCAACCAAGATCCCAATGGCTAATGGTAAGGCAAAAATCCGCTAACGGTTTCTACATAGTTCAGTGGTCATTTCTGTATCATCAAAATATCCCAAAATAATGAACTTACCGTTGATAAACCAGTAAATAGCTCAAAATTACCGCATAGATTATCTATGCTTCGTGATTACAATATGCTTCCATGAATGCAATCTTATTTAATACAGAATCGGTTTGAGCGGATAATTCTATGGAGTATAGTAGGTACCGGGACAATAGAAAGCACACTTGAATACGGAAATAAAGACATGGAGATAAAATGCTTTTGAATGTGGTTGTACCAAAATAAGTGTGCAGGACGAGAAACACATGTAAGATGCCAACATTTTTTACAGAAATACTTTACTACCGACATTGAGTAAACATTTACTTTTACTCTATTATTACTTCTAGCGACTCTTCAGCAGCTGTACCCAAGTAGTATCATAAAATTATCTTCTTGCCTTAGGCCGGAAACACACGGCACCGGATGGCGGCTAGTTGGACCAATGTCGTCCAATTTTCATTAACTATGGTTTGGTGAGCCTTTGACTTAGATGGCAGCCAGATCTTCATGACTTCGTGTATACATAACGTCAATTAAGGCGTATATTACAATTAAAGTTAAACAGGGACCGAGTATACGTAATGTACTTGTTTTTCAAACTTCCCCAGACAGAGATCTATATATAAAAAAAGCTAATGCTCAGTGGTCCTGATTATTGTTTGATAGTTTATTCAAAACCTCACAATTCAGGAGTTATCGTTGTATTACTGGACTAAATTACTAGCCGATAGCACATATACAATTACACTTTCATGAAACATTTAACTGAGCTAGATAGTATTCTCCATGTTTAGTTATTATGTGATCATTTTGTATTTAGGAAACATCCTTAATTCGTTTTCTAGCCAGTCATCATATTCATATTATCTTCTTTTCATATGTTGACAGCACACAGTTATTATTTCTTCTATTGATTATTAACTTTAAGATGGAATGGTAGTTGTAAACTGTTTCACATGTAGTGCTAGAATTTTTTATTTATTAAAGTAATAAACTTGTTTTTAATTGTGGTTTCTGTAGGTAGAGTCTACCTTAAGTATGCACTATTAAATAATTAGTAGTCCAAGTTTCTGGAGTTATGATTCTGAAAAGCATTTTGATTTAGGTCTATATATTTCTGATGATACATCTGTTTTACATACTTTTCTTGAATAGAGTTACCAAATAGATGTTCTCAAACATACATGTGAAAAGGCGCCCATATCGCTACATCAATGAACTACACACTTATAAATATTTCTGTACGAAATGCTACAGAAAAATTGGCTACCCAAGCGTGGGGCCTACGAAAATAGTTTGTACTTTGATATAATTTTTGTTGGAGAAAAATCATGATATTTTGTTTTACATTGAGGTTAAGGCTACTATGGTTGCGTTATTAAAGAAATGGTTGCATTAATCTGTGCACCAAACAGAAAGGGTTAAATATTGTTGCTACAGGCAATCAGTGTTAGAGCGACGTGGACACTATTTCCTTAGATGTTCTATGTGTGAGTTAAGGAATAGTGAGGCTGTAAGTCAGATAATGCTAACTCTGATACGTTGAGCATGGAGATTACAGTAGTGGCTACGCCTACCAATAGTATTGGCGGAGAATTTTATTGTGATAGTGAGGTGTTGATAAAGTACGTTATAAGCAACAACATAATGACTACTGTACACGAGTGAGTTAATCAACCAACTGAAAATCTAGGCATGAATCCCGAATTAATGGCGATGCTCCAAATGCTAAGTGCTCAAATTAAGAAACAAAATGCTCGCATTTTCACAGTAAGCGAACGCATAAATGTGACAACCGCAGCTTTGACCGCACTTGAGACGACCATGTCCATACTACAAGAAAATCAAACTGACGCTGGACAGATTTCAGGACAATTTTAATCAGACCCAGTCGCGAGTAGATGATAAGCTACTAAAAGTGAGAGAAGCCACCAAAGAAAGCTTCATAGTTGTCCTACGAGTGCTAATGACGTGCAATCGCGAGTACAGTCCATAGAAGTAAGAGTATCCAGCGAGCCAGAGCGCACTCGAATAAACATAGAAAATAAAATGTGTGTCTTAGATACACGCATTACAGCTGTGGAAAACAAGCAAACCGAAGTTTCAACTAGTTTCAATACGAGTATTTGGAAAATGTAGAATAGCAATTAATCAATTTTGAACGACATCTCCAGGCGAAAATCAATAAGACTGTGTCAGAGTGATTACATTTACAAAAAAAATATGTCAATCAAAAATAATGAGTTACAGAATAAGTTGTTGAACTTGATGCCCGTGTTCGAAAAATCACGCTAACGGACATAACAACATCCGAATCGGTTGGTGAAATCGTACATATTTCATAATCAACTGATAGAACCACACTTGAATCAAGTTCTATTAATGAGGCTTATTATACAGTTTCAATTTCACCAGTAAATTTGTCTGCCGAAATGTGGTATCATCCTGCCAAGCAGTGGAGTGAGGGCATACCCACATTTTCCGGACGAAGTAGCAGAAACCCAGTAATCTACTTAAAGAAATTAGAGGACTATGCTAGGCTGTTTAATGTCTCTGAACCCGAGATTTTGTTATGTTCAGGTTTAAGCCTGAAGTCGACAGTTTTCTACTGATGGGAGGTGGAAAAGGAAAGAGTCCATACCCTTACAAACTTCAAACACAAATTCCCAAAATAATACTGGAAAGCCCGTATTCAGCGTAATCTGCGATCACGTTTACACTTGGAGAAATTTGATCCCAAGAAAAACAATTCGCTCGAACAACACTGCGGCGAAATGTTTGAGCGTACTCGACATCTAGATACGCCAATGTCCGATAAGGAATTTGTGGAAGTAGTTGTGTCTCAATTACCTCTCAGATACCAAGACCGGTGGGCAGATCGATCATTCGCAAATCTAAATGAGTTCAGATGGCAAATTCTGAAGATCGATCAAAATGTACGACAAAGGTCTAACACTGCGAGGGAAACTGAAAAACCCTTCCCAGTGCGTACTAATCAACTTTATCCAGGTTCAGGGCAAAGAAAAAATTCTCTGAAACACAATAACAATAATCCACAAGTAAATACTATCGAAGGATTAGCGGAGGGCATGGGTACCCAAGCACTTCCAACAAATTATGATTCGGAAGATAGAAATAATTATTATGAGTATAAAAAGCGAAATAAGAGGTTTTCCCGGGGATACCGAAAATAGTATAAACGAGACCAAAAAGGAAACGGCGACAACAAGAGCACACCACCTCCAAACACTTACGTAGTGTAGTGTGTATGTTCTGCAAGCCAATAAGAGCAGCAGCGAGGGGAGAAGGCTGCCATTTCCGACCGGCGACAGTCGTACCAATACCGGGAACTCAGAAGGGGCTGATCCACAGTCAATAACGTGAACAGTTAACAATGTGCATCTTCCGGTAAATAATAATAATAATAATGGATACAATACTGCAAGTGACCCATTGTGGAATTACTTATCGTCACCCAATGGGACGAATATAACTCCTGCGAATTTAAATTCCAACTTGCAACCGAATCTACCATCGAGACTGAGTTACTTTCAACGGAATGAAGAATTAAATCCGCTTGCTCCGTTGTTTCCACCTTAGAAGTTACCGATGAATGTGAACGTTGTTGAAACTCCTCACCCAACTACGACTACCAGTAAGTTAAACTAGACAGAGTTGGTGATGAGGGTCTCCCAAAACTGACCCGTTATGTTCCCGTGGAGATGAACTTAGTGAACTGTGTGATTAGAATGCACATTACGAACGTTGTTTACGACATTTTTAAGGATGTTACTTCTGATCATGATAATTTGTGTCTTGACGTTAGTGATAGATGAATCAGAGAGATAATTTCTGCTCAGAGCAGATGACGAGTTCCTATCCAACGCGAAAGTATATCATTTTCAATAAATCTATTTAAATATCTGTGGATTAATGATTCCGACGCTACTAGAGAGTGGGGCGGTAATTAGCTGTCTAAGTGAAGACTTATTCTAGGAAATTCAACGGCGGAACATAAAATTACCGATTTTACCATTTCCTCATTTAAAGATTATTGGCGCGACATCACGATCCAGCCCTATCGTGAACCGACAAGCAGTTTTGCCAATTACGGGACTGGACTAAGCAAAAATAGCTAATATATTAATGGTGTAGTGTCTTGTAAAACCAGTGATTTTAGTCACTGCTTTTTTGACTACTTATGGAAATATTTTTAATTTTGGTGGTTGGTTGATTACATCCCCAGAAGACAATTTCAATTTTCCAGTATCAGACAAGTGGAGTATCTCAGACAATACGTTAGACTTGCTACGTAACGACGTACATATCTTGCAAATGTCACGGAGTCAAATGTAACGGAGTCGCTATCCACCGAGATATCAAACACTGTATCCGTTGTAGATGAGTTAAATCATTGGCAGAAAACTCAGTTATATGACGTGTTAACGCAACACAATTATTACACGTCAGAAATTCCACGGAGAAATAATCTCTATGAAGTAAGAATAAATGTGTCTGATAACATTTTCCACCGAAAATCCTACCCTATCCGCAAAATATTTACCTGAGGCGGAAGCATTTTTCGAACTCATGCTTGAATTGAGAGTAATGAATCGAGAGGCGAGTCTTTACGCAAACCCAATTGTATCCGTCAGAAGGGAGGATGGAACTGTAAGGTTATGTCTTGATGCAAGGAACATCAACAAAATTACTGTTAAGGACCGTGATGGACCCATAAACACCAGAGACTTACTAAGACTGTACCAAGATGTACGTTATCTCATAACACTAGATATAACGCTCAATTATTGGCAGTTACCTCTCAGTCTTGAATCGCAACAGTACACTACTTTCCTATTCAGGAACTATCAGTATGTGTTTAAGGTGATGCCATTCGGCTTATGTAATGCAGTTACTGAGTTTGCTCGTTATCTGGATAAAATGTTAGGCGAAGAATGTCGTAGTTTCGCCAGAGCCTTCATTGATAGTATGGTAATTACGTCAAACACATTCGACGAGAACATACAACATATACACATTGTGTTTACAAAGCAACAAATCACAGGAATGATGGTAAAAATCCGAAAGTCATTGTTTTGTAGGCCACGTTCTAACAAACGAAGGAATAAGAACTGCACCAGAGATACGCAAGCTATGACACAGTTTCTGGTACCGGCACATGTGAAACTACCTTGTGCATTTTTAGGCGTATTGGGATTTTACAGAAATTATTCTGATCAGATTCCCAAGTAGCCGTACCACTATTCACACTAACCAAGAAAGGTGTAGAGTGGAACTGGCCCGAACAACATCAAGAGGCGTTTCTGAAGTTAGAGGAGATATTCTTGAAGGATCACTTAAAATATCATCTGGTACAAGGAAAGGAATTTTTACTCTACATCAATGCATCAGCACACGAGCTTGGAGTTTAGCTCGTGCAAGAGGATGAGAATGATGATACATAACTAACGTTAGAGATGGCTAGTTGAACGCTGAACAGTGCTAAACGCTACTGCATGGTTACGGAACGTGAAGCACTTCAGAAGTTGCGAAATCTGTTGCTAGACAAAAAGATTAAGCTCCTGACCGATCATCAAGCATTGATTTGCTTGCGAAGTGGATGATCTTTTGGATATCGTCTAACCACATGGTTGTTTTACTTACAAGAGTATGAAATAGAGATCCAGTATATCAAATGATCGGACAACGATGCAGCCGACTATCTGAGTCGTATATTAGACGACGACTATGATTGGATACCTCCATCCAGGAAATCCAAAGAATTTCTCGTAGCACATGTGCATCGACAGGGTTTGAAGACAAGTAAGACGTTGAAGGAAGTTTCAAAACCGCTAGTCGAATTGCGAAGTCAGGACGAACACTGCCGTACAGTTAAGGAAAAATTATTAAGTTTACCGCCTAGTTCCGAAATTCAGAGGTACTACAGTATTTCAAATGAAGGAATACTGTACTATCGTACGGGTAATGTACAAACATTTGAAACAGAGTGGAAAACAATCATTCCCAAGAGTATTATGAGTTTAGTAGCAGTGGAAACGCATAAGATATTAGGACATGTGGGAGCAAACAAATTAGATGCAAGTCTCCAACGCGTCGTATATTGGCCAAATATGTTAGAAACCATACAAGAGTGTACATCCACCTGCGACCTTTGTCAAAAGGCAAAATCTCCACTTGAAAACTTACAAGGTGAAATGAAGGCCATAATACCTCGAGAACCATAGTCATGGTGTCAGTGGATATATATTGACACTTAACCAGATTAAAAGCTTGCGTTAAATACGTTTATGTATTGTTATATTTATTTTCCAAATTTATTAGATTATATTATATAGTACAACAAGAAACACCTACTATACTGTTAACATTAAAGGAATGTGTCAAGGAAGTTGGTAAACCAATTTGCATACTGTCCGATAAGGGAAGTAATTTTACCAGCGACTTGTTGCAAAACAGTCTCAAACAAACGGATATAATTCCCACAGCCATTTCCGTCCGCCACACACAATCCAATCCAGTTGAACACAGCATTTGATTCATCGGAACCATACTGTGTATTCATTGTCATAACGTCCAGCGAAGCTGGAGGGACAAAATTGTTCTTGTGGGATTGGTTATCAACCATACCGTTCCCGTCACCATGGGACATGCATGCACCCATAGAAGTTTTACGGGTCAATGTATGACGAGTTTATCCGAGGACCTAGACGCTCTTCCAGAGATGGAAGTGTGTACTGTGGAAAGGATCCCGAAGTATTAAGACGAGAGCTTCTAAACACGGCGAGAAGAAAACTTTTCCTCGCAGCTGGAAGAAACAATATAGAAGAAGCAAATCACATTTGTCCTAAACGATCTCGGTTCGCGCCGTAGTAATCCTACAAGCAGTGCTTGGGAAGGAGTTACGAAAATGTTATTTTTAACTTTCGAAGGTCCATTCAAAGTTATCGACGTTGTACAAAACAACTGTTACGAACTTGCTGATATGCAAGACATTCCAGTAGATAAATTCAATATTACACAGTTGAGTCCCTATCGCGTTCCAAAGGCAGAACCAAGTGTTAAAACCAGCGACAAAGATAGCATTGATAATGATGAACCTAGTAAAGGAAAAAAGAAGTTGTACTGAAGTAAAATGATATAGTTCAAAGGACGTTAATTTATATAGTCCAGCAGTAGTTCCAACCAAGAGTATAGTCGCAGAGCCTCGAGTACAGAGAAGCTGGTATATAGTGCCCATTGTTATAGTTTAATGTAATGTCCAGTGCCACTGTGTCAGTTTTAAAATTTATTGAAGGGTCTTGTTTGGTTATAAGCATTGTTCATCGCTCCCGTACGCTTGTTCGCACACCTTGATGTCAACGAACAATATAGCGCAAGTGGGCGCTACTTCTGTACTTGATATAAGAATTATAATGATTGCTTCTTATGAATAAATAATAGTATTTACTACTTTAAAAATATGTTATTAGCGATAGCTATCCATATTTCACTTGCCTCGGCTATGAGAATCTTTAAGGTGAAGAGCAAGAGTCAGAATTATCTCAATTTTCTAGAGACAATTAAATCTGGGAGCTATTCAAAAGTAAATTTAAAAAATACTAAAATAAATGTTAAGCTCAAACGATACTTGACGTAGTTTATTAGGGTGAGTATGAAACTAAAAAAAATTGGAATTAACACAGCATGTATACTCCTTGGAATATTAGCTTTCTACCAATGCCAATATAAATTTAACTATATATATATATATATATATATATATATATATATATATATATATATATATATATATATATATATACACCCACACATCCAGCACACAGGCTTAAAAGATGATACCATTACACGAAAATTATAAATGAGTTTATTTTAAGGAATTTGTTTAACCTAGTAAGCATTACTAAATAAGGTGGGGCCCCGACTAAATGTATGAGTCGCTCTGGTTTAGAGCACATTAATATTAACCTTTAAAAACAACGGGAGTTAGAGATCAAACAGGAGACGCTGGACTTAGTTGTTGAAGTAGAATCAGGTAATTCGCAGCTGAATCTGGAATTCTCCCATTAGAGCATAACCTGGTTCTCCTTGCGTCCCAGCAGACTGCAATCACATGTCAGCAATAGGCACTCCGATATCCTTCTGTCAGCCTAGGTCCTGTAGTTGACTCCCGTATGCAACCACTGAAGCGACGTAAAACTGCGCTTACCTGGTCTCCGAAGATGAGACTGCTTCCGGTAATGAACCTTCTTCAGAATTAAGTAGCGATGAAATGTCTGTATGTTACTCGAAAAACTAATTATGAGGCCCTTGGTTCCTTTGGAATTCACTGATGACACCTTGACCTCTGAAGACTTACAAATACACCAGTAATTTATTACTTTTGCTTATTTCTGTAGTTCAATCTTGATTTCGTTTACTCACAATAATAAAACAGTCTTCCATTAAACATCATCGTCAAATAACCATTAATCACGAACCACATAAAAATTGGATACATACTTCTATCAGCTTTCCATATATCACTTTCATTTTTAATCTTCCTGGAACGTTCCAAACATTCCAAAACAAAATAGTTGTCCATATCCACCAACATTATTTATATTTTAAAAGAGAAATCATATAGTAAAAAAAAAATTTTCATAGAAAAATACCTGATCAAATGTCACGAAGTTATAACTAAGGAACCTGTTTAACATTTATACATAAACTTACTTTTTTTACTATATCAAATTTAACATATATGTACAACTTGTGACATTAAAATTGCGTTAATGTTATTCATCAAGTTAGGAAGAAAAACCAGGTGTTACAGTAATATACTAGCAAGAATCTTATACTACCAGTCACTTATGTAGCCATGTATGTAGATTATGTTCATCAATGAACAGTTAAGACGACTGCCTTGAACTACAATCGAAAGAGAACCTGCTTCATTAATCATATAATTTGGTTACGAATCAGTTCTCTAATGCCATGCAGTCTGAGATTGTTGGAACGTATTTATGTTTGTAGATCTGCCTACCTCATAAAATAGACATTGAAATAAGGAGGTATCCTCTATGTACTGAGAGAAAAGTTATCTATCAAATATTAAATATTCTGGCTTAAGTTTTCCTGGACGCTCCTAAGTATCACACCCATATGTCTTGTACTGTGGTAATCTGTCGTCATTCTATCTCTTCTACCTTAATGATGTAATGGATGTGTTTTGTTACAATAAATGTTTTATAATTGATACACTATTTTAAGTATATTGTATATCAATTGGTTTCATTGTGTATCAATTTATAATTCGTTTGTTGTATGGTTATTTGTTTAATTATGTATCATCTATAAAGTAATATTCTCAGTTAGGATAAACAACGTTGCATAGGGAGTGGAAACGCAATGCTTCCTGCAGAAGCATTTTTTTAAACCGTTGTTTAGAGTGTTCTATATTTTCTGTCATTAGATGTTGGATATGGAAAACTAATTATTTGATTGTCGATTCATATTTCATCATCCCCAAATGCATTCTGATAGAATAATAGTGAAGAATGTTATTGAGTTCATAACTAAGCGAAATAGCTTCGTGTGCATTGAGTGATTTGTAGGAAAAAAAACTGTGGAATGGTGCATGAACTGTAGCTAAGAATTTGTTCCCAGCATCTGTGAAAGAAGAATAGCAAACATTAACTTATGTATAACTGACCTCGTTAGATACTGTGTTCTATGAACACTCTATTAAGTGATATGCTGCTTTACTACGATAGACATGACGATATTGAATGTTGTTAAACATTTATGTTATCAGTGTGCAACGATCATTGAAAGAAGTGATCTGCCAGAGACCATGCTGAAAGAAGTGATCTGCCAGATACCATGCTGAAAGAAGTGATCTGCCAGAGACCATGCTGAAAATCTCCCCGACAAGAAAGTGGCATCGCTTGTGATCAACCAGGTAATATCAACGAAGCATCGAGTGATAAGCACTTTTCCCTTGAAGACGAATATAATAAGTTATATTTCTCTTCAAAACTTAGAAATTCAAATAGAACAGAAAAAGAGCATGTTATGTAAAGTGCTGGTATAGACACAAACTTTTGCCAGTTAATAATTTTGATTCATTAATCTGAGTGTGAGAATATTTATTTTTTAAACTACTATTCTACTTCTTGTGTAAATAATTTGCAAGGGTAATGTTAAAGTTCATATTTTTAAACTTAAAAAATTTTCATTTATGTTGAAAGATTTTACTAATAATGTTAACTGTTTGCTGTTGTAATAATCTTATATGTGTTAGTGTGTATGTTGTCAATCTGAATTATTCATTCCAGTATCTCACATTCCATTTCCATATATGTTTCTCGTTAACTTTCCACTTAACTCAAACTCTAAGTGGGGCTTTCTGTAATGAGTTCCCTCACAGTTGGTTCTCACATATAATTTCGCTTAGTATTCATTTTATCATAAAATAGTTCACGTGTTAAACCAAATCTTCATTGAGCGTATTACTAAGATTTCCATATAAAAGTTTTTGTTACGATTACAGTTAATGTGTGATATTTACATTGCATGGGGAACCACATGTATTATTGAAGAAATGCAGATATTTTGAAGGTAACCAGGCAGAGGTTTTTGTTTTGCTTGGAATGTTTTTGGGAAACTAATTTTTTAAAGCCATAAAATGGAGACAGTTCTTCTGTAATGAGTTTTGATGAAAATGTTATGCAGTTTCTATTAACGCCATGCTGAGTCAAATTATTTGAGGATGAAGATGTTATGTAGTCCTGGAGGACACTGTCCACTCCTGATGGCGGCTACATCTACGATGGCGTCTAGTTGGACCCGACGTTGCTAACCCATTTTCATAAATTATGGTTTAGTGAGCCTTTGATATCGATGAGAGCCCGCTCTACATGACTTTGTGTCTACATAAATTCAAGAAAGGCCCAAATTACCACTAAAGTTAAACAGGGAACGAATTTACGTAGTAAACTTGTTTTTTAAACTTCTCCAGAAAGATATTTATAAAAATAAAAAAGCTAATGCTCAGTGGTCCTCATTATTGCTTGATTTTTAATTCAGAACCTCACAATTCAGGAATTTTCGTGGTTTTACTGGACTAAATTACTAGCCGATGGCACATATACAATTACACTTTCATAGAACATTTTTCTGAGCAAGATAGTATTCTACATGTTTAGTTATTATGTAATCATTTTGTATTTAGGAAACATCCTTAATTCGTTTTCTAGCCAGTCATCATATTCACATTATCATATTTTCATATGTTGACAGCAGACAGTAAATCATTCTTATATTAATTATAAATTTTAAGATGGAATGGTAGTTGTAAACTGTTGTCACGTGTAGTGCTGGAATTGTTTATTTATAAAAGTTATAAACTTGTGTTTTACATGTGTTTTCCGTAGGTACAGCCTATCGTTAGGTTGAAGTATTAAATAATTACTAGTACAAGTTTCTGCCGTTATGATCATAAAAGGCATAATGATTTAGGGTTAATATTATGAAGATAAATCTGTTCTTGATACTTTTCTTGAATATAACTACCAAGTAGATGTTCTCAAATATACGTGTGTAAAGGCGCTCATATATCTACATCCAAAAACTACACACTTATATATAATTCTGTGCGAAATGCTACACTGTTTAGGTTCTTATAATCGCGGAAGCAATTGTTATCCAAAATAGACTCACCACTGGAATATTTCAGTGCGATGCCGTCGGACCCGCACAGAGGAGTAGGCCACCCTAGTCCCCTCGCGGAGATCGTCCTTCAAGGAGGCTGGCTCTCGGGAGATGGCCCTCGCCAAGGACCACGTCCCTGGTCCTCGAGGTCAGTCAGCTCGGAGACGACCTGCGCCCGCGGTGACCCAGTGCGGTACAGCAGCGACCTCTGCCTTACATCCCGGTCTCCTTGTACAGCTCTGTATGATCTCTCCTGCCACCGTGTCCTCGTAAATGCAGGTATGTTGCTCGTGCCAAGCGTCACCATAACAAGGTGTCCAGTCACCACACCCAGCTTCCTTCCACCAACAGGCGACTCATCGCTTCGGCCCAGCATTCGCCTCTAATGATTTCGTGAAACCATGCGAAACTGATATCTGGATGTCCGGACTGGGATTTGAAGCCAGGTACTCCTACGTGCGAGTTGGAATGTTTACAACTTTTCCACCTCGCTCGATGGTTGTCAGTTTACACTTGTCACACTGTTCTTCCTACGAGTGCGGGGTCATTCTGTTTTCAGCAAACTGGGTATTTAACACTAACGTGCTCTTTATTAGGTACGAAACATTTATTCTCCTTTCATAGAATCATGCTATATTGGTTAACGGAACTATTGATATTGAATTTAACGTGTAAATTATTAATTAAATAAAAATTTATATGGCTAATTCCTTATTAGTTCTTCATTGATGGAGGTATTATGTTTAATAGGTTGCAGTATTGTGTTTAAGAGGATTATGTAGCTGCACGTACAAGGTTAAGATGCGAGGAAACGATACGGGCGACACTAACACGCACTTCTAGTGCCTCATCGCTCCTACGTGCAAGCCGTACGGTGTTTCCGCCCTAACGCTTTACTGTGTAAACTAGGCCGGTAACTGTGGGGTTTTATTACACGCGATGGAAGTACACAGATCCAACTACCTACGCATAATCGTACTTTTCTCATACCGCTTAAAGAAACTTCATAGGCAAGCTTTAAAAATGCTATAATCGACCACATTCACGATTTTGTTTCTCCATTATTAAACTTAATTTGATAAAAGTTAAAAGATAGCGATATAGATAATAATCTTTTTTATCACTTCTGGCAAAACTTCGTATTTCCAGAACATTCATTTACTGAATTCACAGAAAAAGGTTTCAGTAAATAGGACTATTAATTAGTCGTAATTTTGAGTTCAGCTGTTAAGAGTTAAATGTAAGAAAAATTGTGATTTCGATCAAACAAAATATTTAAAATTTGTATGTATATAATTTATGTTTGGCATGTGTTTTTTTGTTGAGTTTTAGATAAGACTTTGCGCAGTGCGGCAATCGACTACGGAATTAACATGGAGCCACGCAGTAATGCTTTCCTGTCACGGGAAAGAAGATGAAATATTCACGAACTAATCTGTACTTATGTAGTGTATTCGGGAGAGATAACAGTGTTAGTTGGACCACACAGCGGCCCTGGGGAGCAAACTAGCGCTCGTCATCAGATAAGCTACTATTACGACTGTCGCGCTCCTCTGCCATTAGGACAGTCCATCCCCCCCCCCCCCCCCCGATATTCTCCCTCGACGACTAGCAGTTCCTACTCTCGCCATCCACTGCGCTGCCTACCTTGCCGCATCGTCACATTCCTCCTCCACTGGAATGAACTTACAACTGACGCTTCTAGTGAAAATCACTTCTATTAACACTGAATAAGTTCTGCACGTAATAAATCTTTTCATGATTGAGGAATTTGATTTCGCGAAAATGTGAGATTCATTCTAAGGAATCTACATTTAACTAATTCACCTATATATATAAATTATAATATATATACATGTAAATATATATATATATATATATTATATATATATAGAATGTGTTTGAGCAACGCCGGTAAACTCCGCCAGGTTATTAACTACGAAAATATAAGATGATTTGTTATGTAGTACATTTTCTTTCAGCGATTACTATAGTGTGTTCATGGTAAAGTGAGCACTTTTGAGGCCTCAGTTACTTTTTTTTTCCATTTTTTATCGTAAAATAAATGTGGCCATGTAAGTAATAAATATAGTGTATATGTTCCACCACACACGGAAGTAAACGTCTACGTCTGAAATAATACATATTTATTGATTACTATTCCAAATGACAGGTCCAACAAAGATGCTCACTATACCTTGAACAGCTTAGGCTATGCTACAAATAGATTTTTTAAATACTTCCAGTTAAAAATCAGAAAGTATTTGCTTGAACTATGACAAATGAGTGACATGAGAAAGGACATAACACGTACGGAAAAATTGTTAGTAAAATCTTCCCCATTCATAAGGCAAAATGGCTTGGCACCCTTTGTTTCCATCAAACTTTATAAAACTGAACAGTAAACAATTTAAGACCAAATTACATTTAAGGTACATTCTCAGGTAAACGGTTTCCGAGAAATCCATATGCGTGAAGTTCAATACAGAATATGAGTGGCCTGGCATAGGATAAGTGATTGAAAATTACGCGTAGTATTGTGACTGCGAAATGAACGTGAGACTGATAATACTGTATTAAACGAATTTGTTGAAACGATACAAACTCCTAGATTTACAGAAGTAATAGCAAATATCAGACTGTATATAGGAACTGGTCAAAGATCCTGCCATGGGCTCGAAGACAGGCATAATGTGTGGCCTTCCTGGCAGACAACTCACCGTCTGTTTCCACCTTTCCACACAGTAGTATCGTAATCCGTTCACTTGAGTATGCTCCGACAAGACCATTATTTCTATTCAATTAAATATGATGTTTCATAATTTAAATTTAAAAATGGCTAACTTCAGAGCGTTACAAAGTGTCATGAAAACATGGACCAGAAACTACAATATAATTTATCAAGTGGTATGATTTTATCATCCACGTTTTCAGAGGTGGAAGATCAACTTTACACAAACCTATATTAATAGATTTGTTATATTTCTTAGCAAATATATTGTGATAAATTTGACTGAAAGATTTTCAAAAGTCTTTTTCGGTAACCCATAGCTCCTGTAGCAATCTCTTAAGGGAAAAGTGTCACATAGGTACACGTATCCATTTTTTTAATAATAATCAGCGAAGTTGTTCCAAAACGCATTGTGCGTACATATTTCTTTAAAAATTAATGTATCTTAAAACGATAAGAACGAAAAGAATATATTCTAAATACCAAGTTTATCAAGAAAATTAAATGTTCTCGAATATCCGCTAAAATTGTTGAAAAAGGAAAATTTACATTACTTGTAGAAGCAACTTTATTGTAAGATTGTTTATTAAATTTGGAACACTTAAAAAATGTTGTTTAAAATAACAATAGAAAATAGACAAAAACATCTGCAATTTATTACAAAAACACGATAATCTTGCAACCAATAATTTGTAGCATATATTTGTGTTTCATGAACATTTTTGTGGAAGTCTTCTTCATTTGCATCTGACATTTCTTTTTTACGTTTGTCTGTATAAACATTAGTATAAACACCTTATTTGGAAAACCCATGTTTATTATAGTTTGTTAAATGTATTTATAGCTAAGCTAACAAATTTAAATTCATAAAATCGTTTTAGAATATAATTACAACTTCTTCATAGTTGGCAATGAACACATGATTTTATACTGCCATTACAATCCTCAACAAATAAATGTTACATTTTCCTGAGAAGCTGTGGAAATAAATGGTTACATAGTATATAAATATTTATTTTCAATTTAAATAATTTTCGATATAGTTTCACACTCTCATCCATATTCCACTTTAAAATTTTCGTAGTTTTAAAAATTATTAATTAACGTTTATCTTCCATTTTAAAGTTTGCACTGTCTCAGTTTGTGAATAGGTAACACAAATTCCTACATTTATTCTGTTCAATTACGTATCTTTCCGTGAGCTTCATGTTGTAAAAGCCTTGTACATTCCATAGATATTTGACTGAATATTCAACATTTCGGATAATATAGTTTTAATATTTATTTGTCACCAAAATATTAATTGACTGATTTTTCTTCTTACTTACACGTGGTGATTTATTTGTTTTTATTTTGTTGAATGTTGCAGAAATTCAACACAAGTAATTAAAAAATAATTTTGTTTTTAAAATAAGTAATATTATAATTGGAAAAACTTAAATACAAATAAAATGCGACTTGTATTAATTTCTAGGGTAGTAAAATTATTTTTTTTTTTTTGGGAAAATTCTTATTTTTAACATTATAATGGTAATCATGTTCAAATCACTGGCGTAATTTTATAGATTATTATTGTCACCATATTATTTCGAAAATTAAAGCTATTTATGATTTCTGAAATCCATTCACTTCAAGATTGTTTATCGGTACAGATCTATATCAGCTGGAAACAGAGTTAACTTAAATGAACAAAAAAATTTTTGAGAAGAGTCATTTAAGTTATTGCACTAATTTTTAGTGTTCTCTTTTAATGAATTGGGAAAAATTAAACTTTTTAATATAAATAAAATTTATTTCCTAAATAGAAATATTATCCATTCCTGTAAAGCCCACTTTTTATTTATTATAACAATTGTGGTAATGCTAATGTTGTATTTGTGTTATTTTCATAACCTTTATATTTCATTATCTGCCATATTTTTATCTTTATTGTAGTATTAATTTTTGGGCTTTGAAAATTTCCAAGTGTATTTATTTGACATTGTTTTAAGATATATTAATTTCAATATTTCCAATTATTTATATGGATTCTTTTTTGACGAAACTGTTAGTAAATATTTAAACCATCATTATTTTCAGTTTAAACATATCGCAATCGGCTTCTAGTCCCGACTATTCCCATTAGTTTTTCCGAAGTATATATTTTGATGAATATGTTAGGAAAATTGTAGGTCTTAACAAAGATTTGGAATCTATTGTATGTTGTCTACAAAATCATTTGAATTTGGTATGATTGCATAAAAATATTGAATTATTTTATCTAATTTTATAAATGTTTTAAATTGTTTAAATTTTCTATTGACTTCATACTTTAATAATCATTATATGTTAAGTATTTTTTAAATTACAATTGTCTAAAATATATTTATTGGTAAATTAAACTATTATTTCTGAATTAAACACAAACTCTATTACTTATGTACATATTAAAATACATGTTAAAATATTAAATTTCGTTAATTGACTTTAGGATTATTTTTCAGCAGATTATGACATAGGTTTGTTATTCACACACATATATCTACATATAGAGACATTTGATACATATTCGGAGGAAATACATGTAATATACATTCTTTGCTAAAATAATTTTATGTTGTCAAAGCCGAAGTTATAAATATATACACACTCATTATATAATTCTTCAAAAATATTTAGTTATACGATGCTACGTATTGTAAAAATAAAAAAAATTATCTTGCCAAGGAGTCGTTTAGCCCAACAGTGGATAGGCCGGGGTGACACGATTGGTTAGTCTGCACGTTCACCCGACTTGACTCATCTTGACTACTTCCTGTGGGGCCACATGAAATGCGTGATTTACGAGACCTCTGTGGAATAATAGGAGGACTTACTGGCGTGGATTATGACTGCAGTGGATCTTGGACTTCCGGGAATTGGTGATCGTGTGTACCAGAACATGGTATGTAGGTACCGTGTTTGTATAGACGTCGCTGGTAGTGACATCGAGCCCTTCTTGTAAGTGGACCCTGAATATTAATGACGTACAGTATGTTGCAGACGTGGGAGAAGTCAACATATGATGTGGTGGTGTTTTCTTTGTCACGAGGAAACGGTATGTTTCTGCACCGTCTTGGTCCCCACTACACGCCCTTACAATGTGTAATGGGAATTTAGACACAGCCTGTATATGCGTTCAGAGGTAGTGACTTTTTCCTAATGTTAGTTTCAAAAGTGCTCATTTTACCGTGACCAGCCTATAGTAAGATATACACAGACGAATCACATCAATATGACGACCAACTAGAAGTGCTATCTGCAGCGCGTAGTCCATGACGTGGGCTGTTGGAGCGGATATATAATGCGGCTAACAGGCTTGCTGTACCGCAGTGCGCTTTCTGCTGTCATGAGGAAGGGAAGCGATTTAATAGAATTGCAGAAAATGATGATCAGCGGGGGTGAGGGCAGCATTTCGGGAACAGCGACTCTTGCGAACTGTTCACGTCTCTCTGTGGTGAAGGTGTATCGTGAGTGGACGAATTACATTATTGGGAATAACCATCGTGGAAATTGCAGAGCTCCACGCACCAATGATTCCCGAGGTGAATGTCGACTCCGACGATGCGTGAAGGCCATCCGACAGGCTACAGTGGAACAGCTCACCATCCAAATGAACCAGTAGGCAACCAGACACGTGTCAGCAGCAACAGTTCAACGAACCTTTCAGCGAATGGGACTTCAGAGTAGACGGAGTATGATTGCACCAATGATAACACAGGTGCATCGACAAAAAGGACTGGAATGTGCTGGACACTATGGCAACTGGACAGCAGCTAATTGGCGTCAGTTAGCCTTCTCCGACGAGTTACGGTTTCTAAGCTGCATAAAACGGATGGACGTCGGCGTTTCCTGCGAGAAACGTCGGGGAACCGACACCTTGCATCTATTGCTGGCCGAAAACATGGTGATATGGGCAGTCATATCCTGGAGAATGATTTCATGGTATTATCTAAGTCCCATCTTCCGTGTAGAAGGCACACTTGATAGATTTAGTTATGAATAAATCGTCGGCGATTACGTCCACCCGTACTGACGATTGTCTTTTCTCGGAAGATGGCATCTCCCAGTACGATGATGAGCCTTGCTACATGGCTAGAAGTGTCCGCAGGTGACCAGAAGAGCGCCATTACGATTTCACAGTTCTTACCTGGCCCCCAAACAGCCGCGATCTCTGTCCCATTGAGCATCTGTGGTAACACTATGATCGTAGTGTTCGCTGTCTGTCTCCTCCACCAAGCATCCTTCAACAATTGTGGGACGCACTGCAGATAGCGTGGCTCCAGATACCCCTGGAGACCTATCAACACCTGACTGAGTCATCGCAAGCTCATGTAGCTGCTGTCCGTTCTGCGAAGGGTAGTTACTTTGTTTACCAGCAGGTGGTCATAATTATGCGATTCGAATGTGTACTGCTACAAAAAAATTTGAGCACACAAATGCCTTGATTAGAAACTTACAGTGATTCGATTTTGAAATATGTAAATAAGTATTTTTATCTGTCAGTTGGGATGGAAGGACTTGTTTTATGACATTAAGAATATACGTGAATCTCGCATTTTATATTTTGTTTCGTGTGCGTGAACAACTATAATTTCCTGAGAGGGAGTTATTGGGTAAATTATTATTTCGCTTGTCCCACTTAATATCGCTGCACGCAATTAATATCTTTTTTTTTAAGGAAACGGCGCTGTGTGCATTTATTTATCTTAAGATGGTGAACTATATATAAGTTTTTATTTCTTGAAACATATGAAGTTATCACAATTTCACAAACTTTCAGTTAATACGCAATTTGAAGGACATTTTTATTCCGTAGCCAAATAACCCAGTTAATTGAGGCGATAATCACGCAGACTTAAACTGCGTTGCCCTTACATAAATTCCATATGTTTCGCGTAAATATAAGAATAAAAACTTCATGTGGAGCTATCTAGTTGTCTTACGTTTAAGTTTTAGGACATACAGAGCGAGTGTAAACAACTGAAGTTTTTTGTCTGGTAGCGTGTCCCTGAAGGAAACTCTGGAGCCACTCCAGAGTTTGTCTAACGATGTAACTGGTCGCAGAGACTTATCACGACACTGAGACCTTGTTCGTAGGCCACCCAATATTTTTGCAAGCAGGTTGGTGCTCTTATAATTTGATTACATTCTAGATACAACCAGACTGAATTGCGCCCACAGCAGGTGATGGGCTTCTTCCAGGTGACCGTCACAACCCCTGCAGCGTCGCAGTGAGACGCTTCCAGTACTAACTTTATCACGGAATCTTTCGCCATTAGGTTCGCCTTCAAGCCATATCCCGTCATCCGTTTTGTTCGTACTATACAGGATAATTCTGAACTAAACCATCAAATATATTGGTTCTTACGTCGAAGGCCCTGATAACATACAATAATATTCCGAGAGTTGTGATTGTATTTTACTTCGTTACCGATATTTTGCACAAATAGAGTTTATAACGCCGGTTTTTAAGGGCTCATACCTCCCTTAATATTCGGTTTAGATATAAAGTGTCACATATGATTTGATTTAACTTTTTCGTGACGAATCACTTCCCATAATTTGTCGGTATAATTATGAATTATCCTGTATATATCGGAATAAATGGTTTCTATTTCCCAGGAACTATTTGTCACAGAAAGTTATTTTCCAGGCGAGTTAAATAAATAACATATGTTAGTTACTGTTGGCGACAATAATGGGCACACATGACGTCGTGAGCTACTGGTGTAGGCAGCGATTCCCGAAAGAGACAAGTCTGGATTGTAACTTGGCCGAGCTCAGCACTCTCCTTGAACGGTTCCTGGTCGTCGTGTTCGGAATGTAACTGAGGAAGGATCATTGGAGCCGCTTCCTCCGGAGATCTTGCTCTTATTGGTCGCCTCTCCACTTCCTCTAGAGACAGCTTCAGGACATCTTGCGTGGTCGGGGCACGTGCCTGCTCCACAGTCTGCCTTCCTCTGTTCTACACTGCTCCCAACGACTCATAAAAACGCAAACATCTAAAACAGGAATAAAAACTTTTACGGCTTTTAATCAGACCGCTCGCAGAGAGAGAGAGAGTCGGAAGCTGTAAAATGCGGCAACTTTCATACTCACGCGGGACTGAGAGAGGGCGCCCACGCGGGAATAAAGAATCTTTGAATTTACGGCAAGTGTTATTAATTTTTTTTTTTCCTGCTATCCTGTGCGCCGGCGTGTTAAAAGTCTTCACGTAACCCGCTACTTCTGCTTGTGAGTCGTCTATCTCGCAGACGAAAAATTAAATGGAAGTTAACCCGGCGTTTTCTGAGAGAATTAAATAAACCTTGGTGGAGAGAGATACGTGTGTGTACATTTATTTACACAGGAGAGAGTCAACTGAAGCTAAAAATAGAAGAAACGACCAGTAAATGATGCTAGAAAATTTTTCTGGAAAAATTGACGAAATAATTTGTAAATAATTAACACGTCATTTTCTCGACGCCCAGTATATTTTGCAAACAAGCAAAATGTTTTCACACAAGTTATCCAGTTTGCCGAAAATATTTACATTTTCTGCGAGCTTAGAATCGGTAAGCGTTCTCCATCGCCTATATAGTTAAAGCATGTTCAAAGGCGTATCAAATAACTCTGTTCAGGTTTCAACTCCAGTTAAGACATGTGTGCTGCTTTAAAATATTTAAAATTTATTCTGACCAGCATCCGCTTTCCGATCATGAGTTCCATATAAAATTGCATCAGTTAGTAAACATTAGTTAAATCATTTTACATATAACATAAATAAACGTTATATGTAACATATACAGATATTTATACGAATCGAGTGTTATATATATATATATCGGGTGAGACGCCCGCGCCTATTTATCTGTAGCTATGACACCCGCGCGCACATAGTAAAAGCCATCGAACAAAACATCGATCGTTACAGAACACCGCGTCCCCGTTTATTCGTGGTCGCCAGTACGGTACGCGGTGAACAGATTGTGTTACGTCAGCAATGCATTGAAACAGTCACTTTTCAAAGAATACATATCGGTTTATTCTGTTGAAACAGAATATGACGATGTTTACCGAATACGTTGGTACGTAACGTTTGCGTCCTTAGTAACACACATCTGACTCTCGTTTTTTTTTTTTGTAACATATAAAATTACCGTAACCGATTACTGAACTAACGAAATGAAATCAACGTGTACGTGCTGTTTTGTAGCGATTGTCAATGTTTGCACCTCTGATTGATGGAGGTTGACATGGGGTCGAATGTTCAGCTAACATACGAGGAGCCGTAACGAGTACGTATAATGCATGTTAATTGGCTACACAAGAGACAATAAATTTAGAGAGGAGGAGAACTTTGGCTGATGGGCACAATTATGTGTGGGTTGCATATTTACAATACACGGATAAATAGGCGTGGGCGTCTCATCCTGTGTGTGTCTATATATATATATATATATATATATATATATATATATATATATATATATATATATATATATATATATATATATATATATATATATATAGACACACACACCTATAGACGATGGTTTGAGATAATCATGAAATTTATTACTTTAGAAAATATAACACAAATCATACACATATATAAATTATTTACGGTGACTTCGGCCTTTTCTGAAGCCCTACTAAAGTTCTACTTGCAGGATTTTCCTCCACCTCGTGAAAACTAAGCCTAACTATGCCTGGAGAATTACAGTACCTGACAACGCACCTCATTCGTGCGCACTAAGAGTAACAGTATTTTTTAAAGCGACTCTTTCTCACTTGGCGTTCCCAACAGAAACTGTTTTCACCCTGTTATTTATTCATTCTTCTTAAAAATAAAGCATTATAATTAATAAATAAAATATGAACAATAATTTAATTTAATAGGTTAACCTTTTTCCAGAATACAAATTTAAGTTGGAATTGATATCATGATTTCGAAGATATATCATTCTAATTTAAATGCCTATATTGCTGCCATTTTGGAATTAAGTGTCCAAAATTCTTTAACATCTCCCTCAGTAATATTTGTTTTCCTGTTTTGATAGGAATAGTTCATTTATTTCCTGTGATACATTACAACAGTATTTAATCCATAGCACTATCTATCAAAATAGAGGATAAAGATGCTTAGTGTAGATACAGTTTAAAATAGTAATATGTACTCTAAGCATAGAATTGAAAGTTGGAAATAATTGCATGATTTACAGGGTAGAGCATATAATGCTAAATATTGAAATTTTCGCAATTTTAAAAATTCCTGCTGATGTACTTAACACAAGAAATTTTACCCCATTTGCTGCAGGATTACTTGTTTGCCAGATTTGCCAGAAATAGGTTTTTTTTTAACCGAGAAAGGACAGAAAAACGGTTTTATTCGTAGGGCACTATAATCCAAAATATACTATAAAATATATTATGTGTCCGTTTAAAAGTGTATTGTAACAGGTACTTTCAGTATACCAAGTTTGGTATAAATTGTTGAAATCGTATGACACATATAACAAATAAATATAAAACATTTGTACGGCGGCCATTTAGAATAAGAAAGTAATGAACTTGAATGACTTATGATTTCTTGATCTGTTGCAGTATTAATTAATTGCGAAATTGGGTAAGAATTGGATGCATTTTTCAATATGGTTTTTTATTTGGTAGTTTTATAAAATGGCTGACCAACAACAATACACAGCTCATAATTTAATACATAATTAATACTCTGCCAGCACACAAAATTAGGTCTAAATCGGTTGAATGGTTCCCGATTAATGAGAAATCACCCAAAATGATAAATGGGCTCTATTTCGAAAGTGAGTGAAAAAAGTGAGTATTAGGGGCGTGATGGTTTCAGATTAAACGGATGCCGCCTTTGATTAATCGAATTATCAATTTGATGTGAAATTGATTCGATGGTTTAATCCGATCTTAATCCTATAAAAAATTTTAACCCTATATTTAACCAATTGTCATTTTTTCGTTAATCCTTAATCCAATATATATATTTTTTTTATTTTTGAATTTTGTGTGAATTGATAAGAGTGTAGTTTTGTGCGAAAGTGTGCTAAGGCACATCATTAATTTTTTCATATTTTTTGGGGTGGGGAGCAGCTCTGGTAGATGTTGACACTCGGAGCTCTGTCGTTTTACTGAGGAGGTCGTGTGTTTCGGAAGTCGTTTATAGGGGAGCGATGTTGTCTATGCGACAACTGGCACTCGTCTGAGGGGACTGGTTAATTGTATAGGGTATATACGACTTGAATTTGGTACAACAGTGGAATAAGAGTTTTTCGTGTCTCATGGACCATGGGGTGAGACGCGGCCGAAAGACGACTGAGGTTATAGCAATATAAAATCTATTTAACAAAAAAAGAGGCGAATATGATTTACATCCTGTATGCTAGAAATATACTTTACGACAGACTAAATGACACGAAGGACTCGTCCAATCGAAAATACAAATTTCAAACGAAAACAACTGCTTGACTACCCTGGTCTCATAAAACAACAAGTGCTAACTCACTAAACGATCACACCTATGTGAGAGTCCAGGTGTCATAAAGAAATCAAGTAACGAATTATTACCCTACAGAATCCAGCTATCCTGGTGTTATTAAGGACAGAACTAGATAATCAAATTTCGTAGCAATATATAAATTACACTACTTGAATTAAATGAATGAAATCGTACAAACACTTCTCCCAAAAACACGTCTTCCCTACGCGAGTTTGCTGAAGGAATGATGTTAGTATATATTTGTGGTGACTTGTAAGCACAATTATATACATGGAGCGTGGCCAATGTGTGTCCGGTTGGGAGGTCAGTCAAGGAATGAGATGTGGATCTGGTGGCCGAGTTGAAATTATGGCGAAAAATCTGAATACGACTCACTAAACAAATTACGGAACCTATTTCCCAAGAAAACTTGTTTACCGCCTATTCTGATCACTTCAAGATGGAAGCAAACATATTGGATACACTGCGTCCTACAACAGACAACTTGCCATGGACAACTAAAAATTTCCAATTTCTCATTTTGAATCAAATTTTAACCAGATACAATAGCATATGTCTCCCTCTCATTTGTACAAGGACCTTAAATTATTTTAAAACACATCCGTTAGTTGTGTTGTCTGATATAGGAATGAGTTGAGAGTACTATTTACGTCGACTTATAAGTTGTGTGCTGAAAGCCTGAGGTTAGATGTGGAGCGCTGTCGGTGCCTAGCAGAAAACTCAGTTGAAATTTTTGGAAAAAACTCGTAAATGAAGGAAACAAATTTAATGTTTGTGAAATAGAAATTAAAGGAAAAGAGATTTGAATGCACACAACTACTTTTGCGACTAATATGCTTGAATTTTCAAACTCATTAACATTTCCCTAAAAAACTTGTTTTCCAACCATATCAATCCTACATAGATGTAAGCACATTAATTAACCAATTAAAATAATTTTCGTAGGAGCGGAACATCGCACAGAAAAATTTTCACAATACGGAATGATTTAGCGCGATCATACTGGTACTGAGAATGACTTCCCCAGATTTGTTTACACTACTCTAACTTCCCTGAGAAAAATCATTCACTCACATTATTTAACGACGTATCCGGAGAACTGGTTTGACACTGGAAATAAATTTTCATGCCTTACGAAACCATATTTTAAAATAATTCACGTTTATCATGCAATCAAACTTACTCAAAGAAAAATTATTAAAAATAACGGACATACTACATAGAGCCAAATAATGTTAACACAAATTTCCGTTAAGGCAGGGAAATTCACCGCACTTGTTAACACAAACGCGAGTTCAAAATCATATGAACTTTCGTCAACCAAGTTTAGAAACGACTTTTAATTTATAAAAGTTTATAAAATTATTTAAATTAAATGAAGCACTGTATCAGCTTAAAACACAATTTTTCCCCCATAAATTTAAAGATATAAAATTTTTTATATTAAATCGGTAGCTGAAGCCCAGAGGAGATATAATTCGATGAAAATGTTTCAAAGAGTGGTGAAGCCCACTGGCCGAAGTTCAGTACTCGGGGACCCGCCAGAATGCCGCCATGACTTGTGATGTCAGAAGAGGTGCTTCACAGGAGAGGGCGATGTATGCTTGTATCCAGGAAAAGTAATGGCGTCAAACTATAGGTGGCACTGTTCAGCGAGACGTGGTCAGATTGTTCCAGCATTCACCCTCCCCCCCACCCCCCATTACCTTCAGTCACTTCCACGAAGCGTTAACCTGTTTGCAAAACCCCCTCTCTCTACCCTCGAATTTGAACTTGCCCAGTCTAGATGCCTGCCAATCTCCCTTCTGCCAGAAAGTATTCACTTTCGCCTGCACACTGACCCATCGAGAAAACGGTTTCTCTAAACCAAAACCTGTCTTACTTCCAGCGAAAGTAAATATTTACTACCTAAGCCTTAATGATGAAATTTACATTCCTCAACACTAGGAACTAAGTCTTTGCTGATAATTTGATCCCAATGTCGAATATAATAAATTTGATATTTTTTCCAAGAAATCGATTTTAATCTATTAAACTTAAATTCATCCTGTTTTCCAGCAAACTTATTAAAGTATTTGCAGGTAACTATTAATAATTTCGCTCAAGAGATATTTTCACTAACTTAATTTTATTTTCAGTATTGAAACAAAGATGTTATCATTCCACCTACACATATTACAACTATCACTTTAAAACCATCTTATTCTTAAACAAAATGATTTTACTTTCTGTTTTTAAATATTTATCCATTTAGATGGGACAAACACGTAATTCACATGTAGATTTCTCCAAAAGATTCAATGCCAGATTTTCGATTTCACCATATACCATAAAAAATATATATTTGAACACATTTTTTTTAAATATCACATTTCGACGTAATATTATGAAAAATAACGAACCTTGCTTGATGTGACTGCTATCGAAGCTGGAAACTGTTAACTGCTATGGTAATTCGATAAATATAAGGAAATATTAAAGGAAAATTATGGCCATTTTGCTTTCGCAACACCCCATCTTTAAGGATAATAAATTCCGACTATTAATAAATTATTTACCATCATAAAGAGATACCTGAAACAAATAACTTTATTCCATACAACTAATGGAATCGATATCAATACTTATCACACAAAAAATTATTGTGGAAAACAAAATTGGCATTACACACACATGTTAAAACCGAACACAGATAAGACTTTCACATCTCAAAATGGCGTACTCAACAGACTAGAATCCGACTAACACAATTGTTTAGTAAACTAGTTCATTAAAAATTCCGTACAAAATATTTTCAAACCTATTTCTCTCACTTCTACAATCCTACAATTCAATTTAACTTTATTAATTTTTATCGAATAGCAAGTAAACATGTATTCCATGTAACACACATAGATTTAATGACATTGTGAATTACTAGCTGCACTTCAGCAATTAACATACAAATATTAGAGCGGAAGAGATTTTCTATCATCATTAATTAAAGATGGCACTGTTTCAAGCATATATTTATACAGAAACAAGTTTGTTGTCATTCTGACATTGTGAGGTAAACATCTATTTGGCAGTTAACTTTTCCTCACACTTAAGATTATTAATTTTATTTGCCTTAATGTTAATGCAGGCAACACTGAAATGTCTGTAGTTCAAATTCTACGGGAAAATATACACAGTCATCTACAATGTTCGCAGGCATGAAAGGAGCGAATGTTTGAACGATGATTCAAGTGCGATTTCTAACAGCAAATACTGTTTAACTGCAAATACTGTGATAGACAATTTGCAAGAATGGATAACTTGAATTATCATGTTAAGAGCTGTAAAAGTAATCTTCCTCCTGAGAAACTAAATGTACCATCTACACTACATAATAACACAGAAGGAGAGGAAATTAACATGAATACGAGTAATGAAATAGAATCACATCATATGAAATATACTCTAACACGTGAAGGTAATGATCTTCGAAATAAAGTACTGCAACTAGCTGCCGAGACCTTGGTAATGATACACCTAGTCTTTCTAAGCTATTTGAACACGATATTGATGAAGAAACATCAGGTGAAGACAGTAGTGACGAAGTCAGTGGTACTGTTGAAGATATTCCTTCAACAAATGTGTTCTCATGACTAAACCATCTCTTTTATCCCATAATATTCGCACTGTTTTTTAAACTCCAGTAAATATCTAAATCAGTCTACAATCTGGTTGGAGTTTTCGAAAATATGTAGTCATTATTCGCAGCATTTGTTGAAGGAATATCTTCAACAGTACCACTGACTTCGTCACTACTGTCTTCACCTGATGTTTCTTCATCAATATCGTGTTCAAATAGCTTAGAAAGACTAGGTGTATCATTACCAAGGTCTCGGCAGCTAGTTGCAGTACTTTATTTTGAAGATCATTACCTTCATGTGTTAGCGTATATTTCATATGATGTGATTCTATTTCATTACTCGTATTCATGTTAATTTCCTCTCCTTCTGTGTTATTATGTAGTGTAGATGGTACATTTAGTTTCTCAGGAGGAAGATTACTTTTACAGCTCTTAACATGATAATTCAAGTTATCCATTCTTGCAAATTGTCTATCACAGTATTTGCAGTTAAACAGTATTTGCTGTTAGAAATCGCACTTGAATCATCGTTCAAACATTCGCTCCTTTCATGCCTGCGAACATTGTAGATGACTGTGTATATTTTCCCGTAGAATTTGAACTACAGAGATTTCAGTGTTGCCTGCATTAACATTAAGGCAAATAAAATTAATAATCTTAAGTGTGAGGAAAAGTTAACTTCCAAATAGATGTTTACCTCACAATGTCAGAATGACAACAAACTTGTTTCTGTATAAATGTATGTTTGAAACAGTGCCATCTTTAATTGATGATAGAAAATCTCTTCTGCTCTAATATTTGTATGTTAATTGCTGAAGTGTAGCTAGTAATTCACCATGTCATTAAATCTATGTGTGTTACATGGAATACATATTTACTTGGTATTCGATTAAAATGAAAAAAAATGTTAATTTAATTTTAGGAATGTAGAAGGGAAAGAGATGGGTTTGGAAATATTTTGAACGGAATTTTCATAGATTGTGTTTGTCGGAGGCTGGTCTGTTGAGTACCCCATTTTGAGATGTGATTGTCTTGTCTGTGTTGTGTTTTAAATGTGCGTGTGGAAAACGAATTTTTTTTCCCAATAATTTTTGTCTGATAATTCGTTATATTGATTCCATAAAACTTATGGAATGAAGTTATTTGTTCCTGGTGTCTCTTTACGATGTAAATATTTTTTTTTTGCAGTCTGAATTTATTATTCTAAACGATTACACAATTGCCATCGTTTTCCTAAAAATTTGCCTATATTTATTTAAATATCGTGGAATTTAACAGATTCCACCTTCGATAGGTTCAAATATATACATTTTATAGTAGATGGTGTAATCAAAAATCTCGCTTAGAAGATTACGGAGAAATCTACACGTAAAATATATGTTTTTCTTGTTATATAGATAAATGTCTAAAAACAGATTTAAAGTTAAAATAATTTTGTTTTAGAACAAGTTCGTTTTAAAGTAATATTTGAAACTCATGTAAGAGGAACGATAATGTCTTTCTTCCAATACAAAAAAAAAATTAGGGTGTGAAAATATCTCTTTTGCGAAATTATTCAAAATTTCCTGGAAATTCTTTAAAAATTTTGCTTGAAAATGGGATAAACATAAAGTTCATTGAATTAAACATTAATTTCTTGGATTAAAATATTAAATTTTATGGAATTTAATCTGGGAAAGAAAATATCGTCTGAGATATAATTCCTAGTGTTAAAGAATATAAATTTCATCATCGGGGCTCTGGTAGCAAATTTTAATTTAGCTGAAACTAAGACACGCTCTGGGTTGAACAAAAAGTTTTCTCGACGGATCAGTGTTCAGGCGAAAGTGAAAGCTTGGTGGCGGTGAGTAGAGGGGCAGGCAGCTAGACAGGGCAAGTTCAAATTCGCGGGTAGAGGGAGGGGGTTTTGCAAACAGGTTAACGCTTTGAGGGTTCTTGTCGATGTTGGGCGGAGAGGGAGGAGGGTGTGGGCAGGAGCGATCTGAGCACTTTTCGCTGACTAGCGCCATCTTTAGTTTGATGCCAACCCTTGTCCTGAAAACAAGCATACATCGCTTTCTCCTCTGAAACACGTCTTCTGACATCACTAGTCGTGGTGGCATTTTGGCGGGTCCTCGAGCAGCGAATTTCGGCCAGCTTGCTTCACCTCTTGTTGAAAGTTTTCATCGTATTTTATCTGCTCCGGGCTTCAGCTATCGTCTTAGTATAAATACATTATATCTTTAATTAATAATTCGGGGAAATTTTTTATTTTTTTTTTTTTAACACGATAGAGTGCGTCCATTATTTTAAATAATTTTATAAACGTTCATCGTGTACACCCAGTTTCTGAACTCAGTCGACGAAAGTACATAGCATTTTCAACTCGCGTTTGTGTTATCCAGTGCAGTGAATTTCCCAGACTTAACAGATATTTGTGTTAACCTTATTCTGCTCGATGTAGTATGTCCATTATTTTAAATAATTTTTCTTCGAGGAAGTTTGATTGCATGTTAAAAGGGAATGATTTTCAAACACGATTTATTACAATACAAACATTTCTTCTCAGTGTTAAACCAGTTCTCTGGATACGTCGTTAAATATTGTGAGTGAATCATTTTCTCCCAAGGAAGTGAGGAGAGTAGTGGTAAAAATTTGGGAAAATTTTTCTCAGTACTAGTATGAGCAAGCTAAACCGTTCCATACTGTGAAGAATTTTCTGTGCGATGTCCCGCTCCTAAGAAAATTATTCTAATTTATTAATAAATGTGCTTACCACCACACACGATTGATGCGGGTGAAAAACAAGTGATGTAAGGAAATATTAATTAATTCGAAAATTCAAGTTCATTAGTAGTACACGTAGTTGTCTGTGTTCAAATATGTTTTCGTTTAATTGCTATTTCATTAAAATTTAAAATGTTTCCTTGATTTATGATTTTTTTTTCCGTGATTTCAACTCAGTTGCCTGCGAGACGCCGACCGCGCTCCTCATCAGTCTCAACAAGTCGACGTAAGTGGTACGCTCAACTTATTCCTACATCAGACAATGCAACGAATGGACATGTTTTAAAATCGTTAAGGGTATGTCTACAAATGAGAGGGAGACGTATGATATTGTGTCTGGTTAAAATTTAATTCGAAATGAGAGTTTGGAAATATTTTTATTTGTCGGGGGTAAGTTGTCTGTTGTAGGACGTAGTGCATTCAAGATGTTTGCTTCCATCTTGAAGTGATCGGAATAGGCGGCAAACAAGTTTTCTAGGGAAATAGGTTCCGTAATTTGTTTAATGATTCGTATTCAGAGTATTTTCCGTAATTTCAACTCGGCCGCAAGCTCCGCGACTCATTCCTTGAGTGACCTCTCAGCCGGACAGACATCGGCTGCGCTCTACGTATCTAATCGTGTTTATAAGTCTCTACAAATCACACATTATAGCCATTCCTTCAGCAACCTCGCAGCCGGACGGACGTGTTTTGGGATAGGAGCTTGTACAATTTCCTATTTGTTTTCAAATCCGTTTTTATTGTGAAGTTTAATTAAAGTAACTTTATTTATATATTGCTACCAACATTTTATTATGTATTGTGTTCTTAATAACACCAGGAAAGCTAGTTTCTGTAGGGAAATAGTTCATTCCTTGATTCCTTTATGACACCTGGAGACTCACATAGTTGTGATTGTTTAGTGAATTAGCATTTGTTTTTTTATGATTCCAGGATAGTCACGTAGTTGTTTTCGTTTGAAATTTGTATTTCTGATTCTATGAGCACTTCGTGTCATTTACTCTGTCGTAAATTATATTTCTAGCATACTGGATCTAAATTGTATTCACCTCTCTTTCCATTTAGTTGATGTTCAATTGCTATAACCTCAGTCGTCTTTCGGCCGCATCTCTCCCCATGGTAGATGAGACCCAAAAAAAATCCACTTTTGCACCAAATTCAAGACACATATACCCTATACGATATACCAGTCCCCTCAGTCGAGTGCCAGTGGTCGTGAAGACAACTTAGCTCCCCTATATACACCCCTTCCTAAACACACGACTACCTCAGTACCACTAGAGAGATCCGAGCGTCAACATCTAACATAGCTGCTCCCTGTGCTAAAAAATAAGAAAGAATTTAATAAAGTGCCTTAGTACACCTTTGCACAAAACTATACACCTATCGATAAACACAACATTAAACAAAAATCTATTTTATGGAGATTTAAAAGTTAGCAAAAACATTTGTATCGGGTTAAATTTTTTTGATCGGATTAAAATCGGATTAATCCTTAATCCAATATATTGGATATCTAATTGATAATCCGATTAATCAAAGGCGGAAACCCTTTGATATCACGCCCCTACTACTAATGTGGTCGAAAACTATAGAAGTTAGGCGTCGTTACTGAGTATTATATGTATACCATGTTTGGTAAAATTCGGTTCAACATCCAAAAATTGAAACGAGTGGACACACACACACACACACACACACATTCAAACACGCATTCATTTCTTATTCGAGTTCTGATACAATACTTCAGTCTGACTGGTCGTTCGCTCAGTGTCATCACAATAGCCTGAGTACATCGTAACTTTTGTTTGGCTGGCAGGCATCGGCTGAATATGCGCGGATTTCGCAAATGCAATATTTATGAAGTTACCATGGCCGGCCCATCTAACATAGAGTTCTGCTACTGGGATGGTGGCTCCCTACACATGAGTATGGAAAGTGACTGTGGTATGAGCATGTTGCACTGGATATTTTCGCATTTTTCTCCTGGCCATACGCTCAGAAGCATAATACCCGTGGTCTTTTGTGAGCCAGGAATATGCGCTTTCCTTCACTTGCGCCTGACAACATTTATTCTTGCAAAAAACGGAGACATGGTGTATTTGATTTTAGCAAGCGCACAGATTATCATAATACAGTACAGATAAATGAGTTCACTTGCTTTAATGTTTTGTGATTGCTTATTTACGTGCGGTCCAACATAATGTGTGAGAGTAAAATACTATCATTGCGAGCTGCTTCGAATGAAAGTTTTGTTTTTGAGACTAGCGGCTCGAGAAGTGTAGCTGGGAGGTTCTCGAACAGTTGAGGATCCCATGCGTGCAAGTTTGCTGACGTCACCGTTACCCAACACAATGCAGGAACACCATCAAAATAATTATGTGGAAGTATCTGTGCAGGCATGCATGTATGTATGTGTTCCGGTGTGTGCCCGTCTGTGCGGACACCAATAATCCAACCTTATGCAGGTTGCAGATTTTTGAAAAAATAAACAATGCTCTTCCCACACAAGTACATGTGCTGACGTTTGCTGTCCAACACCATGCATGTGAGGGTTTGAAAAAACAACATGAAAACATGAAGCATACCTAAGATAGCTCTAGTACATCATATCGTGGATTGGAAGTCGTGGTGGTTGTTTGATCAGATTAGCAGGGTGGGCGTCTATCAACTGCTACACGAGCCGAAGTTGGTTTGCGTGGAGCCGTCATGTGCTGGAAGCTAATAGTCCCATGTAGTCGAAGTAAAGGTGTTGCTGGTGGTAGGATTGTGTTCCTTTGGGGAGAGGTGGACGAAGGACCAGAGCGCTGGAGCTGGGCCGCCCGCCATGTTGTGACCTCACTGTCCGCCATAATCAAAGCCAGTGTCCCATAACCTTTGATTTTCTTTACCTGTGACGTGATCCAATTACCTTTGACCAAAAAAACCGTAAATATATACGGTCAAGTGTCGAAAAATGTACCATACACAGCTCGCAGCTAAGACCCATTAAGGTAAGCGTTATCGACATGACTGATGGTTTCCTCACAGTGCAAAGCCATTCTATACAGTTACTTGTACGAGCAAACCAGGAAGTGAAGACACAAATGTACACACTTCCACGCGTTACACAGCTGCTTCATTTTGTAATTGTATGTTAGTTTGGTATATTAAAAATACAAATTCAGTTCGGATGGATGGCACAAATTCCCAAAACTTTCATAATAGTCTGCTTGTGTACCCTTTTTTATATCAGATACCCAGTGAGTACCAGGCCCAGCTGTCGTGTCCAGATTAATGACGGCACATTTACGTCTCTTGGGTTTAACGGGCAAATCAAATCTCATTAACACTCATTTAAAATAAGGTATTTTCATTTTGCAGGCAAAAATTTCCAAATTCACATTCTTGAGCACATATTTCGGTAGAGATTTAAATATTGCCTCTCCTTACTGTGTCGCTTTTGCACACTTCCAGCACATACTGGGTATGGCCTTAGGTAAAGACATTGGCGATTTTTTTACAAATGCCGTAGCTTCCATATTTGCATTATGTCTCTGTGCCTCAGACAACTGCTTCTGTGTGATGCTGTGTTGACGGCTCGGACAATACCGCTCATGACTCCGACTAGGATTCCGAGAGCCCGAGTGCAGGCAAAAGCAATGGAAAATATCCACCTGTAGATTATGTTTTCTTAGCCTTTCATGCTTTTCTTCCTTTCGTCACTGCTTTGGTTTCACTTGCGCCTTCTGCTTGCTCTCTGTACTATTTTCCATTTCACCTGTTCCATTCTATTGCCCTTTATCACCCATGCCCATCTGGTCTGCCTGGTGTCTGGTTCCTTGTGCTGGGAGTAGGCGATGTCGTGCTGCTTGCATGCCTCGTCCAGGGCGTTAATGCCCATCTCGTTGTGTAACAGCATGGTTCCGAGTCCGTACATCCTGTATTCTGATATGTGCAGCTCGAATGGTAGATTGTTGATCAGCATATCGACGACACCGTTTCCAGCTATAGTCTTACCTCTTCGAGGCATCTGGGTGATCTGAGTAAGAAAAGTATAGTATGATGCTTTTATAAATTTTTGTTTCAGTAAGATTCTAGACTTGGAACTGTAAAGAAGTATCACCTATTTTAATATGGCATTTATAATGATAAATGTTAAAATTAAAATTTTATGCTCTGAAAAACGTGATTACCACATCAAACACGGCTCTTAATAGCCCAATGGTTTTAATATTAAATACAAAATCACAAATCAAGAACAGAATTAATGAACTTGTGGAAGTAATAAACACTATTAGAAAAATACTAAATAAACAAAATCACTTAGTATGTAACATGGAACTGGCAATAATATTAAAAAACCTTGCCATAACCATTATATTGAATATTATTAACAATTTGGTTACAGAACAAGAAATTCTAACGTACATAGCTCACTTTCAATCAAATCATCTAACACATAAATTACTTAACCAAGCTCAGTTATCAACAGATCTTGTCAACCTCGAAAATAAAATTAAGCATTTTCAATTAATTCTCAGTATTTAGCATACTAACACTAGGCATTATAATTCTAATCGCATTACATAGTGCACATTCTCGCATACATGTATATTAGTAAATGTCCGAATTTTTCTCTAATAGAGTAAAATGCAATGGAGAATTTTTTACTTCATTAGTACACCCTACAGTAACAGGAATGATATGTGGACCACACAGTTTGTAAATTATAAAATTGCGATTAAAACAACTAGGTGTAATTAAGCAGTTCAACAGAGAACGAACATAATATATACCACATTCCTAAAGAAGAAACTAAATAACAAAAACTTGACTACATTAGGGCAGCCATAATGCTAAATATTTATGAACATCTGATCAACGAGTGTAAATTTACATGTGAATAAGTTAAAATGTTATCAATCACTACAGTTTTTCCACATCGTTACGTGATAATAAACTTGTCACAATTCGTTGCGAACGTAATGTGGACATGACATAGCTACCAATCTGAGTTACGTAGAAGAATATATGGCCGGGGATATTTTTCGAAAGCGAGTTTAGCTGCAGCTGAAGTGGTAGCAGCTGTCTGCAGATCTGTTTACCTAACCGGCAGGTTGCGCGGGGATGACGTCAGCAGGAGGGCGTGGAGGGACTCCCGTGTATCTGTGTTCCAGCTCCGTGGCGCCATCTGGCCGCTGTTTCAATGCATTTCATTAGCACGGTGATTAATGTCTCGTCGTGGACTCATCAGCGCGCCTGCCGCTACCACGGCGTGCCGACTGCTGAATAGCCTGTCCTCCCCCTCCCAACAGATAGCCAGTTAACGACTAGCCACGCTGGCGTCCCCTGTGTACGGTGCCCATGGCTGCTATTAGCGCGTCAGTTGGCCCCGTATACACTCGCTCCCTGTGGCCTCGCCTACCTACCTAGCCACCTACAGTCACTCCTTCACTGCTTCTCTTATTTCGTTTACTTATTTAATTACATATTTATTGATTTAATTTTTTTTTTTTTTTTGCTATGTAACAAAAATATTGCTAGGCACACACAGTCTGAACATTAAATTAATATTTTTTACAAACTGCTTAGGGCATAAAGTTTATGACGGACTAAGGGCTTCATATTAATAAAATAATTAAGATTGGTTAAAAATTAATATGCATTGAAATAAAAACACACGTGGATCTTTTTTTTTTAAACCATACGACTATATAAACCTACTATAAAACTATTATTTTATATCCATCACATATATGTTTAACTATGTCAGTTTTTAAAAATCAAATTATATTCAGTTTTTCTATTGAAAATCTACGACTAAATTATTCAATATCGTACAAAATGACTCTATCTAAATGGCCGTCAGTGATGTATCAAGCGCCACTTTCATACAGTCCAGCAGGTCGATCGCTGTCTCTGCTCTCCTGATAGTCGCACACTGCACTCGCAGGTCTCTGCAGTATCAGCCATCACGCAACGTGCGCCTCGCCTTGCCTCGCCTGGGGCCATGGTTCCCTAGTGGATAGACAGCCCGCCAAGGCGAACTGATCTCCAATCTCGCTGGCCGTCTGTCTCTCCTTGATTCTCGCATATGGCAATCGTGATATAGGATACCGATGGTCGGCGGGTATTCCAGAAAATCTCCAGTTAAGCCTGGTCTTGCATTCCGGCGCTGCTCCATTCCCATTTAGATTCACCCTCAACAATTCTCTCGCAGCACGGAGCTGTCCACACTCACACATAGCGTGTATCTCACCAGCACGACATAATTTTGCTCCATCAACTTATAGGTTTGCACCTGGGACACTTTAAAGTCTCTACCTGTCCTTCTACACTCAGAGTAATTGTCCTAAAGAATTTTTTTTCTATTTTATATAACTATATATTAGAACAAATAAAAAAATTCAATCCGCCGAATTATGAACTAAATTAATTCTCAAATAAAACTGCCAATCACAAAGCAGCAGTTACAAGTTGCGCGACTATTCAACGCGCATCGTCACTGAACAGAGGAAATACGCAGAGTCGAGCTCAACCAATGCCATCGCGGATGTCAGATCTCACCTGTTGTTCGCGATTCCTGAGAAATAATCAGTGCAGTACATTCTGCAAATGTCAATGATATGCCACTGAATCGAACACTTCAACTGCCGAGTATTCGGGATTTTTGTTAATTGAATGATAATCATAATTAACAATGACAAATGCAGGACCAAATAAGAGCAAAAATTTCGATCTCGCTGCAGCTGGTCAAAATTTAGTTCTTTCTGTCAACTCCAAACAATGCAGATAGACTGATAAAAAACGAAATACACAAAACCAGAGTTTTGTTTTAAAACGCGTAAGTTATGTGCAATAAAACGAGATAGTTATGTGCAATAAAACGAGAAAATATTGGTGATTACTTCTTTCTTTATCATGTGAAAGTTGCAGTCGTGAACGAGAAAATGTATTAAAACCGATCAAATTTCTGTAGCAGGCTATGCCACTTATAAACAAGACAAACTACAAGGCCAAGAAAGAGGCCGAGAGATAGCTATTAATGACATACGTCTATCATTCAACACGCGGGTATATACTTCCAGTCTTCCCAGTAATAGGCATCTCGATGCAAAAGTCATCGAGGTAATAAATTGGCCAGCCACAAACAATATTGTTAGTAATTCGTGCCAAATCAAAGCGTACGCTAACACAAGCAAACCTGGATAACTTTTACAGCAATGCAAGCCAAACTTGTGCTCGTGGTGACATAAAGACCAAGTTTCCTGATTGATACTTACAAAGTAGGACGGACAATGGTCCAGATATTCCAACGAGGGTCAGTCACTTGTAACTGATACTGTACCGAGGTTCTCCATTCCCAATGCATCTTTGCCGGGTTGATGTGGGCCTTGAGTTCCACTTGATGAAGGAAAACTCTACACCTACAGATGTTGGAGAGGGAACATTAGCATGCACGCACTCACGCACGGCCACCTCACCTACATCCAACAGTGGATGTGTGGGGCGCTGTCGTGAGAGGCCTGCAACCTGCCGCAGCAACCACTCACAAGCTGCGATACGCCCTACCAGAATTATGGTACTGACCATAAACAGACTATGCAAATCGTGCATCACAGTCACGGATCATTCTATTCCCTTTTGTTTACGCTGCCAGAATGGTTTATTATGCTTTTTACGATTATGTTTTGTATTCCCGTCATTATACACATTTTCAATAATTCAATCAATTTACCCTTTCAAGGACTATGCTTTTCTTGCTTGCCTCATGTCTCACGAAAGACTCTAATTTCTAGCCTGCTATGCTGAAAACACCCTTTTGAATAGGGATCCTTTGCGTCCTTTTAATTCCTTTCTTTGTCAATGTTGTTTGTCTCGCATTTACTCTGACATCTTATTGTATGCGTCCCAATCTGTTTCTACACTGCTATATTACATTACATTTGGAAACCTGCGCTGTAATTTTTTTTTCACTACTTTGTACATTTTAATGGATGATGCTAGTAATGTTGTGATTCGTGGAAATCTGATATTCTTTTTAAATTAAGTATTCGCGTTTTATTTTGTAAGTTTCTCATAACAACTCTCAAAACCAGGCGTGTTCCTTGTGGCAGATATCTTATTAATATATGAATTCATTCAATGTTTTTCCCCCCATAAATTCTAAGCATAAATATAATATTCTTATTTACTTCGAAGATAACTGTGAAAAATTAATTAATTTTGAAACATTTTCTCCACAGTTCAAACTAATATTTCATTAACAAATATTTCGTTATCTACGTTTTATTTCTTATATATTTTGCCTGTGTTTTGTAAGTACAGCTTGATTGTTTACTACTCCTGTTATGTACAACAGCAAATCGGCTCGTATGAAACATTCTTCACGGCTAAAGTAAGCAAAGCGATGGGTGAGCAGTAAAATAAGCCATAAAGTCACTTTGTTACAAGGAGCGGGTAGTGTGTGTTGGGTTTCTTTCAGAACACTATTTTTTCATAATGTTGTAATATTTTTTAAATATTATTTTTAGGCATTGTTCTTGGCAGGTACAATATAAGTAGAGTAATTACTTTAACATTTGTATAATAAAAAGAAACATTCTATTTAATTAGCGACAAAAATTACTCTAGTTAAGATTAGGGATGGACGAAGCTGGATATTTCATTTCGAAGTGAATTTATTAAAATATTCGTGAATTCGAAAATAAAATATCAATTCAAAGTATTTTGTTGACAAGTATACATAGCACCTATTATATGTCTATATATATATATAAATTTAATAACTACATATATTTTTACAAGATAGGTAAAAGGCAGATAAAAAGAAAAGTTTTACACTGATTTGCAAAAAAAAAAAAATATATAGTTTTTTACCATGTACCGTATTTGCCCGGAAGGAAGACTAGGTTTTTTTTACAGAAAAGTAATATAACAAATAAGGGTTAGTCTACAATTCGGGGTCGTCTTCAATTCAAAACCTAGGACGACAAATATCATAAATGTGAGACACTGCTAGTTCAGTATTTACGTTTGTGTTACATGTACAACATTACTACGGGCTTATATTCATAACTTTTTACTCAAGAAGAAGTTAACCCTCCAAAATTGGCATGCCGTGAGACAGAGGATTTTGACAAATAATTTTCATGCTTATATACGGTATGTCCTATTGTTGGACGTATTTTTGTAGTGTTGAGACTACCTGTCAATTTTGACAAGGGTCCCTTATCTAATGTCGCCCAGAGAAATAAAACACTTGAGTAGTGGGGGGCGGGTGGGTTCTATTCACTAGGCGAATTAAATGTTGATGGGATGGTCTAAAAATATAGTTTGCTGATAAGGGCTAATCCGATTCATAGCTAATCCTAAACCGATTAATTTACAAATGGCTGCAAAGAGGAAGTGCTTTGCTCGGAAG
The DNA here is from genome assembly GCA_029891345.1 of Dryococelus australis. Lineage (NCBI taxonomy): Eukaryota > Metazoa > Arthropoda > Insecta > Phasmatodea > Phasmatidae > Dryococelus > Dryococelus australis. Next base: position 120,211,285 of record CM057003.1, on the reverse strand, counting down.
CAAAATGTCTCAAATTGCATCATATATGGCGTATAATAATTTTTTTGCGTATTCGACAAACTTCCAATTTTCAATTTTCTCGACTAAATGACTCATCAAATCATAATCGCGTATGTAAAGAGTCGATACAATACTTCTGGCATGAAACCTCACTTGTAATTAATTAACGATTTCCATTTTTTTTCAATTATATTATTAAAAAGTGAGATTTGAATAGCAGTGAGTTAAGTTTTGCACTTTTCACAGCAGTTAAGTATGTTAAACTTGCAGTTAAAAATCATATTTATCACACAGCAAAACTCTGTGGTACACAAGGAAAATAAACATATAATAAAATTAAAATCTGAGGTTGCCGAATTAAGTTTGGGGAGATAATGAACAGTTTAATATTATAAAAAGATATTTCCAGATAGTTCCATTTTGATATATTGTGAGTAAAATTAGATAGTGACAATTATTTTACACCGAATGGAGGTTGGACTAATTTGTGGGCATTAGGTTTAGTTTAGGTTACGTTTTCATGTTTCACGTGTGTGTGGCAATCATGGGATAAAAACGTTCGTACAATTAAGCGCAAGTGGTCTTTGTTTGCTTTTTGGGTGAATAATAATAAATAACTTAAGTTGCCCAAAACTATTTTTTTGTTTCGAAGTTTGAAGCAAAAATTTGATATCAAATACGAAGTTGAATATTGAAAATATTCGGTTCGAATTAGAATTTTCGAAGCGTCGCCCACCCCTAGCTAAGACGGTAGTTCGTGAAAGAAAATTTATGTCACATTTATCGATTTTTCTTTTTATAGAGGGTGTTTAGAAATAAAAATATGCCCATTTAAATATGATTTAATAAACTGGTCGTCCAAATGGGATGACAACGAAATAGTACTGTCAAACAGTACGTACTGAAAATTGTGCATTCCTTTTGTCCACCTAGGATAAATCCAAAGTGTACAAATCAACACTGGATTGATAGACCATGACTTATAAGTACATTACCAATTTTCACAATTTTTTACTACCTGTAACTCAGTGAGCGAACAGTATATATTTAAATACTTCTGCGAATGTTTGATTTTAGTTCCATTCGCTAATCAAATAAATAAGTCGCCAAAAACTAACGACATAGGATCCTTTCCTCGGTGAACAATGATATGGTTACTTCAAGGCTATCTCGCATCTAACTGTGGGCCGAGGCTGGGTTAAACGTTTTACTGGCACCTAACCATTCTCCCTTTTCTTATCCCCGCTGATCCCTGGACATATGTATACACTTGCATGTGTGGAAGTAAACTATGCATTGCTCTTTATATTTACATTCATGAAAAGTCAGTTAAAGTTATTATATATACACACACACACACCTTACATTTATGTCGGTTACGGTTCACTTCTATGTTCCTTGGAATTTTTGGACCTTTTCTCGCAGAAATTATGCCGTCAAAAATATCTCTACCACATAGGAGTAGTTGTCAGTCAGTACTCTCTCGAGACGAAAATGATAAGGCTCTATTAAATACGAGATTCTGGTCAACTACATTTAACCATTTATGAAGAAGGAAAAATGTATTTAGTGAAAATTTTGCTAATTGGTACGAAATATTAAAATGATCTGCTGATAGGAAATAAAGTTGTAGGAGACTACTATTATATTCAATATATAAAGGGATATCATTATGAATACAAACGTGTTAGGCACTTAAATCGTATATGTTTTCATGTCTTAAAGTAACTCTACTTGTGTGCAGAATTAGGAGGAAATACATTGATGAGTTCCCGAGACTACACATAAAAGTTTCAATTTCTCATTTGGCGCTATCTTAAAAAAACATTATAAAAACTGACTTTATATAGGTGTATAAGTGTCTAATAGATACTTAAATAAGTCGCATTATTTAGTCAATATGATCGAGATATATAAATATACGATAGGCCTATAGCACAAGTTTGAAAAAAAAATTTACCAACTTGAATTATATAAGTTTACAAACCCACTGTATTACTACTTGCGTGAGAAACTTGGTGGTAATTAGAGAAATAGTTCCTGAAATATGGCAAGAATGGTACATTTTATCACCTGACACTTTCTTACGGAAAGATGACAAACTATGAAATATATCAGAATATTTCATGCATACAATTGATGCTCTCTTTATGCAAAGTTTAATTTAAAATTGTGAATTTGTTTGAAATAGATAGTAAACATATCTAAGTTATTTATATTGCCGCCGTGCTGTAAATAATATCAAACACACTTTAAGCAGAACCTACTGTACCACTAGTGTTGTGAAAATTTCGCTGGAAATAGGTTGATACCGACATAAGTCCAAAACCTTCTATTTTCTCATGTTGTTATATATTTACTGACGGAGAATAAAACGTAGATATACTGGCACGTTCTAATATTGTCATAAATATTGTTACATATTTAGTTGTTAGTAATTGGTTGGGACATGTAGCATACTGATATAAAATAATTATATTGCATAGATTTAGAAAATGTGTGACTACTTTCTAAAATTTAGATGGCCCACCAAAGTGTAACTTATCGCTTGAATTGGGTGGGTAACAGTAAATAGTATTCCGAGATCGGACACGAAAACTTAATTTTCCATGTCGTGCTATCTTCAAAGATTGTAAACAAATGTGATGTTATCTGTCATTAAATTTTTGCACTCTCTGCATTTAATGTTAGACTGAAATTAATTATATTATTTCGTGGACATACGCTATAATGTTTGTATATCCACTGTTTTGGAAATAAGCCCAATTCCCTCTTCAAACATATCCTATCAATGTGTATGGCGTGCCACATTATTACTTGTTTGCCAAATTTAGAACGCATTGGATAAGAGTTTCCCAAGATGTTACCAATCTTTACTAATTCATGTGGCACTATGTTACAAAATGGGAGACCAAAAAGCCCTAAGTAGACAAATCTAATGTATGTAATAGATACTGCCAGCGTACAAAGCTAAGTTGAAAATTGTTACATGGTTTTGTATATACGCCTATAGTATAGTACACTAAATTGTTTTCTTAATGGCAATTTCGAAAATAACTTTTTTACCCAATGAAACAATACAGTTTACATGACCTATCGTAGTTTTATTTCAGTGTAATATTTGGTAGGAATCAATAGATTGTTCCCCAATATATAACATTACAAATTAGTATTCATGTGACGTTATTTTATAAAATGGCATACAAATAAAGCTATGTATTGACCAATTTAATGCTTGCAAAATATAATTTCGGTATAGAACGTTTGGTCAAAATTTGACAAACATTATGGATAATATTGCTAATAACATTAACGTTTATGTAACATCACTTTTAAAAATAACTGCCTGATCTATTTAAATTGTATGTATATATAAACATATACATTATTATATTTATATATATATATGCAAAATATGCAGGAATCTGTTCTGCATTTACCGATATATATATTAAAAGGTTCATATTTCATGTTGATCTATCTTACAATATGACCAGTTAATAATACGATCACTATTCAATGCGTAAATCATGCACTGGCAACATACCAAATTTGGTTTTAAATCAGTTAAATGGTTCCCGAGTTATAATGTAGAAGATCGTATCTTTTAATTTTGCACTATTTTCCAAAAAAAATTACTAATATTATTTTCGATTTACAAATTCAATACTTATATCATTCACTGCCAACTTATTAAATTTGGATAAAATATTTGAAAAGGTTCCCGAGATATAACGAAAAAGATTTATTTATAAATTTGCACGATTTTACAAAATATCGGACCAATAACATGATGGGCTTCTTCACTTAAATTGCGACATAATGCACTGCCAAAGTGACAAATGTGGTTTAAATAAAATAATCGTTTCCAGACATACGTATATTGGAAAGCATTAATCTTTCAATTTTCGCTACCTTTCAAAGGGGGCAATTAATATCATTGGCGGATTCTAAGTGCGATTCTTATTAAATTCACTGTGAACGTTCATAGTTTTGCTTACCTAGGACAATTTGTTTCCGAATTATTATACAGTGGTCTAAATTACAAAATTGCTACCATATGGGCCTATCAGATCATAGACCGTAGTCATGAGTGAAATATTCTGACAAAAGAGCACATGAATCACGGATTTTTCGAGATTGGACAAAAATATCTGTCATTTCGGCTTATGTTTTCTACTATAAAGATGTATAACTCCTACTGTGAAGGAAAGGCGGTAACTGGCATATAATATGTGAAAAACCCTTGACAAATATGAAAAACACCCCACGAAAATGATTGCGATTTCACATGCAATTTATGAATCGGAGACAAGATTTCTGAAAGGTCAGGTATGTCTTTGTAACACCAACTGCAAAAAAAAAAAAAATGTGATGAATACTTCTTTCGGTTTTGTCACGCTGGTATCAGAGAGAAGACACATGGAAACCTCAACACCTCAACTTACCCGGCACTGGCTGGACAGCCAGAGGGATCGGCGCCTTCGTAAGAAGACGGGAACTGTGGCTAGGAGCAAGTAACCTATAGTAATAGAGAAAAAACAACATAGACTAAAGATGAGGTAGACCGATCTCACTGGGTGCGCACAACCAATCTCCGTGTCCCAACATTGAACAGCTTTTTTTCCTACACGTCTAGAAAAAATGGCGTGGTTTGGGTTTGAGGTTAGAACACTGTTGAGACAGAAATGCTTTTCATATGTTTTTAAACTTCCTCCAATATAGTTATAATGCTTTTTGATTATATTCAAAATGGTAAAACTAATTTATTAATATAATAGTGCTTGGAATTATTAAATTAAGACGTAAACAACATATAGTTGGTCATTCACGATAAAGTGAGCACTTTTGAAGCCCTAGATAATTTTTTCTTTCAAGCATTTGATATCGTTCCACCATTTGTTAGTGTAAACCCTTCCATGTGAGTAACAAACACAGTTTATACATTCACTATACCCAAAACGAAAAGTTCAAGGCTACAATGAAATGTATTTATTGGTTAATATGTCTGATTAAACAGCTTTAAAAAGTGCTCACTTTACCGTGAACGGCCTATAACTGTGCCTCCGACACATCGTCGCACTCAAAAGTGTCCTTGTCAATTTAGCGTCCGTAAATAATATCCCGTTAACACAGTCTTCAAAATACATTCAGAGTATTGCAAAGGTCACATTTAAGTGCTCACAATTTCCAATACAAGATTATACACAAGAAAACAGCACGCATGAGGAGAAGAACAAGCATGTTGATGACTTCATCATGATTCTTATGCTGGCAAAGCTTTAGAGGCTTGCGTGCACTTACTTTACTGTAAGTGTTCCCGGAACTACATAACCTAACTGTGCGGTGACGTGTAAGACCTAATAAGTACTCTTTCGTTTTAACGCGTGCCGTAAAGTGGGGTGAAATTAATCAGCAGGTTTATGATTGATCACATTATCACAGGCCAAAGGCCACAGTGGGAAAAAATGATTATCAAGGGAGGTATTAATAACATGGTGGATTTTTTATAGATGTTAAAGTCAAGTTCCATATTTTAAATTATTATTTAAAGTACACTTTTAAGCTATTAATATCACCTCTACTGACCCATTTCACCTCTGCGGATCAATTTCACCTTACGTCACGGTAATTGTAATGTTTATATACTTTATCTGCATGCCAGTGCATATATGAAAGCTAAGTTGGTGAATATATTTGGTTGTTCATTTGCAGCCAGATAGGTAAATAATTTTTCATTCACTTTAATGATTGCCTATGCTGGACTTTGTTCTGTGATTCTGTCCTTTGTTTCCGTAATGACAATTCCGTTTGTTTCACTTCCTCGCTTTTCGTATTTTTCTCTTCCACACGTTCGTGATGGGGCTAGGTTAGAACGACCCCGCACCTTGTGTCTGCGGTGTTGTTGAGTCTCCGCCGAGGTGTGCCCCTCAGATTGTACATCACGCTCAAATAGACCGTACACTGCCTCATTGGCGCCTGCATAATGCACCACGCAACCCGCTAGCCCTCTCAGCCTATTATGTCGGGCGTCCTAGTACACATTTATAGATGCATATTTATATATTTTCATATTTTTCACTTGATAAATTTAGCTATGCAGTCACCGATATATGGTATGTAACCTAAATGTTTGGAAGGTGGGTATTTAGAAGTTATAACGCGCGTAAAAAAAATAAAGCAGAAAGGAGGTGTTTTTTGATATGTGAATGTGCCAAGATTATCGACTTTGTTGTGTGTGTATATGTAGGGTAATTGTTAAATAAAGTTAAAAAATAATTTTTTTATACACAACACTACATTTACATGTATACAAAGATGATAAGGTTATCGTGAATGATGTTTGTTTCGGCGAAGGAAATTTGATTTTAATCGTGTATATTTAGATGTTTATGGAATCAATGATTTATCTTTTAAACATTCTCTTGTGTAGTGTTGTATGGTTTTTGGTACTGTACAATCGCATTTTCTTCACACTTTTGGAACCAAGCCTTTGAAAAAACACCCCATGTATGACGCTTCTGCGTGTTTCCTAAATACGTAACATATCACAAGCTTCTTATTCTTCTGTTTACGTAAAAGTGACGTATATTTCATTAAGTTAAACTTTCAGTGTTATAGAAAATATAAATTATTGCATTTAATTAACAGATAATTTGAATAAAGATAGAGAGTAAATAGGTATTTGAGTAATTGATAGTGAAAAAAAGTTCTTATTTAAAATGTTGTTACACTGATTGTCGACGAATTCTGTGCGTTGTCGATTGGATATAGTTTTCTAAGCTTGGTTTATACGAGTAGGAGAATTATCCTGGAAGTAGAACTTAATTATGGCTTATCAAAATCAGAAGTAACCGTCAATTGTGTAAAACCGTTTTAATAACAAATACATTGTTAAAAACGTTTGAAATAGCTTACAATATAACGTTATTCATGTCCGTAATAGTGTTAACGAAATATATGTTGTGGGAGTACACTGCTAACAATAATATGTCTGAGAAATGTATTATTTTGGATGATTGCAATATTATTTGTAATGGAATGCTGTAGACTATCTCTGCGACAAGTTGGTATCCCTGAGGGCTCGACTTTGGTCCAGGGCAGCATCTCCTGCAAGTGCTAGCCACAGTCATCACATTCGCCTGCGAAACAATGCATTTTCCCTCTACTACAGTGTTACTTCTTGACGGTACTAGTGTCATGTTCCCAGTTTACTTTTGTTGGGAAAAAATGAACTTGATTTCATTTGATGGAAAACGGGTAACAGAAGTATAACCTGCAGGGCACTGTGCTAGCCTCTTGGACACAAAATAACCTGCTCGTTGTGACGCCAGATGTAATCGAACTCCCGCACACTCGGACGCAAATTGGGGCCGCGGTGATGTAGTGGCCGGACGACTCACCACGCGCATAGGCGAATCGGGTTCTATTCGCAGCAGGGTCACCGGACGATGCCGCTGGTCGGCGGATTTTCTCCAGTAACTCCCGTTTGCCCCGACCATGCATTCCGGCGCTGCTCCATGCCAACCTCGCTTCACTCACTTCGGCTCTCAAGACCTCGATGTTAAGAGCCGCCCAAATCTCTCCACTCCACTTGAATCTGAATCACACATGATGTCACGTGACCGAACGTTCCCTCAGCTCAGGTGCAATTTTAATAAATGCAACCTTATATGCACACTGATTTGTTATTGCTGCAACTTTCTCGATGGCGGTTTTAAATGTGCTTGCCTCTCGTCATCTGTGCAACGACACTTTCACGCTGACTATGCAAAAAGGCGAAAACAAATATATGCACGTGGTTGTGATTGCTAGTCTATGATTCGTTCTTAAGGTTACACAGTCTTAGATACACACAAATATATGAAGTAAAATTAATTTTGCGTACAATTGCTACTTAGTTATAAAATATTTTAAACCATCATCCTGGCAGATTTTCTTACAAAGACATCATTTTTGTCGCTTGTATTTTGATGATTTCTTCTGTATTAACCGGCACTATTACTGTACAGTTCGCTTTTTTCCGCGCGCGTGAATGGACTTTCCCAGTGCTACATACATCGAAAAGTTTCGTTTCGTTTCGCCACACTTTCCTACATTTCCGTACCTTTTATTTCAAGAGTTCTCTTCGTTGCTATGACAGCTTCCCCGCTGGAAGCTAATCGGATAGCTTGGTGAGCGGATCGGGACTGTGCGGGCTGGGCCCTACGACTACAGACATTTGCTACGCGCCCACAGAACGGTACGAGGCTCATTACGTGTAACAAACAAAAGTTTTCCTTTCGTTCAACGCTGTCCTAATTGCGTAATATGAGTACAGAATATTGTAAGTATCAGTTTTATAATCACTGCCTTCAGTTTTTGATATATGACACCGTGAGTTCCTCTGCAATGTCCTTTATCAGAACTGTAAAAAAACACTTGTTTTAAAATTACTTTACATGTTAGGGAAGCTAATAACTTCTACATGTAACGTAAAATTACCTCTTAAATGTAGAGTAAATATACATAACAATTTAAATATTATTCCCTAATCGTACGGGAATAGTACCTAACACAAGTGCATTGAAAAGTGGGAAGGGGGGAGGGGGGGGGGGGGGAGAAAATATATTTCGGAGTATTAGTACTCTTAATTTATCTCATTACCTATATCCTTTGACGTTTAGTAACCAAAATATTAACACTAAAATCCTCGACACTTGCTGGTGGATGGGAGCGAACCATAGTCTTCTAACAAGTCAGACAGATGCGCTATCAACTACATCACGACGACAGTTTGAGAACATTTGTGATTATTAACGTGTTAAAGGATTGTTTCATCCGCCCGTCTCCCTACTCTACTGCTGAGAATACTGAAGAGAAGCACGCGTATTAAGTTAATTTTCCCACCCATGTATGGGATTTTCCACTACCAGGTAAGTGAATTTTACTCCAGTGTGTGGTAACTTTACCTTACCTGTAAGGAAAACTGTGTTTCCCTACACAAGTTTGGGAATATAACCTTGCCCCTGATACCAGTCAGCCATAAAGTCACTATTCTATTTCCACAGGCAGAAGAATCATACTCTTTAGCAATTAATCATTATCGCTGATACGTTACGAAGTCAATTATTCGTTCTCAAATATCTATATGACGTGTGATGTTTGCTGATATGCATAATGGTGCCGCGGTTGTGCAGTGATCATATCACTTGCCTTCCAAAAGATGAGCACGGTTTGTCTTCCTGTTGAGTCTTCCAGAACTGTTGCAAACAGGAAATGTGGCAGACGTTATCACTGGTTTGTGGGTTTTTTTTTGGGTCCCTCGATTTCCTTCATGGTCGCAGTCCATCGCTGCTCCAGCATCGGTGCTAGATCGCAGCTACTAAAATCGCTCACTCTCAAACAGTACACCAGTATAAATTATTGATAAATTTACAAATGAACCGATATGTTCAAAATCGAACTGTCATGCTATACAATGTATCGTAGTGTATTGTGATTTGTTTCTTTTGTTTCACAAGTGTATGTTTTCAATAAGTCGCACATTTTTAGACGCATATTATAAAATACCCTATATATTTAGATATAATGGAGTCTGGTATGTCTAGTTTTCTCTCACTGCAATAAGTACAGGCTACATTTTCATAAATAAAATTTTCTTATGTGTTAATTAAAACATTGCAACATACATGAGAGCGTTCGTGGACACACGCACACGCTTGTGTGTGTGTAATGATAATCTCGCAATTTACCAGCAAAATAATTTCACCCCACTCCACTGGTATGAGCTAAATTATATATAATGAGTAGTATAAAAAAGGACATTATAGCACAGGTAATTGAGGCTAGGGATTGGGGATTCTCTACCGCCATACATTGTGACATCACAAATAATAGCAATAATTGACAAAATTGTCTGCAAAACCACCATAGTAGCGCAAGATACAAGGTTTTTTTTGCATAATGTGGAGGACGTCCCACCGAAAGTGCGCAATTGCTCAATTAGCCGGATTTTGCTCAATCCGGCGGAATGACTCCACAATGTGACATTTTATTCAATAAGGAGGAGGAGGATGTCGGATTGAGAGATTTTACCACAGTACTTCATGCTCTAGCATTTCAGTCGGTTTTCTCTGGGAGCTCCCTACCGATATAATTGTTTTCTGTCCTACCGAAATTATGCACTTCCTGCTCACGTATTCTGCATGTAGGGAGGAGACCAAATTCCGAAGCTCCCTACCAGTCTCGCATAAAGTATGGCGTATGCACACATGTAAGAATAGCTGGCTGTAATTTCCGACTTGTGTGATATACACCTACCAAAATCATAACGTAGGCATCACCCCCAGCTACAAAAAGGAGAAAGGTGTCAAGTTTTACCTAATCACAATTATAAGCATAGTTGGCCATAATTTCCGAACCGTTAGATATACAACTAGTAAATAGTAACATAGGCATCGCACCCAAAACGAAAAGATTTAGGGTCAAGTATGTCCTAAGCATACTGCCTAAACTCAATCATGAACTAAGAGCACGTATAAGAATAGTTGCCTGTAATTTCCGAACTGGGAAGATAAAACTGCGAAAGTAAGAATGAGCTAAAGTGCGAACATCATTCTCTCTCTTTCTGATGCCAGGGTTTTCCTCAAGTGCTCCCACTCACGATTAGTTCCCTTCGAATTTGTGCACTGTCAATCTCATCACCCGAATACCCACGACAAAGCCCCAGCCCGAAATACCTGCGACAAAGACCCAACATAGACAACACCCTCGACAATGTAAAATACCGAAGTGTCGAGTAAAGTCTAAGTGCACTTATAAGCATGGTTGGTCGTAATTTCCGAACCTTCTTGAGGTACAACTACCAGAATCACCTAGTCGCCAAAATCATAACATAGCCATCATTCGCGACAAAGAAAAGGACAGTAGGGACAAGTATGCATAACATTGATACCATAATGCTTGTAGCAGCTCTTCGGAGACCCTTGCTGAAGCTGGCATTGTTATAGATGGTAAGTCTTCGTTCATCCACATATTGTAGCAGTGTGCGCGATCGCAGTGGTAACATTGATACCATAATGCTTGTAGGGACTCTTCGTAGACCCATGCTCATGCTGGCATTGTTTCAGATGTTAAGTCTTTGGTCATCTTCATATTGTATTGGATTACGTGATCGCAGTGGTAACACTGATACTGTAATTCCTGTAGTGACTCTTCGGAGGCCCTGCCATTGTCGACACTGCTGATAGTTGCACATGGTAAGGCTTCGGTCATATTCATATTGAAGCGGAGTACGCGATCGCAGTTGTAACATTAACGCCGTAATGATTGTGGTGACTCTTCTGAGGCCTTGCTGTTGCCGACTCTGCCAGTGTTACAGTTGGTAATTCTTTAACCATTGATACCATCTGCAGCGGAGTACATAGTCGTATTAGTCATAATGGTCTGCATTCCACCACCATGCTCACCGACGAAATGACATCGAATTTTACAGAATGCTCGTTTGTTCATACTGTATGTTAGTTTACATTGTTTGCCTCGGGTTGGCTTAGGCTCTGTGGTGCAAACATCAGAGTGTTTGGTTACCTTATCAGGTCTATTGCTGTCTAGCCGGCTAAATTGTCCTCCTTACACTCGTTCCTCTTACACACTCAACTTAGTCTTCATTCTAACTGTGAGATTGCAAGTTGTACTTATTCGCGTATACCACAGCACATGGGTAGGTCTTATAGACAACTGCAAATTGATAGTTGCTATCTTCATCACATTTGGCACTGGTAAAGTTAGCGAAAGTCTTGCTACTCTAACATTCCGATTAAAAGGAAACATTTCCTTTCCTTCTCTTATAATGTCTCTACAGGTTATCCCTGCAGTTAAACGCAGCATTGCAGTGGAACATCTTGTATGCTGGGCTGAACTAGCAATGGCTACTTTAATATAATTGTGCTATATTAAAAGTATTTCTGCAATAGCAACATTGATACCTTAATGCTTGCAGTGACTCTTCAGGACCACTTGCTGTTGACAATATAGCAAATGGTAAGTCTTCAACCATTTCTTCTATCTGGATACTGTAGCAGAGTACACTATCTGCTTTCTACAAATATGCTCGCCCACGAACTGACTTCTGTTTTACATGATGCTCGTTTGTATAATGTTCACAATGTATGCTATTCTGTGTTGCCAGTCTCGGGTTGTCTCGACTGCTGGCTGTGTGGTACTTGGTTGCTGACTGATTGCCTTATCCAGTTGTTCGCTTCTAGCCTCCACAGTTGGCTTCTTTTCACTTGTTTATCTTACGTTCTACTTAGTCTTCATTCGAAAATTTCCTGTCGTGATATTTCAAGTTATGGTCATTCGCATATACTTCACTGCAGCTAACGCATGGGTAGGTCTTGTAGTCGATGGCAGTTACTATCTTTGTGACATTTGGCAATGGGGCGAATGTCTTGCTTCCACTCGCTACCCGACGAACGATTGTATATTCACTATGGGTGAACATGCAATGACTACCTTCATGTCAGCGTGCTTTACCTGTGCAATAATTGGACTCTACAGGAATTTAATATTATTTTCAAGGACGTCACACAGTCTCCACTGTCGTCAGGGTATAAGTGTTAATCCCTATTAACTTTCAATGCCATATTTAACATGTAATTTTATTTTGCCATTTTTGGTGGTGTAATTAGCGCACTTACAGGTGTCGAGTTGCTTTCTTGGCCAACAATGTAAACCGTGCAAGGAAAGGCAGGATGGTCAGTGTGTGATCTGTTCTCCCAGCGAGTTCACGATACTGAGAATTGCTTCCAGCCTACATTTGTGATGGGCTTACAGTTCTAGCATTATAACTCGTACCTATTCAACATAAGTATATGTTCAATCTTTATGCCTCAGTGCCTCTCTGTCTCTCTTGAACATCTAATGGTTTTCTATGTCATTATGATTCTTATACTATAAATAAGTTAAGAGAATGTACATTTGGTCAAGGGGGTTTGTAATTACACTACTTGCAAGTTTTGCGTTGCTTTCTTGGCTGGTAATGTATACAATGCACAGAAAGGCAGGGGTGGTTTGCACTTCCAGTGATTCAACGAGATGCACTCGCAACATATACATCTTCACTGCTACACCAGTTAATGTAATCCTCTGCTCTGCATCTTCTTAATGCAGAGTACATACATATTATAAAGGTGTGTGTGAGCGATAGCTCCTTACTCATCATTTCTAATTTGTTTCGTAATGAGCTCCTAGCATTATAAATGGCATGTACTCGAAATAATCTCACTTACTATTTGCCCTAGAATGAAGCAGTGCTGTATCATTTGCACGACTAATGTATGTTGTTTCGTTTGTGCTTACAGTTCTGGCACTAGGTACTGAATTCCTCTTGTAAACGAACATACATTCAACTGGTCTGCCACCCTAGCATGTCTCTCTTTTGGCTAGTGTTATGTACCATCATTTGGCTTGCCTGCACGATGCCCGCTCTGTCGGTCAACCACTTGGGGCAGCCTTACAGATTTTCACATTTTAAGTTGCTTGTGTTGTGGGTCGGACGTGTTCTGCCGAAAGTGTATACATTATGTTTGCATCGGAGTGTAACAGTGTTGACCATATCGTTCCTGCACTTCATAAATTGTATTGTTTTTCACCTAACATTATGTACTGCGCTCTATGCTAGTGCACTATGCATTGGTTGGTAAATTCTTATAACTATTTTTGCTATTTGCCTGGGTGTGTAACAGTGTCATATCTCTTGTTGATGGTTTTGTTTCTGACAGTTCGTAAGGAAAGTCTTCTGACCAGGATTGCCTGTTGGGGCCTAGCATCGTCGCAGAGAACAGTACCAAATTCTTCTGCTGGTTTACAAGTATATTAATTTATCTTGTAATGGAAAGTGTGTATGTGTTCGTGACTCGGCTGCTCAGGACACCTTACCGATCTCTCTCTCTCTCTCTCTCTCTCTCTTTCTCTCGGCTGGTGTTCTGTGCCGTCCCTTCGACCTCCCTGGAGTGCCATTCAACCGCCTGGGTTGCCTTACAGATTATCACAGATCGCGCAACATAGGTCGAGTCGGCCGCTGCTAATGCCGTGAGTGACATCTATACTCTCAATGTAATAATTTCGTTTCTGTCGTTTCGTAATGAGGGCGTTATGTTGTGTTGACTGAAATTAAATGGGTGATTATTATAATTTATTAGCTATTTCTTCGTTTTCGATAAGTTTCGAAAGCTCTCGAAACGAATAAGATCTTCGAGAAAGACGATTTGGTATTCTAAGTCATAATTCATTATAGCCCTCCGAGACTTCGGCAATTTTCGGGTTTTCACTTGTGAAAGCAGGATGGCATCACTATGCACATGAACTTTAACTGCTTTATGAGACTGTTTGTAAATTATCAATAATTAAGCTTGAAAACATTAATAAACAAAAGCAATAAAGTACTTAATATATTTTGCCGGTTTTCTGAGTGTTTTAAATATTAGAATAAATTACATGACGTATTATAGGAAAAAGGTACATTTTGTTCGTTAAGTGTGTCAAATTTGCGACATTCTATAATTTTGTAACTTGGTTGGACGTGTGATATATTACTCATAAATATGCTTTAATTTAATTTTCCCTGAGTTGAAATAGACTCCAATGTAATCTAATAAGAGAGCTGACAAAATGTTAGTTGTTACACGCCCGAATTTTTTCTCAATGGCCATTTTCCTGTTTCGATGCAGGCTATTTACGAGAAAGAATTTCCTCTGTTAATTATATTACCTAGATTATAAAATAATCTATGGACAACAAACTAGATGCTGTAGTGTTTCTTGTGGATTGTATCAATATCGTTATAATTTTCACTCAATTATTTTCAAGAGAGGATATTTTGGTTGTAAACCACCAAGAATTATTTACAGTTTAGCGGTAACTATCATTCGGTTTACGATCTACATTGTTATTGTAACTTTTTTGAATAAATCTGTATATATGATTTTAATTTTATTATAAACAACAGTAAAAATCTAATAAATTCCCTTATAATAGCCAACCTACACTGCTGCTTATATATTTAACAAATTAGAACAGAAAGGATAATTCGCGCTTTTAAAATATTTTTTTCTAAAATACACTAACAAAAAGAAATCGGGCACCTGTCCCAATGTTTACTAGGTGGTTGTCACCCCGTTAGAATCTCGTAGGACCACCTATTACGGCTATAACAGCAGCCACCCTGTCTGGCATGCTCTCTACGAGTGTTTGCAGGACATCTATGGGGATTCGTCGCCATTCCTCTTGCAACCATTCCATGAGTTGAACAATGGATTTTGGCCGTGCCTGACGAGCCCTCACCCGGCGATCCAATTCGTTCCAAAGGTGTTCTACAGGGTTGAGGTCGGGGCTCTGGGCGGGCCAGTCCAATCTGCGACCTGTTGTCGGCGTACCACTGCATAGTAGCCCATGAAACATGGCACCTGGCATTGTCATCCTGGAAGTAACACGGGTCCATTCCGTAAAAACGCCACAGTGTTGGGAGCATTTCATTATCCAGAATGTTACAGTAGGCCTCTGTATTCATGCTACCACGTACCAGCGATCCTACGTGGAAGGCCGTGAAACACAAGTCAACAGATGTACTGAATTGCCTAACTTCACAGGTGCCCAATTGCTTTTTGGTAGATAGTGTATATTTTATGTTCCTGTAATGCATGAAGGCACATTACATCAAGATTCACTTCTTTCACAGTCCCAAAAAACCATCTGTTACACTAACTCGCCAAGTTTTTATAATTAAACTCCGTAACGAAGACCCAAAGGGATTCGTTGTCGTTTCTTATTTATTATCGGATATGGTGACGTCAAATGAACACTAGAATGCGCTTAGAAGGGCTCATTTCGTTAGTAAACGAAAATTCAATAAATTACGAATATTTCTGTTGAGATGAAATGAAACGAATAACTTAGCATAAGCGTCCTGGACTTGTCTACCATCGTTTAACATACACAATAACCTGCGCTTGTGCGATTGTGCTAGTTGGTTAATATGTAATACCATTTTTCTTTTCATTGTGTTAACTCTTTGCATCGGTGTGTAGCAGTGTTTTCCGCTCTTTGTCTGTAGAATACATAATAGGCTTTGTGGGTCCAGAAGGAGAAAATCTCGCCAGTAGAATTATATAGTTTGTTCTGGCACAAGTGCAGCCTGCAGCAGGACTGCGGGACAGGCGGCGGCAACTTGGATGACGCTGGAGCGGCCATTTCGGCAGTCAGAACTCCGGAATTTCCCTTATTCCCTCGGAATGTCCCTTTTTACCCCAGAATGGCCCCTTTTCCCTGAATTGCGCAATTTATTCGGAATTCGTCACATTTCGGATGATTGCACCAGAAATTGCGAAAGCTCCAGCCGGAGTGTGCAATCGTTTCTGGCGGATATCTTGTCAGCCAGTCTACAGGTAGTCATCTTGTCAGTCAGTACAGTCTCTTTTTGCTCTTGCATTCCGTCTCGAATCTTCCTGATCGCTCACTAATCTCCGACGGTATACATCTTGGATTTCACTTCTGAGGGTTTTCTCAGGCTCCTTCCAATTTTCATTTCTGTCGCGTTCCATGTTTTTTCTCGCTCTCTCTTTTTGAGTTGGAGAGGTGCTACACTTACTTAATAAAATGTTAATTTTGGATTTTGATTCGATTGTCGGTCAGGGAACTTAATATCATTAAATTTCCAATTTTAACAAAATTTTATTTGTGAGTTCGGTAGGTTCCAGACTTACTTAATGTTGTATTATTATCGGATTTGGTTCAATCCTTGCTCAGGGTGCGTAGTATTATTTCATTTCCAATTTTGTCCAAATTTTATTAGTGAGTTCGGTAGGCTCTAGATATACTTAAAGTTGTATTATTCTCGGATTTGGTTCAATCCTTGCTCAGGGTGAGTAGTATTATTTCATTTCCAATTTTGTCCAAATTTTATTAGTGAGTTCGGTAGGTTCTAGACATACTTAAAGTTGTATTATTCTCGGATTTGGTTCAATCCTTGCTCAGGGTGCGTAGTATTATTTCATTTCCAATTTTGTCCAAATTTTATTAGTGAGTTCGGTAGGCTCTAGACATACTTAAAGTTGTATTATTCTCGGATTTGGTTCAATCCTTGCTCAGGGTGCGTAGTATTATTTCATTTCCAATTTTGTCCAAATTTTATTAGTGAGTTCGGTAGGTTCTAGACATACTTAAAGTTGTATTATTCTCGGATTTGGTTCAATCCTTGCTCAGGGTGCGTAGTATTATTTCATTTCCAATTTTGTCCAAATTTTATTTGTGAGTTGGGTAGGTCCTAGGCTTACTTAATGTAATGTTAATTTTGGATTTCGATTTGATTCTCGGCCAGGGCACGTAATATTGATTCATTTCTGTTTTTAAATAAATTTTATTTGTGAGTTGGGTTAATGCGAGGCACACTTAAATTAATGTTAATTTTTGATTTAAATTCGATTCTCGTTCAGGAAATGTAGTTTTATTTCATTAAATATTTTAACTTATATTTATTCGTGAGTTTGGTAGGTACTAGGCTTACATAATGTAATGCTAATTTTGGATTTAGGTTGGATTCTAGGTCAGGTCACTTAATATCACAGTATCTAATTTTCGATTTTAACCAAATTTTATTTGTTAGTTGGGTATGTGCTATGGTTACTGAATGTAATGTCAATTTTGGATTTAGGTTCGATTCGCAGTCAGGACATGTAATATTATTTATTTGCGATTTTAATCAAATTTAATTTGTGAGATGGGTAGGCGCGAGATCTAATTAATATTATGTAATTTTTTGGTTTTGGGTTCCATTCTTGGTCATGGCATGTAATATTATTTATTTGCGATTTTAACTAAATTGTATTTGTGAGTTGGGCAGTTGCTTGACTTACTTAATGTAATTTTAGTTTTGTTTTTGGGTTCGATTCTCGTACAAGGCTCGAAATATTATTGCATTTCCTATTTTAACAACTTTATTTGTGAGTTGGATAGGAACTAGGCTTACTTAATGTAATGTTAATTTCGATTAAGTGAGCTCGAGTCTTGGTCGGAACAAATATTATTTTTTTATATCCTATTTTGAAAACAATTTTGTTTTGATTTATATTCCTGCTCAGAGAAAGTAAGGTAATGTTATTTTCGGATTTGGGTTCGAATCTTGGGCGTAACACTTATGATTGTTATTTTAATTTTGAATTTTAAAGGAAGATTTTTTAAAACTGTTTTCCTTATTATATTGATAAATGTTATGTTATTATTAGATTACCGAGTTCGATTCCCAAGCGACTCACTTTATATTAAAAAAAATATTGGAAATATATTCTTACTTATTCACTTACTCGCAATGTGTATCATATTTCCTGCTTGGTGTCTACTACTCAACTAATGAGCTATATGTTCGATTAAATCTGTTAAAGGTCGAGAATGTTGGAGGGAATGAAGTTATATAATATTATCACGTAATGATGTAATCGTGTAATTTATTAATGTATTCATGAAAATCCATATTTACATAAACGTGCAATGAATATTTATTAGGCATGCACGTTAACACTTGAATAATTAACTACTAAATATATTCACCAAATTATTTTGTACTCTTAGTAAAACAGCAAAACTTCAACTGTCATATACCTTTGCATTTGTTTCACAATTTGTAATTATTATCATTATTAGGTGTTTACAATACGGTACAAATTTAATTGAAATGTTACAGTGTAACGTTTCGTAGATTCGTATGATTGGTCCTCGAAATATGGCAAAATTTTCATGTGTACGATCTTTATAAATGGGGGAAAAAAGTATTGCAGTAGCAAATTTTATGATTGAATACTCTCAATATGCAAAGTTAAGTTAAAATAGATTAAACATACTCGTAGATGTCGCCCAAAAAACCTAAATGATTTTGAAGCCACCACTTTGGAAACAAGAGTGCTTTACTTAAAAAAATATAAAAGAATTATTATTATGGCCTACCACAGTACAAAATTTTCGCCTAATTTTATAAGAATGGTTTGAATGTTTCCCTAAAATACGAGGTAAAAGGATTATTGGCAGTGCTATCTTTCAAAATGGCTGGGAAATAAGGCTCTTCATATACGTATTTAATAGGTGATATAGGCATTGCCAGGATACAAAATTATTTTGGGAATGGTTGTGTTAGTAAAATATACTGAGCTTAAATATTTATACTGCCACCATTTAAAAAATAAGTGTGACATACATAAAAAAATACCTCTTTACACTACTTTCTTTACTAATATTAGTTTATAAAATCAGGAAGGAATCTGTGAACAGTTTCCAGAGATATGACAAAATACTTTATTTACACGCATAGCATTATCTTACTAAATTGCAGATAAAATAAACATACATTATGTACTAAGAGTTGATATTTGTAATATCTACTATCTGCATAAAAGTTTAGTTGATGTTAATTAGATGGTTTCGCCAATACAACATTTTAAACTAAAAACTGCTCTATGGCCGCCATTTCGATAAATAAGTAGCTGGCATGATTAAAACAAACCACTTGAAATCTTATGCCTCAGCAATAATTGTTCACCAAATTTGATAGGAATTGGTCAATTTATTCTTTCCCGAGCTATGCCATAAAAAAAAATAATTTTATTTGCATTACCTGATTATACAAAATGACAGACAAAATATAATCCATTCAGATACGGTTGACAGTTGTAATGACTTCTGTCAGCATGCAAAGTTATGTTGGAATTTATTACATATTTTAGAGGATGTAGCATTCTGAGTTAAAGTGGTTATATAGCCACCATTTTGAAAATAAGTGCCTGACATTCTTAAAATATACCACTTAACACTATCTCCGTTAGTACTACCTGTTTGCCAAAACTGGTAGGAATCAGTGAATTATTTATCGTGTTACGACATAGTAAACTTATTTATTCGTATGGTTCTATTTTTCAAATGCCCTCCAAAACTGGTTATTTGTTCGTATATATTCTACTTGTAATGGTACTTTCAGTACACGAAATTTGGTCGAAATTGGTATAATAATATGGTTGCTACAATAAATTAACTTAAAACATTTGTATGGACGCCATTTTGAAAATAAGTAACTATTCAAGTTCAATAACTTACGTTTACATGGCCTACCAAAGTGTTACTTTCGTGCAAAATTTGAAGGAAGTTAATTCAATTGTTTTCGAGATATTATGTAAAATATTTTTTCAATTAATTGGTGATATTTTCCAACAACAATATACATCTCAATATTTAGTGCTTACAAAATAGTCTGCCAGCATACAAAATTTGGTTTTATATCGGTTGAATGTAAGTGCCCATTGCGGTAGAAAACTATACAAGTCAGGTGCCCTCAGAAAGTATTTGATGTGTATCAAGTTTAGTGAAATTCGGTTGAAGTGTTCAAAAATTGAAAAATAGGGACACACACATACATAGACACCTACTCTGGCACACAAATGCTCACACATTCCCAAAAACTTTCAAACACACATACACACAGACAGGAAAGTGGTCTCATAAGACTTTCTTTCCTTCGGAAAGTAGGCTAAAAAGGAATACATGGCTTAATCTATACCAAAATAACATGGCCTTTTGGATCTCGTGTTTAAAATTATTTATATTTATATTTTCAGCGTTTAAATAATTTACAGTCGTATGGTAAATTATCAATTAATGAGTGGGTTTTTGTAAATTAAATAATATTTTTCTCATCAAAAATAAAATTGCAGAAAAAGATAATGCCACTAAATTGCAATAAATATAAAGAAACACTAAATAATTGCACTTTGTGTTCAATTGTATTTATTAGATAGGCGAGAGAAATAATTGAGGGATTTGCATAATAAAACTTCAAACTTAGAGGTAGATTTCCTAATTTTACACATCTTTGTATATAAACTCATATGCCTATGGGATTGTGTTAATTTTTTAAGTACTATAAAGTTCCAGTTCAACAGTAAATATTCGCTATTATATATATATATATATATATATATATATATATATATATATATATATATATATATATACAATATTTATACGTCAAGAAAGAAAAAAATATTTCGTCATTATGTTTGAACAGCAGACTAAAGGTTACACGGGACTCCTGCTGAGAATGTTTGAGTAGAAACATTTACTTTGTTGATTTTTTTCTAATAATATAAAGAAATCTGGAATTTACGATACAAAAACTTTAACAAAACAATACATACAATATATTATAGGATTACACAATGTTTACAAATATGTTTGAAGTGATCCGGAAGTAGACAGTACATCCAAAAACAACACAATATGTAGCTATGAACATACAAAGTCGAATCACATTATAATGACCACCTGGTACTATCGAGAGCCACCATTCTTCGCAGCGCGGACATCAACTAGACGAGCTGTCAGTAACTCAGTCAGGTTCTGATAAGTCTCCACGGGTATCTGGAGCCATGCTGTCTGCACTGCGTCCGATCGAGGTGGACCCACAGATGTTCAACTGGACTGAGGACGTAGCTGTTTGGGGACCACGTAAGAACTTTGAAGTCTTGATGGTGCTCGTCCAGCCACGTGCGGACACTTCTACCCATGTGGCAAGGCGCGTCATTGTGCTGGAAGATCCCATCCTCCCTAGGAAAACCAATCATCATGTACGTGTGGACGTGGTCGCCGATCATGCATTTATAAGCGAATCGATCAAGAAAGCCTTCCACACAGATGATGGGACCTAGAGAACCCCCCGAGAGCATTTCTTAGACCATGGCACTGCTCCCACTGCCTTGTGTTCGTCCAGCAATGGATGCAGGATATCGGTTTTCCGATTTTTCTCGTCAGACATGCCGACGTCAATCCGTTCTATAGAGCTGAAACGACGACTCGTCGGAGAAGGATACTCGTCTCCAATCAACAGCAGTCCAGTCGCCATATTTTCAAGCAAATTCCAGTCGTTTTCGTCAATGCACCTGTGTTAGAATGAGCGCTGTCACCCGCCTCTACTCCGGAGCCATACGCAGAATGCTGCTCTGAAATGTTGTGGTAGATACGTGTCTGGAGGCTCCCTGATTCACTTGGACGACGAGCTGTTCCACTGTATTCTATCGGTTGGCATTCTCGCACTGTGGTAGTTGACGTTCACCTCGGATATAAATTGAGCGTGGGGATCCGCAGTTTCCACCCCGGATATTCCCAATGATACCATTCGTCCATTCACGTTACACCTTTATCACAGACTCACGTGAACAGTTCACAAACGTTGCTGTTTCCAAAATGCTGTCCCCTGGGCCCGAAAGCCGATGATCGTCCTTTATTACAACTCGCTTATATCTCTTCCCGTACTCATGACAGCAGGAAATGCACTGTTAACAGCCAACCTGTCGGTCGCATTATATTCTTGTTTCATCAGCCCACGTCAGGGGCCATATTTCATGTGATATGCGGGAAATGACAATTCTATCAGTTGGTCATAATAATGTGATTCAGCTATGTATGTCCTAAAATCGGCGGTATCTGAGTTACACACATTTCAATGTTTTACTTGATGCATTCGTGATAGTCTTCCTGGCACATTCCAGTTCGAGTAGTTGTACCCATATTCGTGTACCAGCAGTGATACTTGACTCTATAATAAATGTAAATAGAGATTCTGGGATCTTAGTGGATGGTATTCGATCTGAGTCGGCTATCAACCGTACAAACAGGTTCTATCACACACATCACCTCCTTGTAAAATATATACTGTTTCCAATACGTGTAGTACATTGTTGGAAGACGTGTAGCTCGGAAACTATTAGTTTAAGGACGTATGTTAATGTGGATATATTGTGTTGTGTTGGGGTGTACTATCTACTTCCCGATTACTTCTCACATATTTAGGGACAACCTATACATTTTCTGTTGTGAGATCTTCTTTCCAGTTAATATACATTTCCACATATGTAGCCATTGTTAATTTTCAGCCGGGAACATGTATATTTATAATCATATCAGTATGATATTACTATTACAGTAACAAAATAAAATTAAAAATCAATTGTTTTAGTACGCTATGTGTTGAATTTGGTCACTCAATTTTATATGTGTATTTTAACACAAAATATTAATTAACTGGAATATAATTTCGTAGGTCTAAAACAAAAAACTTACAGGCCTTCTTGTCCTCCTAAAAGATTTGATTAGAATTTCACATACTGTAGTGACTTTCCAAAATTATACACACACATATGTAAATCTACAAAAATTCTCGTACGTGTAAATACACATCTTTAACAATGTTCGTTACCGGTGCTAAAATGTGGTGGTGTTAAAAGGTAATTTTATCTGTAAAATCGCTGGTATTACATATTCGTTAAGTAATATTATAAACGTGTTAACCATAATTTAATATATTTATTGCAAATATTAAAATTTTTTGTTTAATTTTAAAGCGATTTGAATGTGTTCCAAGCTAACGGACACATACTGAAGATGGAGTCTTCTTGTATGGTTTCATGTGCAACTATTTTCTTGTAGATTTGCCACGGGAAGCACCGCACGCTCTAAAACTAGCCAGGTACAGAAGTTGGTATGCAACGTGCCATGGAAAACAGAACAGATCTTATTATGAAGCCTGGTTTGATATTCAGTACGGCACAAGGTGACAAGTGTCGTACTGCTTGCCGTGATGGCTACTATGGCAGACATTGCACGAGCTTTAATGGGATGTGGTACGGTGAAATATGGTGTTTGGGGTAGTTGATCTGGGCAGTAGGATGTAGCCTACCGTAGTAATCCTTCAAAATTGTTAACCTATCTGGTCCTGTAGTAATGTTCACTTGGGCGTGGTGACTAGCATTATTTTCCTTATTGAAATGTAATCACTTATCAATGTTATACCTACCAATCTAAAAATTGTTAGTAGTATAATTTCCGAAACTGAATTAATAAATGTTCCTGTTGAGCCCTCACTGACAATACATCATATATAATTATAATCAATAACATAATCTCGTATATTGACGTCGTCCAACTCACAAAAACATCATTATTACAGATACACACAAAAACAAATAAACTTAAGCAACAACACCTACACTGTACAACACCCTACACAAACAAAATTACACTGACACCATCACAACACAGACACAAACATCGAATACACGATGGACTCCTCACGAAAACGAGATCAACTGTCTGCCTCTCTGTCTTCGGAGAAGATGGCAGCTGGAGTGTTCAAGGGAGGAAACAGAGGAATTATAACTTTTGACGTTTTTAAATTATAACGTTACTTATTTCTTTAAGACTATAACAAAATATAATTCTAAGCCTTTGTAATTTTAAAATTTTACTTGTCTTTTTAAATATTATAACGCGAAAAATTTTATGTTTCAACTATTTTCCAAATTTATTTAAAATTCTAGTAACTAAGACTAGTCATGGCCTTCAGCTGGGCAATGGTGCCATTTTAATATGTTATGTTCTGTAGCAGTGGGGCTGTGTGTGGCCTGGAAGTGCCGGGCCAGTCCAGGCGGCTCTGTGCCAGACTGTCTGCTGGACCAGTGCCAGGCCACCGCAAGGCAGCCATATCTCACGCCCGGAGCTACATCCCCTCCTCAAGCCGCTAACCACGACGACTGTATGGAGCCGGCGCCATCAGCCAGCTGGACCGAGAAATCCCACGCGCATTAAAAACACATCTCATTTGTTTCTAGCGAGCAGTGAGTCACTGCCGCGCTAACCCCTCCCTCAATTCTACTCCCGGAATTATCCCTCCCACAAAAACGAGCTCTTTATTACACAGTCCACCCTACTTTATTTATTGAGACACATTTCTTGTACCTGTTTATGATGGAAATTGTAATCTGTCCATGTATTCCCAGCAGGAGAACAATTGCAATGTTACAATGGAAATTTTCTAGTGGCTTTTTAACACGCGATATTGAATAACTGGCAAAATTAAAAAAATTTGTTATTTGCTTTCGCATGATTCAATAGTATCATTATTTTCATCCTTTTTTTAAATAAAAATATTATTCAAACATTTATACATCCTATATTTTTATATGTACTATGTACAAATGTTAAAGAGGCAAATTTGATTCTGGTTAAGAACGGAGAAATGTTTTTATATTTTTGTCGTTTTTTAATTCAGCGTATTTAAAGCTGTAAGTATTTTGTAAGTCGGCAGGGCTTAATGCCTCGCTGATAGCGAAATCATTATGAGCCGGAGCAACTTGATTAGTAAAGCAGAAGTGAGAAGGAATCGCCCATAGTATGTACAGTAGAACCATCCTAGCAATAGCCTGGAGAAGTTTCGGGAAATTACGGAAACCGAAATAAAGATTAACGAATTGAAAATTGAATTCCTGTCCTCCTAAATGTGATTCTGAATTCTTATCAGTGCACCACCTCACTTAGTGTTAAGTAATTTGTTTCGTATCGCACTCAAACGAAAACATAACTCATTTGATATTACACTGCTCAATACATTAAGAAGGATAAGGTTTGGAACACACATATTGCTACATGAGTTGTGTACACAGTGATATATTAGCTGTCAGTAGACCATTCAAACGTTTGCTTAACAGTAGTACACATATTGTGCATGTCTCAATGTGCACACTGATGCTGCAAGCGGACATTAAACGCTATGTCATAAACCAAAGTTCATTTACTGTCTCTGTATGTCTCATTCAAATATGGGAACCCGTTGTTATACGGCATAACCGCCATTTGCCCGTATGACATCCTCAGATATTGGATGAGCACTTCTGGAATGTTCTCCCACTCGTCGATGAGAGCATCAGCGAGATTGTAAATTATCTGAGGGGCACTATCTGAGGGCGACGTCAGACTAGTTGGTCCAGCTTGTCTTATAAGTGCTCAATGGGACTGAGGTTGGGACAATACTTGGTTTGAATCTGGAGTTCCTGCAGGGCAACTCTGAAGGTGGCTGGTGTATGCACTCTTCCATTGGCTAGTCGTAAAATTACTGGAAAAGTGTAAGGTAATATTCGCCAACTTGTATGGGAAACATAGTTTTTCTTACGAGTGAGGTAAAATTACCGCACTCTGGAGTAAAACTCACGTACATGGTTGTGAAAAATCCTATATAAGAATGGGAAAATTTATTTACGACATGTGTATCTCCGAGTGGAATTGTAACTATTTGGTAATTGTATAATATATATTTTTAACATTGAAATTAAGTTTTATTATTAAGTCATACAAGCTGTCCAACATGGCTATTCATATGTAGGGTATAAATATAAGTACTCGAGAGTAAAATTCACTTACATAGAGGTGAAAAATCATATAAATGGATGAGAAAATAACATTACGATGCGTGCATCTCTTCAGCATTGCCTCAACAGCTAAGTGGGAGGACGGTCGGAAGAAACAATCCTGTAACGCATAAACATTACATTATTGTGTCATGATGTCATTGTGGTGCAATAAAGCGCATCAGCCTATCGTGATAGAGATCCATTGTTCACACCCACCCACCAATAAGTGTTGAGGAGTTTAGATTTGAGTTTTCGGTTACTATTCGCCAAAGGATGTACGTAATAAAAAAAATCAACAGCACTAATAACCAGTTTATTTTTTAATATATTTTAATTATACAATAAAATTATTATTACACTACTGAATGGGATTATCCCCCCTTTTTGCCAGGCACTTTTTCCGTACGATTAGGGAACAGCAGTTTACTTTTTATGAACATTTACTCCACATTTGACAGATAATTATACCTTACATGTACAGGAAATTAGATTCCCTTATATATAAGGGAATTTAACCTCAATTTTTTACAGTGTGCATCTCCGCTTCAATCGGCACAACATGATCGTGTACGAATTCTTCTGTCTGCCTGGAAGCAGTAGGTACGTATCGGATTACCACACTATCCATTAAGATATTGGGTGTGATAGCAGCCGATACCATGACAGACTACCCATACCGTGACAGACTACCCATACCGTGACAGACTATGCGACAACCACATTCCGTTCCTACGTCTGTACACTTCTATCCCAGGGAACGATACATCCGCGCATACACATCATATTACGATAGGCGAAAGCGCGATTCATCTTGGAAGAGAACATTTTGCTAATGTCGGACTTGCCAGTTCCAGTGTGCCTGTGCAATGTTTAGTCGATCTGTATTGTGACGAGGTGATATTCTCAAGCCTTTATGAGGTCTCCGTGACGTTAAACCTGCTTGTCTACGTATGTTGTGAACTGGAATTTACACGATTTGCTGCCCTTAGATCATTTTGGTCGTCTCGATCAGTAGCACTGCGCCGCCGAAAGTGCATAGTTGTATACATATCGGTCGTCTCTGAGCTAACTTGGCCTGGTCCCCTAGCGTACATTTGTGTTTCACTGAATCAATTCCACGCCCTACCAACAACTGATTACGCCACATTTATTTCTGCTGCCACTGCATGTATAGTCAATCCTCCCTGTAACAATTTGATCGCACGAAGTGTTACAGGTACAATTAGGTAATGCGATTGGGATAACTGAACCTATACAAGCTCCACGAACATGACATTGTCAATTTCAGACACTAGGAGTCGATGTAAGGCCAGGGGCCGCATTTATCAGCTACTATATTATTCGACATAACACACTACATTTCACAATATCGTAGTGGGAATAGCTATAGCGGTAAATTTCATACTCTAATTATTTTTGGCCAGAATTTCGGGACAAGATAAAACAACTGTCACAGTTTACACAGTAACTCGTTAAAAGATGCGGGCGACCAAAATCATCTGGTTATAATTTTTTTGAGAAGTGTCTATTTTAGAGTTAGAGAAAACGTTGCCTGGATGCTTCTAGTATTTGGAGTTTGTTACAATTCATATGACATTCCCTGCTATTTTTACAATTTGATATGCCCCAAAAAGAGTTCTCTTCATTTGATCAGGCATGTAGATTGTAACTCATATAAAATACGCATAGGTTTTTAATTCGTTTCACTATCCCTCTACATACATCAACTTTCGTTACCTTCGGAAGCGGGAATATAAGCTTATATGTGAATAAATAAAGTGAAATACTTATTAATAGCGATAAGAACCTGGATATTCGGATAAAATATACTAACAATTCTCAAAACATGAATTTTAAATTAAAACACTGATTATAAATAAAGTCAAACGACAATTATTCAAGGCACACGTCTATAGTAAACAGTTTACCTATATCTCTTTATCTGAATTATTTACATTGGTCTGCATTCTAACACGCATCACAAATTTGAAGAACCCATGGTGGCTGAGAGATTAGACTGCTCGCCTCTCACCAAGACGAACCGGATTCACTACCCGGCCGGCTCACTCCGGATTTTGGCACATGGGAATCGTGCCGGACGATGCTCCTGGTTGGCGGGTTTTTTTACGAGGATTTCCCGTTTCCCCCGCTCTTTCATTCTGGTGCTGTTCCATACTCACCTCAATCACTTTCATTGGGCTCTCAATACCTGGCTGTAAAGAACCACCCACATCTCTTCACTCACTCACTGAAATTTGAATTTGAAACATTAAGACTATTGGATATTACATAACCCCTAATACGTAGCCTCACAAACACAATGTTCCATTTATTAACTATAAGAATATTGCGTTTCATTTCACAGAAAAAAAAAAAATTTATAATAATTTTAGTTGACTGTGATAATGCTTTTAATTTTATATGTCGTGTCTGTCATGCTACATGCATCTTGGAGTTTGTTGACTTCAAGCTACATGCATCTTGGAGTTTGTTGACTTCAAACTACATGCATCTTGGAGTTTGTTGACTTCAAACTACATGCATCTTGGAGTTTGTTGACTTCAAGCTACATGCATCTTGGAGTTTGTTGACTTCAAGCTACATGCATCTTGGAGTTTGTTGACTTCAAGCTACATGCATCTTGGAGTTTGTTGACTTCAAACATTCGTTGCTTTTGTGTCCACAATATTACGTAAATTTTTTCTACAAAAAAAAAGGCTTCTACAGAATCGGATTGAACTGTACAAAAATTATAAATATTTTAAATAACAATTTTATAGCTCATGTTGTTAACCATTCCGATATGGCAGTTGATAATATTTAATAAAACCAGACATTATTTTAACGTCAGTTTAATCGTGCCATCGTATTTTCATACTACTCTCAGACGCGTGACATCTCAAACGGCCACTGAATCGCAACGACAGATTATTATATTTACATCATGTTTCTAAATTAAACCGACAAACGTCGTGAGGTCATTCCTTAAGTAAAATTAAGTATTAGAAAATATATGAGAGTCGTACTACCTCTACCAACTATTAAGGGATATTTAAGCCCTCAAAAGTGAGATTTTGGAAAGTATTTTGGCAAAATAAAGAAAAAAAGTGATATTTAATTAAAATTTTCCAACCATTGCCATACCATAATATACATTTTTTTTTAACTTAAGAGCAAACTCACATTAATAACGTTCCCCGTTCAGGAAATATCAGGTGTGGCCACCATCATTTTCCTGGCAACTATTTTACAGTCAGGAATTAAAAACCTTTCATGTGATTTATTGAGCATTATGGCCTAATTAACTAAAATTGACATCTTTTCGCAACTACTATAGACCCACTGTTTACCTGTAGAATTTACACAATGATTCGATGCAGCGAATCAGTGCCTATCACATAGGAAATACTATCTACATCCGCGTATAATACGCTGCATGTCCACTGTACAGACGGCTCCCTATTTAATTATGGCTACAGTTTGTATGTATTTGTTGTATTGTACGTTTGAATGGTGTTTTTGCAAAATATCTTAAAAGATGTGAAATTAAATTATAATTCTTGAAATAATGTGTAATATGACCGAGAACGTCAACCTAAGAGCCCACTCGTAGAAATGCCTTACCCTCCCCCTCCCCCCCAGGCATCTAATAAAAATAACAACAATAGTGGCAACCATAATGTTGGATAAACAGTTTTTTCTGTAAGTAATTGGGAACATGTGATGCTCGTTTGTTGAACAGTAACAGCTACGTAACAGAAAAGTTATTTTTGTTGTAACTTTCTAGGACGCACAGTTTGCACGATATCAGAACACAAATGTGATGGGATGCGTGAAAATGCCTGCTAGTTAGGCAACACATGTACAAACCAACTGGTATAGGTTGTCCACTGTTAATTGAACACGTTTGAAATCAACCTTTGAAAAATATCGCTGCCACATGATACCTGAATATGTTAACAGGAACACTAAGCTGCAGGCATCCAGTGCCGTTGGCCAGACGGAGGCGAGGCGAAGTAGTTACACGTTTAAACATTGAATTATAATTATTTCATGAACTTCTGTCTATATTAGAATTATTTATTTTGCTTATGTTTTCGTTAATACATATACATGTAAGAGTTATAAAATGTGGAAGTTATTTACATTTCTAATAATTTCGCAGTTTCATATGACTGATGCTAGAAGCAAGTGATCAGGTCCATGACAATATTGATTCTATATATGGTGGAAAAATACATGATATGCAAACAAATAGATCTCAAGCGAGGTTTTTTAAGGTGCTCAGTTTATCGTGAACAGTCTATACAAATGCGCCGGTGCAAGATAAGGTAAGGCAATGTGCATTTGCCAGGCTGAAGTGTGAGGTAGTGTCGTGTGCAGTGTGGATGACGCAACATGACTTCTATCAGAGCGGTTAACTTGGACGGAACTCACCGACATGGTGCTGGTGTACGGAAAAGCGCGTGGAAACAACCATGCAGAACGTGGTACTTATCAAGAGCGCCGCCCAACTCGACGTGTTCCGCAACATGCCACGTTGGCGTCTGTTGATCGGCATCTGCTGGAGAGGGGATCGTTTACCAGAGCGAACAGACAGGGTCGTCATCTTACTGTGAGAACTCCTGATTCAAGGAGGACGTTCTACGGCGGGTCGGGCGGAATCCAGCGACCAGCACACGTGCCATTGTGCACAGAATGCGATCGAGTCCAGCAAACTGCGTGGCGAGTGCTTCACGACTTACAGTGTTCTATTTACCTACCAGGCATGCTTCACCCGAGAAGGATTCTTTAACTCACGCAATATGCACTCACGGAATATCGCAACGCAGGCATCAAGAAAAATTCCATGTAAATGCTTGGGCTGGTACTATCGAGTTGGTTAGAATGGGCTGTACATGCAGCCTGGGCACATAAATGCGAACATTTACCGCACTTTGCTGGCGAATACGTTAGCGGAACTATTGGAGGACGTTCCATTGACTGTAAGGAGTGCCAGGTGGGTCCAACATGATGGTCCGCCTGCTTATTTCGGTGAAGCTGTGTGCGACTATCTGAACGCCAGGTTTGCATGGACCACTGAACAGGACGTGGGAGGCCTGTTGGGTGTTCGCCACGCTCGCTGGACCTGTCAGCACTTGACTTCTCCCTGTCAAGTGCAATGTGTTCACATGTATACGAGAGCCCGGTGGACATCGTGGAGGAGCTTGTTTCTCGGATCTCTGATGTCGCTGGACACATCGCGGCTACGGAAGGAGTATTTGTCCACGTGCGTCAATCAATGCAGCGCAAGTAAGCAGGCACTCTCTGTGCATCGAAGATTGGAGTATATGTTATGATTTAGTGACTGGGTCGAACACATGGCACACTTGTATCTGTAGTGGTTTAATTGTTTGTATTTTGTCACTTGACTATTGATGTACGTGTCAGTAAATGTATTTGAAATAGCTTTATCAAGTGGTTATTTACACAGCCATCTTGCTGTGTGTACTCTTATCTGCGTCGGTGCCTTTGTAGAAGAACGTGAACTCATGCGTTACCTACCTAACATACATTATCAGGCACCTCATTATATCAGCCTTCTGTTATCTTGAAAATGGCGAGTCCTATGCAGTTACAACAAGAGGACCATTTTTATTATTTAGACCACGATGCTCAATAAATCATCATCAAAGATTCAAAATTTCTTGCGGCAAAAGATTTGCCAGGAAAAAGAGGGAGACCAACCCCTTTTATTTCCTGTAGGGGAATATTATTAATGTAAGTTTGCTCTTAAGTTGAAGATTTCATAAACATAGCACAATGATCGGAAATTTATAATTTAATTTCACTTTGTTTCCGATATTTTGCAAAAATAATCAAATTCTCACATTTCAAGGTCTCATAAATCCCTTAGTATTCGGTTTAGGCAATATGTGCCTGATATATATATATATATTTTTTACTTATATTTTACATAACGATTCACCTTACGAAGTAATATGTTTTCTACTTATTTTTGCCTAAGGAATTACATCACGAATTTTGTCAGTCTAATTGAAAATGCATCCTGTGTGTGTGTGTATATATAAATAAATAAATATATATATATTAATATACACATATAAATTTTATAACTTCTCGCAACAGTACCAACACTCGTTTAACCAAGAATACCAATGAATCTTGAAATTTTTTGAAATTATTACTAAATGCTTGTAATTTTCTATACATGAATATATATTTCACACTTATAAGAAATTATGATATGTGATTATACGTTAGTAGAGTTCATTGTTAAGTCAGATAATAAGTGTGTTTAAATATTAGTTATTTCGATACCATTGCGGGTCATCCAAGTTTGTAATACTGGTGTGAATGCTGCATCTTACGTAATCTTTTACCTGTGCAGTACGCTGCTTGTGAAACGAGCGTTATTTGCGTTAGAGTTAAGAATAGATGTAACGAGAGTGTTATTAAAGTTATTACGTTGCCTTGGAATGGAATGCTCGGCCGTCAATTCAATGCCGTTTAAAATTCTGTTATCAACAAATCATCTCTAGTGCGGTGTGACGCAATATTTTTATGTAAAAATTTCTCATTTGTCGTTTAAGAATGGACGATATCTTAAAGAGCCAATACGGCCTGTCACATTTTTAGGGAGAAACCTATTGCTTTGCGATAACGTACGATTTCACGTGATAAAGTTTCTGAATTTGTGATGTTCTTTTCTGCCATATGTGTTTAACACACAGTTCTCCTCAAAGTTCAATGTCATCAAGCTCCCCACGGTAGAAGATCTTCATTACTCTATTCACGACATAAACTACAAGCAGCAAACTCCTATGTAAAATATATTATACAGGAAGCGTAACGTTTTTCGAAAAAGTAATTTAAAACCTGTAAAATATATAAAATTTTTGCTTAAAGTTCGGTCGGCTTTGTTAGCAATCGACGTCGCACTTCTCAGGTTCATAGTTTGACTTCTTGCTCCGGAGTGCGGGGAATTTTCAGACGGGGACTCTTAAGTGGAGGGTGTAGCGAGAACTGTCGTAGTGTGAAGGATTTCTCGGGACTTTCCCATTTCCTCTCTCGTCTTCTTTCAACTGCTTTCTCCACTCCTATCTCATCTAAGCGTTTCTGTTCGCGTAGCTGGCCAAACGGACAGTTCTATCCCTCCGGTAGAGCTATCCCCCACTCATCCCTGTCTCATGCGGCAACCTCATGACCATTTTCATTTATCTTAGAGCCAATATGTATAACCCACATTCAACGAATTAACAAAAATTTAATAATGACAGTAGCGAGAGCAAAGTGGATTTGGGACAGGATGTGCCTAAAGTGTGACACTGAAAGTGTTAAATAGGGTAAGTGTTTAAATGTTAAAAATTGTTAATTTATTGAATGGGTTAAATGAGAAAAGTGTTATGTGAGAAGAGGGTTGAGTAGTGAAAGCGTTAAGCGAGGAAATGTTTAATTGAGGTGAGGTTATGTCATTTGAACAGCAGCAGAGATGTTGCCTCTTCGGTGTCTGGGAAGGGATTTAGCACTGAGAGGTGTGAGAGCAGAAGCGTTTATGTTGCTTGTTCGGTGTCTAGCAGACACTGAACTCTTAGAGGATCGGGAGCTGTATAGGTCTTCACCCTTTAGTGGCGACGAGTGAATGATTAAGATTAGGTTGGGTAATGAATTCTGCAACTAAAGTAACTACCAAGAGAATATTCAATGACTTTTACAAATCCAGAAATTCCGAAGTAATTGTAATGAATTATTAATTATAGTACTTTAAATAATTAACAATTAAACAAGTATGGATACCGAGATAGTCCTTCGTTCGAGACCCAACAGAGATAATTAGATTTGTATTACTTAAGTACTTGTAATTAATAATTACCAATTGTATATTAGATAATGTCCAGTTAAATAAACACCGATACATACTACACAGAAAGTACACAAAGTTATTAAATAAGTAAAGAGATTAACTATAAAAACTAATTGCACATCGACCAGATACCATTCCCCACTGAAGACTAAACTCAGATTGTAATTTTCATTAATGTGTCTCTCAGCATCACCTGCGTGTCAATGACCAAGTGAATTCGCCATCTGACCCACACTACCCTGCGCACCGATGGGCCCTAGCATATCAACTGCTGTTTTGAAATATACAATGAAGTGCATTACCTTAGTGTTTTCTAATAATTTCAGTAAAGCCATACAGATAATTGTACACCCTATTTTATACAGAATATTCCTTCATGTCTCCCAGTATTTCAGTGCAAGTTAATTTAATATTGTTATATTTTAATAAAGACAGTTTCATATTTTCAATGTTCAAGATATTTGCTTTGTGAGCATCTAGTTTCACAAACGCCCATGCTGGATTAGGGGGGGGGGCGCATGGCAGATCATCTCTGCAGCCATTGCAAGTAGCATTTATGCAAAACTCTTTTAAAAAAGTGAACTGTATTCAATTTACAAACACAAAAGAAACTTTATTTACATCTCCCTCGCCCCTCGTGTAAAAACAAATATTTTAGCAAACATTCGAAGTAACATGAGTTCGAAGAGAACATTCAGATATCTTTCATTTCGAAGTGTTTCTCGAAATAACTCCGAACGATTACCGGAAAACATTTATAATATATCCGACTCCTTAACAGCGCAATTATAATTACACACATGAACAATCTGTCAAACATGCTGTGGAAACAATGATCAAAAACTCATTTACCAAAATCACACAATATAGTCAATCCATCATACAAATTTACACTCATTTATCACTCGAGCTAACACACAACTAAACAAAACCGAGGTTGGAGACTGAAAGAGTATATCCCCTCTTATATCATGGGAAATGTTCATGATTGACAATATATATAAAATAATCCTACATGTCAAATGTTGCCAATCCTATACTATTGCAAGTGAATATAATTTGATATCTGAGTTATTGGCAACATATACAGATGCTAAACTAAC
Organism: Dryococelus australis; assembly: GCA_029891345.1. Taxonomy (NCBI): domain Eukaryota; kingdom Metazoa; phylum Arthropoda; class Insecta; order Phasmatodea; family Phasmatidae; genus Dryococelus; species Dryococelus australis. The sequence continues at coordinate 120,176,063 of CM057003.1, read as the reverse complement.
GATCAGAGAAGATAAATTGAATTTAACAATTTCCTTAAAATATACCAATTCACCTCTTCTTCACTCAAAAATTTCCCCTCCTAGTAAACATTGTGCCTTCCTACAGACAAATTTGTTCGCAAATAGCAAACATTGTAACCTCTGCTAGAAACAATTTATTACAAGTAATTACTGTTAAACAGATATATTTATGAACAAACAAACCATAACACACATTCATAGAAACATACACACATAAATGATGAAAGCATTTCGAATCTAAGAATGACATTATTATGCATCAGTATATAAATTTGCGTTACTATCATAATGCAACACTTCTCCTTCCTCCTACTATCTCTAATTTCTGGGATTCCTACTAAATATCTCGATCACAATTTAACTTGTAAGAGGTGGCAGGGTTCCCACAGGGGGTGCTCACAATGGTGGCTAAATAAGGAAGATGGATTATGAAAATATATAATTTAATATGACTACCTTTAAGTATAAAACACAGTATACATTTACACATACATAACAATGGTAATACAATTACTTTATTTAAGCATACAGAAACAGTAGTCATATAATACAATATTACCTCAGTTAATTTCCAAAACCTTGCCTCAAAAAGATTCCTTATACCTCAAAATCATTCCTTATTCCTCAAAAACATGCCTCAAAACATTCCTAATGCTTACAACATGTCTAAAAAAAATCCTCATACCTCAAAAACATTCATTGTGACTCAAAAAAATCGTTATATCTAAAAAAGCATGTCTCAAAACATACCTACAAACATTCCTTATGCCTCACAAACATTCTTTGTACATCAAAAATGTGCCTAAAAAACATTCATTGTGCCTCAAAATATGCCTCAAAATCATGGTTAAAACAAATTACTTAACCATAAAAAACTTACCTCAAAAACTTTCCTTATGCCTGAAAGACATGCCTCTAAAATTCATATGAAATATCAGAGTCTATATAATCACCTTATAAAATAACATTACAGTTTCAGGCTATGCAACATCTCCTTAATTAGCATCCAAAATACTCCATCTCGCATTCAAGGAATAGTATTAGCTCGAGATCAAAGTTAGAAATATTTATATCAGACTTGAGAAAGTTAGCCCTGCCTATTATATTACGCATTGTATTCTGATCTCCTTCAAGTCTTATAAAACACTGGCCAGTGGTTCTGAAAACATGTCTGTATGTATTCTCTTATCAGAGTTGCAATATTGCAGAGTACAGACTGCATAGCTCAATCAATAAGTTATTAGACACATTATCTCATATGAGGTTATCAAAGTTCACATGCTACAAAGTCTAAGTGTTTGAGAACTACGTGCTATATACTGTTGAAATGGCCAAATTGAATACTTATCATGGCAGCAGCCCATAAAACTAAGGCTTCTGCCATGAACCTTAGACAAGTATTTATTTAATGAATTTTCCTGTATATGGTAAACACCATTATTTTACGTCACATCTTATATGATCACATACATATATAATGACACATTGAAAACATATCAAGCATTATAAACCAATTCTATATAACTCACAATACTCATATTTTCACAAGAACCTGTTAATTTTCTATACATATAAATTTCATCACCAACATTAAATTTTCTTTTCTTTTGTGAATACGTTACAGGATTTCCAAAATGAACTAATAATAGCAGTGTTACTGTAACACCTTCATTAACTCCCTACTGCAAATACATTTATGCTTACCCAAAATCTATTGCTGATTGACCTCAGAGATCCTCTGAGCCTATGGTCGTCTGTTGCTTTATGCTTCAGCCTGCAATCTCACTCACTAGTACACTGCGTTGAATCTCAAGGCCGACTGGGGAGGGGGCTGCTGCCATGGGGGGACGCTTTTATAGCTGGCTGAAGTAGTTCATGTTTAACAAACAATTGCGGCCAGCCACCATCCATACCCAATGCGAGCTTAGGCGGTGTAGCGATGCCAGGTTATCCCTTCCTCTTCCCACCGAGATAACAACTGTCCCAGCTGTTGAATGAACAAGGTTGGAGAAGATAGCATAGGGTGTGAGTGAGAGAGGCACAAGTATCCTGGGGTACATCAGTGTTGGAGAGGCCGAGGTGTTCAAGGCAGTGGAGAACACTGCACAGGTTGGCATACCTGGATGACTTAAGCATGGTATCGAGGGAGCAATGGCAAGTAGGAGCCACACCGTCGGAGTTGAAGTTGAAAAATATATTGAAGTTAAGTTTTCGTTATTAAGCAGGGCAAAATGCAAGGCGGGTAATTTTACAATACATTAGAGTGATACAAGGTATTTGACTAGCCATGTAATTACAATCTAAGTTCTGAACATGTAAGCGACATTTGGGGGAGGGGAAGAGAATGTGTCAATGGCCACATTTAATAATTATGAAGAAATAAACCTCCAAAAGCTAGGCAGTGCTCACGGGTTAAAGGGAAGGTGGGTCTTGTGCACATTTAGTGCACACTTGACAACATGCTAGAAAGATTACCTATAAAAGTGAAACAGGGTAAGAGGCACGGCCGTCTGGCTTAAGTTACATTAGAAAAATACAATACTATGTGGCATGATTGTCTATAGTAAGGCAGTAATAAACTAGTTTTGTTTTACTAAAAGATACATCAAGAGCAATGGTTGGCATTGCGGATGATGTGCTCAACACAATTCAAGTTGGAGCAGTTGGCTGCACCAAGCGGACGCATGGTCAACTGTTGACAACACAGTGTGATGTGAAACGCGCGAGGCATGCTTGAGTACAGTGATGATTGTCTACGTAATACACTCGTGAATATTGGGATAATTTAATCGACCTGGCCGAGATAAGTATAAACAGACACCTCAGTGTGAGTTACACAGATTTGAGAATAAAACATTTAACTTATATACACACTCAGTGGTGTTTGTAACTTATGTCTAGGTATGTGCGATAGAACTAAGTTTTTACATAAAAAAATATGCCTTATAAGTAATAAACACTTCGGGTTGTAACATGAAACTTGTGAAAGCTCAGAAAAACTGAAACTTGATAGGCACAGGTGTCAATGTGAGAAAGTTTATATTCTGTAGGTGGTCGCCCTGTGCATGGCGCTGAAAGTTTTATTTCTCTCATTATGTACTGTAATTTTAGGTATATGACGCCCACACAGGAGTGCAAAGTTTGTTGAGGCACACAGAATATTGTAAAAGCACAATTTTTACGTGGCTCTGTCTTTTAGGGAAAGTTCGTAGCACTGAAATGATCATAACTATCTTTCCCGTGTACGTGATTGCATTGAGATATATATATATATTGTGCACTCTAACATAACTGTTACGTTGAATTAATATTTGCACCTTGGCGAGAAATACAATATTATGGCCGAAGGCGACATTAACAATATAACAAAATACAAGTTATTAAGAAAAGAATTTGAAAATACATTTCTTGTTGAGAGTAACGTACTTAACCTATCCACTATGACAGTTACAAACATCCTACTTGCTTGTGGTAGTTTTCATAATTAGTTTTATTGAACATCATACATACAAAAGAATATAAGAGAATCTGCAGATATGGGGAATGGGGAGTAAAAGGCGGAGAACTCCTATAAAAATAGCTTACAAACTAGGATGAAAAAAGCCATACCAGAGACAGAACTTGTGATGTTCTGGATATGTATAAGGTAAGTTGAGTATACACAATATATCTCTGCACATAAGGCAGGATGTGAATGAGAAGTTCTGACTTGTAACACCAATATGAAATAATAACAGTTGCAAGTGCAATTCTCTTGAATAATCTTTTGTGAACTGGGAATGCCATGAGGCATATAATTTTTATAAAAACATTAATATATATGTAAGTTTAGGCCTAAGTTAATAGCACAGTAAATTACAATATTGTAATTCCCCTCAATAGGTAGTAAAAGCAATTAACCCTAACTGTCTATTACGAGCAATTACACACTGCATTATAAGGAATAAATTCTCACTTTAAAAGTACTATATACAAAGTTGAGACTGCTCGCAAGGCAAGAATATAATGTCGAAATCTCAGCAGTAATAATACTCTGCATAATTGCGGAATTATTTAGAAAAACGTTAAACTAACAGTTACTGTAACTGTAAGGTATACTGAATTAAATTGTAATAAAGATCGGTAGGCCTAAGTAAAAACTACTCTTTAACACACATAATGCCAGGCAGCATTCTTTATCTTAACTCTCATATATATACATATATAAGTAAGTAGAGATCCTAAGATAAGGTTATAAGAACTTTATATCAGTCTTATATCAAGGACAATACTCGACTTCCTGGCATATGTTAAGGGCGAAGTAATAAAATCACACAGAACCAATAAAATATGTCATAAATAAACTGAAATGCTTGTAAAATAGTATCACCAGTGTGAACAGCAATAACTCAAATATGTAATCAGAGTAATGCATTTTGTGCAAATATACATGTAGCTTAAGTTTCGTAATAGTAAAAAACTGTAGGTCTAAGCTCAGTAACTGTAATATATCCTACAATTCCAGGAGGCGTATCACCTTAAATTACAAAATGATTTCAGGTGTAACTGAAATCTGCTGGTCAATTTAAGACTCATATAAAATTTTAATATAGTAAAATGACTTAAATACACACAAAATATCATGCAGAGTGGAGTGAATGTACTGAGAACACTTTTAATAACTGCAGGTACGAATGGGAACAACATAGCTTGTTTGAGATACAGGAATGTGTAAAATTAATCTCACTTGAACCTTTCTATATCAGGCAATATTTCTTAATTAGCTGACGATGCTGTAGAGGCCCTGTAGGCACAATTGGAGAATCACTTGAGAATCGTTGAGAAAAAAAAATATTAACAGTACACACAAGGGAAAATGTGAAGGCACATTAAAATAAACAAAATATAAGGGAATAGCACCGTTGTTGTATAAAAGCACATAGACAAGTAAGGTGAGCCTGCTAGAAGGGTTGCCTCATGAATTTATAACATTACAGTCTTAAGTGCAGGCCTTGAGATCTAAGACTTAAAATATATTGAAGAGATGTCAACTAAGATGGAGTAGCGAGTTGAGATATCATGTGAAAGGGAATATAAAAATTAGGTACAGCAGTAAAAGAAACATGATGACTGTAATGCATTCCAATGGTAACTCAGCTAGTATCTGATAAAAATAAACAAATTATTACAGTGTAGTATTATTGCGATTGTTTACTTTGGAACACATTTTGTGCTATGCAACTCAGTGTGGTGCATTAAGGCATATAGGGAGAGTAGATATTTATATAAATTTAATGTTAAAAGTGATCACAAGGCATAGCGGGAAAAACTGTAAGGCGAGAGTAAAGTAGTCAAAATGAGCAGGGTTGAACAGGGAAAATAGCTTTGGGGGTTAGAATGTACTACATGTAGTGCTGGGATGAATATCTTGCAAAAATGGGGAATTTGGTGTGGTTTAGATGCCAATCGGTATTCAGAGCAGCTCAATTGTTGTACAAATGAATTCCTTCCGGTAGGGACAGTTGGGGAAGGTTAGGGACTGCTCAGAGAGCCAATGTACGGGAAAGTCTGTTTGATGGAGAGGGATTATGGGAGCCCGCACATCACACAGATGTGTGGCACAAATGATGATGCCAGAGGGTGTGGTGACTTTGCAACCACATGGGATATTTAGCTCAACAGCTCCTAGGAGAAGGCTGGTGATATTTGTGTCAACACAAATAAGTGGGGGAAGATATTAGTGATAGTTAAAGGGACCGTAGGTGTGCAGTGGTACTTTCACGAGTGGAACAAGGGAGTGAAGTCCGTCAACAAAATGGCAGATGTGATGCATTTGGCATTGTCCCCAATGAGAGATTCAGGTGAAATGAATCAAACATCCTGGCAGGCGTGGGTGGAGGGTGAAATCCCCTTAACAGTTTCTGTTTAGTGGTCGATTGTGATGAGAGGAGATGGCGGTTGAAGCGTGCAGGAATAATTGTTGAATTAATATGGGACAGACTTGACGTGATAAAGTCGCCACTGAGAATGAACATCGATTTGTGGCACTTGCAATTTCATTACTCATACACTGAAAACGATCACTTAGTTCATTAGTGGTGATACTGAGCATAAGATTGATTTTGTGAAGCTGTTCCTGCAATACTGTGAGGTAATGAGTGAGTTGTGTTTTGTTTACTGCTGCGAGAGGCTTTTTATGTAGTTGTCATAAGTGGATGAAAGGTTCAACGAAATGTACGATTATAAGATTGTTGATGAGATGTACCATACTTGTTACAGGCAAATGAACTTGTGTTTCCAAGGAATACACATTACTAAACACATTTTCTTGGGATTTGAAACATTGGTGATAGCATAAATGACCTTGGAAAGGGAGTTAATTTCAGATTCAACTTTATGTGCAATATCATTTACCAAGGTAAATGAAACATTCAAGGCTTTGTGTGCACTGTGGATGTTGGCAGTAAGGTCCTGGATCTTCTGGTCCAGGCTTAAGTTGTTTGTGGAGGAGATCGTGGAGGTGTTTATTTGTCAGGAAGTTGCAACACCAACTCCCGATGACCCTATGACTTGAATGCATCGCTTGGCGTGGAAAGTGCTACTGACACCTATGTGGAATTCTCGGAGATCCCCCGATTCGATTACCTGCATGTAATAGTACAAGATTTTCCCATTCGTACCAGTTGTGGTGTTGCGATAAGCACATACGATGTGAAGGAATTGGTCTGGAGCCTCAGGCGGGGAAGGGAATTGGAGATGGAGTTTGTATACCAGTGGTATACTGGTCTCATACAGCACATCAGGTGCGGTCGTGATGTATAGAGGAATGCATGTGTACAAAACGTCCGCTGTATGGAGAGACTGGCTGGTAAAACAAAAGAGTAAACACACAAGGTCGCTATGGCGATGTGGGTGGAGAAACCGCCCTACCACGTGGGCGTAGTATGACCATGGACGGCAGTTGGCATGACAATGCACGGCAAATGCACAGAGTAACTCAACCCATGTGCAGTGCTGCCAATGTTGGCAGCTGGCGATAAGAGTATTGCAGCGACGCTGTGAGGTGGCGAGAGGTGAGGAGTATAGTTCACAGACCTGCTATCCCCTCTACCTGTGGTCGACATGGAACAGTACCACAAAGGTAGGTTGAGAGGCAGGAACACGACGTAGAATGCACACTGTGACTGCTGCTCACTGCGTCAAGCGTGCTGATTTGGAACTTGGTATGCACGTCCCAGGTTGCGTATGCCTTGGATACCTTGCAGCGATGTCAGGACACTGACAGCTTAGTACACACAGCTTAGCATGGGACATATAGAGCAATAATTTAACCTGTAACACATTTTTACCAAGACATTAGACAGTAGTACAGAAAATACATTATATAGGGCTACATTACTCCAAAATACTAACAGGTGTACGGCAACTTGGTGTGCCTTGTACAGATAGTGTGGAACTTAGGGACACCAGATTTGTTAGTCTGTACTTGAACAGTCGATTCGCCTAGACCATCTGTGATACGATAAGAGCCGTGAATGCGAAGGGTAAGGGCCTTATGTATCCCACGGTTATGTACCCAGACATAGTAGTTAACACATGAGGTGTTTTTCCTATGCACTTTACCAAATTGGGATTTCTGAAGTCTCTGAGCCTGAATTAAATTGTGCCTGGCAGTTTCACGAGTGGCGAAGAGTTTCTCTCCTCAATTGTCCCCCCCACTCGGAAAACTTAGTAGCAACTACCTGGGCTGCAAGAACAGCTTCTACTCCATGAAGCGAATAGAACGGTGTAAGCTTAGTAGAACTGTTAATACTAGTGTTGTAGTTAAACTGAAAGAACGGAAAGTATAAATCCCCGTTTAATTGGTCCGCACTTGCACAAGCTGTAAGCTTGTTCCCCAATGGAACGAATATTGCTTTTGACTAAACCATTGCAACGAGAGTTGTATGCCGTGGTAGTAAATTTTTTGATTCCAGTGTTTTGAGGAGGTTGCTAATAAGTTTTTTTCAGAAAACTAGTACCCCTATCTGTACTCATCTGTTCGGGGCAACCAAACTGCAATATAAATTCTTTTATAAATTCAGCACAGGTGGCTGCATCAATAGACTGAACTGACATACGTGGAACACTGACTTGTCATCGATCTGAATATAATCTTGGGCGTGTGTATAGACAGGGAGTAAATTTATGAGATCATGAAAAAGGACAATAAGAATTTTACATATAAAGACTGGATCAATGCATGAAGTGGTGAGGGTGGTGGTATACCTTTGTCTAATGACTTTAACATTTACCTGGTAGAGGGTGATTACGATTGTAATGAATAAATGAATAGGCAACTATCCTTTTTAGCTATTTTTGTAATGCAAAAGCGATGACATTTCTTTGTCTAGATTGTGGGTCGAGTTTGATGAGTGCCCCTTCTATTGCAGTGTTACTGGCGTCGCATGCTAGAATAATCTAATGGCCCTCGTGAAATTTATGCAATATTGGTGCCTGAAGAATGGCTCGTTTCAAATTTAAAAATGAATTTTGGTGTTCTAATACCCATTTAAAAGGAGTATTGAGCTTGGTCTGTCAATAGAGGGCTGTGTAATGAATGCATAATGTAAATATATCATCGTAGGTAGGAATGTATTCCGAGAAAGGTGCGAAGTTGTTTGCAGTTTATAAAAAGGGGGGGGGGGGCATATTTTCGATTGCAGCTAAATTGTCAGGGTCTGCGGACATGCCTTGGAGTGTGATGATGTGACCAAAAACTTTAATTGTTTGTTGGGCGAATGAACACTTTTTGGAATTTACTTTAGCCTTGAATTGGCGTAATCTTGTGAAGAATCTATGCATATTAGTGATATGTTCCTCAAAGGTACTACCTAGTATAACAATATCATCGATATACGCAATTTCTTCAGTACATCTTAGGGGGCCTAAAAGTTCATTGATGAACATTTGCAAATATTGGAGTAATGTGCTTAGGCCCGTTGGCATTATTCGATATTCACTTAGTTCCCCTCCATTGACACAAAAAGCCAATTTGTGATAATCATGAGGTTAAACTGGGATGCTATAAAATCCATAAAATAAGTCAAGGCATGTAATGAAAGGGGAGTGCTGTAAAGCATTTAAAATGTCCTCAGTTCGTGGTAGTGGATATTGCACCTTAGTAAGATGTTGTTTAAGTTTTCGAAAATCTGTCAAAAATCGAGAGCCGCCCCATTTTTTTTGGAAATGACAATGCTAGGGGCAGAATATTGGTAATCAGCTTCTTGGATAATCCCTGCATTCACCATATCTTTAAATTGAAGTATTTGTTCGTCACACACCTTGGGACTAATTCGATAGGGACGAGTAGCAACGGGATTGTAGGTGTCTAAATCTAGCTTAATCTCAAAATCCCTTGCTTTGGTGTGCTCTAATATAGAGTTAGGAAAACTGTCATTATATTGTTCTATAATATTGTGAACTGCTTGTTTCTGGGAAGGAGAAAGGCTACCAATATTGGAAGGGCCTATAGGGGATGTAGCTTCAAAAGCATAAATGTTCTAAGGGTGGATAATCAGTGATTTATATATGGGTGGAGATTAATGGTATCTGAGTGATTTTATTTTGATCATGGCCCTTATAAAAACATGTTGTACTTGATAACTGGGATATCATGATACTGTTTTATAAAGTCGACACCCAAAATTATTTCTTACTTAAGGTTATCGATGACTTGGAATTTTCTGAGTTAGGTATTGCCTTGAATGTTTCAATTATTGTAGTTTCAAATTGGGTTAGAGATAGGACTGATGTGACGGTGACTAGAGTGATTTTTTCCTTTAAAGGAGAAATTGGCTGATTAGACAAAATGGCATTGGCCAGATAACATCATGAACAGCCTGTATCGAGTAATGCATGGTAACGCCAGTCTTTAACTGTAATGAGAACACACAGTGTGGCAGAACTGAAGTAAGCTTGCCGACAGGGCAAATGAGGCGTAGCACATGCATGTTTTCATGTGCCAAATCGAGGTGCAGCTCCCCTCAACTTGTTTTTAAACAAACACTCATCATCGCAGGATAACATTCGGCATGCGCTACAGCAGGAGTGGGAGGTAGTGGGTCGAAATAGTACGAGGTGTCAGCACAAATTTGTTTTCGAACCAGCGAAAGCGGTCACCAATGCCCGTGTAAAAATCAAAACTTTGATTGGGAAAAGGGGGCATTGGCGACTTTTATGTCCTAAATAGAGACACAGTGTGCAGGTCGCGCTGGTGAGACTACGGGGATCCTGATCTGCCTGCTGTGTGGTAGGGGATTCCTGCGATGTGGCAACGTTTCATCCCAGCGTACGGGGCTCCGAAAGTGTGGCAGCTGCAGCCTGACTTGCAAGGAGCCAGGGGAGGGGATGCCGCACTGGCGAGGATTGTTGAAGCATGGTTGCGTAAGCGCTATTACAGGTGTTGATACTTGGCGTGGCCGGCGATAGTGATGGTGGCGTGACTGATTGTTTACTGATGTTTTAGCAAATAGGGGCTTGAATCGATCTGGCCCAAAATGAGGACTGTTAGTTTGAGCAAAATTTATGTAGGATTTGTGTTGGTGTGCTGTGTCACTGGTAGCAAATTGGCGCTGTGAACTGATAGTCGGCTGAATAGAACACATCTGAAACTTTTCCCTACGGAATTTAATTTCACTATCTCTACATATGACGTGCTGGCCACCACTTTGTTGAAAAGAACATTTAATGTGGCCTGAACCCATCCACTTTTGTCCGCAATGCGGGGAAGTTTTTTTACAGATATTGTGTGGACTGTGTGGTATTATACTCAACATGTATGTGGTGCAAATTAAATCCCACTATTGTATGGAGGCATATTGTTTGAATGGGGTTGAAATTGGGTTGTAGTGTGAGCAACCTGGCGATAGTTATTCGTGTGGCATGGCTGTTGATTAGAATCTCCATATCGCGTCTTGCAAGGAGCAAGGGGGTTGATATTGGAAGGAGGGATGTCTTTTGGTTAGGCCTGTCTGCAGTAATAGGATGTGTTCTGTGGGCGTAGTGGTATGTTATGGTGTGGTTGAATCGGGAGGTCATTGTATTGACATGGGCAATTGGTGACATGTCATTGAATGTAAAGTTGTGCGATATCCTGCTTAAGTTTACTAATTTCCTCTTCGAGGCATTCAGATTCGGGATTCGCGTGTGTGTGCTTGAGTTTGTTGGTATTTAAAAATTCCAATCTTAATATGTTGGATGTTTTCTAACATGTTTTCCAATGTGTCGTTCTTTAACCCAATTAATTTGTCTACAATAGATGGCAGGAAGCTTTTCCAGATAATGTTTACAAAGTCATTGTCAGACATTGTGGGGTTTTATTGCACCCTGTAATACTTGAGTGTTTCAAGGTGGTGCAACGTGTCTTCATTAAGTGCTTGTTTTTTGGTGAAAATTAAATGTTTGAAGCGTTCGGTGTCTGCGGGAGTTGTGAATACATCGAACATACATGTTTTCAGTTGTGGCCAGTTGTGCACAATTGTGTGAGATTTTCGACTGTGTGTTTTGTATTGTCTGTTAGGAAAAACCAAATGTGTTTGCATTTGTCTTTGTCGGACCAGCCACGAATGTTGGCGACGTCCTCAAAGGAATGTAAAAACTAATTAATATTTTCTCCCTATTTCTCTTAAATTGGTGGGGGTTTCTCTGGATGTGTGCAAATTATATTAATGGGAGGTGGGTTGTTGGCCATGTTGATTGGTGGTTGATTTTGTAAGGTATAAACGTATGTGTGTGTGTGGTGCGTGGGGGTGGCAATGAACGTGAAGGGAGGGGAGCAGTGCCAATTTCCTTGTAAAAGGGAAATCCGAAGAAATCAGTGAGAAGTGCAGGTGATCATGATGGTGAGTTAGGAATGTATTTGAAGGGGGAGTGGTATGTCAAGGGGATAGTTATGTTCGGTGCTAGGAAACGATGTGGCTAGCGCATCGTTTTGGATTTGGCTAGTAGTAGGTGTTTTGGTAGTGTGTTAAAGGACGTGATGTCTGTCTGGTTCGTGTAAAGTATTTTTAAAACCCTTAGTGTCAATTAAAACTTTTTTAAGAAATTGCGAAACTTTAGATAACCTTTTGCGACTGCGTGTTTCCATGTACTGTCTAAACTTGGCATTGAAAATGTATGTTTGTGTATATGGCGTCGCACACTGGGTGCACATTTAACATCAAACAAACTACACGAAGGAAGAAGAAAATTCACTCCAACAGCAGATAAAATGGGAGTGGTTTAAGCAGACAGAAGTACAAGTCGTTCTGCATGCATTATAAGCTGTAAAATTAAAATACTCTAACTGCATAAAATAAGCACTCTGAGGGGAATGGGTGGCTGAGAAAGGTACATCAGCATGGCTGCTACACAAGCGCTGACTCGCATGTGTGGTGACTGATCCACAATACTTGTGTTTAATATGGGAGTAGAATAGCTATTAACATGGACTGGCGGGGCTGTATGTTATAGATGGAGGAAGGTGGTTTATACTCAGTGGCATCACAAGTATGAAAATATTTATTAGAATACAGAACTAAGTGATTTTGAGATTACCTGGGAACAGGTGAGGCTTGGCTGCAAAGAGGTGGTAATAAGACCCTCGCCTCCACTAGTGCAAAATTTCTCCTATGTCTACTATCCCTAATTCCTGTGATTCCTTCTAAAGATGGTGGCTAAATAAGAAAGATGGATTATGAAAATGTATACTTTAATATGACAAAATTTAAGTATAAAAACACAATACATTTACGCATACATAACAATGGGAATATAATTACATTATTTAAGCATACAGAAACAGTAGTCATACAATATTCACAATATTACCGCAGCTAATTCCCTAACCATGCCACTATTACACTTCCATGAGGAGGAGTGGATGATGGCTCGTAAAGAGTTATTACTCCATACCACAAACACGTTTATGCTCACCCAATGTCTATTGCTGTTTGGCCTCAGAGCTCATGTGGGCCTATGGTCGTCTGTTGCATTCTGCTTCAGCCTATAATCTCACTAACTAGTACACTGTATGAATCACGAGGCCGACTGGGGTGGGGGGCACCGCCATAGGGGCTTGCTTTTTTAGCAGGCTGAAGTAGTTCTTGTTTAACAAACCATTGCGGCCGGCCACCATCCATACCCAATGCGAGCGTAGGCGGTGTAGCGATGCCAGGTTATCGTTACAATAACGTCACAACATTACAACAATTATTAACAATTTATATATTATATATTTATTTCCTTTTTACGTCCTGTTAAGACAAGATTGCTTTTGCTAGAAACATAGATCACACTATTATCACTATATTACAAATCAAATATGTACAACATTTCATACCACCCAAGTAAAATTTATATATATATATACATATACATTTATGCAAACCTCCATATATCCATCGGAAATATCTACACAAACTCATTATAATTGTCATATCATATACACACTCAAAATCATACGAAACAGATATTTCTTGCAATGAAAACATTGTAACATGTGATATTTAAAATTACCTGAACTTTTCCTACAATCCATTCTGTTCCATCATATTGGCTATACCAATCCCTTTCCTTCATAACATTCATGAGAAATATTACCATCACCCACACTATACCTTCGACAACATTCCAACCATAATGAAATCTCATATCCATATGTCATAACACCAAATCAACTAAACAGACATTTCAACAGAAAACATCATATCCCTCAATACTCCCAAAACCATCTCGCGAAACACGGCTCATTCACACAAACAATATACATTAATTTTACAAACCTTTACAACCAATCATTATTAGCAAAACTAAGAAACTATATAGGTATATCATATAAGCCACCAAAAAAAAAAATTGTCAAAAATTCATTTCACCATCAAGACAATATAATAATATAATTTTCACTCTAATGTTTGTATAATTTAACAAGTTATACATCTAAATATAAACTCACTACTTGATTTAACAACAACAGAAAGACATACTTAATTTAACAACAACAGAAAGACATACTTCATTTAACAACAGATGTGATCTGATATACCCTAACTACTGTCGAAGTGATTGCTACTGGAGGTCGATAACATGTCCCTTGTTATAGAGTTATAAATATTTCTCATAGAGGAAATTCTTCCTTTATTAACACATTACTCATTAGTAGAAAAAATACTTCAACCAAATTCTCATGTTACTTTTATAATTAGCATTTAATGTATCTTAGAAATCCGAACTATTAGATCTACTAGGCATTTATATTTTAAATTTTTATAACCTAAGAGCTCACACTTCTTTGTATATATCAAGACAGTACATATGGCTATCAGAAAATAAATGTTTAATTCATTATTACAGTGTTATAATTTTCATTACATATTTATCTCAGATTACACTTAAACATTTCTCCAGATAATTTTAATACATGGAGGAATAGAACAAAAACACTGGTATTGCATTCACTTTAACTTTATTTTACAAACTTATCACAAATACATATTACTAACATACATTCAAACATATTCTTTAGTCAACAAGATTATTTATGATTTATTTAATTTAATAGAACAAATCGCGATGTGTGCTGTTAATTTACCCTGATACGCATAAACCCCATCAACATTAATACATAGATACAGATTTTATGAAGTGCTGAACAAACACGTACTAGTTTCATGTCGTCTAGCATTCTAGTCATTATTAAATATCTTGCCACAATACTTATAGATCCTCGCAACTCTTGCATAAATTCAACTTTCAGTCTCAATATTTCTGCGCTAACATTGAATATGTTTGCATATCCTCAACAGCCCTTTCCTTCACAATATTACAAGATCTTGCAATATCACTAGAAGCTTGCACTCGGGACGATCCCCATTCCATCAGAACAGCCGAAGAAGTGAAAACATTCATAGAGGATGCATGCTTAAATACTGTTATCACAACATAACATTTACTTTATATAATCCATTTCATCTATCTCAATACAGGTCTGCTGAAAATGAATATGTAAAAGTTATATATTTTACGTAGAGTTTATGAAGAATAATCAAAACAGTCATTATCTTACCTGAGAACTTATCCATTAAATAACCATTCTTCTTAACACTTACACATTTTTCAATATTGGATGCAACTCTTATTTGTTAATTGTTGCATCATAACTTCTCTGTTGAGTATTACAACAATTCCTTGAATGGTGTGTATCCATAACAGTACCACATCCTTGAAAATACTATGTACGTGGGAGTCAACCGAGAATCTCTTTCTCGTGTTGCAGATAAAGAGGTAGATGTTTATAGATAATTGATATTTTATGTCATGCATAAGTCAGGAGGAATTCTTGAGGTATTTTTGTGAGTTCAGTTTCTTTGTAGAGTGCTGCAAGTGATTTAAACTTGCTATATGAAATAATTGCTGATAAAATATTATGTCCACTAGAACAAGAAGCCATCGTTTTTCACTGAAGCCTCACTATGTGACACAGAGGTTTTGAATGATTTATGATGACAACACACAGTGCTTTTGTATATCTAAAATGATCACTCGAAATCAGTCACAGAGAGCTCTTACTAATGATGTAAGATATCTCATTGAAGAAACATAATTCTTGCTATAAACATATTTTTCACAATTGCCTCCAATTGTCGCTTATAGCTGATTAAAGAATTTGTAAAATTGTTGTTCACAACTAGAAAAAGATTCATATATATAGCATTTTTTAAAAAGATCTTTTAAAAATTAATATTTTTTTCTAAAAATAACAATACTTCTTTTTTCACTGCCGTACCTGAAAATTAATAAAAAATATATATTTTATATTAATGCTTATGTAAAGAAATTATACATGAACAAGAAAAGAAAACGTAATACTCGAAATAATTTATGCATAAAACTGTGTTACATTATGATTTGACTCCAACTGTACTACTACCAGCAGTATAATGCATCAAATAATGAAATTTCTTTTTACTTTCAATTATCCAAAATGAAAAATTAATTTTGGCAAAAAATTCTGGATAATATTTCCTAGTTAAAAACCTATGGTAGCTATCGTATTTTAAAACAGTTTAGAACATGCAGTTAGATAGATTTTTGGGATATGTTTTTTTTTCATTTATGATATTTTTAAATTTTTCTAGTTCTAGGACACAAGGTTCAAGGTCATCGAAATACTAAATGATGGTTTTGGTCAGAAACGTCTTATTTTCCTTAAATTTTCAAGTATTTTTTATAACTTTTTTTTTATTTTTTTGCTAAGTTAACTATGGATAAATTTAATGTCGACGAAATGCAACACGGGTATTTTGGTCAGAAGGTACCTCTATTTTTACGAGGATTTCCGATTTGTACCGACTTTTTCTGTGTCATCAGGATCAAAGTCAAGATTACCTGCATCACCGTGGTGGTTGGTGTCAGTAACGTATTTTTTACCTCTGTTTTTAGAATCGTTTTCCAATTTCTACAAACTTTTTCGTGTTAGAGGTGACTGGTGTCGAGGTCTAGTTCGCCCAATCTAGCATAGTTGTCCAGGTCAATTATGTAAATTAAGATGGCCGATGTACCTCCTGATCCGCTGTGTCGTGCTTGGAGCTTTTAGTAAACCTTGCCACTTCGATTGCCATAAGCCTTCGACTCATTCTCCGAACAAATGTGCAAGTTCAGTAACAATGTTATCTGATCGCTAGAGTACACTTATTATATGTTTTAAACTACATTCTAGCCTAGTATTGAAAAAAATTTATTAAAATTTAAACGTACTATAGTGAAAAAATGTATGATTTAGAAAGTTTTCGGTTCGTCAAAAAGCACATTTTTTCAAGATACCTCTGTCCTGAATGGCAATCATAATAAATACTCTAACTGTTTTTAAGAAAATATCTGCATAAATGTTAAAAAAAATACTATAAGAAATTATTTTATGTGCACTCTTTGTGGGTATAACAATGCTAACATACATGTACGAAATATTTGTGAATAGAATGTAGTAATAAAATATTTTGATAAAGCTGGTAGCGAGTATAATTGTAAGTTTGGTTCACTTTTAATATACAGGTGGTCGTCAAATGCGTTAAATTCCTATCGCGGTCACGTGATTTGAAATAAATCTTTCATTGGCTTGTTGGTTCTAAATAACATCATTATGGTACTTCAAATTCGTCCAAATTTTTATAATATTCCCGTCACAAAAATTATCTTAAATAATTTTGAAATTTATAATTCACTATAAGGTTATTTTAGGTCATTTCATCTGTTTATTTACATGTGGGCACATTTTTAGATGAAATTATCATCGCAATTATAATGAGAAATACTGGAAACATGTATATGTGTAGTAAATAAAGACATTCTGAACTTATTTATATTATTTCAGCGTTGCACTGAAAAACAATGTTTAAGTCTTAATATGTCATGTGTTTGCAGCTATAAAAAACTAGAAATTTTGATAAGGAAAATTTTATATTTCTGTATCCGGATGTTTGGAGTACGCAACTACATTTAACTACGAAAGCAGGAAAGAATTAACAACAATTAGTAGCCAAAAATGTTATCTGCTTTTACACCAGAGATATTTAGGTCATGACAAGTTACATCGAGAACGACTAAATGTTATCTGCTTTTACACCAATGATATTTAGGTCAGG
Organism: Dryococelus australis; assembly: GCA_029891345.1. Classification (NCBI taxonomy): domain Eukaryota; kingdom Metazoa; phylum Arthropoda; class Insecta; order Phasmatodea; family Phasmatidae; genus Dryococelus; species Dryococelus australis. The sequence goes on along the minus strand of CM057003.1, from coordinate 120,158,403 downwards.
ATAAGTTACATCGAGAACGACAAAATGTTATCTGCTTTTACACCAGTGATATTTAAGTCATGATCAGTTACATCGAGAACGACAAAATGTTATCTGCTTTTACACCAGTGATATTTAGGTCATGATCAGTTACATCGAGAACGACTAAATGTTATCTGCTTTTACACCAGTGATATTTAGGTCATGAACTGTTACATCGAGAACGACAAAATGTTATCTGCTTTTACACCAGTGATATTTAGGTCAGGATCAGTTACATCGAGAACGACTCAATGTTATCTGCTTTTACACCAGTCATATTTAGGTCATGATCAGTTATATCGAGAACGACAAAATGTTATCCGCTTTTACACCAGTGATATTTAGGTCATGATCAGTTACATCGAGAACGACTAAATGTTATCTGCTTTTACACCAGTGATATTTAGGTCATGAACTGTTACATCGAGAACGACAAAATGTTATCTGCTTTTACACCAGTGATATTTAGGTCAGGATCAGTTACATCGAGAACGACTCAATGTTATCTGCTTTTACACCAGTGATATATAGATCAGGATCAGATACATCGAGAACGACTAAATGTTATCTGCTTTTACACTAGTGATATTTAGGTCATGATCAGTTACATCGAGAACGACTAAATGTTATCTGCTTTTACACCAGTGATATTTAGGTCAGGATTAGTTACATTGAGAACGACAAAATGTTATCTGCTTTTACACCAGTGATATTTAGGCCATGATCAGTTACATCGAGAACGACGAAATCGATGCAAAACATTCTTAATATCACTATAGTTTATCGTCTATAATAAGGCTCTTGTTAGGTCATATTACTGCCTAATATGTCAATCTTAACCTCCCTCTGAATTATTATACTCGTGGGGACTGCGTGGGAACGAAGGTAATATGTTTGTTCATTAAGGTTTGTGTACATCGATGATCCAGCCCGATTTAACTGAACACAAAATTTGAAATTCGACAGGTGTCTTATGAAAGGGTTCAGTTGCTTTTCTCAGGTTTATCTTATAACTGAGTGTGGCATCAATCATCATACGCGAGCCCTTAATATAAGGTTGTATAATAGGTGCGTTTCCAACTTTTTGGTCGGCACTTATCTTAATATCTTTCTGCACGTGGAACTGTCACCAAAGATCTGCACTAACGTCTGGAGGAGAGAAGTTGGAAATTGTTGCAGCACTAAGGACCTTACACAATTGATAACTTTATCATTGGACATTACTTTTGCTTTCCGATATGTTGTTTCTTATGGCGCTTGGCACAATGGAATTGTCAAAGTTAAAGTCAAGCACTCTTGACTTTACGATTTCGAAAAGTTGAAATTTAAAGTCAAGGTCAAGCAGCTATTTCATCGCAAATCTAACAGAGGTTAAGTGTAAAGTGCGTTATTTTATTGTATTGTGATTTTCATCTCGGTATATTAAACAAAGCTCGTCTCAAATTAAATAAATAGCAAAGGAATATAATGTGAAGAGGAAATACATGATTGACATAATTTAATAAAGTAAACAAATGAGTATGTTGTTTTGAAATAAAAAAATTAATATATATTATAAGCCTATTTTTAAGAAAGGTACGTAAAATGCATGCCTGGATAATAACATAATTATTTTCATAGCAAGGTACACATTTTTACGAACCTCGCAGAACAGATGTTCAATTGTCTGAACTCTGACTTTACAATTGTATCGTGTATTCGTGGTTTCGTGACAGGAAAGGAAATGTCAAATCAAATGCCAAATATTGATATTGTGTGAGAAGTTAGAACTGGCGCGAGATGCCAGCGTTTCGTATCCTCCTCGTCCACAGGCGCCAAAAATCTCCAGCAGAGGCCTTCTTCTACGCGCCAGGGGAGCCTCGGCCCTGCATAGATACAGCTGGAGCCATGGGACTGGGGCTGATTAATACGGCACTTGTAAAATTCCCTTCTGCAATTAATAGGGCGATAATTTACACGAAGCTGCTTCATAAATACGCGTTCCACGGCTAAAGCTCTGCCTTCATCCTCGCACGGGCTCAGCTCCCCCTGGACCGGGCGCTGGCCTTGCAAAGCCGACCCATACCAACCCCACTGTTTCTTAATTACCCTTTGGTGCGACCCGCGGCACGTCTGTGCCACCCACTGCCAACCCTCATTTCGCGCGTCGATAATCTCCCTGTTTCATTCCGCCCCTGCCGAAACGCGCAGGCAGAAAAAAGAGGAAAAATAAAATACGTTTGCTAACTTGCTTCATCTTTCCACACAAGAAACGAAAATTCTTTCGCTTCTGCCGGATATTAGTAAAATGCGGGAAAAATTGGTTACAAAAATTTACGAAAAACTATAAGAAATTAAAACTTTCGTTGGTAACAGGAAATGACAGAGCGGTTATTTTCCAGGAAGACCGAGGAAACCAGAGTGAACATAAATATATTTAGAATACTTATGTGTTATGCCTTAAATTTTTTACTTGTGAATATATATATATATAATTTCTAGCGGAAAAGGGCCTGATAAACGGAAGATCCCAGAGAAAATCCGCCGAACAGCTGCATTGTCTGAGGCACTAATCGCACATGCTGATATACTGGTAATCTAACCCGGTTAGCCTTGGTGGGAAGGACATTAGTCTAACCCGGTTAGCCTTGGTGGGAAGGACATTAGTCTAACCACCACACCACCGAGGCTCTAGTACGAATGGAGATTTTATCTTTTATGTATAATATTTACTCTAAAGTTAAATATGACTTTTATTTCTGAAATTAATTACTTGTTATTTTAATTACCTTGTCGAAATATTATCAACAAAATATTAAATATTCTCAGAATAAAGAATGTTTTACTCTGGGACAGCCTTACGCGCTGGCCGAAACCTCTCTTTTGTCCTGCTTTCCCTACTTTACATGCTCTTGATTATATTAGCTTGACAACAGCTCCTGATACCGTTAAACTCCTTACCGTTTTGTCTCAGCTTTCCTTACTTTACATGCTCTTGATTATATTAGCTTGACAACAGCTCCTGATACGATTAAACTCCTTACCGTTTTGTCTCAGCAACACACACAGCACTCACAACTGAGAAGAGTGCCAGTAAAATTATTTTCCGTTTTTTAAAAACTTTTATAATAAATATGAAACCCCTTTGTTTGATAACAATTTATTGTTAATAATAAATACATTTATAATAACAATAAAGTTTCATAATACAATTAGGTTCTTAAGCGCCTAGTTATTTTCGTACCATATTCTCATAATGATATTTTTGTTAACTATATTTTGTTTTGATTTACGTTGTATGATTAATAAATATTATACGCTACTGAGCAGACTGCTAAGTAAGGCATGGAATATCTTCATCATAATGTCCAGACGTCCAGCAGAATGTCAAAAAATATATACACCCCAGCTTTACAACTTGTGGTCTTAAGAGTAGCTGCTGATATTCAAAGCCATTAGCAGTGCGTGCAACAAAATGTCCCACAAAAGTCTTTGTGTGTATGGGTGGTTCACAATAGAGTGAGCACTTTGAAATAAAACTAAAAAAAAACGCCTTGCCTGTAACGTCATACACTATTCAAAATAAAAAAGATGTCGTGTATTTGCATGGATACATTGTATCTATTCGGCACGACCCTGGTAAAACTAAACACATGCCACTTCTCAAGGTTTCCAAAAACTGAAAACAATAAATCAATTGTAAAGGAACAATTCTTGTTCCTCCCATCGATAATATAACGTAATGATGTGTAAACGGAAATGGTCCTTGAACAGACGGAAAACAGGATGAGGTGATTGTGCAATTTTAAGGATTGTCACGAAGCTGTATTGCCACCTCTCGCATACATCTCCGCAGCACAGCGTCTTGGCATTCTCGTAACCAGTCTTCGGGTACGAGTTTGTGGAACGTGTTGCAACTGCTCTGGCTGTGGTAGGGACTCCTCTAGCTGGGCAAGTGTCTGGACGTCCTCTGACATGACTTTCCAGATGATCCTATGGGTGCCTTTTACGGTACAGATCAGGGATAGGGCACCTACGGGATCATCCAAAAATGTAAGTTGAGAAGTTTCAGACCCTTCCCAAACACTTCCCCAGATATAGGAATCTGTACGAGAATACAGGTTAGGAGTATGCCAGGACGGTCTGCTGCAGATATGGAAGCGTTAGAAGGCAAAACACTTCCTCAGATATAGGAATCTGTACGAGAATACAGGTTAGGAATATGCCAGGACGGTCTGCTGCAGATATGGAAGCGTTAGAAGGCAAAACACTTCCTCAGATATAGGAATCTGTACGAGAATACAGGTAAGGAGTATGCCAGGACGGTCTGCTGCAGATATGGAAGCGTTAGAAGGCAAAACACTTCCTCAGATATAGGAATCTGTACGAGAATACAGGTTAGGAGTATGCCAGGACGGTCTGCTGCAGATATGGAAGCGTTAGAAGGCAAAACACTTCCTCAGATATAGGAATCTGTACGAGAATACAGGTTAGGAGTATGCCAGGACGGTCTGCTGCAGATATGGAAGCGTTAGAAGGCAAAACACTTCCTCGGATATAGGAATCTGTACGAGAATACAGGTTAGGAGTATGCCAGGACGGTTTGCTGCAGATATGGAAGCGTTAGAAGGCAAAACACTTCCTCAGATATAGGAATCTGTACGAGAATACAGGTTAGGAGTATGCCAGGATGGTCTGCTGCAGATATGGAAGCGTTAGAACGCAAAACTGATTATTGGCAGACGTTAGAAGTGCACAATTACCTCATTCTGTTTTCAATTTTCAGTTTGTTCAAGAAAATATCTGTTATACACATTAATACGTTATTTCATCGATGAGAAGCACAAGGAGTGTTCCATTACAAATTATGTATTGTTTTTTTTTCTTTCGGAAACCGAGCAAAGTTTGTATAAGTTTTTTCAGCAGAGTAGTGCTGAATATATCAAATAAGTCCACGCAAAGTCATGATATCATTCAGTCAACTTACTGAAGGAAAGAAAGACCAATAAGATCACTATACTGTCTGTGTAGGTGTGTGAGTTTGTGTATATGTGTGCGCCACCATCTGCTTTAAATTTTTGAACGTGTCGACCGAATTTTATAGAACTTTGTTCAAATATAATACTTATCAAGGACATTAACTTTTGTAGTACTTAATGACGTCAAACACTCACTTTCAAAATGGCGGCCATTTTTTAATTTGGGGAAATATATGTCTTATCTCGGCACCAATTCAACTGATTTAAACCAAATTTTCTATGGAGGAAGAGTATCCTGGTGTCATTACACTTTGCGAAGTATATTGTAGATGGTATCACATTTTAAAAACTAGCACCAAATGAAGAAATAAATATTTTTTGGTATACCTTGGACACTGTTAAACTAATTGTCACCCAATTTGGCACATATGTAATAGTATGATAGCCCAAGCAAACGTATGTTATTGCACTTGGTTAGACACTTACTTTTGAAATGGCAGCCATATGAAGAGTTTATATTTATATGGTATAACTACTATACTATTCAAAACTTTCGACCAAATATCATATACTGAAATAGAATGTTTGAAGCATCATATATACAAATACATAACCACTTCTATCAACCATTTTGGAAGATAGTGCATGCGAATAAAAACATTTTTGTCATATCTCGGTAAAACATTTACTGATTCCTACCAAATCTATAAAACAAATATTTCTGCAACCGGTGTTGTAAACTGGTATATTTTAAGTAGGTCAGGCATTAATTTTTACAATGGTGGCTATATAAATATTTTTGCTCGGTATATTTTATAAACGAAAAAAATTCCAACTAAGTTTGTATGGTACTAATGTCCTGTTTGAACTATCAAATATGTCTATGCAGAGCCTCATTTTCTGTCACTTTTTATGTAAGCCCCGCCAAGTAAAGTGAAGTTTTTTCTCATGTCTAAATAAACAATCAACCTATTTTTATAAATCTTGGCGAAGATATTGTACTGTGGTAGCTCATAGTTATATGCGTATTTTTTAATAACGACACACTTTGTTTCATTTTACTTTTGTGTGCTATATTTACGGATTTGTGTAATCATTTTTAACTTAACTTTATCTTGGCAGTATTCAACCTTCGAATAGGCTACTGAAGAACTCTTTTGTCATACATTTTTGAATATCATCTCATCAAAATTATGGAATTTTTATTCCATATTCGCGTATTAATCAACCAATTTCCCCCAAATGTTACACTGGAAAATTTCAAATAATTTGTACCAAATTTTGCACGCCATGTGTGCTAAAAATGTCCATATAAAATTTTATGATTTAAATGGGTAAGACAACGATGATCAAAATGGCAGCATCAAAAATAATGAAGTCAAGTTTGCCAGATATATTAAACAATTCAACCAAATTCAACCTAATTTTGTAATTACACCATATACATTAGAGGTATCGTACACAAAGACTCTTTTTGTTTGGAAATTTTAACGACGGCACCAAAAAGGGAAATAATTATTTTTTGGCATATCTCAGCGTCCAAACAACCGATTTCCACGAAATTCTTTACACATGCACCACTATGGTAAAAACTTTAAAATTAACTTACATGTTATAAGTAACCCAGTCACTTATATTTTTAAATTACAGCCCTCTAGATATTTAATTTAGTAAACCATATCACTCGAAACATAAGTTTGATTAAATCGGAAGTTGATGTTCCGAATCCAACCTCCATAATGCGCGCTACCTTATTGTACGAGGATTTCTAGGTTTAAGTCCTTGGTAAGGCACATGTGTATTGTATTTGTCGCACTAATATAGCGTACGTTTATGGTTACATTTCTAATGTTTTTGCTTTCGAAGAGGAGTCATGTCCCACCTAAGTCAACTTTTAAGAATTTATATAAAACTAATCTAGCCCATGTTGTGTAGGGTAGACTCTAACTTCTTGTTTTTTTAAATTAATATTTTAATGTAAGTTATGACCGAAATGCACACAATTAAGCTGCTTCAGGAGGGGAGACCATGTTTTAGCGACTTTGTAGTTAATAAAAGATGTCAACTGCAATTCCGTTTCTTTAAGTTGTAAGCAATTAATCACATATAATTTGGTGTGATTGTTACTATATTTATATTTTAAACTCCTTCACATCGTCACCTGACAGAAACAGCATTCTATTTAATTAGTTCAGTGTGTTATTTCTCTGTCCGCGCTCGTGTGAGAATAAGACAGGTAAAGAATACCCATGGTTAATATGTTTGTTTGTAACTTCAGAAATAAGTTTTTCACTATCGCAATAATTGATATATTTTGTGAATGTTCAGATTGAAGTGAAATATTCGGTTATTGTTTTCCGCTGTATTTCAACGTATATTCTTGTACCAGAAATTCTTGAAGATTGACATATAATGGCGAACTTTAAAATATGCTTCTTGTGCAATATAGGGCCGTTTACAATTTAAATCTTGAAGAAATTTGAAGAAATTCGGGTGAGTGGGTTTTGCAATATTCATCATATGTGTTGCGATCCTGGAAGTTAAATAAATGTGTATGATATTAAGTATGTAGGCGATTCCCAACATACAATCGTATAATTAATACCTCGACACATATGTCAGTCGTATTAAAAATGATAGCATGAAAATGTTTTATACTGCACGTAAAACATTTCTTTGGTGTTAAGAAACACATTAACAACCGTATTATAACGTCGGTCCGAAGGTCTTTATCAAAGGTAAGTAATTTGAGGCCGTATTATACTGTGTATTAAATGTGTAGATGCAGTTCCCTGAAATACATTGTTATCGGCTAGGTATTGTGTTTTTAGCATTGTGGTGAAGTTACGTCCATATCAGTATAAGCATTCAAATATCGTAAATGAAAGGCATTTTAGTGGTAAGCAAAACAATAGGCCTTATGAAATGTTATTGTTATATGGTTGAAAACCTGCGTGGCTGAACAATTTTTTCCCACGAAACTTGCCTCGTACTTCGAGAATTTTGTAAAAACACTTAAAAACTCTATAAGCTGTGCCTGGCACGCCCGTGGTGAACCTACATGTTCCGCCATCTTGAATCATACTGAGGCCACGATCTACTTGCAGCGGCGCCATGCAGTTCAACAAACTTATCACACATACCACCCGCCGAGACCGGATGAGGTTTCTTTATTAGGTAGAAAGAGTCGTAATGCTTACAGCGCATATAGTTACACTGCAAGAATCGGGAAAGCATATATTTACTGGGCTGGAAGACATCATGTCTTTTACACTGACTACATAGCTGTCCCTTCTTGGTGCATAGGTTAGGCACTTTAGTTATATCCTCACGTCGCAGATGAAGCTTCACGATTCGAGCTAGACACCAGCCGATATGTGGTGCAAATTCTTTCTCAGATAGAAACAAATCTCAAAACCCAAAACCTTGAGTGCTGATTGCTTGGTGTGTCACTTACCCTCGGTTGTATTTTCTGCAAGTACTAAACATACAATCGCTTCCGAAACTGGTTAGCGTGTGCACACACCCTCTTCCACCATCGCAATAAACATATATCATAGTTACCGCACGATTCCGGCACAGCTACAAGAAAATATCCAGGCGTGAGTGTGGCTAAGTCGTTTGGATTAGAAGACACTGAGGTTAGAGGCCTTAAATTGAGGACAACTTAAAAACTCTAGTGCGACTGTCAAGTAGACTAAAATGGAACTTAATGGAGTAGGCCAATGCGACATTCTCTAGTACTGGGGAACAGAGGAATTGAGTGAATGAATTTTTAAAATATTTTTAACCTCCTAAAAAATTTGCCCCACAGTCAGAGTACAGGTAGGCACAGGAACCTCTTCGTGACACAAACCGGGTAGGGGCTATAACAAAACTGTGAGCAGTCAAGTCAGTTAAAACCTCTTTGTTACAAAAAGAATATGGAGATAGGCACTTTCTGTGTGAAATATGCGATTCAGAATAGTCCACACGAATCCAATCAAAGTCCTCAGCATATGTGACTCGTGCTGGAGGCAAGTCATCCATCAGTGGAGGATCGTTTACCGACCGACACCGAAAACAACATACGCATTTGAAAACTATAGAGAGAACCAGGGATCGAGCTGAGAGAATCCATAACTTCTGTAACAGAAGTGACTGTAACACCTACGGTGCTGCATACAAATACTTGCTAAGGTAATGATATAACAGAGATTATACAGTAATGTGATTTTTTAGCAGTACAGTAGGATCTTTTGACGTAAACCCCATGCTATCATGTGATAAACGACGGTCGACCCTGAGCATACCTTTTTTGTCCAGGAAGGATGCTAAATGTTGAACTCGCATGCAGCAATTTTTCCCACTCTTGGCATTGCAAGTCCTCTATTATATATTAATGTTGGGTACACCTGCTGCTTCTACCAACTCTGCTGAAGAGAGGATGACACTGATACAAGGTTGTTTCTGAGAGTGTTTAATAAAATACTTTACATACGCTATGACACAGACCAACTTCAGCCATGACGAAATCTGATGCAATACTGGAAACTCCTCCGAAGTTTCCTGGGTGGTCAGTAAAGCCAATTAAGTAGTTTCAACTTTTTGACATTTTACATTTTCTGATTAACGGTGGACACGGGCCACTGCGGTGGAAGGTTGAGTTGCCATGGGGCGCCATGCAACCATAAGTCATGAGAGAGGAATTTAGGAATAATGCCGCGAGTAGCACAGTCAGAGAGGGTGTCTTATGAAACAATATGTTTCCGATATCTGGGGAGGGGCCTTTCCTGGATTTTTGGAACATTGTTTGCATAAAGTTTTTCATTAGGTATGGCTGGGTCTTTATCCCAGTCAGAGCAATGCTTATGTCGGTCCAGGCATGATTATCAGTGATATTTAAGTGCTGGACTAGGAAGGCATGACAAGAGGCCATCATTTCATCCAGTAGATGAGCACCACACAACTCTTATCAAGTGGCAGATACTTATTTAATTGGAGCTACCCATGATTTTGCCAAGACAATATGTACACACATTCCGTCGATTATCCACACTACATAGATGCACAGTGGCTCCATAGGCTTTCTCAGAGGCATCTGAAAAACATTGCAGCTCCACAGTTACAACATCAGGAGACATGGAATAAGGCAGACAATGTCCTTCTAGTTCTGCTAACACATTAAATAAATTGTTATATTTTCCCTTGCTGGACATGGATGGTGGTTATCCCAACATAGGCCCTCTGACCACAACCACTGCATTCGCATTTTAATGGACACGATAATTAGCGACAACCAACATATGGGATATATGGGCTGTATGTGACAGGACAAATAATTTGATTGTCACACTTTTGGTAACACTCAAAAGGGATGATAAGAAGTCCCTTTTCTGGGTACCATTATAAACCCAGAAGATTTACCTCAGGGCCAGATGAGAAGGCGCGCTTTCATAGAGTATTACGATGAGTTACAGGTACATCCTCAAGAAGCCGAGGCTGATTGTTCGTCAATTTCAGAAGCTCGAAACCACCCAGGGACAAAATTTCAATCAACTGAGTCTTCAGAAAACATGCTTCCTCTACCGATGTCACTCCATCGACAAAAAATGTGGTTTGGAAGAGCATTTACAGCAAAAGGGTACTGGGCAATTTCACCTGAGGCCAACTGGTGAAGAGTAAGAATGGGTACAAATGGTGAAGGGGACAGGCCATCGTTTACTGTATTCAACTGAAACACTGTAAATGGAAGAGACATATTGGCACACCAGAGAATAAGCTGGTATGGTCTGTCATATTTGTGGATCTCAATCTATTGTTTTATCTACTTTATGTCACATGAGAAGACTACTGTGTGCAACTTAAACCTCATAATTACATCACAGTTTTCATACCAGATTTTGTGTCCTGGAAGAAGAAGATCGTTTAGCGAAAATCCAGTGCTGGTTTTTGCACTTCTGTCAAATACCACCCTCAGTTTGGTGATTGAGCTCGACATTTTTAGAACACTGTGATAAGGAATGAAACATTCCAGTATCTGTTTAGCTTCAGTCAGCTGGTTGGAGCGAATAAATGGTCCCATATGTTTCGATTTGACATAATCAATCATGAATTCCGTGTACATGGACTTCAAATCGTAATGCTATGCAAGTTTCCTTTCCATAGAAAAGAACCAACTTTCTGCAGTTATGTACTCTTAAGGACAACAGTTTTGAGACTGAGTTTAATGTTTGTGACCCTGTGATTCAGAGACTGAGTGCTCTATGGAAAACTGTTTCTTCTATACTTTCTTCTATTCGCCGTCTGTATTCGTCATATGTCTCCTAGTCTGTGTCTAGGAGACATATGATGCTACGAGCAATGTTATGATAAGAAGAATAAATTGAGTAAAAACGGAATATCGGTAATTTTCTGTGGTACTCAACATTTGGTGACCCATGACATGATTTAACAGTTTATGTGTATTAAGGTAAGCTGTATAATTTCCATTGTATCGCTTAAAGTGATGTCATGGATAAGTTGTTACAGAAGAGAAAACCAGTGCATGCATCCTTGACCAAATGCAATAGTTCACTTACTGGTCTGTTGCCAAATGATTCTACGGAAAGTGAAGTCAAAAACAAAAGTCGGTACTTTAGAAAGGTTAGGTAGAGAGTTCTTTTCTTTAGACGAAAAATTTTATGTGGTTATGCTACAAGCTGACGATCAAACTGAAGCAGACTATGAGGAAGAGTACATGAGTGTTCAGCAATACAAGGAGAAACTAGACAGTGCCAGAGTAGAAGTAATATTGTTACTGTGCAATTTAAATTCTTTTAATCCAACTTCATTCATGAGTTCATCACCAAGGTCACGGAAGAAGCTAAAATTACATAATATTGAATTGAAGAAGTTTAAGGACGATGTCAAAGATTGGTTAAGTTTATGGAGCCAATTAAGGCGCAACTTTAGACGGAACAAGGGCAAAATAAATTGCGGAAGGTTTACCATTTACAGTAGAAAATTATCGTGAAGTTATAGCGCAATAAAATGGTATATTTGGTAGTGAAGAACGTCTTACTGAATTTTATGTAAGAGAATTGTTGTGGTTGGTTCTTAAGAATACTAGAAATAGTAGGAAACCGGTAGACTCTGTTCATCTGTATGACAAGAAGTAGTCGGATCTAAAATCACTAGAGTCAATCCAAATGACACCAGATTAATATGCAGCTATGTTATTTCCCTTAGTAGAATCATGCATTCCCGAAGATCTATTAAAAGTTTGGCTGAGGAGTCCGCCAAACAATTATGGTGAAGATGATGAGGATAATGGTCATAGCAAATAGTTAAAACATTTACTGTCCTTCCTGAAGGGTGAAGTGGAAGGAGATGAACCTATTCGTTGAGAAAAAACTATATTTCAGCCACATGAAGGAATCGATGGTCACGAGAAAAAGGACTCGAGAAGTATAGCCACAGCAAGTGAACTGTTTTCTGGAGAAGATACAAACAAACATATATTCAAATGTGTGTTCTGTGAAAAGAAAAGTCTAAGGAATGCTTCCAGGCACAAAATATGTCACTTGGAAAGAAACAAGAAATTTTGAAAAATTCGAGATATTTTGTCTGCTTTAAACCATATCACCGGGGGAGGAAATGCAGTACAACTGTAATATAGATACTTTGTGCTAAGAGACACTGGGCTATTGTGTGTCTATATTTCTCATCAAAACAAGAAAAACTAAAGATTAATGAATTTAAACAATTGGATATGAAAAGGGGAGTTCTATACTATCAAGTCAGTGGCAGAAGGGAAGTGTTTTACTTCAAACTTTATAAGTCAAGCTTGCAACGTCTAACAAGACAAAGGTTGTTAGAGCAATTACAGATTGTGGCTCACAAAGATCGTACATTGTAGAAGACACTGCAAAATTAATGGGCTACACAGCAATATGATCTGAATGTCATGCATATGTATTTCTTGGTGGAACGAAATCACTGAGTATAAAACACGAATGTTACAATATCCTAGTGAAGAATTTAAGGAAAAACTACACCTGAAACATCGAAGTGCAGGATCACCCAGTCATCTGTGGAAACATAACCAGAATTAGGACGTCTAGCCTACATGTCAGAGAGTTGAATATGAAGAATATTCACCTAACTGATGTTGGAGAAGATGAACCATTGATAGAACTTCTCCCAGGAGCTAATTTTGCTGTGGTGTTGTATTCAGGCAAGACCATAAATTGTTGTCAGGTCTGGTTGCTAACACAAGTACCTTGGATGGGTAATGATGGTAAGAATTGATGGTGAACTGGGAGTAGTTGGCCAATGTTGATGACCCTACTGGCCCATATGCCTAGCATTGCAGACCTGTGGAAACTTGAAGTCTTAGGTATTTCAAATCCAAAGGAAGATTTAAAACTAAATGAAGAAGAGGCCATTACTTTAGACCATTTCAGATGAAACCTCAATAGAGATGGTACAAAGTGAATCTCCTGTGGAAGGAAAATCAGTATGATTTACCTGTCAACAAGCATATTGCAGAGAAAATATTAAACTGCACTACAGAAAAATTAATTAACACATGAAAATTCAAAAACTATGATGCAATATTATAATAATGGAGGCAGTAAGGCATAATTGAAAAAGTACTATAATACAGGTTTAATGCCCATTGTTGTCACTATTTACCTCACAGGGCTGTCTTCAAGGATAGTGCAACTACACTAGTTAGACCAGTTTTCGATGCATCATGCATGTCAAAAGTAACATCATCACTGAATGATTGTTTGGCAAATGGACCCATTTTTGTTAGAGTGAATTTCTACACTGTTGCTCAAATCTGCGAGAGTAAAATTGGAGTCGTTTCAAATATCAAGGAAGCCTTTTTACAAATTTCGATAGAAGAAGCAGACAGAAACTATTTACGTTTCTTGTGGTGGGATAGTTATGAGAAAAACAGGATTAAAGTTTTCAGACACTGCAGGGTTGTGTTCGGATTGAAATGTAGTCCATTACTTCCTGGTGTCATGCTGGATCATCATCTTACAGAATGTGATTTAGCAGTGGCATGGAATCTCAAGCTTTCATTTTATGTGGACAATTGTGTGCCATCAGTAGAAAACACTGAAGAGAGACATTACATTGTAGAAGAATCAAAGCGGTTATTGGAAGATGCAAAATTTGATTTCAGAAACTGGGAATAAACCAAAATGGTGGAAAAATGTCTAAACACATGTCAGTTATTTGGTTGAAATGGGATAAACAAGATGATGAACTGTTTAGTGATATGCTAAATATTGATTTCCCATCGGAAGAAGTTGTGACACTAAAGAAAATTTTGTCTGTCTCACAACAAGTTTTTCATCATATTGGTTTCTGCTGTCCCTTCACTTTGTGTCCCAAAATGTTGCTACGAGTATATTGGAGGAATAAGGCCACATGGGATGCAGAGGTACCTGAATATATTGCGAAAAAATTTCGGAAGTGGCTGGATGAATTACCTCTACTGAGTGAAGTGAAAATTCAGAGATATTTGAATCTTCAAAATGCAAAAACTAATGAGTTACATGTTTCTTATGATGCTTCAAAGGTAGCTTATGCAGCTGAAGTGTTGCTGAGAAGACAAAGAAGAAATTAAATATGTGTACAATTGCTTCATAGCAAATCAAGAGTTGCTCCTTTGAAAATGCAAATATTACCCAGACTTGAGCTTTTAGCATGCTGTATTGGAGTCCGCCTAGCCAGTTATATAAAGAAAAACATTAATGTTGAAATTAGGCAGGAATAGTACTGGACAGACTCAACAACTGCACTGTGTTGGATTCAAAGTGGAGAAAATTTGGGAACCTTCGTTGGCAACAGAGTAAAGAAAATTTGTCTTTTGACTGAACACGAAGCTTGGCATCATGTTCCGGGTCAAGAGAATCCAGCAGACTTGCAATGACATTGATGTTCCATGTGAAAGTTGTTGTCTTCCAGAAGGCGGGAAGAAGTAAGTAGGTGATTGGTCACAATCAGACAGTTTCATTAATGAAGAAGAAGTAAATTAAGAATTAAATTTGAGTGTGATAATGACATAAGTTGATGTTGCAGATGAAGTGCCTTGGTATTGCACATATTTTGAAGGTATTCGAAGATATAGAGCATAAGTGCATGGATCTTAAGTTTCGTGAAAAATGTTAGGCAGACACATTCAAGAGCCAGTAATAACCTGAATGTATAAGAATTGGATCAGTCTGAAAAGCTACAAATGAAGATAGTCAGCAAGAAATTTTCACTGTAAAAAGACAAGCTGATTTAAAATCTATAAACATTGTAAAGGATGAGCCGCATATCCACAGAGTTAGAACAAAGATAACTGAATGTCAGACAAAGGTTTTCTACATTCAATGTTGCTTCCAAACAAACATAAACTGACTGAACTCATTCTAGAAGAACATATGACACTGTGTCATGCAGGAGTTGGAACCATACTCACAAGCCTGAGAAATAAATGCTGGCTATTGAAAGGGAGGAGAAACGTAAAAAGAGTTATTGTGCATTGAATATCTTGCAGAAGACATGGAGCATAGGGAATTGTGAGAACACCATTATCACTTTCAGAGGATAGGGTGAGAGGAGCTGTTGTCTTTGAAGTAACAGGAGTAGATCTCGCTGAACCATTAGTGTTAAAGGATGGGTATATATATCTGGATAGTTCTGTTCACCTTTATATCATTGCAATATATTTGGAACTAGTTGAGTCTTAGTCAACAAAGGTTTGCTTATTTGCACTGAAAGATTCATATCCCGTAAAGGTTGTTCCAAGATCATATACAGTGATACCAGAAACAATTTTGTGGGGGCGAACAATCTTTTGGACACAATAAACTGGAAAAATATTGAAGCTGGAGCTGCTGTTACACGAATCCAGTGGAATCTGAACCCTCCGACTGCAGCTTGGTGGTGTGGATTGTGGGAACAATTGATAAAATGTTAAAGAAACTGCTAAGAAGAATTCTTGGACGTGCTGCCCTACACTATGATGAGTTATTGACTTTAATTTGTGATTGCGAAACAGTGATCAATTCTAGGCCATTGACTTATATTTCAGATGATCCTAGAGACTTACAACCACTAACACAAGCAATAGTCCTTCAGGAGACTTTCGCGCTGGGAGTTCCTGACCTTGACCAACTCGACCAAGTAGATCTGAATCATTGATGGCTTTACCAACAGAGGTTAAAGGAAAATTTTGGAGAAGGTTCAGGGCTGAATATTAAAGCCAACTGTTGTAATGTTCAAAGAAATCTGGACAGCACGAACTGAAGACTGGAGAAATTTTTTTGCTGGAAAATGACAATCAGGGAAGAATATTTTGGCCTTTAGCAAGAGTTGTTGAAGTGTACCCTGGTAGAGATGGAAATGCTAGTGTTGTTAAGGTCGAGACATCCTCTGGAGAACTTGTTCGACCTGTACAAGGAATTTATCCTTTAGAGATATCTGCGCCTGAAGAAGAGCTTAAGGCTCGTGTGGCATACCAAGTTGAAAAGGGGACTTCCAGAACTATTTCATTTAAGGGACCTACTGTGACTAGCCATGGCAGAGTGGTTAAAATTCCCCAGAAACTGAGAGACTAAAATAATCGTTAGTGTTTATTGTTGATTCGTCAAATACTCTTAATAAAGGTGGGAAGATTTTAAGGACAACAATTTTGAGACTGAGTTAAATGTTTGTGACCCTGTGATTCTGAGACTGAGTGCTCTTAGGAAACCGTTTTTTCTATTCTTTCTTGCATTTGCCGAGTGTATGTTGTCTTTGGCTATAACTTCTATAACGTTACAAGCAATGATTATGATTAGTGGAAGTTTTCATTGCGTATGTGTAAAAGTTGTTTAAGGAATTTTCATAATGTAGGTCTTCAGCAATTCTAGAAATGAATGGAGTAAGAACAGAAAATTGGTAATTTTGTGTGATACTCAACAAGTATGCTTCTCCAAGATATTTGTTCTGATGTTTAAAGGAAAGGCAAATCATGTATCTCCATCAATCATCCATGGAATGAATGTCCTGAAAATGTTTCTCGTAGCAGTCAGCACTTGGCGACATTTTACTGGAGCAATAGGGTTCTTCGATTTCCCAAAATCGCTTCAAAGTCGACCAAAACCATACCAACGAAACTTGACTGTGATCCTATTCAGTGGAAGACTCTGGGTATTATTCCAACAGTACCTATCCAAATTTTGATTCCAGTACCACAGGCATATACTGTCCTTCCCAATATGTAACACAAACACACCAATGCATAAACATCAGCCTCTAACAATGTGTCAGTTGGTGCAAGTTTGTAAAATTGAGATTCTGCAAGAGGAAGGGAAGACAACTGGGTTCAGCCACTGTGATCCACTGAAACATGTGGTAAATTTCTGGTGATTTTGGACACAATGAGCATAGAGTGATCAAAGATGTGCTGAGGCTTTATATATGACTGAGTTTTGCCACTTATTACATTCTTTAGATTCACAGATCCTTGAGAAAGACCAGAATCTCTTTCACGGGGCTTATAAAGGGACATAGATAGTACCCTTGCTGACGCTTTCGAGTTAAATGATGCTTGAGCTGCATTGTCCAGGACACAGCACATCACACGAGGCTTATTATCTACACCACACGCCTTAGATAGAGGTATTGACAGGAAGACAAGTCTACAGCCATGAGTTGCAACTCGTGGAAATGTGCCACTATGGTCGTCAGTGTTGTCAGAACCTGGATCTTTACACTTTGGATTTAAATTAGGCTCTCATATGTGGAGCAGGGTGTTATGCTTCTGTTGGCAATGATGACATGCACTAGCTACTAAAAAGTAATTGAAGATTGGTAATTCAGTATGTCAGTGGACTTGTGTTCCACGGCCTTCGGCGTAGGACCGCTGGTGTTTGTCCGTGGTAGCATGAAGATAGAGGCCTATTGTAACATTCTGGATAACGAAATACTCCCAACATTGTGGCGTTTTTACGAAATGGACCCATGTTACTTCCAGGATGACAATGCCAGGTGCCATGATTCAAGGGCTACTATGCAGTGATACGCCGACAACAATGTACGCCGATTGGACTGGTCCGCCCAGAGCCCCGAACTCAACCCTAGAGAACATCTTTGGGACGAATTGGATAGCCGAGTGAGGGCTCGTCAGGAGCGGCCAAAATTCATTCCTCAGCTCACGGAATGGTTGCAAGAGGAATGGTGACGTATCCCAGTGCTACAACAATTATTTAAAGGCGAACGTTCGAAACGTCTTGGTATTGTTTTTATGAAATGAAAAAGCTGTAGTGTTTATTTATACTGTTATTCATATGACATTCTAAATGAAACTTATTAAACTAATTACAAGATTTATTACTTAATGTTGTTTATTTAACATTCTGTAATGAACATATGCAGCTAGCTGATGTAAACACCATCTGAAAATCACATGTCCGTGTTTATTTTTATAGGTACTCGGAAAGATACACAATCAAGGACTGGAAGGACAAATTTAGCAGGACTTTGAAAAGTGCTCACTCTGCTGTTACCAGCCTTAATTTGGTTACATATGCACACGTAAATACAGAGGTGTGTGTTGTTTCACATATTCGAGCAAGTTATGTGCCTTAATGTTTTATTTAAGGTCGATTCCTTATTATAAATTAGATTTTATAATGTGAACTGTGGGATTATTCGTGTCGGTAGCTATTCTACGCATTACGTGGGGTTGTCTGTGTAAGTCCACCCACTTCCTCACCAATACGTCACAAAGGAACAGCTGGCGGTTATTTGTCATGTGTAGGAAGAATAATTCTTTGATAATGTTATCATCACTATGACAGGATTGTCATGCAACGGAATATAATTTGTCAGCACAGAAGATGGTGGTTTTACCCGTATTTCGATAGTCTTGTTGAAGGAGTCCTTTTTTAATGAATGGTAAGTTAGATAAATAAGGAATTCAGAGTCGTAAATGTCTGGTTGAAGTGTTTGTTCAAGAGACAAATACTTTCCTTAACGGGCATTCAGCAGTCGTAGTCATTTTCAACCATGCGAAATCTTGCAGCCTATGTGGATATGGAAGGTAACACACAATAACTCAATATCTGGAACTAAATGTTTTTTATCGCATACCTAATTAAAGATGGCGCTTTCTGCCATCACACAAACTAACACAGGTAAATAACGCAACTGCAAGGGGACGGGTCCAGTGTACACTGTGAATTTAAAATGTATTTTTACTGGAAATATCTGGAAACTCTGCTGCCAAAAAATAATGAACGAAAACATGTCTACAGAAATTTATTTTATAGTCGGTAACACTCATATTTTTAATATTACAAATTGTAGGCGTATATTTCAAATTGAATTATAGGAACAGTGAAAACATTTATATTTTGTTTGATTCTCGAAAACAACATTCGTATGCGAGAAAAGAAAAAAAAAACCTTTCAAAATATATATTTTACGTACAATAATAACTACATCTACCTGGCTCGAAAACATGAACCCGCACTCTTTGTGTTACTGAATTATGATTAACATAATTACTTAAGAATGGAAAACGAGTATAATTGCACATCTAAGAAAAAACTTAAGTTTTCGATCACGCGAATTACCCAATTAAAAATACAATACAATATATTTCTGCAGGTAGGATGCACATTTGCACAACTCCAGTTTTATAATTGCAGAATATATAGTGTCTTGAAATTGCGCCAGGTCAAGAGATATTTGTATAAGTTACTTACTACATATGAATACAGACTATTCAATAGGTAACAAATTGTATTGTGCAAGGGAATTACTCATAGGCACATGATCGCATGCGCCTCTCATCCCTACGAAGATAAATTAAAACGTTATACATTTTTCTACGTTTGAAACGACGTTATAAGGAAACGTTGCCTTCCGCTCGACCCAAAGTCCATGAATATTTAAAAATAGTCAGAGGTTTTGAGCGAAATAATTTTCACAGCAAACATGTTTCTAAATGTATTAACTTAGATGTACAGCTTTGTAGTGAAACAAAGCATAAATTCTACGTGATACAGTATTGTATTCTTACAAAGGTTTCTAAGTGTCTAAATATATTCCCAGTAATAATTGAAATGAATTTCTTAGATTGTAAGCAAACGAGTTGTGTGGTAAGGTAAAGAGAATTGTGATGTGTTTGGCAGGTGCCAGATCGATTGCTCATTTATGACTGTGGAAAACACTTTGAAAGGATTAGCGCAGATATAAATAAGGCGTATAATCCACTTGAGAATTGTACGAGAATTTTTTAACGACAGTGGCAGGTGAATGTTCTTGACAATTCGGCGAGACAAAGCGGTTTTTTGCAAGTGCAAAAATAGACACTTGTGAGATCTATGTGAGAGCAGGAGGTGATAAGTATGCTTCCTGAGTAGTGTAACAGTATCAGTAAACACTCTGGGAGTCTCGTCAGAGCTTAAGTGTTAAGATCACGATAAGCTTCTTATGTATGAGCGTTTTGACCTAGAGAACTTATTTACAAAAGTAATTTAAGAATTAATGAGGTATTTTTGTTCACTTATTAGGTAATTTTTTGCTATTTTCGCTGAAGTATGTAATGAATGAAAAGAAAATTATTAGTGAAATATATTTATGTATTACTATTATAGAGAATGTTTCAGCAAAAGCGTGCAAAAATGAAACAGATAGGTGGACCGAACCAAGGAGCGTTTTGAGATTGGGAATATTTGGTCCGCGAATCCAGTGAAATAAAATATATGCGCAAACATGTTTAACACGAGTACAGGCACTGTTAACATGTAGTAATGAATAGGGCCACTCCATTGACAGACCGCGATAACGTATCATTTAATGGCTAACAAGAGTTGCTCAAAGTGACGGCCACTAACCATCAGCTCATGCATGACTACGGCGTACGATATTCTGCCCCATCCATTCAATTATCCCACGAGTTTTGCATGTGGCTTTGATACACACGTACTGTGATGTAGGGATGACAGAGCCACCTTGCGGACGACAGGTGAATCTCACATGCTACATGGGTCGCCCACAAGTGTACGCTCACATCTCCTTTAGCTGACCTCCTGGACCAAACATTCCAAGTCTTAGATCGTTTTGTTATGTGGCTCCCATTCCCAGTTTCATTTTCACACACATTTACTGAAATAACCTGTATAAACGTAATTGAAAATAAAAAAATGTATATCAGTTTCTTATTTTATCCTTTATTAAGCTGGCCAAGACCATCCACATAACAGCCTCAAAGTTAAAATGACGGAGAATTTAATAACCATAATATCGTCACTAATTTGTAGAAGTTTAATTTTCCGCGCCGTACAGTTGAATTTAATTTCGATAACAAAATAATTTTTTTTCTCGCAATCTATTGATATATAGCATGTTACGTAAACATACGTTTAAATTCAGGTTGACATTAAACAATCGAAAATCGTTTAAATTGAGCAAATAATTATACCGCTGCTTATTTCAGTTACAATTCAATGATAATGATTTGCAATCAGTTTGTTAAGAATAATTTAATATTCCAATCATATAATTGCCAAGTTAGAGAAGGTAAGTTAAGAGACATAAGCAAAATGACGGTATTAAAATCCGTATAATTTCTAGTTACGATATAAGTCATGAAAGAAAACGTTCTGTGTTTCCTTACACTCTAAATTTCAAAGTTTTTCAGTAAATATAATTAATTTACTTCTCCACTTTCATCATTAATACCAATGTTCTTTATGTTACGTGTGCTATAGAGTTGCATAATTAATCTTAACGGATTAATTTACCATATTTGATCTATTACTTTATGAGTAGTGTAGGTACGGCTTTGCATGTCGTAGACAAGGAAATAATCAGGGACGGAGCAAATATCTCTGAGATACCAGGGAGGAAAAGGGATTGGCATTTTTCTGGAGTAATTCGGGAAATAATAAGAAATCGAAATTAGGATGTCCATGCGAGGAATCGAAGCCATGTTCTTCTAAATGCGATTCCGTTTATTAACCACAGACTTTATTAAGTTGACATTATTGACATATTGACCTATACATGTGCCGTTGGACATATATAGTGACGTTTGACGTGCTTATGTCAAACCAGCTTGATATCAAATCCACAATTCTCATGTGCGCGGCAAGCGAGCTGGTGGTCTGCCGAGGAGGACCATGGGAGCGAACACCCGACCGTCCGACTACCAGTCGGCCACTCTGCCCCTGAGACATGAGGGCAGAGCTCGAAAATGAGGAAGTAACAACACCGGGAATCGAACCCGGTTCGCCCGGGTGAAAAGCGAGAAGTCTAACCACTGCACCACCGCGGCCTCACCACTGCACCAGTTCACTCGGTTACTTATCGGTGTAAGGCCTTGTCACAAGTTACACCAAATAAGTGTAATGTTGCTGCAGCAAACTAATTTATATTGAGTCATTTATATAATTGTTTATGCTGTCGTATAATTAAAATTTTTTGACAAACATACATAATGTTAAACATTAGAACGTCTTATATTACTACAATGCAAACATACTGTTGTAGTATTAATGTTAGCATAACCTCTAACTAATAATGAAGCAACCAAAACTTCTATTACGTTTAAATTAACACGAAGAACAAAATAGGTTGTGTAACAGCGACATTAAAGTAACGTCAACCCAACCCAACATTCCATTCACTTGACATTGTAAAATAACGGATTGTAGACAAGAGCGACAACCACGTCAACTGAAACCATTCCATTACATTAAAAATAAATAAAAAATAGTTTTCAACTATATGTAGCTTAGACCAGCTGTCAAGCATTGCAAAGCAGTTCACGTATGCCAATTATGCGTATATTTATAGAGCATAAAGTATTTCCACGTAACGAAAAAGAACTTGAACTTGCCATTATGTCGTAAACGAATAACCACATTATGAAACTTAAGTAGACATGTTAATATAGTGCAGAAGTAGTATAAAATAGAGCATTATGAGACAGGGACGTGGGGCTGAGGATTGGAGGAGTGCCCGACCGCCATCTTTGCTGACATACCTCATTCACACAAAAAAGTTCAAAATCGCTATAATTTTCCCCAAAAACTGTCCGCATTTCGCAAACCGTGGCAAAAATTTCCCTCTCCCAACGACCGTCGAATTCATGCTCTGACATTTCGATCAGTTTCCGCTGACAAATCTACAATCTGATGTTTGAGTCAATGAGAAGGTGGCGGAGGAGAGATTCTACCACAAAATTTCATGCTCTTGCATTCTTGTCGGTTTTCTCTGGGTGCTCCCGACCGATATACATAGGGGCACTTTGAGTGAGGAAATTATAATGAGAAGAGATCTAATTATAATACAATTTTGTGTTAGTCACTGCCAATTAAGTAATCATTTAAGAGTTGTGTGCAAAATGGTTTGGTATAACCTTGCTTTCTTACTTTGCACCTGGAAACCGTAGCAAAGCTAATAGAATTATAAAATAAAACAAATGTAGAAATAAATACAAATTATTTATTACAAAACTAACAAAAATCAGATATTATTTATTAATTTACCTGTTTATTTATTGTTTGTCTGACTACAAGTACAAGATTATACACAGTACTATGTTCAAATGTTTTGTTTAATAAAAGAAAATATGTAACCTGAATTATAATTTTTTTTTCTTGAATGTGCCCATGAGGCACACATGTAACTTTTTAGTACAGCCGAATGGAAGCAGGCAGAATATATACAATATATATGAAAACAACTGAATATTTAAGTTTATTCAATCCTGGAAAATTATAATTTTGGTCAACTATGAGTTTAGTCTGGATTGAAAAGTTTTGATACACCAGTCACATATGTAAAATCGTAGTATATAAATGGACAATTGTTTTTAAATCACCATTTAAAATCCAACTACACACAGAAGTTCCATTTCCACCTTACTTCGCATGTTCCTTCCTTGTGAAGGAATGAAAGTCCATGATGGTGCTGGATTTCACTTCACGAGGCTGACACATAACAATGTGATTATTTAGTTTCGATCGGTTCATACGGAGATCATTCTGTTGTACTGGCCAGAGACGTCTGGTCTTGTCTAACATTGTTTAACACACACCATATATCAAGTAGCACTTGTGTGATTGTGCTGGTTGGTAAGTACTTATTTTCCTTCACAACATATATTTAGATCAGTTAATGTTTGTGTCGGTATGTAGTAGTGTTGACATTCTCATCACCTCTCTTTACAATTGTTCTTTTTTTGGCCTAATACAATATACAGTGCCTGGTGCTCGCACAATATGCATTGGTTGGTAAATGCTGTTTGCCTTGGTGCGTAGCGATGTTGTCTCTCTCTCTTGCACGACTAATGGTGTTATTTGTATATGGTTACAGTTCTAGCATTATAGATGGTGTGTTCGAATAACTACATGTATATATAATTTACAATTGAATACATTGTTATCTTGTGCTGTATATCTGAATTCCTCTCGAATGGAAAAGTACATGTGTGTCTCGGCTGGTCTTCCATAATGGAGCGCTGATGAATCTCTCTCCCTTGCTCAGCTAGTGTTCTGTGCCAACCCTTCGAATTTCCTGCACTGTCGTTCGACCACCTGGGCTGTCTAAAACTTTGTCACGATGTTATATGATCGCACAACAATGGTCGGATCATATGTTTACCACTGCTAGTGTCATGAGTGATGGCTGCACTCTAAATATGATGGTTTAGTTTCAGTCAGTTCGCAATGAGGTCATTCTGTTGTACTGACCAGAGCACTCTGGTCTAGTCTAGCATCCTTTAACCTACAGCTTACAGTATGTAGCACATGTGTGATTGTGCTGGTTGATAAGCATTTGTAACAATTTTTATTTACAGTTTTATTTAAATCTGTTTGCATTGGTGCATAGCAGTATTGCGCAAATCGTTCCTGCACTTTGTCGAATGTGCCTTTGGCTCAAGCGGGATCCAGAATAAGTATGAGAAAACCTGGCTGGCTTGTGATGACATCTTTACTGTCTGATAAGTGTGCAGGCTTAAGCGAGTATTTATTCTCTTCACCATTCACTGTCTGTCGAGTGTGTCATTAGCTTAGGCGAGTTCAGAAGGTGTACAGCCAACCTCGCCAGTTCCAAAGACATGTTTATTGTTGTGTGAGTGGTTAGGCTCATGCAAGTATTTATTTCATTTCTTCTCCTACTCGCACAATGTATGTCGCATGCATAGGCCGATGTGTTTATGTATGCCCTTTCATTTACTAACACTTATAATGTAATGGTGGTCGTGTGATCATGGTGTTGGACTGGTGACCCAAGGGTATCTGAAATGATCCCGTTTGCCTCCTGCAATATTTTGAGTTCCCAAAACTACAAACATGAACAACTGACTTGAACTATACTCCCTGATGCTAGCATGACACTGCTGTCGATGAGTGAACAAGCCAACACAACAGCATGTTCGTGGTTCGTAAGGCAGATATTTACTGTTCTGGTGTACTGATCAAGTTGGCCTGTTCTTGTCTAGCATCGATTAACACACACTCACATTGTACAGCACCCCGATAAATGTATACAATGTGACTGTGCTGGTTTGGTTAGTACTTAGAGCTATTTTTGCTTAACATCCTGTTTTTATATCTGTTTGCATCAGTGTCTAGCTGTGTTGTCCTTGTTTTTCCACACTTTGCAATGGAACTTTATTCGTCTAACATAAAATACCATTCTTGTTGCTCGTGCAACATGCATTTATTTGTAACTGTTTTCAAAATCTGTTCACCTCAGTGCATAGCAGTGTTGTCTCACAAGGTGATGGTTTCATTTCAGTTGGTTCATAAGGAAGACATTCAATTGTACTGACTAGGATAATCTGGTTGTATATTATGGCATCGTTTAACACACACAGTATACAACACCGAATTTTTGTGTGAATGTGCTTGCTGCCGAGTACTTGAATTGCTCTTGTAATGGAAATGTACATAATATGTGACTCACCTGGGATACAACTCTGGGGCCACCGGATGAGTCTCTCACTATCTCTCTCTCTCTACTAGTGTTCTGCGCTATCCATTCGACTTGCTGAGACCTACACGGTGACTGCAATAGTGATCGACCAGTTCGGAAATTACAACCAACTATGCTAATAAGTGTGCTTAAAATATTCTTGACACGTGCAAGTTGCAACTCTAGCCTAGCATCAATGGGATAGCTTCGTTCCATGTCGCACAGGTAGAGAGCATTAACCTCATTCTCCCACTAAATGCCCCAGTCCCACCAGGGAATCCCGATCCCTGCCAGACATTATGCCTATTTTTGTCGTATGGGTTGATGACTATGTCATATATTTGGCAACTATATCTTAAACTGTTCCGAAATTGCATCCAACTATGCTTATATTAATACTTAGGGTATACTTGACTTCTCGATCATTTTCATCGTCTGAGGCAATTCCAATATTTTGAATTTGTAAATTGAAACTTAAATGGTCCTGAAATTACAAACAAGTGTTCTTAAAATAGCATGTAGGAGATTCTCGACCCCTCGAACTTTTTTGTTTTATGGGGTGATGCCTAAGTCATGAATTTTTAGTAGTATATTAAACTGGTCTGAAATAACAGGCAACTATGCTTATCAGTGTGCTTCGGATACACCTGACCCCACATATCTTTTCATAATATGAGGTATTGCCTATCTTATGAATTTGGCAGCTACATTTTTAACAAATCGGAAATAAAAAATAACAATGCTTATAAGTGCACTTAGGGCATACTTGATACCTCGATGCTTTTCGATGCCTAAGTTATGAATTTGTCATATAAGTGTGCTTAGGCTGTACATGACAGTTCTGTCTTTTTTTCATTGGGGCTGAATTCTATGTTATATTTTTGGTAGTGTCATCTCAAATGGTTCCAAAAATACAGCCAATCATACTTTTTCATAAGTGCACTTAGGCCATACTTCACACTATGCTCCTTTTCATTATATTTATGATATGGATTTAGAAGTTGTACCTTCAATGGTTCATAAAGTACAACGAACTAGGTTTGTAAGTGCACTTAGGATAAATTTGACACTGCAACCTTCCCATTGTTGGGGGTGATGCATAAGTTATGAAACTGGTAATTATATCTCATAGTTCAGAAATGACAGCTAACTATGGTTATATGTGTGCATAGGTTATATTTGCCCATTGATAATTTAAGTTTTTGGGGTGATGCATGTATATATTATGAATTTTCTAGTTGTATCTAAGACAGTTCGAAAATTAAAGTCAGCTATGCTTTTAAGTGCTCTTATGACACACATTTCCCCTTGCTGCTTCTTGTTGGTGGGGGAGGAGAAGGCGATGCCTACATTATAATTTTGGTATTTGTATCTTACATGGTTTGGAAATTACAGTCAACAATGCTTATCATGCTCTTAAGTCATGCTTGACATAAGACAGTGCTCTTAGAACATACTTGACCCCTCAATACTTTTCGTTGTTGGGAGTGATATCTACTTCATTATTTTAGTAGTTTTATCTCACATGGTTCGGATATAATGGCTAACTATTCTTATATGTATGAACGGGTAATACCTGACCTGAGGCTGACAGGGATCAATGGAGATAGTCTCCCACTCCACACGGAATGAATGTGCAGGAAGTATACACTTGTAGTACGAAGGAAATAATAGTATTGGTTGGGAGCACCCATATATAACCAACTGGAATGCCAGCATAAAATATTGGGATGGAATCCTCCTCCTCATTGAGTCAAACGCTACATTTTTGAGTCCTTGGTGGAAACTGAACATAATGTCAGAACACAAAGTCAATGGTCGTCAGGAGATGGAAATTTTGTCCGGTTTTGCAAAATTCGGACATATTTTGAAGTTAATTGTATCGACTTTGAACGTTTATGTGAGAATGAGGGATACTTTCGAGCCCCTGTGATGTCAGCCAAGATGGCAGTCGGGCAGTCCTCCCGTCCTTAGGTCCACCCCTATGTCCCACAACGCTCTATTTTATACTACTCGCAGCAGTTATGATGTCGGTTTCCACAGTGAATAATGTCTAGTACTCAGGAGCAATGGTTTAATTCTTCTCCCATTTGTCACTTTATTTCGTTGAAAATATTTATTTTCGCATCAAAATAAAAGTACCTAATTTACTTTACATAGAGATTTGTGTTTAAAGCAAATATAACATTTTCCTCCAAATAATAACACCAGTTTAAAATAAAATTGATTTTGAAGCAACATAAAACCACAAATGTTGGCATAACAGTAAGGAGCTAGTGTTGTTAGAATAGTACTTTATGTTACATTAACATTAATAGCTGAACATAATAATAAATTAGCAGCAGCATATGTTACTGGTGGCTCACATATAACCAAACTAAGTCTTGTAGAAACATTAATACTTTTGTCAAGACATTAAAATATTTTCTGTATGGTAGTATGCTGCGATGAGAATATTCGTTATTACTTTTTCATGCGGGACATATTATTGTCACGACGCTTGTGTTTTACCATGCTAATAGCTTCCAGATTAGATGGAAGAGAATATTTTTAATGCGATGCTATAGACTGGAGAAATTGCTTAGGTGTCAGAATGCCAAAAAATTCCGTCAAGTTCTCACACATATCATCACTGCTATTGTCCACGATAAACATTCACCTAGGTCTGCTTATCGTTGCTAAATTGTAACTATGACCATTGAGTATACGTAGAGTGGACATCCCCAGGATAAATTTTCTGTCCACTTCAGGAAGTAAGAATCCGTTGTTCGTGTGTTGAACACCACGTCGTGCTAAACCATTTTTGTGGCGTGTGCGTTGGGAATGTTTGCGGCGTTACCACAGTGATATCTACCATATATCTCACTCATACTCGATCTCTGTCAACCCCAGTCACAAATCCGCAACAGTAGAAAGTGTTCTAAGTGTCTGCTATACCCACAAGCTGGGACTGGCGAGATGGCGGACACCTGAGTTCGTAACTCAAGATGTATATACCCAACCACGAAAAGATTACGAGCTCTGTAAAACATAAGTAATGGAAGACGTTGCGTTTTACTCACTCGGTCATAATAAAATAATGAACATCACTTTATAAAATACGCGATAACTGCTCTACATAACTGTAGGCTTTAGATTTCAAACCTCCGACGGGTAACGAGAGTTTTTATATTATATATTATTACTGTTTGTAACATATTTTATTTTTAGAAAATGTTTTTATCGTAGCCTAAAAGCAATAATACGCAAGTATCATATCAGTAAAATGGACGAGTAGTGGTTGTTTGCTAATCACATACATTGGTTTATAAAGTAGATACTTTGTGCTTTATATCGTGAGGAATGAAAACAGCACACATGAAAGCCCTTCTGCTATAGAAACTTGTATGCTTTCTGTTATGCCAATGAGTATAACAGAAATTAGCAGAAATTGGGTATCGTGTAAGGCTGGGTTAAATGACTCACGCCTCTCACAGAATTTAGGCACCAGAAACTTCTTCAATCCTTTTTAAATATCGGGAGAAAAACAGTTTTGAGAATATGATACAGTACATACGTTAGTATTACGCAAAAATATTACAATTAACACTTTAAGTGGTAGGGGAACGCTAGTAAAAAGTAGAAAATACCCACGATCAACGAATCGAATGTTCACTTGCTGTAGGAATTAACACTCCTTGTTATGAAGATGATCGTGCATGTTGTATAATATATTTCGTTCTTATAGTAAAATCGCGCAAACGAAATGAGTGGTCGTTAATGAAAAAAAGTGTTTATTCGTTTAAGAAAACATGGAGCACACGGAACATAACTAATTTTAAGGAAAGTAAATTATTATAATTATGTAAATATCCCACAAAGTTAATACACAAGAATGCCCTACTATCATTAATAATTTCAATGTTTACATAGCGTTCGTAGATTGCTTTCATTATGCATTTGTAGGCTAGGAGACGACACACATTAGAGAATACACGAAAGACTTTTGACACAGTCAAGATATTTAAAAATATTTCTGTTGTTCTTGGTAACAAATGTACACTATGAAGAGAGAAATATGTTCATTTGACTGCGTTTATACATACCTTTACACCGTAATTCATCGTAAGCTGCGACGTCTGAAGTAAAGCTGAGTTACAATATAAATAATGATGCATTATATAATGCGTTAATATGTGTGCAGAAGAAACGAATGTGTGTTCTCGTATGTTTTGGTTCCCAATGGAACTTTCGAAGTCATGTGCGTTGGTGGGATTTTCTTAAACACTGATAGAAATAATCGTGTATTCTATCTTTAGAAAACATTTCGAAGCTACGACCAATAATTACAGAGCAGTGGCGGGGGGGGGGGGGGGGGGCGGGGGTTGTTGATGGGAAACGGTTATTTACAGTAATGTAAGTATTGAACAATATGAAAAAGGCGTGTGTGTACACATGTAGACGATTATATTTGTTCACAAATAATATGCTTCTCTGATAGCAAATGTCGCCTTTGAGGTATGATCTGCTTCGATATGGTTGTTATATGCGAGGTTATGTCAGGAAAGAAAGTCAATATGACAGGCTTGCTGCCTGTCTCCATTCGCTAGAATCGAATATTAAACATTAATGGTAAACTGTAAATACAGGAGACGTGTTTTTGTATGACATAGAAGCGCCTACTGCATTCTTCTAATGCATTAGTGTGTATATTGTAAACGTAGGCTGTGTCCGAAAAGGCAGATTGTGTAGACAAAATGATCACGTAGCCCGTTTTTGTATACAAACATTTTGAGGTATTTGGTAAAAAAATTAATATTTCGTATCTTGTATACAGCGGATGTTTGTCAAAATATAAAATAACTAAATCAGCGCCATGTTGGTTTTGACATTCAATAGACATGCGCGAATACGTACTTAAAACTTATTTTAAAACAAATAACAGTTAATAAAATACAGTAGACATGTTTTAAAAGGCAATTAATTGTTGTGCTTTCTATAAATATTTCCCACACATGTTTTATTTTAAATATTTATTGGAAATTTTATTATTTACTTGTTTATTATCATATTCGCAGAATTCGAGTGATGATTATAGAAATATTACGTCAATTTTAAGCATTAAAATTATAAAAAACAAGTTTTCACTGTTAATGTAAGATTGTGTAGCCGCTAGTGCTAAACAAGTGACTGTTGACAACATCTAGATTGTAACCTACGAAATGACAAATTACAAAATAACGAATTTGTCCTTTTGGACAAGGCCTTAGCTTAACTATTATTGATTGGCACTGAGTCATTGCGTTCAACCGATGTTCAGTGCAGAAATAGTTATATATTGTAATGTCCCTAGTCTGAAGTAGAATATTGCGACTATCTTTGTAATGGCTAGTTTTAATACGTTCGTTATTGTTAACATTAATGACAATCACTTCAGTGTCAACGTTTTACGCACTGTTACGTGTCAGAGGTTTCAGTGTACAATATACGATGGTGTGCTTTGTTACACTCGTGTAAATATAAACACACACAGCTGCCAACTTTTTTCCGACAATATCTTCTAATGCACATCATTATTGTAAACTTGGATCTCACAGAGATGACAGTTCTATTGTCGCTTTAAAACAAACATCTGTTAGAGCTGAGCCTTATACGTCAACATTAATGTATATTTCCCGCAGTGAACATAAGGTTTTCTGCTTAATGAGATGCACACACATTCAGCGTCTGTATTCGTCTACGTACGTATATGTTGTACATGTCTCGGTAAATGACATACGCACGTAGATGCGGAAACAAATGTGTTAACGTCTCGTGCCCTTTTTGCCCACAAGCTACTATTTTGAAATGGGATTTATATGTAGTTCATAATGTTGTTATTCATAATATTTATTTTTATAAAGAGTGAAATGGGGGCATTAACTTTTGAGAAACACTACTGATATAAGTAACTTACAATGTATACTCTTTATACTTTAATGATCTAGAAGAGCCGGGATAAACATAACCATTTTTCTTTGTGATTTGTTGTAAACCGGGCGTGGCAATGAATTTACAGTTAATGTGCAGAACAGTGGGAACACTACCAATTATTTTACAAGGCAAGGCATACATGAGCGAAAACGTTATATCAAAATCCGAAATTTATCTTTAATTCATACCAATTTAGTGTTAAAAAGAAATTAGCTCTTGTTGTTAACAGTTTAAATGATGCATTATAGATAACTGCGTTTACTAACTGAAATATATATTAAACTCTTTCTTGTAAAAATGTCTATGATTGGTTAATAGCAACACTTTCATTGTCATGTGCTTTTCAGCTAGAGCTTTTAATGCGTTGATAATTCTAAATATATGCGCCTACGTTCCACCACATATTCACTATGTGTTTTCAGTCGAAATGCTTGTTCAGAATCTTATCAGCGAACTACTTGCTATAAGGGATACAAATAAGTATCCCTATCGGAATGTATCACGTATTGAGCCGAGTGGTGTATGTCCTAGGATGGAACATAGTCTTAATGACACTTAAATATACATATTGAACGTACTGATTATTTGTACGACCAGTTACCTTTGTATAAGATCACAACCACAAACTGTAAACATTGCGTCTTATTGTAGACCGTCGTGCGTATAACATATATTTCTCCACTATTGAGCAACTATTTTCCTGTCGATTTCCTTTCACATAAGAATGATATGAAATATTCACTATGATGTATTACATAATTCGTTATTAATATGAACGCTGTAATTGTAAGTGCTAACAGTGCTAGTGTTTTATAATAACGCCTAAAATACAGTAAAATAATTGATAAGAATTAAAAACGATGACCTTTATATATTTATGATATTTTATTTTCGCAGAGCTAAATAAACCAAACAGTTTTTGATATCGCTCCAAATTTCCGTAAACACATATTTCTACGACTTAAACGAAACACATGCCATGGTAGCCACTATTAAATCATGAGTTGAGTATTCACAGCTGTAAATAATGCTGGTAACTCGCGTGTGACAGGCTCGCCTCTGGCAGAACTTGAACGAACTCGTGGGTGAGGCGATGTTACTGTTATGGAATAATTTTATCGCCTGTGGATCTGGCAACACTGCGTGGATGGCGCTGTCGAGAACACTGGCTCTCATCTGGATCATTAGAGGAACTAACACGTAAAACTGGTCAGACTTTTTCCTATCTCATGCCGACCCCTCCGGGGCGCAGTCAGTTGGTGCGCCACCGATCTGGGGTGCTGGAGGCTCTGGGGTCGAATCTCAAGTAAGGCATGCTATGCTTTCAAGTATAAGACCGGGGGACGTTAAAAAGTCCTATACAATACAATACAATGCTATCTCATGGCCACTCCAGTGTATATATTTACTCAATGCTATGAATGCACAATGAAAGAAAATCAAGTCGCAATGTATATCTTAAATATACATCCTAATTTCGATAGGTTATTCCTGAGATGGGAATAGAAAGATTGAGACAGGAATTGCATGGTGCAGATCAATAGCAATAGCGGCAGACGCTTCAAATGTTTGAGAAAATATTATAATTTACTGTCATATATAGGAAACTACTTGCGGGACAGAAACAAAGTAATCGTTACTAATTATTAAAACCGTAATAATTAATATAGTGAATATCGTGTGCATGTAACCCACACCCACCATGCTAAAAGGTGGATACTGGGACATTAACTCCAGCAAAAAAGAAAAATATATACAGAAAAAAAAATTTAGTATACATTTTATAATTAAGGAAAAATTTCAACATAAATTACTTTTGCAAAAATTGTCTGTTTCTCGCCCTTTACGAACAAAATTTGCAGGGTTGATTTCACAGAGAAGTGACATATTCTGCCAGGTAAGCAACCAGTACATGCTTTTATGATATCATGCTCTAGTTGAATGAGTTTCCCGCAACTGTGGGAGTGTGCGGTCTTACATTAGTGAGTTTCACAAAGTTAGGAGCAAAGAAATCTGAACAGAAATTGAAGTTCTTGCATTAATAATTGAATCTGGTGCCATCATAAACAACGTTACACGTGTTCGAAGTTGAGGCTACCAACATTTTTTGCAACAATTAATTCAGAGTATACAACACTGGCGTACTCTTTCGAAAACACCCGTTGTATGTTGAATCTCGTCACACGCAGTAACAACCCTGGCTTACAGATTTTCCTTCGATTCAATTGGTGTGTCGAGTCTTGACGAACCCCCATGGAAAATGCCTAGCATATGAAGTCAGGAAAGCGTGCTGGTCACGCTGTACGCCCACGTCTTCCAGTCCACCATGCTGAAAATTACATGTTGAGGTGTTCATGTAGAGATGTTGTGGAATGTGGCGGGGAACCGTCGTGTTGAAGCCTTATACGTTGTCCGACCTCAAGCGGCACATTATTGAGGAAATCCCAGCCAATTTTTACGGCATTAATTAGGGCGCAATGAGATGATCACCCACAATACCATCCCAGATATTCAGAGAAAATCTGTGCTGGTTTGCTGTGATAGCGGTTGCATGAGAATTGGTGTCGTCCCACATGTGACTGTTCTGTGCTGTTTCAATAACCAGCTCTCGTAAATGTAGCGTCATCAGTAAACAATACAAGGGAAGTGAAATGTGGAACTACTGTGCAATGTTGCAGAAACCACTGCAACAAATCACGCCGAGGAGCGAAATCTGCTGGTCCCAAAGCCTGCACCTTTCTCACGTGGTAGACACGCAGCAGCTGCTCGTGTGTAACACTTCATAGAGTGGAATGGTTAACTCCTATTATGTGCGCAGTGGAGAGGGTGCTTCATGATGGGGTTGCCTCTAAAACATTTAGTACTTCTGCTTCCTAGTTTGGTGTACGGACATTCCTCGGGAGATCAGACCCCCCTCGTGCCTTAAACGTGCCTGTTTCACGTAGTCTCTGAGTGACAGTTGTGGAGGTCTCGTGATGATGTAGCCACCGCACTGGAAACCTCTCATGGTACAAACGTACAACAGCCTGTCCATCACCTTTAACTTCACAGTAAAACAGAACCATGTCTGCCAATTCTTAGTTCGTATACTTCGCCATTTCCACTCGTAACTGAATACATGCAACGTTCAGTGAAGTGTGTGTTTATATTCTACATTCCTCCTCTCTGTGAGGAGGGGAACTACAGTATTCATAATGAGAACAGGAGAAAACCATGACGTACAACAATATTCTGCACCTCTAGGAAAGTCCATTAAAATGAACAAGTTACGATTCAGTTCCACCACAAACTACCTGTGCATACGCTTCGCGCAGACAGCTATTAATGGTAGATCAGCTGACAGGCAGAAACACGTCTCTCTCTCATAAAACATATAAATTTTACTCAAAAAGGGCGGGAGGTAGACAATTTTAGCAAAACACACTTACTGTATGTTGCTAATTTTGCCGGCATTTCATAATCTCTAGTCAAAAATAGGGAGTTGCTTCTGTACCATACATTTTTTGCGGAAGTAGCAGAGGCAACTCTCCCTTTCAAGATGATCGGGTGTGTTAGAGGTGCACGATATTCCAGTTTCCATAATTACTAACTATTACTTTGTTTCTGCCCCGCAAGCAGTTTATTAAATATGACTACGAAATATATTTTTTCTCAGAACTTGGAAACAACTACGGTACTTGATATTTGACCTGGGCCATGGGTTGCCTATCTCAGTGTTTCTATTTCCACCTCAGTAATAACCTATAAAAGTTTGTCTGTATGTTATACATACAAATTTTTCAGCCTGCAAATGAAACAGAGTTTGCATAGTTTTCAGTAACTTTAAGTTACATTTTTCTGTTGCTTTTTGTAAATGCTTCTTTTTCTTTACAACCTGGGAAAATCTGGGTGCTTTTTGAAGTTTCATAGTTTATAAAATTTGTGTAGCAGGTGATATAGACTTGTGTGCAATAGCACTAAATAAGTGTTTCTTTTATTTCCAATTCTGTTTGTATATAAGAAGGAAGGAAGGAATAAGAAAAATGAACGATAATCAGAAATATATTACAGTTTCATAACGATGCGTTATAACCTTATTTATATATTCTGAGCAACCAATGAAATAGTAATCACATTTAAAAATCTTATTCAAGGAGTAAATTCTGTCTTCTGTTATTTTTCAAAAAAAGCTCGTAGTATTCTCAAGCGAATAATATGGCAACAGGAATACGTTCCAACATTTTTAATGTAGTCATATTTTCGCCCTTTCAGCAGGAAATTAACGTTACAGAGAAATAATTATACGCAGTACACCATCCATTATGTTCCAACCGTAGTAATAAATCTGCTGTGTGGTTTATAGATGGCGAATAAATACATAACGCTACAAGTCGTACTATATCGATGTTCGGCGTGAATCATAAAATGTGACATATTATGTTGATAGTAAAGTAGCACAGTATGTAACTGGTCAGCTGCTAAAAAAGCCATTTCATACACAAGCAGTTAATCCTTAAACGATATACAATATTTTTTATTACTGAAATATTTATAGGGTTTAAGCAACAACAACTAAACAGATGCAAGGTCTTAAGGTGAACTAATTTATTGTATAGAAATTTGAGTGATGTATTTATAGTTGTAAGTTGTAAATTTTAAATGGTTCAAAATAAATGCTCTCACTTTGATACAGATATTTTGATAATAGTAGAGTTATTTGATATCAAGCTTTAAAAATTCAAGTTAATATTCAACGTACGCACTTGTTCGCGTGTAAATTGGTTTTGGCACAAAGTCAGGAAAATTAATAACTTATTTGTTGACATATTTTTAATTGTATAGTAGTGTTCCCAAATAGTTGCCACATATCCGTACTTCATTTTCTCTCGAATATTAATAGTTCTAGCGGGTGGACTCGTGTATTTAAGCCAGATAAATTATAATGGCGATAGGTAGATGTTGTTGTGGAATTGTTCACAATGCGCAGAACATACAAACCAAGCTACAGTGTGAAACTTGCTGCGACAGAAGCACTGAACCGTTATAGTTCCTTCATGGTTATATCCAACTTTCCTGAAACCCTGCTCAATCATTTCTGTCCGGCCATTCCCCTGTCCCATGCTTACAAAGCTTACCACAGTCTAAAAGGACACACTGAAAGGTCAACGCACCGCATTCATGAGCTATTAGTCTTTAAATATTTCGCGAGAGAACAATATTCATTCATATTACTATAAATTATACATTATGTTTAATAGAGTAAATATAAGAAAAAGTTTCAATTAACCGACAGTAAGATAATTTGCGTACAGAGGAGTACAATACAATTGCAGTAAGATAATTTGCGTAGAGAGGAGTACAATACAATTGCAGTAAGATAATTTGCGTACAGAGGAGTATAATATAATTGCAGTAAGATAATTTGCGTACAGAGGAGTACAATACAATTGCAGTAAGATAATTTGCGTACAGAGGAGTACAATACAATTGCAGTAAGATAATTTGCGTACAGAGGAGTATAATACAATTGCAGTAAGATAATTTGCGTACAGAGGAGTACAATACAATTGCAGTAAATGACAAATTCAGCAGACAAACTCACACGTCATGTGCGGGGTGACTTATCGAATGCTCATAGTTTCTGTGATGGTGTTGGCACACGATATGACTAGGCACACTAGGCACATCGTGTTGGCACACGATGCACTACTCACCTCCCACGAAGGCGAACAGGATTCGATTCGTGGCGGGGTCAACTCCGGATTTTCGAATATAGATATCGTGTCGAACGATGCCGCTGGTCGGCGGGTTTTCTCGGGGATCTCCCGTATTCTCCACCCTTTCATTTAGATACTTATCCACTCTTACCTCGTTTCACCCATATCGGCTCTCAATACCAAGAGCAGCCGAAATCTTTCGACTGAAACGTTTGATTAAGAAAAGTATGAAGGGATGGTGAATACGCAAGAGAGAATGTCCCAGGAGAGCGGTTTCGCGGCGATCCAGCTGGCCGTTGATTGGTGGGGTGTAATGTGTGCGACTATTGTCCGGGCATGGACCTCCAGCGTTGGTCATCTGAGTTAGCGAGGCGATGATTAACGTCTAGCAGAGCGGCACGCGCTAATCCACCACATTAGGCTGGTTGCCACGCGGAGATGAACTTCACTTCCACCCACACATGGTGAACCGCAGCCGTCTGGCATTTCTAGGCTATTCACAGTAGAATTGGGCACTTTTGAATGCCCTGCTTAAGATCTACTTATATGCATGTTGTGTATTCTCCCACCTTATGAAAAATTAACATTGCCATGGGACTCATCACTTTATTCACGCGTCTGTCAAGTGAAATTATGATATTAATTACGAAAGTAAATACTTTACAAAGTAGCTTATTTTTACACTCCGATGCATTAGAAAAACAGAAAGCGAAAAAAATAAATTTAAATAATCATAAACGGCTATTCGACGTTAAAATATGGAACTACTTTCCAGCCTTCATTACCAACTTTACTAGACGAATGTCACTCAGTGCGCACGTTAAATATATGCAGGTGGAGGCAGTGACTTTTTTCTAAGGTTCATTTCTAAAGTGCTCACTTTATAGTGAACAGTCTTTATCTACTTCTTCTATCATCACCCCTCGGCAAATCTTCGCTTAAATATCTATTCATTAATAAAACAATGTGTGCTTCTAAACTATGTCATCTTCCGAATAACAAGTAAGAAATCTTTCATGTCTAATTACCACATCCAACATTTGACATAAATACTTATTCATCAAACTGGGACATGCGGTACCTGCATGAAACGGCGATTGTAAGGTTCTCACAGGATTTGCCATTCCGACACTACAAAAATGTGACTAATAAACCGATTGTATTTACAGGGTCTTGTTCAATGCGGTATAGCGCTACAATGCAGGTTCGCATGGTACTACAGCTGTATCTGTGCATGCACGAGGCGTGAGTAAGCGCCTACTCCTATGCGCTAGCGTGCTGAGATCTCGTCTATACCTGCCAATGTCAGCTTTAATAGCCGATTATCTTTCTCCCAAGGAAAAACACCAACATATGCTGACGTTCTCACTTAAAAATTACAGCCATGTTTACAGCGCAGCCACATCTTTATAGTAATTTTTCGAATTTTATGTGTATTATTTTAGGCGAAAGTAGAAAGGAGACTTGTTTTCTAAGTTGGTTTTAAGTATGAAAATT
This sequence comes from Dryococelus australis, assembly GCA_029891345.1. NCBI lineage: Eukaryota > Metazoa > Arthropoda > Insecta > Phasmatodea > Phasmatidae > Dryococelus > Dryococelus australis. The sequence continues at coordinate 120,119,330 of CM057003.1, read as the reverse complement.
CCAGTCGGCCTACCAAATTGTTAAACTAGTGCATGCACAGAACATATTAACCTTCTTTTTTGCATTGAGACGTGAAGTGGTTTGCTAAAGATAGTCTCAATGAGTGTATTAGTCTAGTGAGCCTTACTCGTCAGTATTGCGGCACACCACATGCACGCCTGGTATACTCTTAGCGCTTCCATGCTCCTGTACATCAGATATATTTACTCGCATCACAGACTGAATTGTATGTACTGTATGTTGTTTTGTTAGTATATGATATATAATATATATTAGTGAATGAATAAGACACCGATTAATATCTCAAAGTCTATATATGTTATCCACACAATAAAATCTTACACAAATTACCGTTAAGTATATAACGCTGCCCACAGAATAATATCTGGCATGAAATTAACATCCCGTATTGAAAACTTCTAATAGTAGGATACAGTTCCTTGGCAGATTTGGGTGATACTCGTTATGTTTATAACACACGAAAATCGTGCAAGCACATTTTATGATAAACAGGGCATTAGCTGTAAAAAAATGTGTTTACTAATGTTAAAATCAATGTAAAGGAAAGTCTGGAATATGTTATGTTATAATAATGAAATCTACGACTTTATAGTGTATACATATGTAGAGATAATATTTGTGAAAATGAATAAGACTTAATTATGACAACATTGTAGTTGAATTTGATGCGTTTAAGATTAAGTAGGAGAGCTGCATCATACTGTTAAATATATATTATAAAATTTAATACCTATGTTATATTATACTTCAGTAGAATGATTATGATAACTTAACGCCAAGGGCGTGGGGCGAAGGAGCACCAGTGTTGTTCATGCTCTGTCATTCCGGTCCCCCGGTGCTCATTTTTCCTTCCAAATTTCCCTTTCCCATAAAACAGACCATTTTCCTTCAAAATCTACTAAATTTCCCACTAAATTTCGCTTTGTTTGTCTCAAAAAATCACCAACCCTCCGACTTGCAGAAACGAGCCGCAGAAAGGTACCTTACGATCAAGCGAAAGGATATGAGAGGCTCGCTTCTCTAGGGGAGAGCAGTAGCGGCCATATTGGTTTTATAGACATAGGTATGCCAAATCGATACACGAAAACTGGGATCGGAGCCTGAGCTCATCGTCAGCCATCTTGATTCGGTCAGCCATTTTAACCCCCATGTTGGATACCGGTTACCTTCATGTACGTTTGATGTAGACTTTGACAATCAACACAAACATTTCCCATAAATACCTAAGGCTGTTCCTGAATTTTCTGTGTATACTTGTTAAGTTTATACATTTGCGTACTTGCAGGGATGTATACTAGTCGTATACATGTTGAAATTATTCACATTAGTCATCATCTACTTATGCTAGACTGGTTGCACATTCTGGCGTAAATATCAGAAACTATGTGACAAAAGAAAAATCTGGTCCAATATGGTGTTTTATATTTACGTTACAACTTCTATGGTTATGCATTAAGTAGATGCATATAATCTTATAAACATTCATTTATTTATGTCATGGTTTTGTAATTGATATTTTACTTGTTTAAGTGCTGAAACATGGCTTTAGTCGTGAATGAGGAATTAATATGTTCATTAATGGACGTGTATTATTTGTAGGACAAGGCGACGCAGTAATATTGTTGTACATTGGTTGCTTGGCAGAGCAGTAAGACAACAGGTGTGTGTTGTTTTGAACGAAAACTAATGCAAACAAATATACCAATATAATATCTGTGTTTGGTCATTGTACACTTAGACTACACATTGAACAAAGGAAAAACAAATTTGCAGAAACTTATCAAAGACTTGTACCTCGGTATCTTGAGGTTATGTTAATCTGTTCAGCTTGTCTCGATTTCACAAGTATTTATACCACATCAATAGCCTAGGGATATTGCTTCATCACGTCATTAAAAGATTGTAAACAAATTAGGGCAGTTGTTATGTGATTTGTTGTATTTATTTATCGTATGTAAAGGGGAATTACGCAGAAACTGGCATTTTCCTCGTCCCTCCACGTATCTTACCATGTGTTTGAAGTATATACATTGATAACAAAAGAAATAGAAATACAATTCAACGGGGTTTCTAGTAACTTTAAATGCGGATTGCAAATGAAATATTATTTGATAACATACACCTGGAAAATAGGCTACATACGTCTACAAAACGCACATAATTTTATTCATAGTTGGAAGCACATTTACCAAACATACAATTATTTACGAATACAACAGAACGACATTTTGTAAATACCTATTAACATTTTAATCTTGCGAGCTTTATAACCACTAAACATACAAGTAAATTTTCATACGAGAAATACAATATGGCGACTGTCGTAGTACGCTAGTATGCCCAGCAAGTAAACAATTTCAAATAATTAAAAAGTATACTTATTATTAATACTACACCGGAAATTGGAAGAGTGCTAGTGTACACATGGCAACTTCACTTCCGGTGACAAGTACGCACAAGTACGCACTTTTTGAGAATTCACAAACAGCCTAAACATTCCAAAAAATTAAAACTTTCCCCAAAAAAATTGTTGAATTAATTTTAAATGCTTGTTTTAAGAGAGCACAAGTGACTAGAACAGACCAGCAAACATGTTTCGACGTCACCCTACCGCCATGTTGGACCCAGGTTATCCTGATCTTGACCCACGACCTCAACACCATAATCGTTACCTTGGATGACCTTTAAATCATAAACTCGAGAATAATTTTAAAGGTTGAATTAATCTGTAAAAGTGAACAAGCAAATTACTTACCTGGCTATTAACACCATCTTATAACCAGCGACCCTGAACTTTGGCCTTAACCTGGATACCTTTGATCTTAAAACCCAAACATTTTTCAAACATCCCAACAAATTCCTAAGAATGCATAAATAACTCTAAATGATTATTATTTTTAATTATTTTTCTAAAACACTTTTTAAAAACTAACATTTCCGGAGATCTTCCACAGCACTACTTCCAGCAGACGACTAACCTCGCCCTTCCCCCTTCACCTATCAATCACATTGTGTTAACATTAACCTCTGTACCCACTTACTTTTGCTCATTCTGTCGAATACACTCCAACTGCCATTTTTGTTTCGTTTGTCATTTGTTTTCATTTTCATCACCAAAATGACACTGATGACTCCAACCATCATGTTAGATTTGGATAGCCTTCACCCTGACATCTCATCTGTGTTCTTGACCCCATACTCATGACTGTTAATAACCAAAAACCTAAAAATATATTTGAGAAAATTTTGTATTATACAAACACTTCCAAAAAAATTAATTTATTAAAGACTTGGTTTTCTTTTCATAAACCTTTCGATCGAACATTCAATCTCTCAATCAGTTAGAACACCAATCAGCACAAATATTCATATCATAATCAGCACCACACTACACTCCACAATCAGAACCACAAGCACCGCCACAATATACACCACAATTAGAACCACAAGTATCGCTATAATCAGCACCACATGCATCACAATAAGCACCACAATCAGTTCCAGTTACACACAAAGTCACACACCAATCCCAACTAATCAATGCAACAATCAACACACCGATCCACACCAATCCACACATGAATCCGCACTAAACTAAACATAAATCCGCATCAATCCACACCAATTTTTCGCAAACTTCCTCCACAGTCCAATACAACACATGTCAGTCCTTCGATCAAATCCAATACTTGGATCAATCCCAACTTCGATCAATTCCAATCCTGAGCAATCCTCCTCCACAATCCACTGAAATTCATATCAATCCTTCGATCAGTCCCAATCTTTCGATCAATCACAATATTTCTATCAATTACCAAACCTTAGCAATTCTCCTCTCCAATCCGCACCAATAGATATCAATCCTCCCTCCCAATCTATAGTAATATAAGACAATCTTTCAATCAATTCCAATCCTTCGCTCCATACAAATTCTTCGATCTATCTCAATCCTCTGATTATCCCCATACTTCGAAATCCTCCTCCGCAATCCATACCAATCAATGTCAAATCTCTTCCCACAGTCCTAAAAAATCAACGACAATCCTCCGATCAATACCAAACATTTGATAAATCTCAATCCTTCGATCAACCACAATCATTCGATCGATCCTTCGATCATTCCTTCTGTTTGTCCAACACCCATAATTATAGAAATTATATTCGGTTATCAACAATCTCCAAATCTGTATATGCCGACAGAATTAATGTTTTGTATTAAGTAAACTATTCAAGCATTTAATACTTATATCTACTATATGCAGATATTTCCATTAATAGTCGAGTGCTCAGACCATCATCTTAAAGTTCTAAGGGAAATACTAATACGACACGCAGAATTAAAAAAAAAACAGCCTAAGGTATTTTTGGGAAATCTTTAGGTTGATTGTCAAAGTTCACTCCGGTCTACATCAAACGTCAAGATCAAGGTCACCGGAATCCTACATGGTGGTTAAAATGGCTGACCGAATTATTATTGAAAAATACTGGAAATGTGAGTTTTTAAAAATAATTTTAAAAAAGTTATTTTTTAATATTTTTTTTTATAAATTGTAAGGAAATTTTTCAAATTGTTGACAAAATTTTGGATTCAAGGCAGAGGTCATCAGATTAAGGTCAAAATGGTCAAGGTCTTCTAGGTTCAATATGGCTGAAGTAATCAGCAATGTGATATATTTGGAGAAACTTTTATGAATTTATTCAATTTTTTACTATTTTTATCGAGTTTATGTTTTGAAGGTAAGCCAAGGTCATTGGGTTAGAGTCAAGGTCAAGGTCAGAATGGTATAACATTGCAGCTGGGGAACATCATAACATGGTGGCGGGTTGGTTCCAGTCACTCATCCCCTCTAAGCCAAAACATATAAAATGTTAATTTTTTATATTTTATAATGCTACATGTATATAAGGATTTTCTGAATATTTTGGAATTTTTTGGAATTTTTGATTCCAAGGTCAAAGATTACTGGGGTAGAGGTCAAAGTTTAGGTCAATGTCACTGCCATCCATCATGGTGGTTAAAATGGCTGAAAATATGAAGATAGCTGATGGTCGGATCCGGTTCCGATCCTGGTTCATGTGCATTATTTGGCTTACCCTATGCTAAAATACCAATATCCCCGCCATTGCTCCGCCTTTGAGAAGTGAGCCTCCCAAATCCCCCAATGAATCGAAAAGTACCTTCCTGTAGCTAGTTTTTGGAAGTAGGCTCTCTGGTACTTTTTCGAGGGAGTACGGGTAGTTTTGAGGGAGATTTAGTAGATTTTGAAGGAAAATTGTCCATTTTAAGGGGACGAAGGGAAAGTTTAAGGAAAAATGACCACCGGGGACCAAAATAACACAGCATTTTCAGCTCCAATGCTCCAACATCACATGCTGTTGGCCAAAAGTTATCTTAGTCATTCTACTTTTGTCGTATCACGTGCAATATCTAGTTTTTTTATTATGTGTTGTAAACCAGGTTTCCTTCTATAGACAAATTTTCATGTTGCCAAAATCTCCTGAAACACAATTACTCTACTTTCCTAAGGAGCCAGCTGCATAAAGTATATCGGACTTCATCTCGCTGTTATTATTGTGTAAATCCTACAGGGAAGGATACACCAAGTTCTGGTACATAACTGGAGGAAATTGTTTTCATGTTTGCAGTAGAATGGTGAAATGTTGAGGTTTACATGTATATACAGTGAGTCTGGTTCTGAAGCAGCAATATGTTTCGTTTCAGATATTTTAGTTACGACAAAATTCCGACTTTCAGCAGGAAAGTTAAGAAACCTCGCCTCGATTTGTTAAAATTATGGGGCTGCTGACCTTTCTTTACGAGCAACAGAATTAACGTGCTTATAAAGGATATCCTTATATATGTTGCCAAAATGCACAAAAAATATTATTATTAGGTCACATAGGCCGGTTCTAGGATATTGAGGTCACGAGCGTACATAGTGTTATAAAATTAACCTGGCAAGGGGTTTCGGAGAGGACACAAACTGGCACTATCCTTTTTGCAGGGGAGGATAAAAAGTGGTGCTATCCCTTCCAATGTTATTTCAGGATTTCACCCACCCCTCCACCCCCTAGTCTTTGAGCTTTGATTGCTCATTGGTTGAGGAAGGGCGTCATTCATAGCTTAAGCCTTTTTATAAGCATTAGTTAGTCATAATTTCCGAACTGTTGATGCTATAGTCATAAAATTCGTAACAATCACAATACCCGATATTCATCATGGTCGTATGGTCAATTAGTCATTATGACCTCTCTGATAAGGATAATTATGCATTAAGCTCTTTTATATAAATAGTTAGTCATAATTTCCTAACCGTAAAGTTTATAGTCATCAAATTCATACACATCATCCTCGATATCAATCATGGTGGTAAAGTCAAATATGACTTAAGTCATTATATAATCATAGTTATTCATAATGGGCTATCTATTGAATATATAGTGATATAATTCATATCATAGGCATCGTCCACGATGTACATGAGAGAGAAAGGGTGAATTATGTGTGAAGCCTTTTTATAAGCATGCTCAGTCATAATTTCCGAACTGTTGAGGCTATTGTCATAGAGTTTCGGTCAGAACACTAAATGTTTGATTTTTGAATTTAGAAAAATGAACTTTTAAGTTTGATTACCACAAATCCCAATTAATGTAATGCCATTTTTAGATTAACAGTTTCAAATTTCGGACAAGCAACATAATATTATACCTATCTTAATTTTGAATTTAACAAAAAAATTTTTTTGTTGGATTGCCAGTAAAGGTACTTAACAACAAAGTTATTTTTGGAATACCGGGTTAGAATCTTGGTCAAAGCACAAAATATTATTTTATTTTAGAATTGAACAAAAATTTATTTTTGAGTTTGATTACTGCTGGGAGTACGTAATTAATTGATATTTTTGGATTACCAGGTTCAATTACCGGGCGAGTCACTTAATATAAAAAAAAAACTTTCATGAAATGCATCGAATAATGCAAGTGAGTTAGGAAAGAGAAAAGTACACTTACTTGCAACTACTGTTCACTAGGTTTCGGCTCAACAACTGCGGTGTTACCTTTTCGAAGTCCTTTGCTCGACTGATGCTCAACAACTGCCGTGTTACCTTTTCAAAGTCCTTTGCTCGACTGATGCTCAACGACTGCTGCATTCGCTGGTCTCGACTCGTCGGTGTGGACGGGGATGGCAGTTGTATAATATAATTGAGTGATGACATAATCATGCATATCCATACTTGCCTAACCTAACTTACAATGTATGCACATGAATAACCATGTAATTAGCATCGACTACAACTGTAATAACAGGTTCGTCTACTTACCAGGTCACTTCTTGTAATTTTGGGAATTTTCGAGACTACCTGGTTAGACTACAAGGCAATGCATTTATGTTATTTTTTAACTTGGATTTTTTTTTGTTTTGGGAAATGCAAGTGCAGAATCACACATCGTCTGAAAGTTCACAAGTAGGGATGAGTTATTTTCCGGGAAAAAATTGGAAATGAATTGAATTAAGCAATCACGCATACAGACTCTTCGGAGAGAAAATGAGCTGTAGTGCAACCACACGTGTTGACGTCCCATTGAGAGCGGCTGAGATCCAAACCACTCGGCCGGCGATTCACAACCGAAAAAGCTTGAAGAAGGTAATTTACCTGCACATACACACATTTTTACCCCAAAATTTTTACACCTTGCAGGCTTACCCATCATCTCAGTTGGTGTGTATCATGGCTTGGAGCGCCGAGCGGATGGAAGCTCTGAGGAACTTTCAGTGTATTGTTACGGAGATGGAATTCTGGTCAGTAAACAAAAGTTATGTATTAAAAGTAGTATAAATTATTTCCATTAAAAACCGACAGAAAAGTTTATGCCCACTAATGTGTATATGAATTCCAATTTTCAAGATAGATTTGACGTGTACGATGTCATCACAAACATCGATTGTGTAAAACATGATTTATAAATTCATGCTCTATCATTCCCTACCATCCATGTATTGGAAAATAACTGATGCACTTATCATTTGCTGGGGTTATTTCAATTGAAGCAATCGTTTTCGAAAGGAAAAAAGGGAAATGCACTTGCATTGTGGAATTATTACCGACTTAATTTCATGATCAGTGTTAAGATTGGAAAATTTATAATTTGTTAAAATTTCGAGGATTTTTGAAATTCCAGGAAGTGCACTTGCATTTACTTTTTCAATCACACAAGTCAATACTTCGCCAAATGCCGAGAGACTGACATGTTAACACATAATCTGAGGTATCACATCTGACCTAAGGTGAAGGGGGAAATACACATACAAACTTTCATCCAACTGCTGTGGAACTACCAGAGACATCAAGTCATAAGGTGGAGAGCCGACAGGATGGTAGCTCTGATGACCGGTGAGTGGATGGTATGAAGATCGACATTCGGACAAACTACTCAATAATCATTGGATTGAAGAAATTTTGAGTTAGATTCCCAATTAGAATGTTTAACTAATTGCATCTTTCCTAACCTCCGAGCACTGACGACTGGTGGGTGGATTAATACTGACTTTATTTCCTGAACAAGACATTTTAAAAATAATTAATTTTACCTAACTATTGAAGAATGTGCTATTGCTGATAAATGGATTAACACTAGATTATATTATCGTTCAAGATATTAACATTTTATGTGTGCAATGAAACTATTCACACATCATCACTAACTTTTGAAAACCAGCTCTCGATTATCACCATTGACATATACTGAAGTGTATATGTTTATCACCTGCATTTTATTTATTATTTACATGAGTTAGACTGCCATTTGTTTCTCTCTTGCTTTAGTTCAACCAATTACAACCATGCAATCCACCTCCAAAATTGCTTCTCAGTATCTAATAACTCATATTCGATCGGCTGCAATATTGGATTCCAAGAGTTTGAAACAAAACGAAAAGGTATTAAATTAGAATTATTATTATTACCACACTCATGCCCGCCTCATCACACATAATGAAATAGTTAATGAATATGAACTTAATATACACACAAACCTACCAACGCATACACCCATGCATACACACACGCATACATCCAAACATACAATTAACAACAACAATACAATTACAAAGGTATGCACATGAATATTTAGGTATTATGCTTAAGATACAGAGTAAGAAGGCATCACTTAACATAACACCTAGCACATGACTGAAGATCGTTCACATATATTAAACCGTATTTGTTTATCTCCTGTGTTCAGCTACTACCAAAGTTGTTCCCATTGGTTAAATACGCACACACGTTCGAATGGCATTTTGAATAGAGTTTCACTTACGAAGGATGGTAATTAAATTACAAATAATTAAGTTCGAGCTTGGAAGTAGTCTATGTCGCTTCGCAGGTGCCATCACCTGGGAACCACAGCAACCGAGGCTCTAACCCGACTACACAATGCCTGCTACAGAGAGACATCTATGCAGCTGAGAATGTGTTATTTACCATCGAGCCATCACATAAGACAGTGCGATGACTCCGAGCGAAAGAGAAAACGCTGAAAACGAAAGTGAGACTTTCGTCTTACACTGACCAAGCCATAAACCATGGAACCTGTATAAGATGGCAACAAAAAAATTTCGGAAGAAATGTTCCTGTTATGAGATCTACTAGCACAGGCTAATCACCATGCATAATGCACAAGCCCGTCACTGGCTATGACTACATGCATGAAAACTACATTGTGTGCACTATGCTATTACCTTTGACAATGTGGGTGATGATATTTATAGCTCGATATACATTGAAGCATATAATGAGAATGTACATTCCCGTCTGCAATGGTGCCAAACTTTCCATCAACGTTTCAAGATTTATCAATCTTTACCAATCGTTACCAAGGATGGTAGGTTAGTCTTACATCAGGAGAGTTGAACGCTCATCCGTCAAGATTAAAATATATGTAAACATACAAAAAATAATTATTATTTACCGAGACAATTCACAAGCAAGTAGTATGTATGTAGCAATTAAACAACCATACAGGATAAGTAGAGGTTATTTTATTGTGTATCAACTAAGTTCCCCAGAGTATTGACTTAATGAGAATCCAAATGAAACATTATGTATGTAATGAACTGAAACCGTCTACCCACCTACCAATAAAACACAACGGACAAGAATTAAATACCCCTATATGTTTGAGAATGTAGTCCATATTTCACATAATGTAAAGACCACTTATAAATAGCATTTGCATATTGGTCAAATAACATGATTTAATTACACTCTATATACAAATATTACCATAACCAAAGCTAACTTCCGAGTAACATATGCATGACACTGTGCATAACTTATATGGATATCATATTTCAACACACTACACAACAAACACTTAAACAATATACCATTCCATTACCTATCTCACGCTTTCTAAACTGTTTCTCTACCGAGCTATCATGGGTTGTCGAATATCAAAGAACTACCTACTATCCAACACTCAATCAATGCCATCATCTATAAAAAGGGAGAAAAAAAGACTCTCAGAAAATATGCAGCTGAGAGCTATAACTAGGAATGCTACACGTTCATAAACTGCATAACAGACGTATGTAATTAAAGCATACCAATATAAAAATATTTTTTTCAAAATTTTTACGTTTGAAATGACAAATTTATCACATGCCTCAATGGAATTACTAGACTAAAAACACAGAAAAACATACCTCGCAAAACATATCTTATACAACGAAATAATCGCATACCTCAAAAACATACGTTATACCTCAAAAAACCTACCTTGTACCTCAAAAATCAAAAAATTTACATTAGTCATTTAAGTGAAACTACTAATTATATTTTAATTATAACCTAATTTCCATACATTTACTATTTACACAAGGTTATTCAGAAATTTCCCATTGAAGATAACTAAGATATGAAACCTTGCTTTAACTCTAATCGACACCAAGTTTTTTAAATAGATTAGTTCGCTTCGACAAAGATAAATAATATATTCAGTGAAAAATGTCTAAGTCAACCATAATAATAATATGTACATTCTATGCTTCAAATCCCGACGAAGATTAATATGTGTATATTGTTTTGCTAATTCCATGTCATTATTAATTTAATGTAGCGTAAACAATGTCCAGGTCATCATATAGAATAAGTTGAAAAAATTACGAGAAAAACAGCTCACACATTTCAACCGAATCTCCTAAACGGATAGATATCTCGAATGGTAGACGCGACTACGACCGACCAACTTGCTAAGGAGATGAGAGCGGAACAAATTCCAAAATTTCCGCAAGGAGTGGCATGTCAACAAGACATTTGTTCCCACCACCCAAAGAGATTACACTCACTTAATATTATAACATGTGAGGGTATTCATAAAACACTTGAAATTAGCATAATTACCATACGCTACAGAACATATGTAACATGCTAACGCAATACAACAACAAAACCTACATCGATATCAGCCAAAACACACACACAGGTACAGGCACACACACAAAGAACCCGAAATATTGCAATTTTATAGACTAGCTCCACTTAAGGCTTTCTTATATTGACCCAAAATGTCCCGGAATGACTCAAAATAACCCAAAATTGCCATAATGACCCAACTATGACACCAAAATTACCCCTTATGACTTAAAAACACCCCTCCAAATACGAACATGATGAAGGAAATACATAATGATTCGTCACTTGATATCACTATGGTTTACCTAAACACAATAACCCTTTACACATTTCGTGTACATAGTTACATACGAGGTAAGAAAATATAATTTTTATAAACAATATCAGTGTTATTAAACATATAAGACTTCAAATTAATTAATTAAAAAAAAAATTTTTTGCTAAACACATAAAAGTTTTTTTCTCCATATATATCTTATATACAAGAAAAATAAAATGTTTATACCTTAGTTCGATGCCAAGCAAAGGCAAATACCCAAACTCAGAAGGACATAGGTCCGAATATTCTGCCCTGGCATACCTTTATAACCCGAAGATATTCTATTTAGTAGAGAGCATTCGATACAAGAAACATTTATGCTAGAGTCATCTAAGGTCCTACACACCATTCACTTATAAATAGTACTTTAAAATTCATGTTTTATTAATATTGCTTGATGCATTCATTTACTTTTTTTTATAGAATTATATGTAAATTTTATTTTACACAATCAATTTTGTCAAAGGTTTATTTACAGAAACAGAGAGCTCATCATCATAATCATCAGTAGTATCGTTCATTCCTGAGCGTCGTGTCCCCATAAGTCTTGATTTCTTGTAGACTTTTGAATCGAAGAATGCCATCCTGACCATTGTCTGCTTGCTTTATGGTGCTCTGAAATGGCAAGCCAGTGATCTTGGACACATGATCTAACCACCTGATTGGAGCTCTTCCGCGAGGTCTTTTACCTTCTACATTGCTCTCTAGGACAGTCTTCTCCACATTGTCATTGCTCCTCCTCAATATATGCCCAAATAACTGAAGGATCCTCTAATTAGCGTGGGAAGATAGTCGCTTAGATGCACTTAGCTGTGCAATAATGGAAGCATTGTTCCTTTTTTGAGTTCACGATACCCTAAACATTCTGTGCCTACACCACATTTCGCAGGCGTTTATACGATTATAATCAGCAGCCTTAATAGTCCTTGTTTCACATACTTATAAGAAGAGAAAAAACATAAGAGTTTGCACAAGGCGCATCTTAGTGTTATTCGTTTATTCATGGTCACTCTTCCTAATATCATCCTTTCCTTCTTTTAATTTGTTCCTCACAGCTTCCGTGTTACAGATGGTCGAACCTAGGCAGACAAAATGCTTTTGTTCTTCCATCCTACTTAATCGACCAGTGAGTTGGGACTGTGATTTGCGATAAATGATCATACTTTTGAATTTTAAATGTTAACCTCCGATCCATATTCCAAACTCACATTGATCACTCTATCAAGCAGATCGGCGGGCTAATCCTCACTGCTGGCCAGAAGGGTAGTGTCATCGGCGAAATGCAACTTGTTGATTTCTCTCCCCCCGACTAAAACACCACCATTCAAACCATCAAGTGCCTTTCTTACTATGCATTCACCATAGCTGTTATAAAGTTGTGGAGACAGGATATAACCCTGTCTAACACCTTTGGAAATGTTGAAAAAGTGCGACATATAACCACTTAACCTCACAGCTGTTATGATGTTGACATACAGGCTTCTCAAAAGTGATATAAGATGTTGTGGAATGCCAAATTCATGAAGCACCTCCCATAATTTCTCCCAAACAACACAATCGAAAGCTCTTTTGTAGTCGAGAAAGCAAATAAAATCTGGAACGCAGAATTCACAAGCTTTTTAAAAATCTGTCTCATGTTCAGTATTTGTTCTCATGTTACATTACTTCAACAAAACCCACCTGTTCTGTTGCTATATGAGGACTTTTATATGGCTGCAGTCACGGGTTCAAGATGTATAACAAGATTTTGCTGGCATGTGAGATCAGGACAATGGTACGATAGTTACTGCAGTTTCTTACTTAACCTTTGTTATGCAGTGTAATTAGGATATATATGGACCAATCATTTAACTACTCTTCTGTACTCCATATTCTATCGCATAGCGAGTGAAACAACTCTACGCGTTCATTTCTCATCATTTTCAACATCTCACCAGATATGCCATAAATTCCTGGAGCCATAATATCTTTAAATATTTCATGGCATTCTCAACTTCACAGCAAATAATAGGAGGTTCTTTACCGGTTTCTTCTGTTTGTCCCGATAGTTCGGAGCAATCACCATCAGAATCCAAATCTTGACAGTACTGTTGCCACCTCTCTCTAGCGGCTTTTCTATCTCCAATGAGGTTGCCATCAGCATCTTCTACCACACAAGTTAGTGGTTTAAACTCTCGGGTAATATTATACAGTTTCCTGAATAGTTTATAAGTTTGGTTGAGGTCTTTATGTTGATTAATTTCCTCGCATATGTTATGAATGAACTGTGACTTGTCTTTCTGCAGTTACGTTGTATGTCTCGACACAAGGACTTGTAATTGTCTAGTTCTTGGGTGGTCTGAATACCTCTTTTCTATATAATGCTTCTTTCGTCGACCAACTTTAAAGTAGTGGGTGATATCCAAGGATGTTTTACACTTGTTTTTTTTTATTATCTTATTTGGGAAGCGATAACGATACAGATTCTTTCATTCTCAACATATCGCCATATCGTTAAATAAATATGTAAACCAGCATTACCTACAACCCATTAATAATTTGATGTCATATAAATCAACTATATAGTCCAAACCTACATCTACCAATCGAAAATTGCTTAAAATTTACTCATAATATATTGATGCCGTAACATACTCGCTGGTAAATAAACAGACCAAAAATCAATTTCTACATATTTATCCAGACAAAATATTTTAACTTATCATATCCCAATTAACCTGAATGTTACCTACATCATATTGTTTGCACCGAACACTTCCGTTCATACCTTTCGAAACAACATTGCAGTCATATAAGCACTCTTTCATAATATTCCAGTGAAGTACTCTGATAAACCATTTTATCGCGTACATATTAAAATAATTCTATCACCCATACAGTATACCATAGTAAGCGAACCAACCTTGACGAAATCTTATTCCAATTAAAAATGTTAACATAGCAATGCTAACGATGTAACAGAAAAAAAAGTCATTATAACTATCGATACGCAATTCCCCATACCATCAAACATTACCAGCGAAACGAATATACCACACAAAGAATATATATTAACCATCGTAAGATCCATTATGACTAGCATTATCAACACACAATACGTACAGTTTATTCAACTAGACGATACTCAGCACTCATGATATCATATCAGTCCTATAAAACACTGCTGTGAAAAATATTAGAACCTTGAGAACTATATTATCATATCGTACAAGAATCTTGCTTCTAGTAAATTGCTTATATCTCCATCATACTGTAGAATTTAGGAAATCAATACTACTTTCAATCACTCGCTCTATAAATATAATCCAGTTATATCTGAACAGATTGTAATTGAAACAACTGTTATTCTTTTCCTCAACTTATGCTAGGATAAAATATTTATTTAACTATAAAGTAAATAAAAATAACAGACTTCCATATATTATATTTTATTTCAAAGGGACATAGTATTACTTATATACTCTCGAACATATTCTCCATTCAACATCCATAGTTACACTTTGCTCTAATTTTATAGTACAAAGCTTATTGTGAACTGTTAATGTATGCTCATTCGTATATGCAGCATTGCAGTTAACATATACAAACATGGACGTAAGTATTCGTACTGTAAAACATGTTAGTGTAAGCGACGTATAACTCCAGTAATATTTCGTGTGCATACTCTATTCTCCTTGGTTAACATGTATGAGATATCTCTTAATACAACACATCAGCCACACGTGCAAGACCATACTTGTGTGTGAAAACGAGAAATGTTTACATCGTAACGTCAAATTCTTCCCGGACAGAAGTATTCGTACACTAGGCTGTGAACAAAGAAACAACGGACAAACTAGTTGTCTACCACACCCATTATCTCTAAGGTGTTGACAGCATGTTAACCAATCTGTATTGAGTAACTGGTGGGATACATGTGGTTCAAATGGGTCGCAATGGAAAGTAAGCTACGGTGAAAATAAGGTGGCTGATTGTCTCATTAAACTGTAAATGGATATCGTATTCCGAAATTGCAAACATCGATGGAGAAGTCGTTCGCTGTACAGAGTATAACTAAGCAAGTCAAAGAAATGAAGTTGCTAATAAACAAATGAAGAGTTGGTCTCCCATTGTCTACACCTAGTGCGATAGCTTCTTATGTTAGAGAACAATTGGCAAATAAAGTGACACCCTGTGGAAAAAGGCGTCTCGTCAGTCGTGCAGGATACAGAGCTAGGGTACCCAGAAAGAAGCCCTCCATAAGCAAGAACAATCGGAACAGCAGATTAGAATTCGCAAACGCTTATGTAGGAAAGGACCTTGATTTATGGAACAGTGTTGTTTTCTCGGACGAAAATAAATTCAACCATTTTCATAACGATGGTTGTGTTTTGGTTTGATGGATGCCGAATACTGCTACCATGAAGCATGGTAGAGGAGGTGTTATGGTCTGGGGGTGTATGGCCGCGTCTGGCGTCGGGAAACTGGTTTTCATTTAGGGAACTATGGACAGATTTGCTTATTTACGTATTCCGATGGAAAATTTGAAGATGAGTGCAGATAAACCTTGTTTGGGAAACGATTACTACGTCCAGCACGACACAGAACCCAAGCATACATCCGATATTGTCCGACTATGGGTATTTATAATACGCCTCACACCATATAACCCCCAGCAAATCCCTCGATCTCAACCCTTTTGAGCACCTCTGGAGTGAACTGGAAAGAAGTGTACGAAAACACTATAGCTATAGTAAATTTCAGCTAAATGAATTTCTTCTGGAGGAATGGCATAATATCGGAGCAGTCACAACTGGAAATCTGGTGCACAGTATGAGCAAGAGACTAAGGAAAGTGATATACAGGCGAGGTAAGCACACCAAGTACTGAGGGACTGAAATCACCATTATTTTTCGTTCTAGAAGATTACTGTTACGTGAGTGTACAAATACGTTTGTCCAACATAAAATTCGTCTTAAGAGGAGAAATATTAATTTTTGTGTATGAAGAACGTAACAATTGTATCATTATTGTGTCCATAACGTTCAAGTAATTAGTTATCTTTATGTATATCAGAAGTACTTACGTTTGTTTTTATTGTGGATCCTACAAATAAATACTTCGGTTATTTCCTAGTAGCTGTATGAATACTTACGTCCATGTTTGTATATAGGACTTGTAGCTGATTGCAAATGGACAGTTACTATTCTCATGTTGACTGGCGTTAGACCCAGTTGTGAATGTCTTGCCGCCAGAGCGTCAGGATCTCAAAAGGAATATGAGAAAAAATCATTGGAATGGTAGGGTACGGGGGCTTCTCCATGCCAGGATACTAGATCAGAGTATGAATCTAGTGCCCTCTACGATGCTCGTTGGCATGACATCGCTACCGTTAGTATGACATCATCCACGATGGTGGCTTAGTATCCCTGAGCATACGATTTATGTGTGAGATATTCATATTTGACGTCATTAGCACAGGAGTAGGAATATGAGAAAACCTTCTCATCTCCAGCATATTCACAACTGACGACGTTTGCAAAGCCGATTACAGAAAGAGAAAAATCCTTGGCTAATGTTTATTGCCATGCGAGTTTCTACTAACCGCACAATGCATGCCAAGGTTATAATTTGCTTAGGTGCTTCTGGAAGGGAGACAGCCTCATGCTTATTGTCTAGTACTTAGGCCCATGCGAGTATTTCTCATAACGGTGTAATATCTGTAGAGAACATCAGTGCCTTCAGCGAGTCCAGAGGGAGAAAATGTCAGGATGGAAGTTTTATTTTCTGGTAGGTGTGTAGGTCAATCAGAGTATTTGCTTCTCCTAACCATGCAATCTCTGCCGAGAACATCAGTGATGGGTTCAGAAGGAGCAAAAACCTTGCTATTTCGCATTTATTTTCTGGTGTGAGTCGGCCAATGGTGGCATTTCTTCAAGTAACTGTACAATGTCTAAGAATGGATGCATGTGGGACACCTGTCAACCAGGCGGCAGGGATTTGGGATAACCCGTAGAACACCATTGATTCCTAGCGGGTTGTGTATCCGTGAGTAAATATGCTAATGCATGTATTTTCTTCTCCTTACCATATAATGTCTGCCGAGGACGTCAGGCGAGTCCTCCAGGATGAAGAAAACCTTGCTGGTTCGCGATAACAAGCATAGTGTCTGGCCAACATAAGATTTTTTCTTCTCGTAACCGCACAATGTCTGCCGAAGACATCATCACGTCCTGAGGGAGCAAACCTCGCCGGCTCGCGATATATGTATTATGTCTGGTGAGCGTGTTGGCCAATGTGAGTTTCTCCTAACCGCACAATGTTTGCCGAGGATGTCGTCGGTGAGTCCCAAAGGTAGAAAAACCTCGTGATGTCTGGTAGTGTGTAGGCCAAATGCAGTTATCCTAACCACACAACATATGTCGTGAGCTTATGCCGTTGCATGTATATATGCTGTTTCATTTCCTCACACTTGCCATGCAATGGTGGTCGTGTGGTCAAGGCATCGGACCGGTAACCCAAGGGAATCCGGAATGATCCCGCACACCTGCTGCAGTTTTTGAGTTCACAAACAATCATTCCCAGTGATCCCCGATTTAGCGCACCACTGCTGGCAATTGGTGTACCAGCCCCATGACGATACCAGTGCTCCTGGCTACGTCCGGTCGAACTTGCTCTGGTCGCCATCCACTCGGTGTGCTTGTGGTAATAACAGATTGCAGAATTCAGAAAGAGGGGGGGCAATGTACTCGAATGTTCTTTAGGAGGTGCTGGCGAGATCGGAATAAGGGCAATGCACTCGAAGGTTCTTCAGATGGTGCTGGTGTGGATTGACAGAGCGTGATTGGCAGGGTGACCCCACACTTTCCGACCCCACACCCAAGGAGTCATAGCCACACTGTGGAGTCGTCGGCGGAAACTGTTCAGTATGAGAGAGCATGATGCCGTCCAAAGGAAAAACAGGAAATATCCGAGGGAAAAAGGGGGGAAAGTGACATCAGCCAATACGGTGGTTATGAATCCCTGATACCCAGCCCCAAGCTCCAGTGGTGTACCCACCTTTTATTACTGCATAAGGCATTCACTATTTCATCAATTACCTCCAACAAAACAATTCTAAACAGATCTCGTCAGATATGTTGTAACTTTCATCTACGCAGCATTTCTCAAATATTTTCTTCATTTTCCTTTACTTTTTTCCTTAAAAATAGGAGGTACATTGTTGTTCTCAGCAACCTTCGAAACATTGGTTTTAAAATTTTTTAATATATTTAAGATCTCTGGTAGAGAAATATTTGTACCTTACACACATGCCACTGTCATGGCGTGGACAAGCCATAATTATACAGCTTGCCTGAATGCGCCATCCCACGTGTAATGTGATAAGGATATCGAGCAGCGGAGATATGCAAATAAAACGTACGATTCCCCAAACAGGGCCGGAAGAATAACAAGGACGTGGCGGAGTGATATAGGCTAGGCAGATAACTGGAAAGAGGGCTGTTCTGCCTCGATGCCAACCAGAGAAGATGTAGAAGAGGGCGAGAAGGATGGCGATGTGCCACCCATTGCAATCCGTCCACAAACCAGCTTTCGGTATCATGCGAAGTGGGAAATATCGGTCCAGTAACATACCACAATGTTTGCCTCATTAGGGTAACGTTAATATATATGAAATATCAGCTCGTCCAATATATTGGCAGGTAAGTTAATGTGTTTAAAACCCGTATGGGAATAATAATCTGTCAAACCACAGAATAAATAAGCACTTATTCAATTATAGGGTAGCTCTAAACCGTTGGGCACGACTTCCCAAAAAGTATAGATTTAAAGAATAAATAATAATAAATTCAATATAAATATTAATGTCTTAAAACTATAACATTGGCGGTGGTGCCGGTCTGATTCATCCAGTCAGTGAGTACAACATAAAATAATAAAGGGAACTAGGAATATATAACTGTTAAAGTTATATATTCATCACATGATGTTTATTTTGTACTAAGGGTACGGAATCAGATTATGACATGATATGAAGAAATAAAACTTAGGTAATTAATAAGTTAGTTATAAAATGAGATAATGTTTACTAGGTTGCCTATAACGAAGATTTGTATTTGAATGTAAGGGTTCAATAATTCGTCTGTGGAACGAAACCATTTACGTAGGGAGAAACATGGGATAGAATTTTAGCTGCCATATGGAAGGAAGTGCATGAGGTGCATGCGCAAGAAATGGCGCGACCCTTTGGCAGTATGTTGTGGCAACACACGCGCGAAGCACGCATCAGCACTTTCATATGCCACGAGTGTCGCTGTGTTTACAAATCTTCACCGTGAAGCACGCTCATGTTATACACTTCCTTATGCATGCATGTTGTTAAAGTTTATGACATAACATTTGAATAAGTTTTTACATTTGAAAACTAACTGATATGCTCCCTGAGAAATAATTACAGTAACGGACACGAACTTGATGAATTCCATTGGCCAACCCCACGGCCATCGGGTGTGATAGAGGGACGCCAAGCCAATAATTTAAGTGGTGCACAGACACCTTATTTCGACGTGACGAAGGAAAATCGAGTGAAATGCCAAAGGTTGTTAACAAAATTGTATTGGTGCCCGAGACACACGCACTTTGACTGTGACTAAGCTCACAGTTTACCCACATCCACCCAATTGATGCACGCACTTAGCCAGGAGGTCAACCTTTAATTTCGCATTAGAGACCCAGGACATTTGCGGGCTTGTGGCGGACTTGTCACCCGACTAGAGAGGCCTATTGATTGCTCTGCTGACCTTATGAGAGTTTCCAAGTTGTAGAGGCAAATTGGATTCACGGGACTTTTCTGTGGGTCCTTGTATGCTACACAGTGAGGAAGTGTACCACGAGGGCACTTTCATTTTGATCTCGCTAGTGGAAGACATGAGTGCAGAAATGTATTGTGTCCCGTAGTATTAACGGTGGTTAGTTGGAAGTATGTGTAGAATTTTCAAGCCTTATATAGACTATAAGTTATACGTGCTAAGAAATAAGTGTGTTTGTGTAATCATTACATTAAAATTTAATTTAAAAATTTAATTTGTTACCAATCAAATTAATATATTTTGCATCTCCGCGCACCTTCATAGTTAAGTAATTTATTCCAATATAATAATTTACTTATTTAGATCACAAAGCAGTAACCAATTTATAACGCTATTATTATAAATGCTTTTGAAAAAAATGTTAAAGAAAATACACTTGAGAACAATCAGACAATTAAAAAACATATTAAATGATGTTTACATCTGAAATTAGATTATTTCTATGAAATAATTCATATAAAAGAGATTGAGGGAGTATGACAGTTTAAAAAATTTAAAATAGAAAAGTTTGTGTAATATAAATGTAAAACATGTCGGTGGAAAACAAGTAAATGTATTTTCTAAAAAATACTTAAGCTGTAATATAATTACATGGAATCTAATAATCTTAATATACCAATAAGGCAAGACACTAAAACAATATTTATAAGTTCCAGATCAATTAATGTTGATGAGTAGCAGCAACCAGCAGTCCGAAGTAAGTAACTGCAGCAGCAGCAGACACCTGTACTGGCATCACGCGCAGAGAGGTCACGGTGTACACAATCATTCTGCAGTATCAGCAATACTGGTTAACACAGTTCTCGAGACTTAAATTATGCAAGTAACAGGTAACCAGTGGTTTCCATATTATGAACACATCGCTAACACTACAGTCTGTAGGGACCAGACACATTAAACACGCAGTATTTATGTACTTTGCAGCAACTACACATCAATTTATGTATATTGCCCACGAGATATAACATTCTGATGATTAATATGGAAAAGAAATTCAGTATTCCTAAGATTTTACAATTAAATTATTTTGTCTTAATTATATTACTGTACATACTTCAAAGTGTAATACACACCAAATCAAACAGCATATGCCACACTGTCTGACAAAACATAACAAATAGTTTATACATTAAAACTATTATACATTAAAATTATCTGTATATGCATAAAATTTCAAGTATTCCTAGTTAGTTAAAAACACTAAATCACTATTAAGGGAAACCAAACTCCTTTCCAAAATTAACTGATATATAGGAGAATGCAGTTATTATTTAATTTTCTGTTAGTTTTACTCTTTTAGTTAATATAATGTAACAATATTCATACTATATGTAAATTTCATTCCATTATTCCTTTCCCTAGTGAACTGATGTAGAGTTTATTTGGAATATGTTAGAGTAAGCCAAAAAATTTTAATCACACATCAATGCTATATGGAAAGTGTCAGTTTGTTGTGCAATTTATTTGTTTCTCTTTCAGTTTTATAGTTTTGTATACATGTAATATTGTAACTGATGGAGCAATGACTGTAATTAACGTTTCTTTCATAACCATTGCAATTACATTTATAATTGTTCGATACATAAATATTCGAGTTTAAATTTATAAAATGTCCAATATTAACGAAATTTTTAGTCAAAGCCTCAAGGATTTTAAACAAACTATTTGGACACTGCAAAGGACAATGAATGAACTGGCCGACAGTATGTGAACCGCCCGAGGTGCGTCTGCTGCGTGCATGTGGAATACAGTTTGTGCATCCCTGTACTTTACAGGTTCAAGGCCCTAGCAGTAGGCACTTCACAGTCAGCGAAACGCCAGAGTAGTACACACTTTGTGCATACTGTACTTTACAGGTTCAGTGCCCAAGCAGTAGGCACTTCACAGTCAGCGAAACGCCAGAGTAGTACACACTTTGTGCATCACTGTACTTTACAGGTTCAGTGCCCAAGCAGTAGGCACTTCACAGTCAGCGAAACGCCAAAGTAGTACACACTTTGTGCATCCCTGTACTTTACAGGTTCAAGGCCCCTAGCAGTAGGCACTTCACAGTCAGCGAAACGCCAGAGTAGTACACACTTTGTGCATCCCTGTACTTTACAGGTTCAAGGCCCTAGCAGTAGGCACTTCACAGTCAGCGAAACGCCAAAGTAGTACACACTTTGTGCATCCCTGTACTTTACAGGTTCAAGGCCCCTAGCAGTAGGCACTTCACAGTCAGCGAAACGCCAGAGTAGTACACACTTTGTGCATCCCTGTACTTTACAGGTTCAAGGCCCTAGCAGTAGGCACTTCACAGTCAGCGAAACGCCAGAGTAGTACACACTTTGTGCATACTGTACTTTACAGGTTCAAGGCCCTAGCAGTAGGCACTTCACAGTCAGCGAAACGCCAGAGTAGTACACACTTTGTGCATCCTGTACTTTACAGGTTCAAGGCCCTAGCAGTAGGCACTTCACAGTCAGCGAAACGCCAGAGTAGTACACACTTTGTGCATCACTGTACTTTACAGGTTCAAGGCCCTAGCAGTAGGCACTTCACAGTCAGCGAAACGCCAGAGTAGTACACACTTTGTGAACAGGCAGGAATGACATTTATTGTAGTATCGTAACAGAGTCTTCATTTTCTCTTTAAATGCATACACACGATCATCCTACCGTAGTGAAGAGGGCTTCACCCCAAAACCATTTTCCCACTGCGAGAAGACTGCAGAATTAAAAAAATTCAGGACTTCAACACGGAGCTACCGAAGAGCTGAGGACATATCTTATTTGAAGTGGGAGGGTGATGCTGCAGCGTCAAGCCTTAATTATACAGCTTGCCTGAACGCGCCATCCCATGTGTAAATGTCGCAAGGACATCGGGCAGTGTAAATAAACAAACCGAACGCGCGTTTACCCAAAGACAGCCGGGCGAATAACGAGCGCGCAGCAGCGTGATGTAGGCGAGCCAGACAACTGGAAGGAGGGCTGTTGTCACCTCGATGCCAACCAGAGGAGATATTGCAGAGGGTCAGAAGGATTACGTCGTGCCGCCCGCCATAGTCCATCTACAAACCAGTCTTCAGCATAATGCAAGGTGGGAAATATCGTTCCAGTAACCAACTACAACGTTGGCTTCATTAGATTAACTTAGATATATAAAGTATCAGCTTCTCTGATATGTTGCTAGTTAGTGTAATCTTTGTAAAACCTGTATAGGAATAATATTAAGTCAAATTATTGAATAAAATTTTTTTTTTAATTATTGTGTAGCACTAAACCATCGGCTATGACTTCCAATAAGTATAGATTTAAAGGATTAATGATTAATATAAAAATCAATATAAAGGTGTAAAATAATATATAGCACCACGAAACTCATAACTTACACAATACTCAACCAAAAAATTAAACTGTATTCCTATTTTGATAATTTTTTATATTCACGAGATAAAAGTAATTTGTTGAATGAATGTGATGTAAAACTAATATTTTTTTCTACAGTCGCTTTATGAACAGTGTTTTTGCTTAACTTTTAATTTGGTCTTTTCTGTTTTCTGACATACTATGTTTGATCAAAAAGCTTCAGTGCACAACAAAAGTTTCTAATGGCATCTGGAGTCCAGTAACTTTGGAAGTATACTTACCAATTATCATCAAAGAAGATATTTAAAATGCTGCAGAAATTAATTTCTATTTATTTAACACACCATTCATGTAGTCAGACTCAGTCAACCATGATATAAGATATGATAGATTTGCCGCTGTAATTTCATTCGTTAGCTTTATTCCTGAACTCTGCCACTGAAGGTTTTTCTAACATTTTAAATTTCTTGATTTCACTTTTGTTTCAAATACATAGTAATGAAAACAAAATTAATTTACTATAAAATAAAAACCTGCAAATAATTGATTTAACAAGTGTCGTCACAGTCACAAATATATAATACTAGAAAGCCGACTCGCCGCGTAGTCACCAATCGCCAGATCATAATGTGAACGCAGAACAGCAATGCTTTCTCTATGAATCACAGCATCACCACGAGTTTCTGGACCGCTATGTGCCACGCGCGTTGTCAATGCCCTCTCCTGACTGCATCCTTCCTTCGTCAAGTGGAACCGAGCAAGGTGGCTCAGCGGTGCACTCGCATTCGGGAAAACACTGGTTCGATTCCTTCACCGACCATACTAATTTCAGTTTTCCATGGTTTCCCGAAATCACTCCAGGGCAGTAGCAGAGGTGGGTCCCAGACACACGCCATGACCGATTCCTACCCAATTATTCCCCAATACCCCTTCCCTGTGCAACTTGTCGACGAGAAGTTAACGCCCACTTACCTACATACCTACCTTCTTCAAGTGGACGCATTTGAACCTAGAACCCTCTTTCCTATCCTGAAGCGATAAGGTTCATATTTTTCCTTTTAGTATTTCAAAAGATATGAGACGCTGTATTCAACATTGTACATACGTAACATTCAAATTATATTATTTATTAGCAGTTACCAGTTGTGGATATTATCTTTGTGCCAAGAGACATTCAGTATACATAAACTGTTTGCCATTTAGACATCCCCACTCCCCGTAAGCTTAGCGCCAGGGGCATATGCCCCTCCTCCTCCCTCCCCCAATTACTAGCTGGGACTCTAGTAGGACGTAATAAACTGTGCACAGCCGATGAGTCCAGTTGCGTCTCTCAGTGCAGTTGATACAGCCTACCTCATCGGGACATAGGCAAGACTCTGTCATGGACCCTCACTTTCATTAACTACAGATCACTACAGGGTCGGCAGTAGGAATATATGTATGCGTCTCAGAATGCCTACCTCCCAGGGATGAGAAACTATTTTACAACGACCCCAGGCGTATCAATGGAGCGTCTTCGGGCTTCCGTTCTCTGACTAAAGTTGTTCCCCATTACATTACCCGTCACCTCTAGTAGTTTGTCTCAATGGTTATGTAACAATCATTATTTGCCTGTAAAATAAATTTTGTTAAACATAATACTGTATGGAAATTTAAAACATGACTTTTAAATCCCCCTTGTTAAATTTTCCGAAATATTTTTGTTTACAATTTTGCATATCTCGTGAACACTAAAATGGTTTTTCTGACATGATATAATGAAAAATATATTCTACACTATAGTTATATATGAAATAGCACACTTACAAACAATGAGGACAAGTAAAACAGTATTTCGTACCATTATAATTAATAATATTCTAGTGACCACGTGGAATTCTATTACAACCTTACTCTGTAGTCCAGTTATGAGTTTAAATTCAGCTACTTTCGTCTAAACCCATGTGTAGAACAATTCTGTCGGTGTGAGATATCTGGGTGTCTAGCGTACGGGTCACTTACTGGCGTCAAATTGGAGACTTCGTCTGTCTATTAACTCACATAGGAATGAATTAGGAAGTAACATTCTAAGTAGTACATTTAATCTCACTTTTAGTTTTGGTAGTGCTTGTGGAGGTATTTATACGTATAACTTTAAAGTCGTAGAATTCATAAATGATATTTTCTAATTGGCCAAATATAATAAGAATGTGAAGTTATTTGTTACATAAACATGTATCCAGCTATCCTGCAATTGCAAATATCTATTATTACATCATTTGAGAGTTTTTCGTTGTAGTACACGGCCAAATACTTTCCTCGCATCAAGAAAAAATATCGAATCTTTTTCAATTAGATTAATTCAAACTTGTTTCAACTCGAACTAAATTTTTAAAGAATAAGTTAGGCTGTTGTATTATTTTATCATTAATAATTTTTATTGCAGTATTATTTATATTGCAGTATTATTTATAGCGAAAAAAAATGGTTTTTAATGTTGTATTGTTAGCAGTAAAGAAACCATGCTTGCATAGAAGAAGATTACTAAGTAATAGGTATTATTGCATAGAAGTAGAGTACTAAGTAATAGGTATTATTACATAGAAGAAGAGTACTAAGTAATAGGTATTAATGCATAGAAGTAGAGTACTAAGTAATAGGTATTATTGCATAGAAGAAGAGTACTAAGTAATAGGTATTATTGCATAGAAGTAGAGTACTAAGTAATAGGTATTATTGCATAGAAGAAGAGTACTAAGTAATAGGTATTATTGCATAGAAGTAGAGTACTAAGTAATAGGTATTATTGCATAGAAGAAGAGTACTAAGTAATAGGTATTATTGCATTGAAGAAGAGTACTAAGTAATAGGTATTATTGCATAGAAGAAGAGTACTAAGTAATAGGTATTATTGCTTAGAAGAAGAGTACTAAGTAATGGGTATTATTGCATAGAAGAAGAGTACTAAGTAATAGGTATTATTGCATAGAAGAAGAGTACTAAGTAATAGGTATTATTTTTTCCTTTTTTATTTACACATTAACTTACTTATTAAAAGTAAAATTACGAAATAACATATTTTATTTTAATCATAGCCGCTATTTAACCTTGAAAATACAGTATGTTCCAGTACTACGTTATTACTGTAATTAAAGTGTATATAAAACCAAAATTCTGCCACTAGCAAATATACATTTCAGTGTTTCATATTTAACTAGAATTACCTGTTTTTTTACCTCAACTACAGAGCGTTTAGGGTGTGTTCACATATGTGTATTGCTATATCTTAAGAGTCTATGAAATTAATTTCATTAGAATGGGCTCTAATTTATCGAGCCTCTAACTGAGAAAGAAGTTAGCTGTATTTACACAGATATATATTTAGTCTCGGAGAACAATATGAAGAACTTATCTTCAGAGCAGATTCAAAGTGAGGAATCTCAAGCAAGGATCTGTGTGGGAGGGAGGAAGAGCCTCTTTAAACGGATGAAAACGCCACTTTAACCCGAATTCTCCTTCTAATTTAATTTCGTCCTCGCGACAAGCGCCAACCCGAGTTTATGGCTGTCACTCGCGAGGCAGGGCAGTTTTCGCCGGAGACTCTGCCTTCAGCTTTGTCAGCTGCAATAAAAGGCTTTACGGGAATGTCTTGCGTTAGCTAAAGCCCTGCAGACGCAGCTTCGTCATCTCATAAACCTCTCTATCAGCGACGAAAATAACAGAATTAATCTAAGGATGAACGAGATGGCATTTACGTGCGCTACCGACGATTACTGGCACAGAGGACACGTTTAACTCAAATTAAAATCGTCGAAGGCTGTCTGACAACTCCCAGGAGCGTACTGTTTAACTGCGCATAGAGATGATGCCACCTAATGAGAGACTATTTTATTGTTTCTGATTAAAACTGAATATGATGAGTTTTCTTCAAGTAATTGAATTTCACTCAAACTAAATCATAAAAATATAAGCGATATGATGTACAAATTTTAGTTAATAGTGTTCATTGCCTTTGGGGTTAAATTTGAATGCCGTAATTATTATTGTGTCATTACGGCCAGAAATCGAATATGAGTCAATCTGATTAGGTGTCTCTTGGTAGGTGACAAGTAGATAGAAAATGTGCCTTCGGGGACATCAGGCTTCAGACTGAGGCGACGAGGCGCACAGCACCATTTTGATTTGTTCCTTTTCTCCCCTCGGAATTTCCCGTTTTCCCTTAATAACCCATTATTTTACCCCCAAAACCGATCTTTTTTACTTAAAATGTATCTTTCTTTTTTAAAATTGCCTCGATTTTCAAAGAAAAATGGTATAAAATCGCTTTCTTGTCAATGTGGCTGCCTGATTCCTCGTAGTGGCTGAGATGCTCAGAAAGCCAGCCACCTTATAAGGAATCTGAGGAGTCGATAAGACAACATTATATTAATATTATTTTTTAATTTAAATGTATTTTTATAATTATAATAATTTTAGGCCTAATGTAAGTATTGAGTGTCATATATCACCGGACTCGTCTTTTCAAGACGCAAACGAAAATTATGTCATATCGATTTTGTAACCAAATGTTAACACATCCATATCACATTTAAGAGGTATGCCCCTACCTGCTGCCCAGTATCTCTGCCCACACGGCTCACAAGTCATTCGTCATGTAACGAAATGCTCGCGATGCACTCGGCTAACCTTGTCAAAACAATCGCTAAACGATCATACATTTAGGAATGGATTCATACATAAATAAGTAGAATTATTTACTTTACTTTATCAAATAAAATAGACCTTAAAATTGATCGAAAATGTATTTTAAATTTAATATCTGTTTTAAAATTATAATTACATTAAGTTCACACTGTGCCATGACAGATGCTATCTTAAAAAAAATATATATGTCATGAATAGACGGGACTCGAACCCACGACCTTTTGAATGGAAGCTAAGTAAGTTGAACTATCATCTAGAGAGGCACCAAGAGTAGCAATCCTTACATATTTTTATATTAGCTACCAAACTAAGAGGCTACCGTTCTCTTGCACAAATATACATACATTCATATATATGTGTGACAGTTTTGTTACATATTTTTTAAATCAACGCATATAGGCTATCGTTAATGCCCACATGTATTTGAGAGATATTTCAGTTTAATTTCATGGCAATTACCATTAGAATCTTTTTAAAGGAGAATATTGTATAAAAACCTTTCGTTACTTTTTGAATAATATATGTCTACGCTCACAAGATTTTTTTTTAAATCTGCATTATGGAATTATGTAGCAGATTGCATTTTCTGCAAGGTGGGCTGTAAGAAGCAAATATTTATTGTCACAGGTGAATATCATTTGTGGTTTATTAGCGCCAGGCTCGTGAAATTTAGTTTTCAAGTATCATTTATAGCTTCAGGAAAGTATGAATGTAAGAATATATATGCATATATATTTCTATGTATGTCTTTGATAAGATATCCGTGCTTGAAGCAACATTTAGCAGAATATCTCGACTAGTTCTGAGTATTTCCAAAAGGTACAAACTGCAAATCGTACAGGTTTATGCTCCCACTTCAAGCCACTCAGGCGAGAAGATTGGAGTATTTTACGAGAACGTAAAGGAAACCTGTGAGAAAGGAAGTGACTGTCATTTTCAACTTTTTATTGGTGACTTACATGCCAAGATCGGCGCCTGTAAGCAGGGTGACTCGGTGGCGGGCAACTATAGGGTAGATGAGAGAAATTATAGAGGAGAGAGACTTGTACAATTCGCCGAACAGTCACAAATGCCTATAATGAATACATTTTTTTAAGAAACATCCTTCCCGGAATTGGACATTGAGAAGTCCTAACTTCAGCATTAAAAATGAGTTAGACTTTGTTCTTTCGAATATTCCTCACATTGTTAAAGACGTTTCTGTTCTGAACAAGTTGAACAATGCCAGCGATCACCGACTAGTAAGAGCAAGTATTTAAGTAAATGTAACATTAGAAAGAACTAAGGTCATAATAAATAACACCGAAATTAAAATTCTTAAAAACTTGGAGGAAAATAGAGATCAATTTCAACCGACGCTCCCGAGGAAGCTTCCGGAAACAAATGAAGAATATCTGGCAACAACGTTAGTCACGATTGTACAAAAAGTCGGCGGCTTCTGTCATAACTACATCCAACAAATAAAATACAGTTATAAAACAAGAGAATTATTAAAAAGAGGTGGGAAATGATTATTTGATTTAATTATGATATGATAGAGTATTCTGAGCTGTGCAAAACTTTGAGGGAATTAATGAAAGTTGATTTAAAGAAGTACAATGAGGATGTTATAAAAACAGTTTAGAGGAGACAAGGAGTTTGAAAAGAGCAAAGCGAAAGCACATAGTCGGTAAGAAGCAGATAATAGCAATTGATAGAAATATTGGCAGAATTACTAACAAAGAGGAAATTTTTGACACTTTCATAAATTTTTATTCTAACCTACATGACAGTATAGAAGAAACTCCAAAATACTCCGACCTATCTAACGTGTTCAAAAAGCCTGATACACTCCCTTTGAACAAGGAACGACTACTGGCAACGACGGTCTTTCAGTTGGTGTTTTGAAGCTAGTTGGTGAGGAATCTATCAATCACTTGACTAAAGTTTTCTCTTCTTGCATACACAATACATCAGTCCCATTAGCACGAAATAAAGCTACGATCATTCTCCTACACAAAAAAGGAAGTATTCATAACATTGAAAACTACTGCCCTATATGATTGTTGTCTGTGCTGTACAAAGTGTTTACGAAGATCTTGTTAAACCGAATTAGTTCTATACTTTATTCAGCTTAGCCCATTGAGCAAGCAGGATTCCGTAGCAGATTTAGCACAATGAACCATATTAGTGCCCTACGAGATCTAATTAGCCCAATAAATGAATACCAAATGCCTCTTTGTGTAGATTTTGTGGATTTCGAAAAGGCATTCGAGTCCGTAACTCGCAAGGCGGTCCTGCAATCCTTAACAGAGCAGGTTGTGGACATGGTCTATATCAGAGTGCTCCATCACATTTATGACACCTCCTCAGCCTTTGTCATTGTCAGTGTGCCAACTACAGACTTCCGCATTGAAAGAGGTGTTAAGCAAGGTGATCCCATCTCTCCGAAGTTATTTTCAGCTGTGTTGGAGATGACGATGTCAAAATTATAATGGGCAGAAAAAGGAAATATAATATATGGCATAAGATTTAATAACTCAAGATTAGCAGATGACGTTGCACTCTTGGCCAACGACATTGAGGAACATCAAACCTTGGTTTCTGATCTTGCCTCTTGTGTGTAAAACATTTGGCCTGCGCAAAAATCTTTCTAAAACAAAAATGATGTGCAATAAATGGGTCACAGCGAGGAATATAAAAATAAATAATATATCTTTAGAAAACGCCAGTGAGTATATTTATCTAGGCCAGCTGGTAATATGGAAGGAGACGCAAGACCACAAATTTTCCGTCGCTTCAAGCTGGGATGGCAAGCATTTGTAAAACATTATATAGTTAACAAATCAAATATGCCCATAAATATAAAGAAAAGAGTTAACGACCAGTGCATTATTCCAGTGCTGATATACGGTTGTGAGACCTGGAAACTCAATAAATTTACAAAAGGAAAATTTAGAACAGCCCAAAGAGTTATGGAAAGGTCAATGCTGGGTTTTACTACAAAAGACAAAGTAAAAGCAACAGACATAAGATAAGTTACTAAAGTCAAAGTCATCTTGGAGAAGACAGCCCCCTTGAAGTGGCAATGTGCCGGCCATGTTGCTTGGATGAAAGACGAAAGATGGACAAAGTCAGTGTTGGAATGGAATCCGAGAAACTATCGGAGCCTAAGAGGAAGATCATCAGGCCATTGGGATAAAGATATAGGCAGGTTTGCTGGAGTTGACTTGCAGAGAATCACCCAAGACCGTTCTATCTTGAGATGACTATTGAAATTCTACCTGAATTCCTAACTATAAGAGGTCACATCATTTCATGATTAAACTGGCTGATGATGATGATGAAGTCTTTGTATGTATCAGATCTTTATAAATATAGTGATTAGCATATATATTTGCTTAATACGTGATGTTTAAAACGAAAACACTTCATAAACGACTAGTTACGATATAGGATTAAAATAAGAAATAAACATTCAAGTATTTTGTTTTTAAAATTAAAAAAAAAAAAATACTACAACCACACTTAAATTTTATATCAGTCCTTTGTTTAACATGAAACCAACTAGGTTGGCACTTATAAAATTCGTGTCAACGTGCAGTAAGCTTGAACGCAAAGTCCTTACAGCAAAAGTGACACTGATTAGCGACTGACAGTTCTGTAAATGATACACTGTAGGCCATTTGAGACATAACCATCATCGATCAAAAGTGTTCACACTTACCTGGGCTACTTGCATATACACTTTGTCATATCACGAACTGTGAATATTTTCATGTGTTCGAAATCCACACTCAATAAAAAAATATCAGCTTATTGCCCATGTGTTAAGTGAACCGAATCCGCTCGTTCTCAGTTATAGATGATCTACATAATAGAGTGTCTAGCCAGAGGTCTTGAGTATCATTTCTTCTTCCTCGCTGCATACCTTCTTTATGCTGTCATCAACCCTCTCTTCGATGTCATGTACATTATGTTTAGGTTCTTTTGAATGCCTTTTATGTGTGCTCTTCATTGTATGGTTCTTGTTTACTACAGCTGTATTCTCGTGATATTATATTTCACTGCATCGTATTTTCTACCTCCTCTGTAAGATGGTTTACTAAATTTGGTTTTATATATGCCAGAAACGAACGATCATCTTTTGTCGAAACTGTTTAATTGCGAGCAACGTAATATATTCGAAAACCCCTGAATGAAGATTGCTTCAGGGAAAATCCATTTGCATTCACCTTCATCTTACAGGTTATTTTCGTAGCTTTGCGATCACGAAATGACAGGTGTACATCGGATTCACTAGTTAAAACAGCACTAAGGCCTGTTTTCGCTGTAAAATGCGCAGAGGAAGTATGAACTGCTCGTTAAACATCGATGGATGATACATCACTTATGGATTGTTTAAAAAGTCTTTTTAAATTGTCGATGCCTGCAAAGAGTTAACAGCAGTTCTCACACCGATATCCCATGTGGATAGTACTCCTTACACATGAATTCTTTATATGCCTTCGTGTTTATTAGCCTTTGCGAAAATCTTGTCGTTGTAGCTGCATGGAAGTAATTATGAAAGCTAAGAACTGCTGGTAGCATTCAGAACTGAAGTTTTCTGCTTCAAGGATGTTGCTGTGCTTGTCACATCAATTACCTCCTCAGTACAGCTCCAATTCAATGTTGACAGATAACACTTAGCAGTTTGGTCGGCGAAGTGAGAACATGAAATGACATGTCGAAGTCTGTACAGGTCCACCTTCACTTCTGCGAAGTGTTATCTGTAAACTTTGCGTTGAGGTTGTAAATTACACGACCTGCGCTGGAAAATCATCGAAGCAGAAAACCTCAGCCGTGAGTACAATCGGCACAGTTCTGTGATTTCTTCAAGACTTCCATGAAGCTAATGCAACAAGACTTTCGCAAAAGTTAATGAAGCACGAAGGCACTAAATTAATGCATGTGTATGAAATACCGTCCCAACAGTATATCGGTGTGAGCAGAGCTCTTAACTGTTTGCACGTATCGACAGCTCTAATATACATTTAAATCAATTCAAAATTGATGTATCTTCACTTATTTTGAACAAGCATATCATACTTCCTCTGTGAGATTTACAGAGAAAATTGGTCCTAGTGCAAGTTTGACTTGTGAATCAGTTGCTATAACTATCAATTTGTCATCTTACACTACGAAAATTGGTCCTAGTGCAAGTTTGACTTGTGAATCAGCTGCTATAACTATCAATTTGTCATCTTACACTACGAAAATAATATGTGAATGAAGACGAATGCAAACTGATTTTTCCTGACTCATTCTGCATTCTGGTATCAACTTAAAAATTATGTTACTCCAAAACTGTCAGCTTTGACGGAGTGTTGAAAACCGCATATGGAAGGTATGCCGCGAGGAATAAGAAATGGTACAGAAGGTATCTGGTTTGACATTCGATTCGGTAGATCATGTACAACTGAGAACGAGCAGATTCGGTCTACTCTACACATAGACAATATATTAATATATTTGTCTTTAATTCGGAATACGGACACATGAAAATAGCCACAGGTCATATACTTGCAAGGAGCATAGGTAAGTGAGAAACCTATGGTTCGATAATGATTACGTCTCTAAGAATCCTACAGTATATAATTTACAGAGCTTTTAGTGGCAATTCCATGTCGCTTCTGCTGCAAGTTCTTGGCCTTATAGCTTACTGCACGACATCACTGCTAGAATAGTTGGTTTTCATTTTTAACGAAGGACTAAATAATTTTTTAGTGTTTTCGTAGTAATAAAATTTAATAAATTAAAAAATATATACTTGACTAGTAGGGAAATGTTTCTTCATACGCAAGGGGATCGGGGATTGCAGCCGGAGCCAGCGGGCT
The DNA here is from genome assembly GCA_029891345.1 of Dryococelus australis. Taxonomy (NCBI): domain Eukaryota; kingdom Metazoa; phylum Arthropoda; class Insecta; order Phasmatodea; family Phasmatidae; genus Dryococelus; species Dryococelus australis. The sequence goes on along the minus strand of CM057003.1, from coordinate 120,084,842 downwards.
ACCAAGCTGTGACATCATATGGCCGCCATGTTTCCATTTCCCCCTTAAAATTTCCCTTCGTCTCCTCAAAATCGACCAGATTTCCCGAATAATGTCTCTTTTTCCTTAAACATTTCCCTCCTTCCATAATAACTTCCTTTTGACGTTAGCAGAAATGTTATCCACAGAAATGTCCAATTTTTCCCACAGCAGGTATTGGTGACACGTAACTCCTGCGAGGGGGTTAGTGAATACGAGCGAGGAGAGCTCGATTCAGGACTCAGAAACTTTCACCATAGACATTTGACCTTAAAAATAAAATTCATAAAAATTTCTAAATAATATATAATTACTAATTATTTAAAAATTATTAAAAAATTAAAATAAATAAATATTAAAAAATTATAAATAATTAATTATTAGAAATTAAAGTTCGCGAGATTCCCCCCCACATTACTCACCTAACAAATTGTTAGCAGCCCTTCACCCCCTTACACATACACAGTCAAACATCTTGGTAGGAAATCATCATCATTGTAGACGACCGACATCTTGGTAGGTGATCACTCTTTTGGTAGGCGACCACCTTCCTGCTAGGCGACCGTCATCTTGGAAGGCGACTACCATCTCAGTAAATGTCACCCATCCACCATATTGGAAGAAAGTGACCATGACCTTGACATCACGACATTGAAAACAAAAACTCGAGAAAAATACATACAAGTCGACAAGCACATAACATTACAGACTAATTCCACCATATTAGATGCACACTGCCTTGACCCCATGTCGAACGACTGAACGACTTGAAAACATTAAGTCCAGAAACAAATTTTCAATGTCGACAAGCATATTACATTACAGACAACTAACGCCATGTTAGATGCAGACTATCTCGGCATTGAATACATGATATCTAAATATCTGAAAAACATATACTCGAGAAAAAACTTAAAGTCAACAAGCACATTACATTACAGAAAACTACCGTCACATAAGATGCGCACTACACTGGCCTTCACCCCATGACCTTGAATGGCATTGAAAACAAAAAATTCAAGAAAAATCCATGCGAATATACAGAAGCTAGCTGAGAGGATGAAACATTAACGGGAGATGCTGTCAAACTGGCCCTCTCAGTTGACCTCCTACTGCTGACAATATACACGTATGCATGCCCTATTATGCACACTGACGTTGCACCAATCGTACTGCACTCTTAATACATTGTTTGGACACCTACCAACCAATCACCGAGTTGCCAAGTGACTCTTGCCGACTGACACTACAGACTGACTCCTACATACTGACTCCAACAGACCGATCCCTCGCAAAGACTAACCCATAAATGGCCCTTAATGACTGCTAAATTATGCCTAAATGACCCTTAAATTACCCCTAAAGATCCCTAAATGACCCCAAAATGACCAGCTCCACATTATCCTCTACAACCACTTCCATCACAAAGACACCTTAAGGGCCCCTAATGACTCCTAAATGACACATAATGACTCATAATAACTCCCGAATGTAGTATGTGTAGTACTCATTGTGTTGCATGTAGTGCTTAGTGCTATGTGTGTGTTGCAGTTTGCAGTGCATTCAGTGTTGATTGCAGTGCATGCGGTGCTTATTCCAGTGCATTCAGTGCTGATTGTGCTGCGTGCAGTGCTGATTATGGTGCATGTGTTGCTGATTGCTACGCATACAGTGCCGTTTGTGGTGCGTGCAGTGCTGATTGTGATTAGTGCGGTGCTGATTTCAGTGAGTGTGGTGCTGATTGCGATGCATGCTGCATCATGTGCGATGTGTGTGGTGCTATGTATGGTGCTAAGTGTGGTGCGGGTGTGGAACGCAAGTAAAATTTAATTCCCCCGTGATTTTAAAATAAAATAATACTAACCTACCTCCAAAAGCAGAAAGGTGAATATTTGTTATCATAATAATCTCGCTTTAAAAACTATTTATCCAGATCCTTCAGTATATTTCATCGCTTCCTGGGTAAACTGTATCAGCTTTTTGCAAAAAAAGTACGTAAATTACAGCAGGTGCAGGCTCCCACCATGCTTCCCATTTGGTCGCCGAGTGAAAAAATAATTCTTCATACAGACCAACCTCTCATGCAGAGAAACATTATGAACATAGGTGAAAATCCGATCGTAGAATCAGCACTGAGGACAATCATTAGCGATGATGCAGGGCGTGGCTCCATGTTTGTTGAGGTCAAAAGGCAGGCCTTCGTATTCGCAATTCGTCTTCATGGTATTGGAGCACTCTGAAAAAAGCCAAATAATTGTTCGCCCAAGAATAAAACAAGCAGTATATATATATAATTAATTTTAATTGATAAATATAAAAACATAAATATAAGAATATTAAATTAATAAAAAAATATGTTGCACATTATTATGTATGGAAATGTAAATATTTATTATTATATAAATATCCGAATACAAAAATATTTCACTTTACCGTATACATAATTTTTGTAGCCTTATGTATATAAATATGTAAATATATAATTATCTTGAATATATTTTTAACATAAATTTATGGGAACTTTTTTTTCAATATATTACATTCATAATTATGCATAGGTATACAAATATTTATATAAGTTTTAAATACGTCTTTATAAAATTATTTAATTTTAACTTATACATTTTATGTATATGTATAGGTAATAAAATATAAATACCAAATAATTTTGTATTTATTTAATACATTTTTATGTATAGGTATATATGTATGTAAATATACAATTATTTTCTATTAATTTACACATAATTATGTGTTGGTATATTAATATGTCAGTATGAAATTATTTTCAATTTATTGTATAAATTACTATATTTAGGTATATATACATAAATATGGGAACATAAAATAAATGTATTATTCTATACTTATATATACATATGCCTACAAACATATTTAAATAACATATTGTTATGTAAATACCTGCATGTTTTCTTCTTTGATGAATGATAATGTGGGTTTTCTCAGAGTGCTCCCATACCACGAAGATTAATTGTGAATACAAAGACAGATCTTTTGGCCTCGACGACCATGGAGCCACTACCTGCATCATCGCTAACTAGTTGTCGCCAGTGCCAATTTTTCCAATCAGCTTTTTTCCTTTGTTCAAAATGTTCTTCGGCATGAGAGGGCGGCCTGTATGAAAAGTCCTTTTTTTTAAAAGCGATGACCAAATAGGAAGCATGGTGGGAGCATGATGTAGGCCTAGATACTTTTATTTCAAATTGCCAATACAGTATACCCAGTAAGTGATGAAATATACCAGGAGATATGGTGAGGTTAAAAACCAAAATTATCCCCTTTCAATTATTGGATGAAGGACTGTATAATTTTATTTTGAAATAATGGCGGAATCAATTTTAACTTGTGACTCACAGGCGCACACCACAATTAGCACCATACTCAGGACAGCAATCAGTGCTGCATGCACTACTATCAGCACCACATGCACTGTATTCAGCATCACAAGCACTCCAATCAGCACTGCACGCACCACATGCACCACAATCAGCACAGCATGCACCAAAATCAGCACTGCACGCAATGCAATCAGCACTGCATGCAATGTAATCAGCACTGCATGCTCCAATATCAGCCCACACACACACCACAATCAGCACCGCATTCTCCACAATTAGCCCTGCACACACCGCAATCAGCACCACACAAACTTCAATAAGCTCCTACGCACCACAACCAGGGCCGCACGCACCACAATCTGTTCCCCATGCACTAAAATCCGCACTGCAATTAGTACTGCAATCAGGAGACTTTATGAGTCATGATTAAACATTTGGGAGTCGTTAGGGGTCATTTTGGTCTCAAGGTGGTGGAGTTGGAAGAGGAGGTAAAGGTGGAAGTGGAGAAGGAAATTGAGGTGGTGGTGGAGTCATTTTTCGGTCAATTAGGGGTCATTAGGGATCATTAAGATGTTATTAAGTTATATTTTATGTGTCATAATGGGACATTTAGGGGTCAGTCTTGCGAGGATCTGTCTTTGGGAGTCAGTCTGTAGGGGTCAGTCGGCTGGAGTCACTTCGTAACTCAGTGATTGGCTGGTTGGCGTCCGAACAATGTGTTATCAGTGCAGTACAATTGATTCAATTTTATTATGACATCATAGGGATTGCATACGTTTATATTAGAAGCAGAATGGGGAGAGTCATCTGAGAGGGTTTGTTTCACAGCAGCTCCTGCGAACGTTGGATCGTCTCGGCAAGCTTCTGCATCTTCACATAGATTTTTTTTCGAGATTATCGGTTTTCAAGGTCATTCGAGGTCGAGGTCATGGGGTCAAGGTAATGTTTGTATTCATATAACATTGTGGTAATAGTCTGTAATATAATGGGCATGTTGACTTTTATGCATTTTCTTAAAAGTTTTTTCAAGGTCATATAAGTTCATGGGATCAAGGTCGAGGTAGTCTACATCTAATATGGTGGTAGTACTCTGTAAAGTGACATGCTTGATGACTAATGCAATTTCTCTCGAATATTTTTCAAGTTAATTCAACTTCGTAAGGTCAAAGTCGACATGGTCTGCATCTAATACGGCTGTATTAGTCTGTATTGTGTTATGCTTGCTGACTTATGTATTTTTATTGAGTTCTGATTTTCAAGTTCAATCAAGGTCATGAGGCCAAGGTCGAGGTATTCCGCATTTAATATAGTGGCAGTACGCTGTAAAATCATATGCTTGTTACCATTTACTTAATTTTTCTCGAATATTTTTCAAGTTAATTCAAGTTCATGGGGTCAAGGTCGAGTTCATCTGCATCCTATATGGTGGTATTAGTCTGTAATGTAATATGCTTGTTGCAATTTATGCATTTTTTTAGTTTTTTTGTTTTCAAGGTCATTCAAGGACATGGGGTCAAGGTCTAGGTAGTCAGTATCTATATATCAGTAGTCAGTAATGTAACGTTCTTGTTGAATTTTGTGTGTTATTTCTCAAGTTTTGTTTTCATGGTCATTCAAGGTTTTGGTGTCAAGGTCGAGTAAGTCTGCATCTAATATGGCGGCAGTATCCTGTAACGTCATACTCTTGTTTTTTATGTGTTTTTCACATATTTTGGTTTTAAAGATCATTAAAAGATATGGAGCCAAGGCGTGGTCACTGGCTACCAATATGGTAGATGGGTATGTCTACCAAGATAGTGATCGCATATCAAGATGATGGTTGACTTGCATGATGGTGTTCGCCTACTAATATATCAGTCGCCTACCAAGATAGTTAGCTTCTGGAAGGTGGAGGCCTTGCGACTAATTTGTTGTGTGTGGAGAGGTGGGGGAGCCACCGGAAATTTAATTTTAATAATAAGTGCTTAGTAATCATTAACATTTTTAAATAATGAATTTTTAATAGTTTGAAAATGGTTTTTAAAAATATATTTTTTTGGAATATTTTATGAATTTGTTGGAATTTTTGTCGGATTAGTTGGATGTTTATGGATTTTCAAGTTCAAAGGTCAAAGATCCTGAGTCCTAAGCCTAGCTCTCCTGGTTCGGAGTCACTGATCCCTGGCTCGGAGTCACTGATCACCTTCGCCGAATCACAAATCCCCCTCGCCTGCTCCGGGAATATTTGGAAATAGCTGGGGTCCTTTTTTTTTTTGCAAATAGCCAAAAAGGGACAGTTTTATGGAAAAAGGGGACAATTTTAGGGAAAAAACAGACATGTTTAGTTAAATTTAACATATTTTTAGAATAAAATGGGAAATTTTGAAGGAGCAAAAGAGGAAAAAAGTTGGAGGCCGGACGACATCACAGCATGGCGATCCCCTGGCTTTGGCTACAATCCCCAATCCCCTTGCGCGTGAAGGGACATTTCCCTACTACTTACTTTAATACTATAATTCTTGTTTCAATCGTACATCATAACCAGTCTGTTATAGAATGTTTCTGTATGTAACTTTACTATGAAAGAAATATATAGGCTAACCGCTATGATTATAAATTGCTGTTACACACACACATAAACACACACACACGCACACACACACACATATATATATATATATATATATATATATATATATATATATATGCATACATACATCCATGCATACATACTTTCCTGGAGCTAGAAGATATGATTCTTGAAAAATTTAATTTCACGAATTTGGTCCTAAGAAAACGCAAGTTATAATCACCCATGACTATGAATATTTGTTTGCTTACAGCCCGAATTACAAAATTATTTTTAACAAATATAAAAACAATTAATACGAGAATATTCATACATGTCTCAGAAAGTAACGAAAGGTTTTTAATACATTTGCTTTTAGAAAGTTTTCAATGTGGTAACTACGATTAATTTGAACTGAAAAAGCTCTCAAATATGTGTGGTCATGAACTGAAGGACTTGCGAGCAGTGGGATAGGCGGTGCCGGCCAGCAGATTAGGTCATACGTAATAAATGTGATATGGTTGTCATGATAATGGGTTAGATAATCGATATGACATTACGATCGTATGTGCCTTGAAAAGTCGATATATAAAACCTAATACTTACACTTTCACATTTGTAAATTGTAAATATACGTATTTAAGTTTAAAAAAATTGTCAAATTATTTTATTTCATTGACTTCTCATATTCCTTATTTTGTTTCTGACTGTCGGGATAACTCAGCCATATCAAGGAATCAGACAGTCGCATTGAGGAGCAAGCCCATTTCACAAATTTTTGGATAAACTGGAAATTTTTTAAGAAAATAAAAGAAAAATTTTAAGAAAAAAAATTGGTTAATGGGGTAAAACAAGCAATTTTGAGTAAAAAAAAAACCGGAAATAATTAAAATGGCGCAGTGCGCCTCTGCGTCTAAGTCTGAAGCCTGATGTCCGCGAAGAAACGATATCTATTTACTGTGACATGTTACTACATGTCACGTTACATGTCGCAATAAGCCGTATATCAAGGAATATATATTAATATAGTAAAATTTTTAATAAATATAATCACATCTTTTATCTTTATCTTTTTAAAATGTCGACGGTGTTTCTATAACACACTAAATTTTCTGTGTTTTTTACATTGCTTAATTTTAGATGCATCAGGGACTGAAGAAGAAGTACTAATGATTACATATTTCTTACAATAATTTTAGTACACAGAGGCTGACTTATAATACGCCGAAGAACTATACAATATTGCTAAAAGTATTTAGTCCTGAAGGTATGTGGCATAAATCTTTCTCGATGTTGGTCTGAAAGCTGCACAGACTCCCATCAAACGTCTTTGTCCTCACGACCAATACTTCAGTAGAAGTAGGCTGAAGGCAACTCGGCCTATAACAATCACGTACATGAAGTAGTAGTCAGAGGCTTGAAGCAGCGAACAGCTAAGCGAGCAAGAACTGTAAGCAGAGACATTGACGAGGCCAGGTCCGCTGTTGGTGTGGGGATGGCGCGAGTGTTAATTTGACTGCGGGTTGTGATGTGGGGGTGTATCAGCGGCACGGAAGGGGTGGCTGTCAGGGTGTCGGTCGTAAACTGCGGCAGGAATATTGCCGCACTGTTCTCGGTGAGGTAAAGGGGTGAAGGGAGACTCGTAACTTGCACCTCGGGGACATTACTGCGCATACCTCGTGGGGTGTCACTTCACCTGCCCCGATGTGAAAAACAACATTTCATGTCACCCTCAACCTCCCACCACAACTAACTGGAGCAAGCATACATTCGCTTCCAGGTAAACCCACACATCTTCAGGCAATCTACTCAAGTACTTAGAGCTATGTTATTATACAGGGACAGGAGTTTCACCATGTCAAGTTTATTTCTGAGGGTAAATTACCCCGGTGTTCCACTAAGGTGGCTACAAAGAATGCTCTTTCTCATCGATGAAATCATTGAATGATTGCGATAGGACACAATAAAAAACATTTTTAGAACACATTTTTTCAGTCACTATTTTGGGAGATACTTATCTCTAACCATGCAGCGGAATTATGCATATACTTCAGTACATATTTACATTAATCAAATATGAGTTACAAAGTATTCGAAAGAATAACCTGTACATGTAAATATTAATATAATTAAGTGATCATTGCCCCACCACTGCAAACCTTCCACAGTAAAGTATATTTGTTATTTCTTGGTTTTTATATTTTCAAAGTTTCAAATAAATTTCCGACTCAGACAATTGCTGTGTGGTCATATAGTCATGTAAATATGTTTCATTAACATATTTTTATGTGCTTCGTGAAATTCATCTTATTTAAGCAGAACGATTACATTATATTGCTATTTCAGAGTTAGCAGGTCGTTGCGGAGGCCCACTGGGTAGGAACACCGAGGGCCTAAGCGATCAGACGTAGTGCAGTGTGTGGTGTTTGGTGTTACGAGAGGTAAACTAGAGGCCGGCAGGAAGAAAGGATGCTAGAGGATGCGCAAGTATATGATTAAGTGTTACGAGGATATTCTCCCACCCTCCAAAGGTTTCCAAGACACCGCTATGACGAGGCGCGGCGAGGTCAACACAGTCCGGCGGGGCCCAGACGTCCGCTGAACGCTATCTTATGAACTTAACACAGTGGTGAGTGAATATCTTCGTAAGGGCTTGGCGGGGCTGTAAGACGTAACAGTAGACCACGATGAGAACTGTCAGATAGAAATGAAAGTAATAATTTACCTTCATCATTAACTGTTGGTCAGAGCTTAACTGAGTAGCTAACATAATGTGTATGAGAAAAAATCTTGTTTGTAGCAAGAGCTGTATTATTTGTGAAGAAAAAAAGCAGTGAGTCAATTGTAGTGTAACTTGGAGATTTTTATTGGTGTTTGATAACCCCCCACTTCTGGTAGGATCTAAGTAGAGAATTACCTGCACTGTCCCCTAGTAGGATAATGTAACAAAGTGTAGGGCAATCACGTGGTAATATAGTATTAATTGTCGCTGAATTTTAGCTAAATAACAGTTCTAATTGTCATTGAAGTTTGGTTAAATAAGTGTCTTATTTTAATAATTTATTAATAACAATGTCTTGATGGTATTATTAAAAAATTTTCATTTACAGTATAATTTCAATAATAGAAGAAGCAACGATATAGAAGTTATAAATGCTTTACCTATCTCTCTCCCTCTCTCAAAATTGACCAACTTTCAGCGTTCTTATAAAGGGGAAAGTTCTTACCCTCGTTGGAAACAGTGATTCGGAGTCAGCTTTCAAAGTTGAAGAGATGCGTGTGATATCCTGATCGTGCTGTTGAAGTAATAGTACCTAAGTAATGTTATTCACTTCTAAAATTATGTGGCGTAGTTACACTTGGGCACAAGGAATTAAATACTTTATTAATTCCAACAGTAAGTATTCAAAAATATAGATGGTTCATTCATCAATGCATTCATGGGGTGCAACTGATAAATTGCAATATTTAGGGGGTGGGTGCAAACAATACTTTCATTATTTAACAATTTCTCTATAACAATGCCCATTTTCAGAACTGTGTTCATTCTGTAAGAGTATTATTGTGTGAATGGTTAGCATTCAAAATTAAGTTTTAAAGTTAAATTATTTATATGTTTTAATTTTAAAATTCTGAACAAATCAACTTAATGTAAGATTTCAGGAACAAAATGAATAAATATTACAGAATATCATATCAGAATCAAAAGCAAATTTTAGAGTCATGTCCCTTGAACACAACACTAAATAACTAAACATAAAATTATACTACAAAAATCCTGAGGGGCGTATACGAATTCGTGATGGATGGAGTCATAATAAAAACAAAAGTAATAAATTTAATTTTAAATAATTAGCACAGCTATTATTTAAAATATTTATTTATGTATATCCAATATGACCCTTTTTATTTATTTATGATCCCATTACTTGATGTCTATCTTAACTCTATTTAAAATCCTTCTCAATGTCTTCGTTTGGTCATAGTCAATTAACTCACTCTCATTATTAACAGGTTTTTTTCAGTTAGTCTGTTGTCATGATTTCAAATTTGTTACACTCACACATCCAGTCCAATAGTCCCGCCTGCCAGTTTCACTCTTCACTGCACCCATGCTCAATGTCGCCGAATTTCCAACCGCTGGTCACTTCCGGTGCCACTCATTGCTCTTCTGGCGCGTCGTCTACTTAAACCATCACAATCGCCCAAACTTCCGACACTCATCAACATATGAACACTTGACTCATAGGTCCGCTGAGCTAACATAACATCTCAGGCCCTAATCTGGAATGTTCGCCGCTCCCCAAGTACCACTGAGAGAAACCAGGTCATGAACCATAATATAACTTTAGATATACACAGAAATTCAAACTGCTTTATGTCAGGAGCGAGCGAGCAGCTAAAGTCTTGCAGCTTTAATAAGAATGTGAATGCACAACTTTATAACTCAAAATCCTGATAGGATTATTCCTCGCCTGACCCCAAACATTCCTTCATGTCTCACAGCCCGCTAACACACCACTACTCAGTTCCTCTCTATCGCCCGCGCTTTACCAAGCAGCGAGCACGTAGCCTAACAATAGAATTAAACAATTTTTAAAATGGCACCCACTTCACCTCTAACAAAAACTCTGGGGGGGAGGGGGTATATCACCCCCTGCATTTCGCCCTTGGTTGTACTAAATTGTAAATTGTTATTGATCGGGAATATTTTCTCGTGTTTCTGGCCCTAGCAATAATAATATTCGTTTCGCTAGTCGTTCTTGACTACAGGATATCAAACTATGTCGGTTCGCTCAATCGTGGCTTCAGTTTCAAATATAGATGTTAGGGGACATTTGGACTATTTTAAGGAAAGGGATTCTTATTACACAGCAAAGACTGATCAAGTCAAAAATACATCGATAAAAGGGTGCCCCCAGTGATCGGTCCCAAACTGGTCCTATGGACAATCCTGTTCGATGGGCTGCTGGAGATAACTCTCCCAGGAGGATATCATATCTTCGAATATGCCGAAGACGGATTGGTCATGGCCAGTGGATATGCACGGAGACTATTAGAAGAGAAGGCTGCAAGAATAATGATTGATATCGAGCATTGGGTTGCAAGAGTTAAGTTAAGCTTCTCTACTACAAAGACCAATGCCATTATGTTAACGGGAAGACTTTCAAGAAATCCTATAGTAAGGTTTAATGGGGAGTTTATCCAGCAGGTCGACGAATACAAGTATTTGGGAGTCATCCCGGATGACAAGATGAGCTTTCTGGGACATATCCTGTATGTTGTTCTCAAAGCAGTTGTATTATTTCATAATCTTCGATGTATTGACAATACAGCATGGGGCCTAAATATCCACACTCTAAGGAGGATCAATAAGGCTGTCTTCGAAGATATTATTACATCTGGGGATGTGATGTGGCATTATCGAGCAAAACTGGTATGGCATAAAATATAGCTTACCAGTGCTAAGAGGGCGGCACTGTCGGCTCTGGTGAAAGCATACAAGGCTGTGTTAAGTGAGACATTTCCCATACTGGTGGGTGTCCTGCCTGTTGACTTACTGGTAAGGGAAAGAGGACTCATATCATAAATTTCAAGGTTACAAAGGCTGATATTACAAGAATGAAGGTTATACAGGCAGGACACCCTTCAAGAATGGCGAACAAGATGGGATAATCACATCAAGGCAAGAATTATGTATAAGCTGATTCCAAGAGTGGAAGAAAGCGTTAAAAGAAAACGGATAAATATGAGTCACTACAGTGTCCCAAGTAGCAAAAAACAAGCAGATAATAGTTGGCCAACTGTTGGCACAGGTGGTACATGTTCGCCCACATGACTGTAACTGTTTTCTTATGTGGTACACAATAATACCACTTGAACAATAGTGACTGTATTTTCTTGGGAAGTATTTTTAATGTGGGCCATTAAACACAAAATTTTTGAGAGAATTTAATGTATACACCACAAGCAAACATCAGTGAATCACCCACTGGCATCTTAGAACACGTGGAAAATATGTGGCTGATGTACGCCAAAGAGTATGAAAATAAGTTAATTTTCCATATAAAACCATCATGTGGTAGACCACGTTCAATTCTGATACAGACTATTTTTGGTAAAGTGAGCACTTTAGGGGCCCTAGTAACTATAGCATTTAAGTAATTTTTTTTTTCCTTTAACCACCTTTTTAAAAAAATATAGCCATGTAAGCAATAAACACAGTGTGTATACTGCACCACACTCTGAAGTTAACTTCTAAAACCATTATTCCAAATGAGAGGGCTTTTAATAGTGCTTACATTACAGTGAATATCATATAGTTGGACAGCATCATTTGGCCAATTGCGGGCCACTTATCATAAAATGACTGACAGATCATATGTGGCTCACAAGCATACATAGGTGAAACACCCAAAGGCATCTTAGTGCATGCAAATAACGTGTGGCTGATGTATGCCAAAGAGTATGATTATAAAATCATGATTGCACATAAAGTCCTCGCGTGGTAGAATTGTTCATTTCTGATAGTTGGGCATCATCATGTGGGGAATTGTGGGCCCTTTAACACAAAATGTCTAACGGAATTTCATATATGGCACACGAGCAAATGTCTGTGAAACATCCATATGCATCTTAGAGTATGCCGAGAATGTGTGGGTGATGTTTGACAAAGAGTACTTACCATAATTTGTGGTATTCCAACTGTTCCTCATTACTGAGGATAAATGATCAGCAAGCTTATGTTCCGTATATGGCATAGTGACTATATGTTGTGCCTTAGCAAGTAGCATACACATATTCAAAAGATTTATTTATTTCATGTTTATATAAAGAAAAATTTCCACGTGGCATTGCTAGTCATAGTAACAAATAGTTTTTAGACCAGAAACCTGCAAAGCATAACATGCAAAATAATTCTTTAATTTGCATTTCTAATTCCACCTGATAGTAGTTCGAAACTAAAATACTAGTATTTTTAACAAAAGACATATATCCCAGTATTGACTAGTGATACTAACATTCTCCATATAGAAATGCTAATAATTCATGTGTATGTGATAGTGTCCAGATTTACTTAAAAGTTTGTATATGAATACTTAGTGGAGTAGTTGATAGCATATTTCACTGTAGACTAAAGCTTTGTGAGTTCGATACCAGGTTTTCCAAAGTAATTTATTAATTGTGATATAAAGCTGAAGGTAACACATATGAATATGGTAAACATCAATCTTATTTAGGTTAGACGCTACTTGTTTAATAAAGCTGAAGATAACGCATATGAATATGGTATATATCAATTTTATGTCAGTTGGACACAATTATTGTTTGGTTTTGAAAATACATGGCAAGCTATGTCTATCTGGACCACAAATGGCCAATAGGTGGGCCACAAGTGGCTTACCAACAGTTGACTAACGAAATGTGGTATACTTACGGCAGGCCAGAAGCAGAGAGCCGGAAGTGGCCCACTTGTGGTTAACTTACGGGCAACTCTCGTTTTCCCAGACATCAGCTAACAGTTCATCAAGCATAAATGGTCCATCTGTGGTTGACTTATTGGCAACTCTTGTTTTGCCAGGCATCAGCCGACAGTTCATCAAGAAGTGGTCCACCTGTGGTTGACTTATGGGCAACTCTTGGTTTGCCAGGCATCTGCCGACAGTTCATCAAGAAGTGGTCCACCTGTGGTTGACTTATGGGCAACTCTTGTTTTGCCAGGCATCAGCCGACAGTTCATCAAGAAGTGGTCCACCTGTGGTTGACTTATGGGCAACTCTTGGTTTGCCAGACATCAGCTGACAGTACATCCAGAAGTGGCCAGCTTGTATTTAACTTACGGGGGACTGTGGTTTTGCCAGACATATGATGATCGTTAAATTTCCTTATGTGGCCCATGCATAACCACATTATACCACATTCATCATTAATCATGTGTACCACATTCATCTGCGGTTGCATTCCGCTTCTTGAATGTCTTGGATGCCGCATGTGGGCTGCTTGTTCACAATAAGATCTGCACAATTGGGCCAACTATATTTTGCTACTTAGGGATCAGCTGTACACGGGCCACGGTAAATTTAAGGCAAAGTTACGCAGCTTGGGACTGGTCACCTCCAACTTATGTGAAATTTGTGGTGTTGATAACAATGCTCAACATGTGTTAGTGGAAAGTTATGAAGATCTCAATACATATGGGAATGGATGCAGGGGTTGAATGATCAGAGAGGACTCCAATTGGAGTTGCATAATATTGCTGATGAAGAGGAATTACATAAGTTGTGGAATAAGTTTGAAACTGAGATTTGGAAAAGGCTGTAGGAGTTTGACCAGTGGCAGCTAGAGAATTCCGATTATCTATGAGGGAATGCTCGGGTAAAAGCTTAAATGTTTAAATTCAGTGCACAGCCGATTGCCGAGGTGCACAAGTTTAAATGAGAATACAGGCAGAAAGCCGCGTGAGACCAAGAAATAAGGCACAAGGCACTAAGGCAGAAGAGGAGAAAGTGTCGTGCAGTTTTCTTACTCATCCTAGTACAGTTGCAGTGTGGGAGGATGGAGAGTGTGGAGGCCTTTGAGCCGTTAAACCTGTCATGTACAACTCATCGCCCTGAAGCAGATCATAGACTTTACGACTTTCAAAGATGTGGTCGACAGTGACAAACGTGTTCCTTTAATTATGTATTTTCAACACACCTGTCCTTTTATATGAATTCAATATTTTGACTGACTTTGTAAATATGACACAGTGGTTGAATTATTAAGGTTAGGGAACTCTTCAAGCATGTCAACGTCCTTACGTACATAATAAGTATCGCACGTCTTGACCACGTGTATAATGATAATATTATAGGCATGAAAAACAGTTCCATTTTGGAACATGGGAAAATGACACTGCGCTACTTGCATAGGCATTCTATCACATATTCGCTGTAGGGTGCAGAATGTCAGGGGTGTGCCTGGTGGGGGCGGTAACAGCGCCAGTGTCAGTTCGCCGTGACGAACTGCTGGCGGTGATTTATCACGACAGCATACGGCACCATGGTTGCCTGACCGTGCACTGGCCTGCCGGCCAGCTTTTCCTCGCAGGTTATCGCGCCTCGAGGTTGCCGTAACGATGATGCATGCTAGGGAGGACAGGGTTAGCGACGTTCTAGAGGCAGAACATTAATTCCCACTCCGCGGCACACAGCTCGAGAACCCAGCTGTAACCTTCCGCTACACTATTACAATTACAGCGTGGCATGGCGCTGCACAGATAACGTAGTGCGGTGGGCGGGCGAGGCGCGTTCTTCGCTATGCGCACATGGCGCCCCTGGCGTTGGCTTCCTCAACTCCGCGTGAAATATACCTCTCTCCGCGTGTGTATATATCCACGGCGCGTTATGCCGCCTCCTTCGGCCCAGCTTCCACAACCAGTCGCTCGCTTCTCTGTCGCTGGGTATGGCATTGGGAGCGGTTAGCAGCTCTTTGTCGTACTGGGGTTTCACAAATTAATTGTCTTCTTTGCAGATAAATGTGGGATTTCCGATTGTTTAATGCTATGTAAAGGAAGTTGTCTGAAATAGAATTTTTATAGCATTTCTTTGCACCCTATCACATTCTCGGTATGAAAGAAGTCGTTTAAATTTGCAGTTTGATGTTAACATTTGGGGACATTTTATCTGTATCTGTTAATATTGTAGAGTATCGAATTTCTTCTAATTTTCCTATAAACAATTACTGTTTATAAAGTTGAACTTAGAATAAAGTTATTTAGATATACTACACAAAGCTTCCGACAACTTACGCTACGCCTACCTAAAAATTATGAATAGTAAAAATGTGGCATATAGTAGGTAGAAAATAATTATAAAATAGTAATAATATTGGTATTCGTTATATGCCAAAAATATCCGGGTATAAACAAAAAAATTTAAAACCAAAATTACGAATTATATTTGTTTCAGAGCTTAACAAATTTTTAGAACTGTAAATAAATTTTTAGGGTTCAAAATCATGAAAAAGTATGAAATATCACAAAATATATGGCCACAAATACTTTAAGCGGTATTTTTGGAAGGATATATTCCTGCAACAAGCACATCCAGAAAATTGTATTACTCAATGACGTCCTTTCTAGCCTTTCCGGGAGAAAAAAAAATTTTTTTTATTGTTTTGATCACTACACTGATAGCTGTTATTTTTCAGAATCTACTCAGGGAATATTCGTTAGTGAAAGTTTATTACAGAAGTGATGATTTGTATTATACAGTGAGCGAATTTGTCGTAAACAAAAATACACCTTGTACATTTTGTGTTATATACATAATTTAAAAATAAACATTTATTTTACTTGTTAAGCAGTTTGCCTTTCAATTTAATGTCAATAAATTGAAACATTTAACAATTACGCTTTGGGCCATCCGGTTTCTCACACGAGGTATAAATATTCATCCAGCAAAAATTTATTGCGGTTACCTTATTTATTTGCAAATAAGGTTATCATATTATTAATTAAATATAAGAGCATTTTCCCTATAAAGAATATTGTCTAAAAATTAAACCCAATCTCACTACACCTTCACGTTCGTTGGCATAATTTCAGTTAATATTAATTACTGCTCAAAAATTTAAAGATAACTAAATGGTCGAATGAGATTCCAATATGCTTAGAATAAACTTTCTGGTTCCGGGCACCATCCATGAAAAGAGCACGGATTTATTAGGATATTGGCGATCGCTTATTATAAAAGAAAACTAAGTGTAAAAGAAATGTTTTACAATGAAAAGTATATTTCATATTAATCAAACTGAATATCTTAAAACAATTCCGTTATCTATACTACTATCATAAAGAAGTAATGCGAGTTTGTTTATATTTCTGAGGTATTATCGGAAACTACACTGCCGATACTTTTATTATTTCACTATCAGAAAGCTACATTCTTCCAGATGGCCATACGCTACGTTAAATTTAAAAAAAGTCCTTGGGATTTGGGGGAGGGTGGTTTTTTATGCCCCTCCCTCCCTCAATGGGAAGTTATGCCCTTCGGACTGTCTTAAGTCTTAAATCTTAAGTCTTATGTCATACGTCTTACATCTTAAGTCTTACGATTCAACGCTTATGTCTTACATATTATATATTAATTTTTAAATCCTTATTTTCCCAACGCAACTACAGGGTGGGATGTGCGTGGGAGTGATGATAGGCGCGAGCAAGCACGAGCCGAAGTTCCCATAGTCGCGATTAGTCAGGTGTAGTTGCAGGTAGTAGAAGGTAGACACAGGTAGTCATGTGTAGTTGCAGGTAGTAGAAGGTAGACACAGGTAGTCATGTGTAGTTGCAGGTAGTAGAAGGTAGACACAGGTAGTCACGTGTAGTTGCAGGTAGTAGAAGGTAGACACAGGTAGTCACGTGTAGTTGCAGGTAGTAGAAGGTAGACACAGGTAGTCACGTGTAGTTGCAGGTAGTAGAAGGTAGACACAGGTAGTCACGTGTAGTTGCAGGTAGTAGAAGGTAGACACAGGTAGTCACGTGTAGTTGCAGGTAGTAGAAGGTAGACACAGGTAGTCACGTGTAGTTGCAGGTAGTAGAAGGTAGACACAGATAGTCACGTGTAGTTGCAGGTAGTAGAAGGTAGACACAGGTAGTCACGTGTAGTTGCAGGTAGTAGAAGGTAGACACAGGTAGTCATGTGTAGCTGCAGGTAGTAGAAGGTAGACACAGGTAGTCATGTGTAGCTGCAGGTAGTAGAAGGTAGACACAGGTAGTCATGTGTAGCTGCAGGTAGTAGAAGGTAGACACAGGTAGTCATGTGTAGCTGCAGGTAGTAGAAGGTAGACACAGGTAGTCACGTGTAGTTGCAGGTAGTAGAAGGTAGACTCAGGTAGTCACGTGTAGTTGCAGGTAGTAGAAGGTAGACACAGGTAGTCATGTGTAGTTGCAGGTAGTAGAAGGTAGACACAGGTAGTCACGTGTAGTTGCAGGTAGTAGAATGTAGACACAGGTAGTCACGTGTAGTTGCAGGTAGTAGAAGGTAGACACAGGTAGTCACTTGTAGTTGCAGGTAGTAGAAGGTAGACACAGGTAGTCACGTGTAGTTGCAGGTAGTAGAAGGTAGACACAGGTAGTCACGTGTAGTTGCAGGTAGTAGAAGGTAGACGCAGGTAGTCACGGGTTGTCGCAAGTTATCAAAACAACATAGAAAAAGATCATTAGGTTTTGGATTAATATAGTAAGAATAAGTCTTACCAAAAACTCCATAACACCTGAGCGAAGTAATGGCGGGCTGCTAGTATAATAATAAAAAAAAAGGTTTTGACGCTGATATTGAATTTGTTACTATAAACTACCTTTGACAGACAGTTTTGTACAAATGTGATACAGCGTGTGACTCCCATACTACACGTTTTAAAAAGATATAATTACATTCAGCCCCATTATTCCAAGAACGTTTTGATTACTAGGAGTACTAATTATTGGAAATTGGTTTCTCTTCTTGGTACAGGAAGTTAACAGATTAGATTAGATATTTGGTCTATCAGGAAAACCACCGCATATAGCACATGTTATTGTAATTGATAAATATTTATATCACGCCCTTAAATATTAGTTTATGTTCTTGTGCCTAGATGTGAACACTTGCAACCCGATAGTTTTCAGATACGTATTGAATGATACATGAATCGAATTGGAATCTAGTTTCCAAATATAAAACGCAGCGATTATTATTCACTTCATTGCTGGCAATGTTACTCCTCAATTCAAAGTCTGAGTGTGATAACATGCTATAAACGAAACCAACAATGCTCTCCGAATACAAAAACCTGTTTCAGCTTGTTTGCATCCGAGTGAAGAATAAAATCAAGTTGGATCTTCTGGCAGTGCAGCCAAAGCACACCAGATCACGCAGAAGATGATTAGAAAGGATTGGGTTCGCATCTACTTGAGTAGTGAGAGCGCGATGGTTTCAGGTACAAAATGCAAGATTGGCCTAAGGGCCATATGGTTTTCAAGGGATTCATTATTTAATCGCAATCGTTTGTTTTAAATGGTCAATGGTTTGATTGAAAGGATTAATTAATTACACGTTTTGTTTTAAAAAAGGTTAAATATTGCATAAGAGTATTCAATCTTGTTAAAAAGGGTTAATTGTTCGATCATAATTGTTTTATAGAAAGGGTTAAATTGACTGAAAAGGTTAAATGTATTCCATATGAAAATGCTGCCTCTTCAAAGTCTGTTGGTCGACTGAGCTCTGAGAGGTGAGAGCAGTAGTATATATATATATATATATATATATATATATATATATATATATATATATATATATATATATATATATATATATATATATATATATATATATATATATATATATATATATATATATATATATATATATATATATATATATATATGTGTGTGTGTGTGTGTGTGTTCACCCATCGTGAGAGCAAAAATGCCATAAGGGACATTTTAGTTGTTGACAGTGTGGTGTCTGGCGATGGAATGAGCTCTGTGGGTGGGTGAGGGGTGGGAGGAGAGAGAGAGAGAAAGCAGCACAGGGCAGGTCCGTCCTGGTCGGAGTCTGGTGATGGAATGGTTCTTTTACTGGGTGAATATTGAGAAAAGGGGGGGGGGGGCAGCAGGGTAGGTCTGTCCTGTTCGGAGTTTGGCGGTGGAATTAACTCGGTGGATACGTGATGGAATGGAGGGGGGGGGGGATGTTCGGAGCAGGCCAGAGGTCTGTCTTGTTGTGAGTCTTTCGACGGAATGAGCTGTGATTGTTGGGTGAGGGGTGGGAGGGGTAGATAGTAGCAGAGAATATCCGTCCTGGTTGCTCGTCGGTGAGGGAATTAACTCGAAGAGACGACATCTGAAAAAAGACGTATGTTAAACCGAACTTGCTTACCATTCAAGACATCCTAGATTGACAAACCTCCATTCCTATGACTTTATTATTATAATTTTTTAGAAAGCCAAGTTTACTTATTTTAAACACTATATTTGTAATGAACATTACCGATACAAACATAGGCAAAGTTTTACCATACTAGCCAATTGCAAAACTTTACAACTATTTCGTCAACACAATTAAATCCCTTTTCAATAACTAGTTTGAATAAACGGTCGTTTATACACAATTATTTTTTAATTTTCCACCTCACATCATTATATCCCAACTCTTGTAAATTATTTATAAGTTTGTTTCATAATATTGTTCCATCGTGTGCCCCACCATTTTGAGTAAAGTACAACTAAAGGTTAGTAAAGGAAAATTTTTGTTATAAGTCTGTTACGCAGTTTTCTCCCACCTTGTGTAAATGATTTATAAGATAGTCCAATTTACATTATACTACTCGTTTAATAGCGCAAGTCATTTCCCCGTGTGACACGGAGATGTAATAGTTCGGCTGAACGCAGTGTGTTTGCAGTAATAAACGGAAGTTTTGCTGCACTGCACGCAGACCTCGCTGGCTCCCTCCAACACAGTTGTAGAAAACTTATAAACTTATAGTGTACAATTGTTTTTCAATAGAAGTAATGGATGAATACTTTGATTTTCAGTAGATTTTTTATGTCAGAATTTATTAGAAAATAATCTCATGTGTTTTTATGTGAAACACTTGGTCAGGTGAGTAATTGAAATTCATGTGTTAGTACTTTCCTGCCCATATATTACTTAATACACTTGTTTCATGTTAGGAAATATGTTGTGTGTAAAAAAATGTTCTCTGAATGAATTATGAATAGTGAAGTGTAAATCCCTTGTTGTATATTATAGTTATGGTTAAACTAGGCATAGTATCTTGTTTGTAATTCTTTTAATCACACTCAGTATTTTCCATTGCCATGCACTGCCAATATATTCGAAAATAGTGGTGTCAGTACATAATAATATATTAATTAAAATCATTATTGACTCGTTAGGCGATTAATTTAGCTCCCAACAAAAAAAAATATTTTTCCTGCAACGCAGAAATTCCTTCAGTCTTTTAAATCTTCTACGCATTTTAAATTAAAAAATGCTAATTAAATGTGTTTATGTTTAGCTCTGTGAGCTAGCTATTGAATTAAAATTTCTTTGTAACCCCCTGTTGAGAGAATAAATTCATTTCGATCAGTTTTTTAAACTTTTACAATGGTCAAAAAAAAATAATTATATGTTTGATTATATTTGTAAAAGACCAGTACGCAGGTTATTGAATTTTTATTACCATGTTCTTTAAAAAAACAAATTAATTTATTTAAAAAATATTAGGTATAGTGGCAACACTTTGTATTACTACAAGTTGGTAATAATGAAAGGTGTTTATCCCACAGTGAAATGTTTGCAAAATAAACAGAAGAAACACACAATGATTCATTTTGCTTTTAATTACATACCTTGTTTCAGTCTATCCAATAATTACACGGTTTACACAAAACGCTAGTTTCACATTTAAAAAAGAAATATATATTCCCTTTTCTTTACAAACCACTTATTTATAGTAAACTTATTTATACAATTCTTCGTTTTATACAAAGCCATTTTCATGAGAGTGCTTTTTAAAACAGAAAATATATAAACTCTTCTATTTATTGTCGCGCACGTTGCGTCTCAGTTGTCATATTCGGGGATTGATATTATCCGAACAACACAATTTTCCAAAGCACGCAATTTTAACCGAATGACGAACCAAGTGGGAACTGATCTTGAAGTAAGGCAAAATTAATGGACTTTGCAGAAACTTAGATCGAAATTTTCCAGTGATGTTACATAGATATTGTTAACAGGAGGCACGGTCATTCTCATAACCCTCGTACACATATGAGCGGGCTCGCCGGCCAGTCAAACAGGTAGTGGTATGGTGGCATAGATGCAGAGTTAGCCTCGGACGGAGGCAGGCTCTCGGTTCAATTCTTGCAGCAGGCTATTCCACTAGAATGCTGTTGCAGCTAGTGATGATATAGGTGCGCTCTTGGAACAGTTGTTATAGCACTTGTTGTCGATGATGTAGATGGGTGCTCGGAATAATTTTTACAGCAGTTGTTGTTCACGATTTAGGTAGGCATTCGGAACAGTTGTTACAGAAGTTGTCATGGCTCACTCGGTGGTGATGTTGAAGCTAACTCGGTGGTGATGTTGTAGCAGGGTCTCTGATGTTGTTGCAGTGAGAAAGGGCTGGGGGAAAATTTAGGCAGTGGTTCTATAGTTCCCCCAAGTTAGCGTCGACATGACAACCGGCTAAACGAATCATTTGCCATCCATACTTTTGTCACGGGCATGTTCAGTGTAGACATGACCACACGATTGGAACTGAAGCTGGGTTCCCAGTACCCTTGAATTTCTGATAATTCTTATAACGAAGGGTCTGCAACACTTTAGGTTCTACGCTCTTCGCTTTGCATATACATTGTTCATTTGCAACTATGTATGCGTAACGTTTTGAATAATGGCTGATTATCGGGCGCATTTAGAGAATTATAAAACCATGCTTTCCAATATTGGAATATTGACTTTTACAAATGATTACATTCAATTTCATACATGAGGGAGTCAGCACCACAATACAAGAGGTGTAAAGCTTGCTGAGGAAATTTGGGAACAATATAACTATCGTGGAACTGAAGAGGGTCAGTTTAGAAAAGTCAAGAGTACAAAGGTTTGTTGAATATAATCCAGCTCATTCACATTTCAATCAGGACTATATTTTCATCTATGATTTGCCTTGTCTTGAAAGTTGGACGCCCAATTACATATGCCACCCTGTAAATTGTGTTATACCGAGGTACGACTCTTTTGTCACTTTCCAGGTGGACATTCTGCAAAGGTTTTCACATACAGAATTATTCATAAATTTAGAAAACAATATCTCAAAATCGTTTTCAGTCTGGGCAAGTTTTTCAATGTTTAATTTGATGCATCCTGTTCAAAGTGCGGAACATGATTAACAGCATCAAGTTTAGCTCCATACTTGAAATAGTGTCTCAGTGTTTCCCCGTGTATAACATATTTTTTTCTGTGGCGCGAGTCTCAAAAGTAATTTCTCATGCGAGCCGTTCGGAGATATGACAGACACTAGGGCAAGAGGCATATCTGATAGCATGTCGTGAATTTCATTAGGAAAAAACAAAACTACTTCCGCGAACAAAGAAGTGTCCTGATCACTGTCTGTGTTCCCGAAATCACATGAAGAAAACACGTCTGGCACAACCTACTCAAAATTGCCAAATAGAAGCTTTCATTTCATCCTATGATTGTACAGCCCGTTTACATCAAAGTAACAAATATATTTCTCTGCCACACTGGGGACATACTCATCGTCCATGACAATATTGTTTGCTTGCGTGCGCCTTTTAGAAACCTATATAATATCAACCCTAACCCCGCGTTCTACAAAAGATACCTTTCAGAGTCATTCAACTGCTCTAGCCGTGCACCTGTATTTTCAAATAAAATGTCCCATGAGAGAGCCGTAGCTGTGACCTACATGACGGGATCAAGACCGTAATTTGCCAAATTTAAGGCCCTGCAGTTTTCAAAACTGTCTAGCAACAAACAAAAAAAGTGAATGGTATATTGCAGCATGTTTATGCAGTTCTTTGGTGGCAGCAAGGTACACATCAGACTACTTAAAGACTTAACAAAGTAATAAGAAAATGCTCCTTTCTTTTGTGTCAATTCAAACTGGGTAATATCTGGAAACAGTGAACGGGTGATTCTCAGTTGTGCAGGCGTCAAATTACCTGCCAAAACTCCAGAGATGCGCTCATGAACTGAAAAGAGACTATGAAATGCAATTGCATGACTTGCCTACGTCAGTTCAAGTCAGTGTCATTAGGAATGGGCTTGGTGATGGATTTATATTTTTCCAAGGTCAATCCAACAACCGAAATATTACCCGGATTTTCAATTTCCGCAGTTTCTAGCAGGTTGTGCAATGTGTCGTCGAGCCAAGAAGGCTTTATGAGAAAGTGGAGAGCATATCTCTGCATGTTATGAAATAGAGCCAAAAATTGATATTTTTTTGGTGGACTGAAATTAATATTGAATTTATCGTGTGCTAGGCATATGATTTCGCTAATTTAATTGCCATGGTTAATCACAGAATCTGTGCCGAGCTCTTTCTTAAAAATATGACAACTTTTTGGAGCCGCGAACCTATCTTCGTCAGCTACAGTTTTTGGCTTCATCAGAACATCTCCGCTTTAAATTTCTGCAACCCATTTTGTTAGTTGAACTAATTTACCCTCCAATTTGTACATACAATTCTCACCCACAAACTGAAAATATTGAGATAAAGTGGGATTGTATGAACACACGAGCAAATTGCTACAGGCATATGGAACATCTTAGCAAATTGCTACAGGCATATGGAACATCTTAGCAAATTGCTACAGGCATATGGAACATCTTAGCAAATTGCTACAGGCATACGGAACATCTTAGCAAATTGCTACAGGCATATGGAACATCTTAGCAAATTGCTACAGGCATATGGAACATCTTAGCCGATGGTCGCTGTGGTACTTGTGTTACTATGGGTTAGGCAAGTGGACAAGGTTTTCAAATAGCATTCCGTATCGCAATAGTCGACGAAACCCAATATTAGTTGTTCTGCATCATTTGTGTGTGAAATTCAAGTTACTTTCATTCCCGGTGGGGAAAAAACACCTACCAGCCTTGTTTTGCTGGCACAAATAGTTAGAGTTTGTGAGTTTCTCCTCACTTACAAAGTATTGGAGACATCGCACAGAAATACGTATTATGTTTTTCCTCTTACTCAGTTTGCTTCCAATCAGCCGGGATAAATTCTTTATAATTACGAATTGCGAATTCACTGTATTACCACTGACGCGAATGGCCAGCACATTTTCATGGTGAGCATGTTGTACAAGAGCTATAAGTATCGGTACAGTTAACCCTTCCTGAGCCTTATCAAAACATTCGTCAATGATATTTTTATCTTTGTCTACTACACAGTAGAAAATGATAGAAATATAATATTCTCCTCAAACTTTTGTTTATCCTGTATAACTACAGTACTCGACAGTCCTTCAGTGTCCAAAACCTCTTGCAGTTTTGAATTTGAATAGGGATTTCTGATATTCCTTGTCGCACAAAATAAAGCCGCTACTACTAAGTAATGAAAGCACATTTCTTCCGGGCACTGCACATATATGCAAGCAAGCCGACTGGCAATAAACTTTGTCAGTACACTGCGAGAGGCACTGGCGGTAAATGGCCTGTATTGCGAGATATGGCTGTCCATGTGCAATACAAGCTGTATTGTCCAGCCCATGCCCCTACCAGTAAACCCACCAAGTCTTGTTGTTAGGCAAGGGACGACATTATGGTCATGCAATTCGCCAAACTCGGACAAATGCAGGACGGGAAGAGCTTAACTCTTGAAATAAAATGTCTCAATAGCACATTCCTCAGCAGAAAAAATGTTTACAAACTAAACATCTATTTTGACGCTTAGTTTAAATGGCAGGGGTGTTGCCTCAACTAAATTTTTAATATGAATTTAAAACCTCTCAAAAAACCTTCCAACATTTGCATCAGTTCGGGACCTATGATTGGGGATATGCACGTCCACTAATCAGGCACCGAACACAATGTCCAAAAGGACGTATTGCAGTGCGTGCAACAAAACATCGTTGGTCGAGGACAATTCGTAAGTGGAATCAGTTTCTTACCCGATCATATCGCAAGTAGAACTCTCTGTATCCGAGTCAGATGAGGAACTCTCTGTATCGGACCCAGAAGACTCTGTTTTCGACCAATACGAACTACTTTCTGTACCGGAAACATACTGTCCTTCCAGCAAGCTGTCATGGTGTGAATGTTAAGGCCGTGGGAAAGATGACATCACGCCTAAATATTTCCCCCCTCACTTACCTAAAGCACCTGCCTTGGGACTGCGATCTGAAACAAAAAGAAAAAGAGAAACACCATTATAGACATTTGAAACGATAAATTTTACCTGAAGAAAAAATTATTAGCCATAAATATCCAACTAACCATGAAGAGGTGACACTAGAAACGATTAAAACGATTATATAAACGGTCGTAATGTTTAAAACATTCGTAAAAAAATATTCACGATAGCGAAAAGTGCCACAAATAATGTACGAAACAGTTTTGAACTTATATTTAACAACCCCCCCCCCCCCCTACATTTAATACGTTAGAAACTAAATGTCAAATATCTCAAACCGCATAACCAATTAAATGTATTAACCTATAAATCGCAAGAAATATTCTTATTATTGCAAACAAATATTAAGTAATAGTCTACCTGTAAACGAGATAAAAAAATTAATATATAAAATAATTAATATTCCTTGAAGCTATCAAGTAAAACGATGAATCATTTTATAATATCTTAAGTATTAAAATCCATGAAACATTATTTTTTTTGAAAATCCCTTTCGAAATTGAGAAAACATACATATATATATCCTAAACAATTTGCAATTACTGTCTCTGTAATCAAATTTCTAAATACTCGATGAAAATGATTTTACTGAAGCTATTCAAACACCAATCAGTATGTTAAACAATAAAATATAACGAAGTACTGAAGGGGTCCAAACAGCATACGCGATTCAACGAGCTAAAAATACTTTAAACCAAGAATCTTAAATGGCGTTATCAAGTATTTTAAAAATCCATAAAAATATATCGAAAGAGTTTTCAAAAGTTATTATATAAATTTCGTTCAGTTAATCTACGTGTTCGTAAAAATTTGGTAAAAACCAGTTACAATAATTTTGAGGTTTATTTACGAAAGTTTACAAAATGTTCAAGAACAATAAAATCTTATTCCACTTGATCTTGAAACTCTCTCTAAATTCCGATAAGATCATTAGAAAAGAGCAATAAAAATCACGATTACATAGTTTAATTGTGGTAAAAACTACTAAATTCACGTTATAACAAAGAGTTGAAATCATGAAGATCCCCTTAAGCTCTTAATACCCCCACAAAACGCGATAAACAGTGTAAAAAAATTACGAAATGAATTAAAAAATAAATATTTATTGTGCAATGAAAAAGGGCGACACAAAACCTCTATACGATTACTTGGGAACAATTTATATCGTCTTTTTTTCTAATTATAAAAAAATATATACTTACATGAAGTCTAACCTTGTCGCGGTAGTACCAGTAATCGAAAGGTAGAGTCTGCCAGCAGTCTAATGAATAAATAGCAGGCAGAGTCTTATAGACAAGAGCTGAAATTGCAAATGCAGGCTATAAGAGTCTGGATGGCTAGAAACCCAAGCGCGTGATATGTGCGTCTTCAATGACGGTTGAGCAACAAATGACGATGGCCAAACGTGGGTGGAGGCTTATATACCTGCCGCAGCACCCGTCTCACACGCCTCGATCATATCAAGTTCACCGGGAAGCCAGATTCTATGTTAATTAATTGCAATTTTCATTATGAATTACGAAATATGAAATATATTTTTTACACATTAAGTAAACAAAGATTATCCGTTTTAATTGACAAACGAAAGCATTTTCTGTTCTGAATTACAGTGACAACAATTTTGTTAGTAATGAAGTATGTAGCTGTATATAATAGCACTGGGGATACACAAATGTAAATAGATGTATCGACATTCATGAAAGACTATTACAGAAGCGTGGAGGTTAGAGGGAGGCCAGCGCCAACATGTTGGGTCCGTCCCTGAAGGGCGTGGCAAGATATGGCTCTAAGAAGTTGAATGGCACTGAGCCATACTATAAGTAGAATGGGTGTTAGGTTATCTGCAAACCTCTGCTGTATAGTTTTAGGTACACTTGACATATTATGGATATTATGCTTTGTGTAGTGGGTGGTATGTTTGAATTGATTTTTTCCTTGGCTATAGCTGATAGCATGTTGGCCTGGTATCAGTCAGTAATGATGGTTTGACTTAAGAATGTTTGCATTGTTTGGAGGTCTGGCCTGTATAATTTGCTTGGAACGCCTGGGTTTACATGGATGGTGTTTTAGGTAATTTGTTTTCTAGTATGTATTGGACTGGTGCCTGATGACAATGATGCTATGACAGGCATGTTAAAGTTACGATGGTTTGGTATATTTTAGTGGGTGTGTGCTGATGTATGCTTGTATTATAACATTAATGATGAGTATATTTAGTCTGGTGTTGGTTGGTAGATCAGATAATTATAATGAGTTACATAGGCTGGTATGGTACCTATGTAATTAGCCTGGATCCAGTTAGGAACCTTAGTTTGACAGTGGCAGTCGTGAAACATTGTCATGAAGAAGATTATGTGGCCAGGAGTTCTGGTTGGACGCTTGCTAGCATAGGCTGCCCTGAACTTCATATAAGCTGCTTATATTCCATAAATGAAAGTGAACGTGCTGGTGTAAAGGTACTACATGAATGGTGAGGAAAATTTAAGGTCTCTGTACTTATGTTTTTTGTCTGAAGTATATAATTATATGATATAAAGAAAATTCTTGAATTTCTTGCTGGTGTTGTACCCTGCCTACTTCTCCTGATATATAGATAATATGATGCTGCTTGGTTTAGTCCCATATACATTTAATAAAAGCCGAGTAGGATAGTAATGCCTACAGACATGTTCTAGGCAGTGAATAGTTAATTTCATGTAGTATTAAGTCTTTGAAGAGAGCAGACCTGAAATGAAGTTGAGAAAAATGTTTGCTGTACTATAAATACAATTTCAGTACTACTTAAAAGGAAATAAATAAAATTTTAAAAATTTAATAAAAAGTAATTTTTTTTTATATTTATCATTAATATTATATCGCAGGGTATCCAGTCTGTTATTAAAATACCTTGTTTAAAAAGGCAAAATATTATTTTCAGCAAAACACTGAGGTTATATAGGGCTGAAAAATACATTCCTGGGCTAAAAATGTTAGTTGCATTCCTGAATTTTGCGAGCATAATTCCTAAGAGATCGCAAAATATTTTCGCTTATGCATGTAGGTTTGTATTTACATTCTGACGAGCCCAACTTGGAAAAAAATGCTGTCTGCAGCGTAATTACTTTAAAAAGAATGTATAAAAATAATTAGATTATAGTTTAGGCTCATATGACTCAGAATCCGAAAAAAAAAAAAAAGGAAATTATTATAATATATTACGTCGCTTGCCTTTAAATAATCAAACCCACTCTAAAATGTATTACTCTAAGCCATATATGCACTGATTGAGAAAATATAACTGAACATTAAAAATATTTGTGTCACTGAAGGAGGGAATTGACCAAATTCGCTTGGCAGTTAAACACAATTTTAAGCATTGTGTCTTATGTGGGCGCTGTGTAGCTGAGTGGGTAGCATGCCTGACTTACAACACAAAGGTATTGGATGTTATTCCCATCTCGGCATGAGGAAATTTTTCTTTTTAAATATTAACAGCTGTCATGGGAAATTGTGAAATTTACCTTTTTTATGTTTTTTGACTGATTTTAGATTATAAATGCATTTAAGTTACATTTTACTGTATTTTTCAAATATGTTTCTGCATTTTTTAAATTATGAGTAATGTTAATTTTAATAATTCAACATACTTATACATGTATCGACTCCTTGCTGCTTTATTGGTGTGACAAGGCCGGCCAGCAGCGCGAGTGATCAATTAAGTTCGCGTGTACTTGGTTCGGGGTCATTTACATAGGTCTTCTGCTGCACACGCATGTCACAGCAGGCACACGTGATTCGCAGGCCTGTCGGCACGTGCGTACGTCGTTACAAGGCTAGGCAACTTAATTTTCGTACAACAGTAAAAATAAATTGAATAAAGTAAAATATAAAAAAAAAATTGATATTTGTAAAAAAAATAAATTAATAAAATTCGTACCATAATTTTTATATACCTTCTTGTGTAAGAAAAATTACATCTTTAAATTCATAAATAAATATACACATTGGTGTTCCGTGCACTGTAGCAGGCAATTAATGAACTATATAGATAATGGCGTCGATCGAATCTGGGAAAAAGAGATAATGAGATGGAAGAGAAGGATTAAACGGAATGAAAGGGAGAGAACAAGAGAACGAAAAATTGGAGGATTCCAAGAAAACCAATAGAATGATAGAGAGATAAGAGATAAATAGATGGAGAGAGAGTGAGAGAGAACGAAAGAGAGAAAGAGATGGAATGAGAAAGACAAGAGATAAAGATAGGTAAAGAAAGAGAGAAACATGACGGTATTATAGAGCATGAAAAACAAGACAGAATGGTGGTTTGACATCACGATCTTATGTGCCTTGAAAAGATCTATCCGATGATATACAGCACTTACAACTTACGTCTTGAATTTTTAATTATAAGAATATATTCATTTTTTATTTATAATTAATATTTTTAAATTTAAATAATAATTTTTAATTAATTTTATTTCATTGACACGCATTATGTAGCTGAGTGTTCGCGTACCTCAGCCACACCGAGGAGACACTTCACTTCAGACAAGAGAAGATAGCACGGTTTTTTGACAAACTTTTAAAAAAATAGGAAATTTTTAGGGCGATTGGGAAATTTTTTAGGAAAGAAAGGGAAACTTTAAGGCTTTTGTGGACTAATACGTGTGATTTTTAAGGAAAACGGCAAAAAAATTACGAAACCACCATCCTGATATACCAGAACATGCTATCTCCTGGCGCCACAGCATTACAGCCGGAATCCTGAATGCACCCAATTAAATTACATTGTCCCTGGTCCGTCATATGCCTACTACTAAACTGAGAATTTTTTATTTAAAATTACTCATAAGTTGAGGACAAAAGTGTAATATTTTAGGACTTTCGATAATTTACGTTGTTACTGTAACTATACAAAGATGAGTTATAATATTCTACACAGTTTCATATATACAGATGGTATACAAAGATCAAATGTAAATACAACTGCAATTCTGAGATAATTGATTATAACATTTAATAAATTTTAATAAATATAGCCTCCCAAACCTCTAAATTAATCGCCAAATTTCATAAAAAATTGATATATTATATCACAAGATTTGACACAAATGTATGTTTTAATGTGGGCCTAACTTACAAAATTGCGGAGAAATGATTCTTTGCATATACGCATTAAGTAATTTTAATAGATTATGCCAGTATTCAAAGTGAAGTAGAAAACAGTTTTTTTATAGTTTCAGAATACTCTACTGAAATAGCTGTATGGCAGCTACTTTTAAAATGAAATCTACACGAACTTGATACATTCCAGTTTACATCGCCTACCTGAATACTACTTGCCTTATTACTTTGGTAGGAATCGGTAAACTGTTTCCCAGAATATAATATTTTTGTTAATTCTTGTAGCACTATCTTACAAAACGGCGGGAAAAGGATGTCCCAGTTAGACGTATTTTTTAGTTATTTTATATATATATGTATTTATATATATCATTTAAAAATACGTTGTCAATAAGTATATGGTTTTTACAATGTAGCATACAAAAGCAAAATTGCTGAATCGCGCACCATATTGAAAGTAATAACCTTAAACACTGTAAATAGCACACGTTTAAGTGGCCTGTCATAGTATTATTTACGTGCCATATTTTAAGAGAGTTGTTTTGATTTCCATATATAATTTAGAATCTTAATTTTTTCACGAGTTGATATCTCACAAAATGGGGGGAAAACTAAAATATTTATATTAAAAACCAATGCATACATGCTGTACTGTCATCATTTTAAATGTGGTTTTGATTGGGTCAATGGTTAATGAGACGAGATACAGAATCCTATATTTATATAATTGCCATTTTGAAAGTAAAATATCAGTGTTATGGAAACCTATAGATGTCATATGTACATACTTCGTAGTATTTTTTAGTGTGTTTTAATGGACTTATGTTCACGTTCAAAAGAATTAAGCGGAACACGTTCATATATACACGCACACATACACACAAACAGAGGGAAGTGAATATATGAGATTAGTTTCTCTCCTCCGGAAACTAGGCAAAAGTAGAGAATTTTTAGGAAAACTATAAATAGTTTTTAAAATGGTTATATTCAGAGCTATACTACTATTATAGCGGCGTAAAAATAGTCCCCCCCCCCCCCCCCCCCCCGACAGAGAAACATTTGTCTGAATATATTTGGCTATCCGATGATTTAGTTTTTGTAGATTTTTTTCAGTACATACGGCAATAAGATACGAAATCCATGTATTGAATAAAATGTGATTTTTAAATATATTATAAATAATTTTTGTCGATATGGCGTTGTAGAAAAATTTTAAAATAATCCTTATTCTGACAAAGAAAGTAGTTTTATAGTTTCATCCATCATGCTTATGCTCCTACAATTGGAAGGAATCGATCATACATGTTCAGTATAATAAGGAAACAAATAATGCTTGGACAAATTAAATTATACAAAGTTACAGAAAAATTCCGCACTCTTTACTTGACAACTTTAATAGAAGCGGCATATTCATTTAAGTGTTTTTCCAGTTCCAACACAACTAACTGATAGACATATGCGCAGAATAACTACTTACCACTAACATACCTGCAATGAAATAGCAATTGAATCTTGTCATATACGTTTATACAACAGGTTTTAAAATGTTTTATTTAAATTATTTTTTTTTTTAAAGTGAGTTTTTTTTTTTCAGTCAGATGGTAGTGACAAGGAATTTAAATTGATACCTATTCTACTCCTCCCTTTCGCCGTTGCCCAGTCCTCCCAACATTACCCACTTCAGTTTCCCTTCCCACGAACCCGTGGAAGAAATAAAATTCCAGAGGGTGCACTTTCTTCTAAGTAGTTATTTACCATGGCACAATTGGGCACTGTTTTATCTAGAAATTTTGTACATATTGTGTCTCTTCCCTCTAAAATATTTCATTATGTTTCAGGAACAGAGCTAGTATATCACAGTTTTATTTCTACTAGTACCTCAAAAACTTTTCGTCCTATATATATTTTTCCTTGCAAATTTCTCCTACATGTAGGAGCAGTTTCTCCGAAATAGAGAGTACCAAATTGTTGCAAACATATGATTATTTTGTCATTTGAGAATTGCGATTTCTAACCTCCTCTTAAAATTCACCATATGCTCAGGGGTACAATACTCAATGCGATCAGATAATTGCAAACCTTGTGAATTTGGCTACTGATGGGGCATATTATTCACACTGTATAGGTTCTAAGATTGCTACCTTATTTCGGTGATATAATGTCCATATCTGCTTCTTTTATCACTGATGTTTAAGAAATCTTTAAGTTAAAAATTGGAATTTTGCGAATATTGGCACTCATGACTGCATTAATAATCACTTTAGGTCAAAAGACAATAATATCTTTTCTGCATAATTTTTAATAAAGAATGACCTCCCAAACGCAGTGACATACTTAAAAAAAAGGTTAATGTGTACACGGTGGTCCGTTTAACCTGGAAATGCCAAACATTTCTGTGAACACGAAGTGCTGTTTTCACAAAATAAAATAACGTACGGGCGTAAGTAATTAGCTGTAATGTGAATATTTGTAACCAGTGTATGGGGAGACATATTTAAGTAACATTAATTTTTCCCTAAAACATACGTTTATTTCAACGGCATCCAAAAGTACGTGCAAAGAGGAATTCACTGATATGGTATATGCAATGGAAAGTAACACAAAAACACCAAGATATAATATGGAAATATTACTAATTTAGTAAATTACTAATTTACTCACAAGTGTAAGTTAGGTGGGCCGGTTGCATGGGCTAGTGAAGCTGTACTCACAAGTGTAAGTTAGGTGGGCCGGTTGCATGGGCTAGTGAAGCTGTACTCACAAGTGTAAGTTAGGTGGGCCGGTTGCATGGGCTAGTGAAGCTGTGCTCACAAGTGTAAGTTAGGTGGGCCGGTTGCATGGGCTAGTGAAGCTGTGCTCACAAGTGTAAGCTAGGTTGGCCGGTTGCATGGGCTAGTGAAGCTGTACTCACAAGTGTAAGTTAGGTGGGCCGGTTGCATGGGCTAGTGAAGCTGTATTCACAAGTGTGTTAGGTGGGCCGGTTGCATGTGCTAGTGAAGCTGTACTCACAAGTGTAAGTTAGGTGGGCCGGTTGCATGGGCTAGTGAAGCTGTACTCACAAGTGTAAGTTAGGTGGGCCGGTTGCATGGGCTAGTGAAGCTGTACTCACAAGTGTAAGTTAGGTGGGCCGGTTGCATGGGCTAGTGAAGCTGTACTCACAAGTGTAAGTTAGGTGGGCCGGATGCATGGGCTAGTGAAGCTGTACTCACAAGTGTAAGTTAGGTGGGCCGGTTGCATGGGCTAGTGAAGCTGTATTCACAAGTGTGTTAGGTGGGCCGGTTGCATGTGCTAGTGAAGCTCTCACAAGTGTAAGTTAGGTGGGCCGGTTGCATGGGCTAGTGAAGCTGTGCTCACAAGTGTAAGTTAGGTGGGCCGGTTGCATGGGCTAGTGAAGCTGTGCTCACAAGTGTAAGCTAGGTTGGCCGGTTGCATGGGCTAGTGAAGCTGTACTCACAAGTGTAAGTTAGGTGGGCCGGTTGCATGGGCTAGTGAAGCTGTATTCACAAGTGTGTTAGGTGGGCCGGTTGCATGTGCTAGTGAAGCTGTACTCACAAGTGTAAGTTAGGTGGGCCGGTTGCATGGGCTAGTGAAGCTGTACTCACAAGTGTAAGTTAGGTGGGCCGGTTGCATGGGCTAGTGAAGCTGTACTCACAAGTGTAAGTTAGGTGGGCCGGTTGCATGGGCTAGTGAAGCTGTACTCACAAGTGTAAGTTAGGTGGGCCGGATGCATGGGCTAGTGAAGCTGTACTCACAAGTGTAAGTTAGGTGGGCCGGTTGCATGGGCTAGTGAAGCTGTACTCACAAGTGTAAGTTAGGTGGGCCGGATGCATGGGCTAGTGAAGCTGTACTCACAAGTGTAAGTTAGGTGGGCCGGTTGCATGGGCTAGTGAAGCTGTACTCACAAGTGTAGGTTAGGTGGGCCGGTTGCATGGGCTAGTGAAGCTGTACTCACAAGTGTAAGTATCACGCGCCCTGGCTAACCTGGCCGCACATCTTGTCGCTTGATACATGTGCGTTTCCAGATGTGCATTCCCGTCTATGGTATACACATCGAGCACATGCTCCTAAAGAACTACCGTGAAGCGTTTCAACTATAACTATGCTCTTCTGTACTGTGCCAGAGGAAGCCATTGCAATTCTCCTTAGCTGGATTTCATTTATTTTTGTTGTGCTTCTGTACGCACTTGTTACTCAGTAAAGTTTATGACTAGGAAGTAAATCTCCTGAACTACGTCTGTGTCTGTTTAAAATGTAATACATCGATATCAGACTTGAACTCACATTGTCCGTCTTACTTCCTTTGTCCAGTATGGCATTCCTTGCCCCTTGTCCCATTAAGGTAAGGGCTACGCTCATATAGCCCGTTTCATATAACTTAAGTAAAATTTGACAGACATACCCACACAGCATGTAAACAAGCTGTTTACTTGTTACAGGATGCGGTTTTTGTGATAATTGCAGACGAAAATAGTACTCGGCACAAAAAGTTTTAATGCAGAAATTGTGAGTAGTGAGTCATCACTTAAAAAATGTATCCATCGGTTGTTGATTTTGAATAAAGCGCTCGCTTATGAGTGGTTAGTATGTTATTTAATATATGGTTAGGCCGGCCATCCATTTTTAATATGTTTTGTATTATACTTATATTTAGAATTTCTATTATAGCATTGTGTAATATTTTATAGTTTAGTTAGTAATTTCATATGATTTTGGTATGGTTACTGAGCGCTGTAGAAAGCCAGCTGAGCGAGAGTCTTATAAAAGCACCAGACGATGGAACATGTGCCAAGTTGTATGTAGCACACCCAGCTCTGGTATGGCGTTGGCTAGTCAACCTCAGTATGAACTGCGAATTTGTAGCTTTACGTTCAACATTGTATGCAACGCGGTTGTTATAAAACTTGTGGAGATTATTCTGCCTGCTCGTTTTAAATGCCCACGTCGTGTGTGTTCAGCTTGGCTGGAAAACGCTGGCGAACTTCTGTGGAGCCCTATTTTTATGCTAGGGATAATCGCCACGAAATTCGCCTGGGAGCTGCTGCCTGCGCGATCAGAGGGGAGTTTCGCCTTTGCATTTCCTGGACGGCGGCTTGCAGTTCGTAAATGTCCTCCAGCTGCGGACGCTTGTATGGAGGCGCACTATGTCTGCAAAATTATCGGCGTCCTCAAATATGAAGGTACTGTCCAGATGTTCTTTTATGTGGGGGCAAGTTGGGCAAGATGCCCGTTACTTCTTGGATAATGTTGGCGATAGTGCCTTCCAGCTGGCCAAAATAATAGTGATATTATCATAATGTACTGACTTTTTGTGGAAAGAAAAATGTTCATAGAAATCTAAATATACACAAAAACGTGCACATTATTTTTCTTTAATGGAATGGAATTCCTGGCCACAGGTGTAGGGGCAAGGGGGAATTGATTAATTGTGATTGTAAAACACCCTAGCTACGAGTGAGGTCCCTTTGATCGTCCCCAGTCGACTCATACTTGGGGGCTTCAAAGTTTAATGGAATGGAATTCCTGGCCACAGGTGTAGGAGCAAGGGGGAATTGATTAATTGTGATTGTAAAAACACCCTAGCTACGAGTGAGGTCTCTTTGATCGTCCCCAGTCGACTCACGCTTGTGGGCTTCAAAGTTTAATGAAATGGAATTCCTGGCCACAGGTGTAGGGGCAAGGGGAAATTGATTAATTGCGATTGTAAAACACCCTAGCTACGAGTGAGGTCCCTTTGATCGTCCCCAGTCGACTCATGCTTGGGGGCTTCAAAGTTTAATGAAAATTACAAACTTTATGGTTAACATTGCGTTAATTGTATAATGTACAACATTTTTGAGTTAGAGAGCAAGAGCTTTACAAACATTTAGAAATATAACGGTAGAGTATGCTAACACTACGGTTATGTGAAAGGTCTCCAAGAATATCCCTTATCTATGGTTTCCACCCAGCGCCCCGGAAATGCCATTACCATTGAGTTCTGTTCCGTTATAATTTATCTATATGCGAGAATTCCTTGCTGGTAATATCGTTATTCTATATATTTAGTTACTGGTTTTTCTATTTGCGTATTTTATT
The DNA here is from genome assembly GCA_029891345.1 of Dryococelus australis. Classification (NCBI taxonomy): domain Eukaryota; kingdom Metazoa; phylum Arthropoda; class Insecta; order Phasmatodea; family Phasmatidae; genus Dryococelus; species Dryococelus australis. Next base: position 120,047,825 of record CM057003.1, on the reverse strand, counting down.
AAATGTAGTTCGTCATACGTGCCTTTTTATAACAGACTCCTCAATGAAATTGACTATCGACACGTTTCTGCCGCTTTGTAAAACGGTTTGTTGTGTGCTGTGGTCCGCCATTTTGTGTGACCATCGCAAAGCGTGAGCGAAGATGTTGTTACGTTCTGAAGAAAAATTTGTTGGTTTCAAGAAATAGCTCAAGTGTTTGGTTTCTTGCGTAAGGCAGCATAAATATTATTTTGTATTAGTGGCCGACAAGTGATTTTAGTGAAGTAATCATCCAAATTTCTGCACGTGTTTAGGAATTACGAAGTGAACATTAGGTTTGTGTGTTTTATAAATAATGTTTTCAAAATAGTCAGTAGAATATTTGAGGTGTAATGAATTTCTACTTTCAAGAAAAGTTGTTTGTTTACCCTAGTTTATTTTTTTTTAATTCTAACGATTTTTACATGAAAAGTTAAATTTGCTGGAAATGTTTACAATGTGTATTTCGTACATCGGTATTACCAGTGACATTTTTATTGCGTTTCATTCTTGCAGGTGGTTTTAAAAATGCATGGCCTTCATAATATAAAAAAATCCAATGATATTTATGTGATGAGTATTTCTCTTATCGGTACGAACGACAAATTTTTCGCATTTAATTCTTTCTACGAAGTTAAAACTTTAGGAGTTATAGTAAATTGAATTATTTTAGAACAAGCGAAATTTTCGACTGCATCATCAAAATATGCGAGTTTCAATCGCGACTCTCTCTCTCTTAAGAAGAACCGCAAAACAATTGCGTCTCTCGAAAGACGTTAAACTATAGTTCCCCACCCGACCAATAAAATAAATGGAACCCTAAGTAGTATATCATGTGGTCATAACAAAAATAAAACAGTTGGGAATGACAACCAGTTATAGTAGCCTAAGTACTTGACAGGAGTTGTTAGTCATTCAATCCCTGCCATTGGATTCGTAGATTTTATTACAAAGATCGTTTTATTCACCTAGAGAACAGCTGTACATCGTCGCCGCACTTATATTTGAGAACTATCAAAGTTAACTGAAGTTATTTGAAACGGACAATATAAGAAAGCGGTCCCACAAGGGTGAGTCACGATGCATGTTACTTTCTTATAGCTCTAAGTACACGCTCACTGGCCCATGGTACCGGCCCACCTAGCTTTATCATATTTGCACAATATTTTTTCGCATTTCTGTGATACTTCTCATTGCATATTCTATATCACTGAATTCCACTTTGCAAGTTCTTTCAGATCCCGTTGAAATAAATGTTTGTTTCAAGGGGAAAATTCATATGTAGTTTAAATATTTCTGTCCATTCACATGTTACTAATATACATTTTCGCGGCAGATTACTTGCACCCATACGTAATTTAATTTAGCGAAACCGCATTTCATGGTCTACAACATTTCCGGAAATTTTGGGTGTGTCCAGGTTAAGCAACTCATCCTTTATATTTTATGCCATACACGTTGCCTTAGATATGCTTACTATTCCTCAACTATTAACAAATGAATCATAATTGTTATTAATATCTTCTAGTTATCGCGGAATGTAAATTTCCTTATATGTTTTTAATTTCACCAACACGCTTCATATTACCACCCATTTTAAATTATTTGTCTGTTACATTAAAAACCGTTATTTTACACACTTTTCCTTTTGCATCTACTTCAACCGCTCTTGTACTTATTTCCCTACTGCTAACATTCCTTTTATGCTAGTTGCATTCTTAGAAAGTTAATTATCTGGTTTTGATTTTTGGAGTAAGTCATACCTTACTCGAGAGATTCCATCTCAACAAAGACTTAGTATCTACTTCTGTCTGTCTCCTAATACTGCATGCCGCTTTGTCATTCCCATCCTAATACTGCATGCCGCTTTGTCATTCCCATCCTAATACTGCATGCCGCTTTGTCATTCCCATCCTAATACTGCATGCCGCTTTGTCATTCCCATCCTGATACTGCATGCCGCTTTGTCATTCCCATCCTGATTAACCTACCGGTATCAGTCTAAGCGTGAATCCCATCTTAATAGACAGATTGCATTTCATCAATATTTCTATCACCTGTTGCTTGTACTCACTGCAATTTACATTCCCATTTGTTACCCTTAATAATTGTCTGCTACGGACTTCGCATATGACATATACACTACAATTAACAACATATTCCACTGCCTGGTTGCTTTAAATCATTTCCCGTCTTTTATATATCCTTCTGTTTCGCGAACCGATTCAAATGTTGTGTTCATTAGGCCGTACACTCCAGCTTCCTTAAATGCTTCCGATTCCCACACGTAAGCCTTTAATCGTATTACGGCGACTGTGACTGAGCGGTTAGCCTGCTCGCCTCCCACAAAGGCGACCCGGGTTCAATCCCCGGCCGGGTCACTCTGGATTTTCCCATGTGGGAATTGTGTCGGACGATGCCGTTGGTCGGCGGGTTTTCTCGGGGATCTCCCGTTTCCCCGCCCTTTCATTCCGGTGCTGCTCCATGCTCACCCTCATCGGCTCTCAAGACTTTTACCAAACTACCCATATACTTGTGTGGGAAAACTAACTGGCCTGCTTCTTCCGCAGTCATTATCTATCTGCCAAAATTCACGGCATGTTCGTTAAGTGTCCTTTAATGATGAGACCAGTGGGCTAAGGAGACCTAACTGATATAGCTTAACCGACAAACACAGCTTAACGTATAGTGCAAGGATATTTATTTTGTTTTCCTGGGCTTGCTTACTCTGTGTGAAAATATTCAATTCAATTTTTCCCAAGCATGCACAAAATTAAAATTTACCATGTTCTAATATAGTATTAAAATACACTAAACTGCAAAAAAAAATATCACCAAGGAAGAATCGCGCAAGTACAACGATGGTTGCCACGTAGTATCGTTACAGCGGGACATGTGTCCCATTGGCGTATAATGTGGTTCGCTTGTGAGAATGTGCCACTAGGGGCCATATATGTCCCTCTGTAATTCATGGATCGAAGACACCGAATAAGGCCCGTGTAGAAGTGTAAGCAATATGGACCGCAGTACCAAGTACATTGAACACGCATGTGACAGCAGCTTAGGGAAGGCCTGCGCATCTAGGTGGCGATCAGAGTGGGATATGTCTTCGCAGGGTCTCTTTGCATGTGTACCATCACGACAAGAGCATCGCCAAGTACTTGTGACCTGAAGTGAACGGGCAGTTCACTTCAGTCACAGACGATCGTCAAATTCGAGTCAGGAGATGTACTGATCTGCAACGTGAGCCACGCTTCATTGCAGAGCGGCACACCGCCACAACGAGAGGTGCCAGAGAAAGGGGTGCCTTCCCTACGAATCGTGCGCTGCAGTGGTGTTGACTGAAGGAACCCTTGCGGTGTGATATAGCGTCGCGGTAGTTCTGCGACCGTGTGTGCTCTCCTACCTTGTGCAGCTTGACAACCCCAACCAGCAGGACAACACCAGACCTCACACAGCACGTGCATCTCTGGCCTGCCTTCGTGATGTTCACATGCTTACTTGGCCAGGAAGTTCCCCATACCTCCCGACAATCGAGAATGATTGGCAATATCGGCCAGTGGCAACTTGGGCGGATTGGGATGGTCAGTTGCGCCAACTGTGGTAGGATGTCCGACGTCACTATGCATCCATGCCTGACCTTATCTCCACCTCACCTCTCTCAGTGGAACGTTAGGTCCATCACCTTACTAAGTGCATAGTGTAAGTATTGGTCACCCAAAATACATGCTTGTTGTGGTACAATAGTTTGTTTTATATATATGCCTCTTATCATATTCTTGCTTGTACCTTCGATGAAATCTTCAAGGTGATAAGATAATTTGCAAATTACTTTACGTCTATCCAGTTCATAATCAGGGATATAATATATGTATTAGTAAATTTGTCACTCACAATAATATTATGGAACAATTCCAAGGTGACACATTAACACAAGTGACTGAGGTGTAACTGCTGTTCAGTTGTAGGACTACTAACATCCCGCCATGGTGACCCGGTTTCTATTCCTGGTAGTCATCCTTGTGTTCTCATGTTGGAAACTTTGGTAAAGTTGCTTTTGGCGATGTGTGTTTTCCCAGGTACTGCCATTTCTCTCAGCCTCGCATTTCACCGCTACTCCATTCACACCTCACTTGATCTTCACCTGCGCTCAAGACTCGCTGTTAAAGTGCCGAAAATATCTTCTTGACAACTAGGGATTGGGGCAACTGCAATTTTACTTTATACATATCGGTAGCGGCGATAGCGAAGGCGTGTAAAGAAGGGCAAGCAGGACTGTGAGAAGGTTGGTGAGATCCCTTGTATTGGCGGACAGCTCGTCTGTAGGTGTATCAGTGAACCAGGAGGCTGTGCGCTGCTCTCTCAGAAAACTGTCGGTGGAGGCGGGTAGTGCCGAGCTGGTGCCGAGAGGGTACTTGTGTCTGCTTGTACATGGCGTGGCGTGACGTAGTCTGGGCTCCAGAAACTTTCCCTCTGACATCGGCTGGTAAGTCGCGGCTCGTGTTAACTCTTATAATTCTGCTCTTGTGTGTAGTACACTGTTAACGTCAGCTCCTACATTCCACGCCATTGCCTGTCGTAGAGATATTCTTATGGCTCTCCTTTCTCCCCCTGTCACTTCTTACTCTACCGCCACTCGCCTCGTTCAATCCTTACTTCGAGATGCTTCGAGCTGAGGTATGTCTCCCAGGTAGAGCAACCTCTCTCTAGGTAGAGGCAGTGTTTTCTCACATGCACATTTCTATTAATGAGGCAGTTAACAGTTTACTGAGTATCTTCGAAAACCTTGTTTAAAATATGCTTTCCTTATAGTTCTATACAAGTCTGCCATACGCAAAATTAATTTTGCTATATGCATAAACAGTTTTCCATGCGACATGAAGGTGAAACACTGGAATGATCGGGAAAAGTAAAAATTTATCGATGTGCTAATTGGAGGGCTGAGAAGTGAAGTGGCACAAGTAACTTGTATTTGTTGAATGTAGTTATATGCAGATAAAGCTGTTCGGCAGGGGATATAAGTTTAACTCGATCCAGTGTTATGATCTAGCGGCAGAATAACAAACCACTTTTTTTAAATTAAGTTTAATAAGTTGCGAAGGGATTCAAGTAACACATACTCCTTGTCTTCTCACTGAAAGCTGGTATTTTCGTTCCCACGATGTCCGTGTTGTTAACTTACACTTTGAAAACATCAGAAGAGAATATTCCTAGACTGGTTTGTAGTGAGTTGTACATTTTATTGTATAATAATTCTTTCTAAAAACTTTACTTAAAATATTGTTAACAGTACTTCATATTAAGAATGAGGATATTGAAACATTCCTCTTGAAAGCGTTTTAGGTGAATACTACCCCGTACTTTTTTTTTGTTAGGCCTAAAAAGTTGCTAAGGATGAGTCATCAGACTAAATTATTTTGTTCTGTTTTCAGATAACATCAACGACGACGCCGAATATAACGCTGAACAAGATGAGAGTGCTCCAAATGACCGTTTCGAAGAAGGTAGTATATGTAGAACTAAAATAACTATACGATATGGATAAAATGAACTGCTCTTTAAATGATTTATGGACTGGTTCACTGTTGTGATTTGAACCTTAACTTTATGGTTTACTCGTATTTAGCCAATAACCTAATGGCAAAAATACTGTGACTTAACCTAAACTTATCTTGAATAAAGCTTCAAATGTTTACACTTTAATAACGGCACCCTCGAACTTTCATCGAATCTAATCTAACAGAATACTAAATTTTTCTTTTATATTTCAGGTGGAGTTAATGAAGGAAGTGAGGCAGTAGGTGACCTGTAACCACCTGCAAATCGGCCATAACATCATAGTGAGAAAAACAACCAGACGTATGCATGAACATAAAATATATAAAACATCAAAATGACGCAATGAAGGCAAAAGTACACAGACAGAAAAGATCGAGGAGAAAAATTTTTTAAGTTTATAATCATGAATGCCCTTTACTAACGCAATGAGAAAATAAGTGAAGTAAAGCGTCAATTATTTTTCTATCGGTACTGAGGCCTTCTTAACTGGGAAATGCAATCATATTAATTGAATTACGCATTGTGCTGGAGCAGTTTGATAAGAAATTAGCAAAATCACCTTGTGAGAAATCATTCTCTTGTCAGTATCACTTGGAGAACCCAGGAGTTTGCCAAGTGATATTTTTAAAGACGACACATGTTTCCAATAAGCGAATCACTAGCATCACTTCTAATAAAATGGACTCTGAGGCATTTATTTACCTTCGAAACAAACGAGGCCGCATAGTTCCAGCTAATAAATGTGTAAACAAAAAAGTGGATCTGGTTAAAGCCAGCTCCAAACAAGAAATACCTTAATGTTGAACTAAACCAGAAAAATTGATTGACTTGTATAAATGGTTTAGTGAATAATGAGGCAATGAACCTGTAACTCTATCTTATTACACCCATATACATGTATTTAAAACTTGCTTCAACCTATGTTTCGACAGACCGCATACGGACGATGGTATTAGTCGTGATAAATGTCAACAGATTATTGATCATGGAGCTCCTGAATTTAAACGAGCGGCAGTCGTGGGTAAGGAACTCCAGCTTCGCAGGGCAGGACAAACTTAAAAGGAAATGGACAAAGCCAAACAGGAAGTTTATAATTACAAAAGCCATAAATATGTACATTTTAATATTCAAAAGATTCTACTCATACCGCTGTTAACATGAACCAATGTATAATACTGGATGCAGCTTTGGACATATAATTTTGATATCCATGACATCGGAAGTGGTTATGTGTTATGTTTCTCTTGCACAAGGGACAAGTTTCAAGAGGCTGTGAAGAAATGGCAGTGTGTTTGTTGCAGTACATAAATTCGTTGGCCTGCACAGTTACCCACTCCACACCATAAAGATATAATTTTAGGAGGTTAAATAAAAGCTCTTTAACATACATTTTCTGGCTGTAAATTCTGAACAAGATACACATTAAAATAGTAGATAACAAATTCCTGCCTCCTGGCCATTCATACCACCATTGTGACACGGATTTTGCTACGACCGAAAACAAAAATGGGAACTCAAAGAGAGGTGTGTTCGTACCGAATGACTAGCCTAATATTTTTCGAAGCAAAATGAAGTGTTTAGTAAAAAACACTACGTAATATGACCGCCTTTCTCTGGGTGAGATCGAAATATTATTTGTACATTCTGTAAAATAAATTAGTAATATGCAGTGACTGCAATATGTGAAGAATGAACCTTGAACTTGGTTTTGCAAAAATACAGGCTTTGAGGACCTGCAGTTTTCAAAGTATAGCATGCTGTTGACAACGGCATAGCAAGAGTTTCTAAGAAACTACACAGTCTGATGCCTAAAACGAACAGGAATAAATTAAAGTACATAATACAAGGTCCTCTTGTATCTCCTACCCTTAGAACGTCCTGTATATTACGTAATTTACATGTATTCACTTAACTATGAGGGAAAACCACATTTGCAAACCAGACAGAATATGAACGGAGAGTAACAGGCATGCAGGGAAGGTCAGAAAGAAGACCCTAGAAAACATTTACGAGTGTTACTAACAATAAATCTAGATAGACTACTTAACGACGGTTTTGATTTTTTTATTTATGTAATTGAACTTTTGTTGACCAAATAAATATTTATATTTAGAATAACCTATGTTCCTCCCAGCTATTCCAATTCTGGTTGTAAGCCATGGGGTAAAAGTGACATTCATTACCACAGTATGGCTGATAATACCAAATTAGAGAGTATTAATCGTAACAAGGTTGGTTGCCCAATAGTTTGGCCCATATAAATGAAAATAGACATATTTCATCGACCTTAATTATTTCACTTTAATTTTGATACAATTATTCTCAAAATAAATAGTTAAGACACCTGTAACTCCTGGCTTCTCAGCAGCCCTTCAATTTCTACTGCGATACGTAAAAACCAATGCATACTAACTTAAGTGGCCATGTGTTTCAAAATTTCACTCACAAAAATTTCACTCGCAGTAATATATCAAGTCTTAGAAACCATTTCGCTGCCAACTTAGTGGGTGATTTCAGAAGTTTTCACTACGCTGTAAAGGCTCTTTGTGAATATTCTACATATTTAGTATATCACCCATTCACACATATGTAATCCCCTCACTCGTACACCAAAAGCGATCGAGTCAAAAAATTGTGTTTTGTAACTATCTCTTGTATATTTTATATTCCACGTTATAAATTACTGCTTTGAGATTCAGAATGGAAAAAAAGGAGTATTAATAAACGAAAGTCTTTTTGTATTACACAATCATAAAAAAGTCAATATTTTAATCTCATATTGTGGTCTAATATAATGACATTAAATTATTAAATATTTACTCAGAATTAAATAAGAGGGTAATTTTATGTATCACTGTATAACTGACAATATAACATAAAATATTGTTCGCCACGGTAACTATAATAATGCACCTATATATCATATATAACCCAAAAATATTTTTTTAATTGAATCCACTTATTTTATTGTCAAAAAAATAATTGTCAGAAAAGTACATTTTTATAAAGTTTTCTCGTAATTTACGTCTTTATTATTTTTTGATGGATTCCATTTTATATGCATTGGCATTATTTTGTAAAAAGCAATTAAACATGTATTAGCGAACCCATAACGTTTTTTCTTTAATTTTATATTCAAACTCAGCAAACGGTGTCTGCAAGTAATAGAAGCGTTAACTTTTCTGAAAAATTTCATAACAAAACCATTTCAATATATTTCTCATGTTTCTGAGTAAATTAGTTGTGGTAACTCGAAGTAAAATATAGAAACTTGAAAGTATTCGACAAAGTATTAAATAAAAAATTTAATATTAAAAGAATTTTTAATTAATTTTAAACTATTTCAGTTAAAAAAAAATTATTTGTATAATATTTATGTTTACTTTCGGTCATGTGCAAAATAGATAACTGAATATTTGAAAGTGATAAACAGTATCTTGCTACTGCTGCGAAATATTTGATTATTCGAAAATTCAAGATTTTTGTGTACAATACAGGTTTTAATGTTAATAACATTTTTAAACAATAGTATTAATTTAGTATTGGAAACTAAGATATTCTAAATAGGTTTTCTGAAATATTACATGTTGCACTTCTCTGAGAAAGGAAATTATAATTTTAAAATAATTAATCCATTTTTTCAAAAATTGTAACAATTTTGTACAAAAAAAAAAGCAAATACTTTACATAAAATTTTTTATAATATGTAAATATTTACCCATTTCTGTAAACAAATGCATGGTCTTTAACTCAGATTGAATAATTGAAAAGGGAACATATACAAACATTTTTCAGGTCAACCATTGTGCGAGAAAAGCTGATAACTTTTGGTTCACAGAAAATATATTATTTGCTTTAAATGAAATGATTTAGAACGAACGTTTCAGTACTCTCGCATTACAGTAAAGTTTCAAAATATATCAATAACATATCAAATAATTTAAGTAGAGTAAAAATTCTTAATCATTTAGCTAGGCGTTTCCAGGTTCATAGGGAACATAGTCTGATGGTAAAATAAATAAAATATATATGTGTAATTTATTTACAATTATACCAAAATGAATCGACAAAATTTTCTGCTTTACAGTATACTGAAATTCACTCAATTTCTAGTTTGTGTGAAGTCGTTTAAGTAATTAGCACCTAACTATGTTCATATATTCCATAAGTAACTGTTACGTGTTCCATAAACGATGTAGTCTTAAACAGTCCACTTACAGCAATGTGTCGGGTCTCTCATGGCGTTACATCCTCTCTCCAACTCCCGTACCAACACTGCCGCACACACATCAGAGGGTTTGCAGATGTCTACACAGCGTGTGTCCCAGGTCAGTGCCAGCGCTCACCGGAACACAAGGGAAAATCCCACATCACCGCCGTCATCACACAAGTAATAACCTCCGCCGGAGAGGCGAGGGCTATATTTATACTCGTGGAGCCTCTGTATGCACATTACATACCCTTGTCGACCCGATTCTTGACTACAGTTTCTCTAGGCGAGGACGTAATCGCCTACTTTCTGGAAGGCGCCACATCACCAGTTGCGAGACAGACAAATCACATCTCCCTTCTTCACATCTCGCAAGGTTGTACCAGGGACACGTCACACAGGGGAGCCATGTGAGCTACTAGCTGGAAAAACTTGCAACAGGACACTGGGATAGTGCAGACCGCTGGCTCCAACCATATTTATAATTATGTTATGTATGCATTTTAGTATCTAGACGTACTGGAATCAAATAACACCTGTATTAATGTACTACCAGGTGAATTTGAATGCTACATACCTGCCTGTATAGTGTCCTCTATGAAATTCGGTGGAGATACGTTGAAAGTGCGATGACGTTCTTAATGCAAGGGACTTGGTCATCAAATACCACGGGACAGTTTAAATACGGAAGCCTATATGGGCATATCCACTGGCTGCTTGTTATTTACGGTATAATATCAGTTCGGAGAGAATCACTGCACTTTTTGTGCATAAGAGTGCCCTTGCTCTACAATACGGTCTGTTCATGAGTTGTTAAATGTACTGGCCAGCCCAGAGCCACGACATCAACACCCCCGAATACCTCAAGAATGAAATGCAATAACGACTGCCTGCCAGAACCCAATGAACACCATCACTTCACTTGCTACAGCGCTGCAGGAAGAATGATTCCCCAGCAGACGTCCCGACAACTAGTTGACGGTCACCTCCGCAGGGTTTGGGCTGGAATGAAGGGAACTTGTGAGACCTCCCCATATTTATGTCCTCTTCTCGCCACTAGAAACGAAGGTTATGTATAGGACACATTCGCATGTATCCCGATACATTTAGTAAGATTCTGCACATTACAAAACAAGTTGAGTTAGGTAGCAATTACTTTCTGAAATTAATTCAAGCCCATCCAGTTTATATTGGAGTTGCTTTAACTGTCACAAAATCACTACTGTATTAAATGAAAAAAAATATTTTACACGTATATTTCGTGGTATAATATAAAATGCAATACATGGAAAATATAGTTGGAATCGTTCAAGAATTTACTGAGTCATGGTATTAAATTTTCATTTCATTTTAAAAATTAAATATGACAAAACTATACAGATGTAAGTTATCAGTGAATTTAATTTGAGGCTCAAATTAAGAACAGCTACAATTCAAAGTTGGAATTCTTCCAAAATTACGGCGTGTAAAACATTTTTTAAGAAGTTATTTTGAAAACAATGCCGATAAATTTACATAATGTTCTGACCTACTAGTATTTGCATACTGAACCATTGCATTATCCTAATGGCAAATTTGGCACAGTCCATTGTGTGGTTCTATATATACCTATTCATTTTGGAATATTTTGTTTGGATAACAGCATACAGAAGGGGCTGCAAATCAGACAGTTTACTATGTTTGGCGGGAATATACATAAAATTATTATCGATATCAATTATTTAAATATAAATTAATTTAAGTAATTTCTAATTCATGAATGTTTACTTACCCATCTAAAAGCGGAACGCACTTTTATATCACCTGTGTTCATCTGGGTAATGCCAGGGTTCAAGAAATTCCTTTTCCTTTTTTTATATCTAATTTCTTTATTTTGACCTTTGTCTTATTATATGCAACATGCAGTATTCCCACTCTTTGATTTTATTCTATTGCATCTACAACCAAGTAGTGTGGAGTAGTGGTGTGGCGCTGTTAACCTGTCATCCACCCAGTTACCACACTTCCTGGGATCTAGTATACTTCATATCTATAACATTATATAGCAGCAATATCTACTTGACAAATTAACTGATATTGTACCTTCAATTCAATCCCTGTGTGTCAACATACAGTGGAGAGGAGGAGTGCCTCCAGACATCTGTTCGTTCCCCCTTCGCTAGCACTCTGTTCTTTAGTCATGAATCTTGTCTGGATCATGTTCCGTTTGCTTTGCTATTGTCTGCACAATGCATGGTGTTTCCCCCTGTTATCTCACTTTGGTCTTTGCTACAACATCCTATCAGTTCCTTGTTCATTCTCATATCGTAATATACTTTACCTTCAGATAATCAGAGAAGGGGACAAGGCCTCGCAACTCTTCAGTAGCCTACTGGTATATACTTTTAAAGTTTCCTATAATGTTCTTCGTGATTATCCCAGACTGTGAGTGGACAAGCCCCACTATAATGTTTGTATAGCGGTTTTACACATTGTCAGATCCGGGAAGTGGGCCGCTCCCACGTTTCGGTTTCTATAGAGGTTATGGATAATTATCTGCTTTTTCTTCTGGATGATGCATCTAAAAGGACACATCAAATACCTGTAACTTTTTGATCACGTCCTTTGCCAATTCTGTAAAATTTTCGCTGTCGCTTTATGGGATAAAAGACTTGTGTTTTGATCTTCTTCGAATTGCTCTTTTCTATGTAACTATATTCTAATATCTTCAAACTTTGGGAATTGCAGAGTCACACGATGGACATTGTCTTCAACTCTGCAGATCAGACAAAGAGAGTCAAATAAGTTAAACTCTTGTGACTTTGCTTTAAAGTTTCCATATCCTGTATTTATCTGACTAAGGTAATAATTTTTTGTAATCCAATGGAAACGATACTATTACTAAATATCGAGAAAGATGCTCTAAGTCACCCTCCCTTTCTCCTACCTATCTTATCTCTCCTGTCAGATTTCCAGGGTTGCTTCACTGTTCTTCTTATTTCTTACCAAAGCTGGTGACCTGTCCTTCGTTTCTTCCAGCGGTGTGACCATTTCTTCTGCTTCACAATTTAGCAGAACTGCTTTTGCAGTTACTTGCAGGGCCTGAATTTTTTATGTTACTATACGCCTTTGTTATTGCTAATAAGACTGCTCTTTGCGATATGAGTTATAGTCTCTTTGTGTGTACCGATCTGGCAGTATGATACCAGACACATACTCTGAACAAAAAAATTTCTAAGTAAACACCATTGTCGACTGTACTCATTGTCTCGAAGCCCATAGCTCCAGAATGCTGTAGACACTTCTCTGATTTTGGTGAAGAGGCTCACTGCTTTATCCATCAGGTAATCAATGTGGTCTTGAAATCGAAGCTTGCACATGAAGTTTAACTTTAAGATAATTGATTTTCGTTTACAATTTAACAGTGCTTCCCTTAAATATTATAATTTGTGATCTCCTTAGACTCACTTTCACTATCAATACATTAGTTTTCTTGTTTGAATATTCAACTTTTAACTTATTTCTTCATTTCTATACCTCCCTTAGGATTTCTTCTGTTTTTGACCTAAGTTCTCTTCTGTTGCTCGCTGGAATTTCTATCAGTGAATGCATCATATGCATATGCAAAAATCTCACATCCTTCTGGAAGATTTACTCCAATCAGTGTGTGAAATAGTGTATCCCACCAGAGTGGACACATTAATGATCTGTGGACACATTTTTAACAATCGTTTCTCATGCAGACCACCTTAACTTCATAAATGGTTTCTCTCCCTTAGAAGAATAATCTTATCATGATTTTGAGATTTTTTGGAACTTTTTTTCTTTGAGTTTCAAGAGCACCTCAGGCCACCAAGCATTGTCAAATGCTCCACTTATATCCAAGAATATGCCAAATTGCAACAAATAAGGCATATCTGTAAACTGTATCAAACTGCTCAATAAACCAGCATTAAACATTCATAAATTGTGCCTGTAAAAATTATTTCTACAATAAGAGGTTTGCCACCACAGTTATTTTCATTATGTTGGGAGTTATTAATTGGGGTTTGCTCTTCTGTTGAATAATTCAGTAACGTAAAGCAGTGCTCAGAGATTTAATAAATATTGCTTCTAATATTTCACAAAAATACAGTTTATAAACTTTAGCTTCACTTCGCTCGGGTTTTATGATATAAAATACATACCTATATACGTGACTACTTGCGCCTAACCGTGATTACACGCGACTATCTGCGATTACCAGACACTATCTACGGTTACCTGCAACTACTTGTGACTGCCTGCGACTACCTACGACTTTCCATGACTACTTCTGGCTACCCATGACAACCTGCGACTACCCGTGACGACTTGCGACTACCCGTGACGACTTGCGATAACCTGCGACTACTTGCGATTACCTACGACAACCTGCGACTACCCGTGACGACTTGCGACTACCCGTAACTACTTGCGATAACCTGCGATTACTTGCGACTACTAGCGGGCTACCCGTGACTATTTGTGACAATTTTCGACAACATGCGACTACATGTGACTGCCTACGACTACTTGCGACTACCTGTGACTACCTGCGATTACCTGCGACTACTTGCGACTACTAGCGAATAATTTTGTGTTTTTATATTAAGATAAACAATTTTATCTACTATTGCTTCAATTTATCTTTTATGGTTTTGGTAGAGCGTGCTTAGAAAGCAGCCAAGTAGATCATTTTTCTCCGACTTACTATAAAAATTTGAAAATTCTCAAGGAATGTTTTTATTTTGTATTAAACATAGCCAATTTCCATGTGGAAGTTTGTAGCTGTCTAACAGTGAAAAGTTATTAGAATTGCGCGTTGAGTTTTGGAAGAGCATGCTTAGAAATCAGCCAAGCAGTTCATTTTTTTTCCGAAATGTTCTAAAATTTTAAAAATTATCACGTGAATTTGTTTATTAAACATAGCCTATTTCTATCTGGAAGAATGAAGCTTTCTAAAAGTGAAAGAATTATAAGAGTCGGCCGTGTAGTTTCCGAAATTATCGTTACATATACATATATACAAACAAACTCACATTACCTCTATATAAAATTTGTATAGTTTTATACATAGAGATATGAATGTGCGTTTGTGTGTCAGTGTGTGTGTATGCGTGCACGTGTGTTTGTATAAGAAATCTGATCAGATATTAAAAGAAATATATTTTTCTTGGCAATAAATCATTATTTCTATTGATGGCTGAATGTGTTTTCGAAATGTGTCTTTGGTGATATTAACTTTAATCTTGCTTGGCACATTTTAGACACACATTTTTTGGCCAGATCCACTTCTTCTGCCAATGCCCACGCTGTTCTCCTCAATATGATGTTATACTAATGAAACTCGTCTGGATACAGATACTAGTCTACAGTGAGTGGTACAGTCAATTCATGTTTTCCTATTGATAATAACACACAATACTTATTTTCGCAATAAATAAGTATTGAGAAATTCATTATTTACACACGTTGTTTATCTCAAAGTACGAAATACAAAACGACTAATAAGTGTTGTTCTTTCTGTACGTTGTATTGCAAAGTAAAATATACCGTGACGTCATTCATGCGGTTATGCTAGTTATAAGAGAATAATTAAAACAATTTTTTGGTTTCTCGAGCTCTTTAAAGATTTATTTACTACAACTATCAGAATTTTTTTTAATGTAAGTAAAGAGCGTGAAAAGTTATGTAATTATTTCAAAGCTAAACGAAGAATTTTGACAGCTCATTGAGTGTACTACTGTTCACAAGCGCCTACACCAACTTTCATAAAAAAATATGTTCTTCTGTATCAAACAATGTATGAAATTACCCATGTTGTAATGAAAGATACCATCGATATAGACTTAACACTACTTATTGATTATTGGTAGTGAAATATCATAGAGGATCATGAATGTTTTG
Source organism: Dryococelus australis (assembly GCA_029891345.1). Classification (NCBI taxonomy): domain Eukaryota; kingdom Metazoa; phylum Arthropoda; class Insecta; order Phasmatodea; family Phasmatidae; genus Dryococelus; species Dryococelus australis. The sequence continues at coordinate 120,032,131 of CM057003.1, read as the reverse complement.
CACCCCACGCTTGTGTTTTAACTTATCTAAGAGTAGTTTGTTCAGGTAAGTTGGAAAGAGCGCGTCGCAAGTGAAATGCCCAGGGCCAGGCCACATTATACTGCCCGTATGAAGTGGATCAGAATTCTTTGTCCTAGAGTGGTTGTGAGGAGACAGGGAAGTTCACCTGGCTGCAGTAATACCTCAGAGGGCCGCTGGCTGCCGAGGTGTCTTTTGTAATATATACGTATAGACGGCGCCGCCCCCGAAATGCCTCTTATTATTCCTGGTTCGCCTTCACGGTGAGACGGTAATGACATCAAGTTTTCCGAAGACGCGACGCGGCCTCTTGGGGCGACGTCTTGCCGAGGTGTTCCTTGGCGAGGATTATTTCGCTCTCCCTCCCTGGTCCTCGTTTAATAACCGCCACAATGTGAAGGGCAAGGGCGGTTTAATATGGAGCGCTCTCCTCGGAGTGAGAGGCCAATGGTTACCGCGGCCTCAGGGCGGCTATATATCCCCCGGTGGCATGACTTCTGCATGTAAATTTCTTGAAAGAAGAGGAGAGGGTTTTACATGTTGGAGGATGGGGTAAGTTAGTGGAGGGAGGTCCCTCGAGAAGTGCGTGGAATGTGTGCCTGGAAAGTTATATGCGAAGATCGCAGGCTTAAATGACGGGAGTTGGTCGCTATGGAAGAACGTTGAAGCGCTACTCCCCGTGTATTTTCCTGACTATTCCCAGTCGCTTTTTGTTCAGTAGCAAGGCGAGTATAGAGACGTGTTTTACCATCATTTTTTGTCTTCCTTAACTATTTACCTAATTTTTAACGGTTTTATTACTTTTGTGAATAGGCATAGTATAAAATTACGTCTAAATTATTTTGGTCAATCTATAAATTTATAAATATGTTTTTAAATTTATTAATATCATAATTTCATTCCTGTCCATCTTAATAATATTATGAATGCGAAAGTTAGTATGTTTGTTTGTTACTCAATGACGTCATAATGACACGATGGATTTGGATGAAATTTGGTAGAGGTGAAGATTATATTCTGGTTTAGCACATCGAGTACTTTTCATCCCGGAAAAACGAACACGTTCTTAAGGAATATAAAAATATGTCACCAACCATTTATGTAGGCACTGGTTGGTGGTCTGTTTTTTATATTCGTTAAAGAAATGTACGTTTTTCCCGGATGAAAAGTACCCTTTGTGCAAATCCAATATATTACAGTAATAAAGAAGAATAAATTAAGATGCACTTGGTCATTACAATTAAAGTTTGAATTTTGCACTCAGGTGTAACCTCGGGTAACAGTTATTATTATTATATATAATATATTATAAACATATTACAGTTTTAATATTTTGTAATTTTTTTCAGAAATTAAAACCGAAGATTCAAAAAGTTTAATTAGGCCCACATATATACATTTCTATACCGAATGTATAACATCATTTGTATGTTTATCACTAAATATGTGTCTGGTTTACAAATTTGACAAAACTGATGTGCATATTTCTAAAAGAAAATTATTATATACCTACATAGCAGACGTGTAATTTAAAAGGCCATACAACATTTGATTAAACGTCAAAATGTTTTCCTTAACGCTATGCTTTCTACGATATAACGTTGAATGAAAGTTTGAGGCATATAATTAATTAATTTACAGGAAATATTTTCATAATGCTTATTCGGTTAATTGGTCAAATTTAACTTCATCAAATTTGACCCAGTTAAAATAAAAAAATACACATTTTGTAAACCTGTCGGTTATTAGGAACGCATTGCTTCCAGTGCGACTAACATATATTATATGAAAAATAACGTACATTTTATAAAGCAACCAACTTGGTGAAATACAAGAATAATTAATTCTTTATTATATAATGATATGTAGGAAACCTGAAAGTGAAAGTTTTTCAGTGTATTAATTTTACTATCCAGGCGCGTTTTTACTTTAGTTGAATAATAAGTGGCTGGGACATAAAATATACTAGGAGCACTTCAGAGCCTTTTCTTCTATACCACCTAGTATATTTGAATAATTCTCGATTCTCTCAAAAATGTCTGATGAATTAAGCCAGCTGAAATAAATTGGCTAGTAAATTCATTAACAAATCATAATTTTTTATTAATTGGTCCTAAACGCAGATAATAAGATCGCTTGTAAAATATTCGAATTGTTAACACGTATATTACCAGAAATTGGTGTATTCCTCAAAGTGTGGGGTCGCGGTGTGCCAATAATCCATTTGTAAAATGCGTTATGTTTACATGGCGGTAAAATGTTAACAATAATTTTGCAGACAAAATATTCTTTCAGGACATTTATGATGCTGTTTCTGATCAACAGAATAATAGCATTGTATGATTACAGACATCGTTTCACGCTTTAAACTGTTGAGTTGGCGGTGTTGAATAAATTGCATTGGGCGATTTTTAGCTGGATCTTCCATCGCACATTCATTTTTGAGAACTTGTGTATATCCTAGCATAGCTGCACTTGGGACAGTATTATAATCTGCGCAATTTTTTTCATCCACTTTGCAGGTGATTGTTTTTTCAGAGTACCTGCATGTGTTTTCCCATTCCTTTCCTGTATCTATCTCTCTTAGTCGTTTCACGCAATAAATTAATTTACATTATTACACGTCACTTACTATGGGTAGGCACACGTTACTCTGGCAAAGCAGCGCTGGAGATAAGGTAAAAATATAAAAATTATTTGCCTCCACTGCATAATACTTTATTTTATTAAATATATTCCCAAATTACTCAGTGTTACGTATATAAATGAGGCTTATATTAAGAGGTTATCAGCTGTGCTTAACTTAAGGATGCTTTTAAATTAAGCAGGCGAGTTCATTAAAAAATACCTCCATGTCTGAATGCTAGATAAACTTCGTGCACTGAGTCCGTGCCGATTTTATGGCCGTGATTATTGCGTCCGTGTAGTAAGAACCTATGTTTACGCGGTAAGGTAGTAAGCATACTGGAAAATCCAAAACATCTCACTGTGTTTTTCCACTTTTCCTATTTTAATGTCAATTTTAGAGGATATAATTTATATTTGGGACATTAAAAAAAAATATGAAGTGATGAAAGTAGAAAATAATTTTCTATTACTGGAAGATGATGTTTAAACTAGCCAGCGTAGATTCTCCTTGGTGAATATCAATAAGAAGTAGGTGGACTGGCCGCATAGCGTCGCTGAGGTCGCACACATGATGCAGTGGAAGCGGAACGACAGCCACCCAGTTGTGAAATGTACTCGCATGCGAGCGGCAGAACATTCATAGTTTCGCAGTTTGCACAACAGAAAAACGTCCCGTTATGCCAAAAGTAAGGCTGATGATGGAACATGTGTACATAGACGGGATGGGCCGCAATACTGCGACTAAGTAGCACCAACGCTTTGCGCTTGCAAGAAAAGGTTCGGTAGATGATATGCGTACTGGTTTGGTACGAATGAGTCGAGTTGTCCCAAAGATCGAAGAAGTTGCAACGTTTGTGCATGCCAACCGCACCCATATAGAAGACGATATCGCAGCGGCAGTAGGGATTAGACTTGAAACATGCCACAAAATTTTATCGCGTGTTGCGCATCACGGTGTGCCAAACATACTGATGCGTGATTCAACGCTACGATTGCGTGGCTGGTTGGAACTTTCTCAAAACAATTATAGGACAGGACAAAACAAGGCTTTTTCTCTCTAGTATCCTGACCTGAAATAAGAAACGAAAATTGGCCACATGAAATCGCTATCATCACAATGACGTAGAATACCTTGACAAGCCAAGTCAAAAGAGAAGGCGATGCTTGAAGGAACTGGCGAGGAAACAGGCTACACCAGCTTTGCCAGGCGTGAGTATCTGTCAACGGTGATCACTTTGAGAGAAGTTCATCTGTGCAAGTTGATGCCGTGGTACGTGGCTGCTTGCAAGGGAAGTGTCTGTCCACAAACTTATTGACTGTGGCAGTACCTTTGTAAGATACATACTGGAAATTTATTTATTTTTAATTACAGTTTTGTGTGTTGACTACATTATTCAGCATATAGGGATATTTGCTTGGATTGCGTATAAAATAAAAATAAAAGATTTTTTAGTTTAGAACACAAAGACAATGGGACTTTTTCCTCACGAGTCACAATTTCATGCATGTTTTGTCTGGTGAGGACACACACACGATTTGTCTGGGATTGTTAAGGCGCGGTAGCTTGTCGAGCAGGCTGGACAAGTTCTTCAAGTGAATTTTTAATAATAAACCTAAAAGAAATTATTTACTAGCCAGTTTCAATATATGGTTACATAAATAAATTAACTTGCTTAAAATAGTAATTCTACAATAAACACTTGTTTTACATTTTTATGTAAGCAAATGCATCCTATATTTATTTTAAGAAAAGTTGGTCATCAATTTGAATGACATTTTTGAAGGTAAATTTTTTTCGAAAATCACTAATTTTGTGGAAATTCAATTACTCTTATTTCTACAGTTTTTGGTTACATAACTTAGGCCATTGACCGCACCAATTTGTTCATTGTTTAGTAAGACGCTGAACTAAATTTAAAAAAATTATTGAAGGAAGATAATATACTTCATTCACATATGACAAAACTATTTGTAGGCGTTCCCATTTGGGAACATTGGTCAGTGCCCGCCAATCACCACACAAGTGTTTGCTGTGCACAATCAACTTTATTATTCTGCTTTTGTTTACATTTCAAGCTGTGGCTGGCTTGTTTATTGATCATATTTTCACATTTATCAACTTTGTATTGTAAACTATATATATATATATAAACACACACATTACACACACACACACACACATATATATATGTACAATTTTCCCAGTCTTCTGTCAACTGTGACAAAACATTTGTGTTTTGATACTTGACGTACGTCTCATATCACGTAGTTTGCTCAGTAATGTGCCTTGGGCACGATGTCTTGTTTTCTACCCAGTGGTGTCATTTCAAACTAGTGTGTCTTGGTTATATTATTATTGCTGAAAATGCAGAACAAAAATTACAACTTTACAGGAAGCTGTGGACTTCCTGAACACCTTACGAGATTCGGATTTATATAACTTCAATGGTAAAAACACAAAATTTTTCCTCCCCTCCCCGGCCCCAGAAAATAACTGCATTAGAGAAGAGCAGGATGTAGATTAAAATAATCTTGATTCAGTTACCTCTATTGATGATTGTGAAAACGTGTGGGTTTTCACTAAGCATTTGGCAGCGGTGGAAATGCATGCCAAACTGCCAGGGAACTAGCTGCACTCGATATAAAGGCAAGTCGAGAAACAAATACCCAGTCAAAGAAGAAACGTAGAACTAAAAGCGGATCATTTATTGTGAAATTAAATAAACAATTGACGCCTTAATGGAAGAAGGGTAACTATTGACAAAATTGGTGATCTGTCGACTGGAGAGACTAGCAGAATTTTTTGGACACTTTATTGAGTGGCTATCAGAGTGCCATCTGAAAACCATTACTGAATTAATATTAAAAACATTGCTGTGCCTATCGTACCTACAGTCATAACAAGAAAACAATTCAGAGACATCAAGCAAAGTGTTTATATGATGAATAATTATGATCTGCGACCAGGTCAGCAATTAGGTAATATTCAACCTATCATCGATGAACTGAATGCGAAATTTAAGCAATTCGGTGTATTCCACAATCACCTCAGCATCGACGAATCCATGGTCCTATACTACGTTCACAACTCCACTAAGATGTTTATTCGTGGCAAGTACATTCACTTCGGATACAAAATCAGGATGGTCTGTGGAAGTTATGGTTATCCGTATCAACTGGAGATATACGCACCTAAGGAATCAGAGCAGACAGAGCCTTTCGGCAGAAGAGTTGTCCATACTCTCAATTCGATTGTGACCAACCCGCTGGAAATAGAATTATTTTTTGAAAATATTTTCACTTCATACGATTTGATGATTGAACATGGGGACCAAAGCACCAAAATGACAGGTACTATTAGAGAATGTCACGCGAGCACTTCCCTTTACAAACTTCTAATTACATGATTAAACAAGAAAGGGACACTGTTTAATATAAAAGTGATGGTGTTGTTTCCATGTATACGTGGAATGAGAGTGCTGCAGTAATCGATACAACAAACAACGATTCTCATGAATCAATACAGTATGCTAAATAGTGTTCAAATGTAAAAAATAAGGTTATGGATTTACCACAACCAAAATTGTTACACCAGAAAATTTCGGTTTTCGATGTGTTAATATACTTAACAGAATGTCAGGCAGCCATCGTCCCAGACTACGGTGCAAGAAGTGAGTGAGTGAGTGAATGAATAGATTTGGGCGGCTCTTAATAGTGAGGTCTTTAGATCCGCTGAGGGTGATTGAAGTGAATTTGGAGCGGTGTCAGAGCAAGGAGGCGGGGGAAACGGGAGAAAATCACCGAGAAAACCCGCCGACCAATGGCATAACCCGGCATGATCCCCACTTGCGAAAATCCGGTGACCCGGCCGGGTATTGAGCCGGGTTCACCTTGGTGGGAGGCAAGCGTGCTAACCGCTCAGCCACCATGGCTCCCTGCAAGAAGTGGAGATGGAACTTGATCGTAAATGCAGTGAACGTGGTTGTGGATGCTAGTTGGTGACTGCATCAAGCAACTCGAGAACCGGAGTTGGTGACTGCATCAAGCAACGCGAGAACCGGAGTTGGTGACTGTATCAAGCAACGCGAGAACCGGAGTTGGTGACTGCATCAAGCAACGCGAGAACCGGAAAACCCACTTTCACGTTTAAAGTTTTCACCGAGAGATTACTGTTACCCTCTTACGAGTTTTGCCAAGGAAGGTTCGATCACGACCAGGACCGAAACATCACCCCTAACTTCCCAAAGAAAGAGTGATGGCCATTACCTCGTGAGTTCTTCTCAAGCTAGATGTGCAATTTGTGTACGAAATGCTAGACTCTAGTGCAGTGAGCGGAAGAAAAAATAACACATTCACTGCATTTCTAAGTTGTAAAATAACAGAAATTCGCCCCTTTGGTATTAAATATTATTATTTGTCAGAGTGATGTTTTTTTATTCTTAAATCTTTTTAACGCCAACATAAATTATACGACAAAGCAGTGCTTTGATTGAAATAATGCTGCCTGCTTTCTAATCAATGCACATGTGTTTGCTAAGAGTATGTTGCTAACTCCGATGAGCCCAATCTTTCCATTTGAAAATAAAGCCAAAAGTGATATTACGAATTTTTTCTTCATAATCGCTGTGACTGATATCCCTAAACTAAGAAAGCATAAGGACATTTATGGAAAAAATTGGAACAAAATCTGTTGGTGAATGAATACTGCGACAAAAAGTTTAATGTAAACGTGCGATGAGTTTTGTGTCGTTTGCTGTAACTAAATATAAGAATCTAATAAATGAAATTGTAAGTAATCAATTGAATAGAATACTATTATATTTCTAAAGTTGATGCTTTGGTAGCAATTTAATAGGTAGTCCAATGGTAGGTTGAAAGTCATGTTGGAAAAAAAATGGCATATATTAATACGTATCAGTTTTTTTACGGTTTCGGGCATATAAAGGAAAATTATCTTATGGTATTTCTCGTAATTCTATAAAGTGAGGGCTTTGAATCAACAAGAAAATTGAAAATTTATAAATATGCATGAAACTGCAAAGTGTGCAAAGCATTACCTTCACAACGTTAGTTATTTCAGATGGCGTAATTGTTAAACGCAAAGAAAAAGTAAAATACGCACAATATATACATTAAAGAAAGAAACTCATTTTAAAGAACTGAAATCTCAACGAATATTTTTCGTTATAATTCTCTGCTTATGCACAGTTAAATTAGTGTGATGGAAACCACAATGGACCAATAAATGGAAGGACGTGGGTTCGCGTCCACCTACAGCAAGTAGAATTTCAGAAAATACATCGCAATAGAAAGTTAGGGAGGAAAGGCTTGCAAGCATTCAAAACTATTAGTAGTATGATCGGGCTGGTCCTTGATACAAATGTATGCCGCCTTTATTGATATCAAACGGTTTAATTGATTAAAAGGGCTATTTAAATTTATTGAAATGGTTAATTAAATTGACAGAAAGGGATAAGTTTAGCAAGGGTTAATTTTTAATCCTATTAAACATAAACAAATACATATAATCCGATTTTAAATCGATTCAAAATGTTTTATCCGTTTTTTTGTGTTTGATTGAATAGTGTACTAAGGGCAAAATTTATTAGTTTCTTTCTTGCTTTTGTGGGTTGGGGAGCAGCTCTGGTAGATGTTCTCCCTCTGAGCTCTGACACTCGGATGAGGTGTGATGTGTTGGGGACAGGATATATGGATGAGTTTTGTGCAAGAGTGGCATAACGGTAATTTTTTTGGTTTGGTAGTGATATGGCTTGTAGATGGTGGTGGGAGACAGGCAATTTTTGGGTAATTAAACAGAAAGAGAAAACGTGATGTATAGTTAAAACACGAGATAAATTTCAGATTGTTTAAAAGAAATATATTTTAAACGAGTTCTACATATGAATAAATAACACGAGAGAGAATTTAAACTACGGGAATAACATTGTGTCCTAAATAAAGTTTACGATATACAACAAAGCCCCCATAAATTAAATGGCTAGCAAACACAATAACGAGGTATTTGAAAAATGACACCTCTCGCATGCACCTGACATGATTTTAAAACACGGCCGTCTGCCTGTGAGACTGGTGAGGAAAATTTTGAAATGGAATCTATATGTTAAACCACGATTATTAAAAAAGAAATTCATTTATTAACATGCGTAAAAAATATGTTTAATATACGTCCATTGGCTCGGGAGTTCGCTGCAGCACTGACTTGGATATAGCATTTACATCAACTTATAAGCTGTGTTGAGCGCAAACATAACCTGTGTCGGCCTACGTTTGAGTATAAACTGAGGTGAAAAACTCGGAAATTTTTATGAAAATAATAATCGAATGTTTCCAAATAAATTAAATGGCTTACGAACACAAGCACATGACAATCACTAAACAAATTAAGAAAACGTATAATGAAATCACACCAGGAACACCCCAAAGCTCACCCGTCTGCTTGGAAAGCAGGTGAATGAATGAGTCGAGCTTACATCGAGAGCCTTATTATATACATGGACCAAATATATGACCAGAAACCCTGAATACAACAGACAGAACTCGTTTCCCTACCAAGCTACTATTAACGACATGATTACACTACATCCTACGACAGACAACGTAACTATGATTTTTTTTTTTTAACGTAACCTTATTTTTAATGAAAGTTTCACTATTGTGAGAAGAAGAATTCACTTTTAACACAAATTTTTTGTGTCGAAGTGCATGGAAACTCGGATGGCTGAGTCTCGCAACACTTTATAGAAACGTACTCTACATTATTTTAAATAATTTTAAATAAGGGACATGCTAAGAATTTTTCCGTTAAGTCTGTGAAATTCACGATACTAGTTAGCGAAACGATAGTTGAAAATGCTACCAGTTTCGTCAACCGAGGGTCGAATGGGGTGTACACAAGAAACGTAATATATAGGTTTAACACACTAAAATAGTTTTTCCCTGGTAAATAAAAAAAGTGCTATAAAGATTTTTCCATTAAAACGAGAATCGATGATAACACTAAGGCGTATGATATGCATACACTCTCCGAAACCAGTAAGAGTGCTGCGCCTGGTGAATAGATGGTTCAGAAGAGTGAGTGATGTATATGTGTATCCTGGACAAGAGTTTGCGAAGAACTAAGATGGCGCCAACCCACGAGAACTGTTTATGTCGGTGTTGCCTTCCCCCACCCCTTGTCAAAAATATGACTTTGTGCGAAAATACAGTTTCTTTCCAAGGCCAAGCTGCCCCCTTCCCTTACATAACAGACTTGGTTTTCTGTTTGTTGGAGGGCTGCTATGTCCAAGGTCACACACACACGCTGTCGATCCAGCACCACAGTAACCTGTTTAGCGACAACCAGCCCCTCCGCCTACACCAACCTAGAATGCGTTTCCGAAGGACTGCCCCCTTCCAACACCCCTCTTCAAAAACCTGCCCCCGGCCCCCTCAAGGTCAGAATGCATTTTCGGATGACTGCTCTGTCCATGGAAGGTTTCCACAACTCCTGCTATCAATCCAAGGCCATGCACCTCCTACCTTCACCCCCACCACAGTACGTGTATTTCGGATATCTCGAGAACTGGCCGGTCCATGCAGCCCTGGCCCCTTCCCTTTAACCCCACCCCAGAGTGCGCGTTTTCCGACACGAGAGCTGCCTCAGGCAGGAACGGAGGCTTGCCTCAAGCCCAATGCACATATTTAGTGCAAAACGTGGAGAAGACTCCATCCCTCGGGGCAGCGTATTTTGAAGAGACCTGGGCTATCTACCCTCTTCCCTTCAAACTTCTACTTTCGCTCGAACACTGAAATTTCCTCCTATTTTTCGAGACGCAAGAGCCTGGTGTATTACCAACTAAATAAAATTACAGAAGTCCTGCTGATGAAATTTATATCCCTGGAGCTAAATGTTACCCGATATTGTAATCCCCAAAAGATAATCCCAAGGGTTTAACATTTCAACAAAACTTTATATTTTAACTCTGTAAACTTTAATCCCATTTTCCAGCAAACTATAGCTAACTATAAAACATATTTTGACTTATTAAAATGTTTTTGTAAATAATGATAACCACGCCTCATTCCTTTTACTCAAGTTAAACTTATATCATTCACGCATTATTTGATTTAAGTAATACTCAATTAAATGTTTTTTTTTATGTGTTTTAAAATATTTGTGCGTTTTTTCACGAATATTTTTTTTATTAGACCAGAATATCGACTCTACTATCTACCATAAAATGCATATATTAGAACTTATTTACAAATTGTTTTCCATTTAAAATAAATTTCGACATGATGTTACTGAAATAGCACGTATCCATCTTGAAATGACTGCTAGAGAAGCTGAAATCTGTTGAATATCACTATATTTTGACTTATTTTCCTAAAAGGCGAAATTTAAGCAAACTTCAAGAAAAAAGGGCAGCCAATTTGAATTCATTTACTATATAAGGAGGTATAAATTAATTTTTCATGAGTATTGAGTCGTCATCTGGTAAGTTCACTTGGTGTGCGTATGTGTGTGTGTAATGCATTAGCAGTAGCGTGACTTAGGTGTCCATCACGTCTAAAACAAGGACAGACGTCTACATCGAGACTGTCACCAGCATGGATGCTACAACTCCATTCGTCCACGACAATATCTATATCTACAACGGACTATCTACAGAGGATTTCATTGCTGCATCTGCCCGCAACAAATACAGTGCATCAAGGTAACTGCTGTGACAATTTGGATTCTGAACGTGTTGAAGTATTCAATGAGATTGTAGCATATGGGAAAGCGAAAACATTATTAAGTTTAGACTGTTCGCAATTGTGAGTGCTAACGAAAGGATTTATAATATATTTTGTGGGATACGAAATAAAACTAGTATATCCATTCATTGATGGACAGTTACAAGGTGATGAGGATATTGTATGGTATTCGCCATGTGAAGGATGCCCTTATGGCATGCCTGCCTTTGCTAATGATGGGGACATACAACAAATGCAGAAAGATTGTATGCCACAAAGAATGGAACATCTCTTTGAAGCTGGAATTATTCCACGTGTAGTAATGGACGATTCCGAGGCGAGCACTGTCATCTTATAAATAAAGTTTTTTGAAATCATGTATACGACAAACTTTTTGTAAATAGTGTATAATTTGAGAGTGTAAAAAAAAAGAGAAATAACGTAAAAATGATGTTTTACGGGCAATATTTCGAAAACTACCAAGACAACTCCTTTGTAATTAAGGACCTTACTACTTCTTAAGCAACCGACACTAATGAGAATAACTCTAAAGTATTATGCTTTAAGCTCCCAGACTTATTAAAACAACATGACCTAAAATGGGATTCTGGTGGCATAGCTTACAAAGAGTGTTTCCAATATGTGAACGATGCGTTTCTCGAAGGCTATCCAGTACACGTGCTTCGAAAAATGCAGAAGGAAATTTTAAAAAGTTTAACTAATGTTGAAGTGATAAATATTATAAGATATCATGACTGCTCTAGTATTCATTCAATAGTCAAACGCTATAGTACAAATCACTGTTAGAAAAAAGATTTTCTATTCACAATGTAAAAGCGAAGATTTAAGATTATATTTGCACCATCATCCTACCTATGTATAAAGATATTAATTTTCAAAAATATGGTTTGCTACAGCTTTATACCTGCGTAAGAATTCGAAAAAATGAAAAAATTCAACCCAGAGAAAACGTAGTCCTGTATTTTTCGAGGTTACAAGAAAGTATGGTTCCCGTCTCCAGACAACATATACTTTTAAACACAGATGTGCAACGGAGATGAACATTGGAATTTCGCAAAAAAATTTCTGAGGAAACATGTGTACAGAACGAGTGTTGCGTTATGAAGAAGAAGAAGATTGTCCGGTTTTTAATATACGGCCAGTAAGCAATCTGCCCTGTTCTTCTTGGGACCTGTGTTTAAAAAAAAATGTACAAATAACAAAAGAATCAGGTTTTTATCAAATAAAATATAAATTGAGCAGGAAGTTTTACCACAGTCCCACCTTTTGGACTGACACATCAATAATGAGGAACTGTTCGCGCATATGAAAGCCAGAAGCGGGCTGGTAAGAGCACCTTGTAGAATGTTGGACTGTGAGGTTTGGCACCGCAATGTTTGTGTCTGTAAATTTGTTTTAACGAAGTTAACGGTGAAGAACTAATATTTTCCAAATTTGACTACATAAAGGGAGAGAACCGTAGACCGGACCTTCAATTACGATGCAGTGTTATTCCAGGATACAGGCGAGGGTGGTTTCAAATTGAAAATGAAGAGTCCACTACAGATACAGATGAGCAACGGAGATGAACATTGGCATTTCTCGCTAATCAGTCCTGATTATACTTGAAAAGTTTTCGACGTATGTTATGGGCGAAGTTCTGTCCTTTATATAATTTACGTACTGACAACAAACTGCCTTGTAACGACGGCCGACTAGAATTTGGACCTCAAAGTGGTTACATCATGAAATGTATGTCCTACAAGAAAATAAAATACATATTGTAGAAGGATTGCAGTTGCTGCTCTCTTACCACATTTTGGACAGAATAATGTAACAACATACACCCTTTTATGTACAACGTTGACCAAGATTTAAATACTCCCTGTGGCATGTCGAATTGTGAAGTTTTGCTCAGCAAGAACAGTTAAAAATGGGAAAAAGTGGTGCCACAACATCTATATAAAGGGGACTGTTCAGTATTTTATTGTCGGTCATGGCTAGAATCTTCGACCATACATACGTATAGGAACTCCTGCAAATTAAATACAGAAGAGTGTTCTTTAAACCGTATGACATTATCTTACAAGTTCATGTCTGAAACGATATAGAACATTGGTTCTACACTTTCGACAACAGTCTCGGCAATCACCTTGGTGAAGGAATAACATGCAAATATTGTGCTGTGAGATATCTTCGCCCCGACAGTGACTTACCAATAACATTAGAAGATTTGATGTCTGTCAGTCTTAGCAAGGAGATAGAAAGGGAGCATGAACACGGAGTAATCACCTGCCAACTTACAAGACCTTATCATGGAATCACCGTTTGCCGGAAGGAAACCTGCGATGGGGACATCCACAACTTTATTTTCGAACAAGGAAGGTAAGTTTTCCCATCTATGTGTAATTTGTATGCGTGTGAAGTGGCTAATCCGGAATAATGTTCCAATTAAATACAAGTATGCATTTTCAAATAAATATTTGTATTATGTAAGATATAGCTTATTATATTCACAATATGTTGTTAAGGAAATATACGAGTCAGACATTCATTTCAATTGTACTTATTTCAGTATTTCAAAGAATGTGATAATATTCTTCACACTTTATATCATTATAGTAAGAGCAAGTTATATTACACGTCTCAGAGTGGGTGTAATACATCAAAATATTATGTGCATAGAGCAATAAAATTAGGAAAAAATTATATTTACCCCTGAACAATTTTTAGTTTGCAAATTTAAAGAGAACAAAATTTTACTTTTATACATAAATTGTTCCTTGATAATTACTCGCCTTCGAATGTTGGATATCATAGTAGAAACATGACGTATATCCATTCTGCAAATCATTACGTCAGTGTCAAACAAGGCAAGTGTACTGTAACTTAAGCCCTATTGTATACCGCGCTTTTGCACGAATTTACAGAGACTTGCGGCTGTATATTTACTTTAAGTAATTAATTCTCCTCTAGGACATGAAAAGAGCCACAAACAAATTCAATGCAGTGATAACAAGAAATGTTGCGTGTTTTATATGACTGCAACCACACCTCTTCCGTCTAGTATTGAAGATGTAAACACACATTATTATGAACAATACCCAATTTCGTCGAAAGCATTGTTTTACATGCTCCTAGTTGTAAATATGTGTGTGTCCAGACAGGTTAAAGCCAGGGTCTAAGAAATACTCCCTCGTTGAAAGGAGTATTCAAGAAGGGGATCTAGATCCAATACTAAGAAAATACACGAAAACTTTGTTCACTGAAGTTGCTAACAGTTTATAAAATTTTTGTTTTTAAATAAGAAAATGTTCTATGATTTTCAATCACCTGTACTTGCTTGTGTTGTACATACATTAGTTCAATATTTTGTGACATTGTTTAATTGATCATGTGTTTTGAATTAACTTGTACTTTATTGTGAAATAGGTTGCATTTATATATATTTTTTTAATTATTGTCTTGCATGTTTTTGTATCATCCTGTATTTGCAATTGTTAAAACATTTTGTATATGAATTTTTGGAGCAACCTGTAGTTGTTTGATGCTGTGTTTGAGATGTCCTATATTTACTTGTGTGTTTTGGAACACTATGAAGTTTAATATATATATATATATATATATATAATTTTTTTACAGGTGGTGTTGGTATATATTTTGGCAATAAATTTATATTGTAAAATGAATTCCTTTCGTACATTTATTTAACCTATCATTAAAAGTTTACTTGATTTTGCTAAGAAATGAAAAATTATTGATAAAAATCTCTCAAAAGAGATATTTTTAAAAGATGTCTGGTTTATATCAAAATATGTCGAATTTACACGTACGTGTATTGTAACGAAAAAGCCAGAGAGAAAAAAAATTATCAGATAAACAAATTATTAGTTCACCAAAAATTACTATTCAACCAAAGATATTTGAAAAGGTCTCCTGAAAATATGTCTGCTAAAAAAAAACTGAGTAGTAGTAGACAAAACACTGTAAATACATCAACTAAGTTGTTATATAACGCCAGCCTCCGTTGAGTAATTAGATTGTGCAAGGAGGCTCTGGGTTCGAATCCCGGATAAGGCATGGTTAATGTAAGTAAGTTTAGGGTTCGAATCACGGATAAGGCATGGTTGAAATAAGTAAGTTTCCAGTCTCGAGTCCGGGTGAGGTATGTTAGATAATAGTTTCTAGGTTCGAGTCTCGTGTAAGGCATGTATGATACTAGTTAGTTTATAAACATAAAAATAACAATGAACAAATCATGTAATTGAAATTTATACATTAGCTTAATAATTATTTGCACGTGAGAGGGTGCAAACGTAGTTGAATCGTAGTATTAAATTCAGGTCTCAAACACCTTGTAATACAAAAAAGGTTGTTTTGGAATTACTATTTTTCATGTACGGAATCGTTAAATAAGAACGTAATTCAAATATAATGGCTTAAAACAGAATAAATTCATATGTGACATGTTAAATGCCAGAAAATAAATTATATATAAATTCAGAAAATTTCATAAAATCCTTCAAATTGCATTAAATTTGCTTAAAGTTGTGTTAAAGACATGTCAATTATGTAATATGTACGTTTTATATTTTGAATGCGAATTACGAAATATAAATTTTTGGACGAGGGAGAGAGGTGAGCTAAAAATAAATGTTCCCACGCGCACCATGTCATTCGCTTCTCTGACTTCATGTGGTCAAGACCTCCTCTCTACCCCCCAGACACCCTGTGCGTTGTTCCGCAATGCTAGGAGCTGTTGCCTGGCTTCCAGTTTACCTCTCGCTGGGAAAATCCGGCCGCTTGCATGGGTAGGTACCCAGGCGCTAACCATGCCGGTTGACTAGCTCTCATCCTGTCTGATCTTGTGTTCAGGTCTCATTCCACGCCTATCAGCTTAGCTACTGTAATTAAAATAAGTGAATAATGAAAAAAAAAATTCAGGTTTTAAATTCCTTTGCGGTATTTTATTAACACTTTGCCTAAAATTTTAACAACTGTTTCATTTTGGTCGCAATTTCTTAAATATTTTAGTAACTTTTTTTTATCAAATTTTTAAAACTTTCATTAAATTTTTATAATTTTCATTTAAATTTAACAAACAGAATGAAATTTTATTAAAACCATTGAAACGGGAATGAATTTCATTTTATAAGTCATTGAAACATGAATACAATTTTCTTATAGTCGTTAAAC
Source organism: Dryococelus australis (assembly GCA_029891345.1). NCBI lineage: Eukaryota > Metazoa > Arthropoda > Insecta > Phasmatodea > Phasmatidae > Dryococelus > Dryococelus australis. The sequence continues at coordinate 120,015,550 of CM057003.1, read as the reverse complement.
TTTTTAACAAATTGTTAAAACTTTCAACGAATTTTTTACAAATTTCGTTAAACTTTTTACCGAATTCTTAAAACTCTTAATCAAAGAATGAAAGTTTCGTAAACTCATTGCAACTTGAATGAAATTTTATTAAAATTTATTTGGAATGTTATAAAACATTTTTTTAGCATTAGTTACAAATAGTTTATTATTGTTAGCATTAAATAATGTTAATTCGAAAGTGTGCTTGAGGCGATGTAGTCCACCTGCTGTGTAATTTGTTGATCAGTGTTAATTAGTGTTAATTCGAATAGGTGCTTGAGGTGACGTAGTTCCACCCACAGTGTAATGTGTGAGAGAGTGTATGTTTGCGTTTGTGGACTGCGAGTATATGTGAAGGGGAAAGTGTTTTCAATCAATTCTAGGTGGGTTGTTGATTTATATTTGGAAAAAGTATAGTAGAGTTTTGAGATAGATACTGGCTGACATTCATAGTATTGCACAATGGACCTTAGGCAAGACAATGTCTCAATTAAGGCCCTCTCTACACTGTTAAATCCTCGCAAAAGTGTGTTAAAACTATCTAGAATAAATGACCACGTACTCTATGAATATTTTTCGAAAAGGTGTAGACTGTGAGTATGAGTGCAGGGGAAAACTGATGCGATTTATTTAAAATTTAGTGTTAGTATATATAGCTTTTGATAAATGTTTAAGGGTAGGTTTTGGTTACGACTGGTTTATGAAATATGGAACAGCTAAAAAAATAAAAGGCAAGAACTATACCGCTCACGCCTAGCATGAGGGGGAGGTGCATAATCTCAGCTTCCAAGATTGTTCTGTGAGAGTTGAATGGTGATGAACGTTTGAGTGATGGATAAATTAGGCTTGAGTACTTCTAATGAATGAAATGTTATTTGATGGGTTTGTGATGGGATGGATTGGGTATTTAAGTTAATTTATAACATTTCATTTTCAATGTTGTTCAATAACTGCGAGTGTGACATAGAGAGATAGACAGTTGGATATCTTTCTTTTTATAAAATTTAAATAAATTATATTTTTTAAATGTCTAAAATGTTTAGTTTTAAGGACGTTTATTTAATATAATTAATATCCAGTGTGTTACTCTCTTGTTAAAATGTTTAGGCGGTTTTAATTTACATACATTATTAGCTGTGTAAAATTTATATTTTATTTTAAACAGTGTATATGATTCGTAAAGGTGTACACTAGTTTTAACAGTGTAAGATTAAAATAGTTTTAAAAAGGCGAATTTAAGTTGAAAAGTTTTTGCTATTCAAAACTGGGCCTAAAATTTAATGTTGTGTTGTAAATGCAGTCTACTTGCTTTAAAATTTAAAAGTTGTGAAAATTTGATTGAGGTAGGTTAAGGAAACTCATTATATAGTGGGTAGAGCTGTGTGAAGGTATCTCGCCTGGGTGTTAGCTGGAGTCGAAGTAGAGGAGCGGGTGAAGTTCTTCTCCTTTAGCACATGCGCTCAGGCTACTTTAGGGTCTGCACGATGAGTCTTAGCAGGGAGAAAGAAGAGGTTGTCGCGCATAACGGGGAAAGGGGTGTGTAATTAAACGGTGGCATACGGTGCAGTCAGATACAGTTTCCTGAATCATTTTTCATTCTCTCGCCCGCTCCGCGCGCGGCCCAAACTTCCAGCCTACGTGCGGTCTAATCTTTCCTTCTCTGCTCTGACTCCACGCACATCACCCTAATTAGTTCTTGAGACCTAAGTTTCGCTCGCTACCCACACTCTCAATTCCCCACCGTCTATTACCTGACTTTTCCCACGAGCCTTTAGAAAGCCTCATCACCCTGATCTTATTTTATAAAATACACGCAGTTCATACTCCTCCTGTCCAAATAAACATTAAGCTCCCTCAAAAAACTGATTTAAATAAAGAATACAGTCCATTTAACACATATTTTATATACAGGTAAGTGAATAAAGTGGTGTTCTTTTTCCTCTGTTTTCATAACAACGTTGCACATCTGTTAAATTTATTGTGTTGTAGCTATTATTTCGGGGAATCTAAAGAAACTTTACTTAGGACTCAAAATGAGTGAGCCTAAGTGGCAAAGTATTGACAGTTTGCTTGAAGATCTTTACGTCAGTGATTCAGGTTCTGAATGGCACATTCAAAGAAAGTCTACAGCAAGCTGTCGAGACAGTGTCCCTTCTCCTAAGCGGACACGAGTAAGTCTCTTGGGGGACGATCTCTACTTAAGCAATTCGAGCACGGATTCATTTATGGCGAGATCGTCAACAACAAAAGATCAATATGTGGCCGCTTCCCCCAAACATGACAAAGGCCTTCCTTTCATTGATGACTTATTTATATCAGACTCTGAAAATTCTGGTGATTCAGAGATTGCTCAATCCGTTTCACAACCTAATTTCTCGTCGATTAGAGATGTTTCGCCAAGGGAGCCGGAAAATAATTAGTTTTCCTATTCCGCAGCCTCAGTGGAAGCTTTGCCAGACCTGACATACAAGCTCATAGCTACGGCGTTCGCGGGAAGATTAAATGATGCGTGGATAGTTAATAATAGGCTTAAAAGTGTTGCGGAATTTTTCTAGTTTTTTTTTTCCAGAGGTATAATGTCCTGTTATTAAACTTAATAATGGTATCACACAGGCCTATTAGAGCTTTAGTTACAGTAATGGGTAAGTACTTGAAATCCCTAACGGCGGAGGAAGGCGCCATGAAAATCTATTTTCAAAGCCAAGCCCTCCCTGTCCTGCAATCATCCAATGCGGGTTAAATCTATACTGATGACATCATTCCTTATCTGACAAACATACTTGAGGAGTTTAGTGTACGTGGATCTAGCTGGAGTCTTCAAATATTGACATACATGGATGTACATGTGTCCCAATATCGACCGTTCACAGTCCGTGCTGCGCACACTAGTTTGGAAAAGTTTATTGCTGATAGAAAAGCTTGTATCGATTTACACAGCCCAGAGGAAATGTTTTTCCGCTACTCCCTCGTGGCATATTTGTTTCCTGCTTTACAAAATGTCAGTCATTCCTCTTCATATCCAAAACCTCATGAAGTTTTAAATATTCAAAGTCCGTCGACACCTGTAGTCATACAGGATATTCGTAAGTTCGAGGAGAACAGTTATATTTCTATCAGTGTCTACTGTGTGGAGGACAAAGATAGCAATATATTTAATGAAATATGCGAAAGGGGTGGGGTTGTCGTACGTATGCGTATTTATCCTGTACATAATGTAAAATATGTGAATATTTTGGCGATTCGCGCATGTGGAAATGCACTCATTTGCATTCCGTTTATATTAGAAATTTTTCAAAGCTGGCTGGTAGTTAGTTGAGTAAGAAGAAAAACAGGAAATTTGTGTGCGAGCGTTACCTCCAGTACTTTCTTAGTGAGGCGAAACTCACAAGTCACGCTATTCTTTGCCAGGAACAAAAAGCTCTTCGCAGTACTTTCCCCTCAGGGAACGACAAGTACTTGGAATTTAGAGATTACAGCAAACATCAGAGATTGGGTTTCGTCTTCAATTGCGAAGTAGAAAGTTGCCTGAAATCCATGCCCACTTGCTTGCCTAATTTATGAAACTAGTGATACAAATACCATCAACCAACTTGTTCCAAATGCTTGTAGCCTTTTGTTGGTCTGTTCATACAATCCGAGATTATCTAACTATTTTGAGTTTGGGGGTGCTGATTGTATGTACCAATTAGTTGATAAATTAGTTGAACTTACAAAGTGGGTTGCAGGAATCTACAGCGTAATTGTTCTGACGAAAGCCAAAAACCCCTGCTGATAAAGCTAGGTTGGCAGCTCAGAAAAGGTGTCACACTTGTAAGGAAAAGCTTGGTACAGATTATATTATGGTTGATCATGACCATCTTATGGGCGAAATCAGAGGTCGCACACAAATCAAGTGCAACTTGAATTTCAGACTACTCAAATGACAACTTGTTGTTGTTTTTTATAGCCTGCAAAACTATGATGCTCACTTCCTTAGAAAGTCCCTGGCTGAACGCCCCGTACCACAACACAACGGAACCATGGAAATCGAAACCCCAGGTAAAATTCAAATGATTGGAATAACCCTCGAAAAGTACAAATGAATTACGAAACTAATTCCCAATAGGAAATATTTTAATTCAAAGCCACAATATTTCAAGTTACAATTTATTGATCCTTTCCAATTCATGAGCACCTCTCCAGATACTTTGGCAGGCAATTCGCTACCTGCGCGATTGAGTATCACCACTTTGATGTTTTTAGACAACACCCAATTCGAATTAGCAAATGTTAGGTCTCCAGACAGTCTGATGTGCAAGTCACTCCCACGAAAGGATGCATTTTATAATGCGATGAGAGGCGAAGGCATTAGCAATGAGGATTATGCTCATACCCAAGCTGCATGGGATGCATTGAACTGCATAAACTTGCTACAGTATGCTATTCACTACTTACGCGTGGACACTTGTTTGCTGACAGATGTTTTTGAAAATTTCAGGACCATATGTTTGGCTCATTACAGTCTTGACCCCGCCATGCACGTCACAGCTCTATCTCTTTCATGGGACACTTTATTATCAATGACACATGAGCTACTAAATCTGTTGACTGACAAAGAGATGTATCTTTTTGTAGAATGCAGGTTTAGGCGCGTCATTACCAAGGTTTAAAAAAAAAGTGCGGAAACCAACATATTTACATGGGTGTGGACTACGACCCCAGTGTGGCATTGAAATATATGTGCTATTTCGACGTCAACGGGCTGTAAAGTCATGCTATGCGAGCCAAGCTTCCGATTGGTAATTTTGAGTGGGTTGAGGCTGAGGTTTTTTCAACATGGGATTTTTCAAACATGGTGAATGATGGTGACACTTGTTTTTTCGCAGATGTTGATTTGTCTATTCCATATGAGTGTCATGATGCACTATCTGATCTGCCTTTGGCCCCAGAAAATTGTGTACCACCGAACGGCTCGCATGAGAAACTTATTTTGACACTCACACCCCAAAATAAATGCAATACACTGGGAAACACTGATGCAGTACATGATTTATGGAGCCAAGCTTGTCTCTGTTCATTGCATTTTGCACTTTGAGCTGAAGGCTTGAATGGCTTCATACATCGAGTTTAACATCGAGAAACGTGCCCAGGCTGCAAAAGAATTCGAAAAATCGTTTTTCAAATTAATGTGTAAATCAGTTAATGGAAAAACCTTGCAAAATGTCCACCAGGAAACGGACATCGGATTTGTAACGAGGTGTGGCACTATCTACGGGGCTGTAGAACTCATAGGGCGTCCAACATTCCAGGCAAGACAGATTATCGATGAAAACTTAGTCCTTGACGATATGTCGAAGAGTTCTGTTGTGTTCAACAGACCTTTGTACACCGGTGTTACCATTCTTGATCTTTCTAAATTAACACTCTATGAATTAAATTACCAGTACATGCATACAAAATTTCTTCCACCAGCCTTGCACCTCCTCTATTGAGACACCAATTCTTCGGTATTGGTACATTCTGTTGCTTGTAAGGACATCTATAAAGTAATTGCACCAGATTTAAAGGTGTGGGTTGATACATCCAACTATGTGCTCGATAACATGCGAAAATTCCCTCACGAAGACAAAGGATTTACTGGGGTGATGAAAGAGAATGTGATAGTCACATCATCACACACTGTGTGGGTTTAAATCCTATGCTTTACGGATACGTTGTTGCGAATGAACAATATACAAGTAAGGCGAAGGGTGTAAAACATACATTTTACAATCACTCAGGTAATAGGATTATCGAGATTGCCTCGAAATTTGCCCCAGGATTTTGGGACTCAATATCAGTTCTGTTAGCGTTCTCATAAAGTCTACACCGAACATATAACAAATGTAGTGTTGTCAGGTATAGATGATAAGTGGTACATTGAGTCAGATGGAATGTCAGTCTGACATTGGGGGTACTACAGAATACCTAAGTTTTTTTTTCCACCCTATAATAGTTATAACACTACAATAAATGCAGTCTGTCCACGACACCACACCGCCGATTATGTCCATCTGCAGCCACCACACGAACCTCCTATTCCACAACCAACATCACAACTATCTACAAAGTTTACGAAAATCTCTAATTGATTGCAATATCCCTTGCAACACCAATAATGCTGCTACTTATTTGCCTATTTGTAAAGCATGTAAAACTACAGTATCAAGAATATAACTTTCACCGATACATTTTACAAAAAAAAAAAAAGAATTTACAGTCTAACAAAATATCTACTTGAAACTGTATGCCTGAGAGTGTGATACACCCCATCGTTGGCATGTGTGAGTGCGATACACCCCGTCGTTGCCATGTGTGAGTGTTTGGAAAATATCCTGGAAGTGACAAATGAACGCCTTAAATGTTCCACATCACATTAAATTGATAAGAAAAAATACATCCCCATGATGATGTAGTATATTTGTAAATATTTTTTTAAATTATCTATTGTATATAATTTATTAATAATGTAATCAGAGTAAAAAGATTTTTTAATGTTGCACCAGTAGAAGTAGTAGAAGTTGTAGTAGTGGTTGTAGTGGTAGTAGAGGTAGTAGTAGTAGAAGTAGTGGTAGTAGTGGTGGAAGTAGTAGCAGTAGTAGTAGTAGTAGCAGTAGTACTAGCAGTAGTAGTAGTAGTGGTTGTAGTGGTAGTATTGGTAGTAGTAGTAGCAGAAGCAGTAGTAGTAGTAGTAGCAGTTGTAGTAGTAGCAGTTGTAGTAGTGGTAATAGAAGTTGCAGTGGTAGTAGTAGTAGCAGTTGTAGTACTGGAGTTGTGGTAGTAGTGGTAGTAGTAGTAGCAGTATTAGCAGTTGAAATAGTAGCAGTTGTAGTAGTGGTAGTAGTATTAGCAGTGGTAGTAGTAATATCAGTTGTAGTAGTGGAAGTAGTAGAAGTAGTGGAAGTAGTGGTAGCAGTAGTAGCAGTAGTAGCAGTAGCAGTATTAGCAGTTGTAATATTAGCAGTTGTAGTAGTGGTAGTAGTAGTAGTAGTGGTAGTAGTAGTATCAGTTGTAGTAGTGGAAGTAGTGGTAGTAATGGTAGTAGTAGTAGCAGTAGCAGTATAATCAGTTGTAATAGTATCAGTTGTAGTGGTAGTAGTAGTAGCAGCAGTAAAACCAGCAGTAGTAGCAGTAGGAGTAGTAGTAGCAGTAGTTGCAGTAGTAGTAGCAGTAGCAGTAGTAGAAGTAGCAGTTGTAGTAGTGGAAGAAGTGGTAGTAGTGGAAGTAGTAGTAGTAGCAGTAGTAGCAGTAGCAGTAATATCAGTAGTAATAGTAGCAGTTGTAGTAGTGGTAGTAGTAGTAGCAGTGGTAGTAGTAGTAGTGGTAGCAGTAGTAGCAGTAGCAGTAGCAGAAGTAGTAGCAGTAGTAGTAGTAGCAGTTTTAGTAGTGGTAGTAGTAGAAGTGGTAGTACTAATAGCAGTTGTAGTATTGGTAGTAGTAGCAGTAGTAGTAGTAGCAGTAGTAGCAGTAGCAGTAGTAGTAGTAGTAGCAGTAGTAGCAGAAGCAGTAGTAGTGGTAGTAGCAGTTGTACTAGTGGTTGTAGTGGTAGTAGCAGTAGTAGCAGTAGAAGTAGTAGTAGTTGTAGCAGTTGTAGTAGTGGTAGTAGTGGAAGTAGTGTTAGTAGTTGTAGTAGTAGCAGTTGTAATAGTGGTTGAAGTGGTAGTTGTGGTAGTAGTATTAGCAGTGGTAGAAGTGTTTGTAGTAGTAGCAGTTGTAGTAGTTGTTGTAGAGGTAGTAGTAGTAGTAGCAGTTGTAGTAGTGGTTGTAGTGGTAGAAGTGGTAGTAGAAGTAGTAGTAGCAGTAGCAGTAGTAGTAGTGGTTGTAGTGGTAGTAGTGTTAGTAGTAGTAGCAGTAGTAGTAGTAGCAGTTGTAGTAGTGGTTGTAGTGGTAGTAGTGTTTGTAGTAGTAGTAGTAGCAGTAATATTAGTAGCAGTTGTAATAGTGGTAGAAGTGTTACTAGTAGTAGCAGTAGTAGTAGTAGCAGTTGTAGTAGTGGTTGTAGTGGTAAGAGTGTTAGTAATAGTAGTAGTAATAGCAGTAGAAGTAGTAGCAGTTGTAATAGTGGTAGTAGTGTATGTAGTAGTAGTAATAGTAGCAGCAGTTGTAGTAGTGGTTGTAGTGGTAGTAGGGGTAGTAGAATTAGTAGTAGTAGCAGTAGTAGTTGTTGTAGTAGTGTTTGTATTGGTAGTAGTGGTAGTATTAGTAGAAGTAGTAGTAGTAGCAGTAGTAATAGTAGCAGTAGTAGTAGCAGCTGTAGTTGTGGTTGTTGTGATAGTAGTGTTTGTATTAGTAGCAGTAGCAGTAGTAGTAGCAGTTGTACTGGTAGTAGTGTTTGTAGTAGTAGTAGTAGTAGCTGTAGTAGTTTTAGAAGTAGTAGTAGTAGTAGCATTTGTAGTAGAGGTTGTAATGGTAGTAGTGGAAGTCGCAGTGATACTTGTAGTAGAGAAAGTAGTGTTTGCAGTAGTAGTAGTAGCAGCAGCAGTAGTAGTAGCATCAGTAGTAAAAGTAGCAGAATTAGTAGTAGCAGTTGTAGTAGTGGTAGTAGTAGTAGCAATGATAGAAGTGTTTCTAGTAATAGAAGTAGCAGAACTAGTAGTAGTAGTAGAATATGAAGTAGCAGCAATTGCAGTAGTAGTAGTAGTAGAAGTACCAGTAGTAGAAGTAGCAGTAGTAGTAGTTGAAGTAGTGGTAGTAGTTATAGTAGTGGTAGTAGCAGTAGTAACAGTAGTAGTAGTAGGAGTAGTAGTTGTTGTTTTAGTGGTAGTAGGAGTAGTAGTTGTTTTAGTGGTAGTAGTAGTAGCAGTAGTACTAGCAGTAGTAGTAGTAGTGGTTGTAATGGTTGTAGTGGTAGTAGCATTAGTAGTAGCAGTTGTAGTAGTAGTATTAGTAGCAGTTGTAGTAGTTGTAGTAGTAGCAGTGGTTGTAGCAGTAGTAGTAGCAGAAGCAGTAGTAGTAGTATCAGCAGTTGTAGTAGTGGTAGTAGTAGTAGTAGTAGTGGTAGTATTAGTAGTAGTATTGGTAGTAGTAGTAGTAATAGTAGCAGTAGTTGTAGTAGTAGTAGTAGCAGTTGCAGTAGTAGAAGTAGTAGCAGTAGTGGTAGCAGTTGTAGTAGCAGCAGTAGTAGCAGAAGCAGTAGTAGTAGTAGCAGTTGTAGTAGTGGTTGTAGTGGTAGTAGTGGCAGTAGTAGTAGTAGCAGTTGTAGTAGTGGTTGTAGTGGTAGTAGTAGTAGCAGTATTAGTAGTGGTTGTTGTGGTAATAGCGGTAGTAGTAGTAGCAACAGTTGTAGTTGTAGTAGTAGTAGCAGTAGTAGTAGTGGCAATAGCAGTAGTGGTTGTAGTGGTTGTAGTGCTAGAGTTGTAGCAGCAGTTGTAGTTGTAGTAGTAGTAGTAGAACAGTTGTAGTAGTGGTTATTGTGGTAGTAGTGGTAGTAATAGCAGTAGTAGTAGTAGTAGTAATAGTAGCAGTAGTAGTAGTGGTTGTAGTGGTAGTAGTTTCAGTAGTAGTAGCAGTTGTAGTAGTGGTTATAGTGGTAGTAGTGGTAGTAGTAGCAGTAGTAACAGTAGTAATAGTAGGAGTAGTAGTTGTTGTAGTGGTAGTAGTAGTTGTAGTTGTAGTAGTGGTTGTAGTGGTAGTAGTAGTAGTAGCAGTTGTAGTAGTTGTTGTAGTGGTAGTAGTGGTAGTAGTAGCAGTAGTCGTAGCAGTAGTAGTAGCAGTAGAAGCAGAAGCAGTAGTAGTAGTAGCAGCAGTTGTAGTAGTGGTTGTAGTGCTAGAGTTGTAGTATTAGTAGTACTAGTAGTAGCAGTAGTAGTAGTGGTTTTATTGGTAGTGGTGGTAGTAGTAGTAGCTGTAGTAGTAGTAGCAGCAGTAGTAGTGGTTTGTAGTGATAGTAGTAGTATAAGCAGTAGTAGTAGTAGCAGTAGTAGTGGTAGTAGTGGTAGTAGTAGTAGTAGCTGTTGTAGTAGTGGTTGTAGTGGTAGTAGTGGTAGTAGTAGTAGTAGTAGCAGGAGTAGTAGCCATAGTAATAATAGTTGCAGTAGTAGTAGTGGTTGTAGTTGTAGTAGTAGCAGTAGTAGTAGCAGTTTTAGTAGTGGTTGTAGTGGTCGAGTGGTAGTAGTAGTAGTAGTAGTTGTAGTAATGGTAGTAGTAGCAGTAGTAGTAATAGTAGCATTAGTAGTGGTTGTAGTGGTAGTAGTGGTAATAGTAGTAGTAACAGTAGTTGTAGTAGAAGTTGTATTAGTCGTTGTAGTGGTAGTAGTAAACATTATTACCGTTAATATGTACATAAGTTTGGGAATGTTCGCTTATGTACACATCTTTATTTCAGCAAATATTGTTATGGGTGTTTTGTTGGAAATATTCTGTTGTTAAAATTTCTTGTTATTAAATATGATTGGTGAATTAGTTAGTAATATGGATATTGAATATTTCATTCTAGTGATATGTTTGTCTAAAATATGTGAAAAATATTTTTTTCGTCTATATTTGTTTCATTTGGTAAAACATAGTTTGGGGTTATTTTGTGTGAACATTGTTAATTTTTATTTTTTAAAGTATAACTTACAAAAAAAAAGGATTTTGAATTCCATTGTTATATCTTCAAATGATATATTGTAACTGATATTTGTTAGTTTGAAAATTCCTCACGTAATTATATCTATTGTGAATGAGTGGAAATGGGATGTGCCTGAAGATGAAGTACTTGTATATGACTGGATATAAGATGTTTAAATGAATAATATTCTTGGTAACTTGAGATGAGTTGGTGATGGTGAGTTGTAAGAATTATGTTTAAATCAGGTTACTTGATTGCTGTTTGCTCACTGTCAAGAAAAAAATATTCAAATTGTTTTCTTTCTTCTTTATGAGGAATAAAAAATATTAAATAATGCCATTTACACTAAGCAAAATTTAAGAAAAACATACTTGAAGAGGCAATTACAAAATGTTAGAAAGAATCGAGCATGTCTGAAGTATTGAATTTGAAAGGTAAAGGAACGGACAAGTATCTCGGTATAACTTTGCCGACCAGCTGATCAAGTTGAAGAACCCTGAGGAATTAACGAAATAGAGAGTCAGTCATACAAATACCTTTTCAGGGCCAGGTAGAAATACATCTCAGCGATACACAATGTTTCCCACTGCCCTACAACTCTATAGCAAGAAGTGAGACAATCCAGCAACTTGGAAATAAAATAAATATTCTCACAGGAACCAGATAACTTTTACTGAAGTTGAATATTCAACACGAAGATGTCTGGTGGTAAAACATAATCATAATTTACACAATCTCAGGAAATAAAACTGAAGGCTTAAAAAAAAAATTAAATTATTTCACATACATGCATTCTTCTTACAGCAGTAAAATTATCGTTAAAAATCAGGGTAAGTTAAAAAAAAATGTATAGTTTCGTTGTCTGTTGTAGGATGTAGTGTAATCAAATAGTTAATATTAGCTTGGTAAGGAAATAGGTTCTGCAGTCGTATTTAGAGATTTTGTCATAAATTTCAACTCAGCCACACTCCATGTATATAGTCAGGCTCTCGATGTAAGCTCGACTCAATCATTCACCAGCTTACCAGGTGGACGGATTTGTTTTGGGGGTGCTCCTGGTGCAATCTCACTAAGCGATTTTAAATTCGTTTAGTGATTGTCATATATATGCATTCGCTAGCAGTTTAGTTAATTTGGAAACATTCATTTTGTATTTTCATTCAAATTTCCGAGTTTTTCCCCTCAGTCTATAATCAAACCTAGGCCGATGCAGATTACGTTTACCCTCAACACAGCTTATAAGTTGATGTAAGTGCTACATCCACACCAGTGCTGCAGCAACCTGCTGAGCGAATGGACGTATATTAAACATCTAATTCTTTACACATGTTAGTAAATGAATTTATTCTTGAAATATCGTGGTTTTATGTATGTATTCCATTTCAAAAATTTCCTTCATCAGTATCACAGGTGGACTGATGTGTTTTAAAATCATGTCAGGTACGTGAAAGAGGTGTCAAGTAGTGTAATTTTTCAAATACCTTGTTAGTGTTCATTAGCTATTTAATTTGTAGCGACATATTGCTTTGTTCTAGTTCGTTTGTTTCCTTCGTGGACACCAGGTTATTCACATAGTTTATACTTTATATGGTGTTATTTATTCAAATGTAGAACTCATTCGAAATATATTTCGTTTACACATTCCGAAATTTACCTCATGTGTTAACTATGTATAACGCTTTCTCTTTCGATTCAATTACCAAAAAATGGCCTATATGGCACCACCATCTATTAGTAATATAACTACCAACCCAAAAGAAATAACACTTAAGCCACCCTTGCACATAGCTCACCACACACACACACACTCTCTCTCACACACACACATATAAATATATATATACACCCTGTCCCCAACACATCACATCTCAATCAAGTGCCAGAGCTCAGACTGTGAACATCTACCATAGCTGCTCCCCAACCCACAAAAAAAAATAAAGAAACTAATAAATTTGGCCCTTTGTACACTCTTGCACCAAACCCAAAAAAAAAATCGGTTTTAAATCTAAATTTAAAAAATTATCGGATTTAATCAGTTTAAAAATTAACCCCTTCAATACATTCAACCATTTCCATCCATTTAACCCTTTCCATCGATTCAATTAACCCTTTCAATAAATTTAACCCTTTGGTGTCAATAAAGCCAGACTCTCTTTGTACCTACGACCCGCCCGCCCCTAATACCACTATTAAATTTTGAAATATCCTTTTAAATTATTCTAGGCCTATATCTTGGTTAACTGTTATACAAAGCTTTGTTTATTAGTTTGCATTATGTAGCTATATAGTAGAACATCTTGTCATCATGCAACCAATATTGTAAAATATCAGTAAGCCTTTGATTGCCAAAAGATTGTACACTGCTTGGTGTCCAACTAATAAAATATGTCTGTAGCAATTTATGCCCAAGTGTCATTTTTATGTTTAGCTTACATTATTTTTCTACTGTTGGTCGAACCTTGGAGCAAAGATTGGGCCAACATTGACATAACAAAATTTCTGTAAATTGTAAATATTTATTAAGCACTGTCTGATTTATCCCCTCTGATTTATAATTTCCTGTTAAATAGCTTGTTACTCGGCATTCCGAAAGAAATACGCTACCATCCCTTTAGAACCGCGGATTGATTAAATACGCTTTCCCATCATATGTTTGATGTAACACATTTACTACATGTCACTTGTGATCCTTTACAGAATATAGCTGTTTAAACTTGGTCCAAAAACGATGTAATGATATTGGTATCTGTGCAGTTTGTTTGCTGTTTTTCGAGATATATATATATATATGGAATGATATCAAAAACGACATACAGGCTAACAAAATTGTGGTCCAAGGTGGTGTCATGATGGCTACAAAGAAAATGGTATACTGGATACAAATATGACAGCATACTAGCTACCATCATGGCGGTCGCATGACCAGATTGACAGAGTAGGAAATCCAGAATCCAAAATGGCGGTGTGCGCCCTGGAGGCTCAGCGCCTCTCCTTAATCGTTGATGTCTCCGAACATATTATATGTATCAACTTATATGAGACATTCACATATCATGCCCATATTCCCTCCACTGCAGTGCTCTGCTTTGTCCAATATTGTATTCTGTGACCCTTACCACATTAAGGTTAAGCACTACACTGCTATAAGGAAGTGGTCCCACCAGGTTGAGTCACAGTGCTTACTTACTGCTGTGAGTACAGGTGCACTGCACCATGCTACCGGCCTACTTAACTTAATCGTATTGGCACATCATTTATGGGTTTTTCTGTGTTATTTTCTATTGCCAATGCTATATAAATAAATTACTCTTTGCGCACACTTTCAGATGCCTTTGAATTAAATGTACGTTTGAACGGGTAACATCACATATGGTTTAATTTCTGTCTACACACGTGTCACGCTTAGTCACTTTGCTGCAAATTACTTGGCCTTGGCGTTATTTCATCTAGCGAAAACAGTATTTCGTGATCTACCACCGATATGAAAATATTACAGGTGTCCACGTTAGGCAGACCATTATGTACATAATATTTGATTTGGACGGTTATGTTTCGCACATCAATACGAAGACTTTTGTAACATGAGTTAAAATAAATTGTTGGTTATTGGGGATACACAGAGATCTGACAGCTACGATTAATTCGAGAGTGCACTGCACGAAAATGCCAAAAATTGACCAGTGTGTCTGCCTATTTACCTCCGTTATGAATTTGCCGCTTGCAGAACAATTAAAAATCACACACGCAATAAAAGAATATCAGATAACATAAGTAGTGGGATTTTGGTAAGCCTGGCTCAATTAATTTTTAAAGGGAGCCGTGTATCTGTGGCTAGGACTGGTGGTCTTCGGCTGGACTCGGACGAGCTCGGACGCCATCTATTCGTGTTTGTCGGAATTCACCGAAAGTGCTCGGCAGTTACGATACCTGACCCTTCAATCATGTGTCTGTTTCTGGAAGCAGGTAGCGTTTGTAGATTTAAAGGCATAGCGTTTTACAAATAAAACATCTGATATCATTATACGAGTTTAAATATGTTTTATTAAAAATAATTATGTAATATTTATTTTCATTTAACATTACCGAAATTGGACATAAATTATTGCGGAACCCTGCTACAGTCTCTCATTAATTACTACCTCTCCAGCATCCTCTCTTAAAATCCAATTATTTCGTGATATCACAATATCTTAATTATTAATTCTCTCGACTGTTACATTGGCATAAGTAAGCTACTCCGATTTTTTTTATAGTATATGAGATCCGTCATACGAGCAGCGACCACATGCACAAAAATTACATAATCCTTGCATGGTTCAGCATCTACCAACACTTGTATAGGCATAATTGTATATACTTAAAATATCAATAGGGACATGTCCCTGAGACATGAAATTTACGAGGACAGCTATGGTGGCCGCCAGTCTTATCCACCGTGCTCTTCTTCACCATTAATCCATTAATGTTCGAATCTTCTATCTAATCTCTCGAACAATATTCTAATCATTAAATTAATATGCCGATCTCTTTCGCAATATTTCCATCAATCTTCCAATATTTCCCCCTCATTTTCGCCCAATATTACGATCATTTTAGCACTCTTCCCACCAGTCTTTCGTCCAATATTAACATGAATCTCGGAATCTTTCCATTAATCTTTCGATCTTCCTATCTATCTTTTGACCAATTTTGCAATATTTCCATAAAAAATTTCAAATTTTCATCTAATAATTCTGTTAACCTGACAATCATTCCATCAATCTTCCAATACTTCCATAAGTATTTCGCCCAAACTTTCGATCATTTTCACAATATTTCCACTAATCGTATATTCTTTCGTCCAAACCTTTGATTAATATTTCCGTACGAGTAAACTTGCAGGCCAACCATATCTCCCAAACACCCAGATCAGTGGGCTGTACCAATCCACCAGATTTCAACCATGCTTCAAAAATCATACCTCAAACCCATGCAGTGAAAGTAACATTAAATAAATTCAAATATCAAAAAGATTCCTCAAAATAAATTCTCACAAAGTAACTTGGGAAATGAAAACTCGAAAGAAAAAAAAAAAATAAAAAAAAAATAAAAAAAAAAAAAAGGAAACATAAATCTACGAAATAATACCCAAAAATGAAACTTTAAAAAGAAACCTAAACAAGCCTCAAAATGAAAGATGAAAAAACTTAAGAATAAACCTCAACCAGAACAGCATCGGTAATGACCGAGTAATCCGATTCAAAGGCTTCCGAGCTCGTTCGAGTCGATCCGAATACTGTCGAGCACCTCCCGAGCAGAGCTGAAGAGCACCGAGATCCTCCCAGCTGAGCCGAACACATCCAGCCACATCCACAGCCACATTTATACACTTCTCATATAAAATACATAACGACAGACTCATAATAATCCCACTATTTACATCTGCTATCTATATAACACACGAATTGACGGAAATGAATTGGAAGTTTTAAATTTATATCATTTTAACAACTCCAAATCAGGACGTAATTTTTAAGGATTAGATTTGTCGCATATTGCACTAAAATATTCAAATACCTTCACTTACAATTAAATTTTTCTTAAACAGACTGTGCTTGGGTCAATTGGTTATTACAATTTGGGACTGTTTCAACGTGTGGAAAAATTTATATGAAAGATGAATCCAGATGATGCTGATCTATCAATCAGATCTTATTTTACACGTTAATCCAGTAAGTCTAATTCAGGCACTACTCTCCTTTGACTATCACAATTAATATATATTAATATGTTAAATATATATATATATATATATATATATATATATATATATATATATATATATATATATATATATATATATATATATATATATATATATATATATATATATATATATATATATATATATATCAGTTGTTTTGGCAATCTCAGCTGCCAAAACAACGCAAGTCATATTTTTAATGCGGTACTCTTTGGGTTTTAAATAATTTAAGAAATCGAAATCGAACATTTTATTGGGATTAACTTGTTTATATAGAGTATTCTTAAACTTTTCGCTGTCTTCCGTATATTAAAGAATTAAGATAGTTGTAAAAAATATTTCGTTTTGTAAATAATGCAGTGAATTAATAAATTATATATATTTGACAAAGTATTAACAATATTTTTTTACATTTCAAATATTTGAATACTACAGGCTGTAGTAAAAATTATTTTGTAACTTCACGTGGTTTAGATTACATAGAATTGTCGAGACCAGTACATCAATGAGTGTGTGTCTGTGTGCGTGTATTTATATATATTGTTATATGAACTAAATTTTGGAGATCGAAATATTTCGAAATTCAAGAAATAAAATTCGTTTATTCAAAGCAAGGCTACATTAAACATTTATGAGATCCTGCTAAAGTTATATTTCCACGATATTCCTCCGCCTTATGGAAACGAAGCTTAATCCTTGATATAAAATCACGCCAAAGGATCAACTTACCATATTCATGCGTACATACGTTTATACAAATTTGCAATGAGAATTTTTTTTCTAGGCATTACCAACACACGTATTTCTCTGTGTTTTATTTTAATTAATTAAGAAAAGTATTGTAATTGGTAGACAGACTATAAATAAAATATTAATTTTATGAAAATAAGTTAAATTTTTTTAAAAACAAGGTTGACACGCTTAAGATCTAATGCATATTGAGGAAACAACAAAACACGTCTTTAGTGGTGATATTTGAAAGGTTTAATCGGAAATGTGTGCAGAAACCGAGAACAGACTACACACAGAGAAAAATCCTCATTAAAGAATATTTACGATTTTCTCGTTAACAATTTTTACAACTGGAAGAGTGGGAAAACACTAGCAAATTTACCGAATTTCCAACGTTAAAAAAGAATCGTATCTTAACGGAGAGTTCTACGGACTTTTTTACCAATAAGTGTTCGTGAGTAATTACAAGTATACAAATTTGTAGATTCAACGCTTCCAATTTCGGATATGTGCAGGTTGATGGTATTCTTTGAACGAACTAGTGGTACGGAGATTCTGCTGGCCAGTCACTGCGGAAGTTAGTTTGGACTTAATGTCTCGTCTACAGCGATCTCATTCGAGACGGAACTGTTGGCCAAACAAGCAGGAAGGCGCCAGGAAACAGCCCTGGTCTGTGTTGAGGAACCTTTCCTGCATACGCCTGCATCGATCAAGGATACAGTGAAAATGTATAATCTGGATGGCTTTACCGGAAAACGACAGCACTTCCTCCCTAGTAATAGTCCTTTTTTTCTCAATGATTCACCTCATATCTCTAGGTCGTTATATAAATATAATTAAATTATTCATACAGTTGTGATAAGTTTGGACGTTGGACAGAATGAACAAGACACCCCATTTATACGTGAACATAACTTGTCAAAATGTGTGTTTTATAGGCCTTTATCTATCGCACATTAATAATAACTTTACAGATTGGTTACTCTGATAAACACATCAGCCTACATTGTAAACGTGGTACAACTGTCAGAGAAATTTTGGTTTAGAATTTATCCAATTATTCTTTATCCGTACTTCTATTGCTCAGAATAGTTTACAATAGAACTTTTTACCACTGCATGAACTTTTACTATGGTAGGCCACAAACCTGTTAAAAGAAAGTCGTTATCAATTGACGAACTGCTCTCAAATGGGTAGGTATTGCGGTTAAAGAGAATGTTTTACGTTAGATATCTACATTTGAATTAACAAGCACTGCTGTTTCTTCCCGTATGTGTAACATGCAAACGCAAACACAAAATGTGTCTTTATAATTATGCAAGAAAATATCACTTATATACAAATAGTACTCACTGGGCTCGGCATGTATCTGTGGGACAAACCCTTCACTTGGAATGTGACTAGAGCAAAAAAAAAAGTGTAAATTACAAACTTCACTACGCGTTTCATAATAGTGGTGATTCAATAGTGTCGTTTTATTTATTCCATTATGATAAATGAAACCATTCTTACTTCGCTTATTTTGCGAGAACAAATTATTATCGCGCAAGTTCTTGCATGTTATTATCGAAATGGCTCTTTGCTTTAACAGAACGAGCGCAGAATATAAGAGGGCAGTAAACGCCCTTTTATCGTAGTATTACGAGCGATTTAACTTACTGAAAGTTCCTTGCGCCAGTCTCTGCACTCGTAAGCCATAAAATATTGGAAAATCTGCAAACTAAGCGCTCCAGTTCAATAACCTGAGCTTTTCTTTCTTCTCCTTTTGCAAGGAGATACCAGCAAGAGTTTCTCATTGGTATATTCGGATATTGGATAAAGTATTGCTCCTTTACAATGTTTCTAACCAAATGTTAGTGAAAGCAATAATTAATTTTGAATTATTTTTTGAGAATTGTATTAGCGTTTCCGAGATAGAGAGTTAAATGAAAATTTATATTTAGTTGTTTATTATAATTATGTGCAATATCTGCTACCAATAGGTATTATTCCTAAATTTTCAATTTGATTGAATAAAAATTGCATAACTATACATATCATTTCTTACAACAACTAATATAAATTTACATATTACTTCATGTTTATTGACTGTAAATGTTTTTTTTTTTTGTTGAAACAAAATTGACAGGTAATAAAAATGATAGTACGATATTTTTCTCGGAGTGTGTTTTTTCCTAGTACCACAAAGCATGTATTTTTATTTAAATGACTTCAATACTTGATATTGATTAACCTAATAAATTGAAAGTCAGTGAATATTTATTTTTTTTTAAATTACTGAAAATTTAACATAATCTTTGTATGGCCAAATTTTAAGGCACAGATTTTATTATTTGTGATCTGTTGTTTTGTTAGACGTCAATTTCTCCTTTAAATATCTAAATTTGCGTAAAACAAAAATAACCGCGGTTTGGTTTACTTCGTATAATAAACAATGAAAATTATATGCCAAATACCATAATGGTTTGGGTATACAACAGTTTTCTAGATTCTTGAATATTCTCGCAACTAAATTAAATATAGAGGAAAGTTTTTATACCATGATTTGATTGACATATACTACAATTTTAATAAAAAAAGTCTTTATAAGTCTAAATAACTGCTTCATTGATAACCCACCATGTAACTTAAAATAGAAGCTTCGGTCATATGTATTTAATTATTATTAATAGACTCCTTTTTTACACAGCTTTAGAAAAAAATTATACAAGTTATAATACATATTATTTTTAAAGGAATTATAAAACAAACATTTCTCAAAATATCGTTCGTCATCATAAAGGCCAAATTCATGTATTATATGTCAAAACATTTCAAGAACAGAAAGTACCAATCGAAGAAGACTAATTTCTTTTCTCGGTGCCAGAAAGTGAACTTAAAGTTTAATTTGTTAGAAAACACCGCAGTATACAATATGGTATTTGTGTTTGTATTATTGTGCGCTAATTTGCTTACATCATGCCTGTAGGCCTAATTATCCGTGAGGTTTTAACATTTTTGGGGTTTTAACTATTTAGTTTGTAATCTACTTTAAGAAAGAAGAATAACAATGCTGCTGTATTTCCACTTGATTCAGAGCAGAGGATATCCTCAATGGAAAGTTTGTACTTTGATTTGGCCAGATTAACAGACAAGGCTAAACCATACGTTTCAGCAGTTAGATTTCGCTTTACCTTTAATAATAAAAATTAATTATCGAATTTTCACGAACACAGATAAATCTGTTACTATCTACAAGGCCTGCAGTCACGTAGTTTAAAAAAAATCCAATGTTTAGAAGTCCCTTGGTAATCAATCAATTATAGAAGAGAAAAGTTTCGAAAAAAAAGTCTTCCACGGACATTTCTTAAGGAATAATGACACATTAAGAAATTGTGCCAACTTTTCAGTGTAAAATTGTTCTATAATTTGACGTAAAAATATATATTTTATAAAAATAATAATGAGTTATATTTTTATTTTTATTTTTTAACGTTGCAATATTCTCTGAGAGAGTTACTATGAATATATATTTTCTCTTTTTTATAGTTATCTGTTGAATGCGTGATTAGAGAAGGAATTTTTAAAACTGATTAGGGTAGGCCTAAAAATTGAAATTCAATTAGCTAGGTTGATTTATGTATTTACAAGAGGATTACTCGGATATTGCCAGCGTTTATTTAAGGAGAAAGTTACCATCGTAGAAAGGAAACTGACGTTAGTACTGATTTTAATGACAGGTGAGTACAAATTACGTCTTTGGTTAACTACAGATATAAAAGAGACGACAAAATATACATAGAGATGTTCGAAAGTATTAAAGTAAATAAGTTGATCGTAAAACTAAAATTGAAAACTAAGGCTTATACAGCAAGGACACCATAATGATGATGTTGTTTTCTCCTTTGAGGAGCTTGAGGTAGCCTGTGACGGCAGTTTTCGCTTCCAGTTCTCGTGAGCTACGTCGACGAATGACTGCGCTTCAGAGGAACTAACCTGAAGTGGTGCCGAGAGACACGAATGTTACGTCAGCTCTTAGAAAGGTGTTAGTGTGCATAGTGCAACGTTATTGGAAAATTCAGATAGAACTTACGTCGGCAAAATTGTATCCAAGCAAATCAATTGTCGCGTGAAAATAAGCAAAACAAAGAAACCAACACATTTATTAGTTTAAATGCACGCCGGTTGGTTTAAAATGTTTTTAACTAAAACTGAATCCCAGTCTGTGCAAAATATAAACACTAATGTAGTGAAGAATCATGTGGATACTATATATATATATATATATATATATATATATATATATATATATATATATATAATTCAGGATCTAGGAGGTGAAATTCACTGAACTTTTATTCTAAGTGTGTACACTTTATTTTTTCTTAATTCATTTAAGGACCATTTTGATCTTGCCATATTATTAGAGGTTTGATAGTGGGGATATTTATGTAAATAAGTTCATGTGAATTAATTTTCAGTCATTTCTTTAATATATTTACCTTAATTTTGTTTCTTCGTTACACGGATCTTATCAGGCCAGGTTGCTTTGGATCGTTACTATGAGACGGTACGTAAAATACATAAATTAATGACTAAATTAATTATTTGATTTATTTAATTTTTATTTTCTACATTATAACGCCTTTCATCTGTTTTTTTTACACTTCCTGCAAAAACTAATTTTGTAAAGTAAACAATAATGTTAAAAGCGATTCAAATTATTTAAAAGTGCGTCACTTAAACAAATATATGTTTGTAGCTCAAAACAAGCCTTTGGGAGAAGTTAATATTAATAATAGCTGCTTTACCAATATTTTCTCTGTTTGCTTGAATGTTTCAAACATACGCTGGGTGTAACTATTAAGATGAATGAAAAACAAAATGACTTTGCTAAAATTTACTTCTAGTTGTCAGACAGAGGTTTTTATTTTTATTTTTATTTAACTTGAGGTCCTTTCCTTTGGACAATAACTATTAAAAGATGTTTACCAATATTTCGGATATGCTTGACATTCTCGAAATTGCATATAAATAATTTGTAAGTGATATAATTTGTGTGCGTAACTGGATTCAAATGGCTTCCTTCGACACATTTATATTATGAATTAATATAGAATTCTTTTTAGACGCTTCATATTCTGGTAACTAGATATTCGTTTATTTTATTTTTTTTAAATTATTAATGCATTTGTTAAACAACTCTAAATAGAATGCACCGTTCATAACAAAGTTTTGTCATTAGGAGTCAGCACTGCAATCGTAGGTCATTATGGGTCATGGGTCATTTTGTGTCAATGGGTTCGATGGGGTCGTTGAGGTCAATAGGGTCAATGGGGTCAATGGGGTCAGTCCTATGTGGGGTCGGTCCGACAACAGGAGTCAGTTGTCTACTTTAAGTGCGACCATGATTAATAGGTGAGCGAAGAACTTGTCTGGAATAAACTGCTGAAGACACATATAACTGCATGGTAATGTGATCAAGGAACTAGCATCTTAAGCCTGCCTACCTGCCTGCCTGTGTGTGATGTCTCAATGCTCGCATGTGATAGGTTAGCTGCAATCGTGTGGTAACTTGGTGATTGGCTTGTTGGTGTCTTCACAATGTATTAATGTTGCAATACGTTTAGTTCAAAAGCAATATGACCTCAAAGGGCTTGGACACTTGTATATTATAAGCAGTAGGGAGGTAAGCTGAGAGGTTTAGTTTGACAGCAGCTGAGCGGAAGGTGGATCGTTTCGTCTAACTTCTGCCTCTTCACATAGATTTTTCTAGAGTTTGGTTTTTAGGTAATTCAAGCTCATGGGGTTAAGGTCGAAGTAGTCTGCATCTAATATGGAGGTGGTAGTCTGTAATGTATTATGCTTGTTGACTTTTATGTATTTTCCCCAAGTCTTTTATTTTCAATGTCAATCAAGGTCATAGGGTTAGGGTCGAGGTAGTGTGCATCTAATATGGCGTGGTAACCTGTAATGTGTTATGCTTGTTAACTTTTATGTATTTTTTCTCGAGTTTTTATTTTCAATGTCATTCGAGGTCATAGGATCAAGATCTAGGTAGTCTGTATTTAATATGGTGGTGGTAGCTTGTGATGTATTATGCTTCCTGATTTTTATGTATTTTTCTCTAGTTTTTACTTTCAAGCTCATTCAAGGTCATATGGTCAAGCTCGAGGTAGTCTGCATCTAACATGGCTGTAGCAGTCTATGTATTGTGCTTGTAGACTTTTGTATTTTTCTAAGGCTTTATTTTCAATGTCAATCAAGGTCATGGGGTTAAGGTCAAAGTAGTCTTCATATAACATTGAGGTGGTAGTCTTTAATATATTATGCTTGCTTACTTTTATGTATTTTTCCTCGAGTTTTTATTTTCACGGTCATTCAAGGTCATGGGCTCAATGTCGAGGTGGTCTGCTTCTAATATGGTGGTAGTGGTCTTTAATTTACTATGCTTGCGGAATTTTATGTATTTTTTCTCGAAATATGATTTTCAAGGTCACTGGAAGTCATGGTGTCAAGGTCGAGGTAGTCTGCGTCTAATATGCTAATGGTAGTCTGTAATGTATTATGCTTGTTCATTTTTAAGTATTTTTATAATTTTTTTTTGGTTTTCAAGATCTT
The DNA here is from genome assembly GCA_029891345.1 of Dryococelus australis. Taxonomy (NCBI): domain Eukaryota; kingdom Metazoa; phylum Arthropoda; class Insecta; order Phasmatodea; family Phasmatidae; genus Dryococelus; species Dryococelus australis. Next base: position 119,991,884 of record CM057003.1, on the reverse strand, counting down.
CGGGTCAAGATCAAGGTCATTGGTTTTCAATATGGTGGCTGGGTGATGCCTACCAAGATGGTAGTTGCATACCAAGATGATGGCCTCCAATAATGTATAAATAAATGACTAACGAAAGAAACAAATATGGCAGCTTCCAGTAATATATAAACAGATATTGCGGTCTCTAGAAACGTATAAACAAATGAAGAACAAAAAATTAAGATGGCGGATTGAGTATAGGTGAGGGGAGTGGGTGCGAGGGAGTCAGTCGTCTGCTGGGGATGGAACGAAAGTGACTAATGGTGGTGCTGGGATATGTAAGTTTAAAAAAAATTAATAATGTTTTAAATAATGTTAAGTAATTACTTTAATAATTTTATTAATATAATAAATTGATTGGGATTGTTTTGCAATATTTGAGATTTTTTAATTTTAAAAAAAAATTTTTTATGTTTGCATTCTCAAGTTCAAACGTCAATGGTCAATGTCAAAGGTCATGAACCCGGTCACCTGGTAACCTGGGTCTGAGCCTGGGTCGCTGATGCCTGTCAGAATTTCTAGAAAAAAATGGTAATTTCTAAGGGCCCTTAAAATATTTTTAAAATAATTTTTAAATAATTTTTAATAATTATTTTTTCAGAATTTTTTAGAATTTTTTGTGTAGTTTTTGGAATTTTTAAAGGTTTATAGTGGTGTATGGGGTCAAAGGTCCTCGTGATCAAGGTCAAGGTACAAGGTCACACAGGTCAGAGGTGAAAGATAAATGATATCCAAGATGGCGGCTGGGTGACTTGACAAGATGGCGGCTCCCCCGAATCCTAATTCTGTTCCAGATGCCAATTGCCCCAAACTCACCATTATCATGCTACTGATGTGCTGAACTCCAGGAGATGATTTGTTATGGAAAATAAGGTGTGGTATACTTTGACAACACTACTATGCCGCGAATGTTAAGGAAGGTATGTGGTGTTGAAAATCGAATCTTAAAGTGCATAAATGCAATAAATTGCAGGAAGTACTTGAGATAGAGAGACCAAAATCGGAACAGCGTTTGTTGGGTCAAATCGCCCCACTTCATTGCGTAAGTCGCCATCTTATAGCAGGTCACATGGGAACACTGGCCGGTAAAGAAAGATATGAGACTCATTATGACCCACCATGACATAATGAACTCGTTTCCATGAACCGTTTTAGAGAAAGCGCCATTCAAAATTTTGAAGGTGTGGTTCGCCGTGCAGGGGTTGGCAATACTTCGGCCAATCATGTCAAGCTACATGGTTGTATATCAACATGTAAAGGTAAATGTAAATGAGGGCCAGCATATGTTTCAAGGTACAGAGTGAAGACAGTAATATTTCATGCCACATGTATACGAAGTAGACATTTATTAATGACAGCATGTAAAACAACTGTCCTAAATGCTGTCCCCTAACTTCAATACTTAAATGGCAAGGGTGGATCAGTTTGACATGTACCCATAGTAGTATGCTTTGGTATGTTCTGGCGCAGGATTCATGATTGGGATCGCAGCTCTAGCTCGCCCCCCCTTCCCCGTCTTGGAGATGATATTGTGTCACAAAAGAATAATACATTGTTTTTTATATTTAATTAATTTATGTTTCTTACACTGATCAAACATATTATATATATATAATTTAATCTGAATTTTTATTATAAGTATTGTATATTGTTAAAGCGTTTTGAATTTTGTAACGATGTTTCGAGACCACGTATGCTTTTAAATTAAATGTGTTAGTCTTTGGAGTGGATCATACAATAGTTTAATATTTGCAGCGTTCCGAATGGCTGGAACGTTCAAACACTGGGTTAAGATATGCTGGCATAGTAAACTAGTGGTCACTTGTCCTTCACCATCGAGTCAGACAGGACAGCTGTAGGTCGCTCACTTGAGTGTGTGCCACACATGTTTTTTAATAAGATATCAGGTAGTCCGGTACTACTCCTGAATCGTCTTCAGTGTAAATGGAAACCGCGAGGAAGGTGAGGCGGCTATAAAACCTCCTTCACACGTTAGATATACAGGAGTAAGAAGGTATCTGTAAGGACAGTTGGTTCGTGAACTGTACGTTCATGTATTAAAGATGTCCTTGTATGCTGATTTGTTCAAGCTGCGGGAGAGGCCCACAGTCCTGCCGGTTCCTGTTAAAAAAACGCAGAATCCTACGAACGTTGCAGTATAACCCAGATAAGAGAGAGTGAGAGAGTTGTGTTTTCTACACTACTTACTGCAGTACACGAAATTTCTATTTGTGCTGGAAGGTAGAGTAATAGGTGTACTGGATTTTCCTTACATCCACATATATCAATGTCCATTTACCATGAATAACATAATACTGAGTCTAGTGCTTCCACTGTATTTAACTGAAGAGTGTTATACAATATTCAAAGCAGAATTTTTGGAATTTTTTACTTTTATCCCTGGAACAATTAAAATACATTTTCAAGTTTTATAAAACTTATTCCATGGGCACTTTACACATTCGAATGGCAACTACTTAACTGCTTTAGATTTATTTTCTTAAATTTCATTGACAATTACTATCAATTTTTCTCTCAGAATTTTAAAATTGAATATTGAAAGGAATTCCTCATTAAAATTTTAAATGCTGATACTAACCATAGTGAGATATGTTATTTCAGTAGTGAGATGCATCACCACATTCCTCTTAAGTTATTGGTAGTTATCCGTATCTGAAATGAAATAGATTTAATTTGTGAATCTGCTCGCATTTAAAATGCATGCGCACCAGCTGAGTTCTAGGGAGTTTGTGAATACTAAGTGTGTCTGCTCCTCCACAGTCTGCGGTGTTCTGGGCTGTATAGTTACCCTAAAAGTTGTTGCAAAATCCTAATTTTCTGTAAATATTTGCCTACACGTGCTTAATTACCTCATAGAAAATCTAGAAAATATTATGATTCAGTGCAGGGCAGTTATCCACGGCATTGATACGGCGCAGCAATCATGCTCTCTCTACTGAATGACCTGGTACAGCATTCTACTTCATTCAAATGGCTCGCAGTGATCTGTTTCCCAAGGCCTAACATAGTGTCATATGCAAATAAACATTTTCTTGTCGATTATACACTCTTACTTATATCAAGTTTTGCAAATTGTATTGTTTTACTGTACACACACGTCCAGTGTTCACAAGGGTGTCCTGGTACATACACCCTATATATTATTATACAACTCATCTGCATATTGATATATCCTCATTCACCGGTGACCACCTGAGATATATTTCATAATTTGGCGCACCAACAAGGTGCCACGAAATGCTGGGAATAATGGTTACAAAGATGTTAGTCAATAAGAAGAAGCATACGACCTCCGTATAACCTGTGAACTAAAACGCCTATAAACCACAGACTGTTATAACACATAGTAGCAATAGAGGAAGCCACAGAGGAAACCCAGGTGGTAGCTACAGTAAGTAATGTTGCAAACATACTATACACAGCAGGTAACATTGCAGCCTATTCCACCAGCAAACACAGGAAGTGCAGAAACAGGAGTATTCTCGTCTGTCATGATGCAGCAGCTGGCTTCACTAATGCAAGCACAGTGACAAGGTCAGTGTCAAAATATACAAACACAGGCAACACATAAAGCTCTGTTATATGAAAGCATACATGTACGGTTAGCACAGCTGCATGAGGGGATGCTAATGCAGACTACACAGCTGCGTGTGGATATGATATCACCAACCACACAGCACGTACAGAAACTGGAAGCTGTGAAGCTAAGATGGCAAACACATACAGCACAGTTGTATGAAAATTTCCAGGTGCAGCTGGAAAACTCATGGCAGCCAAATGCAGGAGCAGGTAGCACAGCTAAGCTAACTACAGGTATAAGGCAGGTAGCAGCATCCCTAAGCTCCTTTAGTACTGAATTAGCTGAGACCAAGGATGAGTTGGAAAAGGTCAAAGAGTATTACACCATAGAAGTTAGCACAGTGGGTAAGAGGGCTGGAAATCCCACCAGCTGTAACAGCTAACAAAAATACGATATAAAAATCTGTAACTGGGAAATTTGACTCACTTAACCAACATGTCGAGTACTCATTGAGCCAGGTAGAAAAAGCAGCTGAAGATAAATTTGCTAAATTATCTGATAAAGTTGACCACATTGACCAGGTCGTTGAAGGGGTAAAAAGCATTCAAATACTTACATTGGAAAATAATTTGTAAGTGCAGCCTGCTAGTGCAAGTACACTAACAGTTGAAATGAGGTGCTAGGTAAAGTACGTGCCAGACACCATTACAATATCAGCTGTTCCAACACTCAACACGCTCTGCTACACCAATATTAAATGCTATATGCTGAGTAATTACCGAAATATGAAGGCAGACTTTGTGAGAACCTTATCAAGTCTTTAATTAAATTGAAGAATATTTTGTATTATCTGGCTTGCCTGATAGTGGCATGTTGCGCTGCTTACACCTAGTGCTCAAGTCAACATCATACTATTGGTGGGAAGTTGTAATGAGCCCTGTAACTGCCTACTCAGAATTTCACCAGATGTTTGAGGACTTCTTCGGGAGTACCAATGTCCAAAGTAATTTGAGGGCTCAGTGATGATGAGTTCGTGGCTATGGTTTTGCAACAACTCCCATGCAGATACCAGACACATATGACAAGTAAGCAGGACTGCGACCTGGTCGCCTTTCGAGAAGGCATTCAACCTAATTTTATTGCTTCGGGCATCAGGTGGATATCAGAAAGGAAGGAAAATCTGCCGAGCCAAGCATCCGCTGCCCCTGTACCCAGGCAACTTAGCACTCTGTTATAGAGGAGAATACAGGCAGGATCAAAATCCGTGAATTCGTGCATACGAAATGGATTGTTCTGAGCTCTAACAACTGCATCAGATGCCAAAGCAAAGATACAGACAATACTTGTATCGTTGGCGCATGTACTATTCCATTCGAAGTGGTAAGAAGAACCTACACTAATATGGTGCCAATGACGACAGAAGGGATCAACAGGGAGAAAGTTTGAACTAGGAACAATGCCTAGGATCGCTTCAATCGCCAATTACGCCCACACTGGTGAAAGGGAACCAGCCTATACCCAGTAGGCAAGAACGGTCAGAAATGTCTGTCCACATAAGCTGATACAAGGAGATATAAGTCAGAATATGAGAGTAGATAATGTGTACCTTGACTACTTCGAGCAGGCTGCAGGAACTTTGTACGTGCAAGGAAACACCGTCTAGATAACCAAGCCACGGGGTGGCTATTTAGAGAGCCACACTACACTCGATCCCTGCATCTCGGCATTTATACCCGCTTCAGCCAAAATCAGCTGAAGAGAACCTAATGTGGCTACTTCCGACTCATCCGAGTGCAGGATGTTAAACTAAACCGAGTCAGGGAAGTACGGTCCTATTCGCTGACTCCGTATGATGATAATGAAACTGCGGGATCCAATATTGTGGGAAAACACCAATGAAAAAGCTAATATTGAGGAAATAGAATTAACTGAAGTAATTATAAATACCATCTTGTTGGGGAGAAACAGACAGGGAATATTTTTCTATGACCCAGTGGACGAGATCGTCAAAGCAAAAGAAACACTTGGTCCTAAACTAATACTGACAATATGTGGAGTAAAAATACACTGTTAACTTGATAGTGTATCCAAGGTAAGCTGAGTGGCAGAAACATTTGTGGTTGTGAAGTTTGCCACATAATATAACCTACCTCCTGTACCAATACATGGGATTACAATTATAAGAGTACCTTCTAAGTTGAAACATATTTTCAGTCGGCAAGTGTTGTTGACTGTTGCACATCTGGGTAAAACAAAGATGTTTCTGCATAGGTTATTAAAGGGTCTTATCAAGCAGGTTATACTTGGAGCAGAATTTTTGACATGGCACAAAATAAGCTTAGATTTTGGCAGATGGTTAGTAAGGAACATCGATAGTGCACTGTAAGTGCAGTGACCACGCCTTACTGTAAGGAAAATTCCTTTTTCGGGAAACCGATTATCAGGCCTTGTTAAGCCTTCAGACCGGGAAGATTTTCAGTAGCAGATTAACGCGACTGTCTTTATTGGTACAAGAGTTCAATCAAGGTTTCGATCACATTAAGGGTATGGACAACATAGCATCTGACTATTTCAGCTGAATACCCATAGGAACACCGGTCTGTCTTAGTAAGAAACCAAACAAATTTTCGGTGGCAACAACCGAAAAACAGCCACATGCATCATTAAGTTCGCAACGAATTTTCGATAGTATACTGGAATATCGACGAGATGAAAAATTTTGTAGCACTGTGCGAAAGATGCTACAAGAATCACAGACCAAACTCCTGTTAAGGAATACGAATACTATTTTTATCAGTTCAGAAGGAATTTTATTTCAGCAGAGCCAGACAAACTGAAGGTTGTCATTCCTGTTAAGTGGCAGAGGAATTTAATCACTGTTACACATGAGCTGCTTGGACATGTTAGTATCCCAAGACTCATGAGGCACTGTGGCATCAATGCTTTTGGAAGAAGATTCTTAAAGTAGTAACTAACATGATACTATCATGTGATTTGTACCAGAGTTGTAAACACTCGCAAGAAAATTTACTGGGCGAAATACCAATAATCATATTTATTCTTCTAGATTTGGTCTCTGTAGATTTGTTTGGGCAGTTGCTTAATTTTAATGCCACAGTAACATTCATTTACGTCATGATGGACATATTTTTCAAATTCACCAATCTCTATGCAATCGTCGAGAATAATGCCAAAACTGTATTAAATAATTTATAACTGTTCATGAAAGAGGTCGGCCAATCCTTTTGTGTTATAACCGAAAACTGTTCTCAATTCACACGACATATTTGGCAAGAAGGCTTAAAGGCCCCAGGAATTATTCCAACAACTGCAGCTGTATGCCATCCCCAAGTAATCCCATCGAGCAACATATGCAAAGATAAGGAAATAATTTACACATTTTCTGGCAAATGTCACAACAAGAATGGCACAAGAAAATTCATTTTCTGGAATATGTATTAAATCTTTCTGTTCATGAGACAGCAAGTTTGACTCCGTGGAAAATGCTAACAGGTCAGCATTTGGTGATATTATATGGTGTAAAATTTATCAGCGCCCCCAAGTATATCACATTAAGTTGTATCACACCCCAAAGACCCATGAGAGGAAATAAAGTTAATTAAGCTGAGACGATTGCACTTGGACATCGAGCAAATAGTTAATTATGCAATGAAATCAAAGATACATGAGCTCGAACCCAAATAATTGGTGCTAGTATATGCTGTTAATGTGAGCTAGCACTGGGAGTATTTGACAGGCAATTCAACACCTGTGTTCGAAGGACTATATGAAGTGAAGCCGGAAGTATTTAAGAAATGTTATGAATTGGTTTTCCAGAAACAAATCAAGTTATCGGTAGGTAGAACTTGATAGTGGTCCACATATGAGGAGAGTTTCTAACTATTACCATCGAGAAGCGAACAACGGAAGAAGCTGGAAGAAGCTTTGGGCAATGCTCGTGTGCTGTGGCATAAGTTATTGTAATATGATCGATTGGTAAGAGAAGTGTTTTTGTTTTAAGCAATTAGGATGAGTGCGAACTGGGAGTTCTGCATCCCGTATACATGCCACGCCTGAAGTTAGTGTGATTACCTCGCAAGCTAACTATTTTCTGGCCATGCATCGCATTGTATGAAGTGGGCAGTGCCTTTACACTGCCGAGAAATAGAAGAATTATTGTTGCCACCTATATCCTCGAAGTAAGCTGCATTGGAAAACGGACTATGTGATGCAAGTGCTACGGAATTTACCCAACATTCTGAACACCATAATAAGCTAAAAAAGCTAAGGCTCCCTTGTAACATAGATAGCCTACCTCAACCACACTTTAAAAGCAGGTCACTCACAATTTCCTGGTTCGATACTCGAACTGAGGATCTGTAATAGAGAAATGGAGCACCTGAAAACTTTTAGGGCACACAAAGAACAGAGCTATTTGAATACAAGCAGATATACACTCTAATAAGAGGTGTACATACCGTGGATCATACAGCTATAATTTGTTATAGTAATATCCAATTCGTTTATTAAGGTCTTCTCAGTTAATGCGTTCAGTTAGTGCGGTTTTTTTATTGTTGAATGTTATGTTTTGTTCCAGCATTGATTATGCTGATATCCTTGAGAAAATGTTATTTGTAAATATAGTGTTAAGGATTGATGAATAGTCTTCATTCGTATGCTGTTAGTTTTGTTGTGTGTTGCTTCAGGGTTCAGCAGCTATAGATGATTGTTTTTTCCACAAGAGTGCCTATAGATTTTAGGCGGGAAAGTAAATTGTTGTTTGTATATAGTAATTCTTTATGGTTTTTTCTTTGAATATATGTGTGTCTTTGTTCTACTACCTTTATTTTTCGCCCAGGGTAGGCAGTACAATGGTAGTGATGGTGTTTAATATAAAATGCCGTAAGTGTTAGGTTTAATGCGATGCTGAACTACTGAACTAGTGTTAGTGGGTGTTAGTGCTGTGCATGTGATTATAGACGTCACCCCAAGATAAACGATGATGCACCATGCATGGACATAGCGAGTTTGTACCAGAATATGTCGCACTACACATGTGATAGATTGCACCACACACACACACGCAGTATAGCCAGAGGTGTGTCGGTTCTCTACGACTCGGTTATTTTTTAAACCTGCAAACTTTGGCAGTGCAGTGCATGTTACTGTTTCAGTGAGATGCTTGAATAGTGTGTGCAATTAAAATGGTGTTGAATACTATTGTTATGACGACTCACGCACTGCCGCTGTTTGCAGAGAACCCGCAACATGTCAGTATAGACCGACACCGCTGTGAGGATTGTGAAACTCTTTGCGTGTTTTTGGATGCGAGAGAGGGTCGAAATGTGCTGAGCGCTTCCGAAGATGGCCGAAGGCACTGCCGACATGCAGAGGTGGTGCTGTAAACCGAGACATCACTGCAGCGAGGGACACGTGATAGGTCGCTTGAGCCAGTAAAAAAATAGACTGACAGCAGAAGTTTCTAAAGTGGCAAATTCCCAATGCTATGATCTGAATATTTCATATAATGCAATGCTGATTTTTTTCCCCTTGTTGAGCAAGGTGTTATAAGATTTGTTTAAATGTGTTAGTTTAGATAGCATTTCATTAGGTATTTATATATTTATTTTAATTTTAATGTACTTCTCTCATCATTGTATTTATTTCAGCGTTTTCAATTTTTGTATCGACGTTTCGATATTAGGTATCCTTTGGAATTGAGGGCGTTAAAGTCTTTGGAGTGGTTCGTATAAGTAGTTTTAAATTTGCAGCCTTCCGATTGGCTGGCAGGTTCAAAACACTATGTTAAGATAGGCTGACATAGTATGAAAGCGGTCAATTGGCCTTCACCATAGGAGTAGAATTGAACTGATGTAGGTCGTTCACCCGAGTGTGTGCCGCGTAGGTTTTTTAATTACATAATAGGGAGTCCGGTACCACCCCAGAACTGTTTTGAGGGATAATTGAATCTGCGAGGAAGATGAATTGGTCATTAAACCCCCTTCGCACGTTAGATATTCAGGAGTTAGCAGGTATCTGAAACGATTGTTGGTCCATAAACTGTATGTTCATGTATGTATTAAATACAGAGTTATATGATGATTTGTTCCTGCTGCGGGAGAGGGCCGTAGTCCTACCGGCTCCTGTCCAAATAACGCATATTCCTATAAGAAATGCAGTTTAACCCTTATATGACAGAGTAGTGTTTTCTACATTAGTTACTTCAGGCCACATAATTTCCATTTTTGTTCTGGAAGGTCGAGTACGAAGCCATTTTGATTTGCCCTATGAACACATATCCTGGCATCCAGTTACCATAGATAACCAAAGGCTGATTCTAGGTTTTTTTTTTTTTTACTTAAACTGAAGAGTATTATGCAACATTTAATGCATTTTCAGAAACAGATGAATTTTTGGATTTTTTATTTGTATCTCATGAATAATTTAAAGACATTTTCAAGTTTTCGGACACTTATTCTAGAAGCATAGTTATACATTCGAACTGCTACTACCTAAGTACTTAATATAGATTTTCTTAAATTTCAGTTGCAATTGTCATCAAAGATTTTTTAAAACAATTTTTCTCTCAGCATGTTCAAAGTTGGCACATTAAAAAAAATTTGCTCAATTAAATTTAAAATACAGAAATATGTCATGGTGTGTTATGTTCTTTCAGTAGTGAGATGCTTCACACCATTCCTCTTAAGCTACTAGTACTTATCCTTGTCTTAAAGTGAATAGATTTAAGTTGAGTTCCTGCTCGCACACAAAATGTATGCGAACCAGCTGAGTTCTACGGAAATTGTAAGTACGAAGGGTGTCTGCTCCTCCACAGTCTGTGGGGTGCCGGGCAATATAGTTATCATACAGGATGTAGTAAGTTCATTATTAAGTGTTCATTTTTACCTACATATGCAAAATAACTTCAAGGAAACCTAGTTAATGTAATGATTCAGTTCAAGGCAGCTACCCATGGGAAAGACACTGTGCAGCTGTCATTCTCTCTCTACTGAACGACCTGGTACGGCCTTCTAGTTCATTGAAATGGCTTGCATTGGTCTGTTTCTCCAGGCCTTACACAGTGTCATATGGAAATTGACATTTTCTTGTCCAATATTCACACTCTTACTCATACAACCTTTTGCACAGTGTATTGCTGTACTGTACACCTACATGTCCAGAGTTCACAAGGGGGCCCCAATGCATACACCATGTATGCGAATATATGATCATTAAACTCATCTACATATTGATATCTCCTCATTCACCAATGACCACATGAGTTAAACTACACCATATTGGATTCCCAACTTTCTGCTCTGTCATTCTGGTCTTGCATTCACCATCTTTGTAAGGAGTATACCACCATCTTGGATGCGTCATCATGGTTGTCAGTTTGCTGCAAGTTTCTAACCATTATGCCACCTTCTTAGTACAGCCATTTTGATTTTGCACTTCATGTTCTATCGTCCCAATGTTTATTTCATGCTCTATCATTCTGTCATGTCTTTTCATGTTCTTTCATTCCGTGTTGTCTCTCTCTCATTGAATCTCTTTTCTTTCTCTCTTGTCGTCAACTTGTTTCCTAATTATTCACAGTCACTCGACCAATTATTCACAGTCACTCGACCAATTATTCGCTTTCGCTCTACCACCACCATGCATTTTTTGTTTGTCATTTGTTTTGAGTTTATATCTCACATTCGTTCGACCACCATCTTGGTTCTAGAGTTGGCCGCTTGATGCACTGCTTTTTTTGAGCCCAAAATACTATCTGAAGGAGTCCGGGTTCGAACTACCGAACCTTGGGTCGCCATGCAGTCAGGTATGGCAAGTACAGAAAAAATTTAGCTATCATACGTGTTCGAGATCTTTCTCACTAGCCACATGTATCTCGTAAACCAGGGAGTTGACATGACCTCATAAAAATAAATGCAGTTCAGAAAGATCTGGAGATCATGCTGGGCAATGGATGGGCTCACCTCTGCCAATCCAGCAGCCTGTAAAAGTGAGTCATGATGGCTGTGTACATTAGCAGTAAAATGTATTAGTGTGCCATCAGGCCGAATGCACATGGTGTGGTGAATGGCAAGAGGTAATTCTTCCATAAAATCTGGCAATACTTCCTGCAGGAACATCAGGTAGCGGGTTCCAATTAGGCGGTTGTGTAGAGAAGAGCACAGTCGATGTGTAGTTTGGACACCTTTTTTTTTTTTCGAGAAACAATTCACAGAATGTAAGACGTAACACATAATCTGGTATGCTATGAACAAGGACCTTCCTTGCATGGTAGGGCTGCATACTGTTCTCGTTCAGAACTCACAGGATCGTTGAATGGTTAACACCCACACCACAGCCCACCGCACGCGAGCTAACAAACGATCCACGCCACACACTGCAAAACACATCTTCATCAAATGCTGCAGTTCGCCTTCTCCGAGGTGTTCCAGCATTCGGCTTCGTTACTTGCGTTGAGCCTTCATCCTGCAGTCTCTGATGAAGCTGTACAAATGTCGCACAGGAGGGTTGACGCCGCAGTGGGTAGTGCAGCAAGTACAGCTCCACTGCTTGCCTAGCGCTCATGTGAGATGTTCCGTACCCTACTTGATGAACAGCTTCGCTCAAGTAAAATGTTACATGACTCCACAATCAACTGTGGGCACATACTTACTTACCAGCAGCCAAGGCCACCTCCATGCAAGCGCGCCAATTATTTTCTCATGTGTTTCCTCCACCACATACGTGGTGCAGGGGGCAAATGGTTTGCCTACCTCTGCAGGGCTACACAGTAATTTCAAAATTTTGAGTAGTTTTCTCAAAAACTATTTACCGTAGCGAGCTCAGACCTGAGGACCTTTCGTATTCATTGGGCCATTGCAGCAACAGATAGACTCAACATGTGTTTGTGATGAGTATGATTTAATTTACTGATACCAAAAAGAGATAATTAAGAATGACATTAATTACAGTTGAAATGAGCATTAAATATTGCGCTTACTGTTAAATAATAATATTGATAGTAGAAACAGGTAGTTTAATAGTGTAACTAATAGCTATGAAAATAAATTAGTAATGACATTTAGTTTTTCTATTTATATATTTAGACCTCCATCCATCACGGACTCAGATACGCCCTTCAGGCATCATTGTAACAATATTTTTATAAATTCAAACCCATAAGCAGTTGAATTAGAGATGCATGCATGTTGGTGTAATGATGCTGTAATATCACCGTCGAATGAAATAGCATCCAGCCACGCATGACTGGGGAATCGTCAAATCTTATACTAACTGTCTGGATAGCAGTCGAACACAGTATGGGTACGAAACATGATATAAAATAACCTGATCGTGGCCAGATCGTTGAAGACAAATGTATGGATGCTCCATTTTCGACGTCGATCAGGGACTGGGATTCCCACGGCCACCGTGCCAAGAAGGTACCGTTGAGTACATCGATTGGGGTTGAACCGTCATCCGCAGGTAAAACTGACGTGGCGTACAACGTGTTGGTCATAGGGGTGACCGTTAGCTAGCTTGATAGTAAACAGCGGGTAAAGAGGCCACAGAACAGTAAATCACTCACAAATTCAAAGCTGGATCACAACGAACTGTGAGCACCCATAACTTCCACGACCATCAACTCACTATGGGGTAAATAAATCACCGAATTACTAGGGTATCTCTGCTTAGAGCATGTCAAAAGGTCAACGGTTAACGTGGATGTGGGAAAGCTGCCATTGTTTCCTCGAAGCACGGGGTAAGGTTGCCTGGACGGATAAGTCGAGGTACACTTTCGAACACATCGATAGCAGGGTAAAAGTACATCGCCAAGCACACGTAGCGATTGATTCCTTTTGTCAGCGGAGTTCAGTCCGTTGTTATGGAGAAAAATCATCATATGAGGAACGTTTACCCGGGGACGAAATTGCTCTCTTGGTATCATCGTTCCTCGCCGACGAAATTTAAAAGGACCTGCTGGCAGATCATGTCAATATATTTCTGCGCCTACAGTATTCTGCAGGAGACATCTAGGTACAGCAAGACAATGCACCAACATACCGTTCCCGAATTGTAACCGAGTGGTTTGATGAACATTTCGTGAACTTCAGGTTGTTTAATTGGCCCACGAAGTTCCCAGACCTCAATAATATCCAACACTAGAAGGATGCCGACGAGAGGACGAGAGGGATATGCGCACTGTGGGTTCTGCTACGATCAAGCTCCGCGCATCTTGGGAGGCTCTGAGGTGGTAATGAATCCATGTATCTCCCGGCCTCTTCCGGTGATTGTAGAGTCCATGCCATCCTACGTCTCCTCTGCCATCAGGGCGAAAGGTGCAATGCGCTACTAGGAAGGTATTTTGAATTCATCTAATCATGAGTGTATACATACGTCTATATATATACAAACACGATCGTGCGGAAAAATTTTCAAACTCCCGGAAATAAACTTAGTTTCTATTCAAGACTGTGTGATTCATTAAAACTTATGATAATTTTTACTGTTGTCATTACTAATATTATCGTAATTAAAATAAATTAGAAAATTTATATTCTCATTTATTAAATATTATAAGACATGTTTTTGACTTGCGTTAAAAGAAACAGTTCAATACCAGCGTATTTTTATTTAAATGCAAGTAGAAAAATATTTAATTCACATGTGTCACAGATTTGTGTTCAGACAGAGAAAACTGCATGGTAGTCTGGTATGCAAGAATGCTCCGCAACACGTGGCAAAAGCTCTGCAGTAGAGTGTTTGAAAATATTTATACTATTTTAAATCACTAAATATTATATTAGTTTTGTTTTACCGTTTCTCCCCTATGACAAGTTTCCGTTTAATTTTCCCTGAATTTCTTCTCCAAAGAACGATGAACTAAGCATTTGTAGTTTACGAACTACGACGACACATTCCTATTTCGCTAACAGATTAATGGAGGAAATAAATATCGTGCATGATAAAATCGCACGACGCAGCCTGTAAAAGATAAAGTGGCGTATTGGCAGGATATTGAGGAAGGTTGTTGTTGGAAACAATAAGCTTCCAACAGATATGCCTCCTTCCTCCTCCGGCAAAATGTACTTGTTGTTCCAGTTGCCTTGCCTCGCCGACTGGTGTTTTCCTGGGATGTCGCCGCGCAAGTAATCCCACAGGAGGGTATCTGCGACGAAGAGAACGACTGGCGAATACCTCCTGCTCTTGCTCTAATTAGTTTCGTCTGGTTTCCTGTTGCTGGCTGCGAGCGTTCTATCTCGACTGCGGTTCGCTTTCTCGCTCTCTCTGTGTCTCTCCCCCACACTTGTATTTGGATCAGCGGAGAATCTTTCTTCCTCCACTGAGATCGCTGCATTTGTAGTGCGTAAATTTTCGCAATCGTCTGCCGTGGCATTGCAAAACAATGAGTCATGCTCGTGTGACGGGGCGAGTGTCGGCTTCTAGCCCGAGCATGGCTCAGTATCTGTACATAGAGTCACTGGACAAAGCTACTGCACTGCCAGAAACTCGGTCTTCCTGCCAACAACAGAGTCCCAAAAATAAGTTTCAATATATGTGTACAAAGCCGACCCGACCCACGTTAGACAACAAAAGAATGGTGGTCAACTTATCAGACAAATCTCAGGTTAACGCCAGTTCCTCATCACAGCTACGGGTGTGAACTATGCTTTCCCACAGCTCACATTACTTACAGAAGATCTGATGTGCAGGGTGGTACTCCGGAATAAAGAAGATTGGCTACTCGTGGAATAAGGCACAAAGAGTAATCCTCAACAATCTGCATAAATAAGACAATAAATCTTCAGGAAAATCGCATTGTTTCCGTTCATGAAAGGAATTCCCGACCAACTGACCTGGATTGATTATAAAAATAATATACATGCAATAATGAAACCTATCAACAAAATCAACCACATCCTATGATCATTAAATAAATAAACCTAGCTGAACAACTAGCGTAAAGTATATAATTCCCATTGTTCATGCAAAATCTCAAACCATTAATCAGCAATACCACAACATTTTGAAGGAATGAAATACAGCATAGAGTGACACAGTCGGCTGGTGAGCCGCCGGTCCGTGTTGCGGAGCTTCTGGATTCTGAGTTAGTTTCAGATTGGCGATGTTTTAGTTTGTAAGCCTTCAGGCATAATACCGGAGGACGTTAATTAACCCTTTACCACTGTGAAGAGTTTTGCAGGTGCATCACAATAATCAGTACACCAAGCTACAGAGTAAAGCTAACAGCAATATGAATAACAAATAATCCAAACTACATCAACAGCAAGAACGACTTCTTAACCAGTAAAACTGGAAATATCTCTTCTTGGATAGCAATAGCAGCATAAAAAAATATTTATTAACTCTCAAAATGGTTGGCAAAACACCTCAGCCAATCGCGTGAAAGGATGGCTGTGATTCGCCGAGTATCATGCCTATCAGGAAGGAATCCCACAGATAATTTTTCAGTAAAAGAGTGGCATAAAAAATTATATTCGGTAACTGGCTGTTCCGCTGTAAATTGAACCCTCCCCCCTTGTGGGCGAGCAAATGACCGCTCGCTGGGGCTGCGGCTGGCCACAATCCCCCCCCCCCCCAAACTAAGGCAGAGTAGTTTGTCTGCTCATTCGCACCAAGTGTATTGTAAGCTCCAACACTTTGTGGTACTTGGCATATGCGGTCGCCACGGCCATCTGTTACATGAAGAAGGTGCCGCAGTGGCCAGGTACTCTAAACACAAATCAAGGGTAACAAAAGGTTGAAAGAAAAAACCCTTGGGGGCCACACAACGGAAAGTTTTGAAGTTGGGAACACGTGGTCCGTGAAGCTAGCTAAATAAGAAATTAGAGTAAAAGTGTCTCACACTAACACGGGTGTTCTGATGGTTTACGTAAATTGTTATCATCGCGTGTGTACACTATTAAGAGTATATTTTACAGGCGCATTCTCCAGAACGACCAGTGTTAACGTAGCAGTTTGTAACGCACAGAGTTGCCCAAAGAGTCGGCCGACAACCTCAAAGCAAGCATGAAAACGGCGTACGAGATTCTACTGCGCCAGTTGAAATGTCCCATGCGTGTTGTGTTTGTTTTTGGCAAATTGCACGTACTGTGACAATGTAAGGATGGCAGCGCTACCACGTGTAGGCTACGATGGATAAAACACACACGTCATTGGTTACCAACATGTTTAGGCTACGCCCATATCTTTTTTAGCTGACGTCGCGGACCCCAAGTTCTCACTATCAGAGGCTTCCGTGATGCAACGCCTATTTCAAGTTCAACTTTTTCACGCATTTACTGAATCGTCCGGTAGAGACACAAAACTATATATATTGGAGATACCAGTAGAACTCATATTTTACACTCAATATGGCAGCTGAAACAACCGCCAAAACGGCGGGAAGGGTATACATACATGTTTGACGCGACTGGAACGTCAAAGCCAAATACACACCGACAAACGCTGCGAAAAACTGAGATATATTATACTTGTTGACTAATTTGTTTCCAACTTACTAGCGTCAAGTAGCAATCTTCTGTAGTCATTGTGGGCAACACTGTATCACGCATTCCCCAAACACCAGCCCAATAACGAGTCGCTAAAGCGTTTTGGGGGAAGCCAAATTTTGTTTCGATATCCTAAATGATCCATATATGTGTGCCACTTAGATTTCCTTTTTGGTTTTTGTTTACAAACAATTACAGTACTGGTATTCCGACGTTAAAACGAGGTGTTAAAAATAAATCTAAAAAATAATTGAAATAAATTTTAATGTATGCATATGTTTCACAAAAACCAAATAACTTTTAACCTACCTACCTAGAATAGTTCTCGTCAGAGATATTTTATCTGGGATACAGAAGTCGGTTCACTTAACTTTGCTGGGGAGAAAAAGTAGAGTATCGGGCTACCGAACTTAAGACATAGCTAACAGAATCACTCGGTTGTCTGTAAATCTATCCGTAGTTACTTTCAACCGCCCACCAAATAGATTGTAGGCCTAACATTATTTTGTACGGATATTACGCAAAAACTGTCTCTCGTTACCTTCTGTAGGATTGAAATATCGGATGTAAAAAACTTCTAGTGCGTGAGAATATTTTCAACACATACTACATCTAATCATTTGTCGTAGAAAACTGTACGTTCACTAACATAAATTTGACCAGATCAGATGTGGAATTAAAACTTTTGGTATCCTTCAAAAAGAAAAAGCTGGGGAAATTACATTCCGTAGCATCAGGGAAAATGCTGGACTAGATCATCAAACATCTAGGAGAAAGTACGTGATGAATTCTAACTTGTTTTTGTATGGGTATATTTTATGGATAACGAGTCCCTTAAAATAAAAAAAATATAAAAAATGCACGCATATTTTCCATTGACAAATCAGCGACCAAGGCAAGGTACTCCCCGTAGCAATGCAGAACGTGAGCTACACATACACAGTACTGATAAAACTTGTCGGAAACCAATCTAAAGAAAGACTGATTTTAGGAATAGCGAAGCTGGTAAAATTTGTAGGCCTACGGGTCTTCACAAAAAATTACTGATTTAAGTTTCCTTTAAAAAAACTTGAATTTTGGACACCTTCTTTCATTAAACGACAGCCTTCTATAATATAATAATAGACTGCTATAGAAATAAATTAAGTATCCTTATTATGAAAAACGTGCTCTAAACAAAACATTTTTCAATCGCTGTTAGGAAAGCAATAAGTAAATATTTTACCAGTAAAATTGGCCTCCCTGAAAGATCAATGTTGGCTTCATTTCTTTCAGGGAACACGTGAGTGACAAGTCAGATAGCGATACCTACAAGATTATTTTTGCAAACGAAAATATTTCATTACCAATATTTTTAACGAAATGATGGATATTGATCGATCCCAGTGATACCGAAAAAAAATGATTTGAAATTTTGAAGAATGGTTTATTATTCAGCAGGTTAAAAAAAAATTATATAATAGGCTACACTAAATTCCTAGGTTTGACGAACTTTTGTACTCTATTTCAAACCAAAATTTTATAAAAAGTGACAAATAAACGAACAAAAATTCATATCGTTGCTACGAAACTTGTCACCAAGTAATCATAAAAGCAAACTAAAAATTGAATTACACATGAGAGAAAGTCATATATGAATGTCTGTCTGATTCATGTGTTGCAAATGTTGAGATTGAAATGGTAATTGATTCTAATCGCATATACTTTTCCGTTATACACTACCTATCCCACTTAAGCACAGTGCTTCGCCGGATAAAAAGGATATTCCAACATGAGTTTCAGTTAGGAAATGCCCCGTTATCACCTGCCTACATTGAGGTCGCACTTTTTTTGAATGAAAATTAGATGTTTCCGGTATAGAATGTGACTTTAATTTAAAGAATAATTCAGTCAACGAAAACAAGCTCATTTCCCAACTTAGAGTTTTCAACTTAATTATATAGTATAACATGTAGACCTTTGCAGTCAACCTACACATCTGCATATCGTTCATAAAGGTCTGAGGCTATCCACTCAACTAACAGGCAGGATTCGAGCATACGTGTCATAATATTTTTTGCTCTTTTTGCGGTTTTCTTGGAAGTATGGAACATATTCTACCATATATGTATGTGTGTGTATCCATGTGTATCTGCCTCTAATAACAATAAGTACCAAATATATTATAAATATTATTATGGTATTATAAAAGCAACAACGGTCTTCAGTACGACGCTGTATTTTCGTAAAAGCAATCCATGTATGTTTATTAAACCCGGGATGTGAAATGTTGTCAAAGTGCGAGAATAATGACTAACGAAAGAAAGTATGTCGCACACCGTGACATAAATTGAAGCCAGCCTAATGCGGGCCATCACTAAAACTGGATGAGATTTCTTACCTGTGGTCGTTTTACGCTAGTCATGCAAGGTTTGTTTTATGAGTGTTGTAAATAAGTATTTAACAAATACGTGTTCATATGTTAGTACACCGAAAATACCATTTTGTGGAAACCAAGAATGTTTTGTTGGCTACCACAAAATTATTTGGCCAATATAGACACGACAAAAGATTTTGTGGTGCTAACAAAATTTACTTGTCATTCCACTGTTTAGTGGAAACTACAGAATGACGTTTCTGGTCACCAATACATTCATTGTGTTTGTAGGTAATAATGTTTTCGTTAGTCACAGCGAAAATTTTACAGTAATAGCAGTAATAATGGAAAGTGAGGTTCACAAGTTGGTTTTGCCGGTTTTCTCCGAGTGCTTCTACACTGCGAATATGAACTGCTAATATGAAGGGCTACCTTTTGACCTCGACGATCATGGAGACATACACCTGCATCAACGCTATCTGGCTGTAGCCAGTGTGGACTCTGCGATCGTGTTTTCACCTATGCTCAAAAAATGCATGTCGGCATGAGAGGGCGGTCCAAACGAATATTCGTTTTCACGCGATAACAACCGATTGGGAACCATGGTTGTGGTCTGTCATGGTGTCGCACTGTTAATTACAAAGTCCAAGTTGCTCATCGACCAATGACGAAGCGTGGTGGGAACCAGCTGTAGCACTGGGCACTTTTGTTGCAAAATGTAAATACAGTTCTCCCAGGAAACGATGAAACATAACGAAGGGCCTGGATATATTCCCTTTTGAAGCGAGAGTATTAAATAGAATTTTCGCCTTTCAGGTGTTGAAGGTATGACAATAATTTTATTTTAAAATAGAATGAATTAATTTTAACTTGCGACCAAAACACACCGCACTTAGCACCGCAATCGTACTTAGCACCGCAATCGGACTTAGCACCGCACTTAGCACCCAAAACAGCACGGTAATCAGCTCTACAGTCAGCTCCGCTAACTGCTCGCAGTCAGCTCAGCAATACGCTCCGCAATCGCAATCAGTTACGTCTCCGCCTCCACAATCAGGGGTCATTAGGTGAAAGTATTGCAATCAGCACTGCAATCAGGGTTCATTATGGGACAATGGGTCATTTTGGAGTCAGAGACTGACATCCACATGCGATGTTTCAATGCCTGCATGTTATTGGTCAGCTGCAATCATGTGGTAGCTACATGGTTGGCTGGTCGGTGTCTGCACAATGTAGTATTGGTGCAGTACGATTGGTTTAATTTCAATATGACTCCATAATTTCGTATATTATAAGCAGTAGGGAGGTAGGCTGCAAGGGTTAGTTTGAAAGCAGCTGCGTAGAATGTAAATTGCCTCGGCTAGCTTCTGCCTATTCACGTATATATTTTCTTAAGTTTGGATTTTAAGTTCATTCAAGGTCATGGGGTCATGGTCAAGGTAATCTGCAACTAATATGGCAGTGATAGTCCGTAATGTCATACGCGAGTTGACTCAAATTAATTATTTCTTGAGATTTTGCAAGGTCATGGGGTCAAGGTTGAAGTATTCTGAATTTAATATGGCGGTAGTATACTGTAATGTATTAGACTTGCTGACATTTATGTATTTTTTCTCGAGTTTTGTTGTCAAGGTAATTCAAGATCATGGGTTTAAGGTCGTCACGGATAAATTGTCATGGTTCACAGTTCAAAGTTAAATTGCTTATGGGCACTGGCTTCCAAGGTGGTAGAGAAATGATGTACACCATGTTGGCGGCCGCCTACAAATATGGTGGTCGCCTACCAAGATGATAGTCGACTACCATGATGGATGTCGCCTACCCCAAGATGGCTGACTTGATATGGTCGACGGGGTGGAGGCCATACGACTAATTGGTTTGGTTTGGAGGGTGGTGGACGAAACATCGGGATAATTAAGTTTTTAAAATAATTTTCATATAAAACTTTTGAAAAAATGTTTATAATCTTTGATATATAAGTAGGTGGGACCAACCCATTTCTGGCCTACCTAGTGCAAGAGTGACCTGAATCTCATTTGGTGCAAGAGTCGACATAAGTGTCAATTCGTGATAAGAAAATTTTACTAATTAATTGTTTGATTAATTGAATAATTAATTATATTGATAACCCCATTAGTCAAATTTATTAATTCGATTATTCGATTAATTAAATAATGTTTTCATATCAATAAATTTTATTTGATATAATTTGTTGATATCAAAGAATGTTTATTAATTTATTCATGTCATAAGGGTGATATTGGTGAAGCAGGTTCGGCGTGGACTCTATGAGGTCCTGGGGTCTACTGACCAGGGGAGTGGGTGGTAATTTCTTATATAGAAGTTGATGTTGGTGTAAGAGTGGTATAAGGACCATTTTATTTATTTATTTATTTTTGTTTGTGACTGATAGGCGGAGCAAGCTACATGGCCAGGTCGAATGTCTGGAGGCATACTGAGTATTTAAAGAAATGTTTTTGGCAAAGTAAATATTTTTTACGTAAAGAGACACTGAAATAGGCTACCGAATCATTACTTTAATTACTCCACGAATAGCATAAAAGTAAAAAAATCTTTTGGTGAAGCAAATGAAATAAGTACTAATCATTAACAAAAATACTTTTAACAAATTTGTTAAACCGAGTTTAATCAAATGATGAAAATCTTTTTCCTTATCAAATTAACTGATCTCCACTGTTATGGCATATCGTTAAATCTACACAGATGTATTCATGCGATAACTGATTGGAACAAAAAATGTACTTATATTAAACAAATGACCAGCTAATATTAAATTACAACTCACAATTACTCCAGATCCCCTGACCAATATCCCCACCCACATACTCACACGTACGTCACCCTCATTGGCTCTCTAAACACACATCAAGCAAAGCCTTACAAAATTCTTAAGTACACTAACTTACCTCAAGATTGCGGTGCTGACTGTGTTATAGTGTGTGTGTTACTGTGTGAGGAGCTAACTGAGGAGCTTGTGGAGCAGGTGGAGCAAGGTGTGAAGCATGTGGTGCTAGTGTAGTGCTATGTGTTGCTAGTGTGGTGCTATGTGGTGTTAGTGTGGAGCAAAGTGTGAAGCATGTGGTGATAGTGTGGAGCAGGTGGTGCAAGGTGTGGAGTATGTGGTGCTAGTGTGGAGCAGGTGGTACTATGTGATGCTAGTGTGGTGCTATATGGTTCTATGTGGTGCTAGTGTAGTGCCATGTGGTGCTAGTGATACACTCTGTTAAGCTGATTGTGGAGCTCGTGTAGATGACGAAGAGGATGACGAGGACGAACTAACTGAGTTGCCTGAGAAGCTGTCTGAGGAACAAGTATAGACGTATTCTTGCAAATTGTATAATCTTTCTTTAAAGTATAGTTGAAAAGAAATATTATGTACTGTGTAAGCATATATTTGAAGTATAATATCTCTTCACAGTAAACATCAATGTGTTGATTCATAGCTGTAGAAATTTTTTCTTTCGCATTTTAAAGTAAAAATCATAAGTTTGTATATCCTTGGAAACTTGTTAAAATTAATGTATTTGTTTGTTACAAGCCAAAGTCATTGCCAGCTAGTGACACTTGCCATTCCTTAGCCTTGCTCTGTGGGGCAACAGTCCTTAGCCTTGCTCTGTGGGGCAACAGTCCATTTACTTGAAGTTTTCCTAACCGATAACAATAGTGTAGCTTGTCTCACCATTCCAATACTTTCAGACTTCATTCACAAGATTTTCTCAAGATTCTTCCTCATTCCTTTATTTTTCAGAGTTCATTCATTTTAATACTTGTTGGTGTTCGCATCGTACAAAAATATATTACAACTTACACAAAAATTATTCAAAATGAAAAATTAATATATTAAAAATGTGGTAAAAGGAATTTAAACTATGAAATAACAAATGTCACTATTTCCTTATAACATTAAAATTGATTTTTTTTTTCCAAAAAATCATCCTTACATTTAACTTCACAACTTTTCAGAGAATATCAAAAATATTTAAATCTTCACAAAAATCTACAAGAACATTCCTTAATATAATATTTACAAACATTTCAACATTCTTAAAAACTATATTTACAAACATTTCAACAATATCACAATCATCTACAAAAACATTCCTTAATATTATATTTACATGTGAAAACACTTAAAACTGTTTTATACAAACATCCATACAAATTAACACTTCACATTAAAAAGATATTTACAAATATTAATATAAAAATTATACAACAAAAATGCGTTTCTTAGTATCGATCTTGTGTTTCACAGCCATGGTAATATAAACATTTATAAAAACTAAAAAATGTACACTATATAAAAACAGCGATTCGGAGTGTCGTCCATTGCGGTGTTACGAGTTAACGCCCTACATGTCACATCCAGGAATATATTTGCCAGACACACCAACATCTACATTAACTCCATGCACACACACTCATGTAGCTTCAAGATACCTTGTATATTGTTAGATTAAAATGATCTAATCCCACGCTGTGAAGAGTAATTCCTGGGTGACACAAAGGACAACAGGGGTTATTGCGCCTACATTAAATGCCATGCAGTTATGGCAAAGCAGCAGTTTTCAGGAAACATCTCTAAAGATGTCGATGCAATAGGTTTGAAGACAGCTGTGATGCTGATTTCAGTGCAGAGCAGGGTGTGGTGTGGAGCAAGGGTGCTGGCAGGAGGGATGGCAGCACTATATTTAAAATGATACTGAAATCACTGTGTTGGGGAAGAAATATTTACTGTGGGATCCTGTAGTGCCCCCAGGGTAAAGTCGATAGTCCATCTGGCTCAATGAAGTGTTATAGTCTAAACCTGAAAACACTTCTTTGGTCATGTGTTCAGTGTGAACCTCATGATCATGCGAACGGAACTGGAATTGGGTCCCCAGAACCCTGGTGCAATTATCGAGGCAATCCCGATAATCCTCATATCGGAGAGATTGCATCACGTTCGGTTATACACCCTTCGCCTTACGTATACACGGCTCATTCGAAACAATGTATGCGTAAAGCTTGGGACGTAAACCTACAAAGTGTATGATGATGTGGCTGGCACATTCTCCCTTCATTACTCTGGTACGCCTTTGCTCTCGGGCGAGAATCCTTGCAGGTTATCGAGTGCATAGTTGGATGTTTCAAGCCGTGTCTTTAATCTAGGGCAATTACTTCATAAAAATCTCTACAAGTAATTTTATAGATGAGGCTGTCGGTATCGCAATATATAAGGTGCAAGGCTGACAGAGGAAATTTATCACACATGTACTTATAATGAAATTTGTGAAGGTTTACTTTCGAAAGACGAAGAATAGCAACGCCAGTGAACAAAGGCTTGTTATATGTAACAGAGTTCTTTGAAATTTTGATAAGGACATGATTCTCATCGATGACCTGTCATGCCTAGAATGTAGGATGCCCAATCAGTTCTGCAGCTCCTAATATAGTGTAATACCTGGTGACGAATCTTATGTACTTTCCCGGCGGATATTCTGCCAAGTTTTTCTATATACATCATTATTTATTAGTCCAAAAAACTATTTCTTAAAGTTGTTCGCAGCCTGCCCACATTTGTCAATATTACACTCGATCTACAGAGCCATCCAAGTCTTCTGCTCAAAGCGCAAAATGCATTTAACATATTCAAGTTTGGCTAAATACATCAAGTACTGTGTCAGTGTTTCCCCCTAAATAACATAATTCATATGCGGCACGATTGCCAAAAAGAATTTTTGATGTGAGCTGTTAGGAGGTAAGCAATTTACTTGAGTCAAAAGCAGATCTGATAGCACATCGCAGCATTCGCCTGGAAACGACATATCCACATCTGCAAAAAAACATGTGTACCTGTCTTTCACCGCGTTTGCAAAATCCCATGATAAAAACACTTCAGTCTCGACCCACTCGAAATTGCCAATATGAAGCTTGCTCTGCATAGTATGGCTGTACAAGCTGTGTACATCGCAATAGCAGATGTATTTCAAAGCCACACTGGGGTCGTACTCATCACCCATGTAAATGTTATTTTATTCTGCACATCTTCTGCAAATCTGGATAATGCTGCCACTAACCCTGTGTTCAACAAATAGGTACACATCACGGTCGGTAAACCGCTCTAGCCACACATCTGTCATTGACAATAAAGCATCCCCTGCAAGAGACGGAGATGTGACGTGCATGGTTGGGTCAATACCGTAATGAGCCAAACATACAGTCCTGGAATTTTTAAACACATCTGGCAGCAAACAAGTGTCCACACGTAAATACTGAATGTCGTGCTGCAGCAGGTTTACAGAGTGGAACTTATCCCATGCAGCTTGGGTGTGAGCGTAATCCCCATCGCTAATGCCTTCCCCTTTCATTACATTATGAAATGCGTCCTTTGGTGGGAGTGACATGCACATCAGACTGTCTTTTGACTTAACAAAGTCATAACGAAATACTCCCTTCCTTTTTGCCAATCCAAATTGGGTGTTGTCTGGAAACATCGAGCAGGTGATACTGAATCGTGAAGTTATCAAATTACCTGCCAAAATTTCCAGTGTGGTGCTCATGAACTGAAAAGAATCAATAAATCGTAACTTGAAATGTCGCACATTTCCATTTGAGTCAATCCCTATGGGAATATGTTTGGTGATTGAATTGTACTTTTCAAGGGTCGTTTAAATCACCTGGATTTCACCTGGGTTTTCGATTACCATGGTTCCATCGGGTTTTGTTAGATGACGTTTAACCAATGGCTATGTGACAAAGTGAGCATGAGAGTTTTATAGGTTATGAAAGACAGCGACAAGTTGTTTCTTGGGCAGTCTGAAATTCAAATTCCATTTATGATGTGTGGCCCCTATGATTTCCCTAGTGAAATAATCATGGTTGACCGCAATAAAATATTGTCTGTACCGAGTTCCTTCTTACAAATATGACAACATTTCAGAGCTGCCCACCTAACTTCATCAGCAGGGGTTTTTGGCTTCATCGGAACAGTCACGCTGTATATTCCTGCAAATAACTTTGTAAATTCAACCATTTTATCTACTAACTGGTTCATACAATCACCACCCACAAACTCAAAACAGTTCGATAATGCTGGATTGTACGAACAGACCAACAAAATGCTGCAAGCATATGGAACATGTTGGTTGACGGTATTTGTATCACTAATAATATCTATGTGAAGGCAAGTGGACAAGGGTTTCAAATATGACTCTGTGTTGCAATAGGTGATGAAATTCAATCTTTGCTGCTTGCTGTAACTCTGAGATTGCATGTATTTGTCGTTCCCAGTAGGGAAAGTACCGCGAACAGCCTTATGTTGCTGACAGAGGTAATTATTATTTGCGATTTTCTCCTCACTTCTTAAGTATTGGAGACAATGATTGCAAACAAATTTCCTAGATCTATCTTTACATTACTGGCTGTTAAGCAGTATTGACAAATCCTTAATGGAATCAAAATGCAAATGGTTGTCATTACTACAAGCACGAATGGCCAATACATTTACATGGCGTGCATGCCGTACAGGAGAATTATGCATTGCAACGATAACCCCTTGCTTATCGAAAGTTTCATCAATAATATTATTAGCTTTGTCTACTGCACTGTCGACAGTGATAGAAATATATTTTTGTTCTCCTCGAACTTTTGAATATCCTGTGACACTACAGGAGCCAACAGACCTTCTATAACTAAAACCTCTTGAGGATTTGGATTTGATGTCATTCTCTCTGTATGATGTGCAACAGGAAACAAATCTGATATAACAGTGTAATGGAAACTCAATCCCTCAGGACACTGCAAATTAATGGAGGTTTTCTGATTGGCAATGAACTTGGGGAGCATAGTGTGAGCAGCACCAATGGATAATGCTCTAAATGGTAAATGGTGAACATACATATGCAGAACTAGAAGCAGACTCCTGCAACTACCATGAGCACTTATTTACTCAAGCCTGTTTGTGAGATAAGGCCTAATTGTCTCATCGTAGATGTCACCCCTATTGGTTGAATGCAGGACGGCAAGTGATTTACTCTTAAAGTAGAATGTCTGCATAGCACATTCCTCAGCCAAAAAGGATTTCAAGAATTGAACTATGGATTATGAGCTAGGGTGATGCCATTGCTAACTCTAACAAAGTGACCGTATACCTTGTTAAAGTCTTTCAAAATCTGCATCAGACTCTACTTGATCATTACATATCCGCATGTCAGTCAGCCTACATGCGAATGCTGTCACCAAAAGTTGGTATGTCAGGTTAGGCAATGAAGCTTCCACTGAATTAGAGGAATTTTCCGTTTCCCTAGACAAAGTCTATATAATTGACTCGAAAGTCAGTAGTGTAAGCGACAAAGCACTATCCGAATTGCTCGAATTTTTCGTGTTAGATAGAAACAAATTGTCTGGCAGGAGATATAATTTCACGTGTTCGGGGGGAAACGATCGTGTTCCGATCTGATGCATCTGGCTGTATGTTCGATATTGTTGTACACTTGAACTTGTAGAATACCATGGTGTGGCTACTTGCAGGACTTTGTATACGACTGTAGGGTTTGAGATGCTAGCCATGACTGACAATTTAATACTGAATGGTTTCCTTTATATGGTCTGTCATTTAGGTTTCCTTGCTTTAAAAAACATTGCATTGCCACATGCCACAGGGCAACTTTAATTTTTGATTACCTATCAGCGTAATGTGTTCCTTGTTGTCTTAATGTTCTGTCCACACTGTAGGCATACAACTGCAACATCCCTTCTGCATGAAGTATTCCATTTTCTTGTGGGACATATGTTTCGTTATGAATTTAGAAAAGGCTTCAAATTCTGGTTGACTGTCATTGCATGGTAGCTTGCTGTCAGGCTGTAAGTTATATCAATCACAAGTATTTCGCCCATAACAAATATCGAACACTTTAAAAGTGTCTGTCGGACTGATTAATAAGAAACGCCAATGTTCTTCTCTGTTGCACATTTGAATTTCTAGTGGACCATTTTCTTTATGTCGAAACCACACTCGCCTGTAACCTGGAGTAGCACTAGCGTATTGAAGTGAAGATTCGAACATCTCTATCGAGACTTGCATGCTGCTGCTGTATGTTTCTTACTTATATATATTTTTTCACCAAATAATTATGGTTGTTAAATATGAATAAATATATTTTACACTTTTGCCAGGAGTGTACCACCGAGTAGGTTTAAACATAATCATCTTGATATTTTCCTATTTTGAGCTTAGTTAAATCAAACTTGCTGACACAAACGATACTCTGTCACACCTCACAGTCCCACATACCACAGGGGCTATCATAAAACCCTCTTCTGAGTTTATATTTAATTTATCTAAAGTCAGGCTCTTTTGTAATTTCTTGGTTTCTGTTTTTAAAACACAGATCCCAAGACAAACAAGGCAGTTCGCTATGAGAATGCATGTTAAACACTGGCCAGTCTTCTTGCCCATAACACAATACTCGCTCTGTGTATTTATTTCCTTTGAAAAACTGTGCAAAGTTCAAAATTGTGCAATGTTCCAATGTTCATCTCTGTTACACATCTGGAATTGGGAGCATATGTTCAGAGATGTGAACCACTCTCTCCTGTAACCTGGAGTAATACTGGAGTATGTCTGGTCTTGATTGAATGTCTCCATTGTAAGTTTTTACGCAGGTCTG
The DNA here is from genome assembly GCA_029891345.1 of Dryococelus australis. Taxonomy (NCBI): domain Eukaryota; kingdom Metazoa; phylum Arthropoda; class Insecta; order Phasmatodea; family Phasmatidae; genus Dryococelus; species Dryococelus australis. The sequence continues at coordinate 119,962,784 of CM057003.1, read as the reverse complement.
GACTTGTAACGGATTAAATTTCTAAATTATTATCTTTACACATACTTAGGATGTTGGTACAAATACTCTATAATAGTTTTGCTTTTGCATTTCGAACAGAATTTTATTTTATTACAATGTTTAGTGTTGTAGCATTTTATTAGTGAATTGATGCTCGAACAGTCAAAAAAACTTCTGATGTTTACAATTTCTGTATTAGTCAGACTTTTTAAAATATTTTCTGCGTATTTCCCGATGCGTATACAGGGCTGCCGTCGAGCAGTGCCTCGTTCACATAATAAAAACGGTCATCATAAGTTATATTACCAGAGTCCCATTTCAAACCATGTACTTCGTACGTTTGATGTTGAAAACTCATTTTTAATTCCAGATTTGAGGTAAACCAAGGTGTTGGAGTTTTGGAATACAACACTTTTGTGTCATTATCGTCAGTTGCATAAGAAATTGCGAGTTCTTTCATTATAAAAGTACTGTCTTGATAAATTTCGAAGCCTTCCTTCAAATTACACCATGGCTGAAAAATACAGGTTTCAATCACAGGAATTTTAAAGTATATTTTTGTTTATAAATGTTCAGTTGTTCCTTCCGAATCAACTTCATCACTACCAGAATCGTCTCTTGGTAAAACGGGACGATAAGCGAGTTACATAATGTTTTGCCCCCTTCGCATTACATAGTCTCTCCTCAAATTTACAGTGTTTGGTTAGTTAAAGAAAGCTGGTGTACCGTACGGACAATCTTCATCTCAAGGCAAATACAAGACTATACCCTCGTCGCCTCTTAAAACTCTTAGAGAAACACATACATTTGTTGAATTTCGTGTCCCACAAATTTCAGAATAAATTCTTTAGATAGCAACCAGAGTCTCTGCGTCTAGGCTTAAAAGCATTTTGGTTTGACGATATGCTAAAATGGCATTAAACACTCTAACACATTCTTCAACACACTTTTCGCAACAGTGTCCATCGTGCATAATACCTGCTGTTGAAGCTTATAGACTGATGAACGTATCGGAGAAGTCTGCTGATGTAAACCTCTCAGTGAAATCTGTTTATTAATACACCCACTCGGTGGAACACTCCGACACGATCTGAATTCGACAACTGCTGGCTCATGACTGAAAGAAAATTTAAATTATTGCTACTTACATACTATACAAATTAAAATGGCTGCAGTTTTGCACTAAAATAGCTTGAAAACGAATATTCTCAAAAAATTATTGAAATATTTCTATTTTTGCCATTTTTGAAACTCATTTAAGGCTGAAATTACGGTATAGTGGTTGAACGTATTTGTAAAATTAACTTAATACAGACACAATTTGTGTTTCGTAGAAAATAAATATACATGTTACTTACCTTCCAAATATACTGTGGAGGTTTTTAGTTGAAATAATGGAACTTTACAACTCCGATACAAAATCCAATCGGATTCATTTTCTATGAAAATGGAGTACTATTCCCTCAAACATATATATTTCTGATATAGATGGTACTTTGATGCCTTTTATAAAATAACTTGTAAGTTACAAAGAGTAGTTTAGTTTCGTATAGAAACATGTTTACATAATATATAAGTACATACGTTTAAAATGTTAGTTAGCAAAATGTTTGGATATAAAACATTTTTTTATGTCTTGAAAACAGTTTTTTCACATATTTAGTTTCGTTCATTGAACAACATAATATTTGCATCATTACATAGACCTATCTCAAATCGGTTTGTTTAGGGCAGAGTTTCCTGGACTTTATATATATTTACATTGTTTGCTGGGGATGTGATATTTCCTCGCCAGGGTAAAGCTTGAATCTATGGGTTTCGGGCAAGTTCGTGTTCGGGAGCCTTGTTTCCCACGGCCAGCAGAGTTACCTGGATGCTGGATTGCCGCCCTCCACCAGTCGCAGCGCGAGAAATGGGGCGGATTCTTGGTGAGTACGGGCATTGCACTGTGGAGATGGTGTGAGGGTGTCCTCCATGGTCTTTGTTGTGTGGGCGACACCGAACACTGTATTGTCGAGCACGCGAAGTGACATTATGGGGCGAGGAATCCTTGTAAGTGGGCAAGGGTGGGATAAGGGAAGGTGTCTGCCAAAATTTTTCGAGAGCTTGTTTAGCAGAGGCATTTGCACTGGGGAAGGAATGGGATTTTGGAGGATGAGTTCTGAAACTCTCCCCCTTCTTGTCCTGTGTTATCTCTGCGCAGCTCGGGGTAGAATAATATATCGTTTTTTTGGGGGGCATGGAATGAGAGGTTTGTCCTTGTCGAGTAAGTGGTCTCGAGAAGTGTTGAAACTTGTCATAATTTCATTGACTGTGTCGTGCATGGGGCAGGCGACAGCAGTCGTGTTGGATGAGCGTGGAGGGGTAGAAAGAGCATGGTGATCTGAGCACACACCCTTAGAGGAATTTGGAAGTACCCAGAACACCGTCTGCCCCTGCAAGGATGTAGCTATCCACCAGCTCTGCACCAACTCTCACGAATACTCTCTTCTCACATGTCATCCTTTACAAGTCTGATTCGCTCTCATTACGAGCGAGCCCAGCCGGCCAGCCTTCACGAGCAGAGCATTCTTTCCACCAAACAATCTAGTACATCTCACGTGTACACTCTTAAGTTGGTTGGTTTGTTAAAATCTCATTCTTAACAGGACTGTTTACACAATGTTTAGCGAACATAACTCACCGTACCGTATATAGAACTGTATGAATTATTAAATTTTATGATAACAATTTGTGTTATTTGTGTCACATATAAGTAGCCATCATGATGAAAATACATATGTTTATTTTGATTTGGTGTTGAGAGCAAAGCGGTTTTCTTGGGTAGGTATGTAAGGAGAAAATTTGCATGAAGTTAAATTTATTAATCAGTTTGTCTGGTTTCCATTGCATGTTTAGAGAGCCGATGAGGGTGACATATATGTGAGTATGTGTGGGAGGGGATAATAGTCGGGGGGATATAGAGTAATTAGGAGTTGTAATTTACTATTAGTTGGGCATTTGTTTAATTGAACTAAATTTTGTGTTCCATTCGGTAATCGCATAAATACTGGTGTAGATTCAATGTCACATAATTACTGTGCAGATCAGTTACTTTGCTAAGGTAAACAGCTTCAGCGCATGATTAAACTCAGTTTAAAGAGTTTGTTTCAAGTATTTTGGTTAATATTTTATAAATTTTTTAATTATTTTGGTAAATATTTTATTTGCTTCACCGAAAGAGTTTGTTACTTTTATGCTATTCGAGGAGTTATTAAAGTAATTCTTTTGGTAGCCTATTGCAAATTTTCTTTTTCTAAAAAATATTTTCTTTGCTGAAAACATTTATTTAAATACTCCGTATGCCTCCAGACATTCGAGCTGGTCGTGTAGCCCGCTATGCATATCAGTCAAAAACAAAAAAAAAAAGCATGCCCTTATATAACTCTTACACCAACGTAAACTCCTATATAAGCAATCACAACCCACTCCTCTGGTCATTAGGTTTCGGAACCTCACAGAGGCCACAGCGAACCTGCTCAGCCAATATCACACTTATGACATGAATAAATTAATAAACATTCCTTGATATAGAAAAAAATTCAATAAACCAAAATTAATTGACATCAACACATTATATAATAATCTATTAATCAAATTAATTGATTTAATTAATCCAATCAAATATTCAATTAATCAAATAAATTATTATTTTTATTTGCATATCATGACTTGACATTTAGTTTACTCTTGGACCAAATGCCACTTAGGCCACTTTTGTGATAGGTGGGCCAGAAGTGGGTCAATGCCTTTACTTAAATGTATATACAATTTATTCATAATTATATACATATATATATATATTGTATTTCTTGGGATTTTTGGGAAATCTGTAATTCTTTGGATTTTTTACATTTTCAGATCAAAGTTCAAAGGTCAAAGTCAAATGTATTATGTCAAGGTGAAAGGTCCTGGGTCAAGGTCATAGGTCATCTGCATACAATATAAATGCAAGATCGTTGATGCTTAGGTCTGACTCCTATCCTTTATCCCTTGTATCGATTAGGAATTGGTTATGCCTATGAAACCAATATGCCCGCTACTGATCTGTAGGTCCTAAGGAAGCCCCTCACATTACTTAAAATAAGTTAAAATTGGATTTGAAGGACTCCTACAAGTGTGAGGGAAAAATGGGTAATTTCTGAGGGTCCTTATTATTTTGTTATAATCTATTTTAATAATTTCAAAAATAATAATTTTTTTTTGAAATTTTTGGATTTTTTTCTTACCTTTTGGGATTTTTTAAAGATTTTTTACCGGTTTTTGGGGAAAGGTCAAGGTCAAGGGTCAAATTTAATGGATTAGGGGTAATAGGTCAATGATATCCAATATGGCGGTTTGGTGATGTAACAACATGGCGTCTCATCGGCTCCAGCTCCGATCCCCTATCCCCTTGCAGATCGAACAACTTTTCCTACTAATAAGGGCATATACGTATATGCTATGCAGCCTCGTTTCAGTGCTATAAAGACAGAAATGCAGCAAACACAACAAGTGTGATTACCAAATGTCTTTACTGACTTCGAATACATGTTGGAAGACTGACACAAGCTGTTTAAAATGGGGCCCATCTGCCGGCAAGTCGGCTGCGATTCATTGCTCTATGGCGTTATAAACTGCATTTCTGCAAGTTAAATTCGGAGTTCAGTTGTAGCACCAGTGGTTTCGTGTGTATCGTTTCCGTCCACTTTATATCCTTCTTTTCATGCATTCCCATAACAAAAAGTCCAGTGGGGGAGTTCAATGGAATATACCGGGCGCGGGACTGGTACAAACCTGCGCAGACACTTGCATTGAAGAATGCAGCCACAGCCCTGCCGAAGTGTAGTGGTGCCTCATCCTGCTGCAACCACATGTCATGCTGTACTGGCAACCACACATATTCCAATACGAGCAATTTGGCAGTGTCGATAATTTGTCTATAGTAATGAACATTGAGATCACTTTGTATGAAATACTATATGTATTTGCATATACTCATGTCTCCGCAATTTTGGAAGATATCCCCATGAAAAAAAATGTGAAATGTTATGCATCGGGAAACAATCAACCGATTCCTGTCAACTTTGGCAAAGAAGAATGACTTACGATAGGCCATACTAAAATATATTTTCTAAGTGGGCATTAGACTTGTTTTAGAATGGCGTGTAAATTATTATTTTATTTAATTCAGGTTGCTTACATTGGTTCGTAGGTACAGCACAGGATCTTCCTTAAATATTGGAAAAACCTGTGCCCATGTATTCTCTACGACAAAGTAAGGAAAACGTATTCAAACCCATCAACTAAAGTGTGTTCCAAGGGTGGTACACATAATTGAAGTTGGAGCAGGAAGACCACGCATTTGTACATTCTGTAAAACGTATATACAATTGAACTAACAGCCTCTGGATAATTAGCTAACTGACAAATATCAACTATCCCTGTAACGCCTGTCACCATCATAACAAACGTTTGTTAAAAAAAATAGGGTTGCAACCCTTAATTTGCAAGCATAGTGTCTCACCCACAATTCGTGTTTTATAGTGGTGGATTATAAAGTAACACATTGAACAAAACGAAAAATATCCGGTAAACCGTTGCCCTTATCCCAACCATGTACGAGAAATAAATCCACACATTACACAACGACAAAACACCTTATCCGAGTACATAGAGAGCATGCAGTATACCCGCGATGGTCGGAAGTCACGTGACAAACTAAACAAAGAGATGAACATAAATTACCATGCCGGTGGACTGAACTACATATGAACAGTGGGAGATAGGCTTTATCCAAAGGATACAGGTTTCATCCTATGTTAGAACGTGCAATTGGATGGTCTTTCCTTAGGACATAATTTAGATATAAGGTGTATGTACATTCGTATAGGTTTTAAGGCCACACACTTTTTGCGTACTTCAAACAGGTAGGCAATATTAACCACAACAACAAACCTTGTTTACTAATAATGATGGTATTAATCCGTTAAATTTTCCTTATATGACATGGAATAGTCTCAAGTGTAATTACATTGGTGAAAGTATATTTCCACAGAATTTAAGTACTGATTTTCGTCATACTGAAATAATTTCATCAGCTAATAAATTCACATATCTGGCGTACGAAGTGTGCAGTAGAGGTTTGGTATGTAAGATATTATTAAAAGCGAGAGGATATATTGTAGTGGTATTTTATAACGAAAGGCATTTGAAAATCATTCTGTGTTTAAAGAAAAACATTTGAGTTTTTATTTCAACTACTTTTATTACTGTTAAAATGGGTAAACAGTTGCTTTAGAATACGTTATATGTCCTAAATATTTATTTAAGAAACGTCCGAGTTGTCGTTAGGCATGAATTGTAATTTTATCTTGATAAGCGCGTCATTATGATAGGACAGCCGCTAAGAGTCACGTTCAGGAGACTGTACACGAGTTGAGCATCTTGCTCGTAAAGGCGATGTGGCCTGTGGTGATTGAACATACGTAGGCCTTAGAGCTGACATGTTTAGAGGCCACGAAAGTGAAAAATAGCTAGAGAGGAATGTATGACTCATAATAATTTGTCCTCATGTAACATAAAAATATTTCTAAAATACGATTTTCATAATTTCCCTAATTCTATTCGTGTCTGATCTCTGAGGCGTGAAAATGCGAAATATGAAGTAATTTATGAACGAGAGCCTTGCACTTACTGCAGGAGAAAATGAAGTTCACTTTCATTCCGTGGTTACCAGCTATGCGTAATAACGAAGAAAGAAAATACCTATACTGAAAGTATTTTTATAACTGCTTCTGTTGACAAGATGAATATCCAAAATAATCGTTTAGTGGTTGAAAGGCAGTATAAAATACAAAAATGGCGATGTAAGGCAACAAATGTACACAAAGTGATAGTATACCGAAATTAATTTTCAGGAGGTTAGAACATTGTACAATTGATCAAATTATTTATTTTTTCTTGTAGATTTGAAGAATAGCTCATTTTTCGATCAGTATATTAGAAATATAATTTTACAAAAAAAAAAAATACAGAGTGGAAAGCTACATATTGGTTGAAAATTAAAATTAGTTATTTCATAAATAAGTGTTAAACTGCTTATATAAATAATAAGGTTTAAAATTGCCCCATTAGTGCTGTAATAAATTGACATTACATTTATATATTACATACAATGAATCAGTTTTAAGGGTAAGTATAAATTTAAAAATTACAAAAAACCAAAGATTTTAGTATATATTGACTGCAAGAAATGGTATTTTATTGCAAGGCGTTTAAAAGAAAGAGATCTAAAGAATCATTATTAGCTGGTAGTAATTCCTTCCCCAATGGTCTGTGAATAATATTACATAGATGTATTTAGTCTCATTCAGTAGCTAAAAGTATAATCTTATTCCACAGCTTAATTGACACAGTCGTGCTATAGCTTGAGTATTATTAGGAATAACCTAACATAGTGTCATGAAAATTTGTTTTATTTGATTTAGCTATATATATATATATATATATATATATATATATATATATATATATATATATATATATATATATATATATATATATATATAATTCGTTATATAAATATAACGAATTTTATTCTAGTTTTTAAAAGAGCAAAAACCTTAACCAACGTCTCGCATAGAGCGACACTTTGATAAAATTTAAAAAAATCGTAAATTTTACGTTTCCCTAAAATAAGTAACAAAATATATTAAACGCCTTATGTTACCAATGACATAAGGAAATGAAATTGTTCAAAACGGTAACTAATATTCATGAAAGGAGACATATCCGTGTCCAAAGACATTGAAATAACTAGGATAGTAAATGGAATATTTTCATATTTTCATTTCAAAACGGTAACACGATGAGTGCCGAAGCATTGAGAGAAATGCTAGTTTTATCGACCACAAATATCACTTTCTGGACAATCTAAGCGCAGCCAGGCCGGCCCCATGGAAGCAGCGTTTAGCATGCTTTAACACGTTGACGTGGATTAGGAAACATTACAATCAAGCTTTGCTGCCTGACAATGCAAATTGTAGCCAGAGTAGAGGTCAACTTTAAGAAAAGAAGAAAGAACGAAAACAAATGTTGCAAATTCAAATATAATTTGAATTAGGATTGCGATATATTATTCTATCAAATAATTAATCTATATTTCTAAAAGACCGTAAATTTTTTAATTTAACCACTCAAATATAGGTCTAAAATATTGTATTCAAATATCGAATCAATTTGTTGGTTCTTCCATTTAATAAAATAAAAAATATATTCATTCTAAGTAATCATTTCTTTCAAATAATAATGAGTTAAATTCCCTTTACTAACTAGAACAGCAGTACAAATCGTATGCGCTGCAACGGTTTTGTTAAGATCAACACATTCTTTTAGGTTTCTTTTATCTTTAACTACAGTTGAGTTTCTATATGAACAATCAATAACACATAATGGTCTTCGCCCGCAAAATGAATAGAAATTGGTTTCACCATCATAGTTCACAGTAGGTTTATAATAAAGTTCATAGTTTCTATAGACGGTGTCTGGTTTGGTTTTTGAATTTCTTAAATCATCATAAGCAAAAAACTGTTTATTGCAAAGACCCTTTTCAATGTGTAGATTCCAATTTTCCTGTGGAAAGATCTCATTTCGTCCATTTTTAACATTAATATTTCTCACATTACAATTATCAAACATAGAAGCATGGACATACTGTTCAGCGCGATTTTTTCTATTAATTTGAAAACCCGCTATTTCAAAATTAGGCATATCATACTGTAAATTATTAAATTAATTATTTATATCAAAGTTAAAAATTGTTCCTTCTGGTACTCCTTTTACTAATAATTGCCAATAATTAAAACAAATGGGAATTTTAAGCTCTTTGTATAATTGTTCTTTGATTGTAATTACTGTGTTGGATTCGTATTTAACAATAGGCCACAAAATTTCTAATTTTTTAATGTCAATTCTACTTGGATGGACATAACTTGTCGGAGGTGTGACAACTGTGTTCTCATATACATATAAACAATTGCTATCAGATGAATTGCAAAAAAAAAAAAAAAAAGTGATTTCATAACCACCATTAGAGCAAATTTAAACATAATCTCTGATAAAGCCAAACAGGTAACTCAATGGGTTAATTATATCATTTAGTTTATCACTATGTATAGATATACTCGGTATTTATTATCGTACCATTAGCCTCTAAATAATTTTGCTCACCTGGGGATCTTAACTAAATATTCATCATTGTTGAAATTATACTGGATTATCAACAGCTTCAGTATGAATATCATGTTTTGAGATTTATACTCTAGAAAACTGAAATGGAAAAAAAGTTAGAACAAACATCAATACTGTCTTCATTTTTATATTTTACCTCATCTCCAACATTATCTCTGTTTAGTAATGAAATTGCTCAAAAACACAAGTATCATCTGGGAAAGAAAAGCAGTCTCCTATAGGAATATCAAACTCGATTCTATTATTGTAAACATTTCAATTCCCACCAGTTTGATCAATTGGGGAAAAAGTTTGCCTCTCGAAGCTCTCAATTCTTTTATAACTGATTTATAAGTAAAAAATATATATAAATGAAAGATTCTGCCACTGACGATCCCAAACCCAAGGCCTCATCTTGCAAGTGATGGGGAAGAAGGAGGGTAGGAGTAACACCTCGTAAAAAAAGCCTATGTCCATCTGGCTCCGGATGGAAGCATCCTGTGATGGCCCCTGCCTAGGGTTACAGGTGGAACCCGGTCAACGGTCTTAAAGGCGGAAGGGGAATGTCAGATTCCCAACGGCGGAGAGAGAGGAAGAGCCTAGTGGAGTAAACCACGAATATAAATCAAACTTTTGTACTAACATTCCGATCATATATTGGAATTTATTTTGTACCCTTTAAAATGTACAATTTCGATTGCAGAATGGAAAGTCCACTGAAAGAAAGCCTTACCCCAGGTGGTAACTCGGAAGAGGAATTTACCATTATATTATGCAATGCATTGGGACTTAGGGTTCTGGGGAGTCCCAACATCTGCAATAAGGATGAGTCGGAGCATCCTAGGTATCCTTTCAAACTCAAGTTCAAGAAGAAAATCTTTACAGGCACTTTGAATGTAAATTCTTTACTACAAACTGGTAAGCAGAAAGAACTTGAAATTCTCTTAAATAAAGAAACACGATTTTTGGACGAATATGTAACAGACAACAAAAATCATAGAATATTTAAGGGTAAGCCCGCAATCAAAATTATGAAAATAATGCCACTACATGGTACTGCCTTCTATGTTCATAACAATTTAGTATAAAATGTAACAGAATTCAAATCTAGTTCAGAAAGACTATCTCTCCTCATAATTAAACGCAAAAATAAACAGTTTAACTTTGTTAATTGCCATGCAATAATAAACCTTGACAACAAGAAGAATCCGAGTAAAGTAGAAGAATTCTGAGAACTTCTGGAAAAGGAAATAACCCAAATACCAAAATTAAATGTGATACTACTGGTAGACTCTTATGCACAAGTAGGGAGATAAAAATATATTCGAAAAACAGTAGGTGACTATCCAGCCCATAAAATAACAAACAAAAATGGCATGAGGCAAATTAATCTCTGTAAAATCATTCAATGGAAATTAATGTCGACTTTACTCAGGAAATTACCAAGAAAAGCTGAAACATGAATATGTCCTAATCCAATGTTCGGGGAGTTCCAGTAGGATTATGTGGCTGTTTCTCGAAGGAATAATAAAGACATTATGAATGTAAAAGTAATAAGAAATAGAGAATTCGACACTGATGAATAACTATCTAAAATTTATCTCAAACTTCTCCCTCATTAAAATAAAAAATACCAACAAAAATTTATTACATACAACCTACACAGACTCACCATCACACAAGAAACAATGAAACATTTTCAGGAAGAAATTCAAGTAACTAAATCAGATCAATTGCAGGGATTATCCAAAGAAGTTATTCGGGTCTGCGAAAATGAAAAAAGAAAGTCTGGTAGAATGAAACTATTGAAGAAGCGCGAGCAGAAATAACAAAACTATGGATAAAATGGAGATGCTCTGGAAAGAATAAACACTTTGATCAATTTAAGTATCAAAGCAGAGAAAGAGCGAGGATAATAAATAGTATTAAACGAAACTTTGAAAAGCCACAACTTCTTGACATACAAGATAACTTCGTTAAAAATAACTTCCTGAATTTTTATCAGTAGTTTAAAAATAACATGAAAGGCTATCAAGCGCCAAGTATTTGCTTCAGAGATGAAAATAGTAAAATGGGTTTAACCAACACCTAGAATCGTACAATCCTAAGGAAATACTTTGATCAACTTCTGAACCTTGAAGAACCAAACTACAAGTTAGAATTCCCAAAGAACAATGAAAACTTAGAAACAGATCCATCACCTACTGTTGAATCAATTGAAAAAGCGATTAAACCCCTTAAAAAACAACAAAACCAGTGGAGAAGACTCCATTACAGCTGAACTTATAAAATGGTCTCAACCAAAAATCATAGATAAACTTCAAATAATCTTTGGAAGTGGCTCCTATACATCCTTTGCATCAGAAAGGTAACAAGAAAGATGTCAATAACCCTTTTGCAAGTGGCTCATAAGATATTCACAAAAATATTACTAAACAGGGTAGAAGTAACACGTGATAGTCAATTTGGTGAATATCAGAGTGGATTTAGAAAGGGCAGAACTGGCTCAGAACAGATTTTCAACCTGAAGTCTATAGTCCATCACAGACTCACGAACTCCAAAAACGTAGTAGTAACATTTATAGATTTTAAAAAGGCTTTTGATTTCATTGATAGAGAAACTCTAGATAAAGTAAGAGGAGAATTCGCAGTTATATCTAAATTAGCAAATCTAATCCATGAAACCCTCACCGACACCATATCAAGAGTAAAATTACAGGGCGAACTATCTAAACCATTCAAAATAAATACAGGTGTAAGGCAAGGTGATGGTTTCTCTCCACTACTCTTCAACTGTATCTTGGAGGAAATAGTAAGAATTTGGAATGAAAAACTAAAAGAACACAAGATATCACCAATAACACTGGGGGTAAAGAACAAAGATGTTGAAATAAGCTGTCTACCATTTGCAGACACTTTTGCTATAATTTCTGAAAATTTGATGAACACAGCAATACGAGTCAATCTCTTAGAAGAGATAGCAAAAGAAAAAAAATGGTTTAAGAAAATTTATGTAGAAAAATAACACAATATATGACAAATATAAAAAATGCTCCAGAAATCCTAGCAACAGATATTGGTCAAATAAAGAAAGGAAATAAACTCAAAAATTTGGGGGAAATTATTCAGGAAAATGGTTTGGAAAAATTTATGGTAAATGAAAGAATACGCAAGATGGAAAGAGCATATGGCATAACCAATGAATATCTACAACAAAACAAATGTTTTGTTTATCTAAAAAAATTTAATTACAGCACTACATCACAGTAATCAAACCGGAATGTCTTTATGGAAGCGAATCTCTAGAACTGAATTACAAGTTGCATAAATTAGAAGTACTAGAAATAAGAATTATATGTAAAATACTTGGTCCACTAAAAACAACAGAATGCTGGAAATTAAGAATAATATTGAAATATATCGCAACATAGAAAACATAACAGAAGCAATAGAGAAGAGACTATTGCTATTTTTTGGACATTTATAGAATGGATTGCAACAGGTTAACCAAACGGATCGTCGTATATCTTTGAAACAAGAAATAAACCACAACCTGAATTCAGAAAGTTAAGAATGATTTTGAAAGAAACAATATAAGTAAAGAAGAATCAACAGAAAAAGAAATTTTTGAGAAAAAAATTGTTAAAAATAGAAGGATTCCAAGGCAGGAAGGAAAATAAAACAGGCTAGAAATGGCCCGAGGAGAGGAAAAACATACATAGTGAGAAGATGAAGCAGTGCTGAAGGGAAGAACAACAATGGACGAAGCATTGAAATTGGCTCGTGGTCTCTAGAAGACCCTAATGGGAAAAGAAGCAAGATTCAAAGGATGTTTCTCGAGTTAAATTACTAATCTAGAGATAAACAAATGATAAAAAAAAAAATCATGAACAGGAATATGAAAGAAATAAGAAAAAACAGCTGCCATTAATTGACGAATTGCGAAATATTGAAAAAAAAAAAAAAACTGAAAAATAAGTGAAGAAAAAGAAATTTTATAACAACCCTAGTTCCTGTTGTAGGTAAAACATATTAGAATATCCACCTAGTCCAGAAGACACATCATTCGAATGAGAATTATTCTCAAAATCTCCTAATTTGGAAGAGCAAATGGGAATTGTACCATTGAAAAATTTACCACAGCTACTAAAATAAATCTCGGAGTACAAATTACAAAAAGAATTAATCCTACTAATGAAATTTAAGGTTTATGTGGAGTTGGAGTAAATTATTACATAAACGATAAATAGTGATACATGAAGGATAAAGAATATTTTTTAACACCCGGACATTGTAATTGATTAACAGAAAGTTCGAAAGGTGGCTGTGAAAGTAAATACACTAAAGACTATGAAAATTACACAGCAATAGTTTTATTAACCAGTGCTGTATTCAAAAAATATATTCCTAATGAGAATAGAAGTAATATAAATTCAAGTATTGGTTGGAAGTGGAATAATATAATTAATCCAATTTTTAATAACTATATACATCATGAAGGATTTCTATCAATTATATTGGCCACTTTAGGTGCACTTGGTGGTATAACTGGAGGAGCTAGTGCAATTTATAATTCTGTTGAACTACAAAAATAAAATAAAACAATTATTAGAAGAACAACAAAGGCATAATTTAGATATGGATAATAAATCAGGAAATGGCTTAAAAAGAGGACAACCAACATATTTTTTTATATATATATACACCCAGTATCTAGTATCTATATTGAAAAAATGTAAAAATAAAAAAAATCAGAAATATTTATGTTATTGATGAATTATTAAAAAACATGCACAACATTAATGTGCAGTGGTTCATTTTGTAATTACAAAAAATCCCACAAGTTATTGGGTTTGCTATTTTAAAGAAAATAATTATGCTTGCTATTTCGACTCATTTGGAGGTAATATTCCTAATAATTTAATTAATAAATTCAAAAAATAGCTATGTTTATTAAAATAATGATAGAATTCAGAATTTTAATTCAGTTATATGTGGACATATATTATTAATTGTTTTAATTTTTCGAAATATTTTAATGTTTACTATATAACTCCTTTTTATTAAATGATGGATATAGTTCTGAAAACCATTATTAAAATCTTTAAATAAAGACATTGCCAATAATACTCAAGATTTAAAAAAACATGTGTAGATTCAAAATTCTATTCGAATGTTTCTTCTTTACAAAGTAAACTAACCACTTGTTTTGATTTTACAAAATCTAATATTTCTTTTCTAGGATGTAGAATTGTTATTATAGGTGAACATGTAGTTAATAAATACAAAGTCAATAAAATATATTTCGAAATATTTATATAATATTATGCATTAAGTAAGGACGTAGATTCGAAATATAAAACTATTGTTACTGATTATGCTGTAAAAGAAGAAATAAATATACAATTCTGTAACACTATTGCTGATTGTATAAAACGAATAAATATTGCAAACCAGGCATTAAAAAACGATGTTGATACGAAATATAAAACTATTGTTTATGACTATGCCATAAATATCAATATAGATTAAAAATACAATACTAATGATTTTTATTTAAAAACATATATAGATTCAAAATATATAATTACGAGATCAACTTAATAAGTTTTTTGCTTATACAACAGAGTACGTTTCTCCTCAAAATCGTAGAATTCATAATATGGCAGATCCTGTAGATGGAAAAAATGTTGTCAATAAATTTTTTTCTATAAAGTAATAGGTGATGAATTGCAAAATTTTAACAAACCTGTTTTGAAAAATTGTGATACACTTGTTAACACAAAAGTTGAAAAAAGCAAAGAACACTCCGATAAAGAATTATATGTTAAATTGCAAAATTTATACTCAAAATTTGGAATGATTAAGGGAAAAAAATCTCATATAATTTATTTATGTTGAAAGTGAAATAAAAATGATAATGTTTCTCGCATAGATGATGATGTAAATTTTAATTCTTTTTGGCGTATTGTACTGTTTCTAAAATAATTTATTATAATTTATCTCATGATACCCTAACTGTTATTAAGGGAATTACAAAAATTAATTATAGTTAGCCTTTGATGTCAACAGAGGTGAGTTTTTAACTTTAAAAGTTGAAAAAATTATGATGTAATTGATTTTTGATGGAATGTTGACTACAATAGGAGTATTCAAGAAATATTAAGATTAAATAAATAAATAAAAATATATATAATGGAAAACACTTGGTGTTAGAATTGCAAGAAAGTCACGAAAAATAATAATGTAAAAATTGAAAATACTAAAAATGGACGACCAGTTCAGAGAAGTAATTGTTCTATTTGTAATTCTAATAAATCAACATTTAAATAAGATTGCCCACTGCGAGATAAGTCTACAAGAAGAAATTTTCCAAGAAGGAATCTAATTTGGAATAGTACTGACGATTTATGGGAAATTGTTCTTGTAGAGATAAATACTAGCAATTTGAATGGAATATCATGTATAAGCAATTTATACAAATATGCTCAAACAATTATTGATGTTTTTTTTTTTCAAAATTTTCGAGTACTCTACCTATTAAAGATAAAACATCTAAAAATATAGCAATTGCTTTAGAACCTACATTACTTAAAAGAAAACCACATAATATTCAAAGAGATAATGGGACCAAATGTTATAATAAAATATTTAATAAACTTAGGCAAATATATAATATTAATCATTTTTCATCTTTTAGCAAATTGAAAACATTTGTTGATTAAAGATTTAATCACACAATAAAAATTACATATGGAAGTGATTTGCCTTGGATGGAAATTATAAATGGGTCAATATATTAGATGAATTAGTGAAAGAATACAACAATACAAAACATAGCACTACCAGCATAATGCCAATCGAAGTGTATACAACAACAATGAAATATCATTAATATCAGCATATCTGTTTACTGAACTAAAACTGCAAGCTAAATACAAAGTTGATGATGTCGTTTGTGTAAGGAAACAAGCAACATTTTTCGCGAAGGGTTATAATTGGACAATAGAATTGTTTACTATTTGTGTGCTAACTTACAAATAATAATATACTAATAGAGATGAAATAATGGGTACTTTTTATGAACATAAAATTATGAAAACCTACTATCCAGATGAATACTTGTTTGAAATAGCTTTAAAAAGTAAAGGTAATAAAATGTATATTAAAATGTTGTGTTTTGATAATTCTAATAACTCTTGGATTAATTAAACAGATGTTTTGTGAATTTTAAATATTTTTGCTTAAGGTAGTCCGGCAGACGCTTTATATTTTATTTAAATGCGCAACAATACATTTAACCACGTCGGCTATATCAAAATGTATTTAATCAGGATTAAATGTTATAAATTGGCAATTTAATTGGGTCTCTATATATAATGGTATTTCTATTTCATAACTAGCATATCTATCTTTGTGTTTTAAATTCGTCCTATTTAAAGAGCCAATTTTATATCTTTAAAATATAAATCTATTCTATAATTGTCTATAGTACATTGCTATTTATTATTGAAATGTTTGAAAAATTTAATAGTGTGGGGGATATATTATGTTTTTTCAAAAATATTTTTGTTTAAATCATGTTACTTAGAAATTTGTTTTCAATTATTTATTGGCTTTTCCAGATTTTGTTAATAGCTGTATTAATCATTTTTATTAATGTAAACTGATTTGCCAGCATGATAATTAATATCATGTTTATTAAGATTTCTAAGTATTTCTGATAAAGGTTTCATATATTTAAATGAAATTTGTTTTTTAATGTATGTTATGGGTTAGAATATTCTAATATTTCTGCAATATCTTTTCACAAAAACAGGGATTATTTTCATCGTCAATAATCACATAAACTTGGTTATCATAGTAAATAAGTTTTGTTATTAATTATGTCTAGAATTGACTCAATTTTTATGTGCGAAATTATGCACAAGATAAATTGGCGAGTAGTAATAAGTATTTTGCTAGTATTCTTTTTTAATAAGGAAATGAAAAATTAAAGGATATAGATCAGATTCATTGATAAAATTGTATTCAACTTCTCTAGGGGGGGTATGCAATTCGACACCCTCACAAAGGCCCACTTTTTTATAAAAATTTAAAATTAATAAAAGTGAAACAGTTTTAGTGAGATAAGGGAGATACTAGAGAGCTGTAATAATGCCTCTAAAATCTATAAAACTTACAAAACTATTAATAAAGATTTTCTTGAAAAGGATTAATTAGAAAAAGAGATATGGCAAAGAATTTAAACTTTAAAGGATATTCTTCCAAAAGGAAAAATGATTTATTGAAGTTTATAAATAAAGTACAAAATGATCTCAGAGAATCCAAAAGTTCATTAAATCCAAGAGATTCGAATTTAGAGACTCTACATGTTAAACAACTTCGAAATTTAGCAATGATTTTAAAGATAGAAAAATACTATAATTATCCAAGAGAAAAATTAATAGAACTAATAAAAAAATTAAACTAATATTAGAGAAACCATTTCCCAAGAAATTTGGGGAATTAAAACAAATTGCAATGAATGATAAAATTCAAGGATATTTGTACATTAATGGAAGCAAAAGTATTCGAAAGAAACATTTTATTTATTTATTCTTACGAGAGAAAGAAATATTAATAAAAATACAACAATTTGATTTCGGAGAATCATTAGTCACATTTTTATAAAAGCTGCAAAGTTTAATGTACTATGTTTTTGTAATTTTTTTCAATATATTTATTCCTTATTATGTGGCCACACAAAAAAAATCGATTTTTCTAGATTGTTATATAAATTTAATCAATATTGGCCAGATTCATTAATGAAGATAGTTATTTATTCATTTTAAGTAAGGGGGGTTTTAATTCAGCTCCCTCAAAAAAATTCAACATTTTATTGATGAATAAGGAGTCTGTAAAATATGGACACTCAGATTTTCAATTAACATTCTTAAAAATTGCAAAATTTAAGAGAGGTATCTTGACATGAGTTAAAAAATTATTGGATCGTATTTCGATATTTTCCACTTTTCATTTTTCTACTCAAATCTACTGTAATATAACCATAATCTTCGTCGCAAACATTTTGTACAAATATCTTAATATTTTTCATTTCATATCTCTCACAACAAAATCATTATAAATGTCCTGCAAATTAGTATTATCTTGTCTAAATATACAAAAATATAGTAATATCACTTATCAATTGTTTTTGGTACTTTTGAATAAGTTTCAGCTAAACAAAATACATCTAAATTTGTTATGTCTTCCTCTAGTAAAGTAATCGCAAACTAGGTCTTAATTGTCTTAAATAACATCATCAAATTCAATTTGAGAATCATTTTCACATTGGTCTAAAGAGACCACTTCCTCAGTTTTATTTAAGAAATTTGCCATTATTCTTTAACTTCCAGCTTTTTGGACAACACATTAAAATAATTTTGTAATACAACATATTTTGGTTGATTTAAAATTTCTAAACAAACAAACAGTTTATTAAAATTTATACAACCAACATAAAAAATAAAATATTTCATCAAATTAGTTTTTCACATATGCTTGGACCTACTATATAATTTATCATTACTTTTAAACTCAAAATTATAATCATGAATTAAAACACCGACACCCCATTTAACTTTCTTCATTTAATAAGGTAATTTATGTAATAAATTGATAGTAAATTAATTAAATTAACGAATATTTGTTTCATTTTAATGAATAAACTTTATTATCATATAATCCATAATGAAAAATGTATTGCATTAGTAAGGTTCCATATAACATTTTTAACACCAAATATAAACATCCATACGATAACGACAATGGAACACATTAGTCCTAATGTTGATAAAAATTAATTTACATATATTTCTAAATGTCAATATTATACTGAATTGTTAAATTAAAACTATTAATTCAATTAATCAATTTTCAACAAATAACATTGAATTAACAGCAGATATAAAAAATAGTGAATCTATCAAATCTAATTTTGATACAAAATTTGATGACCAATTATCTCATTCTTGGTTTTGAAAGAAATGTGACTATTGAAAAAGACAAAGATTTTATAGGTACTGTATTACATAATTTTAACCCATTTAAAACAATTGTGTTTACTGTAACTTAGTATATGGTGTGTTTATCAAATATGATGAACCAAATCATTTAGAAACATATATAATAGCAAGTTTTCCACCAAAAACAATGTTTGGTTTCAGAGATTCTATTATTTGTGAGCCTAGATATCCAATATTGAATAAAATTAATAATGAGAGGTTTAATCATATTGTCTTGGAAATTAGAAACAAAAAAGTTAAATAGATTGATTTTGATTATGCTGATATTGTCATTCTTTGGGAATAAAAGAGGTTTAAAGTATAATTTCTGTAATTTCAGTGGCTGCTGAATTATTCAACTCTCATTAATAAAACTATAAATTGTGATCCCATTTGGTAATGTATCTATGTTATTTTCTTGTATAATCCTTTTGTTATCGAATGGGCTTGAGGCTATTTTCTTACCTTCTACTGTATATATTTCATGTTTCTCACTCCTTACTAAACCCATTGTTCTATATGGTGTTTTCTCTTTTATCAAACAGTTCTTGTAGTCCTCAAATGTAATTATATTATTAACTACACATTTATATTCACTCTTCGATCTGTTTTTTTTTTCATCAACCTTGTAAGCATAGATTTTTGCTTGTAAACATACAAATTCTTTCCTTATTTTGCAATTACATTCATCTTTCATTTTGCATACAACTTTCTTGTTTATTTGAGATATGTTATAAATATTGTCATTTGGATAATCATTGTTTTAATATATATATATATATATATATATATATATATATATATATATATATATATATATATATAGCTATCAGTATCTTGATGATAACTTAATTCAATTTTATCTCCATATTTTGGTTTCATTTTTTTTTTACTGGAAATTAACATCAATTCTTTTGATATGTCTAAGATTGACATTCCAGCATAAAAATGTTTATTAAATTTTACATTTGTTTTATTCATATGTAGGGCCACAAGATTATCATTAAATGCAGTACTTCTTTGAATTTTGGTTTTGAGATTAATTTTCTACACACTTCTTCATCGGTTATCAGACTTATATCTACACTCTTTCTAATATTTTCCATCGTTTTACAAAAAACAGAATTACTCCTAAGTTTATGAACATATTTTGCAAAGTCATTCTTGCATTAGTTCTCATCTCTATATTCAGGCCTATATATTTTTTCAGCCATTCAGACTTATTAAACTTTAATGCTCTATGTAAATTAGAAAGTTTTAATTTATTCTCTAGACACTGTTTTAAATTACGATAGTGTATGACATACTTTTATTTTTTATGTAAAGTTGTTAACAATTTAGACTGATTTGTTCCTGTAACTACCTGATTTTCTGGGCAAAATGGAAGATCCTCATGTAAATTATATATTTCTTGTTGCTATTCTTATTCAATTTCTAAAATGTAACCATGTGGTGAATCATCCTTCAAATTCAATAAATGTTCATTTTAAAAATGAAATGCTGTATAATTCTCCCACTCCTAATCACTATACGGTAAATATTGAGAGATCGCCATCCATATAATTTATAAGCATCGATATATGCTAACTAATTTTTTCCTTGTTTAGAATTAATACCATCTAAATATTTGTTATTGGCTTTAAAATGTTGCTTAGAAAAATTGCGATATTCCGCTTCTAATGCATTTTTTCTACCATTAAAATCATATTAGAATTGTGCTATAAATCTAGTGGTTGTTTCGTCATTTTTATCATTACTTCCCATGATAATCCTGGTGATGTAAAATACCACTCAGGATATAAATCGTATGCATTTATACATGTTTTTCTGAATTTTTCGAGTATATCTGCTTAGAAAAATTCATCACTTTTTAAATATAAATCATGGTATTCGCGAAAATTCTTAATATTATCTTGATTCCATTCAAGTTTTGCATGCTCATATTCATCGTCAGTTATGTTTGATTCATTTACATTGTTATAAAATTCACTCTTTGGTGGAAGTTCTGTTCCTTCGAATTTCTTTCAACTATCCATATACTTATATAAATAAACACCTTTTCTAGTTACTAAATCTACTTGATCTTTCGGAAATTTTTCTGAGTGTGTTTCCGTTGATCTCTAATTAAGTTCGATTATAATTTGGCTAAAATAGTGGCCATAAATTTAAATGTGTTTATAAATATTATCTTCTAATTTTCTGTATGTTTCCCAAAAGCATTAAACTTTACTTCATTATAAGCTATTAAAACTACTTTTTTTAAATCATAACCTAACTTTTTAATAAATAAATGTGCATCATTTCCAGCAGCTAAATTATGGAAATAAATTGTTATGAAGTTGAGCAATTTTAATTGTAGATTTCAATTATTACATACAGGAATAATGAATTTTCCACTTATGTCAATATCATGACCTACTTTTTAATTATCTTCTATATATACACATTTGCATACAGTGCATTTTTTGGATTAATTATATAACACTTTTTCTCCTATTGTTAGTGAATGCATTGGTTAAGTTTGTGATTATATTTCGCCAAATTCTTCTACTTCTCTTTTACTTGATTGTATAAAAATTTTATGAGCATTTCGGCCTCGATATACTAATATTCGATATGGCTTATATTCACCATAAGCAGATACAATATAAAAACAGAAACGAGATGCTTCATGCAATTGATATTTCATCGTGTATGATTCATAATTTAGCTTTAAAGCATATTTAATTTTTTGTTCATTAGTAGGATTATATATTTATTTAAGTACTTACTTATAAAGACTATTAACGATAACATCTTCTGTTAAAACTGTATATATTTTTATTAATTTTAACTTATTTATTTTTCATTTGGCTTAACTCTTCATATTTTGTATACAATTGATTCAAAATCGTCATATATTGTGAAAGGAACCTTCATTGAACGTTTATAATTTTTGGAAAATATTTGCTTTCCTTTCAAGTGTAAAGTGATTTTTACTACTTTATTTTTAGAGCAGTCGTTGGTATGTTTATTTAATTTTTCTTGCGAATAAAAGAATTGAAGACACGTATCACACACATAAGATTTACCATGCTTATTTTTTTTTCAATTGAAAGCAGTGTCGATAGTTATTTAATCCAACAGTAATGTGAGTAATCACCTTCTTTGAAATAAAGTAATTTTATGTGCTTATCCTTTTTACTTTATGTACGTTTTAGTGGATTTACCATGAATTTCTTACCTTCATCTTCAACAGATTATGCATTAATAGCAGTATCGATTTAATTGTATATTTTTGGTGTATCATAAATTTTAATAGGATACCCATAACTATCTGTTATCTTGTCAATATTAAGCCCCACATTCTTATATTTGGTTACTCTATCTTAATCTTTGTCTGCTGGAAATAATGCAGATTTTACTGCCCAAAGAAAGTATTTTTGAACATTATTCCTTATATTTATACAGGTTTTTTTTATCCTTTGTAAATTTTAATAGTTCTATATATGTTGCCACATTTAATGGATTATAATTATTTATTTGCTATTTTTATTCCAATTATTCTATCTAAAGTCCACCCTGAGTCTTCTTTGAAATTCAGATAATTGTGTAGTTATTTATTGGTATATAAATGTATAGATCCTTCTAATATCTCCTTCATTCGATATATTATAGTAGGGTCATTAAAATGTAAATAATTCTACTTGATAATTTTCTTGTTTGCGACAACAGGCATATAATTTAATGCTCTCTTTCAACCCTCTAATTGTTCTAACATTCTTAAATATTATCACAAAAACTATAGTTTTTATAGAATGTAATAATTAATTAGCCTCTACTAAATTAAAATAATTTTCAATGTTATATGTTTATATCTTACTTATAAAGGCTTTATTAACTAAGTAGTGTTTATTGGCTCTTCTTCTATTTCTTTTGGTGTCAAATAAATTATCATAGAATTGAAATATTTCTTCTAATTTCTTTCTATCTTCGAGATATAATTCATTTATACTTGCATAAGCCAAAGGTAAATTTGGAAAAAGTATTCTCTGTTATCCCTTATTTTACCCGCTGGCTTTTATTTCTAAGTTTTAAAAATATATTATTAAAAAATGGGAATGAAACTTTTATTTCCTTTTTCTCATGTTGTACAAATAGATTATTAGAAAGTGGAAATATTTCTTTGATTTCCTTTTTATCTTGTTTTACAAACAGAATGCTAGAGAATGGAAATAATTTTTTGCAATTTCTTTTTATCGTTCTGATCAAATTCATTGATATTGGAATAAAAAATGGAAAATTTGCAAAGTTTATTTTTCTTCGTTCATTAATATTAGTTCTAATTTAATCTGCTTTCCATAAATTAATTATATTTGTAATGTTAAATCTTTTAACCTTAGTTCCTAATTACACAACGATTAATTCATTTAGATTTTCACCTGCTTGAGGAATTTTTGAAATAAGACTTGTAATAAGCTCATCTTGATGTAATTTTGATAATTTTTTATGTTTGATTCTCTTACTATAATTCAAAACTCGGTCTCTCTCCTTTCGCTCAGGTCTGCTACTAAACTCGGTCACTCTCCTTTCGCTCAGGTCTGCTACTAAACTCGGTCACTCTCCTTTCGCTCAGGTCTGCTACTAAACTCGGTCTCTCTGCTTTCGCTCAGGTCTGCTACTAAACTCGGTCTCTCTCCTTTCGCTCAGGTCTGCTACTAAACTCGGTCACTCTCCTTTCGCTCAGGTCTGCTACTAAACTCGGTCTCTCTCCTTTCGCTCAGGTCTCCTACTAAACTCGGTCACTCTCCCTTCGCTCAGGTCTGCTACTAAACTCGGTCTCTCTCCTTTCGCTAAGGTCTGCTACTAAACTCGGTCACTCTCCTTTCGCTCAGGTCTGCTACTAAATAATTCGTAGCCATATTGGTTTTTATAGGAAAAAAATTTACAAACTTTTAAAAAATAAATAAATAAAGAAATGTAAAAAAAAATGTATGAAAATACTTGTATGAAGTGCTTACATTATTGATAATAATTATTAAAAATATTTAACTTCTTCTGTGATTGTGTTTCTTGGTACAGCATTTTTTCAAATTTATGAGTGTTTGTCTTTAGTGTTTTTATTAATAAAAGTAATTTAATTGATTTATTCTCATTACAAACTGTGCATATTTTTGTTGGATAATTATCATTTTGCATTTCATTAAGAAAATCTACTGGTGTATTGTGTGATCAAATTTTTTAAATGCTTTTTAATATATATATCATTTTTTAAATGCTTTTTGATATATATATCATTTTTAAATGCTTTTTGATATATATATATATATTACAAATATATTTTCCACATTCACATATATTCTCATCAAAACTTTGTTTACATTTTGTTTTATGTTTGTCTATAGTTGCTGTATGAGGATGAAATGAATCGATAGATTTATTGTCATCACATAGTACACATGTCTTAGTTGAATAATGAAGTCGAATTTCATTAGTATTGTGTGATTTACTATTTTAATGCTTTATTTTATATAGTTCAGAAACATTTTTTCCACATTCACATAGCACCATCTCTTTTTTTTAATTATATTTATTTTGGTATATTAAGTAGAGCATATTTTACAGGTACTAATAAATTTATCTTGTGTGTGTCTATACGATGCGAAACTTTGTATATTCATTACTTCGCCACATTTTTTGCATTGCTTAGATATGGCATTGTTTTCCATTTCGAGCACAGTTTCCATTTTATTTATAAAGAAAATTCATTTAATAAGAGAATGAAAAAACGTTATACCCTAATTTTTTTTTCCTTTTAAGTAAACACTAAAATGGAGGCTCTGCTCAACAAATTGAACAATTCATAATAATTCACTAAACTAACGGATCTAGAAAATAATAAATGGTATAAAGTCGTAGATTTTCGATTTATGAATTTAAATTCGGTAAAAAAAAAAATATTTGTATGCTAGACGATAGGTATAAATAAAATTACTTTACCAGATCGCTGTGTAAAGATAATTGATGAAAATTATTTAAAATTGATAAATGAGAAACAAGTTTATGTGGCATATAAAGGTTTAAAATGAAGAGAAAAATGGGAAAACTATGCATGATATTGTATTCATGTATTAAATTGAATTATATTAATTTTTATTAGATTTTTAGCTTATTTTCAGGTCGTAATGGCAGACGTGGTAAAGGACGCTGCGAACACAGACCCCGCTCTGCTAGTCGCCTGGATATAGTACTGGCGGACACAGACATATAGCCAGCTGCTGTGGCATGTCCCTGGATGGCTCAATGCAACGAACAACCTGTCGTACAAGGTAAATATCCTCCCTGTTGGCAGTCCAGACCAGGGTTGACCAGAGCATTTTTGACGAGTGTGTAACCTTCTGTGCCCACTGCGTTCAGAAAGAGTTGAATACCAAGAAATGACAGGTTGTATGAAAGTGTGAACTCTTCAGTGGAACCTATTTCACCACAAATTCGATTTTTGTAAACTCAGAAATCTGATTGCCATTCTGCGACTCTGGAGAGTTTCAAAGTATATTTCTATATTTGTAACAATAATGTTGTTTTCTCTATTGTAAAATAAACATAACTTATTTTTGGTCCGCCCTCTCACCGTGGTAAAACTTGTGTGAATGAGGCTTAACTATCTACGTGATCTCACTCCAACATTTCACCCATTTTCTGCTCTCTTTCTGTAAAGTGTTGCTGTGTGAAAGCATCCAGCATATTGTGTTCGCCAAAAGCATCCTCACTGTATAATTTCTTGCTGTCAAGGAGTCTCAAGGTTTAGTAACACAGGGATATTTGTTGCTAGGGGTTTAACCCGTGACAGTGTTTTCAATATGGTCACGTGCCTAGAATATTTACAATGTTAAAGAATTTGGTTACAAAGGCTGAAAAGAAATTGATATTTCTCTATCCACTGGGCCATTGCGCTCCACTTGGATTCGCTCTAGCCACTTGACCACTGTGGCCTCACTTATTTAACTCAACATTGAAGTGAGACATTTAGAGTAAACAGATATGATGTCCCATTACCTTCGCATTTCTATGCATTAATACAAAAAGAAAAATCAATAAAAAATGAGTTTTTAGGGTCAAAAGTCATGATTGTGAAATTTGATCTTGTTCAAATTCGAACTTGACCTGGAATTGACCATGAGAATTCGCTCTGAAAAATTTGATAACCCTTTGTTGTGTTCCAAGGGACTCAGAAATATTAAAGAGGGGCGGACGTACAGACAAAGATCATTCCATTATATAATAGGATTATACCGAACTCGCTTTTTTACGTCGTCTTCGTACCTTCAATAATGGAGCACTAATTCAATAGCTTGATATAAATTTGCTTTCTGCCACGCCCATCTGCGTTTTGTCGGACTGCACATTCATCGCACGCAGATGTCCCTACAGCATTGTGTCCACTCTTTTATCCCGGCTGCCTGCAACTCGAACACGCTGCCAATTGTTTTACATTTTATATCGCAAACTCATAAATTCTAGCAACGATACCCTTCGGAGATTCGAATAGCACTGAAAACCAAATAAATATTACAGATATTTCATCACTACAGTATGATTCAACAATATAATCTTTCGAGAAGATGATGTACAATTTCAAGATAACTATTCAATTTGTAATTGTTTTGTTATTTTCTAAACCTCAACTTTACTTACTGAATTGTAGGTAAGTATCTTCAAATATGAATACACTTTGTTTAATTCTAAGGCAGAACTTTCCACACGAGGGCAACACAAAGAGAACCACTGGAAGTATTGTGTATTTCGTAGTAGAAAAAGGCTATATATAATGAGTTAAACAAGTTCTTCGTAATAATTTAGGTTTGTTAATCAATGAAATTGTTAAAATACATTTTTGGTAAATCGATGATTTTTAGTGAAATACAGTTAATTTTCTTTACAAACTTACAATAAAACCTTAAACCAAAATTTTACCGACATAATTATATATCATATTGTCCTTTGCATAGATGTACATAATTTTTAACGAAGTTTTATAAGCTTAGATAATTGGCAGACCTTGGTGTCTGGCTGAAAAAAAAAATAGTTGTACGTGTAATCGGAAATATATTCAACAATAGTGAGAAAATTACAAAAAACACACAATGGAGACGAAAACAGAAACCTTCGTACCATATGTTGACGAGTAGATAACTGCATGCCAAAGTTATAATTCGGAGCATCAATTTAATTTTCAATTAGACTAATGTTTTGGTAGCTAGGGTTTACTAACCTAGAATATGAACAGCACTGCGATTTCGAAAATGAAAGTGTAATTATTTTAAATCACGTAATATTACATATTTTCTATCGTGAAATTACTAGTGTAAAAATTTAGTTGAAATCGGTTGATTGGCTCCCGAGATATGCCAAAAATTAATTAGTTTTCTGATTTGGCACTGCGTAAAAAATTTTGCTAAATTATTTAACAGAGGTGATAAACTAATCTAATTTATTTATGTCGGCACTATATTGATCATCATTTTCTGACCTACTAAAATAACGTTAGTTTGCATAGCCTTGTGTTTCATATACTGTGTGCCAAATTTTGTGAGGGTTAGTAGATATTTTGGGGATTAATGACATAAAAGTATTATTTAATTACCTGACAATAGCTTATAAAGGCGGTCAAATATGTGTCTATAAAAATACTCTAGATTTTCATTGGATACTCTAAACACAAACACAAAGTTTGGTTGAATAAGGTTAAATACTTAAAAGAATACAAAAAAACTAATAAAAATTACTTACATTACCAACATGTAATAAAATGCCAAACTCTTCTAAAACATGTAATTTAATATGACCTACCATATGATTATTTGCGTGCAAGTTTTTCGGAAAAAATAAATTAGTTGCCGATATATAAAAAAAGTTATCAATCACCTTGTGTTTTGCTATCATATAAGTATATGACATAAATGACAAATAACTTTAGTTGCGGTGCTTGTCACGTATATAGTATGATAATGTACGTTGGACGAATTTTTTAGTGACATATTCCGCATTAAGATATAATATTCACATAACTGTTATATTTAAAACATGCAACTTCTCCCTAATGACATATCAATTTAGACGGTCTTCGAAAGTATAACTTGTCGCCTTAATTTCAAGGAAATCATATAATTACTTCCTTAGATGAGTCAAAAATATAAAAAAAAGTTGTGTTAACTATATTTTAAAATGGCGGACCAAATTTTATATATATATAAGCAGATCTGACATTTACACAGTTACAGTCAACATACAAAGTTCAGTTGAAAGAACTTCCATGGCTTTTTAGATATAGCATACTAAATTTAAATGTTTATGTGGTCGCTATTTAGATAACAAATGCCGATCACATATAAAACACGTAATTAACATGGCCTACCATAGTACTATTAGTTTGCTATATATTATAGTATGGTAGGTACGTAGGGCTTAATCTCGCGTTTACATCAAGGTAATTAAAGACAGACCAAATAAGAACGGAATTGGATTATTTTTTTCCCGAGATATCATATAGAATTTTATTTATTCATTAGTCGCTATCATCCAAAACGGCGGGTAAATGACTTATAGATTAAAATTTTATTATATTATTTGAAGTTATTTATATGGTTTCGTAGTTCTGGTATACGGTAATTAAACTTATCAGGTATTTGATTGAAAAAATAAGTATCAGAAACACACACACACACACACACACACACACACACATATATATATATATATATATATATATATATATATATATATATATATATATATATATATATATATATATATATATATATACTAGTGGTTTAGCCCGTGGCCATGTTTTCTATATGGTCACTTGGCTAGAATATTTACAATGTTAAAAAATTTGGTTATCATACAAAGACTGAAAAAAAAATTATATTTTCTATCCACTGAGCTACTGTGGCACCACTTGGAATCGTTCTAGCCACTTGATCACTTCGGCCCCACTTAATTAAGAGTTACAAAAATTATATACCATTACCTTCATATCTCTATGCAATTATCTCTATGCATTAATACAAAACTTTCATAGGGAAAAAGTAATTAAAAAATGATTTTTTAGGGTAAAAGGTAATAATTGCGTAATCTGATCTTGCTAAAATTCCAACTTGACCTGTATTTGACCCTGAGGATTCGCTCTACAAAATTAGAAGAAACTCTGTCAGTTTCAAGGGACATAGAGGTATTAAAGAGGGACGGAGATTGTCCTATTATATAATAGTATATTTCTATTTAAAGCGGTATCAAAATTCATTCGACGAGCTTTGACTACTGGTTAATGACGAAACTATACGTCGCTAACATACATACCGCTATGGCAAACGAGGTGTTGCCTAATGCCAACTTTGTTACAAGAAGCAGGGTGGGTGCCACTCAATGAACGACGCGAGTAGGGGAATTGGAGGGCGCGGCCAGGCTATATGGACGGGGTCGCCAGAGTGTCGGCCATGTTTGTTGCTACTCCGGGTAACCGACGGCGCAAGGTGCTGCCACGGGTGACAGTCTTCGAGCTCCCGTACCGAGTGACCACAATGACAGATAGGACGATCAACCCGGGGATCCTGAGGCCTCCTCTGTAGTAGGGCCAGCCCAACCCGTCCAGTTTATTAGTCCAGTCGTGAGTCCAATCTGGACAGCCTCGTAAAACGAGGGATTTTACAGATTAATTCAGTACCAGCTTTATTAACGAGAGTTGATCATTGGGATATAATAACGATTTATCGAGATTAACCTGCAAATATTATCTTGTATTTGAGTCCAAAATAAATAATAATTTAATATCATTAATTGAGTTAATCATTGAGAGTATTCCTCTCGATACTCTCAATACTGATAATTATTGAAAGTATTGAGAGTATTTAGTTATTGAGAGTATGAAGTCAGGACCATAAGTCCAACTAATGAGTAAATTGTCTATTCCAGTAGAGAAATTTGAGCTGGAGAGGTCAGCATAAAAGGGCAATATAACAATACGACACATGATCTAAATATAATCCCACACCCTTGAAGTTGGACCTGACACTATAGATTATTACAGATATCGGAGCAAATATGTAAAATATAACACTTTGTTTCTGGTAATGTGTAAATTGAAAATAATCTACAAACCCCACCAATCCTGTCCCTAAGAAATAATTTTATGAGCATTATTACTGTTACCACTCTTATTCCGATCAATTCAGAATGACGCGTTTGGATATGTGGGATCCTATTGATTAAATATGAAACCACATGTTTTAATCGACGAAATAGGTTGCCTTGTGAAACCCGCCTAACCACCGCCGCGTTTAAGTAATTCGAGATTGAAATTTAAAAACAATTGTATTCAAAACCTGGTACGCGAGCAACATGTACAGCATCCAATAACGAACGGTTAAGAATATGAAAGGGCTAAGATAACAGAGGAAAGTTTGAAACAGTGGCATTGAGAAATACCATAACGTACAATATATCGAAATAATAGCTAATTTCACTAGAACTGTCTGTGCATCATTTCCATGGCTAAAGACTCGAGAGTGCGGAATGGAATGTGGCGTATCAAGACTGAGTATTAAACCAACAGTTGTCGCCACCGTAATACGTGCAGTAATGTGGCGTTTACAGTAGTAAGTTAATCGATAATTGTATGACAGCATCAATGTCCATAGCACAATAACCAAATGTCTCTTCTGTGTAAGAGTCGACTTGTATGTGTTGTGATCGTGGATGAGGTGTACGTTGTAAATCGACTTTGTGAAATGGTCATCCCGGATAACTCGTATACGAGGCTGGTGCGGGTAAACAGAGTTCGATTGCAGGTATCACATCACCGTTGCGTGAGGGATGGCGTCATACAGTTACATGTAGGATTAATTGCATGTCGTAACTGCCTACCATGTAGGCAGCCGCATAACACACGCCATCGTCAAGTGGATGACATTTGGCATTATGTGTCCTTTATATTTTCAGTCGTTTATTCTGCGCAAACCATTGTACTTGTGTTAAGCGGAGTAGAACAGAGTCTTTGTAAGATTACGGCGAGTTAGATTGTTTTACGTTGCCTGGAATAACTGGCATTCACCAAGTAGCCTGCATGAGGCTGCATAGTGCAACAGTAGTGCTGCAGCACGCAAGCACACGAAAAGGTTTCAACAGTGTGCTACATTATCCAATGTTCACAGCCATTGATAGGAGGATTCGAGAACAGAAGACATCTACGGTGAGTAAAAAAACCACGCAATGTGTTTACGTGACGTCACAGCGATCACTGTACACTGTGAAACCGAGAGTACCTGTCCCAATACGGTACATGTTACAGGTGTACAGGCCTAATGCTGGCCGCTCAAGGTCAGTACAAACACCTCACTTTAAAACGGAGTTGCCGCGGAGATGAAACGGGTTGCACCCGGCAAGTGGTGCATGCGGTCTGCGCTTGACACAGGCATTTCTGGTGAGATGTGCATCAACTGCTGCTCCATCCATATCGCCGAGAGCTAGTGCACCATTTGAAGGTTGAAGAACACCCACAACGTTCACAGTTCGTGCAATGTTGTTTAACGCGATGTGCAGTAGAGGCACATTACCAAAGTGTCGTGTGGTTTAACGACGAAGCGCGATTCCCAAGAGAATGTGTGTTATATAGTAAAAGTAACACGTGGGCAGATGTGAATACTTATGCGCCCTTCATCCGCAATTATCAGTAGCAATTTGGCGTTAACTTATGGTGTGGTACTATAGGTGGCCCGCTCGCTTCAATACTGACCGATACCTTGTGTTTTCGGAAGAGGTATTGCCAGAGATGCTGGAAGATGTGCCACCAAATATTTGAAGATAAATGTGGCTGCAGCATAACGGTGCACCAACGCGCTTTGGTGAATATGTTCGAGAGTAGCTAGACACTACGTTTCCAGGTAAATGGATAGGCTGCCGTGGGCCGAGGTTACGGCCTGCGAGGTCCCCAGACCTTACACCGCCAATCTTTATCATGTGCTGTGCTATGAAGTGTTCAGCGTAGCAGACTCCAGTAGCGTCTCTGGATGATGTCGTGGCCATAATACATTCTGCTGCCAATCTTATAAGAACCACAAACAGGTTGTTTGACTGTGTTCGGCAATCATAACATTGTAAGTTTACACTCTGTAACGAGTGACAAGACGATTTCTTGACAACTTCTTATTACTACATTATAAAAATAAAATACCAGTAAACCAACACCATACATTTGTTGCCTTATATGTCTGAACTTTTCAGTACTATCTGTCATAATGTCATTTTGACATTCGCAAACATTCGTTATTGGGTGGTCAGCGTATAGCTTGCCTGACAGCTTTTGAACATAAATTATTAAAATGTAAAATTTAAATTTCTCGACTACTGAAGGGGTGAAGATGTAAAGAAAAGAAACTTTTTGTCAATGTGAACATGCAGATTCATATTCCATCATTAAGATACCACACATACTACTTTGGCATGTCGAATGGCTCGCAATAAGAGTAGCAACTGTATTAATTCCATGAATTAATTTGTCGTCAGCGATAGTTTTAGTAGTGTTTGTACATCATTTTACATTAACACATTTCTAAGGTACGCTATGTTACATCTTATATATTTTCTCCGATATCAGTCATTATCAGTTGCGTCTGGTCCAACTTCAAAGACGTGTACCGCCCTTGGTAGTCGAATTTGACCATAAGTCGTATATATGTATGTTTTTTACGTCTATTTTCGTGATTTACATGCAGCTGAATTTTTCTGATGAATTTAGATACATCCGGTATAAGAATTATTGATTGACTGACTGACTGACTGACAGACTTACTGAATGACTAACATATCAACGCTTAACATCGACAATTGGTCCAAGAAAATGTACATTTAAGGGAAACATTTATCGTCTTGTGTAAGCAGCAACTTAGAAAAAAAAAATCAATATTCAACCTATAAAGGAGTAACATGGGAGTTAAAATTTTGTATGAAAAAAAAATACGACACTCTTCTATGAACTCCAAAATTTGTGTACGCTAAAACAAAAAAAAAAGTACACACTTTTTTATGGTATTTAGAAAAAAAACCGAGAACAAAAATTTTCTATTATCTATAAAATTTAGAAAAATTATTATACGAAATAAATAATTCAATTAAGGAAGCTTAAACCAAATTCTAAGAACTACTCATAAGTAAAACTAAATTATCATAGTAGTAGTAGTGGTATGGGGAAACAAGCGCAAATGGGACTCGGGAGAGGATGAGGGTCGAGGAGCCTTATTAGAATATTCCGTTTTTTTCTCAGTATTGCTTGTTATTTTAAGGAAAAAAAACCATGTTTTAACCCAGGAAGTCTAAAAAATTACTACTTTCCTTCAAAAATTTGTAATTTTTCCTTAAGAAGTTCCAGTTTATCCCACAAAAAATTGAAACTCATTTTTTCAAAAACAAGCCAATTCAGGTAATTTATGAGATTCGCTATTCCTTCGAGGCCACAGATTGTGGTATCTGAGAATCCGATAACATTAAATTATATTAAATTATATTTTTTCAATGTAAACATAAAGCATATTAAAAAAAATCAATGTTTAATTATTCACATGTTATGTATTTCTGCGCTTCTAGAAATCACACCCTATGCTACGACTCCACCCCATCATGGAGTGCACTAATCCTTACGGGCCAGTCAAAATACTATTAAAACAGTATTTGAGGTAGGAAACGCGACTCTAGGGTATATCGGTGAGCCTCAACTGATACTACAGACACGTGATCTTACATTTTACTGCTAACCACCACAATCCCTGAAGCCATCACGTCAATACACCTCTCCGAAGAATGATTAAACTATGAGAACACCAGCTACATCAGAACGGTTGAAGTATATCACAATCGTGCCACTGGAGGGCATCACACAGCCCACTGGTGCATCACAGCCTCCACGAGCGCGCGGGATGGCAAAGATACATCAACGCTTTTGCGGTAAGCAGCTAAGGGATCCAGGTACCCTTATGTGATGTAAGACGTCCAACCCTTTGAATGGGAGCCAGCTTCCCCCTTCACCCTTCTCAGGTCCCACAACCTCAGAATTTTGGTATAACTACGGCTTGCAGGCAGATCCTCAGGGAAGTCCACTGCACCTATTCTGCTGCGAGGCCTGAAGGTGTCAGCTAAGGCTAAGTGTTAGCCCGCATTGTCCCCCGATGAAATGGCCAACCATATCTACACAGGGTAAGATATGCACTAGAACACTTCTTCCGTGTGGGTAGCCAGCATCCTCCAGAGGGTCCTTGGTGGTCAACAGCCAAAAGCAGCTCTGGATATTCGCCAACAACAAGAGGGTCTGCACCTCTTCAGCGATCTCCAGCTCCAGAGGATTTGACACGCCAACACCACCAGAAGGTCCTGGCAACGCCGCTCTCGTCGACCTTCCTTCTTCCTTGGTAACCTTCATCAAGGTATCATTCGATCCCGATGACGATTTTCCCCTCGGGATGCTGGCAACACCCACTTGTTCAACTGAACACTTCCTGGTGTTGACTACAAATAGTTAGGTTCCTTCAGAACAGCGCTAAATAATGAAATCATTATTTTTAAATTGTGGATTTAATCAATTTAACTTTCGCCAACCAATTCTCACAAATCGTATGCCCTTTTTCACTTTGTTATCAGGGTGCCTTCCCCTGAACTTAACGTAATCAATTTTCATAATAGTAATTGGTACTTTCAGTAAAACTACATGGGAGAGTGCAGCCCTTGATGATTAGATACATTTTTAATACAGACAAAAATATTTTTTATTAACTGTTCAATTTTTCCTTGTTTAAGAATTACATATTTCTTAACTTATTCATTTAAGGCCATAATATAGTTTTATATTAAGGAATGGCCGGTTAATATGCTTATTTTTTCTTATTTTTCACATGATCGTCTAGAAAACCTTGCCACATATTGATAGAAAATCTGTGCTGGAATCCCTGGATACACATGATATTAGGGTTTTTCATCTGCCCAGACATGGCTGTTTCGAAAATCAAGAACACTGTTCTTAGTGAATTTACATTCATATGTGAACAGAACGCAAAGTTGGAATGGCCTCTCCAGTGCAGCAGTGCAGGAACCACGCACAGAAGTCAACACGTGGTGCAAAATCGGTGGGACCCAAAAACTGTAACCTTTAGAGGCGGTAAAGATGTAGTTGTTGTTCATGCAGAACCTCCAAGACTATGCTGGAAGCAACACCTATTGCATGCGCAATTGTTCATGTACTCGGTAATGGGCTCTGTTCAACATGATGCAGTACAGCAACTTACAATGCGGGAGTGTGGCATCTCTTTGCAGCGTCACAGTCATTCCTGTTGGCTGTGAATGTACCTTGTTGAATGTACCATTGCATAAATGTGGCTTAAAAGTTATGCGATGGTGTCACGTGTTGTGGATAACACTCTTGATAGAGATGATGAGCTGCTCTTCTGTTAACTTCAGCTGTGCCATACTATGTATGCCTGTGCATGGGTTCCTATTCAAGAGAACATATACTCAGTCCCCTCTTCAAGTCCTAGGAATTTGTGAGGTGAATTTTCGAGCATTCTGTTTATTCCACCCACCGCTGTAAGACCGGCCATGAAATAATAGTGCATGGGAACACATTGGAAAGCCAGAATGTTCAGCTGCACACTTTATGGTCACGTGATACACCGGCGAATACCCAGTATCTTTTTATTCGGCATAGACATCCCTTATAAACGGAAAGGAAGTGTAAAGTACCAACATAGAAAATATATTGGAAACCTTCTTCACGCACTTTGTGAAGAAGAAGAAGTTACTATAGAATTACAGGAATCTCTTGAACTGTTTGATCCCCTAACTCAGCTACCAATCGACCTGACTATATCCAAATACTAGGAAGTGGACTTCCTACATATTTGAGGATTTCTTTGGCACCACTCCAGTGCAGGCAACTGCAGCCGCTGTACAGCCACCTCCTGCAGCAGTCAACGAGTCTATGAGAAAAGGAGCAGCCCGGCCAGGCGTATCTAAGGTAAGGTTTCGACGGCCTATAATTCTCACCAGCTCAGATTTCGTCCCAGTACAGAAACCTATGAGCACGATATTATAAACCCCATGTATTTAAACTCTCCCACTCTCCTTCCAATTCACCAAAAATTTCACATTTTAAATGCTCTTCACGATACTGGCATCACATTGTCGACGTCCTCAACGGATAAAAAATGAACCTCCCACAAACTCACCTCAAGCATTAGTTTGTATTGACATTGAAAGTCCCGGGTTCGATCCCCAAAGGAAACACTAACAAACAGCCATTTACCCAACGTGGCAAATACACTGACTAGCCAGCAACATGCTTTTACACATAAAGTAATTCTTGGGGTTGTGTATCGACTCCGACCTGCTTCACTTACTTAACACAAGAGTGAAACGTTTGGTGCTGTGTTTAAAATCCATACTACACCAACCAAGATGTGAGCTCACTGGACAGTAATCTGCTTTTAATGTGGGGTGTTACAACTTAAAGTTCAGGCTTGGTAATTGGGAAGAGCCGGCCAGTCCTCATAGTAGACTAGTTCTATTTTAATTATCACATGAGCACAAATTTTAAGGTACCTGTGCTACATATATGGTGCACCAATGTGAGGCAAAACCCTAAGAGTTCGGATTAGACACAGAGAGCTAACCATTCCCGCAACTCTACTGTGGCCACCCACGACAGGTGTGCTGTGACAGAGAGCCCCACAGGAGATTTAACAATACCGGCTAGGCAATCGGAACATGATAAAAATGCCCTTCGGTGTACAAACCCGACCATATTTACCTCGTTCAGCATTCAAATTAATACTAGCAGCACTGCAATAATAAAGTACCAACTCAATATCAGTGCGTACGTCCATGCTGAATGTCACTATAAGTGGATCCTATTACTCCTAATTTCCTTTAAGGGTAATTAGGATTACGAGCCTTGGGATCACGACCAGTATGGTCATTACTATTACCCCCATGGTTATAGTGGGCAATAAATCACACAATCTCCATTGTACGTTAATGTGGCCGAACGACTAAAGTTAAACGTACACCTGCTCACACAAGTTGTACGATACACCCGCAATTAAGCACATATGCCACCTTAGAGCAGAATTCAGCCTTAGCTGAATCGGTCACCTGTCAGCAGTCAAGGACTTCTGGGAGTCAGCCGAAGTAAACAACCTGGGCATCCTCCAACTCGCCTTATCATGTCTGACTCTGGGCAAAGTCAACCTGATTGACCCCAGATATCAATCCTAGAAAATCTCATTCTCGACTCACTCGAGAGTGCTCTGTGGTTACATGTTAAGGAACGGGCATCACGTAATACACTGCGCACATTGCATGAGATGTTTTCACTATTACCGCATAGAATGGGAGAACGTTCCCAGGTATATGGATGATCTTGGGTACTCCTGTACTACCTGCAGAAACCAACAATTACCACATTTAATTGGATGGAAATTAATGGGCAAGGAACCTATACCAGCCACTGCATCTCTTGTGCGTTGGAATATCACATCGCGTGTTTAAACTGCCCTGATGGGATGGTCACTCGCCTCGGCGAGGTATATCATTGCGAAGTTTGCCAGCGCCACTTTTCCTATATAGCAAACAACCCCTGCCCCAGATACAGTGTCACAACGTCAGTCACCAACACTGAATTTCACTTACCCGAATTTAGAGGTCACCCATGTGAAGGAAGACTCAGTCAGATTCCTATAGGAGCATGAGAGGTAATTCCAACAGCACAATACTCATCGCAAACAATGGGTAACTAAAACCCACCTGCAGCTTATCGGCCAGGCCAAAGAATGTTGGGACAGTTATGGCAAATTGGTGATGGACAGGTACCAGTTGAGGGATCGCCTCACCGCTCAATTCACAGGGGAAGAGCCGATGGCCCAACTTATCTTGGATTTTCATTGCCAAAATCCAGGGTTTGAAGGAGGAAGCCAAAATATATATTCGTCGAAAATCACACATGATTTGACACATATACCCGGATGAAAGCAAGGGGAGTTGAATACGAAAAATCGAGCGTACGCTACTCCCCATGCCTACACAATATCCTTTTCGCCCTAAAGCTACACACCATGGATGCTCTTGTTAACCAAGAAAGAACGGTGGAACGACACAACCGATAACATACTTTCCTAGACTGGCTGGCACGCACTCCCAATGTTGTGGGCTCTCCCCCTCCTCTCGAACAGCAGGAGTCTACAGTCCACCCACTCCTCATGCCACCTCTCTTCACCCATGCTAGGAATGCTCTGGGAGGCATCGTAGTGGGAATTGCGAGCATCGGATGCACTCTCGTCACCCGGCAAGATTATGGGGCCAATTCAGACAGGCAAGGCCGAGGATAGTGTCCATGTTCTTTGCCATGATCACTCATCGCTGTGCCTCGTCTCACCATCCAAATAAACAAGAAAATTGCTGTGGCAATGCTGGACACACTTGTCACCAGTACTTTAATACAGAGCGACTACCCAACACTTACCCAACGAGCTAGCCTTACTCCCACCAGTAGGACTGTTTTGTTGGCACAATCCAAACTCCACTTCCAAAAAACGGGGTAAATATCGCCCAACATATAGATCCAAACTAGAACCTCTCGAGCCACCTCCCTTGTAGCACCCAACCTTGGAAAATATGTGATTTTGGCATACACCTAGCTGCAGTATGAACACTGCTTAATAGACTGTTGGCGACATCAGACCTTCCTGGGTAAGGAGAGGAGTTTGATGATCGATTGGGAGGGTAACTGGTTTACCGCTACCACTCCCATCTCCACAGTTCGCCTCATCCAGCTCCATGTGGAAGCAGCCTGGAAGCCCCAAAATCACGAACACAAAGCCAACCGTCGCCCCAAGCTCCGACCTGCACCACCACGCATTAAGAAAACCCAGATTACTGTTCGACAAGCCCGATGCCATCGGGCCCGACAACAGCAGAAACCTGCTTCACTTACTGCCCCAAAGTCCAAGTCTTCAAGGCCAAGTGAACCCGAACCTCCAGTGGGCAGTATTCAGGGGAATCACTTCTCTACCCCCAATAAGAACACCCTCCACTACATGTGTGTCAGAGCAGGACATCCACCTGGGTACAATGCCCTTGACATTAATGTCTCTACGAGGTGTTTTTCTGGAAAACCAACCCTCCAGTGGTCATTCGATCGAGGGACTCCTCCCCTTTTTCCTCGCAGGACATCACGAACCAGGAGTGTTAGCAAGGCATGTCCACACAGACACTGCCCTCGAAACCCATCCCCGATGGCCGACAGGTGTCAGCCAGAGACAGCGGGTTGTTCTCCTGGAAAATTAATGTTTTTTCTAGCCTTATAGAGAAGCCCTCAGGACAGAGAGTTTCTGCCAGAGGCCCCTAAAACCCAACTAATCGGAAGAATATGAGGAAGGAAAGTCTGCCTGGTTTCTACCGACTTCACCCATTATCAATAAACTATAGGATTACCATGATTTCCGAGGTTAACAACCCTCGCCATTCCATTGAGGTGGTGGTTTTACGAAAGCATCTGCCCTAGGATAACTGGTCTGTCGTTCAACGAAATCTGCGAGGTTCCCACACACAGAAAGATATCCTCTTCAAATTGTACAGTTGTCTCTCGTGTACGTATTTCTGTACAGGATGAGGACATTACGGTGAAACAGGAATTGGATGAATCACTACTACCATTACCATCTGGTTCCTACCACCCATGCCAACCCCAGGAGACATTGGAACAACTGAAGACCAGCCAGATGATAACGCACTCGAGCCGCCACTCTCCTCCGCAGTACCAGAGACCCATGGCCAGCCACCTCACCGGCAAACCAGGAAGGAGATGGCAACCTTAATTGTTGCTGAGCTGGCAGAGATGCAAATCCTACCTCAGCTCCCGACCATCATGTCCAGGGTCAAGGACATAAAAACAACCAGAGGAAGGAGTTGATGCATACTATGGGCTCCCCATAACGATCACTCTAACTACACAACCTGCAGGCATCTGGACCACACAATCAGTCGAGATGGGTGCTCCAAGATGAAGAGTCGACCGAGAAATGCATAAAGGTAGAACTACGTATGGAGACTTCCCCTGCAACTACCTCTCCAACAGTCTTAAAGGACGTAAGTGAACCCGGCATCTCGCTCCTACAACTTACAGAAGCGACTGACGATGTCAGTGCACATCGGACCCTGGATCACAAACCAATATCAGAGCTGACACTTACCAAGGGAGAAAGTGTCTCACCAGCCACCAAGTGCGAAAATGCTGAACACCGGCTTTACAACACGACAAGAACCGAGACATCAGCTTCCAGAGGAGGGGCCTGCCAGCATGCTCCATCCGCCTCTCTCGCTTAACGAGGCAATATCGCGAATCATCAAGGAGACCCTCGCCGCATTCTCGGTGGCCCAGACTGGAGTACCAGCCACCAAAGAATAGGGGTAGACCGCAGAAAAATGGGCCACAGAATAGGCACCGCCACAAAATCATTACTAACAAGTAAGTGGTAATGGACTCCGGTACTATCTTACTTAATTGGTTGTACATATGCCGCTATATAGTGGTAAGAACAAACTAACATTCTCTTGGTGAATTATTGCCACCAAGTCAAAACATGTTACCACTGCAAAGTAAAAAGAGGAGATTATAGTCCAGATACAACGCCCAGTGATCGTGCGGAAATCTAAGATATTCCAAGATACTGCAGGACCACACACAAAGTGCGCGGGAATCTAATATTCACCACAGTGACGAAGTCTATCGTAGTTAGCAGCCGACGAACGAATTATAGGCCATACCAAGTGCAGAAGCCAACACCGGTCAGATAGTTACTAGAACCATGCCTTATATATATATATATATATATATATACATATCAATGTAAATATGTGCATAACAGCAGAGAAAAAAGCGTCAATATTCCAGTTAATTAGATTGGGTTGTATTAGTAACATAAAAGGGTACTATGTAAGTCGTAAGAATTATAGTAAAACATGGTATAAAATATTTAGAGAGAAATTGCCTTACGTTTAGTCTTGAAAGTTAGGATGAGAAAGGTAGTGCCTGCCTTATTAACACGGGGAACCAAGCTTGCAGAACCCACGGCACGCTCCTAGGATACGGACTACAGCGTAATGGCACACTTCTCGGGACTTGTAGACTTTATTTATTTATTTGACATGTCAAATTGGGTGACACAGTAATGTAATAATTTTAAATTCACTTTAATGTACAAGTAAACACCTTCACTTTAAATATGTAGTTGAATATATTTGTATTTTCTTGTATTAAATAAGTAAGAATGATATTAATTTCCTTGTTATAACTTTGATCATTGATGAGATTTAGGAAGATTTGCTATCACAGCCAGAACTTCGTCGGGACAAGTACAAATAATAAAGCCTCTGACAATGTGTTATTATTATAAAATAGGATGAAGTTTTGTGCATAATTACTGTTTAATGGTAGGTTAAACCGTTCTATGGTTTTTTGATTAGCTAGCCAATGCACGACATAGATGTCGGCTAACGTGAATTATTTTTGAATGGAGGATATGCATACAAAATAGGCATTTTGAGTAAATATGAATTCCATTATAGTGTAATTCTACAATATAAATGATGGTATTATTTTGTAAGAATTTATGAAAGGTTAACACTTCCCAGAATTATGATTTAGTTGAAATTTTGCATACATGTGTAGTTCCGATGACAATACAATATGAAGGTTCCACTGAGCTGATCTGATTATGGAACCAGAAGTTACAAGCTTTTATGGAACTTCATGTGCATGTATGTTAAATCACTTCCCATTATCCAATTGAGGTTTCTGCAGCAATGTTCCCACACCTCCCTGTCTTTGACTGTCACTCTTGTGTGGGTGGCACAAGCCTGTCTCGATCAGGCAGTGTGGCTTTGTGTGTCCGATCAGCTGTTCTCGCGCGCACGTGCCCACACACAGTCGAGTTGCGTCGTTATCTAGTGTATTAATGCTGGTTGTTCATATTACGTAACTATTGCATTGTGCATAAATGTTTTAGTATGCTAACGGAAGTTGATGAGAAACTTCGATGTCTTGAAAATGCGGATTTAAATAATTTTCTCTCCTCACATAGTAAACGTATCAAGTTTGGCCTCGTTGAACCTGTCTCGATGAGTAATTTGGTTGCAGATGGTGACCAGGGTGTGTAGCAATTCACATTAACAGACATGAGCATTGCAACACAATATATTGACAAAAACATTGGCGAAACTAAAAGTGAAAAATAAAGTAACTGAAAAAAACTTTTAAAACTAAGATTTTATTTTTAAATGCATAAAAAAGAGAAAAATAGGTATTGTAGTTAAAACATTTGTAGAACCTGCAAAATGTCGTCGAACAGCCGTACTAATATGCTTGTATGAATTTAAATTTATTATATAAAAGCTTGGCGCCATATAGAACGTATACCTAATTTGCACAATCATAGTAAGTACGCCTACATGTCTTGTGCAAGGCTCTTAACTGTTCGTATTATAGAACGTATACCTCAATTTCATAAACGTAGTAAGCACATGTTTTGCATAAGGTTCTTGACTCTTCGCGCCAATCTTTTATATACTAAATATAAATTCATACAAACATTAATTTGAAGTAAATTTGTAGTAAATTACGACTGATCGACCACATATTACAAGTTCTACAAATTGTGTAACTACTATTATTATTTTTCTATTTTTAATGGATTTGTAAATAAAAGTTTGGGTTTAAAAATTTTATACAAATATTTTTTACGTAATTTTGCTCATGTTAAATCATGCTAGCTTATTTATTCCTCACTGTCATTTGCGAGTGGGACAACATTGCTAACACGGTGTTCAAGATGTGTCAGCATATTTGTGCAGTTTTCCCATTAACTCAGTTTAAAAAAAAATATTTTTTTAATCGGTTAAGTGTAAGAAATGCCTTCTGCAAGCTTGTAAAATGACACGACATTTAAGAAAACGCACGACGCCTCCCACTAGAAGGTAGGAAAAACAGTTTAAATTCCATGAGCCATGAACTTGACTCTTTACTTTCCCCACCCCAGCTATTCCGCACATGCAGAGAGAGAGAGAGAGAGAGAGAGAGAGTAACTGAGGCGGCCAGTAGCAAGCTGGTAACCAGCACAGATCACCAATGCGACTCCATGGAACACGCGGCACAGAGAGAGAGACGGGTAGATTAAACAGACGCCTCCTTTCCCTGCGGACACATAATGGCCTGCCTCACAACTCTCCTGGACCACTAGCACATATATTAGGCGCAATTACAGAAGCCAAACCGGAGTATGGTCCCAAGTGCATGACCTATATCGCCCAGTGTGAAACTTCACCTCTTCGACACCAAAATGGTCATTCGAAGAAACCCTTGAGAGGGGGGGGGGGTGGCGATTGACACGTGATGCATTTCTGCACTTTTAGGAAGCCCACTCTACGCTACGACTGCGCCCAATCTTGGAGTACCCTTATCTATGAGGGCCTATCAAAATATTTTTAAAAGAGTAATTGTGGCGGGACACGAGCTTACAGGTTAGATTGGAGAGCCCCTACTGATTCTTTAGACACGTGATCATAGATTTTACTATTTACCGCCACGTGCCCAGAAACCATCACGTCAACACCCCTGTCCGAAGATGAATTTATCTACAAGAACTCCAGATACATCAGAACTGTGTGATATATCACCATTGCGCCACTCGAGGGCAGCACACAGCCCGTTGGAACATCACGTCCTCCACGAGCCCATGGGAAGGCAAAGTTATGTCTACGCCACCGCGGCTAGCCGATAAGTGATCCAGGCACCAAAGTGTGACGTCAGAAGTCCAACCACTTCAAGGCGGTGCCAGCTTACCCCTTCACCTTTCTGAGACCCTACAAGATCAGATTTTCCATATAAATATTGCATGCTTACAGAGCCTCAAGGCAGTCTGCTGCACATTCTCACCTGCGAAGCCTGCAGGTGTCAGCTAAGGCTAAGTGCTAGCCCTCATTGTCTCCCGCTGTAATGGCCAGGTATGGCTAAACAGGGTTAGCAATGCACAATAAATCTTCTTCTGTGTTGGTAGCCAGCTTCATCCAGAGAGTCTCCACCTCTTCAGCGACCTCAAGCTCCAGAGGAATTTGGACGCCTACGCCACCAGAAGGTTCTGCCAATGCCACCCACGCCGACCTCCCTTCTTCCCTGGTAACCTTCCTTAAGGTATCCTTCGGTCACGTTGACGATGTTTC
This sequence comes from Dryococelus australis, assembly GCA_029891345.1. Lineage (NCBI taxonomy): Eukaryota > Metazoa > Arthropoda > Insecta > Phasmatodea > Phasmatidae > Dryococelus > Dryococelus australis. Next base: position 119,918,202 of record CM057003.1, on the reverse strand, counting down.
ACTCTGGGTGCTACAACACCCACTTCTTCAGCACCCAATATCTAGGTTTCTTCAGAACACCGTTTTATTAGGAGTACTTGTTTTTTAATCATGGCATCTATTAATTTAACTTGACCTACCAAATCTCACAAATAACCCGCCCTCTGTCACTTTGCTATCAGGTTGCCTTCCGCTGAAGTATAGCATCATCAATATTTATGAAAATAATTTGAAATATTATTAAAATTACTAGGAGAGTGTGGCCCCACTTGTTTGGTAGGTTTTGAATAAAGTAAAAATATTTTGAAATAAAATTTTCTAATTGTCTTAATTTTACAATTACTCATTTCTTAACTTAAGTGTTTAAGGCCATAATAGAATTATATATGAAGGAATAGCCAGAGAAACCTCTATTTGGCCACTAAGGCAGAAAACAAACAAGTTAATGGCGAATCAAGATTTGCCACTTGGTAGTGTTTTGAAGCACCCAGACCATTAGAACCCCGATCCACAAGTTGAATCAAGTGAGCTAAGTAACTCCCTACTCCGCACCTACTAAGAAGCTGGGTAAGAGAGAAAGGACCCACTGTGGAGCATCACCTGGGAACACCATAATAAAACCATGGGGAATTGTATACTCTATATATTCCACCCACTGCTATACGGCCGGGCTACGAATAAACGAGAGTGCGAACCTGTTGTAAAGCCAAAGTGTTCTGCTGCACACTTTAGGACTATGGGATACACCGACTTATTCCCAGTAAAGTTTTATTAGGCAAAATCATGCCTTATTAATGGAAATGAGCTAAGTACTGACATAAAATATGCATTGAAAACCTTCTTGACGAACTTGTTGAATCAGTTGCTATACAATTAGAGGAACCTCTTCAACTGTTAAAGCACCCTAGTCAGTTTACAAAGGGACCACACAAAATCCACCTGACTGTAGCTAAATACAAGGAAGACATGTTAGATCGAGATTCTATTTGGTTAAGTCGCCCTCCCCATTAATAACCTTCCTTAAATATTGAGCAATTCTTTGTTACCTATGTCCGCCTCCCACAGTATTCAAGGAGGCTACGAGGAAAGGAGCAACCTGGCTAGGCGTGCCTAAGGTAAGGTCTCGGCGTCCTATATTTCTCATTACCCAATGTTTCGTCCCCGTGAGTAAACATATCAGGCTGATACTATTCAAGTGTAAGGACCCACACGCAGCTAAACTTCCCTCCCCCTTAAATTTGACATTTAAAATGCCCTTCAGGATACTGGCATCGCATTGGTCGACGTCCTCCTCAGTGGTTAAATCACGAACCTCGCACAAACTCACATCAAACCAAAAGTTTGTTTTGATGTTAAAAGTCCCAGGTTAGATTCATAGAACAGCACTAACAAGCCCCCAAACAAGCATCCGTTTACTTTATGTGGCAAACACCCTGCCTAGCTGCCGCACATGCTTTTAAACGTAAAGTAATTCTTTGTCTTGTGTCTCGACTCCGATCTATGTAATTTACTTAACTTATGCATGCAGTGTTTGTGTTGTTTTTAAGATCCATATTTCCCCAACCAAGAGGAGAGCTCACACAACAATTATTGGGGCTCAATGGGGGTGCAACTATATAAATTTTAGGTTTGGTATTTGGGGCGAGCCAGCTACGCCCCATTGTAGGATAGCTCTGATAGAATTATCAATTGAGCTCACATTTATGGTAGCCGAGCTATAGTAAATTGTGCAACAACGTGGGGCGTATGCGTAAGAATTTCTGAGCAGAGCAAGCCAACCACGCCCCTAACCCTAGTGAGACCGTCCATGATAGGTGCGCTGTGACTAAGAGCCCCATGGGAGATATAACAATACCGGCTAGGCAGTCGAACAAGCCAATCACACCTCTCTGTGTACAACACCGGACGTATTTACCTCGTTGAGCTTACACATTAATTGTAGCAATGCTGCATTAATAAAATGCCAACTTAATCTCAATGCGCAAATCCATGCTGGACATCAAAATATATGGCTCCGGTTTACTCCTAATTTGCATAAAGGGGAATTAGATAACGAACCTTAAGAGTGCAATAAGTATAGTCATTACTATAACCTCCATTGTTATAGTAAGCATAAAGCCGCACAAAATCTATTGTACAATAACGTGGCCGGAGGCTGGACACTTGGCCAACACTTGTGCTACATGTGAGTACAATTTACCCACAGTTTACTATGTATACCCCCTTAGAGCCTAGGAAAGTATCTGGCAGCCAACTACATCATTCAGCCTCTGCTGAATTGGTCACCTGTTACCATCAGGACTTTTGTGAGTACGCCGAAATAAACACCCTGTGGCACCTTCAAGCTCGCCTCATTATGTCTGCCTCAGAGCACAGCCTGAAGCACCCCTGGCTTTAATACAAGTAAATTTCTTTCTTGAGTTGATAAAGAATGATTCGGTGGCCACGTTCTGGTAACGGCTGTTCGCATGATCCACTGCGCACGTTGCACGAGACATTTCACTATTCCTTCCTAGGATGGAATGGCATTTCCAGGTATATGGATGGTCTTGAGTACTGCAGTACTAACTGCAGACATAAACAATTAGCCAGATGTAATTGGCTGGAATATAATGGACAAGGAACCTATATAATACGCTGCATCACTTGTGCTTCGGAATTTCACATTACGTGAATAGGCTGGCCAGACAAGAGGATCACTCGCTCCGGCCAGGTATACCATTACGAAGTTTGTCAGCACCACTTGTCCTAAAGACCAAACAAGCCTGTCCTGAGACAAAGTGTAACGACGACAGCCACCACCACAGAATTTACCTTACCCGAATTTAGTGGTAACCTATGTGAAGACATGGTCACATTCCTACAGGAACGTGAGAGGGAATTCAAAGAATATAATATCCACCATAAACCATGGATAGCTAAAACCCAGCTGCAGATACTTGGAAAGTCCAAAGAATCGTCGGCTAGTTGTGGCGAAGTTGTGAAGACTGGGACCAGTTAAGGTATTAACCCACAGCCCAATTCACCGGGGAAGACATGATGGTCAAGATTATCTCGGGTTTCCTTGCCAGAGCCCAAGATACAGAGGAGGAAACCAAATTTATATTTGTGAGGGGAGTTGAATACAAAAAATCGTGCGTACTCTGCTCCCCTCGCTACATAATTTCCTTACCGCTACAAAGATACGAACCATGGATGAGCTTGTTAACAGAGTGAAGAAGGTGGAAAGAAACAATCAAGAGCAGGCTTTCCTAGATCAGCTGGCACCCATCACCAAGGTCGTGGCCTCGCCAACTTTTCCAGAACAGCAGGTAGTCTATAGTCCACACTGTCCTCTCAGTACCTCTATTCTCCTTTGACGGGACTGCTTTGGGAGGCATCCCAGTGGGAAATGCCCCACCTGGCGAAACTAAGGAAGGGGAAGCCACAACATGCAGCATCAGATGCGCTCCTAACTCCTAGTAATATTAATGGGGCAGGCCAAGGATAGATTCAACTTTCTCTGCCACGATTACTCCTCCCTCGACTGACCTCGTCTACCCGTACAAATAAAGAATAGAATTGCCATGGCCGAGCTCGGCAAAGCTGCCACTGGCAATTTAATACAGAGTGACCACCTAACACCTAAACAAGGAGCTAGTTTAACTGCTACATGTAGGACTGTTTTGTTGGCACAACTCAACCATCACTTCTTAATAGTGGGGCAAATAATGCTCAATTTAAGGATCCAAAAAATAACATCCTGAGCCACATTCCTGTAAGCACAGAATCTTAAAAGAAACTAGAGATTTTGTCTTACCCACTGCCCAATAAACTGTGGGCGAAGTCAGACCATCCTGGGTCAGAGCTACCCCACCCCCCGTCAAGATCCGCCCTATGCAGTTCCGGGTGGAAGCACACCAGAAGCCCCAAAATTGCTGGCAGAAAGCCAGATGCAACCCCAAGTTCACAACTGCAGCACCACAAATTAAGAAAACCCGGAGTCAGGTCCAACTGGCCCGACACCATCGGATCCGACACCATCAAATCCTGCTCACCTGCTCCACTTACTGCACCAAAGTCCGAGTCTCCCATGCCAAGGAACCCAATTAGGACCTCCCTCCACTGCAGTTGTTTCAGAGCGGCATATCCATATGTACACAACCCTCCACACACTGTCTATATGAGGTGTTCCACAGGGAACCCAAACCTCTGGTAGGCATGTTACTGAGGGACCACTCACCTAGCCACTCACAGGGACGAAACGATCCATGAGTGTCAGTGAGGTATGTCCACACAGACACTGACCTCGACACACAACCCCGATGGCCGACGGGCATCAACGAGTCACGGCAGGTTGTTCTCCTGGAAATGTATTGCATTTCAGGCATCATGGGGAGGCCCACTAAACAGAGAGTTACCATCAGAGGCCCACAAGACCCAACCAACCAAAAATAATAAGATAGTGGAAAGGCCGCCTCAGACTCTACACTCTACCCCTGTTTCCCATAAACCATAGGATTACCATAATCTACCATGTTAACAACCCTTGGTGGGCTGTTGAGTTGGTGGTTTCACGAAAACCCATGCCCTTGGCTAACCTTTCTGTTGGTCGATGGGATCCGCGAAAGTACCACCATTGGAAAGACTGCCTCTTCGGATGGTACAGTTGTCTCTTGTGCAACTCTTTCTTTACAGGATGAGGACATAACCATGGAACCGGAACTTGCTGTATCCCAACTACCATAACCGCCCAATTCCGTACCATCCAAGCCACCTCCAGGTCATATAGGACCAACTGAGGACCAGCCAGATGATGACACCGCCGAGCCACTGCTGTTCTCTTCAGAACAATGATGACTGGTCAGCCGCCTCACCGACCGCACAATATAGAGATGACAACTATAATTATGGGCGAGCGAGCAGAGATGCCAGTCTTACCTCAGCTCCTGACCTTCATGTCCAGTGCTAATGATATAATGTCAGCCACCTGCCCCAAAGGGGAAGGAGTTAATGAATCCTTTAGGATCCCCTTATTGGCCAGTCTAACTACACAACCTGCAGGAATCTGGACCCACACTCGCTCAAGATGGATGCTCCAAGATGGCGAGTTGACCTAGATTTGCATAAAGACACAACCACATGTGGAGCAAATATAGTGAAACCCCGCGGAGGCTTTCACAGCATTCTTGGTGGCCAAGACTGCAGCACAACTCACAAAAGGAGATAGGCCAAACACAGAAAAAAAGGGCCACAGAAAAGGTACCTCCGCAAGTAACATAACTAACTAGTAAGTTCTGTGTGTGTTCTTCTGGGGCGATCGAGTATTTGGGTTTTCTCACAGTACTTTCATACTGCGAAGATGAATAGTGGATACAAAGACCTACATTTGACCCCGGCGATCATTGAACAGCGACTTGCATAATTGCTAACTGGCGGTTGACAGTGACTATTCTGCGATGGAGTTTTTAACTATGTTAAATATATTTGTAGGCATGAGAGGGTGGTCTGTACGGAAAGCACTTTTCGCGCAACGACCAATTGGGAAGTATGGTTGTGGCCTGTTGTGGTGTTGCATTGTTCGGTACAAAATCCATTTGGAGCATCGACCAATGGGTCATGGGTTATTTTGCTATACAAATGGGTCATTATGGGTCATTTTGCTCCGCAAATGGGTCTTTATGGGTCATTTTGCTCTGCAAATGAGTCATTATAGGTCGTTTTTGCTCCGCAAATGCATCATTATGTATCAATATACTCCGGAAAGGGGTCTTTATGGGTCATTTTGCTCAGCAAATGGGTCATTCTGGATAATTTTGGTTTGCAAATGGGTAATTATGGGTAATTTTGCTTTGCAAATATGACAATGGATCATATACTCCGCAAATTGGTCATTGTGTTATTATGGGCCATTCTTTTGAGGGGATGGTCTGGCAGGAATCAGTTGTCTGCTCTAAGTGTGACCATGATTTTAAGCTGAGCGAAGAACTTGTCTCGAAGGAACTATTAAGAATATAACTGCATAATAATGTGCTCAAGGAACTAGATAAAACGTCGGTTTGAATGGAGGCATAAATGGAAATAAAAATGCTTAAATCTCACTGACGAAATATGTTAGTAAATTTATATATAGAGATAGTAGTAGCTAGGCAAAGTCGATACACATTTGGCCACTGTGGAAATGACTTCGAATGTTTTTATGAATATGATGCAAGCAAAAGATTGTATGAAGTATACTGTAGAGATTAACTTTACGAATTTACTTTCTCCCACTGCTACAAAATTGCATGGAAAACAGTGTTGCTACTGTGGAAAGATCTTCAATAAAAGCTGCCTTACCCGACGACATGAGAGAACCACCTGTACGAAGATTCCTTTTCGTACAATGAAGCATTACGCCAATGAACACAAGGAGTTTGTGCAAGGCGATACAGTGAAGGAACATACTGAGATATGGAAGTATTCGTCTACTGGGGGCCAGCAAGTGATTTCGTCAATAATTCCAGCTAAATCGTTGGGTACTGTTTCCGCAGACGATTAGGACGAGACTATTTATACTAAAGATGGTATGATTGAGTCGGTTCGTGCGGAATGTGGACTTGCAGGATTTTCGCGCGAAGTCGATAAACTTCAATATAAACGACCATCACTTCTAAATATTGATAAAAAACGCCTCCTGCTACAAAAAATAGTAAACTTAATATTGAGGATGAAGCAGGAATTGAAGACGATTACAAAGACAACTTTGATGATGACTATGACGACAGTGTTGGCAGTGAAGTTGATGATGATTCCTCGACGTTTCCATACATTTCACCAAGTGTCCTTCGACAAGTGATGCGAAGAAGGCAGAAGGCGCCGAGTATACTGACGATATGTTTACCGAAGACCTGAATTAACTTTTAAACAGACTTAGAATGTTGATTGGGCTTCAAAACCTTGGGAATTTCTCGAACCTGAAAGAAATGTTTTCGATCGTTAGAAAACTTAAGAATCCGGGTATATCAAATTAAGTGATGAACTGATTTCTTCTGGAATAATACTTTCAAAATAATAATAATAAATTATTGTTATAAAATAACTGTCTTTTTCTTTATTTTTGTATGTTTTATAATTTTATCGACCTTAAAGGTATTATTTAAAAATAAATATTTAATAAATAATGCATGTATGTATAATGCTGATTAGAAAAACATTTTATATGATGAAAGTCATAGGTTATTTATGTCTATCAATATAAATGCCGACAGCTCGCTTGGTCTCAAGCTTGCTGACTATTATGTTTTTTTTCTCAAGTTTTGGTTATCAAGGTCAATCAAGATCATGGGGTCACAGTAAAGTTCACTTGCTTCCAATATGGTAGTAGTCCGTTATGTAATATTCATGACTTTTATGTATATTTCTCTAGTTTTTGTTTTCGGGGACATTAAATTTCAGTGGGTCAAGCTCAAGGTTACATTCATACAATATGATGGTATTAGTCTGTAATGTGATATACTTGCTGACTTCTATGGAGGTTTCTCGAGTTTTGGTTTTCAAGTGTGTGATACTCCGGCATGTTTGGGCTGAAACATTGTAAACGTGCATAGGTATCTCTGCCGGTTAATCATGAACTGGGAACTTTTTTCTGTATCGGTTTTTAACTCTGATATCATGATAAACACTCTTTAATTTGAAGAAAAAAATTAGGGGAGGGACTGTAATTAAATAGTTTAAATATTTAGGTATTTTGTATGTAAACATTTATTTTTCGTCTAAAGGTTCCAGAAGACAATTTAAAATTCTACGGGTGCCACGGTGGCTGAGCGGTTAGTTTACTCGACACCCACCAAAGCGATCCGGGTTCAATCCCCGGCTGAGTCACTCCGGGTTTTCGCATGTGAGATTCGTGCCAACGATTCCGTTGGTCGGCGGCTTTTCTCAGAGATCTCCCATTTCCCCTGCTTCTCCACACTCACCTCGGGTCACCCTCATAGGCTCTCAAGGCCTCAATGTTAGAAACGGTCCAAATCTCTTCACTCACTTAAAATACACCTCGGAATTTTTCTTCAATTCGGAAATATAAATATGTGGCACTGTTGAGGGAATAATATTATCTTAAATACGTCACTGCGCAATTTTTTCCCTATTTCTGTAATGGGTGGTCTGTTAACTTTTACCTTAATTTGGTTTCATCTGTGTGTGTGGTTGGAGATGTAGGTGTGTGTATGTTGGACGTACGAGTAAGTGGAGAAGTAAAAATTTGTTTTATTTCTTACTTTCACATCATAACAAACAATATTTGATATCACCGGAATTAATATATAATTTCACATTTTAGTTTTTAGTGTTTATATGATACAATAAACACAGTGAAGTTCGCGTCGGAATTTTCTTACGAAGAATTTATATTCAGAATTAAATTTCTAGCATTCGAAAGGAATCGAAAGGGCTTAACATATCTTTACAATTGTATGGTCTCCTTAACTAACTGACTGCAATAAACTCTTTTTTTTTTTTTTTTTCCATTTGTAAAGAATTTACTTTTATGTATCGATGAGGTTGAAAGGAGATGAATGAGTTCTGTATGTACGTGTCTTTGCTGGATTTTATGTTGCGGTATATTTCTGCATGGTGGACTAGCATCTCGGAAATAAATCTTTGTTATATTTCTCATAATACATTAAGGGTTAATCTATAGGTACCTTCTGGAGTAGAGACTGCACACATTCATACACAAGTTCGCGTGTTACTTTTGAATCGGCTAAATTCGTGCCGCAATGTGGCTTGACCCTTGGAGGTGAGGGGGAGTGTGTTTTACTGTGGATCACATATACTCTTAATTGAGAGAGCGCACACGATTGTATGCAAATGCAGAAATGTAGTTTGCTAAAGGTTACCGTTTATTAAGATTTTTCTTGTTATGGGTGTACCTTTACTCTAGCATCTCCTCACTGTGTAAAATATTTTCTGTGTACAACTTCCTGTACGTAAATTCTTTGCACGTATATAGTCTTACATGTGGTCACTGGAAGCTATAAATATCGTACGTGGAGTAACAATATGGACCCCCCCCCCCGCCCTGCTTCCTACATATCCTAACGTACTGATTTTAAACTTTGGAGGGAAGTATTTCTCCTTTGGTTCTACATTGTTTAAAAGTTGACCTTGGGATTTTTTATCGTTGGTGGGCTGCGTACTTTTGTACCTGTGTGTTGTATTTATATATGAGTTAAATTTTTTGGCATTGGCCCTGAAATTGGGTTGTACATTTTCCTTGTTATGGGCTTCGGACAATACGTTTTAAATTAATGTCTGTATAGTTATGTGCCTGTGTAAGTATTTATTTCTGCATTTATTAATATTTCTGATCGCTGGTACTATCATTAGTCTAGCATTTGTCCTGAAATGTTTTCATCACTGGTAATCTGTATAATTCCGCATCTAACCATTGAATTAACTTACCTAGAATGTCTTTTTTTTTTTTTCCCCACGTGTTATAATATCGTACTCATACTTATTGAGAGACACAAAATATTTTTATTCGGCAAACTTACTTTACTATGTACGCAACTATATAAAGAGAGTGCTGTGTTAATTTACGGATGGGCCTTTATACATAGTATTTTCCGTGTGCGCCGTCTGTATAGGTGAGACGAGTGTTTCACATCGGCATGTCACCGCCAGTATTGTACGGGTTGTACCAGGTGTCGAACTTGGACCCTCCTGTATGTTGTGTCTCATCATGTAAGGTAGCGTGTATAATTTCTCGATATTCCAGTATGTCTCTACGTATATAGTCGTTCTTACCAGTCTGTCTCTTATGGTCATTTCTTACCAGTGTTCTTTCCGTCAGTGTAGTAGCGTGCATTTTGTCCGGCCTGCATTTATTTTTATTAATTATTGCACCATATTATATCCGTCAGTACTGTATAATTTATTCTATCAGTAACATCTATGTTGTCCTGTTTCTCCTCACAGCATAATTTTTTGTAAATAAGTATCGTAACGGCGATGTTATTTTCGCCGTACAGAATTGTTTTTTTCTTTCGTTTGTCTTTCCAGTATTGTACGTGTATAAGTATCTCTCGATATTAATATACGGTGTACATTTTTTCACGAGTATTGTAGCTTTAATTTTTTTTCGGCTTGTATAATAACGGAGATAATTTTTTTATAAATATTATAAAGCGTATTTCCCGCATGTTCCGTGTGTATTTATTTTGCTAGCGTGTGTTGTGTCTGAGGTGCACCGAGGTTTGGACCTGGACCTACCGTTAGCATATATATTCTCGACTGGGATTATACTTCTCAGCGTATAACATGATGAATGAATATGCAGTTACTGTATGTTGGAACACTGACCATGTATTCTAAGACTTTACAAGCCCTGATATTTGGCGGGAAGCTGTCTCTGGAGCTCATTTCTCAGTGCGTGCCGACCTGCGCGTGGACAGGAAGTTTACCTCCGTCAGGACCTCTGCGAAAATCGCTTGCTAGTCAAATACCTCTGGCCGTCCAAGTCTAGAGAGACGTCTTTCGCAGCTGCCTGCCTTGAGCCTCACGCCTCCTCCGCTTTAAAATTCAATAACGTTCGTACACATAGTACACAGAACGTGTTCGGAAACTACCTGTCGAAATTAGAACCACAACATCTGTAGGGGAATAGAAAACATGAACTCTATTCATAAAGCGTTCGGAAAGGCCATTTAGTATATTTAAATTGAAGTTGAATCTCGGCAAGCGACGCCGACGGACCAGATAACAAACAAAGCCGGCTATCCGCAGCCGTATTTATCTGCATGCATGTCATGTTGCATATCAAGAAGGCGAACAGATCCACGGCAATGCTGCTCGCGGCACTATGCGCCGCCTGTCGGTCGGGTGGGTTGCCACTATCCCACACACAGGCGTCACGGCAATGGGAGAAATGTTAGTGCCACTCACGGTTGCCTATGTACAGGCGCACCATCGCCGTTCGCCCTGTGTCACACAACATGCTGCGCACTCAGCCTGTGGTTACCAGGCGTCGTGGTTAGACGAAAATCAACGTAAATTTTAACACACTAATCCGCCCTCTTTCCGAACATTTTGTGTCAAGAGTTTCTTGTTTCTATTCGCCTACAGATGCTGTTTTTGAATTTCGACAGGTAGTTTCCGAACACATTGTATCTGTGTTTGCTGTGGGTAAATTCCATCTCTTATTTTAAAATGTAACATACCCGAGAATGTCTTTACAATATACCAGCATTTTTTTTTCCAAAATATACCGAAACCTATGTAAAACGTTAAAAAATATAAGTAAACTTATATAGGCCTCCTAATTATTTTTCGCCCACTTTATTATTTACACACAGATAATAATATTATGTAATATACAAAGATTATTTTCCATGCCTATATGGTTTATTACACACACGCATTGTTTTTTATTACCTGTAGTCTTTTGTTTACATGTACCATAGTTTATCATATGTTCATAGCCTCAGAGCACTCTTGAAGCATTCTGGCGTACATCTTGACCAGCTGCCTGAACAGCGAGCAGCCGCGATACCTGTGCATGCCGGTGTAAGCGTCCAACGAGAAAAAACCATTGATGTTAAAAACATATTTTATAAATAACTTCAAGTCCTCGAACGTAGACATGATGTATTTTTTTACAAAGTCAGTTCACACTGTGTTCACTCGTGTTGTTAGTTGGCTTCCTCGTCGCCGGGTAGTGCTCGACAGTAGAACACTTGCACAGGGAAGGCGTCGCCAGGGTGTCTTCTGCAGGTACAGCTTGTGCGTAGTAACCTTGCACAGGGTAGTAACATCGCAGAAGTTGTGGAAAATAGTTTCCCGGGGTGAGGGTGCTGAGATAAGCGAGGGGTAGGTTAGGGTAATCATATACGTTCTTCGATTTTATATAATTATTTCTCGATTTTTAATTTCAAGGTCAAGGATTAGGGGTCGAGGTTAAACTTGTCTGCATACAATTGGAGGCAGTAGTCTGTAAAGTAATATGCTTGCTGTCGTTTATATATTTTTCTAGAGATTTTGTTTTTAAAGGTCATCCAAGGTAATGGGGTCAAGATCAGGGTCGCCTGCATCTAATATGTCGGCAGCAATCGGTAACATAATATGTTTCCTGACGTATCCGTCTTTTTCTTCAAGTTATTGTTTTCAAGTTCATTCAATGGTATGGGGTAAGGTAAAGGTCCTCTGCATGCAATATGGCGGCAGTAGTCTTTTACAATAGTTGAGTTTTTGTTTTCAAGGTCATTCGAAGTAATGTAGAGAAGGGTAAAGTTGGCCGGCAACTAATGTGGTGGAAGTAGTATGCAAAGTTTTATGCTAGGTGACTTTTCAGTATTTTTCTCGAATTTTTGTTTTCAAGGTCATTCAATGTCATGGAGTCATGGTTAAGGTAATCAATATTGAATATGGCCGACGTGCGACATCAACCAAGATGGTAGTCACCTTCCAAATTGACGGTTGCCTACCAAGGCGGCGGATGGCTACCAGGAATGTGGTCGCCTTCCAAATTGACGGTCGCCTACCAAGGCGGCGGATAGCTACCAGGAATGTGGTCGCCTTCCAAATTGACGGTTGCCTACCAATGCGGCGGATGGCTACCAGGAATGTGGTCACCTTCCAAATTGACGGTTGCCTACCAAGGCGGCGGATGGCTACCTGGAATGTGGTCACCTTCCAAATTGACGGTTTCCTACCAAGGCGGCGGATGGCTACCAATAGCGGCGGATGGCTACCAGGAATGTGGTCACCTTCCAAATTGACGGTTGCCTACCAAGGCGGCGGATGGCTACCAGTAATGTGGTCGCCTTCCAAATTGACGGTTGCCTACCAAGGCGGCGGATGGCTACCAGGAATGTGGTCGCCTTCCAAACTGATGGAATGGGTATGTGTGAGAAGTTACTTCCACAGGTTGATATTTTTAAAATTTAATTATTTTAATTATTTTGTCAGTAAATTTTCATAACTTTTAAATATTTTAGTAATAAAATGTTAACAAACTTCTAAACAAATGACGCTTACTAATATGGCGTCTAACGCGCTAATAGACGCCTACCAACATGGCTGAGGAATGTAGGTGAGATTGTATCGAATGAACCTACCATCATGTTGGACGAACGTGGGTGAGATGGCATCGTACGATTTTGCCAAGATGGTGGTGGAGCGAAGGCGACTAATTAGCTGAATGTAGGTGAGGGTATACCAATATGGCGATCATGGCTTCTACAAAGCTATGTATACAGAAATGATCGACGAAAGACCAATATGGCAGAATGAGTATAAGTGAGGTGAGTGGTTTTGAGCGAGTTTGTCGTCTGCTGAGGATGGAAGGTACGTGACTAATTGGCGGTGCTGTGAGACCCCTGGAAAATTATGTTTTTATAACATAATATTCTGTAAATTTCTTAATGGTTTTTTAAATGATTTATTTTCTAAAATGAGAGCTTACCAAGATGGCAGAGTCCAACGCTACTAGTTTTTCAAGTCGGTTACCAATATGGCGGCCTCCATCATAGCATTAATGTTCTTTGTTATTTTTAATATTTTTTAATCAGTTGTTCGTAATAATTTTTATAAACTTTTTAAACGATTATAATTTTTTTTATAAATTTTTTATAAAGTTTTTACCATTTCGAATTAATTTTTTTACTAACTTTTATTTATCAGTTTTACAAATGTTTTAATATAATATTTTTTACATTATTTTAGATTTGTTTTTGGGGTTTTGGGTTTTGGGGGTCAAAGGTTGCCGGGGTAACGTTCAAGGTCAAATGTCAAATATTAAATTCGAAGGTCACGTTAATCGAAGATGGCGGGGGGGACGTAACTATATGGTGATCATCTGAATCCGAATGCGATCCCTGATTCCCTTGTGCGTCATTGTACTAATCCCTACTACTGAATAGCTATATCGCAATCACAGTAAACCATCTTTTAGTCGTAACGTTAATAGCAAACCAATAAATTCGTTACGTTTAATCTGGTTTCACAAAACTCCTTATTTAAAATGAGTAGCCACGTCAAATTGTTCCCTGTTGAGACGTTCATTAAGTGCATGCAGCTATGAAAATGTTTATAGTCACTAGTCACTTTACCGACCTATTGTTTATTAACAGATAAGTGTGAACGGGAATCTGTATTGGTTTATGCAATAAATTGCATCTCCCTTTTTCAGCTTAAAATTTTAATATGTGTCTTGTCTGTAATTTTATTGTCAAGTGTTCTTTATGGAGCAAGTTAATAAAAATCTCGTGTGCCGTATTTTTTTGCAACAAATACGTTGGGATATAGATTATACAGTATTTTGTACAATCTCTTGTGACTTTCGAATGGAGGGTTATTTGTTTAATGCATGAGGACTTTTTAAAAATATTTTAATATATAATATTTGATTAATTGATACTGAATAAAGTAAGTTACTTGATACGATATTACTTAATTTACTTTTGGGTTGAGATGTATGTGTCGTTAATGAATACATATAATTCTATTTAATTTATAGAAGATACGGTAACCAATAAATGGACATGGGCCTACTCTGCAGTTGTGAAGGAGGGTCCGGGTGACACGGGGACTGGCGTACGCTGGCACACGCAGGACACAGGTGTGTGGCTGCCTGCAGCGCTGATTGCGAGCCGAGCTGGCGGCAATATGGCGGGCTGAATGGCGCCACGTCTCCAGCAGTTATTAAGTCACGTGGAGACGAGATGCTGTGCCAGCCATTGAGCCGCGAGCTGAGCCGCAGGGATTGGCATGGATAGCACTCCGCACACCGCCTATAATCCTCTGCTGCCGCCCCGCCAGCGGATCCGCATTACATTACCCCTCACCAACCTGCTTCTCTCCAGTGAGCGACAAAGAGACAGGCGCCGGCGCCTACAATACCTCCCCCCCCCCCCCTGGCACGCACTATGCCGGGAATATCCGCCGCTGCGTGATTGCTAGCAGCGTTCATCATCCCTTCCTCCGGGCTTACGTTCACCTGCCTGTTTTTTACCATACACCCTTACCACTCTCTCTCTCTTTCTGTCTCTCTCTATCTCTATTTCAAATTAAATTTTCAATGTGCGTCGATGGAATGCCACACGACACACTCCTATACATTTCCTCAGTCGCAGTATGGTACTGGATACCATAAAAATCAATAGTTCGTACGTCTAAAAATTCCTTTAGCAAGCAGGCATTACATGTACTTAATGTTATTCCCAGCAAACTAAATTTATACTATCTAAACATCGTACATGATTGGTAATTTTTTTCAGCCCATTAATTAAAAGTAACAGTGAAAAAATTAGGGGTTTTCTAAGGTCAAATAAAAATATAGCAAACGTTATGTAAAATATGTAAATAGTAGATAAAAATTAGAAAAAAATATGTTACCAAAATTTTAAAAATAGTGCAAAACATTTAACCATTACATTAATGTTAGTGGTTGATTCAAAAAAATATTTATATATATTTTTTAAAATAATTGTATTTCTTTGGATAAGTTTCGAGTAAATTTTCAGTGCAAGAATAATTACATGTTCTTATATAACTAAAAACAATAATAATTTAGAATATACCAATGATTTTGGAAATTGTAATATATATTTCTATTACTCCAAATACAACGGTATTCGTACTGATGTAAGTGAGTCATTTCTTGTTTTTCAACTCTTTCATTTATAACAGTGGAGAGTTCTGTAGACATCACTACGGAAAGTCGCTGTTTTAGATACAATAACGGATACATTAAAATTGAAGTTCTGTGAATAAGTGAAGAAGTGTGAATAAAACTTCAAGCAATCAACCTCTATAAAAATATAACCGCCCAGTTAAATTATATCCCACATATTAATAAACAGCTTATAAAAATTGAGGAATTTTCGACTGAACAATAATTAAACTATCCTGATAGTATTAACAAAACGAAAAAATAATTTTTTTCCTAGAAAAATATTCCGATTAATATATGCGCTAAGTGAATATTTATAAACCCGTATTTTAACCACAAAATATAACGAAATTAAGTATAATATGGTAATGTTGATTTCCCGGCTAACTTTTATGGCTTACAGGTTGTTCCGATAACCAAGTAAGAACAGTCAACTAGACATCCACTTGCTAAGCGAAAAATTTTACGTCTTCATGACAATAAATAATCTGGTATTTGCGTAGGAAGAAATATACTCTAAGACTTCCTCGAATATATGTGAGTATTTAAAATGCTTTATCTTCCCCCCACAGCCGCCACAACTCACACCCAAACCTCCACCATGCTCCTACACATTTTAATAAGAACTAAGAAGGGATCGGAAGCATTAATTCCAAATAAAAACGAACAAACAATAAGGCAAGCAGGAAACTTGAAGTTTTGCCTTCCAGAGCGGAGCGGGAGTAACGACAAATGCCCAACTATTCGTTTTGTCGGTTGTGAATAGTAATAGTGGCGTTACTGAAAATTACAGTTACAATGCTTTACATTACACTCGTAAACCTTTTACACTGTAATAACAACCAACAATTCAGATATTACAATACTGACCAAAAAGTGATAATCATCATTTTTTGAACATAAAAAGTGACTAACACTTTATATGTAACATTTTATATCGCCGGCCAATGCTTTGGAAGTAAGCTTGAGGATCACACAAAATAAAAACAAGTAACACTTTCCTCCAGTCATCCGCACAAAAAAAACATCCATCATTGTAGTCACATAATACGGGAGCATTCCTCTCGCCAAACACCAATAGTGTTGGCATTATTCCATAGCATTGTTATTACACAACCATCCACAAAAACAGCAAGCTGAGGGTGTTCCATTCACCGTATACTCCAGGTTTGGGTATTACTTCTCCACCAAACATAAATGTCAAGGCTCACCCAGGGATACTCTTCCCACACAGACCGTGAGATTCAGAAAAAACCTGCACTGCTGACGCACAGCATACATAGTACAATAATCAATAGTCACATCTGTCATCCGTTAGGTAACACACAACCACACCATGTTCCTCTGGAACACTACTTCATCCTCTAACTACCAGCGTTCTCCCGAGTCTAATCCCCACAAGGGTAGCTACGGAGCAGCACCTTCTATCTTAACTTGTCTAGGGAACAACGTATAAAACCCTCTTCTGCGCTAAGACCACACTCCCGCAATGATATATTACGATGTCCAGTGTGAATCTCCGCCAGTTACTAAGTCTATACCAGTGAGTGAATCCAGTCCCAACTCACTTGTGCTAGAAACGAAGTTCTTCACTTCATTCGGTCTAAGATTTTCAAAGTACAAAATTATTACTGCCGGAGACTAAGTCCCACACGTTATTCTGTAGAATAACGCTACAACCCGCTACGTACACGTGTACGGACGGTAAACGCGACGACAGGCGTTCAGCATCTTGGGTTATCGAACTGTCGTGGAACAGGCGTTTATTTGCTCGTTGGCTGGAAAAACTGACAATTCTAAGGTCAATCCTGCAATTTAAAGGACAGCAATGTATTTAACAAGTGACGAAGCTCCATCCGTTATAGTGTAAGGAAATAACATTTTTAGAGATATATAAGTTCTGTCTACATCATAAACGTATTATACTCTGCAATAACATGCTTTAAATAAAAGTGAACATTAATTAATTTACTACATTTTAAATAAGTTTTAAAAAACATTTATCCAACAAAATATCTTCGCAAAAATTTCATTCCGGTAAATTTATTAATACTATTTAGTAATATTGCATTAATATGTGGGGCATCCTTATCCAGTTAAGTACAGAGGTTAGTACTTCTGGTTTTGTTTGAAATCGGCTTTGCATAATGTTATGCAATAATAGACAACTTGTATCCAAAAAAAAATGTTTTCGATTATTGGAGTCCCTCGCGGAGGGTCATTTACTTCTTATGCATTTTATAATGACGAGGGCGCGTTTGCTGACACACTACTGATTGCGGGAGAGATGCCACACATTTTGAGAAAAAAAAATTCCCAAATGCTTTAAAAGATTTTTATTCAATTCGGAATAATCCCAAAACATCTACTCGCAGAAAAAAAAAAGCGGAGATACTCTGCCGCAAGGTAGCGGAGATACTCTGCCGCAAGGTAGCGGAGATATTCTGCCGCAAGGTAGCGGAGATACTCTGCCGCACGGTAGCGGAGATACTCTGCCGCAAGGTAGAGGAGATACTCTGCCGCAAAGTAGCGGAGATACTCTGCCGCAAGGTAGCGGAGATACTCTGCCGCAAGGTAGCGGAGATACTCTGCCGCAATGAGGAAAGATGCAACATTTCTTGTTCTTTTTCTGTAACTCCGGTCTCTTCCTTTCTCTTTCGTAAGTGTTGGACATAGACCTATACATCGTGCAGGATCCATGGAATTTTTTAAGACATACTTGCAACCTAATCCATTCTGCCTTTTCTTTGCTGGAGTAGTAATTTGCCAAAATTCTACACAAACACTGGTATCCACAATACCTTCGCTAGTTTCAGGCAGTGTTTCATTGTTGTCAGGTTTATGAACAGCATTTTCTACATCGATATTCCAAAAATTAATTATCTTCTTTTGCAACTTCTTCCTACATTTTCTATCATCGTGTTTCCTTTCTCGTTTACACGCTTCTTTTGGTTAAAATGTTTTGACTAGAGAAAGTGTTCAAGCGATGTCAAAACAGTTGTTGATAGTTTTCTCTTGCTATGTGAAGCTGGGAAAATTGTCACAGGACTGACTTTATGTAGATTCTTTGTTGAAGTATGGTTTGATTGACATCGAGGAGGGAAAATTATGAAAACAAGTAGGGCTTTTGTTGGGGCATGAGGCGTGCTAGGACGATTATGGATAAAACGCGTTGCCTCTTGATGATAAATAGACTTTAGTGGTTTGAATACTGCCCGATCTAGAGGTTGAAGCGCGTGTGTGGTGTGTGGTGGGAGTCAGAGCATTTCAATGTAATCCTCACGACAGAAATCCAAGCATTTCAGACGACAGTGCGAGACATGGCCATCTGGGATAAGAAGGCACTTTCCTGATGTCTAGTTCATTGTAAGGTACATTGTCTAAGCTGCTGAAACAAATAATAATGAAAGTAAATCTAATGGACAAGTAACTCAATATTATCAACGTGAAGGAAAGTGGTTTCCAGTTGACTAAAAACGCGGCGAATGTTTTGACTACCAAAATGCAATAAAGGCAGGTTGTATTGAAGAATAGCACGTGGAAACTAATGAAACACGATTGCCAGAAGAAAGTGGTGTGATGGTTGCCAATTTTGTAAGAAGTGCATCAGATACTGCATAAACCCGGCGAATGTTCTGACTACCAAAATGCAATAAATGCAGGTTGTATTGAAGAATAGCACGTGGAAACTAATGAAACATTATTGCCAGAAGAAAGTGGTGTGATGGTTGCCAATTTTGTAAGAAGTGCACCAGATACTGCATAAAAAAATGTTGTGTGATAATGTCTGGGTCGGGAGGAAGTATCACCGTTTCCTTAAATCTCGCAACTGCATTACCAACATATCTAGAAGCTGAAGGGCCGGAATTATTGTCACACCATTATTTTCGGCAAGATTTAACATTTGGAATGCATTGTAATATGAGGGATGGCCATTCAAAATCAGAATATTCTTATTGGCGGTTCATGGTAAAGTGAGCACTATTGAAGCCCTAATTACTTTTCCTTTTGGACATTATTTATCGTTTTACCACCTTTTGAAATAAGTGTTGCCATATAAGTAGTGAACAGAGTGTGTGTATTTCACCGAACTCGGAAGTCAACGTCCAAGGCTAAAATTAAATATATTTATTGACTTTTAAGTAGTGTATCTGGCACTGCTTACGAACTTAAAAAAAATAGTCAGGTTAGGATTTTCCCACCATATGAAACAAAAACTGACTATAAGAAATTATGTTTTAATTGCACTTTAAACGAGCAATTAAGAGAAAGGAGAGTTCCGCCAGTGAGGTTGTTCGTGATACGGGTCAACCCACACAGCATGGAGGTAAGCGTGTCCAGCAGAGAGAGGAACGTGTGGTGTTATCTATACCTGCTCGCCCTCCACACTGGGATGCTCGGTCGAGATAGCTGACTGTCCCCACAGAGGAAACCTGGGGATGACCTGAGCAGAGGAACGTGTGGAGTTATCTATACCTGCTCGCCCTCCACACTGGGATGCTCGGTCGAGATAGCTGACTCTCCCCACCGAGGAAACCTGGGGATGACCTGAGCAGAGGAACGTGTGGAGTTATCTATACCTGCTCGCCCTCCACACTGGGATGCTCGGTCGAGATAGCTGACTGTCCCCACCGAGGAAACCTGGGGATGACCTGAGCAGAGGAACGTGTGGAGTTATCTATACCTGCTCGCCCTCCACACTGGGATGCTCGGTCGAGATAGCTGACTGTCCCCACCGAGGAAACCTGGGGATAACCTGAGCAGAGGAACGTGTGGAGTTATCTATACCTGCTCGCCCTCCACACTGGGATGCTCGGTCGAGATAGCTGACTGTCCCCACCGAGGAAACCTGGGGATGACCTGAGCAGAGGAACGTGTGGAGTTATTTATACCTGCTCGCCCTCCACACTGGGATGCTCGGTCGAGATAGCTGACTGTCCCCACCGAGGAAACCTGGGGATGACCTGAGCAGAGGAACGTGTGGAGTTATCTATACCTGCTCGCCCTCCACACTGGGATGCTCGGTCGAGATAGCTGACTGTCCCCACCGAGGAAACCTGGGGATAACCTGAGCAGAGGAACGTGTGGAGTTATCTATACCTGCTCGCCCTCCACACTGGGATGCTCGGTCGAGATAGCTGACTGTCCCCACCGAGGAAACCTGGGGATGACCTGAGCAGAGGAACGTGTGGAGTTATCTATACCTGCTCGCCCTCCACACTGGGATGCTCGGTCGAGATAGCTGACTGTCCCCACCGAGGAAACCTGGGGATGACCTGAGCAGAGGAACGTGTGGAGTTATCTATACCTGCTCGCCCTCCACACTGGGATGCTCGGTCGAGATAGCTGACTGTCCCCACCGAGGAAACCTGGGGATAACCTGAGCAGAGGAACGTGTGGAGTTATCTATACCTGCTCGCCCTCCACACTGGGATGCTCGGTCGAGATAGCTGACTGTCCCCACCGAGGAAACCTGGGGATAACCTGAGCAGAGGAACGTGTGGAGTTATCTATACCTGCTCGCCCTCCACACTGGGAAGCTCGGTCGAGATAGCTGACTGTCCCCACCGAGGAAACCTGAGGATAACCTGAGCGTTAATTTGCTCCATTCCACGAACCACGTCATCCTCAACCTTTACTTCCTGGGATAAAGATTAACGGATTTTTATTTATGCTCGGAGCAATCTTACAGCTGTTTGGAGTTTTAAAATCTTTACATAACAAAGATTGCTGTAGCGCGTTGTGTAATTCCCTAGTAATGATATTTTTGGGTAACGAAATAATCTCTTGAAGTATTAGTTTTACATTCTTTGTAGCTTATACACATATGACTATGTCCAGTAAGCCCAGGCTGGCAGGTTGTTACCAATAGTCCTGAGGTTCTATCCCCAGAATGCTATCTTCGCGTTGAATGGTTCAAGAATACAAACCACACGCCATCCGGGGGAACTACTTATACTGCGACATTCAAAATAATACGTAATCTCCATGAAGACAACCAGCTAATTAGGGGTGGTCGGGGGTTGGTGGTTCCAACACCACCAATGCAAGAGTGGCAAAAGTGCCATGTGGTGCAATGGGTTAATTGTTTAATCGCAATTGATCATTCAAAAAGGATAATTACAATTGATTAACCGAAAGGTTTAATCGACTAATCGGAATTTATGAACTGAAAGGGTTAAGAAATTGCATGTAAAGGGTTAACAAGTGTGTAAAAGTAATTGTTTATGTATAATTGTTTACTGTACAAATAGAAGGAAAGGGAAGCGTTAGGTTCTGTTACATGAGGGGAGCAGTATAGGACCCATCGAAGTCTTTCTGTCCACTGAGATCTGAGGGGTGTGAGTAGTATATATATATATATATATATATATATATATATATATATATATATATATATATATATAAAGAGTCATAAAGGTAGTTTTCCAAGAATAAACTGCGGAGTCTGAGGTTGGACTCAGCTCGGAAAATGGAGGAGTGAAGGGAGGGGAGCGATGAGCAGGACATGGGCAGAGCTGCGAAGGTAAGGATGATAATGTATTCACTCCTCGTGAGAGATTTCTATCACCAGTTATATTGATGAAAGGGGTTAAAATGACTGCATGTAGGTACACGTGCGGTCCCAAATGTTTATTTCCATGTACTTGTCTTTTAATGTTTTCGTGTGTAATTCATGCCAAATAAGCAACTTAAAGGAATATGCCCACAATAGTTTCCCAAATAAACATTGTCATATTAATTACTGTCTTCAGTATATTTATGCGGGCGTAGTAAGCAAATAGTTAAAAAAAAAAACAGATGAGTGTCGGCCCTCAAACCCTTATATTCTCCTTGAAAAAGAAGGTTGCCTTTACAACTTAAGGCAGAAATATTTTGATAGCAAGAAGAGTGAATTAGCGAAACAACAAAGAAAAATTCGTTAAATTTACACCTTTAATTTATATATATAAGTATTTCTTAAATTCTGATTCAGAATATTAAATTTACATATACTCATAAAATAAAACATAAGAACACAAACAGATCACAGTGTCTTGTAAAAGATTATTACAGGAAGAACATTATCAACTATGACTAAATAGGTGATTCTCAGAAGTCCCTACAAAACATTTTGACCACATTGTCCATTATTAGTAAATTGTTACTTTATAGTGATCGCGTGGAATCGTAGCGATTGTTCAGGATCAATGATTAGTTAAAATATCGTGACATTTTGTAAAATCGCTTTCAGATCTGTCTCTTGGCTTCTTAGCTGGCATGGAGAGATGCAAGCAGGTCTATTCATGTATATGCTGTTTTACTTTCATTAACGCTTTGCAGGCAGTCGGTTAGCAGTAAGAAAAAGGAGTCATTTATTCCTTACGGGTGGGCGAATCATAGGTACTTGCCTCATGTATGCTAAACCAGAAAATGATATAATCCCCTCCCCTTTTTTTCGCTATAGCTTTACTCTTCTCGGAATCTTCAGTGAAATATTCTCATAAGTGCAGTCAATAGGACAAAAAAACACAACACATTCATGACAGGGAACTAATTGTATTAATATATTCTGGCGGCTTTCAGCTACCCATATTTTGATCAGTTAATTAAATTAAATGACAATTGCTTCCTTAACACAATTTAATTGCAATAAAATTCAACAGTACCAAAAAAAGATGTTATCCCTCAGCGTGTACGGTATAAACCGACTTCCAATATCTTCACTTCAAAACTGGCATAATTAATGCCAAATATTCCATGAGTGCCATAATTTTATATTTTCATACTACTTTGCCTACCAATTTATAACAGTTGTTATGACAAATGTGCGATATCTTTAGTGGGCCAAATTAAATTTGCATTATCTTCTTTGCGATGAATTCCCAGGCTCTGCTTTTGCAGTGGACCATTACTAACACCAACTGCCCTACTTCCAGCTCTTTCTTGTGAGACTGCTTCGTGTATTTGCTACAGTGCTCGGCTGTTAAGATTTGTCTCTTTTAGGAAATTATAAAATTTCTTTCTTCCATTCGTCAAGCTCTTTCTCCGAGTCTTTGGTCAAATCGGGGGGCACCGGGAATTCGGATGAATCAAAAGTTTAGATCGCTGTCTGGTAAGTACCTCCTGGATCCCACAGCGTCTTCTTCTAAGGGTAGTTTTATAATGACTGTTTGTTGTTTCTATGCCTTCGTCTGTGTAGTGAACGTGATGTATGCAATTTAGTATTATTTCTCTATGGTTCCTGTACTGTTTACTATCTTTTCGCCTATGTGAACGTGCTATCAAAATCATTCAGTTCTGACCGAACGTGAGTCGGCAGGGAACTAACAGTGCTGCTTTCTGGCAATGAGCCTTGACTTGCATTATCCAAACTCAGATTTAGGTTTGACGTTTTCATACTTTCAATCTTCTCTTCCTCATGAGGTGTCTGTTCGTCCACCTGGTTAAAATAATTCTCATTTTATTCTGTTTGAATGTGTACAGACATCTATCTTCTAATTCCATAGAACTAGTGTTGTCCACAGATCGCTGTTCTAGTGTCGTGACAAGCTGTTCGCACTCGTTTATTTAAATAGCGTACCGCTCGTTCACTAATTCCAGTTCAGCTCTGTTAGCTGCGATTTCCCTACGCAACACCGCTGGCATCTGTTCCATTTGGTCGTTCGCATTTTCCAGTTCCGATTGAACCTGCGAAATTTGCGCCGATAATGTTTTGTCGAGTTGTGAAGATTTACTACCAATATATGATTGCATTTATTCTCGCTGTTCTGTCACCACTTGTTGGAACTTTTCTCCTTGTTCTTGGGACTTCCTTTCTAACTATTCTTGTGAATGTCTTTCTGACTGTTCTTCTATTCTCAGCTCAATCTGTTTCAACTGCTCTTGTGATTACCTGGCCTGTTATTTTATTAAAGAAGCAGTTTGATGCATCTAAGAACAGTCTGGTAGATAACTATGTATAATTGGCTGCTCTATTGGTGCTACGGTGTCAGTCATTTAATTTACAAGAGCGGTATCAAAGTTCTCCAATGTTAGCAAGTCGGTTTATTCGCTTGTACCTGACATGGTGTTAGAGGTGGTATACTAGAAGTTTTTTTAATAAGTTAGAAGAGTATTACGTAGATAATATGGGGTCCTTGACTCACGATTTATAGACAACAGTGCAACTATTAGTGTGAACTATTTGTTGCCTCCACGATGTTGGGTGAAATATTAATATGCAACTCTTTATTTGATAATACATAAAACGATGTAGCATGCATAAAGGTGATACCACACATAGATAATATATGATGTTAGTTTTAGATTGTCTCAGCTAACTTCTAAGTTAAAATTTGAGTCTTATTCCTTTTAACTTACCAATTCGCTGATAGAGCTGATTATCACCAATCGAAGAAATAACATGGAACATTATATATGACACTACCACAGAACATACAAAAGCGATTTACTTTACAAAAAATTATGAGAGATAAAAAATTGCAGCTATAATAATGCCAAAAATTTTAATATATAATAAATTAAAATTTGATAGCAATAGGAACATCAGGCTATATGGTTAGAATACTAGCCATGATAAACCTAGAACACAGTAACAACTATTGAGTGACAAATCAAATATTTAAATTTAAATTTATAGGTCGACGCCAGCTATTTATTCAGAATTACTTCTCTATTGTTACTTGCATGTAATTCATTCGTGTCAATAAACAAAACTGCACCTTGCACACTATTAGAAATTCTACTCCGACTTATTTGGATATCTGTCGAAACGGAAAATTTTAAAACTGTTCCCTGGAGTTGAATTCGGGTAGATCTCCACGGCTGACTTATCCAATAACTGTAGAAAAACGACGCAGTTGGAGACGGTTCTCTGGAGTCGAACTAAAGTAAACCACTTCAGCTGTAGTCTGTGTTGTTATACTGTAGCTGTTTACTTATTCAAAGTTCAAGGGCGTTATGTGAGCTTCTGTGTCCCATGCCCACGTTATTATTCTTCCTACACCGAAGATGAACTTCAACTATGTAAATTATCCAAGGAGTCGTTCAACTGAGACTTTTTCAGCTCTTGATATTACTATAACATTATTCTTGCTTCGTTTCGACATAGCATATGCATCGCAAAATCATGTTCAGATTGAATTGTTATCAAATTGTAGTTGAGTTAACGTCTGCAAACTGACCCAATCCTAACACAAAATCAAACTTCTCGATTAATTTCAGTTTGTTTAGCTCATACAAAACTTCTCGAATAAATTAACATTTGGTACGCAATTATTTCAAAATTAAAATTTTGGATTGGCTAGCTAGTATCGCCTGATATTACACAAAGAAAAACCAGCAGATCTTCTATAAGAGAAAATAAAATTACCTCAACTATTAAACACAATTACATCACACCTCTCTGGTGTGTAAACAATGCCTCAATATCAATACTAGAAAGAATATCAATTCACATGCAGCACAATTGTCAAAAGAAATAAATAACTTGCACATATTAAAATGAGTGCATGTACTAATATCCAACATATTAAATATAATGAAGTTTGAACTTGATTTCATAAATGCCTCAAAATGATCACACAATGTAAAATATAAATGTTACAGTTTTCTAACAGGAAAGTATTGATCA
The DNA here is from genome assembly GCA_029891345.1 of Dryococelus australis. NCBI lineage: Eukaryota > Metazoa > Arthropoda > Insecta > Phasmatodea > Phasmatidae > Dryococelus > Dryococelus australis. The sequence goes on along the minus strand of CM057003.1, from coordinate 119,891,977 downwards.
ATATTTGAAAATAAGGCAGTTTCTGTTAAGATACTACACAGGGTGTGTTTTTTATTGTGTCCTGCGCAATTGTTGGGAAACAAATGTAGCTCTGTAATTTCAGAAGGAATGTCTAGCAAGGAGTCATACAAGAATGAACGGAACTCGCTAAACACATTATTCGCAACACCCACATAATAAATTAATATTTTCACTTTGATTGTTTTGTAATTATGAATGCAAAATAAAAGTTATTTTCTACAGGAATAACCGGTACTTACAAAGTTACAAAATTGTTATTTCTTATTTCCTAATTGAATACATTGTAGTAAAGTGCATACGAAACAAAAATGGCATAACTTGAATTGTGTAGCATTCCCTGCAAAGAATAACAAATCTTAACAAATGTTTATGGCAATATTGAACAATAATTTTATTTATCATAACTATCATCTACAGAAAAGCTTAATTTATAGTGTTTTGATTATAGAAATACGGAAAAATATTAACTAACATAATTCTAACCGCATCTTTCATAAGCGCAGGTTAAAATATTATAATGTGTAGTGTTAATTTAGCCTGAAGGTTCTTACTAAGCAAACTGTATAAGGACAAATAGTAAACCTGCAATAAAAATGAAATTATCTCGGCTCACTGCTACTATGAAACCAACATAATCTAAATATGAACTGGAATTGAAACTTTTTTTTGGTCAAATACACTTTACATTCAATTAAGTTGGTACACGAATGATAATGTGTCTGGCAAGAGCGACCGAACGTCATTTATATGACTTAAATATCTAACTAAACAAATTAAACTCTTCTAATTACATTTTCGCATGGGTCGGCCAAAATTGTTTTTAAGGAGAATGCAAATAAATTATAACAATTTGATTTGCTACAATAGAAACGCCATAGCAAATATTCATATATTAAGAAAAAACCCCCTTATTAAAAACGTAAAATGATGCTACGCCTACACGATACGCAATTCACTAAGAATCATTATTATGAAAATAAATAAGCACAGCCGGCTCCGTCATTATGTTAGTTTATAGTTAGTTTCATTTCAACTTACCACTGTGAAAAGTAATATGGGTATACAGAAAATAATATTTAGAGTAAATTTATGGTGTACCTAGAACTAAATAATTTTTAATGCCTGCGTTAATTCTCTCTATAAAGAAAGAGGCGTAGCCTGAAAGAATAATGTTCACAAAATAAGTGGTAACGAAATGACACAGAAGGGACACATGTTAATTATTTGCATATGGCTTTCCTGGCATTAATTAGTCCGTTGTCGTTTTTCACACGTTGCTTGTGTGTTCAATTCCTGTTTTTCCTTCTATTCAATGTAAATTATAGTGTGTCTATCATGTGATCCGATGTGCTCTTCTGATTCGTCAATAAACACAGCATCTTTTGAGGGATACGTGTTTGAAATATATGGACATGTACAGCAACACATAAATAAGTATCGAAAATATCAGCCCCATAACCATTAATTATATATATATCCCTTTTAAGAAATAGAACTATTACTGGCATAATATTTCTTACGAAAATTCACAAACATTTAAAACACTCTATTTGCAACATGTTATATTTCCAGATAGAAACTCATCCAGAATCGGCATATATGTCCAGACAACTATTGTAACCTCTCACAACAGCGCTATTTCAAAGTGTTCTACAATGTCTTATCGAATTAGGCAATACCCATGTTTACTGTCTCTGAAAATATGTATACTAGGCTTTAAAAACACTACATTTAGTGTATCTAACAGGAAAAATACTTCAATATTTTACGCAAGGAATTCACGTTCATACATTCGTGGTTTGGTTGCTGGCCGACAATTTTAGGAACTAATAGTGTTGACCTTTTGGCTGTTACATTTCATTTGGCTACAAGTAATGCTATATTTAAAACTGTCAGCAATTCCAAGTAACGTTGTAGGATGGTTTATCAATGCTACTGGATGAGGCGCCACTGTAAATGCTGGGGCTACAACACGATGGAGCTGCAGGACACTTTGATAAGAAAGTGCGGAGCATCCCAGATACCGCGCATACAAATCGATGACATTTGCAAATGAAGTATGTTCCATAGATATAGCTGATGCCAGGTCTTACATTTCTTGTTATATTTAGCTTGGAAAACAATGAATAACATGATTTCCGACACTCCAGTAACGTCTAATAAATACTTGATCTCACAAACTTACGACACGACTATAGTACTAAGCCACATTACATTGGTTTTTCTTTAAAAGAAAATCTTTACGCCTATGATATACATACAAAATTTATTACGAGGTCCACTGAAATGTCTTGGAATTGAAATACCCTTTCGCATGTAATGATAAAGCAGTCATTATTTGCAAAGGTGTGATGACTATGAGGTAATGTACCACAAAAAATGTAATCGCACTATTATAGTTTCATTCATGTTATACCCACTTTACAGGCAGTTATATAAAGCTACACGTAAATTCCTTCAAACATGGCGGGACAAAAATGTTGGCTTTTGTTGCGAGAGATGTTCTCATCTGATGTACAGAGCCTCGCACCGGCTTAATAAAACATATGAGAACCTGGAAAAGCAGACAAATTTCTTAATTTCCTGTAGCAGTACAAACAGGCACATAACATTTATTTTGTTCAGTCCTTTTGTGTTTCCGTGGACGCTGGTGCACTGAATGATAGTGTACGAACCACTAAAGCATTTTCTGCTGTTTGCCTAAATGTTAATACTACATGTGCCAGAAATGACTACTATGAAGTGAAATGAGCACTACAAAGAGATATTTGCAAGCTGCTAGCTACCTGAACTGAAAGGCATGCTGTGGCTATTCCCTTGTTCCCTTTGAGAAGCATGCTTCGTTCGTACATAACACCCAATTCCCCAGACTGCATTTTAATGAAAGAAAATTTGCATTTTTATGCTTTGCTACACATTATATATTCCCGCAGTGGAATTACTCACAACAATATGTACATAAAAAAGCGCTCGTTTCGTTATGACGAATCGAAATTGGTTTACACGTTTGATTATCCACCGAAAAATTGAAAATTTGCATATTTCGTTGATAGACATCCTGCATCAAATAAACTTCTTCTTCGTGCATTTCCAGAGCTTGTTCCGTAAATTATAAAATCCATCTCTGTAACTGAAATAAACATAATTTAATGATGAATTAAATTATAATAGTCCCTAATCGACTGAAGATGTCATAATATGTAAAAGGAAAAAAAATAAATTATTATATTCAATATTAAATACAACAAATGAAATTTTAGAAAATCTAAACATTTTATTTAATACATTTGTATAATTATGGCATTTACGTTCAATTTCAACATAAATTTATGATACAATAATTTATAAGAAAATGGTTCCCATATATGACGGGGAAAATCAAAGAACGTCTCAACAAAGGACAGGTATTTTATGTGTCTCCATGAATAGAGTTGTTGTTTTGATTTCAATTAAAGGAAAAAAATTTTATGGTTAATATATTCTATAGGGACCAATATTTATGAGAATTCTAAAATGTGCAGCTAAATAAATTTCTTTATGTGTCTGGAAATAGGGGAGTAAAAATATTTTTCACTTGTGCTCGTAAAAAATCTCTAAGAAAGCTTTGCTATGTATCCAAAAGTACTCAGTCCCGCAGATGAGTAAAATGATTATGGCGGATTTGTGATATCGGGACCTAGGACCACAGCTCGGAGCTATTCATTCTTTGTCATTCCGGTCGGCCGGCGATCACCTTGTCCGCCATGTTGGAAGTCCGTGAACTCGACCCAGTCCTTTGAACTTGATCCCGATTGCCTTTAACATTGAAAACACAAAAACAAAAAAAATACTAAAAGTCTATAAAAATTATTTAAATATTTTTAGAAATATTAATTAATAAAAAATATTTATATTAATAAAAGATGTTAAAAATCTAATTTGTCCACAGGTAACTCGCAGAACCATGCCAGGCTGACGACTGATACACTAACCACCGCCATCACAAACCCTCTACACATTCCAATATATTATCTAGGGGTTAGCTTCTGACCGTGTTTTCAGAATGGTCACATGCCTACAATAGATACAATGTTGCACATTTTTGTTATCATACAAAGATTGAAAAAAAAATTACGAGGAATTAAATCAACATTGGATATATTTCAATCCATTAAGCCACTGCGGCCCCACTTGATACAGTTCAATCCATTAAGCCACTGCGGCCCCACTTGATGCAGTTCTATCCACTAAGCCCTGTGGTCTCACTTGATACAGTTCTATCCACTAAGCCCTGTGGCCCCACTTGGGATCGCTCTAGCCACTGGGCCACTAAGCGCCACGCGATGTGAAATTAACTGAACATTGAAGCGAGACATTTAGAGTAAAAATAAATGGTATTCCATTACCTTCATATCTCTGTGCTATTATCTATATGCATTAACACAAGACTTTAATAGGAAAAAGTAATTAAAGAATTAGTTTTACGATCAAAAGTCATGATTACGTAATCTGGTCTTGCTGAAATTCTATCTTCACCTGTATTAGACCCTTAGGATTTAGCTCTGCAAAATTTGAATAACTTCTGTTGCGTTTCAAGGGACTTAGAAGTATTAAAGATGGGCAAACAGAGATCGTCTCCTTGTATGGTAGGATTGCACAACCAATTACTCTTCTTCATTCGACCAAGAGGTAATATTCGCTCCACCCCCACCCATGATTCTCATTAGTTAATTGCCCTCCGTCTGCCTCCCAACACTTGTTCCTCATTGGCCAATTGCTCGTATGTTTTCGGAAACCTTCGTTCTTCTAATTAGTCTACAGGCCTCCACCCGCACCAATATATTTAACTAGGCGTAGACCCGTGACTGTTTTCAGTATTGTAACATGCATAGATTAATTGCGATGTTGCGAATTGTTGCTATCATACAAAGAGTAAAAAAAATATTGCATAGAAATATATAGGTATGTATTAAATTATGTGAAATTAACTCAACATTGGAGCGACTGCTGCCCAATTATATATTATTCTATCATCTGAGCCAAAAAGGCTCCATTTGGAATCGCTCTAACTACTGGGCCACCATGGCCCCACTTTGTATAGTTCTATCCACTACGCCACTGCGGCCCCACTTGTTAGGGTTGTATCCACTGAGCCACTAAGGGCTGACTTGGAATCGCTGTAGCCACTTCACCACTAAGGCCTCACATTATGTGAAATTAACTCAACATTGGAGCGAGACATTTAGAGTAAGAAAACGATATTCCATTACCTTCATATCTCTATGCAGTAATCTGTCTGCATTGATACAAATATTTCGTAGGGAAAAGTAATAAAAAAATTATTTTTCAGACTCAAAAGTCATGATTGCGTAATCTGATCATGCTGAAATTCGAACTTGACCTGTAACAGCAGTGGTCTTTATGAGCGCGGCAGGAAACTTCATGTCATTAATATCCTCATTCCCCAGAAAGAGGCCAAATAATGAGATCCTCCACTTTTCGCAACCTGGAACTACAGCTGAGTATTATGAGAGTGGCTGGATGCAAAAATAAATTTTTGTTGCTTTGTTTAATAGGTTTGTTTAATCCTACAACAGTCAAGCCAGTCCTTTTTATACTTGATGGACAAGCAACACACACAAAAAGTCTGGGTTTGGTTTTGCTAGCTCCTAAACATCATTTTGTGTTCATATGCTTCCTGCCTCATTGTTCGCATCGCATGCAACCCTAGGACGTTGTGTTAATGGTGTTTGTGAGCCAGTATTACACCAAGGAGGTTGTTAAGTGGCTACTGCAGGTCGCTGGTCGTTCTGTCTCTGAGAAGAAAGTTGCTGAGCTCTATGGAAAATCTTTCATGAGAGCTGCTTGAATGCAAACTAATGTCAATGTATTTAGGAAAAGGATTCGATCCGAACATAGGCTATTCAGAGACTACCTTTATGAACCATCACAACAGAAATACCTGCTCAGGCACAAGTTAAGATTCAAGAACATAATAAATCTTTTTGCCAAGGTGTACGAATGTAGGGTGGCGAACAACCACAACAGGCACGAGTCACACTATATTGATCACCACAAGAAAACAATATCGAGCTTCAGCACCCCATCTCCAGATGACGTGGTGAAAACTCTCCATTCTGAAAAGAAAACACTACGAAATATCGCAGAAGTGGTAAACCACCGGTATTGACCTCTACACCCTATAAGGATGAACGAACTGCAGCTGAGTCAGTGAAACTTATCAGATCCAAGGTATGCCAGAAGAGGCCTCTAATTCAAGGAAAATCTTCCAATGTTTCAACGAAATAGCAGAAAATGCCATGTAGACTGTTTGGTGAATCAAATTTGTTGTCAAATACACATGACTCAACTTAAAGCTCTGATGAAGATTGTGATGACGCTTCATGTATGTACTGCAACGATCTATATTCAAGATCTGTAGCCAAAGAAGTCTGGATCCAGTGGGTACAGGGAAAAAACTGGGCGCATGACCTTTTGGGTGGAGCCGATGAACTGGATGACGTTTTTAGCGTTGACTATTGTAAGTAGGGCTACAAATTTTTTTTTCAACAACCCAACTATTTATTTTGAATGTTTGAAGCAGACGCCCAGTCTATTGTCTGAAACAATTGGCAAATTTGATAAAATATTTCGGATTTATTTATTTATTTCTGTGTTTGTAGATTATTATACATGTTTCAATGTTTTTGAACTAATTTTCTTGTCAAAATGTCTCTCTTTGTATTATACTCCATGTTATAAATGTGGCTTTACCTGCAAAAACACATGGGAAACCTGTTATTAGCACATGTAAGCATCCAATGTAATTCATCATTAATTTTTATGGCTAACCCATTTGATCAAACCGGTTGGACAAAATGGGGAAAGATACCTTATCCTTTAAAATGCAATATTCCAAAAAATAATAATAAAGATAAAATATACTTTCAATTGTGTTATATAGTAGTGATAGAAATGAATTGTGTATTGTGTAAAGTACACCAATGCCACTTTTTTAGTTTATTCACCAGAGTACATCAAATTACAACCTCCCCGTTTTGTCCAATTTTCCGCTATGTATTTTAATAAGTAGTGGTGGTTTATGGTATTTCGGGAAACCTTCATGGCTAAATTTAATTTTAAGGGTAACAGTGTCAGGCATTAGGTGCCAATATGTTTTTTATGCTTAATGGAAGCAGAATTAAGCATAAATGGGGGATTGTTTATTATTTGTATTTGTTAACTTCTATCCGAGCTTCTGTATTCCATTTTATGAGTTTTATGTTACAGGCACAAGACTTGCTAAATTAATTCTATGCTATGAAAAAGGTTGAAACGCACTGAAATTGAGTGCCGGGAACATTATATCGCGTACACACAAAGAAAGCGAGAAGATAGGAACAACACCGATATTGTCCTCACCAACAAAGACGAAAATATTACCCAAAAGTATCAGCCCATGTTCAGCGGATGACGGGTATTTTGGATAGTTTCTGTTTTCTGAAAGATAATAACAAAGTGAAGCATAGGAATATAATTTTTTAGTAAACAGTAAATGGGTAAAGTTAGCGATAAACATTCTAAGGTGGATGAAATAAACGAGGTGACCTCTCGTTTTCATATGTGAGATAGGTGACCTTAACCATATTTGGCTCATTCAACAGTCACGTAAGTCAATATAACTGACAAATTATTGAAAATGCCATTTTTTCTTTCATTATCTATTTAGTGACATTATCCACTGCTTCATCAACTACATTATTCGCTGTTTTTCAATTATATAATTTCTGTTTGATGGAACAGTTAAACAACATGAATCGAATGAAATAACGTGTAACTAATAAATCTCATTAAATTATTATTTTTAATTAACTCCTTCTTTAATGATATCATTTTATCAGGCAACATTTAAATTCAGTCAACCATTGCGTTTTTACGATTTTCATTTCATTTTCATGTAATCATTTTATCGTACGGCTTGAAGGTTTAACCTGCTTTTATTTGGTGAAGTGAGTTAATTATTATGTACTGTTACGATAACACACAAGAAGTGAGGCTGTGTAAGGTAGAAATGAGGCAAATGACTCTTGTTAATACAATCTCCACAAACAACTGGGAGTGTAATGCAATGACTGAAAATACGGTAATCTGCAGAAGAACATATAACATCTGGGTCTAGAAGACATACTGGGGTGGGGGCAATTTCATCGACATCGAACAGCAGTAACCCCGCTCAGGCTACAAGGAAGAGCCAATATGAATCAAGGATATTGGAGAAGATGGGTGTGAACCAGAAGTGTGGTGGACACGGCGGCTAAGGGCCAGGGTCGGCGAGTCGGCCAGCATCGGTCCTCCTGGAACGGCGGTGTCTGAGCGGTGATTGGGGGTAAGTTTCTTGCGCTAGGGTGAGACAGCGAGCCTAGGCCCCTTATATATATATATATGTCCTCCCATAAGAGATTATCCTTCTAAACTACCTCGCTTCCCAACACCGATAACAATATAACGATTGCATTAATGTAAGTTGATTAAGGAGAGGTCCTACTGAATTAATAAATTTTGCTTCATTAATTGTACCCTGACTTCCCTTCATGAACTACATGAACTATATTATTTTTAAGGAAGTATAACATTATAAGGAAGTATAACTTCGTCTTGCATCAGTACTAAACCATACACCACCATAACCCCCCCCCCCCCTTTTTAAATAAATTCACCAACCACCATTACCGCATGCCATTCCGAAAATTAATACCTTCACTAACACAGTGCTCTCCAAACCCACATCATTGGGGCTTTGCTTATTTTTCAAAAGTAGTTTTAGGGAGATTAATTCTAATCAAAGTGCTTTGTTGTTATACTTTTGATATTCAAACGTTTCACCCCACTTATAACTCATATATTCTTGAAACATCTTTTAAATAATTAAGTAAATCAATAAATATGTCTCAGTTCAATGGAGTAACGACACAATTTAACTGGAAAATTTAAATACTTCATTGACTTTGTATCTGTCAGTCCTGGGCACGCACTTAAATAACCCGAGCATCGTTCATGAAAAACTAACAGAAAGTACACACAATAATAGACCTTTAACTAGAGGATATTTAAAATATTTACTGACTACATCAACATTTCAGCCTACATTACATGAAGACGAATATGAATATCTATAGCAATGCTCCCAGACAATTAGTAACTCTTATTAGATGAAATAACTCAAACAGAATTACATTCGAGTGAAAATCCTATACAACATAATCGAAAAAACGATATGGAAGTAATGGTGACTACACAACCCATTAATGTAGTGTTGCAAATGTCAATAAATATAGAAATATTATCATGGGAGTTCAGAGCAGGATGTAATAGAAAATTTAAAAAAATTTAGGGAAATTAATGATTAAAATGAGACTATTAAAATAAAGAGGTTACACTTCCACTTAGGGAGACAAGCAGAAATAGTACATCACAACATAATTGCGACAGCTTAACAACAACTTACTTGTATTTATATTGTGTAGAAGGTTACACAAGTCTTTGCTACATATGTAAATACGTATAGTAAATGAAACAGCTCTCCTCAAAAAGACAAGAACCAGGCGAATCGGCTATATTGCACGCTCAAGAAATATTTTATTTAGTTCAAAATATAGAACCAACAATTGCAAAGGAGGAAATATTGGCGACACACTAATATTCTCTCTCACCATCGTTTGTTGATGACCTCAGTGTAATGACTAACCCATAATTAGTAGTTGCGCAAAACAATAACAAATAGCCTAAATCAGGAATGTTGAAAAACAAACAAAATTTAGAAAACAAGCCAAAAATCATCTCCCCTGATATACATAAAGAGATGCAAGAAATGAAGAAGGAAATCCAGAAACTGACATTAAAAGAAACAGAATGTCAGACAGACAACACAAAACCACAGAGCAATAAAAGGTTATTTCAACATCATCACGAAATTAAGCATAAAGATTAAATAAAATAAACTATACCAAAACAAATTTCCACCTTCAGAACACATTCCGCCATCACCCTTATCAACAAGTCTACAGTAACTGTTATGTCACACAAGGACAATGTTTTAGGCCAATAAAACACATAATGCAGAAAGGAACATATCATCTTTATGTCATGTACAACAATTTACATTTCCCAACACTTATATGACACAAGTGGGTTACATGGAACACCATATCCAATTTATCCACCTCCCAACAACCAAATATTAAAAAACACTCAACATATTCAAAAAACTTGTTTTACATGGTGTAGAAACCTCCCATTCACCCTGGCAAAGCAAATTTTAAATAAAGGGATGTTAACATCCTGCATATAGAGTAATAATGGCCGGAAACTGTAGGCCACTTGTTGTAGATGGTTATTACAAATTGTATACTAATCATTACATACACTACACAGAAGAGCATGTCAATAGGTGGCAAAATAAATATAATCAAAATAGGACAACTATAATGAAAAATATTACAGCTGTTGGTTGAAGAGGCACATTGGGAAAACGAAAAACAATAATTTCAACTAGGAGTATGACACGAACACCACTGAATTAAAAACTGTAATGTTTCACTAAACATCGACTAAGATAATACAGCAAAAGAAATTATAATAGATTGTAAATCCCAATCTGCAATCACATTTGCACTGTGTTTCTATGAAGTTCATAATGCCAAAAACTATTAAATTTTCCCAACAAAAACACTTCATGACACACTGATATTTCAGAAAGCTTCAAACTATTTAAAGTAAACATGCAAGACAAGACTTCAAAAGAAGGGTTGCAACAGGAATGGAAATCTTCAGCGACGTAGAATCAGATACACGAAACACAACAGAGAACAAGCACGATAGAAGAGTAAGAAGTCTTTTGAAGAATAAAATAAAAATAGCATTAATATTATGGCACTCACAGATGACATATTGTCTACACCAATAATCACTGTTCAAAGCAATAAACAACAGTTTATTGCACTTCTAAAAACACGATGCACAAATCCTGCAGAGCATATAAACCAGCACACAAGCAGAAACTGGAACCTGCAGATATAATATAAATCTTATGGGAGCAACTGCAAAATGATCATCGCCCAAAATTTTACAAGACAATGACTATTCATATTTCAGAATAAATATTCAAATATGACTTGCTAGTCATAGGAAATTAACCAACTGACATCATCTTAGGGTGCGACTTTACATTTTAAAACAGAAGAACAAGCTTTAGCAATGAAAAATAATAATCCAGCTTTACCACCAGAACAGAAATTACAAATTCGAAAGCTACTGAAACAATACGAATAAAGATTAGCAAACAAACTAACATCTCACAGAAATGAAAAGTAAAATATGAAATAAATAATGAACCTAATACAGAAAAACCAATACATCGCAAACCGTATAGACATGCTACAAAAATAAAGGTGACTATAAAGGAACAAATTCAACAAATGTTAAGCGCAAAAACCATGGAGCCTTCCACGAGTAAATAGGCAGCTCCTAGCCTTGTTATACCAAAGAAATATGGCATGGCAGTATTGGTTTTCAGTGATTTCTGTACTTTGAACAAATAAAACAAGGAAATTACGCACCGCACCAAACAGACAATATATTTCAAGTAATACTAAACACATAATTTATTACCAGCATTAGTATATTCAGCAGATTCTATGCAATTGCTATCAAAAAGGAATATAGACATAAATTAGCCTTCAGCGTAAACCAAAAAGGATTATTCCCCTATTGCTGCATGCCGATGGGAATGTCCTGTAGACAACGACTTTTTCAAAATTTTGTAGAAATCCTTATAAGAGACCTACGTTATAACACTGTAGCTTGCTATGCAGATGGCATTTTTCTATTAGGTGATTCAATTGACGAGTACATCAATATATTGAAAAAAGTTTTTAAAAGAATGAAAGACCTTAAAGTTAAAATTAATCCAAAGACATAAGAATTTTCTTAACATCAACTCACAACCTTTGCACAAACACACACCACAAGGTGTATGTCATGATTCAGGGAAAACTAGCAATTTCAATTTCAGAGATGCCACGACCCGAGAACTTAACAGTGATGGTTTCAGACAACACATGCAGAAATTACTTTGTCTATATGTTGGATCAATGTACATGTTAATTGGAAACAAATAGAAACCTGGCCTTGTATGACAGAAAAGGATTAGGTTTCGGTTAGCTCAGTGAAAGATTCATTTACAAAATCAATATATATAATGATTTTCTTCCCATTTAAAAAAGAGTGTTAAAAAACAAAATGAAATTATAAAATGTTTAAAAGTATCTCAAAGCACCTTTAAAAACCTTTATATATTTTATAAATTGCCTCTTTAAATCCATCACAATTACATTCTCTGATTAGGTGAATAATGGCAAAAATGAATTAAAGTTTACATAATTTGTAATAAAATTATGCAGCAAGCCCCCTCCCCCACACACTTTTAATTAGAACCTAGAAGAATTACTCCTGCTCATTTAAAATCCCAGGCATGTCTTCCTGCACAAAGGAAAGACCGGCTTTATAAACAATTCTCAAAAGCTTCCAGATAAATTTAAAACGTTCTTCGCAGTTTCTTAATGCTCCCTGTGTGTCTGGCTTGCCGGCATTTCATTGTCATGGTGGCTTGCAAGGGGAGGATAGGTGACCAGCGAAGGTTTAAAGGAGGTAGCCGGCCACGTGGCATGCACAGTCATCATGCAAGCAACAGTGGTCGAATGGATCCCGTCTCAGCAAAGGTAAGCCATGTCCTCGGCCCTATTGTAGAAACAGCTTTCATAGGAACCGTGAACTTCGGCATAGTTTCAATGTGACAGGACTGTCACAAAACAATTACGCTCATTCCTTGGACTTACGCATTACTTGTGTAAATTTATTCAAAAATACTCATAAATTGCACAAACTATTACAAAATTCACAAAAATGAACACAATTTACTTGGGAAACTCCACAGCAAGCAGAATTTAAAAATTAAAGGCGCCATTACTATGGCTCCTAGATTAGCACATTTCAGAGACGACAGGGAAACAATTGTGGTGTGCGATACAACAGAAACAGTGACCGAAGGAACCCTGCTTCGAAAAGACCCTAATGGAACAAGATATATTATAGCCTATGCATCACGAACATCGGCACAAAGCTAATAAAACTGAAGTGACACAGAGAGGGAGGTAGTAGCTCTGAAGTATTTTTGCCTTCATATCTGACGATTCCTTTATGGCAGAAAATTCATCAGAAACAGATCACACATCTTTAAAATATCTATATTCCATAGCTGAGCACAACACATGCATTAAAAATTTGCAACTGCTCTACCTGATTTTGAATTTGAAACGAAATTCATAAAAGGTAGAACAACAATATTGCTTTCACTCTTTCCCGCTCACCCGAACACAACATGAATATTCAAACCACAATACATAATCAATACCAAATATATATTACTATAAATATTTATAGCACAGCAATCAGTTTGTACGTGGCAGCAGCCCTAAATTTATATAATCCAAAAAAAGAAGATGAAATATCCACAAGCACTTATAAACATATATGTAACAAATGGGATGAATATTTACATTTGCTAACAGTAAACAACACTACTTGAATCAAATAAAAAGAAATGATAAACACCAACTACGGAGCACATACCATATTGGTTAATTTTCCTAAATAGCAGATTATTATCACATTAATATTGAATTAACCCCTAGTGATGAAAAATGGGATTTTTTTGTCAGTCAATGAACCACTATCATCGACAACAATGCTTCCTCAACAAAAATACAATTCCAAAAGTTAAATTTGCTCTCACATAATTACACAAAGCTTCTCCCATTGACAGAAAGAACGCACGATGTATGGAATAAATGCAAATGTCGAGGTTTATTATGAAAAATGACTATCTGCAGGCAAAAAACACCTAACTGTCGTACCCAAGTAATTCATGAAATAATAACTGAACACAGAATGACTCATTATTAGGTGAACGACATTTCGGAAAACTTCAAAAGTTTCCAAAAACGAAGGATTCCTACTTTCGGAAAACAATGGACAAGGATGTTGAAAATTACGTCAAAACATGTAGAATTTGCTAGGAGACAAAATCAGCGAATGTCAACCAACAAGGCCAATTACAACCAATTGATCCCCCACCATAATTCACAATGTGGTCACTCTATACTAAAAGACCACTACCAGAAACAGAATCAGAGAATATGTATGTGCTTGTAATGATGGAATTTGCTACCAAGTACGTAGTCAGTCAAGCCATCCCAAATATAGATGCAGAAGCTTGTGCAGAATTTTTAAACGCCGTTATACTTAGATTTGGTTGTCCCAAATACATTCTGATCGACATGGTAACTTCATTCAATAATGAAATGATCATTAAACTGCTTTTAAATCTTCTAATCAATAGACTAAGAACCACATCGTATAGTCCACAAAAAATGGATTAACCGAAGCACTGCATTATATATATATATATATATATATATATATATATATATATATATATATAATGATAAAATACATTACAACTGTTAACAAGTCATAAAAATTCCTCCAACTTACTAAAAATACACGGGGTAAACACCACCACGCAGCATTCCCAAGTAGTATTAAATCAGTAGCATACCTGCTCCCCCGAGACTGGTTACAAACACTAAGTCAAGCCAATGAAAGCTGAGGGAAAATATTAGAAATAGTCATTTAAGACAAAAAAAATTATTTTGATAGTATATATAAACAAATATCTTACAAACATAGCCAACTCCTCTGGCTTCGTAGATCAATTATAGAACAACGTAGCTACAGATAAAGCTATAGAATTTAAATGCATTGGACTATTCAAAATAATTAAAACCTTAGGTCACAACACGGACTAATATCACCAATACACACTGATAAACATATTGTCGACATAGTAAATACCAGACTGTTGCAACCAGCGAACCTAAGACAACACACCGTTTTCTCCCCCCCCCCCCCCTTGAACCAGGGAATCACAGCTGACAAAACCCCCGATTCCCGACGAACTATTTCACTATCTCCTTTTTCCTCTTCATGACACAGGCGTACCTTAATTTCTATACTCGCATATTCCCAACAACCATATACATTCATACATTAATCCATATAAAATTATGAGTGAAAAGGTACTCACCTATATTTTGTTACAGGTAATTCATCCAACGTAAAATGATGCTGAAGGTCGTATTTCTTATCCTTCATATTATTCCGCCCTATCTAACCAACACTCCTTATGAATACACACTGGCATGTACTGGAAGCCCATTAAGGCAAAAGTCATATACGAATACTCTATAGAATTGATTTACCTAATACCTCTCCAAACTCCCCAACAATCGCGCAACCCAGAAATATGGACACTGCCAATTTATGCACGTGATACCCTACACTTACGTTAAAATGCACAATTAATTTTTAAACATAATAACAGAATTACGGACACATCTCCTTACGGAATTGACAATTACATTAATGTAACAAGTTGTAATATACAAGGCGTAGAATTCCTCGGCGATGCACTAGAACTGTGATGCAAAGCTATTCCTCATAAGCATGTTGATCAACACGTGTCCAATGAAAAAGTATTTCTTTCAGCGAACAACACACATAAGATGTCAACACTTCATAATACCGAGGCATCAATTCCATAATAGAATATGCGGAAGACGCCATTATACAAATTGACAGGAAATTACACAATTTAAGTGAAGCCATTAATAACATTACTGTCTAGCAAAACTCCTAACTTAACTCACGACAGATTACCGAGTTACTCACTTTGGCTGAACAGATGACTTTCACTTCTGTATCAGAACTATGCAGATTCCTATACTGTAACAATAACTATCTACCACAAAATATTATACCATAGGACCATAAGACGTAAGCAAAATCCAAAATACAGTATCAAATAGTAAAATGATGCTATCACTCCCATTAGCTAACAATAATATTTATTTTAATTTACCTATCGCATAGTGTTGCCTCACAAAAACACAAATGGTTCTAAAGTTTCGAGCACCCTTATCCTAAAAAAAAGGGTAACTGGAAATTATGAAAAAGGTTTTCCTATTGCTCTTCAATTAAAAAATCGCTCATGCTATATAATCGAAAATAAATGACTATACTAGCGGATATGAAAATGTACAATACAATCAACATTTCAGTTCCCTCAGAAAATGAAATTAAAATATATCAAATACCAGAAATACTTATTCCCGCCGAAAAAGCAAATTGCATCACGGCAACCATTGAAATATATGTACTGTAGCACCTACTACAAAAAATTTCATTCAAATGCCTGAATAAGAACAAAATTACTAATATACAAATGCAACTACATGTGCACTTCATAGCCAATGCACTCACAGAGTTGTATATTAGTTGCACCAACAATAACATGTAACATGGGAACATTGAAGCATTTTAAATTTTACTTCCATGAGATTGCAAACTACACCATGGATGCAATACTTACATATTGCAAGATTAATATTTGTGACATACGCGCACCTCACAATACAACAGTGCATACGGGTATTCCAATTCATTGGTTGAAATATATTCAATTTCCAATAGAAAAAATTAACACCTACCAATACGTTATTATTACCAACTTTAAACACCTACTCGACACACAATGTAATGCCCGTACCTACATTACAGAAAACACTTCTCCCACTACTATAAATTTTTTCTCGCAACCATAAATACTTCCCCCTTGACTCTTCAATTCTATTAACTACTCGGAGTTCTCGTACATAAGCATTTCAATATAAGCCGTACTATATTCTTCCATCGTATTCCTCTATATACATGTGGTACAAATCACGGTGATATTACGGAGTAACTGACGCCAGTGTTCCTACCTTGTGAGCCACCAATTTCGGCCAGTTCCCTTTTACCAGGAAACACGGCCAAATACCACGGGCGATCAACGGATGCAATGAGAAGATACCAACGGTTAGGCGGCGGAGTTCCACAATCACTGTGTTTGAAGACAACAGATAACCGACGATGACCTGTCGCGAGAACGGTGGCAACGACGGGCCCGAACTGGGTTTCGTCTCCACCAGACTAACGATCATAGCACTCCGGGAGAATGTGCACCAGGAGATGTTCCCAGAGTGGTGGGCACAGTCAGCATTGTGCATCACCTCGCCCACGGGTAACTGACCGCGCTCGTGCAGGATGCCAACATGACGGTTTCATTCTCCTTTCACGTCGTCATTGATTTCAACAATTTCCCTCCAGAGAGTTCTCATAACATTCCTTTATTTAGTTTCGTAACACCTCTTTCTACATACCCAGTCTTATCTCTGCCACACATCCTACACGTTCTGCTTATTCCACCCTGATATGACCCTGGGCATATTAACCACTAACGATAGAGTATGAGGCCAGGCAAATACCATTAACATACCATATTTTCTCACTAAGCGTGTTGCCATATATATAGGCCTACCAAATAATTCACCTGAACGTATAACTTAAACGATTATAGTGTGCAAAGACGATATTGCTAGCTTATGATAATTTTAAATTTAGTGAGACTAATGGCTTTCGCCATTATAATGATTGATTAATTTTGTTGTACATTCAAACACAAATCCTGGACAATTACATGTTAGAAAAATGTGAAATTATGTAAGTGATGTAATCATATTATATGTAATAGTGGGCAATTGTTGAAGTTCATAGATAGCCTCAGATTGATGGAGAGTAAAATTTAAACTAAAAGTTCATAAAATTGGTAAAAAGATAAAAATAGCACAACTATTATATCGTGGTTGTAAGCAAAATGAAAGACACTGCAATGGCTAAAGCAGTAAATGTAAACTTGGAAATAGGCCAAATGGACGTGAAAGCAGCCTATCTGAAGAGTTTTCTGGAGGAGGATGCACCAATACTTGAAAAGGTGATGATGAAGATAGAATAAGTAAGTCAAGATATAGTTTCTGGATAGATGAAAGCCTCGTTGCATGGAAGACACAATATCAGAAAACTACTAGCTGATCAACTTGTGAAACTGATTATGCTAGTTTTGTAAGTGGTGCTCAAGAAGTGGTTTGGCTAAAAAAACTTATAAATATAAAACAGGAAAGTTAGTGAGACGATAACAATTTGTGAAGATAATCAGTTAGCAATAGCTAAGAATGTGGAAACAAAAATATCAAAACATATTGATATCAAGTATCATTTTGTTTAGGAACCTATTTCTAACGGGAGAATTCTCATTGAATACATTAACACTAAAAAACCAGTTGCACATATATTTACAATGAGTCAAAATCCTCACAGATTTCTGCGTATTCGAAATTTTCTTGGTATTGCGAGGCTGAAGAAAAAGTGAATTTATGAGGAGTGTTGAAATATGTAACTTCACTTTCTCTATCCACGATACAATAACGACATTATAAACAGTTGGTTGTGTTTTGTATACTATCTTATGATAGCTGTAATAAATAATGTTTCTAGTTAAATCAAAGCAGTTTATAGAAAAATAATGGATGTACGAATTTCAACAATTAGTTTGATGGGTTTTAACTACAGATTTTAAAAAATTGTTATCACTTCAACGATCTTTGTTAGTAAATAATCAGGTTTCTCTGATAATGCCAGTTGAATAACTGGTTGTTTTAGTGCTGAGATATGGGTAATTTTTAACATCAACGTGTCGATGTCGATTTACTTCTTGGAAAATATCGACATCTGCCGACATTCTGAGAGCAGGTTGCACCTGTCGTCGGGAAGGCATCCATTCTGTAATGTAAGTCGTCGCCACAGACCTGTGTTTATTTGTTTTAACAACATACTTCTCTATGGAATCAGTGATTTAAAACATTGCCTCCTCTGTTATGTTGATTATCTATGGCATGATAATGAATAAACAAGGAAACTGTATTATTTAAAATAAAAGAAAAAATTCTATCGGGACAGCTTTCGGATTCAGTATCGGTAGAATAAATTCGAGTAGGTACAGGAAGTGTTTTTTTTAAATTTCTTATTCAGTTTTCTTGAAGGCCCCAGAAGACTTTTTACCACCGCGAGATTTAGTCGGACTTTCGCATGAGTACTAAATTTAATTGTATATGTTTCATTAAGACCTACGAAACTAATATTACGTATAATCAAAATGCTGTCACGTTATACACCAATAATGAATGTATTCCGATTATTTGTTTTAAATTTATATATAATTCCTACAACGTAATTGGGTAGTTGTCTACTGCAACTAATCTAATGTTTGAACTAGCATGATAGCCGTGATTATTAGGTCAGTCTACAGATGGCTCCCAAAGGCGGGACGAACAGTTAGAAGTAACTTAAGCTTCCGATGATTTCCCAGCTGACTTACAGGAGAGTCGTCTTCGTTTTGATTTCCCTTTGGGGACCCAATTACACCACTCCTTGCTCCCTTCTAGAATTCCCTTGCAGAATAACATACTGCGATACACCCGCGGCATCATGTTTCTACTAGATAGCTCTCTCTGTGAACTGAACTAAGTTTGACTGCATTATCCATTTCCAATGCCTTCAGTTTCCTTGTAAACTTCTCTAAATACGCAGTTACATGATGTAAAATAAATCAAAGATATTAATTTTTAATTACACAATTTTGAAACTTTCTTCTGCTGTGAAAATGAAGACAGGACATATCCATGTGTTTATATGATTATATACGTTTTCGTATACCTAAAATTTTATTTCATAAATTTATCTTCTGTTTTGCGTACTTAATTTCGTTTACTGCTGTCAGAGATTAACTTCTATAGTGGTGGTTCAAATTTTACTTCGGTTGTCATCAAACATCTCACTTGTGTATGCTTTAAGAATATTTTTAAGTAAACAGAACATATTAACTCTCATGAGAGACAACATTTTCAACTCTGTTGGAAGTATATACGAATAAATTAAAAATCAATGTACCAGTGTCACATAATTTTAATTAAGGAGTGTTACTTGTTTGGTGGCGAAGTGCGAAATTTGGGCCTCAGTCTAATTTCTTTGATTGCACTATATATTGAGTTTACAGAGGGTTTTGTTATTTTGTAAATTTTCTCGGGAACTAATTGAGAACTGATTGTTCTGTAGTGAAAACAGTATATAAGCATGCATCATGTAAGAATATTTTCACTTATTTGACGGTCTTGTCGGAGGGCAGATCATCACGACTTAAAACATCTAGTGAGAGTGTGTGAGTGAGATTTTGCAATATTATTAAGGAAAGGGCTGGTGAGGATATGTGAACATTGTCAATGCTAACACGCATGCTCTCGGACTCTGGCAGTCCAAGTTACGCATGAGTAGCGAACACACAAACACACACACACACACACACACACACACACACACACAATATATATATATATATATATATATATATATATATATTATATATATTGCAAAACATTTAAGAATATCTCTGCGGCCAGACGACATGAAACTAGTAACACTATATTCAGCACTTCATACAAGATGAATCTATGTGTTAATTGTGGTGTTGTGTATGCGACTGTTCACAACAGGACTTGATCTATATAATAAGGCTGAATTATAAATATTTTTGTTTAATGAGGAATGTCTTTTAGCGTAAAACTATTAATATGTATTTTTCATAAGTAAGAATTAAATAACTTTGATGTGTATGAAAAACTTGTTTTTATAAGATCCCTCTATATATTAAACTTGGGGAAACTAATAAGTCTTTTCTGAGTTAAACGTGTGAATAAGATATTATTTATTTTAGTTTCAAATATATATATATATATATACATATATATATATATATATATATATATATATATATATATATATATATATATATATATATATACATATATATATATATATATATATATATATATATATATATATATATATAGTGCTACTACCCTGAACTGTTACAATAAATATGGCACAATCTCTGACAAATCAAATGTACACAACATGTAACTTCCTAGCATAACATAATAATATGACTGAATGTACAAATTATTACATATATGTATATATATAATAATTTCTATTCATTATTTACTTCCCACGGCTATGGGAGTCTTCCATTTAAAGTGCAAAAGAAATGTCTATATCACATGAAATTATGAAATTAAAATTAAAATCTGCATATTATTCAAAGATATGAAAGAATACTACAAGAAAAATATTCTACCATAAAAGCATTCATAAATAAGAAAAGAACTCCAATTAATTGTCAAGAACACCCTTCGAAAATGCACTACTAATTAGCCTTCGCTAAAGCTTTATGAATAATATTGTGTATGCTGGACTTATCTGTTGATGAGAAAAAAAAAGTAGTCTGCGGTTCTCCTCCTGGGTTCCAATCTGGTATCTCACAACTCCCTGTCGACTGCGTTTCCATGACGGCAGAGATACTTCGACAGCCTTCCTTCATTCACGGTCCTGGAGTCGACCCCCGACTCAACCACTGAAGCGGTGACCGTGTTCCCGAAGGTAGAGCTATTCCTCATGACGTACCTCCTTCAGAAAAAGGAAGATAATGTCTGACCAGAAGTTACTCGGAAAACCAAATGACGAAGAGATACTTCGACAGCCTTCCTTCATTCACGGTCCTGGAGTCGACCCCCGACTCAACCACTGAAGCGGTGACCGTGTTCCCGAAGGTAGAGCTATTCCTCATGACGTACCTCCTTCAGAAAAAGGATGATAATGCCTGACCAGAAGTTACTCGGAAAACCAAATGACGAAGAGATACTTCGACAGCCTTCCTTCATTCACGGTCCTGGAGTCGACCCCCGACTCAACCACTGAAGCGGTGACCGTGTTCCCGAAGGTAGAGCTATTCCTCATGACGTACCTCCATCAGAAAAAGGAAGATAATGCCTGACCAGAAGTTACTCGGAAAACCAAATGACGAAGAGATACTTCGACAGCCTTCCTTCATTCACGGTCCTGGAGTCGACCCCCGACTCAACCACTGAAGCGGTGACCGTGTTCCCGAAGGTAGAGCTATTCCTCATGACGTACCTCCTTCAGAAAAAGGATGATAATGCCTGACCAGAAGTTACTCGGAAAACCAAATGACGAAGAGATACTTCGACAGCCTTCCTTCATTCACGGTCCTGGAGTCGACCCCCGACTCAACCACTGAAGCGGTGACCGTGTTCCCGAAGGTGGAGCTATTCCTCATGACGTACCTCCATCAGAAAAAGGAAGATAATGCCTGACCAGAAGTTACTCGGAAAACCAAATGACGAAGAGATACTTCGACAGCCTTCCTTCATTCACGGTCCTGGAGTCGACCCCCGACTCAACCACTGAAGCGGTGAACGTGTTCCCGAAGGTAGAGCTATTCCTCATGACGTACCTCCTTCAGAAAAAGGAAGATAATGTCTGACCAGAAGTTACTCGGAAAACCAAATGACGAAGAGATACTTCGACAGCCTTCCTTCATTCACGGTCCTGGAGTCGACCCCCGACTCAACCACTGAAGCGGTGACCGTGTTCCCGAAGGTGGAGCTATTCCTCATGACGTACCTCCTTCAGAAAAAGGAAGATAATGCCTGACCAGAAGTTACTCGGAAAACCAAATGACGAAGAGATACTTCGACAGCCTTCCTTCATTCACGGTCCTGGAGTCGACCCCCGACTCAACCACTGAAGCGGTGACCGTGTTCCCGAAGGTGGAGATATTCCTCATGACGTACCTCCTTCAGAAAAAGGATGATAATGCCTGACCAGAAGTTACTCGGAAAACCAAATGACGAAGTTCTCAATCCCTTTGAAAGTTCGTCGTCGACACCTCTGTTACTGACCACTCAATAGTATGCAGTTACTTTCTTCTTTTGCATAATTCTGTTTCTTAATCTTGACTACATTTTATCATAAAAAGAATACTTCTTGAAATTAAACACAAATATTTAATTAACTTCAGAAATAAAATCATTAAATTTGAACATCATACTTATTTCGATTCCATAAACTAATAATTTTTATTACAACCTTAAAACATTCCTAACATTACATAAACAACAGTTTGCAAAACAAAACACTGTCATAGATTAATATAGGGTTAAGTATCACAAATTTATAACTAAGATATCTGTTTAACATTTATATAACTATTTATTTTCCTTTTGAACTAGATATCACATTACATATATGTACCACTTGTGATATTTGAATTACGCTTTTATCATTAATCAAATTGGGAAGAAAATCCAGGTGTTAATATATATATATATATATATATATATATATATATATATATATATATATATAGTAACACCTGGTTTATATATATAAAATACACACGCATATACATATATATGTATATATATATGTGGTGTGTGTGTGCGTGTGTGTCTATTCTAATGGCTGTACCCAATGTCTTGATACACAGAAATATTTTTAAGCTGTGAGGATAAAAGAACATTACATATATGTATATAGATGTATGTATGCAAATATATGTATATAGATGCTTAGCGTAGTTAATGGTTTGTAAATATGTGAAAAATAAATGGTGAATATAAAATAAGTAGTAATCTGTGAATAAAGGAAGAAATATCTCTAATAATTAATGTGAGATGTTTGGAAAACATCTACTTACTTCTACTTACTTGTCTATGATTTGAATATGTATATAAAATTGTTGCATGACGTCAGTAAATTCTTAATTACTATTCATCCTCACTAGCATTCAATTAGTTAGTAGATTGGGTGTATAAGATCGTATCTGTTTGGAAATGAAGTATATCTCTGATGGTATGAAATCGAGTATTGACCACCTATCTACATGCACTACTTATTATTCGAATATCTTAAATTATTTGAGAGAAACAATGGTGAATTCATTACAAATATTTTAGTAAAAACTAAGGGCGGAATAAATATTTGAAACTGACTACTGAATATCTACGATGTAATGGAGCCGGTATACAATTTACTAGAAGCAAGCTACTTGTATTATATGATCTTAGAGTTGTCAGGGATGTAGTTTTAATATATTTCAGAGTACTGTTTGATAGGAATGTTCCGATAGAATAGGTGTTAGGTAACATCAGATTCTCTAATCTGGTCATATAGTGTGTTGTTAATGCTAGTCATAATGAACGGATCGATGGTTTATGTCTTTTCTGTATGTTTGTTAGTTAGTTTTTTCCGATTGTTTGATGAATACGAATTTGCAAATTAATGTTACGGAATGTGCAAATAAGTTGTGTTGTGTGACAAGTTTTGCGATTATTGATGGAAACAATGAACTCTACCGGAATATTCGATTTGCTGGTTTGCGGTTACGGTCTATTAAGATGTGATTTCGATATGTTTGGATCGTTGAGTAGGGTATATTGTATGGGTGATGGCATTATTTGTATGTTTGTTTTGCTATTCCATTTTTGACATGATTTATCAGAATAATTCACCGGAATATATCATAGGAATACATATATGTTGATTTTGTTGTCTTGGAAGTTATGAAAGGATATGTGTAGTATAGTCGATATGGTATAGGTAATGAATGATGATATTGTGTTGTCATGTATTTTGAATAACACATGATAAAATATTTTGGCTGTAAAAATAAGTATAAATATAAATGTTTGATATGGTTTTTTTTGTTAGTCTGTGATATGACATCAGAATATTATGTGTTATTTTAACTTTTTTTTATTGGAAGTTGGTGGTTTGTGCTATATAGTTGGACTATATGATATTAATTAATTATGAGTGGGTGGTAGGAAATATTGATTACCATATTTTATTAATAATATGGTGTCATTGATGAGATCTATGATTCGAACAAATGAAACACTGACTTAAGACTCTGTAGAAAAAATATATAATTTAAATATGTGTAATAATTTTTCATAATGTAATCGAGTTATGATAGTAACGTAAATACTGGTTTAAAGGGATGTTACAAAATTTTTAGAGATGGTTCTAGGCAGTCGCTTCCTGATGATCGATAAACATTGACATTTGTGCTAGTTTCCATGGTAATTTCTAAATATAATATGTAAATAACTTAAATAAGGATATGGTTGTTTAAAGGAAGTGAAACAAATTTTAGTGTGATCAGTTTATTGTTGGAGTGTTACTTTTTAATTTACATTTACTCAACATCACGTTATGATGTTAATAAATTTATATTTGATCTCGAACTACTATTGCAATAAGGGGCAGAGTTTTTCATTTAATATGTTAATTTAAAGGGATATTACAAGACTTGTAAATGTTATTTTATACATGTGGTATGAAAGTGAATATAATAATTATTATATTTAGCTATATTTCGAAATTTGCAACTGCACTACCTGATTTCGAATTTAAAACAAAATTTATAAAAGGTAGAACAACAATATTGCATTCACTCTTTCCCGCTCATCCGAACACAACATGAATATTCAAACCACAATATATATGAAATACCAAATATATCCTACTTTAATTATTTATAGCACAGCAATCAGTATGTACGACGTGGCAGCAGCCCTAAATTTATATAATCCAAAAAATAGGAGATGGAATATCCACAAGCACTTATAAACATATATGTAACAAATGGGAAAAATATTTGCAATTGCTAACAGTAAACGACACTACTCTAATCAAATAAAAAAATAATAATCACCGGCTATTGAGCACATACCATATAGGTTAATTTTTCTAAATAGCAGATTATTATTTCATTAATATTGAATTAATCCCTAGTAATGAAAAATGGGATTTTTTTGGAGTCAATGAACCACTATCATCAATAACAATGTTTCCTCAACAAAAATACGACGCAGGTTTTTCTTCAAGTACAATGTTTGAAGTCTTGTGCATGCGGGACACCTGTCGACCTGGAAGGAGATCATCCTGTTGGCAGGGAGCCGGCATAGCCCGGAGAACACCCTAGTGGGACGACGTGGCAGGTGGGAGCATCATGGTGAGAGAGGCACATTGGTGAGTTCGTAGGCCAAGGCACGTTTCTCCTTACCATATAATGTCAGCCGAGAAAGTAATTGGCATAGGCGAGTCCTCCAGGCGGGAGAAAAATCTCGTGCTGTTAGTATGGCGAATGTGTAGCCCAGTACTTAGACCGACAAAGCAAGTTTTATAAATGGATGCTCAAGAGCTTCAGAGTTCTCACAAAGACAGAACAAAAATTAAAACTTAAAAAATATCAATCTAAATTACAAAACTGGCACATTGCTATAGGTCCCACGATTTATACGCCTCTTACAAATGTGGAAGATGATATTAATATTTAATTTTGCGCTGATTTTTCCGGTTAATTTTTTTGACGAAATTAATTTCTTGAACGCAGTTTTGAAGATAACAAGAAATTGCTTATATAAATATATAACCGTTAAAAATTAAATTATGTATCAATAAATGTAATATTTTTATACGAAATACCTCAAATATTTCTTAAACAGATGGTAAATAGCCGGTTAGTTAATACAGAATATTTGCCTCTAGTTCTAGTGAGGACTAACACACACACTTATTATCTCACGAAACCGATTACGTCCAACTGGCAGAAAAGATGAATATTATAATTGCGATCTTTTTTAATTATAATGTTTTCATAGACACTTGCAACAATACGATTATAAGTATTTTACCACCAGTGCTGCGTATATACATTACAGGAATACACTTTTGGGCGTTTCGTTCGTATTATAAATATGTCGAACTTGCGTAATGTATAAATGATTCACACGACATTCAAAATGGAAATTAATAAAATAGACCATTACTGACGCATTCAGAATTTAACTTTTATTAAATTACCTAGTGTGAAATCCTTTATTTCAGAGCAACGACTTCACCTTTCGCACTAAAAACGATTTAAATTATACGAGGCAATGATGAGAGAAGTTGAATAATTTTCTTTTCAAGGAAACGTAAAGAACGCAAAAAGTTGCTCTCGTATCCAAGAGATTTCCATTCTAGTGAATCATTCCTGGTGGAGGTGGGAGAATTTCTTGTGTACCGGAGCGGCGGTGCTGTGTGGGAAAGATCTATCTGCATCTTGTGGCTCTCTCCTCGTTAGCAATTCTAATGTCGCACGCCTGTGGTCTACCGTTCGCCAATAACCTCAGTCTTGCCAGCTCCGCCTTCGCCTGTCTGGCTGTCGGCATCGCTTATCCCCCCCCCTCCCCCCCAACCCTTCCCAAGGAAAACTCCATCGCCATATACCAAGCCTGCTGCTAGCATGTGCCAACTACGAAGCTCTTTAACCCTCCGCTGCCAGCAACTTCGGAGCTGGACTTCGCACACAAATCGCTCAGTAATAATCATTGAAACTTTATCCTCTCCTCTCTAATAGTTATTCTTCTCTATTAACAAGATCATTTTTCCAAACACTCTGTACTCCTGTCACATTTCTGATTGATGCATGCAATATTTTAGTTGTTTCCTGTCGAATTGGGTTTTTACGGAGTGTATGGGGTTTTCCCCAGTTTCTTCTAGTGATAGCTTAGCTATAAGTACACTCAGAGAGGTAGCCATGGCCCCAAAGTACTGGTCATGGCTGCCCAATCCCTCTCTACGGCGATGTATTTCTCCTTGCATCATTTTCTCCATTGTAGGCGTAACCCCGAGATTCAATAAAACACCGCCAATAGTATGGGCGTGGAGATTTCATATACAAAGACTAATCGGATTATCAATTTGATATCAAATTGATTTGTAGGATTAATTCTGATCCGATCAAAACATGTTTGTTAACTTGCTAAAATAATCCGATAAAATGTAGTCAAAGTTATTTGATCAAAGTTATTCCATCGAACTTGTTTGATCAAATTTCTTTGAAGTGATTTTTTTTTAATTTTGTGTATATTGTGTATAGTTTGGCGCAAATGTGTTCTAAGGCACTTGATTTATTTATTTTATTTTTGGAGAGAAGTCCTCACTCTCTGAGGTGTGATGTACTGAGGTGTGATGTGTTGGGGAAGGGGTATATATGTGTAGATGGTCATAATTAGTTTTTTTGGAGAGCGGCATGGTACTTGCGGACTCTCGGAGGTCTGCCATTGCACTGAGGTGTGTGGCTGTGTTGGGGAAGGGGTAAATATAAGTATTGTGTAATATTTAGTGTTATTCAGTTCCTTCCCGTCTGTGACGTGACTGAGGGCTCAAACACGTCTGCTTGGACCGTCTGCTGCTAATATAATTCACAAGAACCACACATCGAATCGCAAATTCCAAACAAATTAGAGACCATAGATATCCTGGAAGAAATCAAGTAACAAGTTATAAGTACAATTTAAGACATTATAAATTACATGACTTGAATTAAATGGCACTCAACCTAAACACATTAACAGGGGATTTGAAACCACATACAAATTACACTACTTGACACACATGCCTCTCAGCTCTACACATACCTTAAATGATTTTAATATACGTCCGTTCGATCTGGAGGTATCTGTAGAATGACATCAGTATTGGATTTGCGGATACTTATAAACTGTTTGAGACACCTGTTTCGAGCGCCGATTGGCAGGCGAGTGAGCTGAAGTGGCGTGTTTCTGTGAAATGAAATTTTAAGGAAAGACAATATATTATATTTAAAATGAAATCTAGACCATGGATACTCCATCCTTTCAGATTAAATATGTGAAAAGTCGTAAATGAAAACACGTATCAATATATAAATTACATGTAATTAAATTGAACAAGCAGGAGAAACACGTCTGGTAGGCTGCGAGGTGAGTGAAGGAATGGCTTATAAGCTGTGAGTCGGTAGCATGTCTAGAGACGTGCATGCACGGTCGGCGTCTGGCAGGCGACTGAGCTGAAAAACTCGGAAATGAACATGAAGAGAGGTGAATACGATTTACGTCTTATTAGAAAACAATGTTTTGAAATAAATTTAACTGATTTTGTTACCCACAAGATAAATTCATGTAATGGGAAATAGTAATATGACAAAAGTATAAGGAAATAAGGAATTGACCAGAAAATTAATATACATATTTGAAACAGCAGAACGAACGAACACAACTTCCTAGTGTTATAGATATATTAACGTTTAAATGACTAAACGAATTACAGAACCTATTTCCCTACTAAATGAAAACTCGTTTACCACCAGCATGAAATCCTGTGTAGATGGAAGCACATTGATTAAACAAAAGCAAATTTTTATTGAGATAAACTTACAAAAAATTTTAATACAAGTTTGTGTGAATTATTCCAAATGGAAGTTAACTACTTCCAGTTAACACGGAGGAATAAAGATTTCACAACACACAGGAACTTTTCACAATAATAGCACGTCCAAAGATTTGGCCGTAAAAAATATTTCATATTACGGACGCACTATATCTATCCGAACAATGTTAAGACATATTTAGTTAAAGTCTCGCGAGATCAGTTTCGTAAATCCACATTTAAGAATCCTAGAAAAATTATGGATGCAAACTTCCAAGTGAAGGAAAAGATTTCAGCACTATAACCTAGAATCCCATATTTTAACACTCATAGATGAATATTAATCGACGATTATGAAAGTATCTAAATACACGAATAAATTTTACGATAAATAAAAACTAGTAAAAAAATTGTTATATTAAATCTTATAAAAATATTTTACAATGCAGTTTATGAAGACTGTGAACGAGATCTGAACCCTGGAGGAGATAATATTCTAAGAAAGTGATTAAGAAGAGTCGAAGCCCGCTGGTCGTGTCTGCTGTAGACTTGATCGAAACCACAGGTAAGCAGATATCTTTACCCGTGATCATGCCACGAGTCCCTGCCAAGCATCATCCAGACCGGTGAAGAGGGATGGCCAGTGGTGGGCATGCAGAGAGCGATGCATACAGTGCGAGATTTAATGACAAACTAAAGTAGGTGCAGGGCACTAAGAACAGTTGGATGATCTTGCTAGGCGCCCCCCTCCCCCGACCCAAACCTCTAGACCAGAGCGGCGCACCAAGTTTGGACTCTTCCGAAGGCATTGACCTGTTTGCCTGGCCATTAACCTGTTCAGAAGGGAAGGTTTCTCCTATTATCGAACCCATGATATGGCTTACTTGTGCTGCCATCGATGGAAAATTTTTTCCCAAGTCCCACTGAAAAAGTTATTTCTCTCATCACTAGTAATCAAATCTTAACAAATATTGAAATCCCTAAATACTCCAAGAAATGAATTTTAATCCAATAAACTTGAAGAGTGATATATGAAAAATTTCGTATCAGAGATATTTTCACAGAAATCTGGGAACCTATGAAGGATTTTGCACAAGAGATATTAGCACTCGGTAAATTTTAAGTATTTAAACAACACATATCATTTTAGTTTGGCGATTGATAAGTAGAATTTTCACTTACGGAAAAAAATTATGTTTAAACCAAATGTTTTTAAATTTAGGGTAATATAAAACATAAGTACTTATTCACTCTGTTTCAAATATTTGTACATGGCAGAGAAAAAATTATTTATTTCATGTGTATACTCCTCCCTAAGCTTCTATGCGAGATTATTGACTGGACTATCTAGCGTAAAATGTGTATATTTGAACAAATATAAACTTATACTTATTTTAAAATAGATTTCCCTTGAAAATAAATTTCAACATAATATTAATGAAATGGCATGTATTCAGCCTAAAATAACTTTTATCAAAGCTTGAATCTGTTGAATTCCACAATATTATCTGAAATGTCCAAATTTAAGAAAATTTAATAGAAAATGGCGGTAATTTAGAATCAATATACTATATAAGGAGGAATAAATTAATTTTTTCTCAGTGTTAATTCATCAGCTGCCAAGGTCACTTTGTGTGTGTGTACATTGCATTAGCAGCACCGAAAGTTAGGCGACTAGTACAACACCAAGCGTCCACTTCAGCCCCAGGTGTCCACAGCGAGAACGACGCCAGACATCCACTAAAACATCAGATGCTACAATGTCAGAGACTACAGCAGGGCCTAAATCTACAACGAAGAATTTACAGGGGAATACATATCTCTCTGCATCACCCCGCAACAGGTACAATGCATCAAGGTCACTGATGTGATAATTGTGTTGAGGAATGTGTTGAAGTATCAAATGTGATTCTACCATATGGAAAGGCGTAAACGTTATTGAGTTAAGACTGCTCCCAATTGTGGGCGCTGCCAAAAGAGTTTATCATTACTTTTGAAGCAAAATAAATTAAGGCAGTAAATCCGTTCCTTCCGGAACATTTACGAGCTGATGAGGTTATCCTGTGTATCTTCCGTGTGAAGACTGTCCTTATGGTATGCCCACATTCGATAATGATGAGAACATACAACATATGCGAAGGCATTGTATGTCATGAAGACTCGAACAACTAATTGAAGACAGAATTATCCCAGATGTAGTAATGGATGATTCAGGGGTTGACGAAGTGGATTCCGAGGCGACAACTGTGATCTTATAAGTAAAATGAGTGGAGACTTTTTGTACATACAGTATAATTTCAGAGTGTACAAATAAATAATATAACAATGATGTTCTACACGCAAGGTTTCGAAAATTACCAAGACAATTCTTTTGTAATTAATAACTTGCAATTCCTTATGAAACAGATTCTAATGATTCGAAAGTACTAAGGTTTAAATCTCCCAGACCTTGGTATATTTTCAAACCTTAATTCAAGATGATATTTTGGAAAACAAACTTATGAGATACATGACCTAAAATGGGACTAAGACAAAGTTTATAAAGAGCATTTAAAATATATGAACGATGCGCTCCTCGAAGATTATCCAGTTTACATTCTTGGAAAAATGCAAAAGGTAATTTTGAAAAGATGAACTAATGCAGAAGTCATAAATATCAGAAGATATCATGACTGTTCGAGTATTAATTCAATAGTCAAATGCTAAAACACTAATCACTCTGAGAAAAAAATTTGGTTCACAATGCAAAAGATTAACTATAAGACAGTATCTGTACCACCATCCTACCTACATGTAACGATAATAATTTCGAAAAATGGTTTGTTACAGGTTTATGAAAAGTTTTACCCAGAGAATATGTCTGACAAAGTTACTCCAGGTTACAAGAACGTATGGTTCAAGTATCTATACCAAATGTACTTCCAATTCCAGATGTGCAACAAAGATGAACACTGGAGCTTTACACATAGTTTTGAAGGAAATACGTATCAAGAACGAGTATTGTGTAATGAGAAAGATGGATATTCAGTGTTTAATATGCAACCCAACAGCAACTTGCCGTGTTCTTCTGGGGAACTATGTTTTAAAACTGTGAATGAAAAAATAACCAAGGAACCAGGATTTAAACAAATCAAATAGAAATTAAGTACCGAATTTTTCAACAGTCGTACCTTGTGGACTGAAACAAGTTATGACAAACAATACATCATGCAAATGAAAGGAATAAATTGAATTTAAATCTCGCCTTGTGGAATGTAGAATTGCGAAGTTTGGAATAGTAATGTTCTTGTCAGTAAATTTGATTTAACCAAAATTTCGTTGGACAGATAGTATTATCTCAGTGTAGAAGAAAATCTCAGTATACATATATATATATATACAGAGAGAGAGAGAGAGAGAGAGATAGAGAGAGAGAGAGTGAAAACAGTACACCAGTGCTTGAGTTACGATGGAGAGATTCGACTCATCACTACACTACGCTAGTGCTACTCCATGTTACAGGCGAGTGTGGTTTCGATTTGAAGAAGAAGATAGACCACTACAGATTCAGATCTATAACATATATGAACATTGGTGTTTCTCGTTAATAAGTCCCGATTATACTTTAAAAGTTTTCGATGTTTGTTTTGGGGAAATTTTTGTCTTTGTATAATTTACATCCTGACAGCAAGCTACATTGCCATGAGAGTCAACTAGCATTTGAAGCTCAAAGTGCACACACCACAAAATGTACATCCTACAAGAAAATCAAATATATCATGCACAAGGAATGTAGTTCCTGTTTTCTTACTACAGTATGGAGCGAACAATGTTACAAGAAACATTTTATGGTCATAGGAAATAAAGAATTGACCACTTGTATAACTGCGAAGTTTGGCTAAGTAAGAACACTTAAAAATTAGAAAAGGTGATGACACAGCAGCTATGTAAAGGAGACAGTTTAGTAATAAACTGTCAGTCATGGCTAGCATCTTCGATCCTACAGACACATACGAGGTTCTGCAAATAGGATACAGAAGAGTTTGCTTTAAGCCATATTACTGTAGTTTACAAGTTCAAATATGCAATGATAAAGAACATTGGTGCTACACTTTCGATTACAATATCAGTATTTGCTTTGGCGAAGACAGCATGTAACGATTGTGCTGTGAGATATATCTGCCCCGACAGTGACTTACCATCAACATTAGAAGATTTGATGATTGTCAGCCTTAAAGAGGAACGTGAAAAGGAGTGTGGACATGGAGTAAACGCCTACCAACTCACCAGACCTCACCAGGGAATCACCATCTATTGAAAGGAGACCTGCGATAGAGATATTCATAACTATATTTTTAAACAAGGTGTTTTAGTTTTCCACCAATGTGTAATTTATGTGTGTGTGAAGTGGCAAATTCTGATTAATGTTCTCGCAAATTAGGAAGTATGTGTTTATTGATAAAGGTTTGCATTATGTAACTTATAGCATAACATATTAACATTTTGTTTTTAGGAAATGTGTGAGTCAGACATTCATTTCAAATACATGTATTTTTCTGAATCTTTGTCAAAATGCAATAAGCCATGTAGTTTTGATTCTAGTTTAACTAATAGTAATAGTTCTAAATGTCTTGTAAACCAGTACAGGCCGCACAAGTAGAAGGAAAGTGTAAGCTTAAGGGCGAGTGCATTGTAATGGCATGTTGTCAGGAAGAACAATGTTTGAACATCTAACTCATAATACAGACAATATTTTGCTTCATCAGTATTTCGAAGAATGAGATAATGATCTTCATGGTGTGTGTCATCTACTTGGTGTGTTTCATCAATGTGTCACTAGCATCGAGAGATAAAACTAGAAAAAATTAAGTTAAACCCTCAAACATGTTTGAACTTAAACAATAGAGGATGTTTCTATCAATTTACATACATTGTTCCTTACTGAATGGTCTCAGTCTGGCTTTGGATTGGTTACATGTAACATTACGTATTTTCATCATAAAAACTATTATGTCAGTGTTAAACCAGCAAAGTCTAACATAACTTTCACACTATGGTGTAACAGACATCTCTGTGAATTTACGAAGACTTGCGACTGTGTCTTCCATATAAAAGTGATTTATTTTCCGCTAGGAAACGAAAAGAGTCATGAATTAATTCAATGCAGTAATAACACGAACTGCCCTGTGTTTTAAATAACTGCAACAACACATCTTCCATCTGGTATTGAAGATTTGCACTCACACTAAGTGTAAACCTACAGTGACTTAGTTGAAAGTTTCGTTTTATATTCCCCAGAATGTAGAGATGTGTGTATTCAAACTGGCAGGTTAAAGCTAGGCCTTAAGAAATGCTTCCTCCTTGAAAGAAGTGTTCAAGAAGGGGATCTGGATGCGATATTTAAAAAAATGCATGGAAACCTTGTTTACGGAAGTTAATAACAGCTTATAAAATATTTGTGTAACCATGCTGTTTGTGAAACTATGTTGTGAAACATTTCGTGTAACATCATGTACTGACTTGTGTAAGTTTTAAAAGAATATTGTAACAACATTTTTGGATCAACCTGTATTTGGATATATTTTTGAAATAATTGTCTAATATGTTCTATGTTTTGTAATAACCTGTACTTGTTGTGTTAATATTTTGTATATAAATTTTTGGCCAAACCTGTACTTGCTTCTTTGATGCTGTGTATATGTGAGTGTGATAATTGTCAACTTTGTGCTGTGCTTTGGAATATCTATACTTAGTTGTGTTAAAATGATTTGTGAAATAAACTGTGTATGTATATATTCTGATGAAAATTTGTTAATATTTATGTCTTAAAATGAACTCATTTGTACATTTACTTAACCCATCAAATTAAAAAATATTAATCGTTTTGTTTACTTACGAAAAGAATTATGCATTGATAAAAAATCCTCAATATAGCGATATATATATATATATATATATTAAAGTTAATGGATGGTTGGTTTATTTCAAACTATGTTCATTAACACATACGAGTATTGTAAAGAAAAAAGCCAGACAAACAAAACTACTCATTTGCCGAAATACTATTCAACTAAAGATAGTTAAAACTGTCTCCTGGCAAAGATGTATGCTGACAAAGTAGTATAATTATACAACATACCATAAATACACAAAAAAAAGTTTATTATTTTGCCAGCCTCCGTGCCTAATAAGTTTACGTATTAGTTGAATGCTCTGGATTCGATTCCTGGAAATGGCATGGTTAAATGTAATTTAGTTTCTACGTTTAAGTCCCGGCTAAAATATGGTTAATTTGTAATCTAGTTTCTGGATTCTAATCACAGCTAGATCATGTATGAATGTATTATAGTTTGTAAGTCTATAACTGTAAACCATATTAATTAAAAGGAATAATGAACGAATCACATAATTTAAATATATAGTAAAATGATAGTGAGAACAGTAATTCATTTGTGTACATAAAAAAATAGCATAAATGTATAACATTCTGGGTTAAAAACCTTGTATTGCAAAAAAAAAAAATGCTGTGATGCAAAATAATGAAATCGTTAAATAATATAGTAATTCAATCTAATCGCTTAGTTCGAATAAATACACATATTCCATGTTAAATGCATTTGTATATATGCCAAATTTCAGAAAATGAATTAAATCTATTTAACTTGTGTTAAATTTGGTTAAAATTTACTTAAAAACATTTAAAACACATGATTATTTCATTTGAACTATTTTGGTAGTAATTTACGATATATAAAATTTTGACATAAGGGAGGGTGTCTGGCCTATAGAGGGTCCTGCCCGGAGCTCACCATTTGCTGTTCTGACTTCACGGGGTCAACATCTTCTCTTCAATGTACAGTTATAGTGTCTAACCTGTGAATCAGTCTGCGCTGCTCGGAGCTGCTCTGGGGTTTATTTTTTCGGGAAACCAGCCGCCTGCTCGCCGCTTGCTTGCCTCTGCAGGGTTCTTCAGCGATGGTCATGGGACCCGTTGACCAATGCTTTCCAGCTTCTACCACGGTGGTAAAAGAACAGCTTACCGCTCGCTTGGGATTACAGTCGCCAGCCTGCAGGAGCAGGAACCCCGGTGCTCACCTGCATGAGCAGGGTAAGTTCATCCCTCCTGACCTGGGTTCAACCCTCATTCAAAGCCTACAAGCTTCGCTACTAGGCTTTATGTAAGCGAATAGTTTTAAATATTTAAATCATTTTTAATTCACTTTAAATATGTATTCGGAATTGTTTAATTTTACAGAAAATTTTATAAACTTATGTTATACTTTAATCGAACAATTTTCTAAGTCTTTACAAATTGAATGCATTTTAATTAATTTTGTTTCAAGTTTTAGAAGTTAATAATATCAGTTAAATTTTCTTCGAAAATCATTACAACTTGAAAGAATTTTGATTAATTCCATTACAAGCCATAACAATTTTTATGAAATTTGCTTAACTTTATTTCAAGTTATAGAGTTTTGATTTAAATTCATTAAACTTTTTTTTTAATAAGACTTTGAATTTTAATTAAGTTTTCTAAAATCGTTAACTTTCATAGCAATTCATATCACATTTAATAATTAGTTATTTAGATACTTGTTGAGTATTTTTATTCATATTCAAGTTTATTTTTAAGATGTTCAAGGGTTGATTGTTGTGTGTTTGATGTGTGGTTTATGGAACATCTAAAAAAAGTGGAGAGCGAAACTCGATACTCCTAGCATATCCAGAAGGTGCATAACCTTAGCTGCCAAGCATGTTCAGAATGTAGTTATCTGAAGAATGATGCATGATTGATAGATGAATGGACCTTTAGTAACTCCAATTAAATAAATGATTTTTATGTATGTGGACTGGGGTAGTTTGGGCATATAATTTAATTCGAAATAGTTTTCAAGGGTGGGTTTTGGTTATGACTGAGTATGAAGTACAGAATAACTTAAAAAAGGGAGAACTAAGCTGGATATGCCTACTGTATCGAGAGGGTGCATTGTCTTAGCTCTAATCATGTTAAGGATGTATGATTTATTGGATGAATGGACCTTCAGAAAGTATAATTAATTAAATGTTTTTATGTATGTGTGATGGGGTGGTTTGGGGATATAAATTAATTTTAAATATTTTTTAAGATATTAAAGTCATTCAAATTTGTTGGGTAACTGTGTAGGGAAATGTCTTGTAATCATTATAGGTGGGTTGTAGTCCTATATTTGTGAGTTTTAATTGAGCATAGAGTTACTGAATAACTGCCATTGTTTTCACATTGGACATAAGGTACAAGTGTATCACAAATTCAGTTTTACTCTACACTTTCAAATACTCTCAAATATAACTCAAAACCATCTTAAATATATCGCAAAGTACTACAAGAAAATTTTATTGAATGCCTGTTAGACAGAGAGGAGGGGAGAGTTAGGTCATTTTAAGTTATAAAAAAATGCAATTTAAGTAAAATTTGAAGACATTTCTAAATTTTAAGTATTCATGTTTAGTTTTATGAGTGCAAAATAGTATTCCCAACACTAAAACCTTTTGTATAAAACATTAATAAATGCAAATAAAAATTTCTTGAGAAGTAAATTATCCATCTCTTTCTAAACTATGGTATTTGCAAATTGGAAAAAACCCACATTTAAGATGTAAAGATGTTCTTTTAATAATATTGTTTTAAAAAGCGGGCTTATGGTTCAATAGCATGGTTTTAAATTACATTGCAATGTTGTGTTGTAAACTCAGTTCACATGCTCCAAATGTGTAGCTGGGAATGATAGACTAAGCAAGGCAGGTTACAAAACATTGTGTTTAGCGGAGGTGAGCTGCATGATGGGTATTTGCTTTGGAGCTAGCAAGATTTGGTGGAGAGAAGTCTGAGGGGAAGTGGCAAACCTTCCTCCTGCCTCTATCACACAGGCGACTGCAGCACATGCGTGGTGGGGTTCAGAAGAGGAGAGCTGGTGGGGGAAGGGAATTGATCTGGATGCTAGCACTCGTTGCGTCTAGCAAAAATTTTCTGAATCTCTCAGTTTTTCTTCTCATAATGCTGTACACATTTCCCATCACCATGTGCAGCCCAGACTCACATACAATCCCTCCATTCTACTTGTCCTCATCCTCAGCTCTCGTTACCTGACTTTTGCCCACTCCTCACACCCTCAGCTCTCGGCTACTTCCTACCTGTCTCTATCCTCGTCCCCCTGTATTTTTTGTCAACACATAGCTCTTGTTGCTGAAAAATGCTTTCCCCAGACACACATTTACATCCCTCATAAATATTTTATTTGTAGTTAAGAATGTTGTCCTTTTGTTTAGGATGTAACTAATAAAATTTATCTCAGGTACATCACAGTGAGTAAAGTGGATTAATTTTCTTTTTTAAGAACAATGCAGTACATAACATTTATTTATTATGGTGTTGTAACTATTTTATTGCGGAAACAAAATTTTATTTCTTTAAGAAGTATTCAAAATGAGTGAGCATAGGCTGCAAAGTAATGACAGCTTGCTTGAAGACTTTTACGAAAGAGATTCAGATTCGGAATCCCAGACAAAAAGAGAGCCTACAGTAAGCTGTCTAGACAGTGTCCCTTTGTCTAAGCAGACACAAGTTGATCTCTTGCAGGATGATCTCTATTTAAGCTATTCGGGCACGGATTCACTCACAGAAAATTTTTTAACAAGAAAAGGTCGAATATTGTCACTTTTCCCTAGACAAGAGAAGGTTAATATTTTGATGGATGATCTATTTCTGTCAAATTCAGAAAATTTCTTGTGATTTGGATACTGCTCTGTCCATCTCACAGCCGACTCTCGAGTCAATAAGATATATTTCATCTAGGAAGTCGGAAAATAACTTGGTTTCGAAGTTTGCAGCCTCATTGGAGCCTTTGCCAGACCTGAAATACTAACTATTGACTATGGTGTTCACAGGCAGATAAACTGATGCACAGATAGTTAAAGATAGGCTTAACAGTGATGTAGATTTTTCTAATTTTTTTCGAAGCACTATGCCCCTTTTTAAATTTGGTATTTGCTCCACCCCGGTAATGGATACTCTAATATGTTACCGCAGCAAGTAAGTACATAAAAACCCTCACAGCACAGGAAGCCAATATGGAAACATTATATTTTCAGGGCAAATACCTCCCTGTCCAGCACTACCCGATGTAGGTTTAAACTATGATAATGACATAGTCCCTTATCTTACTAACAGACTTGAAGTGTTAAGGTCATGTGGATCTGGCTGTAGTATGCAACTGTTGACATACATGGATCCCATATTCATCGAAGGTACTGCACACATGAAACTGCCCAAGTTTATTGAAAATCACCTTGCTTTTTTCGATGTGCACTGCCCGGAGGGATTGTGTGTCCGCTATGCCATGATAGCATCTTGGATTCCTGCCACACAAAATGTCAGTCCTTCCTCTTCATATCCAAAAACTCATGAAGTTTTAAATATTCAAGGTCTGTCGTCACCTATAATAATACAGGATATTTGCAAATTTGAGGAGAACCATTCTGTTTATAGCAATGTCTACTGTGTGGTGGGCAAAGTTAGCAATATAATTGATGTAACTTGCAATAAAGTGAGGGTTATTGTACCTATGCACATTTCTCCTGTACGCCATGACAAAGTGTAAATATTTTGGCAATCTGTGCTAGTGTAAATGCTGTTCATTTAAATTTTCTATGTATTATAAATTTGTCCTGGCTGGTTGGTAGTCAGCTAAGTAAGAGGAAATGTAATGAATTTGTTTGCGAGCATTGTCTTCAGTATTTCCAAACTATGGAGAAACTATCGAGTCACATTATAAATTGCCAGCAACATAAAGTTGTTCGCAGTAATTTCCCCACTACAATTATTCGGAATTTAAAGATTACAGCAAACAGCAGAGATTGGGTTTCGTCGCCTAGTGCGACGTTGAAAGTTGCCTGAAACCCATGTCCACTTGCTTGCCCAATGATGAAATGAGAAATACAACCACCACCAACCAACATGTTCCATTTGCTTGTAGCATTTTGTTGGTATGTTTATACAATCCAAGTTTACCTAACTATTTTGAGTTTGTGGATTCTAAATGTATGTACCAATTAATTGATAAATTATTTGAACTTACAAGCATGATTGCAGGAATTTACAGCACAATTGTTCCGATGAAGCCAAAAACCCTTCGGTTAAAACTTGGTTGGCAGCTCAATCATGTTGTCACATTTGTAAAGGAAATCTCAGTACAGTTGATATTGTGGTCGATCATGACCACCTGATAGGCGAAATCAGAGGTTGCACACATAATAAGTGCAACATGAATTTCAGACTGTCCAACAGACAACTTGTTGTTTTTCCTGCAAAATTATGATGCTCACCTTCTCGTAAAGCCCTCGGCTTAACGTCATGTAATGCTACCTGATGGAACCATGGTAATTGAATCTCCTGGTAAAATACAAATATGATTGGAATGATCATAGAGAAAAACAAATGTTTTACGAAACATATTCGAAAAAGGACTGATTTCATTGGAAAGGTGCAATAGTTCAAATTACATTTTATTGACTAATTACAATTCATGAGCACCTCTCTGGAAACTTTGGCAGGTGATATACAACTTGTGCAATTGTGCATCACCCACAAGATGTTTCCAGACAACACACATTTCGAATTGTCAAAACAGAAGGGAGTTTTTCCTTATGACTTTGTTAAGTCGCCAGATAGTATGATGTGCACGTCACTCCCACCAAAGGACTTATTTCATAATTTGATGACAGACAAAAGCATTAGCGATGAGGATTACACTCAAGCCCAAGCTGCATGGAATGCATTTAGCTGTATAAACTTGCTGCAGTACGTCATTCAATACTTACATGTGTACACTTGATTGCTAGCAGATATTTTTGAGAATTTCTGGACTGTATGTTTGGTCTCATTATGGTCTTGACTCCATCCTGTACCTCACAGCTCCATCTCTTTTATGAGACACTTTATTTTCAATGACACATTCACATCTAGAGTTGTTCACTGACCCAGGCATGTATCTTTTTGTAGAATGCATGGTTAGGGGTGTCAGTACCCAGGTTTTCAGAAGGCCTCAGGAAACCAATTATATTTCCATGGGTGAGGATTACATCCCCAGTGTGGCATCGAAATATATATGCTATTTCGATGTGAACAGGCTGTATAGTCATATGATGCAATCCAAGATTCCGATCGGTAATTTTTAGTGGATTAAGACTGGTGTGTTCTCATCATGGGATTTTGCAAACTCTGTGAAAGACTGTGACACCTGTTTTTCTGCATTAATGGATCTGTCATTTCTGGACGAGTGTCATGATGCACTATCTGATCTGCTTTGGCCCGAGAAAATGGCATACCCCCGATCGGCTCTCATGAGAAACTTTCTTTGATATTCAAATCATGGAAGGATTATGTTATACACAGGGAAAAACTGAAGCACAATTTGAGGTACTGGGCCAAACTTTACTCTGTTCATGGCATTTTGTGATTTGAGCACAAGATATGGATGGAGCAGTACATAGGATTTTTTATTGAGAAACATTCTCAAGCTGCTAACGATTTCCAGAAATTATTTTTCAAATTGATAAATAATTCTGTATATGGAAAAACTTTGCAGAATGTTCGTGAGGAATGGGACATACGAGTCATTTAGAGGTCTGACACAATCTATGGGGCTGCAGATTTGGTATTGTGTCCTACATTCCAACAACGACAGATTATAGATGAAAACTCAGTCCTTATCGAGATGTCAAGAGTTCTGTTGCATTCATCAAATCTTCATACATTTGAGTTGCCATTCTTGATCATTAAAAAATAACCATCTACAAATTTCATTATTAGTACACGTGTACCAAATTTTCTCTGCCAGCCTTGCACCACCTCTATTGTGATACCAATTCCTTCATGGATTTTGTTGTTTGTGATGACATCTATAAAGTAATTACCCCAGATTTAAAAGCACTGTTTGATACATCCAACTATGCGCTCGGTAAACCATAAAAACTCTCACACGGGAAATAAGGCTGTACCGTGTTAATGAAAGATAAACGTGCTGGTCGCATCTTCACATACTTTGTGGGTTTATGTCCCAAGCTTTGCGCATATATTGTTGCGAATTAGCAATGTATATGCAAGGCAAAGAGTGTAAAACCTAACATGTAGCAATCACTCAGGTACAAGGATTATAGAGATTGCCTTAAAATTGCACAAGGGTTTTGGGGCCCAATATCAGTTCCATTCGCATGCTCATGAAGTCTAAACCGAATCCATAACCAAGGTAGTGTTGTCTGTTATGGATGATAAGCGCTATATTGTGGCAGATGGAGTATCGACTTTACCTTGGGGGCACTACAAAATCCCTAAATAAATATTTTTTCCCCAACAATAGTTACAGCACCACGATAAATAAATAATCCTACCATCCATGAAACCACAAGTGCCAGCACCACACTGCCAATTAATTCCATCTGCCACCACTACCACACGCACCTCCTTTTCCACAGCCACCATCTCATTTCTCTACAGCTACCTACATTGTCTACAGATGTCTACAACTATTTGCAACACCTGTTGCATAAACATCAACACTGATTTTACCTGTTTGCCTTACTGTAAGAAATGACGTGATTTCATACAACTGTCTTCCATCCAATTTCCCTTGCCATTTTTCAAATAAGACGGAATTTACTGCTATTTAGAGTGTGACATAACATAATTATCTTACAAATCTGGAATTTATGTGTGTGAGAATGTTGTAAGCAGTCATTTGACTTGTGTGAGTATCTGGAAAATTTCCTGGATGTGCCGCATTAAATGAATGCTCCTTATTGAGCATCTTAACAAACAAACCACCCAAATGTGTCGTTCATGGTAAATAGTTAAGAGATATCTACCACAATGCTAAAAATTGTAGTTTTGAAAAATATTGTTTCTTCATTCCATTTGTGTTTTGTTGTAAAACATGAAATAATATTTTGTTGGGTATACTTTTATTTGTTTTTGTTGTAAATATTAACTTCATTATTGATCATAAAGTCTTTTAATAAATGTTAGTTTTATATATTTACTTGATTCAGAAAACAAAAAATTTTGTTGTTGTAAATGTTAACTTGTTTTTTGGTCCTAAAGTGAGTGAAGAAAGTTTGTTGTGCATATTACTTTGATTTGGTAAAACATAAAGAGAATGAAAAATGTTTGTTATAAGTCAATCGTGTTTGAGCATTTGTAAATATTTAGTTTTAAGGACGATTTTTTTAAAAAGACAAAAAAAAAAACAGAAAATTGGAAGTCACTTTTTTCTATTTTAAAAAATGGGCAATGTGTCTTTTTGTTTATAAGTTTCTAAATTCATCATGTTAATATATTTTTATATCTTGTCTTATGAATTATGAGTGGATCAAATATTATATTACTTAAGAGACGTTTTAAAAAAATCTTTCTTAATATGATACGAGTGGGTGCCTAGCAGGGATGGTAAGCTGTTGGTTCATATTCGTCCTCAAGTAGATGGATGCCTGTTTGCTCACTTTCACAAGAAATACAGGTTTCTTGCTTCAGTCTTCGTAAGGGAAAAAAATATTGGTTTATAAATAAAACTCTATAAAAATTTTAAAAGCCAACATTTACACCAAAGAAATTTTAATAAATAAAATATTTGAAGGGTTTAGGGAGAAATATGATTACAAAAGTGTTTCAGAAAATCGGATGCCTAAAAGAATAAATGAATGAAACAAAACGATGGAACCTGTAGCACTTTCAGAAAACCCTTTAGGCCCAGCCTCAGACAAGCAAGAGAAAGGTGTCACTGGTCTAACAAAACTACCTTTTCAGAGCCAGGTATAAGAGCTATAACTGCCCTAGCTACAATAATATTTCCAGACAACCTGAGCCTCTTCAAA
Organism: Dryococelus australis; assembly: GCA_029891345.1. Taxonomy (NCBI): domain Eukaryota; kingdom Metazoa; phylum Arthropoda; class Insecta; order Phasmatodea; family Phasmatidae; genus Dryococelus; species Dryococelus australis. The sequence continues at coordinate 119,847,889 of CM057003.1, read as the reverse complement.
ACCGAGTGGCAGACTGCATCGATTATTTCTTGTAAAAAAAAAAAATTCACATAAAAAAAAACAAATTATTTCTTAGGATGGGAAATAAACATGATGCTAAAACACACTTATAAATTATACGTATATAAATAGCTTTGAATATTTTAAAACCGAAACTTGTGTTCAAATCTGGGTAAATTTTTCTCAATACTAATTTGCCTATGTTTAATAAATATGCTTCGATCTATGCAGGGTTTCATGCGGGTATAAACGAGTTTTCATTTATAGTAGGGAAATAGGTTCTGTAATTCGTTCAGTGAGTTAAAACTTAATTTAGTTATAACACCAGGAAGTTGTGTTCGTTCGTTCTGCTGTTTCATATATGTATATTAATTTTCTGGTCAATTCCTTATTTCCTTATACTTTTGTCGTATTACTATTTCCCATTACATGAATTTATCTTGTGGGTAACAACATCAGTTAAATTTATTTCAAAACATTGTTTTCTAATAAGACGTAAATCGTATTCACCTCTCTTCATGTTCATTTCCGAGTTTTTCAGCTCAGTCGCCTGCCAGACGCCGACCGTACATGCACGTCTCTAGACATACTACCGACTCACAGCTTATAAGCCATTCCTTCACTCACCTCGCAGCCTACCAGACGTGTTTCTCCTGCTTGTACAATTTAATTACATGTAATTTATATATTGATACCTGTTTTACTTTACGACTTTTCGCATATCTAATCTGAGAGGACGGCGTAGTCATGGTCTAGATTTCATTTTAAATAAAATATATCGTCTTCTCCTTATAACTATATTTCACAGAAATGCACTACTACAGCTCACTCGCCTGCCAATCGGCGCTCGAAACAGGTGTATCTAACATCTTATAAGTCTCTGCAAATCCTATACTGATTTCATTCCTACATATACATTCAGATCGAACAGACGTATATTATGATTATTTAAAGTATGTGTAGAACTGAGAGATGTATGCGTCAAGTAGTGGAATATTTACGTGGTTTCAAATCCCTCGTTAATGTGTTTAGGCTGAATGCCATTTAATTCAAGTCATGTAATTTATAATGTCTTAAATTGTACTTATAACTTATTACTTGATTTCTTACAGGATATCTGGGGTCTCTAATACGTTTGAAATTTGCGATTCGATGAGTCCTTCTTGTGAATTATATTACCAGCATACAGGTAATCGCATTCACATCACTTTTCGTTTCATTCATTACGTATTTAATAATAACACAAATTAAATACGTCATAACCTCTGACGATCCAAGAAGACATGTCTTAGCCTACAGTAGCCTCACAAATAGGAAGGAACTAAATTACACTAAATATTACACAATATCTATTTTTACCCCTTCCCCAACACAGCCACATCTCAGTAAAAGGACAGACCTCCGAGTCTGAGCACATACCATGCCGCTCTCCAAAAAAAATTAAGAATCTATACACATATGCACCCTTCCTCAACACAGCCACACCTCAGTACATCATACCTTAGTAATTGAGGACCTCTCTCTATAATAATAAAAAATATAAAGTGCCTGAGCACAAATTTGTACGAAACTATACACAATACACATAAAAAAATCACATTAAAGAAATTTATTCAAACATGTTTGATGGAAAAAATTTGATCAAATTACTGTGATCACATTTTATCGGATTGAGATTAGCGAATTTACAAACGCTTGCATCGGATTAAAAATTTATCGAATCAAATTGATAATCCGATTTATCAAAGGTGGCATCCTTTTATGTCTAAAACCCTACGCCCCTACTACACCCGCCCTAACCACCGGACTTTCACTTAACACTTAGTTATAGGTTAGTTAAAAAAAAGAAACTTTTTTCAAGTTTGAGGCTATACGTAATAATAAATTATTTCACATTCCAACATATTAAACAATTCTCAAATCATTGGCAATGGGATTAATTAAAAGGGCTGTTATTTCTACTCAAAAATTGAATTTATGAGGCCCAAATATTAGTAATAAAATGAGTCTGCTCCTTGAATGCGTGAGATTGGTTGAAGTAAAGCACTTCGTGTCTCTACGCTAGTAAATATTAAAATAGTTTCGAGGAAATAGGCACGTTGAAGGGATCAGCCAATGACTGAAGTGAATAAAAATGCGTTAACTCGTTTACTCCCTGGAGAGTAAGTAAATATATATTACGAAGTGAATACGTGCAAGGAAACATGTTCACTCAAGTTAACCAATAAACTATGTTATTGGCCCGTTTCTTATTGTAAATAAAAACAAATAAACACTATCCCCTAGAGTGAACCACCGCACAAAGGCAACGTTGGATATAGTAGGTTATCTTAGTAGTTAAACTTTGACTTCGTTGTTGATAGCCCGTTTCTTATTGTAAATAAAAACAAATAAATACTATCCCCTAGAGTGAACCACCGCACAAAGGCAACGTTGGATATAGTAGGTTATCATAGCAGTTAAACTTTGACTTCGTTGTTGATAGCCCGTTTCTTATTGTACATAAAAACAAATAATCACTATCCCCTAGAGTGAACCACCGCACAAAGGCAACGTTGGATATAGTAGGTTATCTTAGCAGTTAAACTTTGACTTCGTTGTTGATAGCCCGTTTCTTATTGTAAATAAAAACAAATAATCACTATCCCCTAGAGTGGACCACCGCACAAAGGCAACGTTGGATATAGTAGGTTATCTTAGCAGTTAAACTTTGACTTCGTTGTTGATAGCCCGTTTCTTATTGTAAATAAAAACAAATAATCACTATCCCCTAGAGTGAACCACCGCACAAAGGCAACGTTGGATATAGTAGGTTATCTTAGCAGTTAAACTTTGACTTCGTTGTTGATAGCCCGTTTCTTATTGTAAATAAAAACAAATAATCACTATCCCCTAGAGTGAACCACCGCACAAAGGCAACGTTGGATATAGTAGGTTATCTTAGCAGTTAAACTTTGACTTCGTTGTTGATAGCCCGTTTCTTATTGTAAATAAAAACAAATAATCACTATCCCCTAGAGTGAACCACCGCACAAAGGCAACGTTGGATATAGTAGGTTATCTTAGCAGTTAAACTTTGACTTCGTTGTTGATAGCCCGTTTCTTATTGTAAATAAAAACAAATAATCACTATCCCCTAGAGTGACCACCGCACAAAGGCAACGTTGGATGTAGTAGGTTATCTTAGCAGTTAAACTTTGACTTCGTTGTTGATAGCAATACAAACTGCAAGGATTATGTGCGGTTACTAAAACGAATAATTTTATTTAATAATTTAAAACGTGCTGTAATTATAATATTTTTCCTACGAAGATGCTGTAGTATATGGAGTTGATAGATCAAAATATATTATAAACAATTAATTATTTCAACGACTCGTCACTGAGAAGTATCCAATTATGATAACAAAGAAACCAGCAAAATAATTTTTATTAATGGCAATACGACGTTATGTTATTAACAGTCGTTTACATACTCGGCGTATGTGAAATCAGAAAAGTCAAATCAGTTCTCTGTTTTCAGTTTTGCGGGTGGATATTTGAACGATGAAGCTACCTACGGTGTAAAAGATTTGAAAAAGTCTTTAATCATGCTAATCTCAGTATTTTTTTGCATGAACATATTCGGAAGTTTTGAGACATATATTTAAGCTATTTGTTATAAAGGCATAGGGATATTTGGCACTAAACGTGCATATGAGAACGCTGGCATTTATATATTTCTTTTAGGGGTTATACAATTTTATAGCTTCTGCAGGAATGCAGTGGCAGAAGACAACTACACTTATTTTATGAGGTGTAACAAGATATTTGTGCAGTTCGTAAGTAATCGTTTCTTTATAAATGTATTGATACCAACATTTGTAAAGAATTAACATGATTTAGTTAGAATTTGCGGATGACAATTTATTTTTATCCAACTAGAGTGTAATGTGACACAATATGAAGCGATTTTTTTTCTCGCTGAAAATAACTCATATACTTTATTAATATTCTTGGACAGCCTTTTCATTTCATAAGGAGTGTTGCTGAAATGGCTGTAAATACCCGATCTATAGTTAAAAGTTTACGTATACTCTCTATTCCAGCCAAGAAGTAATGGAAAAAGCGAAAGTCATAATCTTGTGACTAGTAGTTCCCTGCTCGACTTCCGTTTATTCAGCGCCTGCCGAATGTAGGTATGAATGCAGATTTGCTTTAGAGTGTAGATTGCTGGCCATTTTAATGTCATACAAAAGAAGTAAACAACAAAAATTGTCGATAATCCGACAGTATACTTAGAATTACATTCAATTCTATTAACGATTTCCTATGCTGTGTGATGCGAAACATAGAGTATTAAAACGAAAAAAAGTAATTTCTAATAACAACACGTAGATATTTCTGAAATAAAATTTACGTGATAATATTATATAAAAATTTAGCAAAAAAAATAAATTTTTTTATATCATGCCATCTAGTAGTTTTATTTAACCAAGTTTTATCGTATCCAATACAAGAATATACTAAAAAATATTCGAAAAAAATTAGAAATTTTTCGCTCAATTTCCAAAAGAACAATAGGCATATGATATCACATTCCTGCCTGCGTTTTTGCGTGTGTATGTATGTATTGTTATGTGCGCCTAGCCAGTCCTGCTGATCTAAAGCCAAGTACCTGTCCTTGGCTCTACTCTAAAGAACAACGCTAACTATACGCTCACTTCTCCTTAACTCTCTCCATCTCTGCACTTATACAAAATACTAATTGTCACAAGGTTTAATTATGGGTGACGTGCTTAATATATAAATAGGAACACAACGATAACTATAACAAAAATGTATTAAATACTCTTTTTAACAATAATTTTAAATACAAGTATGAATTCATAACTGACTCTTCATTGACTAGCAATATTTAAATTATATTTTTTATATTATATTTTTCTAACCAGGTAGCTTCCCTAACGACTTGATCTTGTACCCTACTGAATGTACACCTATCGCTGACTCAGTTCGGAATCGAACGGAGCTCCTCCGTGTCCTCCTGATGTGGGAGCAGTGATGCTGTGAGTACATCTCCTGACGTCGGAAGACTGCGGCCTGTTGCTGTAACGAGTCTCCTCAGCTCCCCTCTCCAGGGGCTTAATCTCGATACCGTTAGAGCGCAGTTAGTATACGAGACGTCTCGCACAGTATACGCTACAATTGTTGTAAGCTCCAGTCCCTGCAACTCACATACGTTTGCAGTGTGCGAGGGGAGTGCAAGGCAAGCGTATACGAGTGACGTTTGGTCATGTTGGTGAACCTGCGGCGAGACGGGAACAAATATTAGCGGAACTCAGCCAATCAGAAGTGTCACTTGTATCTCGTGCGTTTGTTATTTACATTGTAAGGAGTTGGCTTCGAGTTACGGGGACGAGCAATGCCGAATCCACACGAAGCTTTCTTCGCCACTGTAACAAGAACATTATGGTTTTTGCGGCCGCTAAGATTATCTGCGCGACTATGACCTATTCACCAAACATTAAAAAATAGCAACAGGCGTCTGTAACATTTGGCAACACAAAAAAAAACACTAAATTTAATATAAACTGAATTTTTCTTTTTGTTTTTCGAATAAAAATATAAAAGTTACATCACAATATTAAAGTGAGACTTGTAGGTGAAATGTAGATACTTCATTGAGTATTTTGTTATTGTTTCTATTGTATTTTAGATGTGTAATGTACAATAGGTTCGTGACAATACATTTTATATTTTAAAATATGGTTAGAGTCGTGGACTTGCAATTGTTTTACTCGGGTTCGAACCTTGCTTAAGTACAAAATATTTTAACATTTTTAATAACACTTTTTATACACGGAAGGACACTCACGAAAGGAAAGTTAAAGACATTTTCATTATTCCTTTTATTTTGAACGTAAAGAACAGAAAACTATCTTGGAAGTAAACGGAGAGTGTCCGTGAAATGTCCGTGAAATGTACGGAAAGTCCGTTTATGAAAATCAGTAAGTATGTAACTTTACGGAGAGTTTGCGGACACTTCTGGATAGTTTTTTACCAGCACTTTTTCATAAAAAGGGAAGAAATGGTTTTTAACAGTGCAAGGAGGGATTCGTTAGTAAAATTCCCACCTGTGAAAATTACATACAATTTAAATAAGAGAACACAGTTGTGTATCATACATTGCCATAATGTTTACATTGCATTATAAATAATGATCTGTGAATGTATATGTTAAGTGGTCCATCGTTTGGAGAGCATTAGCATCTTCATGGCACTTTGCTAGACGTCGTGTTTGAGTAAGAGCAACTGTGAAGTTCATTGATACTTTTAGTGAAATGACCTTAACCTGTTGCCACGTTGTTCATCTTCTTCCAATTCTTCTATTGTCTTGACATTCATCCATTCTTCGACCATAATAAATGCTATATGTGGCTAAGGTTATTTAGGCTACTTATCACATGCTACACTGTTGAATTACTTACCAAATGAGTATCTAGGCTACTGCCTGTTATAGGCTAACCTAAGTACTTATATTTGACTGTGGTCTATACCAACAACAAGTTTGTGCAATAATAATAAGGTGTGTTATTTACAGAGTTTTATATGCAAGACTGACTAAATAATAACTTATGACGTCTAACCAACTAACTACGAGCCACTGAACAATAATGACATTAGTAGTAGGCCTATGTAAATTAAACTTTCACTCATAACCTCATTTGCACTCTCAACACAACTTCTACTTCTTGTCCGTTCAACAAGTTCTTAATTTTCATACGATTATACATTCGGCACAGCATAAATGATGTGTAAATTGAATTCACACACTGTAAACAGTCATCTTATGTATAATATTTTGTTTATTTTGATGCGCTACTCGTCTACGACTCCATATCTCGCTCGGCGATGATCGAGAGAGTGGCCGTTCCCACGGTCGAGACGTATACGATGGCTCTCCTATGGTTCGATTTTACCGTTTTCTAAAATCTTGCGAGTTACAGCAGCAATTCGAAGATTTCTTATACGAGTACAGTTCGAGCTTAGCCCCCCTGGAGTGTGGCTCGCACGCGGCCGATATGGCGAGTAGACATACTGCACTACTAATTCTTCTTATATTTCAACTGCTGGTCCAACAGTATATATGTCGATAATATGTGTGCCCTCCTTTAAAAATGGAATATATAACTGAATTTCACCGAACTCAGTACACATATATTACTTAGTAACTACGTTCTAATTTTGTAGTTTTCAACAACTTTGGGGACGCATTTTCAAAATTAATGCAATTTTAATATTTCTAGTGTTATGTTATATCTTGAGAAGCAGTAAGTGATTTAAACAAAATTTCTAATGTTGTCAGTGGATAAGGTGAGCATTGAATTTAAAAATGTTTATCGCTTTGGTAATACATTTTGGAAGACAGCAAAACATATACTTATAGAGCATTCAAGTCATGTCTCAAAAAATACTCAATCGATTCTCGCCAAATTTGGCAAGTAAATAATACTGTCGTAGGCCATACAAACGTATGTAGTTTAAATAGCTAAGGAATCTATTTACAAAATAAAACGATATTCAAACATTTAAGGTTAATTTGCATTATATATTATACAATTAAACCAATATCGGCCCAAATTTGTATACTGAGAGAACCTATTACGTTTACCCCATATGCCAACAATAAACCACTTTTATCGTCCGTTTTGTATGATAACACCGTATGCAAAAATAATGTTTGTTATAATAGTTTGGCAAACTATCTACCGAATAATACTACTTATGGCGAAAAAGTAATGCTAATGTAGGACAACTGTCGGCAAATTGTCGGCCCGAAACTAGTACTGTTGGAACTGTCGTGTTTATTGCGAATATAGCCACCAACGAGGTGTATTTTTGAAACAGATTGATAGCCGTCACGATAAAGACTAAGGCCTGTTGTATCACTAAGGATAACAGACTGATATTACCGAAAATTTGTCGGCATGATATTTCACAGCAAACAAGTTGCCGGCATCATAAAATCGATTCTGAGCCAATTCCGATACAGTATATTTGTCTTGTCAGTAAAATAGCAAACATCTTATATATTCTGTCCCAATACCATTTTAAAAACAGGGCTTGTTATCAAAATAAATATATCAATATAATGCATTTTTGCCGATATCTCACAGCTTACCTGTCACCAATATCTCAAACATTATTCTGCACCGATTCTGAGACAGCGTCTTTAGCTTTTCGGTAAGTTTGCCAGCATTTATTTATTATGGCCCGGTAACTTTTCTAGACAATTACTGTGTGTTGTTACATGTAAAGTAAATTATAAAAGAATATGTTTCTTGTATCTACAAACTCTCATAACCAACAGTTTTAATATTTGTAAATACAAAATATAGGCATACACGCTGATTTACAAAAATGTCGAGTTTTTCTTTTCCAAAAAGTCTATATTACATGTATATAACAGATGTAAAGTTAATCTCGATTTAGTTTATGAAGTGTTGTATATTTCATGTATATAAAATATTTATTAACTCTACATATCTGTTTGGTATTACCGTCTATAAATTATAGATACATTTACACTAATTTATTACATAGATTTAATATAGAATAGACCTACCTACATACATTTTCTTGATAAGAGATTTATATCTTCCTTTATGGCATCCTGTCACACAGATGCCTGCTTAATTTTTACAATATATAAAGTCCACTAAAGCACATAACTACATGGGTACTTTGTGTTGCTATATTTACATCTAATCGTTCAAATGTTTTGGCCAGATTCATACCTACTGTATTTTCCCTGTCTTCATGCTGGGTAATGAAGAACTTCTTACTGTATTTTCTCTGTCTCCATGCTGGGTAGAGAAGAACTTCTTACTGTATTTTCTCTGTCTTCATGCTGGGCAGCGAAGAACTTCTTACTGTATTTTCTCTGTCTTCATGCTGGGTAGTGAAGAACTTCTTACTGTATTTTCTCTGTCTTCATGCTGGGCAGTGAAGAACTTCTTACTGTATTTTCTCTGTCTCCATGCTGGGTAGAGAAGAACTTCTTACTGTATTTTCTCTGTCTTCATGCTGGGTAGAGAAGAACTTCTTACTGTATTTTCTCTGTCTTCATGCTGGGCAGTGAAGAACTTCTTACTGTATTTTCTCTGTCTTCATGCTGGGTAGTGAAGAACTTCTTACTCTTCATTAATTTGTTTTTTTTTCTTCATGTGCAAAAATTTTAACATTAAGGTCGTTTGATACCACAAAATTAATAATCTAATTTTTGTAGCAAAAATTGTTGAGCTTGTACGCATTTTATGTAATGATCCTTTTATCGAATAAAAAAAAACTAATTTTTGTATACTTTGAATAATCTAGTGTCAAGGATAAACTATTTTATGTTTAGCTAAAGCTGAAATATCAAATACTTACTATATTGTAAAGTTTGAAAAATTACAACACAATCTTATGACATATATGTCTTCACCAAAAACAGTTCATACATATTTAAAAAAATTTAAAATGACGTAACTATTTATTTAGTTTTAAAATTTCATATATACATACATACACGTGGCTTGTTAATTGCTGATTATATATGTGTCACGCGGTAACCCATGGCATTTGTTAACTTCGAATTTTTGTTTTCAATTGTACAAGTATCAGACAGATAAATTAAAATTTAACCAAAACTATTTTGTTTTCAAGCCGCAGTAGATATTAATGTTACATATTCAGTGTTTTAGAATTATTTGTTGTATTTTTATGAAATTCACAGGTTACTTTTTAAATAATTTGTGTCACGATAAATTCGAAATTACTGGATAGAAGAAGAAGTTTACTTTGTGGAGTGTACGGGAGCATTCTACACTGTCGACTCAAAGGTATTACGTTCGAATCCCGCAATCGACCAGTTTACATTTTCATATAATAAAATGTATTGAAAAATTAATGAACTGAAACTATTAAAAGATAACATAACATTTACCAAAATTGTAAATCCAAACAGAAAAATTTGCATTGTCGTACTACTGATTATATAGACATCATGCCACCACAGACATGGCACGATTGCGAAATCAAGTCCCCAAAGACCCGATATCGTGGAGACATCCAGCTGTTTCAGAACCGGCATCATGGTGACATTCAGCTGCCGCACACCCGGCACCTCGTCAACATCCAGCAGTCGCAGACAAGGCATCATTGTGACGTCCAGTTGTCGCACGCCGGGCATCATAGCATCATCAAGACTTCACAGCCCGGGCTTATGGTGACAACCAGCTGCCTTACGCCGGGCATCATAGCATCATCCAGTCTTCACAGACCGTGCATTATTCTGACAACCAGCTGCCCCATGCTGAGCATCATGGCAACATCTACATGTAGCATACCAGGAGTAGTGGTGACATCCAGCTGTCGCAGGCCCGGAATTTTTATAATGATCAGTCACAGTTAGGTATCCATTTTGTGTCTTATCGTTTCCAAACATGTATATTTCTATCAATGTCATCAAGCAGTGAGCCGATAGTCCATATTTATATTCGCTCGCTTCTGTCATAATACAGTGGATAAGAATTACCTGTCCATAGATAGTCGGCGAAATTTTACCGGCCCGATTTTGGTCCTTACCTTTCGTGTTTTCTAGTATAAGTTTATAGGGCATTCTGTAGCACTAATAGTGTGGGATATTTAAATGATAATTGTTTTTAATTGTTCCAGCAAAATACTATCTCTGGAAACACTTTTATTGCTTGTAATTAATACTGTCAACGTACATATTTTTTTATCTTTGTCGATTTGTTAAATACAAATAACATGTTAATCTAAATTATATATATTGAAGCTATTTAAGATATTCGCCTGCTGTACCTAAAACTTGTAATTTTACAAGCTCTTTGGTTGTACCACTAGGTTGTAAAATTTAGCCGTGATTGATTTTGTGGTCAGTCCCCGACATAGGACATAACATCTCCAATTTTCATGTGATGATATTCATAAAGGGCCAACAAAAAACACATCTATTTGCACATTTGATGGTCGGCATTTAAAATGCTAGCACATGAAGTTCCTTATAGATTTTTAGGGTCTTGTGGCATATTGAACTCGTCATTTTGTCCTTTTAAATATATGCAGTTTAAAGTACGTCAATTAGAGGCTTCATGTACAGAAACTCTATTACAGGATACTGAGTATAACCTGCTGAGATAGAATACAGAAAAACCTTGCCTCGTTGACTTCTACGTTCACACGTTTGTTGATATTGTGAGACGGTATTCCCGAATTAATGCGCGTCAGAAGCACCAAATATGACAGTCCATCCAAAATGGTATTCCTCTTGAAAAAAAGTGGACCTGCTTGTGTCTGCCGAAATTAGCTAGTGGAACCTCGTTACACAAAATATAAAAAAGTCATATGTACAAGTCTCAGAAAATGCCCGCAGTCAGGCCTATCTGTTCGGTTGTCTGTCATTGAGTGCACTTATTACTCCTTAACGAATATATACCGTGAAACTTTGCTTTTATAACTGAAGAATCACATTTCGATCTACCGCATATCAGATTCGACAATCCGTTAGGTTATTCTCGTAGGCATTAGAGGAGAAAGTACTCACTGCAGAAGAATCACCCATATGCTTCATGTAGGCATGATGTGTTTTATTGCAGTGATGTCTGCTGACCTTACGCGCAAGTTTGTAGCTGCCTCCAGGGCAGATAATTGAAAATCAATTAAAAAAATTCGTTTTATTCTAACAAACAGTTTTAAAAAGTACTACGCAAATTATTTAAAAAAACATGCAACGGTTAAGTACGCACAATGTATGAAAATATACCATCTTTGGATTGTAGATGTCATCTAACATGCCAACAGACAAAGAGACAAATCCTGCTATTGGTTATAAAGAAATAAAAATGATTATATACACCACTACTGATTGACTTAAGTATTTTTTACAACCCAATTTCAATAACTGTGCTCGATTATTTATTGGCCTTGGTGAAAAGTACTAGCGGCGAGTCAGAAATATCAATATGCTTGTTTTCGGTTTTCTAAGACCTTAAAAATGAGAGGCGATGTAACATAGCATTTAACAATATATAACGGCTAAATATGGAACGAAAACACTTGTTTCAGCTACTGTAATATGAAACAACAATTCTCAAATATGAGATGCTGTCATACCTATAACATACGTTAAACAGACATCGCTACCCACACATAGAACAAGGCATATACAATTTTACGAATTTCATGCCGTCAGGGTTCCAATTACAGAAAGTCATTCATCTCCACTTGCTGCAGTCATTAGAATGCTCTGCTCGTCTATTTAAAATGCTGTTATAATGTCAGTTTCAAAAACATTATTGAACGTTATCTGCTGATTGGCCAATAAAAAAATTTGCGACATTTAACAACATAAACTATAGGCAAATTAAGTTCTACAAGCAGATACAATACAAAATTTTAAATATTTCATTCTAATTTCAAAATTTTCAAGTGTAGTGTAACAATGTACAAACACAAGTGGTATAATTATTTTTTTCTAAATGTTATGGTCTCTGCCCCCCCCCCCCCCCCAATTTCTATTCTTCAGTGTAAAATAATATTGTGTGTAAATTTTCAGCAATTTTGACTAATATTTAGAGGTATCTCAATGCAGTAAAGATTTTTTTATTTGAACCATGATACAATCAATAACTTATTTCAGATATATTGCTATAACTATAAGTTGAAAAAATTCTACACATAAATCAATAGATAAATTAATATTGCCTATCAATAACAAAACAGCTTCGTAACACATGAAATAATATTCATTATCAATTATTAACACAAATAATATCTATCAATCGCTGAAGTCAGAATATTTAAAGTTTTTTATGAGAGATTAAATTGTATACCCTGCAGCCAGGATAACGATGCCTATGTTGTTCTAAAACTTGTAGTACATCATGTTTTTGATCTTAATTCGTCGTTATGAGGGCATTGTACTCTTGCGTAAGTGCCAAACAACTCCCAGCGTTGTCATTAACAACCCTTGAATATTGAACTGTTGTCCTTGCTTGCAGTCTACTTTGAGATTCCACGTTTAAGGATCATAATCTAAATAATCTGCCGGGATATTCAGACTATGGAAGAAATTCATTATGTTTTTGTCACAAAATCTTCAATCTTCGTATTACGAATGTTCTTGACACACATTTTGTGCGCTTAAGAGGTTCGTCAGCCCGTCCCGTTCAGTAAGGGACTGAAGATTCACTGTCTTCGAACTCGTAGGCTCATTATCAAAAAGACAAATCTTGCAAGCTCTTCGCTTAAATGTCACAGTTGCTGTTCAAATTTATTGCAGGCAACTTTAGTGATAACAGCGAGTACCGTATAATAACCACCAATATGCTGCAGTAAACAGAGGTAGTTAGAAAATGTTGAAACTGGTTAACTGCAAAGTGTTTCGGAATGTCCTCCATCACCCAAAGTTGTCACAACGGTTGAATTGCTTGATGGACTTCCGCAACTTTATTTACCGATCTTTTTCTAGAAGTGTTAAAATCCTTTAAAAATTGCTATGTAATGTCCAAATTATGTGCATCAGAAAGCCTCGTTCATCGCACTTGGAAGAATGAGTTATAATATTGGGTGACGCTAAGCTAGGTAGGGGAGGTCCTTCCATAAATTTGATAACAAGAATGCAAGCTATATTTTGTGAGCTGTGTTGATTGTATTAGTGTCAAAGCACATTGCATTTACTTGACAAATAATCACCCACTCTTCAAGCAAAGTAGTTTCTACTAGTTCCTGTACTTCTCTTGTACCTGACTGATAAATTGGAAAACCAAGCAGCTGATTTACGCCTAGTCCAAACACAACCACTGGTAGGCGATTTACCTTTTCATTTATTTCCAGTCATGTCTGGAAGAAGTTCATCTTCCCAGCATTTCGTCAGAAATTCTTCTTTTAAAATAGTTGCCAATTATTCGCGTTCTTTTTCTAGATATCTCCGAATAGAAGACATGTTAATAATGAGATCATTGATTTGATGACTGGGGCCCTCCGCAGTTGCTGTCAACAAAGGTTTTATGTCACATACCTTAACTGATCTTATGATGATGTTCTTTTGTGATCTTTTACGGCCGGAAGCAGAACACGGTGAAGGTATTGTCATTACTTGAGCAGTGCTATCATCTGCTTTCTCCTCTTCAATTTGATCACTGTTACCTAAACTTATTTTTTTTTACTGGAGGAAATTAGAATGACACTTTCAGTCCGAGTCATTTGTTTTTCTTTGAACTTCTATTTCAATTCTTGTTTTCTTCGTTTTATTTTATCGACTCCTGATTACTTGGATGCCAACAATTTATTGACTTTCCCAAAACCACCAAGGCGACCAGGTTTTCTCTACGAGAAGTAAATCCTCGTCCTCTTGGAAATTGGCAAATTGAAAGGCTTTCTGATGAGGAATTTCAACAAAGGGGTCAAAGTCTTTTGTAAATTGACCCTCTGACAAATGTGAATACGGTTATTTTTTAAAATCAAAGCAGTTCCTTTAAAAACTACCCTGCATCTCTCACGTATTATTTTCTTCATTGTTTTATAATGATAAAGAGAAGATACACAACACTCGTTTATTTCAAGGTAATTTAATTCCTCGTCGTCCACTTCCTTCACAGCCAATTAACCAGATTATAGATATTCTACTTTTATTATTAAACTACTTATTTTTCACAAAATCTGCAGCGACAATATTGTAATAAATATCAAATTGTGTACTGGAATACATAAATAACCACCAAGATAAAAATAATATCTCATATTAATTAATAACAACCAAAGAGTATACTATTTCTAGATGCAGTGACAAATTCCTTTGTACAACTTAGTCATTGTACTGGCAACAAGTAAAACAAAAACCAGCCAACTTGAATGGGCACAGATAAAATACACACTACATGCTAGTGCGCACCATTCTATTGGCGGTGTAACGGTAACATCAGAAGCGCTGCTGCCGATATGAATAGATCTTTGGAAATCAATTGCTGCGTATCTGTGACACAACTACCACTGTGTACTGCTGCTCGAAAATCGACTGAAAACAGCAGCGTTTTTTTTTTCTGTGACATGACGTATAATGCGAGTGTTTATATATATATATATATATATATATATATATATATATATATATATATATATAATTGGGTTTTTGTGCAGCAATAAACTTGTGCATCAAGTAACCTTAGTAGCCAAATTAGTTATATAATTTTATATTTACATTTTTCGAGCACTTTGGGAAAATCTAGATTTCTTCATTCGGCAGCATTATATGTATAAAATAGACAAGCATATTTATTTCGACAGCATGGACATACTTTTGATAGATTATGGTCTACATGTAGGTAAATATTAACATTTACAATAAAACGTTTTCATTTTAATTAAAAGTTTTACGGAGCTATTTATAAAATAAATAAGTTTTGTGATATATTCCCTGCCATGATATTTTACCTTAACTTTTAGACACTCTTAACTGTAGCTCCCAACGTTTAATCAAACACTGAGAGAAAAATAATTATTAAAAACGAATTTTAGTCACATTTTTATCCAGGTTATAAGCCCGATATTGTAAATATGTCATAGTTCGTATTATAAAATTCACATAAAAAATTTTTAGTATATAGTTTTATAACTATACAGTATAAAATTGCTGTGTTTTTTATTTATTCGCTGCTACATATTTGCATTTATGCTGGCACCTTACTATGGTCACGGCTTGCAACATTAAATAAAATATAAGGAATTCAACAAGCCATGCCTTAACCGGAAACCTATTACAGTAAATGAAATACCTAATAGCGTGCTAACAATACGATACATTCCTCATATTATCTACTTACTGAAGCAACATGGTGGACATAAATCTCTTGTTTATGTAAACAAATCTCTTAAGAAATGAAACGTTTAGTAACAACAAAATAAAACCATCTTACATTTATTTCCGTTGTTGGTCCCCCCATCCCTAGTTATTTTCTGTTTAAATGAGCTGTTCTTTCTTATAAATCAACGATATATTAAGAAACACACATTCTATATATTTAATGTGCCGGACAAAGAAAACGTACAAAATGTCATACTCGTGCGAATTCAGATAACAGCGACACAGCACCTAATTACATGACAAATAGCCGCATTATATCAGACAAGTGGAAATATTAGAATAATATAACAATAAAAGATGATGACGATAAAATATATTAGTAGTCAAGCGTCTATGACAAGTGGAATAAAATCACTTTCTAAACACAGTAATTTATTTGTAAATTTAAAATGTTTTTAAATGTAAGATTCAGGCGAATTATTTTAGAACAAATAAAATGCCAAAATACAGATACTATTTTGTTTCCTGTAGTTGATATTCTTCACAAAATCCAGTAATGCTCTAATTTCAAAACACGTTATTAAATTCTACGAAACATTAAAATGTATTTGTTTACATCATCCTTATTGAATGACGAAATGCAGATAGATGTCATGTGTACGATTATCGTAGGCAGTAATTTTGCTACAAACGAACGTGTATTTCTGAAGTTTCGCAGCGTTAGGGACGAGTGGCGGGGTCTTAACCAGGTAATATGGATGTAGCAGTAACACATCAGCGGGATAACAGCCGTCTACCAGGTTTTTGCGGATGTTAAGCCACGTGCCAAGGCTGCTGGATCTACTTTGTTATGAGTGGTAATCCCAAGTTTCATCTTGTCCAGTCCCAGATAATGTTATGTCACTGTCCTGTTTCTGCTGTTGTTTTACAGGTCGTCAACATCTGAATCAAGTCGCAAGACTGAACATGTAGGATTTTATACCCTACCGTATGTCCAGTGTTATTATTTGTAGAGGTTTTTATGTTTCCGAAACATAATTAATTTCTTCAAGATATCAGGAGAACAGGTTACAGTCTAAATAAATGCACATTGAGTTAAAAATACAAAACTATAGTATAGGCTATGTTATCACAACTGCATTAGTCGGTAGAGCAGTATATTAATATAAGTGGCTATCATAAACCCAAACATTTTCTTCCATACTGATTATTTATATAATTTTTATATACATAAATTATATATATATATATGGCAATTTTAGTTCAGTATTAAAGCATTAATATTATGTTTGTCGATACAAGTGTGTACACGCTATTCACGGTAAATTGAGCCCTTTCTTATTTGGAATAATTGTCGATAAGTATATTTTATTTTTGCCTTAGACATTGAGTTCCAAGTACCGTAGAATGTGAACACTGGGTTTATTACTTGCTTGGCAATATATATTTAAGAAGTTTGTTTACGGATAAAAAATATTAACGAAATCGAAAGAACTAGAGACTCAAAAATGCTCACCTGAACATTAATATCCTATATATATATGTGCATACATATATAAATTACTTTACTTCCTTCTGTAAGTTCTAGCTCAAATAATTAAGGCGGACTGTTCATTCCACAGCTAAGAATAAATTAACGAATCCAATACAGTAAAGTAATAATTACTATCTTTGGGATAAAAATACTCTTCCCCATGTAAAGAAGCCTATATGTAACTATTTTTTATTCTTATTCAAATCGAAACAGTTCAATTTATGTCATAATTACCTCATGCGTATGAGCCTAGTATATCCGCTTGCAAAAATTTTAAATTTTTTTCCACACTAACTAGTTCAAATTCCAAAATCCTATGTCTAGGTTTAAAGCAAATTAAAATTGTCATTTAAATAAAGTGGCATTTGGGGGTGAATACACTTAAGAAATGAGACCGGAACATGTAACACGCTGCATGGTTGAAACGGGGGTGTGACATTTGCACAATGATCCAATCCGATACTATAATATATTGACTAATAACACGATCGAATTAAATCTCATCCTGTTTGATCTGAGCACGACTGCAATACGAGCATGACCTTGAGTTGGCTCCGAGTATGCCATTCTCGTGGTCATCGGGAAGGGGGGGTGGGGGGAGGTCCTGGACGACGACTGGTGGATGTTAAGGTAGTGGGCGAAAATTTCCAGACTGTATAACTGGCACCTTCGATGTGCTGGCGCGCTAATTTTTGTGCCAAACGAATGATATCGCTTAGATCTGCAGATAAAAGCCATAAAAGCCAAGTACCCATTTGTTAACTTTAATTTAACTGCCATATCTCAAAGAAAGTATTGCCCGCTAACAGACATTTACACGTCAAACACACATCAATGTCCCCGACACGGACACACCCCATTTATTTTCCCGATAAAGTTTACGCATCGTAAACACCAAAAGAATATTCCAAGTTAATGTGTTTTAACGGTGGTAACTTACTTGTTTAATAGTTTGAACTAACTGTTAAACTACATGAATTAATAACAATAATAAATGCGTATTGGGGGTGTGAACCCAGGGCGAGGCAACACACTCCAAGCGACGGGCTTTCCAGCTGGGACCTTAAGTAAAACTCCTCAATAGACACACAACTTGAGTGGCGAATGTCGCTAAGGCACCTCCACAGGACAAGGTTGATGATTAGACAAACAGGTAGGCCATGAGCGTGTGTGGCGTTTATTCAGACGTTGAGTCGTGTCATTACAATATGGAAATTCTCAATGTATGCTACCCTGCAAACGGGGGCACAAAAACGGTGAATAACCTCAGGCGAAGACCACCTTGGACCTGTGCGACCTTGACCATGAGTCAATGACCATGACCTGAAACATGAGGTGACCTTGAAATAAAGAAACTGGGTACAAATTCCAATAATTGGTTCATTATTGAAAAAGGAGAGAAAAAATTACATCAACAAATCCTACAGTTTTATTTGGGTATCAGCAACTTCGACTTTAATCCTTGTTGACCTTGAATCCGTAAAAACGTAGACAATCATAAATTAATTTTTAATCTCAAAAATTGGCGGGGGAAGGGAGGAATTACAATAACCGGAAACGAAATATTGCAAGAACAAGAGGGATATCAAAATATTAATGTTCAAATATGAATAAAAATGTGAAATATATAATAAAGTAATTAAAATAGGGAAATTAAAAAAAAATACATTTATTTTGTAAAATGTTACATGAAGGAGGTTAAGAAGGGTTCAATTCCTGTAAATTAGGCGGAGTAGGCATGCCCCCCTGCAAAATTACCAGCAGACGACTGACTCCCCTCCACTTTTTTCCACTGGCAATTCAGTCGGCAGGCAAGCTTCTAAACCCACCAATATATTCCATTGTCAAAATTATGCACTACCTGAGTAGTAGGCATATGGGGAACCGGTACAAGGGGATAGGGGAGTTGATCGGTGTATAAGCAACCATTTTGGATTCCGTATTCCTGCTATGTCATTCCGCTCATGCGATCACCATCTTGGATTGTATCATGTTGGTAGCCAGTATGCCGCTATGTTAGACCCGTAATTTTGGTAGCCAGTGCATTATATTACATGCTCTAATTCCATGTCGTCTCCCTATCATTCTGTGTTGTCTCTCCATTATTACGAGGGTTTTTCCGAGTGCTCCCATTTTTTCCTTCCTCTCATTCCATCTTTTTCTTTCCTTCTCGTCCTTCCTCTCATTCCTCCCTCATTTCCTCTCTTCCTTCATCTCTTTCTTATCTCTCTTTTCTCTTTCCTTCCTCTCTCTTCCTCGCACATTCGTTTATAATTTGTTTCCGACCGCCATATTTCTTTACATTGGCTGTTGCTGGAGGACTCCATCTTGGTACTATAGTAGACTGCTAGGAGTGTTGATGTCGCACTCTTACGACCGCCATATTTGTTGACATCGGCTGCTTCAGGGCTCACTGGTGTCACTCTCGGTCGATTAGTCGCTAAACCGCCATATTGGGTATAGAGTTGGCCGCTAAGGGCGCTGCTTTTTATAACTCAAAATAACATCTGGAATAGCGGAGGATCCAATTGTTGATCCTTAGGTAGCCAGACTGATGTCTTAAACCGCTCGGCTATCGTGGCATGTGTTGGGACAAGGAATTGTAAGAAGTATATAGCTTGTGTGTATGTAGACGAATAAATATCTTGTCTCTTATTAAAGGCATTTCTTTTTAAGTTTTACTATTTAAGTATTAATTTTTAATTGTTACATTTTAAGTATATATTTTATGTTTTCTATTTTAGGTATTTATTTTTAGTATACTTTTAAGTATCAAAAATAATTTTTAAGAATTTTATTTTTCATTTACATATTAAAAATATTTCACTTTCCCAAAAATTAGTATTTTTATTATATTTGTAAGTTTTACACTTAAAGTATTATTATTATAATATATTTTTAAGTTTAAAATTTTTTAAGTATTTTTAATTATAGATATAAATAATTTTAAAGTTTTTTTTTTCACTTAGGCATAATAATTATGTATTGATTTTTTTACTTACCCAGCCATGATTATTTTAATTATGCTTACTTTCAATTATTTTTATTGTATTATATAAAATTATTTTTTTTACTGTCCCATGTTTAAGTATTTTATTTACATGAAGGGACGTTGTTATTCACACTGATCTTAGATAAAATCTTATACATCCTATGTATGTGCATGCCTCCACATAGACCATGAAAGGCCTTCAACTTCAAAATAAAAAATTTAAAAATCAAACATGAAGCAATCATTCGTATTTATGAACATTAACCCAACAAATTCTTAATAAATAATATTGGTCTAATAATAATTTAAAATGGTATTTTTTTAGAAATATTATAAAAAGTTGAACCTAAAAAACACGTTATCAAGTTTTAATTTTTAAGTGTATTTCAATTATTTTTATTACATTATTTGATTCAATTAATTGTTACCGTTAATATGTAAAAGTAAATGGTCGGCATGGCTGATCTGCTTGCCACACCTGTCACACAAATATGACATATGACAGAAATTCATTGCACAATTAAAACGCCCATGTTGCCGAGCATGGCTACTACCCGTGAAAGTCTTTTCACAGAAGTGACACTTATAATGTCGGAATGGTTCAGCAGAGGTGGCTGGCAATACAGTTGTTTCTGGAACATACACTGTTGGTCCAGTTGCCTCAGCTGAAGAACTAGATGGCAATTCTGAACTCTCCATGTCAAACATTCCCGAAGATCCTGGAAATTCCGGTAGACACATAGGGACCTAAGGCGTAGATGCAGATGATATGACTGTAGACGTAGAAGCCTATGCTACTGCTGGTACCGTACCCATAGCAGTCGGCAATGGTTGTATTGTAGGCAGCCCACCTAAAGAAGACGATGGATATGCTCGTACCACACAGGAAGATGTCCATGATACAGATGAAGAGCCCATTAGTTCTGGAATGGAAAGAAAGGAAATCCTTTCTAAATGCCAAATTCAAAGGAGTGTAAACCTGCTATCTTGTACAAACAATCAGGAATTACTAAAAAGAAGAACACTGGACTTGGATTATTATTTTTTTACTCTGTTCAAAATGTGTAGTAAACATTGTTCACATTTCCCATCATACAAAATACAAACAACATGTAAAATATTTTTTGTAAATTTAGGTATATGAGCACCACGACGCATTGCAAATTTGATTTCTTTAAAAATTACATTATTGACCTAAAATTACAAACAAAAAATATTTACTTATGTGCCACGACATGGGGCTGAATTTTAGTATTCTCAAGTGTAATGTGGATTATCTTTAAAATTGCTGAATTCAATGTACTTATATGTGCCCACCTACGCACATGGCAAATTTGAAAATCCTTAGAAATTTTTTTATTAAGGCCCACATGGACAAAACTTATGATCATTATTTTTCATGCATGTGCACATGACACGTTGTTAATTTTAATAGCATTAAACTTTAACAGAGATTATTTTCAAAATTACTAATATCCAATACTCAAAATGTATGCATACCAGGTCACTTTGAAACTAAATTCTTTAAAGTTTTTTTATGATATCCGACAACAACAAAACTTATTATAATTAAATTTCATACAAGTAAACATGACACATTGCTCATTTTAATAGCATCAAACTTATAAAGGGATTATTTTTAGAAGTCACTGACGTCCATATCTATATGCGCGCCAGGGCCAGTTTGATTCCTATAAAAAAAAACGCCGTCCAACCCATAGGCAATGAAACTTTGACAAAATAAACTTGCGTATAATTAGAAAATATTAATATATCTTTTTCACCTAAGTAGCTTGACATTATATTAGCACAAGTCCATAATGGACACAAATGAACCATAAAATTGTCAGACATGGACCCAGTCTAAAACAACTCGAGTAAAACAATTTCTCCTTTGCAAAATTTCATTTCTCAAATTATTTTCGGCAAATACCAAAAATTCACTAATTTAAAAAATACCTATTTGTAGGCAATGGATGGATTTTCATGAAATTGCGCCATGATCAAAGGCGCCTACATTTATCACGAATATTTTATTTTCCGGCTGGATGGGCATTGACTCTATTTAATTCCAACATTACTGGTGCAGATACTTAGCTCAAGTGGGAATCCCCAGGCTGTCCATGTCTGGTCTGCCGAGGTCGCCTCCCGACTATTTATACAACTTAACTTGCAGGGACCGTGGAATGTTCCACCAGTTTTTAATTTTTGAATGACAACTGTCACATAGAGGAAATGGCGTCACTTGGCGCATGCTCTGTGCTTGCAAACTACCGTTCCGCGATGGCAGCACCACACGGCGACACCTGTGCGAAACACCAGAGTTTCTCGTTTTCAGAGTCGGGCAGTCGACGATGCAAGAAGGACATGGAAAAATTGTTTAATCGTATTATAATTTCATGTAGGTTTTCGTAACTGATATTGTACATACATTTTTTCTCACACGCGTGTTTTAAAGATCACAAACAGTAAATCTTCTAACGGTCTTCAGTTAGGCTCCTTGGTCGAACAGAAACGTGGTGCTTGGTTATTTAGGCGTTAGAAAAAAAAAGGGGGGAGGCCAATTTTCATTAAATTGAAACACCCGTCCCAATATTTGCAGTAGAAATTAGCCGAGTCGATGTATCTTTCAATACAGCCGTTGTCTAACTAAGTATCTCAGCTAACACTTTTAATGTTTATAATATATGCATATGCAAGCTCTACGACATTATATTGCCTTTTAACAATCGTGTTACACCACTTGTTCGGAAACCCACCAGCCAATCACCGAGTTACAAAGTGATTTCGGCTGACCATATGCATGAAGGCAGTGAGACATCGCAAACATAAAACAATGGCAAGAGCTGTGGTAGCAGTGGGCTTGTAACTGGAGTATATATGTGCTTCCAGAACATTTTCGTAATCTGCATAGTGTCAGATAGCCTTAGTCAGCACATAGCATTGTTAGCATTTTCACATGCTTGCACCTTCCCGGAGTCTGGTAACTGGAGTATATACATGCTTCCTGGCCGTTTTCATAATCTGAATAGTGTCGGATGACCATGCATATGGGAATAGCTGTGTTAGAATTTCTGTACCTGCACGGTTCATCGTAACAGGAGTTGACTGAAGATGATGACTCAGCATGCTTTATGAGCAAGTACTGGCACATTTAGAATTGTTGTAGAGTTGGAAATACATACGAGAGGGGGAAGGTGATATATAAAAGTGGAGTAGAAGGCTCATAGAAATTATTTCATCACATCATATCTGTGCAGTTTCAACCAGAATATGACGCCATTTACTCCAACGCCAACAAGGCCTACAACCGCATGCATTTATGGATATCTGGTATGCCAGAGTAAGTATAAGACTGCAACAGAATTTAACATTGGCTCAGCATGAATGAAGAAGATGTTTTTTTCAGTTTGGTTCCAGAAACATGTTGCTTTATTACCTGCCCAGAGTACCACCTCCAGCCACGCATGAAGTTACACTGCACTACCAGAGAGCTGATAAGTCAAACAAAAGAATAACACCTACATCAAGTTTAGGGTAATGGCAAAATGTTATATCAACTCAGAAGCCCAGCCAGCTACAAGATTACTTGATGGTCCAAGCACTGTGGTAGAGAACATCATACCACCATTTTGAACCATGGGAGAATATTCTAGGGAGACTAAATTCACCCCACTAACCTGTGAAGTGTATGATGGGTTTCGTTCTCTGAGCATCGGTCTGCAGCAGTAAACGAACAAAGCCATCATGGAAACTGGATACGATGGTGACCAACTATTTTCTGAATACTGCAAAGAAGATGAAGAAGTGTTCTGTTGCCTGATGCTACTAGCACCGAGTCGGCACCATGCATAATTTACAACCCCAGAACTTGCTACGACTACGTGCATAAAGGCTTACATCGTGTGTGGTATTGTATTACTTTTTTAAAAATGAATGTGTCGATTTTACAGCTCAATATACTTTGAAATGTGCATTGGGAACGTACATATCCGTCTTCAGTGGAATGGATTTTCCCCCTTTGAAACTTCCTGTGTAGTATCCATCTTCGTGTGCAAATATAGTTATAGCGCCTTTCATCTCTATTCTCCGAAGCTAGCACCGTCTTATGCGATGCCCGGGGACCCCAAGTGCTTAATGCACTTGGGGTCCCCAGGTACAGAGAATCATGCAATGGGATACATTACATACGTATTAAGACATACCTACTTGGCCGTTTACCGACAATAGATACACAGTGTGCATCAATTTTGTGCTCGGTATATAGGCAAAAAATTCTTCGAGAAGCCAGATTTTCCTCAAAAACATTCATATCAATGCAAGCTGGACTATATAATTAATACAGGTTCATTAACCATGACCATAGCATATGTACTCAAGCAGCAATGGCTGTGCTAGCAACAGTGATGACTTATCCTTCAGTTTCACTACAACAGAAGAAACCATTTACTCCAAATCCAGTGACTACAATACCAGCCATTCCACCCTGTGGGCCTTCGATATTTATCCACACAGAAGATGATAGTGTTCCCTTCAAAAAATTAATAGACTCTGATATGTCGACTTTATGTGTACAATTTTTTTTTATAAAACCAAATGTTAACAGATTTATTCAATAGGTTTTTTTAAATGTGAACAAATGTTTGTATGTAAAAAACATCGAATTTTTCAAATAACCCATGTGCCATAAGCACGCTGAAAACTGTTATGCAAAGAAAGTTTTACTAGTGAGCAATATTGAAAGTATATAATAATAATAAATTTTTAGAGGCTGATAAACACGAAGTGGTTACCAGTCGCCTCATGTCGGTTTTAAAACAGACTCTCAAAACAACCGCCGAAATAATAAATCTTTCATATAGCAGATACACGTATTACTATGAATATATACATATAAAATTATTTACTTTTTATCATAACAATTTTTTTGAAATTTGTTCTTTACATTTCACAGGTGTTTGCGGATCTCGATAGTAGCCAACATTATTATTCAGATGTAACCCTAATCCTTCAGTTCACTGAATAAATAAAGATATTTCAACTATGTGTGATAAATCCACACATTTCCACAGGTTTGCACCTGCACAGAACTGGCTATCTTCAACCCAATATTGTGTATAAGTGCAGAAAATAATCAAATAAACAACAAAGTAAGGTAGAAACACACATTAGTTTTTAAATAATTCCACATTTATATCACCACTTAAAAAAACATTTTTAAGTCCTACTTCAGAATGTCTTTCTCATCGACCAAGGAGTCTTCATGTACACACGACCGTTACGTTGTTTCAGCACCTTCTGCACCGAATAAACATCGGGAAACTTCGTAGGCTGGATCTCCTCTGCATACAAGCCTCTGCATACAAGCCTCCAACAATGTGTTGGCCTTGTAGGTCTTCCAGGTAATACATGCGCGGGTATTAATGTATGGAAATCATCTTGTACATTTGTGCCGACCAGCTGTGATGATAGGCCTTCTGGAAAATGTCACGCCGTTTAAAGATGCGCACCAGGTGGCTTTAGGCTTGCGCAGGTCCCTCCTCTTCGGAATAGCATAAACGGACTGAAGCAGGGAGTCGTACTCGACATCTTCGGGCTTCATATGAGTGGTGGAATATACGGTAGAATTATACTCGCGAACGAGTTTCGGCAATAGCTCAAGCCACATGTAGATTAGGCTTGCCATGAAATGTCTCCATAATTTGACATTTAGAGTCCGGTGAAAATGCTCGGCGATGCTAGTCTTGAGTCCAGAGTATGTGGAAAATGACATACAGCGTAACTTTCCATCAGATAACAGAAAGAAGCATTAAATTATTTTACTATCGTCGATGGGGAGATCTTTCGGTATGCATTCCTCGCTCAACACATCCGCCATGGCCTCAGTGACATCACGTACATTCTTCGACTCTAGCGGTCTGCCCCAGATATACTTGGTAAATAAGTCTATCACGGTAAAAATTAGTGATTGCCTTTATTCACACGAGCAAGGTCTTGCATTAATATCAAGTCGGATTGTAAAGTATCGTCCAGCACTTACATGGCATACTTTCTCAGACGATAATTCCTTCTGGCCAACCTGTGCAATTTATCGGAAACAGAATATTTCTCCATTGCACGATGTAGCCATCTTTGACGAGTTCTTAGTTGACGGATATAATCACTTTGGTATGCGACCAGTTGCCCTCAGACTGCGAAGCGACCAGTAGCCGTAATCTATCGACGAGTTCGTTCGTCCCAAAACACGTAGTCTATCTTGCGTTTGGCATCGATATTCTGCAGCAGCAGACCCGATACAAAAGCTTTGGCCAATAGAGGAAACAGTCCCGCGATAATGCCGAATTTTGCGTGGACAGTGTCCTTAAATTGGCCCATTGAGGTGCTATCGTTCTCATAATTAACGCAATGAGATTGTAGCAGGCGACGGTATTTGTGCAAATCTGATTCGGTGTAGTGTCTTGGTCGCCTACGAAACAAAAGTTCGCACAGACCATATGTCATTTTCACCTTGCGCTGGCCGATCTGCATTACATATCATGTAAATTAAACATCACTTCCTTGTTTCCGAGAAACAATTTTTCATCGTGGTGTCGCAGGCCGTACGTCTTGTCGCTGTTTCGATCGGAGTAGGAATCGATGTAGTGTACGACCAGAGTGCGTACCTTGGGTCAGGGCTCTCGTGCTCGTTTATGTTCCCATGCACCCAGCAAATCGATGAGGGACATATTATCTTCGTCGGCAGTGGTACCACCTTCCGATTCCGGTAATTCTGGGTTTCTTTTCCGTTTACGCTTCGGGGTCAGTCCGTCCACCTTGTATTCATATTTGCTATCCGGCCGAGGCAGAGCATTCTCCTGCCGTTATCAACCAAGTTAGTCAAAACGGCTGGTTATCGGCTTGTAAGCCCCTCCCCTTCGATTCTCGAGAGCCAGTTTGCCGCTCAGTAGTAAGTTCGGTTCGGTCCGCCATCGTTCATAGAATGGAATAAACACACAACTACACAGGTATATTTATGCATATTCACTCTTGAGTTGAGGAAAGTGAAGTTTCGATCATTTCAAGTCAGTCGATGCATGCATCCAGCGACTTCTTGCTATGCCTCGCCACATCGG
Source organism: Dryococelus australis (assembly GCA_029891345.1). Lineage (NCBI taxonomy): Eukaryota > Metazoa > Arthropoda > Insecta > Phasmatodea > Phasmatidae > Dryococelus > Dryococelus australis. The sequence goes on along the minus strand of CM057003.1, from coordinate 119,820,402 downwards.
CTTTGGGAGCCAGTTTGGACGTTACTGTATTTTGAAGAAACTTCAATTCTTCCTGTCTATGCATATTTGACACATTGATCAGTTCTATTATCCGAGCCTCCACGTCCCCTACATGCCTGTCAATAGCCACCAAATCTTCCACCACTTCAGTTTTCATGCTCTTCGATATTTTGCCTAAGAAGCGACTACCACCTGCGAAAATCAATGACATGAGCTTCTATTAGCACATTTCCACCATCATAATCGTAGCGTATATCGCGTCCGAACTTGGAAATTATGTTGTTACTTATGATCAGTGTCTTACTATAAAATCACCGAAGCCACGCCTGTTCCTGTTATTATACAGAGGCCAAACATTTATTATCACCGAAAACCCCTACTCTTTGTTACAGCAGAAGGCACACATGTTCTTGAAATCTGATAATATTATGTCCATATTGACGGGGTCGTCATACACATGTCGCAAATTCATATAATTCATGCGAAACAGCACAAAACATTAGCATTACCGCCAAGCAGTGGTTTGGGCATGCACGTATAAGTCTGGCCAAGGTACACGTTTTATCTTAACAGCACAGTTTTATTGTTTATCTGCAACTTATTAAAAACTGATTTGTTAGTAAGGTAAATGTCAACTTATAAGAATACTTGGATGTAATTTACGAACCATTTAGGTTATAGTTGTCAAATTCATAACATAGACATCAACCACGACTGTGATAGATGGCTGTATGGTATGAAGTATTTGAGATACAACTACGAAAATCATAATAATTTCATATCTCCCTGTTCTTACTCACCTGTCTCTTCAGTCCCCTTGGTACCACCACCTGGCCACACACACACTTCCTCGCACGCAGCACACCCCCCCCCCCCCCGTGTCTTCAACCAACGAGCTTTTACTGGTCCTTGCACTCTCTTTATCCCTTGTGCTCCCCCTCTGCCTGCCTACATCACCGCTGACATAAATCCGCGAGCGCTCGTCTTCGCCAGGGCCATGTGCCAGCGACTCACTGCGAGCCGACACCCCCACCCCCCACCAGAGCTCTCTCATAAAGGTGCGCACACACTGGCGAGCCGAGGGTTTCGCGTACAACTCGTGAGCAGCTTGCAATGTGTACGTGGAAAATTAATTTCAACGAAACTCCCACTATCCATTGGACGCCCGGCCAATGATGAATGGATGACAGTCTAGTTTCTGCGGCGAGTCATGTTTTCTCGGTAGGAAAACGTAGCATTTTTGGTGATTAGTGCCATAGCTGTAGTAATGGATAGTTTGCAGTTTAAGAAGAAGAAACAACCCTGTCATTGGTGGCGGACAGAGTTGTGCAAATCGTTCTGGCGGAGCTATGATGTTGAATTTAAAAACGCACTGTATGAGTGGTCTGTGCGTAATTATTATGAAAACATCACCTACAGATCTGGAGGTACTACTGAACAGAATATTTTATCGACAAAAAATTGCATTCAAGCTATTACCTAAATTACTTCAAATTATTACAACATGAAATAAGGAACGACACTTGTCATGATATTACAGCTTTCATTATGTCCCTTGGTTTGACAAAAAATTTATGTTAATATTACCTCAAGGATTATTGTAGGTGAAAAATAGCTCCACTCATCTTTTATGAAATCTTCCCTACACATAAGCATGTGAGTTTACTCATGAGCTTAGTATAGTTCATACCACACTAACGTACATTATATCAGTGGAATACTGATTAAACTAATTTATACATGGTGTCGTCTGCCTCAGACTTCTTCTTCTCGTCTATATATTGTGCACATCTTGTTTCTGCATTCTATAGTCTGGAATTACCTTTCTGGGCTCATTAGTATGCCAAACTACTAAAATCCTAATGGATCAGACACACTAAAATCTGGCCCCAAGCCTAGCCCTCAGCCATCTTCTCACGAATCTTCTTTATTATTTTCAAATGAATACCTTGCAGCGAAAATTCTGTACAACATAATATTCGCTGATAGGTATGTTACAACAGAAAAGTTTTTAAAATTATCACCAATGTTTTTAAGGATAACCGTAGCAAGACGTTATCGATGTGTAGTGTTATGATGTGTAATGTTGTATGTAATTATGTATTGATATAACAATGTATGTACTATCATGTTATCATGTATGAGTTAATTTATTGCTCTTTTCTAGTGTAGCATCATTTTGCATACTCACAGTGCCGATTCGTTTTCTTGTCTCATTCCTGCCTTTCAATACTCGCAGACCTTCGAAGTCATACCATCTGCTAGTATTTATGTCGGAGGTTCCTGGGAAAATTAAACGTAACCTTTAATTCTATGGCCGCAAAAAAGGGGACTTTGTACTTATGTTACGTACAGGAAACACATTTAATTACCAACTACCTTTCGTTGAGTAGGTATTCATTAAATTACATAGCTTTTCTTGCTCTTATACTATTGTTTGCTCTCGTTCTCCCCCCGAAATGATGCGAGGAAGTTAACTATTTTATTTTTGCATTCTCTGCATATGTTCCCATTACACATCCAATCTCTCTCCACGAATCTTCTTTGATATATTTTGTTTGATGTTTGCTATATTTTGGTTCCCAAAAATGAAGTTTTGTTCAATATACTTCAATGAGCTGAAGTGACTGCTCATAAAAGCACTGCGACTTTGTAAACACATTGATAATACCCAATACAGGTTCGCGAGCATTGTCGAATAGACGAACCTGCTGCGAACGCGTCCAAACACAGACTCTCATTGGTTCGGCGCGAGCGGTCCACGAGCAGTTCGTATGACGATTGTTTCTCGCTCGGAACACAGCACACACTGGCGAGAACGCGGCTAACGATCGGTTCGCTAACCACTTGGCTCGTCAGTGTGTACGCACCTTAACAGCGTACTTACTTCCAGACCGTTGGTCAGTACCACCAGCCTTGCACCCATTAGCCGTGTACCGAGACATCAATGTATGCATGTAACGAGATGTGACTCACAATGAATACTCAATCGTCGCTAGACAGCCGACCCCGCACATACATCAACACATGCAAGAACTATAAGCTTCCTATTATGACACGAATTATTCCCTACATTAACTGATTTAGCAGTGAATACACATAGGCCACTAGCTAATCTCACCGTCCTCTTCATCGACGATGTGACCTCGCTGGAAGCGGAGACCGCAATGATCGGACCTGCCTTTCTGTGCATAGTAGGTACCGACCAAGTACTGCATCAGCACAACCCCCTCCCTTGTTAATGTGCTTACCGGTAGACTATTGAAAGGAAACAATGCATGTTCCCTGAACCAACCTCGAGGTATCGCAAGTTCGGTTCTCGTAGAGAGTGGTTAAACAAGTCCATATAAAAGCCGGCATGTTGTCTACAACAGTGTTAGTAACTACAGACAGCCAGTCACCGACCTGCACGCACATAACAAGCCCATCTGCCACACGCACAGACACGCATGTACTGCACAAGCGATGGCTAGACAAGGATGACGATGGTCTATAATCCTTGAAAAACATAAGGCATCGAAAGCTCGATTCCCATTGTGAATGTATGCTGACCCATCTGCTAACAATCGTTCATCGTCGATCCCACTGTCCATGACGACGACAGACATGCAGCGCCCATAACAGACATACCCTGTCGCCGACCTACAGACAGTCATACTCTGATTACTTTATCTGCAGCCATGTACCAACCTAGCCATTTTTTTACAGTCACATGAAGCCATAGTCTGCCAGCCCTGCCCGAACGTTCAATACATGTACCAAGACTTTGCACATATATAAGGAGTCATACTTTGTCGAACCTGCCCGAACCTGTAATGTATGCACTTACATCATGCGCCAAGCCTTTGAAATTACATGCTGTCGACCCTTCCTGAACCGTAAATGTATATACTTAGGCGGATTCCGTCAAGCATTACATGTTCAACCATACCACTATGATAACTACGATGTTGTGTGTTCCCATAATTACAAGTCTCGAACATAGGTCCCTACAGAGAGTTGCTTGCTCTCCCCAGCCGTGTTCCGCCCGCTAGAGTCCACCAACAGAAAAAAAAAAGTTATAAACAAAATGGCTAGTAACGAGCAGATCGTGCAATGTATATATTCATAACAAAAACTTACAGTCATAGGTCCCACACACTGTTACAACCCGAGACAAGAACCGAGTAGGATGGTTTCGAAACACATACACATACACACGCAGGCGCAGAGCAGAGGTGTTACCTTAACGTGTGTAGCTGTATCATAAAACCTGCCGGTCGCGAGCACATAACATAGTAGTGAGCTCACTGAACATAATGACAGTGCTGCCTTTCCTTGCACGCAATACATTACCGATTACATGATCGCCTGCAGACAATCGCTCGTCGTAGGGAAACAGGGCCCAACTGCTGGAATGTTATGAAGAGCCATCATCTACAAGCCCTAACCATATGATACAGGCTAAGTGTGTGGCCTGTATACACACAGCAGGAAGTGTTCGAATGAAGACACATTTGATCGTGTAAGAGTGTAAAGGGTTCAACCTCATGCCCAGCAGTCGAGACATCGCAAACTAGTATGACATGATCATAATTTTATTAATACCCTGTCTCTAAACAACATTCATGTACTCAGCCTTTACAATTACAGACAGTCATACTCTGTCGACCCTGCCTATACTCAAACCTTCGTTGCATGAACCTCACATTTCCAAGTAAAAGCAGTCATACTCTGCTGACCCTGCTTGTCCTGAACTATTAATTAGCGAACATACAGGCAGTTCCCATGTAGCAGACCAACAGTTCCCCTGTGATAACTGTAATGCCATGTGTATGTGTGTGTGCCTATAGTAATAAGATGTGGCAAGTCGCGAACTATGGTCCCTAAAGTCAGCTCCTTGCACACTCACTCTCCAGTCTCCGATCTCTTGTTCGCTTATGTGCTACCTGTGTTGCCTAGGGATTTCGTGTGTACATAAAACTAGGGTATATATACACAGTTACACGAGCTTTCTGGCTCATTAGGGCTCGGACATACATGACAGTGTATAATTTTAGGTCAGCAGTTTGTATCATAGCTACGCCAAACGAACTTGCCGTGAAACACAGTTAAATGATCGCTCGCTGTTACAGTACTCATAAGATTCTATCAACTACTGTAGCATATGGAAATCATAACTCACTTGCAGCACTCGACAAAGAAACTGAGTTCGCATACTATCCTAAAGAATTCATTATGATATATTCATATCATGAAATATGGTATGTCTATAAATATCTACCCATAAATTTACAACATGACGAAGAGATACACGACTGTCTCGCATGTACGGAGTGTTTGCAAGGATGTACTACTGTTATGGGCACACCACTTTCTAGGGGTTGGTGTCATGCACATCAGAAGAGTGGTGAAGAACCATCAAACACTCCGTGGATAACATGCTCGTATTCATCGATGGATTAGGAAAGTTATTCGTGCCGTTATTGTAAAAAAGTATTTTCTAACAAAAACGTCTACAGACAGCATGAAGCTGGTTGTTATTAGTTTGCGGATCATATTAGGTTTCCATGTAAAATGTGTAAATCTCAGTTTGGTCGACATAGCAGCTTGAAAATACATCGTGCCACATGTAAGGGTCTCACTGTACTACCTTTCAAGCAATTTCTGAATATATTACCATCTATATGTAATGGTTCATCTGATAACAATTATATGGTACCACCACTCCATACATGCAAATAATATAACCAGATTTTACACATGCATAAAATTCAAGGAGAAATGAACCAAGTTCATGTAATAAGCTGATAAGACATATCGATGTAACAAGTGTCAAAGAATGTATATGCGTGTTGACACTTAAAAAATACATTTGAAACAGTGTAAGCCACAATTAACGATTTAAATTGTCATTTAAAACTTTGAAGCATAAAGAATATGGTAACTACTGATGATGAACAACCTACACCTCTGAAGACTAATGTCAATGTGTTCTTGATGTACCCTACCATTAGTAAATCATCAAGAGTGGGAAACGAGTGGGTACTATCTGCTTAACGAATAGGTACATACCGATTTCCCTCACCCCACAACAGCATAATTTAATCTCTGACCAGCAGCATGTAGGTATGAAGTACTTCAACAGTACAGCAGTGAAAACTTTGTAAGTTAAAATAACACTTACTCTCATGCTAACACTAACAATACCCTCATCAGAATATCATGGCAATCTGGTATAAACCCAGTCGGAATAGGCTGGTCAGCTCAGTAGCTGTTGAGACCACGGAGAGAGGACTTCGGTTTTGGGTAACGTGTTGTTATTCGATGCTGTAACAGATAAGTTATCTGTGCTGCTACTGTAAGAAGACTTTTTCTACAATAACAAGCTGTAGACAACATGAAACTGGTTGTCATCAGAAACCAGACCATATTATGTTCGCATGTGAAAAGTGTAAATCACAGTTTGCCCGATAAGATAACTAGTGAGGACATCCTGCTACCTGTAAGGGCCTCACTGCACTGCTTGCCAAGAGAAGATTAGTAAAGTAACATGCAGGTTCATCCACAAATGTCGAAGCTAGTTCGTTTCTCCAGCCAACAAATCCAAGCAACTATTGGGTCAAGGTATTTATAAGTGCATATGATGCTATGAGACATGGAAACAGTACTGGTGTAAGGAACACCATGCGTAGGGGGTATCAGTGCGAAAATTGTCGAAGTAGGTATGTACATGATGCTGATTTAAGTAGAAATTTGAAACTTTGCAAAGGACACTATGACGATGCCGAAGTTGGGGGCTTGCCCCCGATTTCAGCCACCATGGTCTTCCGATTTAAAATTTTCTAAAATAATAATTTTTTTCTTTTAAGTGGGATAATTTCGTAAGTTCGTAATGGTGGCCAAAGGTCAAGGTCAAGGCTGGCATTCAAATTTCTGGTTACTTGCTGCCAGCACTTACCACAAGCATTTGCCACTTTGCAATTGGATGCCGTCATTGTAGTGGCCTTTCAACTTTGTCTTAATTCGAACACTTCCTGCTGTGTGCATAAAAGGTACACCCTTCGCCAGTATCATATGGTTAGGGCTTGTAGATGATGGCTCTTCGTAACATTCCAGAAGTGGGGCCTTACTTCCCTACGACAAACAATTGTCTGCTGGTGAACATGTAATCGGTAATGTATTGCATGTAAGGAAAGGCAGCACTGTCATTGTATTCAGTGAGTTCACAACTATGATATGTGCTGGGACCGGCAGGTCTTCTGAAACAGCTATATATGTTAATGTACCACCTCTGCTATGTATCGTCTAAGAGCAGAGAACAGACATAGTTGATGTGTGTGAGAGAATGTGTGTGTGTGTTGCCATACCTCCTTACTCGGTTCGTGTCTTGTGTTGTCACAGTGTGTGTGCCCTTTGACTGTTAGTTATTGTGGCGAATATATAAATTGCACTGTATACTCGTTACTTCCCATTTTGTTTATAACATTTTTTTTTCATTGGTACAGTTTAGCGGGCGGAACTCGGCTTGAGAGAGCAAGCAGCTCTCTGTAGTGACATAGGTTCAAGGTTTGTCACTATGGTTACACACAACATTGTAGTTATCAGAGTGGTATGGCTGAACATGTAATGCTGGACTGAATCCATCTGAGTTCATACATTTATGGTTTGGGAAGAGTTGACTGATTATAATTTCAAAGGCTTGGTACATACATTGAAGGCTCTGGAAGGGCTGGCAGAGTATGGCATCCTGTGACTCTAAAGAAAGTCTTGGTCGGTACACGATTGCAGATAAGGTCGTCAGAGCATGACTGACTGTAGTTCGGGGATTGGATATAACTGCCATGGGTGCTACATATCCATCGTCATTGTGGGCAGTGGGACTAACGATGAACGATTGTTTGCAGACGTGTCAGCATACATTCTCAACGGGAATCGAACCTACAACACCAAATTTTTTTCAATAATTATACACCATCGTCACCCTTGTCTAGCCATTGCATTTGCAGTACATGCATGTATGTGTGCACATGATGTGCTTGGTATGTGAGTGCAGGTCGGGACTGACTGTCTGTAATTACTAAAACTGTTGTAGATAACATGCCAGCTTTTATGTCGTCCTGTAATACCACTCTCTATGAGAATCGAACCTTCTATACCTCGAGGTTGGTTCAGGACAAATGCGTGGGTCCTTTCAATCATGTACTGGAAAGTATGTTGACAAGGGGAGAAGGTGGTGTCGATGCAGTACTTGGTCGGTATTTACCATTCACTGTAAGGCATGAACGGTCATTGTGGTCTCTGGTCCCAGCGAGGACACATCGACGTAGGGATGTGCTTGCGGCCTATGGGTATTCACTGCTATCCCAGGTAAAGTAGGGGATAATTTGTTTTGTAATAATAATAATAAGCTTATCATTTTGTGAATCTGTGTGTGTGGTGCACGAGTGCAGGTCGGAGATAATGGTGAGTGTGTATGCTCCTGTTATGATATTTGTAAGATGTATCTCAAATTGTTCGGAAATTACAGCGAACTGTGTGGTGTATCACTGTCTGTAATTGTAAGAAAAAAGTGGTTCATACGAACAGGTCAGCTACAGACTATGACTGTCTGTAATTGCAACTGGGTTGGTATATGAGTGCTGGTCGGGGGCACAGTATGACTGTCATGCTAGTTTCTTCATGGTCAGTGGGACCGACGACTGACTAAATGTGCTCTCAAAGTGATGCAAACCTACAAATCCATATTTATTCGAGTAGGGTACAGAAACAAAAAAAATGTGACATGTCCAGTATTTGAAACCACACTCCGTTTTACTGGAACCGGGGCTTCCATCATGTGCTTTTGGCCACTCGGCCAACCTGGAAATTCATATTAGTGATGGAATTACATGGCTTTTGTTGAATGACATATGATGTATGGTCTTGTTAAGCTATCGATTGTGCAATAAACACATGTGTGTTGGCAGGTATTATTTTTCCTTTTGTTTTGTTTACTCTAGCAGACAATGTGAGAAAGCACACAGAGAGATGCATATTACTATCTCTCTATTTGTGCATGTGACCACTCTATACAGGAATCGAACATGTTATACCTCGAGGATGGTTCAGGGTACATTCGTTAGTTCCTTTAAATAGTATACTGGTAAGTACAATAACAAGCGAGAGGTGGTGGAGAAGTTGTACTTGGTCGCTATCTATTTTAGACAAAAAGGCAGGACCATTCATTGCTGTCTGCACTTCCAGCAAGGTCACGCAGCTGAAGATGATGGTGAGATCTGCTTGTGGTCTACATTTATTCACTCCTATGCCAATTAAGGTAGGAGATAATTTGTTTCGTAATAGGAAGCTTATCATTCTAGTATGTGTTTTTGTATGTGCGACGACTGGCTGTCTAGTGGTGACTGTGTATTCATTGCGAGTGACACCTCATTACATACATAAGTACATTGACATCTCAGTACACGGTTCACGGGTGAAAGACCGGTGGTACTGACTGACTGTTGGGAAGTAAGTACGCTATTACATGAGTGCTCAGGGTGTCTGGGCACAGCAAGTCGCTGGAGCCTATGCCAGGTGGTGGTGAGCGCTCGAGGATATGTGATTTGGGGAAATGTAGGATGTTGGATGGGGGTCAAGGGATTGACAGAGCGCAAGGAAGAGTGGAAGGTAGCTCGTTTGGGCGCCCAGGGGGGGGGGGGTGCCTGGAGGAAGTGTGTGTGTGTGTGGCCAGGCGGTGGCAACTAGGGGACAGGGGAGACAGAGGTGAGTAAGAACAGAGAGAAATGTTCCCATGTCCTTTCTCAATGTCGGGTGGTTATTCATGTTTTATGATTTTGGTAGTTGTATCTCAAAAGCTTCATATCTTACAGTCTTCTATCATAGTCATTAATGATGTCTATGTTATGAATTTTGGCATGGATATCTCAAACGGTTCGGAAATTACAGCCAACAAATCATATAAGATGCCATAAGGCATACTTGTCCCTACAACTCCTCTCATCATTGTGGCGGATGTCTCTGATATGACTTTGCCAACTATAACTAAAATGGTTCAGAAATCACACCCAACTATGCTTATACACTGACATAGGACATACTTGTGCCTGCGACCCCTCTCCTAGTCATGTTGGATTCTTGGTTATGAATTTGACAGCTATAACTAAATGGTTCGAAAATTACACCGAAATATGCTTATAAGTTGATATCGGCGATACTTGGCCCTGCGAACTTATTCTAGTCGTGGTTGATGCCCATGTTATTAATTTGCAAACTTTATGTCAAACAGTTCGGAAATTATGCCCAACTATGCTTATACACTGACATATGGCATACTTGTTCTTGTGATCCATATCCCAGTCATGGTGTATGTCTATGTTATGAAATAGACAACTATAATTTTAATGTTTCGGAAATTACAGCTATAAATGCTTATAAGTTAACATTGGGCATACTTGACCCTGAGACCCTTCTCCTAGTCATATTCGGTGCCTATGTTATGAATTTGACATTTATAATTTGAAGGGTTCATATATTACAGCAAACTATGCTTATAAGTTGACATGGAGAATATTTGACTCAGTGACCCTTGTCCTATTTGTGGTGGATGCATATGTTATGAATTTGACAACTATAACTTAAACAGTTAGAAAATTACAGCCAACTGTTCTTCTAAGTGTTATGGACACACACACAGACTTAAGGAGAAGGCAGTGTTACACGAGATCTGATTGTTCGCGATGTCTTGAAACCGCAACAGCACCACCAGCGAGGTGCTGGCTGCTAAAATGGTCGACATCCTCAGCTGGTCGCATATTGTCCTGGGTAGGCATAGATCGTCAATACCAAGATGGCCGCTGGGAATGACCTCAATTCGGCAGGAATTTCTCGATGTCCGACCGATTCCGAAGCATTGTGCAAACCTCAGCCACAATGCACAAAATAGAGCAAATACACTTTCTGGCCTTGCCTGCCAAGATGGCCGCTGGTAACGGGAGGGAAATTCAGGGAATTTTGAAAGAAAAGAGTAACGTTTTTGTATGCGAAATCGACCATCTTGTACGGGAAAGGGAAAAAAAGTAAATTCTTGCTCCTGGGGTCCGCAGCCAGGTGTGCCAGAACCAACATTTTTGTACTACTAACCTTGTTTTGAAAAGGTCTCTCTCTCTTTCTATCTCTCTCCTTGTACTGTAGAAAATCGTGCCAACGAAGGCCTTATACTGATCGCAATGAATATGAAGCGAAGAAAAACCCCATATTCGTCACACTGTCATAGATACAGATATTGCCACAAAATTTATGCTTTCGTCCATACAATCCGTATACATAAGAGGAGTTAATGTTTGAAGCATCTCTGTCGTGTGCCATTGAGCTATGAAGTTTGTTAAATAGAGTAACTTGAACAGACATATCATTTTTCAAAAATATTAATGACGTAGTAATTTTTTCACATATTTTACGTAATTTATTTTGATATCTTACAATATTTTCGTGTTCAACGTTACTTGGAATGAAAATTAAGACATTAAATCATTATAAAATATATACAATGACAATATTTATTTCAATTTACAGTCACTTGTTCTTTCCTTAATTTTCAACATAAAAATTACACCGAACCACATTCATCATAGCAAATGTTATAATCACTATAAAAGGTGATTCCTGACGATATAGCCTGAATGAATGTGCTTATTACTCTGCGCAGTATACTAAAATTCGTATATGAGCTGTTCACTATAAAGTGAGCATTTTTTAAATCCCTCTTATTTGTTATAATAGCAATTAATTATCTTTTGTTTTAATTATAGACATTAACTCCTGATTGCGGTGGAATATACGTACTACGTTTATTCCTTACCAGTCAATATTTATTTTAAAAGGCGATTAAAGAATAAAAAACAGCTGAAAGAAAATGTAACTAGGGCCTCAAAAGTACTCACTGTATCGTGAACAGCCTATATCAACATTGGTTGTAATCACAATACTTTGGGATTTAGAGGTGAGTGAACGTTCTGAGAAAATTAGGTAACATTGACTATTAAGAAGCTAAACAAACACATGACACGTTAACATTTTTACTACATGCAATGGTAGGAAACGTACATGATATTGCTCCAGATGGTAATCAGCGTTTACAGGAAATGATCAGACAAGTCAACTCCAACATCAGTGGATTACACCTCCCGTATGTGAACCACGCGCTCTGCTCGCCGAAGCTTGTCAAGTGCGCGGGCTGTAGAGCTACACCAATAAGCTGACCTTTTACGACAACTAGGCCCGCGCCACCATCCAAGGCTGCGGAAGCGATCTTCACATTGGTTCGAACATGTGGATCAACATAGCATCATACGTACTGAGAATTATACCATGCAGATATTAAAAGAGTTTACTCTTTTTGACATAAGTAATCAGTCCCTTCAATTCGGTCTTATATTCACGAATCATCGTGTATAAGTAAAGATATACAAGTATATGTAATTTTCAGAAATAAACATTAGTTATATGTTTTTAGGGTCTGTTAATATAGGCGGATTAACAGTAAAATTATAAACAAATTTACGAAAAATTAATGGGATATTCGGCCGAAGTTCAGGAATTTTGTATGAATAAAATGGAACATTTTGTTGTTTTTTTTTCTGGAAAGGAAACCAGAATATTACAAACATTTTGGTTGATTTCCAACTAAGGTGGGCGCCATGATGTCTCCTTAATGTTATAAATGCAGCCAAGATAGCCATCGAGATATTACACCGTATCAAAGATGGAGAACAGAACCTCCTATTCTTGGCCTACAGGGGTTAGGCCGGAGCAACTTTTTAATACTACTTCCTTCTTTTAATATCGATATTTTAAACTACTGCTTGGATACACACAATAAAGAAACAAACACAAAAATACAATAACAGAGAGTTACTGTCAATTAACGAACTGAATTGGTAGAATTATTTGTATAATAAATTATATAATTTTAATTGAAAATAATTTAACGTTCTTACCGTAAAATGCAATACAACTACACCAGACACTCGTGTGATTCGCTCTGATATTACTTTAGTTAAAAACTTTATTGTTTAACCCTTATTAATATAATGTAATACAGTATAAGTAAAAATAATTTCTTATGTTATGAAAACCGATGTCTCCAACTGAGTTTACGGCCGTTGTCATCAAGGTATTATTAAAACTTGGCAATGACGACATGTGAATTTTTATCTCGTATTAATTCATAAGTCAATTAACAAATTTCTGTTAAATGACTTCAGTTCGTGCTACACAACTGTGAATAATCATTTCAGTGAATGCTATTACTGACTGCGGACTGAGTAAATGTTAATGTAACAAATTACAGCTTCGCAAACTTATTTGACATTTCAGTGAATGCTATTACTGACTGCGGACTGAGTAAATGTTAATGTAACAAATTACAGCTTCGCAAACTTATTTGACATTTCAGTGAATGCTATTACTGACTGCGGACTGAGTAAATGTTAATGTAACAAATTACAGCTTCGCAAACTTATTTGACATTTCAGTGAATGCTATTACTGACTGCGGACTGAGTAAATGTTAATGTAACAAATTACAGCTTCGCAAACTTATTTGACATTTCAGTGAATGCTATTACTGACTGCGGACTGAGTAAATGTTAATGTAACAAATTACAGCTTCGCAAACTTATTTGACATTTCAGTGAATGCTATTACTGACTGCGGACTGAGTAAATGTTAATGTAACAAATTACAGCTTCGCAAACTTATTTGACATTTTTCTTCACAACACCTCTTGTATTAAACCATTATTTCTGTTACATATGCCGTTTGAATTATTTGTTATAGTTATTACACCACCACAAGTGATTGTGTGATTGTGCGATTAGTAGGTTGGCTCACGCCACAGTATGTCATTGGCTGCCGCAGTTCTGGGGACTACCCCTTTTACCGTATCTCTTCATGTGTCGCCACGCCATTATCAGCACGTCTCATCCCTCCCAATCTTCACCAGCAGGGACCCACATGTGCTTCGGTGGCGCAGCTGGTTACACTTTACTCTATACACATCCATATCAACCCTGCTTGCAAGGGATGTTAAAACTCTGTTTTTAACTCAAGATGAAAAATCGGTACTTTTGTTTTAATCATTACTTTAATTAATTTATAATTTCTCCAAATACTATCTTGTAACACTGTGTATTTTTTTTTTTTTCGAGGTTTACCGTGACACTCAAAAGAAACAATTCATTGCAGTGATATTGAGAGTTCAGAGCAGTTCTTAACAACTGTTTCTTGAGAGCTGACGAGGGTTAAGAGAGATAGGAATGAAGCTGCGCCGGAATGCAGGTGCGGGGGAAACGGAAGATCCCCGAGAAAACTTAAGTGAATTTAACTGAGGAATCAGTGAAAAAAAAAATGTTGGTTTCTCTTCACTAATTGATTCAGTCACATTTTCCACCGATTGATAAGTTATTTTCACTGTTTTTCAGTGATTGGTTTTTTGACTGATAGATCATTTAAATAGCGTGTGAAAATGGCCGTCAAACAACGTGTAAAAATGGTCGGCAAAGGACGTGTATTAAGTGAAATAACACCGCATAAACTAATAAAACCCATGAAAATACTTTCTAAAATGTGTTTCGTATTTCAAAACAAAATTAAATTTTTTCGTCTGCCGATTCGTTGATGTCATGTAATTATCATAACGTTCTGTTAGAAGGTTTACACAGCGAGAGTATACTCATATTTACAATGGTTTTTACAATCCCAACGCTTTTAATCAAACCAAAAACGAATAATTAGGTATACAATAAATAATTAGCTGCTTCGGAAGAGGAGATAAGAAACATATTTTCCTCTTTCTTATCGACTTGGCTCAGCTGGTAAAGTAATGGTCTAAGGGTATGTCGGAAAAGGTGTGCGAGTTCAATCCCGGCAACCAAAGGACATTTTTAATTTCAGTAAAATGGGCATTTTAAATAGTAACCTACCATTAATGTGTTTATATATCGTATTTTTTCAGCTTGGTTCAATAATAACAGTATATAATTCGCCGCTGCTGTTCACCAACACTTATTCACTCAGCGAAATTGTTTAGCGACACTAATTCAATAGTGAATTTTTTTTCAACGACACAATCAGTGGTTTTGCACTGATTCTAAGTGGAGCAATTATCGCGTATTCGAGTAGTTGAATTTCACTGCGAATCAGCGGGCCAGTATGACAGTCATCTCTATAGCGAAGGTAGCGAAGTGAGCCCGCCGATAATCGAACCCAGTTCGCCTTGGCTAGAAGGTGACAACCACGGCACTCGTCCATAGGAAAGATGGCAACTAATCTGAAATGAGTCAAGTTTGACAGGTGAAATATTTCAATTTAGCGGTGGGGCACGTCTGCGAGTCTAGGGAATGGAAGTAAGAAAATTATTGCGTTTGACGATAGGAGCAAATAGTGTTCACGAAGCGAAAGTATTTGCATCACTGCAACAGAGAAGAAAATGTAGTCCGTAAAAATTAATTGCACATCTGGTTAAATTTTTAATAATTAATTTCACTTTCCATGTTTACATAGAAAGTCTTTCACGTCACTGTGACACCAGTTCGTAACAAAATCACTTAAATAAATTCCTTTTCTTGCAGGGTTATTAAGAATATTGTTTATTTCCAGAGTATAAGCACAAATGTTAATATTCATGTAAACAAGGGAAGCAAATACAGAGTATATTTCAGCAACTAGTAAGCTACTCAAGCAACTTTAGTTTCTGTATGATTTTAATATGTTCTTAAAATAATATTGAAATTAATTTTCCAGGCACTTTCGCAGATCGAGTTCAAACTCACGGAAATTACTTAACGCCAAATAGTAATTTTTTTCTCATTTTATTCCACTATCAGACTGGAAAAATATGATCAATGCAACACAGAAATTTTATTTATTTTTTCTAATTCCCTGAAAACCAAATCGATTAAATACTCTAACTAAATAAATATACATTTTTAAAGTTGCTATTTTCCAAACAGTTTACATTTTTTTTTTTACATTGAAACTTACGAATGCTGCGTAAACTTTCAATATGTGGCTAGTCAAGTAGACAGCTATGCGGTTAAAATAAAATGGCATTTGTTGCTGGTTGTGCAAAAGGCGCAACGCTTTGACTAAAATCAATGTCTATATTCCTTTCTCTTTTATACTACCGCATTTACTGTTCATAAATTTCTGCTACTCATGTCGTGGAATTTGATTCCGTCTCTCATTTAGGATGTCCTCTGTTCAAGCGTGTCTGGTACACAAAGGACTCTGCACTTAATTCCAAAATATTTTATGCAATTCACGTAGGGTTTGAGGCTAGCCGGTTCAGCAGTCTCACCTCACACTATTAGAACCACAGCATACACAATATTCAGTAAAGTATCATGCTCTTATAGAAACAGCCCTATTACAAACTGGCACCACTGTGCAGGAAACATGCTATTAACAAAAATGTCCTTAGTACACAAATGGTCATATTCAATTACAAAAATATTTAACTGATATAACTAATTAGCCTGCTTTCCTCAAAATGGGTGCAATAATTTTTTTAATAATTTCACATAAGCGAGTTGGTAGGTAGGAACTATTATCTCGTTGAAAGCAATATTTTAAGAGATGAAACCAGAAACATATGTAACAGCAGTGAGAGAAACACAAATATACACGAGCCTCGCATTGAACTCGAGCGCAAGAAAATGCCGTACCATATTACAGTGTACACCAACAACATCACGGAGGTCGGGTTTCAAGAACTTGCAACTTGGAATGTAATCAGTCTAATGTTTAGAATTATAGGGTTTACTAACCTAAAATACTTACCGGGCCGTCATTTTGAAAATAATATAATCAGCTACCTACAACATATAGGTTTACATGGCCAAACATAGAGTTGCTTGTGTGAAGAATTTGGTCAAAATCAGTTGAATGGTCCCTGATATATGACTAAAATCTCCATACTATTGGTGTGATGATACTCACAAACGGAGGACCAATCTTTATGTATTAGCAAATTCGATTAATATTTCTGCCAGTATACAATGTTAATCTAAAATCGAATACATACTTTCGTATATATAGCACACTAATCTAAAATGATTTTATAGCAGCTGTTATGAAAATAAGTTTCAGTCATTCAAAAAATATATATAGCTATATGGTGTACCACATTGGAACTGAATACATGACTGCAACGATATGACATTCTAAACTAAAATTCCTATGCGACCACCATTTGGAAAAAAAAAGGTGTCTAAAATTCTTAACATGCAATTTTATATAATCTGCCGCAATACTACCTGCTTCACAAATTTGCTTCGAGTCGTTTAATTTTTACCGAGAAATGACATAAAAACTTAATTTATTTACTCTATGAGGCGCCATCGACACAATAGTTCATAAAAGTGGCTATGTAATGGCATATAAGATGATTGTAATGAATACTTTTAGGATACAAAATTAGGTCGCACTTATTACTATGATATAATAGTTATACTAAAAATCTAAAAAATTTGAATAACCACCATTTTGAAAAAAAGTACCTTTCTTTCGTTTACCTTACGTCATGGTATTACTTATATGTGAAATTGTGTAATATTCGCTTTGATCGTTTCAGTGATAGAATGTAAAATCTGTATTTTTTCATTCGGCTGTCTTCCAAAATGGAGGACTAAAAACAATATTTATTTTTAAAATCTAATGCTTATATGATGCTCTGCCGGCATACAAAATTTGGCTTAAACCCGAATAATGGACCCTGAGATATGACATACTGTAAATATTAAACTGACTGTCATTTTAAAAATAAACGCCAGGCGTTGTTTAAAGATATAAAAGTCCTTTTAAGTACTTTATATATATAAAGTTTCTAGAAATTCGGTTGACGCTTTAAAAAATTGGAAGGAGGGATACACACACAGTACACATACGCACATACACACAGGAAGAAAATTGATCTCATTAGCCTTACTTTCCTTCGGAGAGCAGGCTAAAACTAATAGTTAAAACTAATAGCCTAAACCCAAACTAAGCAAACAGTGCTAGTTCTTTACAAATTTCCACGCAAAAATGTCACTGTTGATTCCACAAGCTCAGATAAGTGCCGTCTGCCAAATAATAGCAAATTCCACACCCATGACTCATCCCGCCACAAAATTTTCATGCACGGCTCCACAGTCAATTGACGAATTTGGTTTGTACCATTCAAAATAGTGTAGAGCATTAGCAAGCATGATAGGCAATTTACTGTAAGCCACTTGATATTGAAAAAAAAACATGTTCTTACATTCCAGCAGAGTCCGTTCACTGGCATCTTTATCTCCTCTGCAGAGCATGTCCTCAGTGAACGTCAACAGGTTATATTGTGGTTGTTTCATGAAGCATTTGTGACGCTCTTACCAAATAGCGTGGCATAAAACCAGCACAGCAGAGTACAAACAAAAAAAAAAGAATATTTTTTGCAAGTAACATCTGAAATGATACACACTCATGAATTTATTTTAATTGCTTATTTTATTTTCGTCTTTTTTTCTTTCAGTTCAATATTTTCAGAAATATTAACAACTGTACAGCTAACCATCCACGTTATGAGATATAAATTTTCTCTTATAGGTAACACTCCAAAAACGAGCGTGTGCAACTGCTCTTTTGTACAAATTTAAATATATCTGAAAGTATTCTTTATCTCTGAACTTTCAGTTCGGTATGTTTTCTCCCCCACAATCTAAACGTTCAGGTCTTGGCAGTTTGCTAGAATAACTTTACGTATCCGATACAGAAAGCAGTTTTTCTCCGTCGGATGTATCTTAGTCAGAATGTAGTTTTGCTTCGGATTCATACGCTACAGAGAGTTCTTGGTCGGACATAAATATAAAGAGCTCCACTAGTGATACCAGTGGCTCTGAAAGTAATTCGTATTCTGAATCGTTCTCGCCAACGATGCCTTGTTGCCGGAATTGCAATGCGCCCCTTTTGGAGAGTGTTCGTTGTTCAATTAATGGATGCCGGAATCAGTAATATTAAACCCCACATTGATGCAAATTTTTAACGTTTCTTTAAGAGGTTTAGTGCACACCTTCAGGCCTTAGTTATGGCAAGACCTCGGCACTATTAATCTTAGCGTCAACGTAGCAGTTAAATATTTGAGGAATTTTTCCGCTGAGGAAGGCGCTATGGAGATATTTTTATTTCCACAGAAAAGCTCTTCACGTCTGGCATTCGTTCGATGTTGGCAAATTGTATGGCGATAGCATAGTCCCTCACCACTCAACAAGACTTAGGGAGTTCAGTGCTATGGGCAGCGGCTGGGTGATGCAGTTTATATCGCATATGAACATTCATATTTGGCAATACAGGTCATTTACCGCTGGTGCCACACACACACACACACTGCATTCCCCAAGTAAATTGTCAATCGGCATGCATGCTTTAATGTGCAGTGCCTTGAAAAAATGTGATTCCCTTACTCAGTCGTAGCTATTTTTTTCCTGCCATGCACCATTTTAACAGAACATCTTCATATCCAAACCCTCGTGAGGTTTTTGATACTGAGGATTGTCGACTCCTGTAATATTACAGGATATCGTAAAGTTCCAGTAGATCAATTCTATTTCTATCTATGTCTACTGTGTTGTATATAAAGATAACAATGTTTTTGAATAATCTTTTGACAAGGAAGGGATAATCGTAATGATGTGTATTGCTCCTGTAGGACATGTTCGCATTGTAAATATGTTGGCCATTCCTGCCAGTGGTAATACCACGCAACAAGTTGTCACAGATGCTTCACAGTCAGCTGAGTAAGAAGAAGTGTAAAAAACATGTCTCCAGTACTTTGTCAGTGAGGGGAAACTCTCAAACCATAATACTTTATGTCAGCAACATAATACTGTTCACTGTACATTCCCCACTGGGGAAAAAAAAGTAACTGGAAATTAAAAATTACGCGAAACAGCAAAGATTGGATTTCGTAACGTACTGTGATATGGAATGTTATTTGAAACCTTTGTCCACTTGCCTGCCGGATAATGATACGAGTGACAACCACCATGAACCACCATGTTCCATATTCTTGTAGCATTTTGTTGGTCTGTTCATGCAATCCAATTATATCTCAATATTTTGAGTCTGTGGGTGAGGGCTGTATGTGACTTTGTTGGATAAATTGGTTGAACTAACAAAGTCAGTTGCAGAAATATACAGCTTATCTTTTCCGATGGAGCCAAAAACTGTAGCTGGCAAAGTTAGGTGGGCAGAATAAACATGTTGTCATATTTGTAAGGAAGAGCTCGACACAGATTCTGTGGTTGATCAATGTAATCTTATGGGCGAGATCAGAGGTCTCGCACACAGTAGATGCAAATAGAATTTCAGACTACCAAAAAAAAATATCTTGTTGCTGTTTTTCATAACCTGCAGAATTACGATGCCCCTTATCTCATAAAGCCTTTGACTCCACGACACATCACACATCCTCACAGAACTGTGATAATCGAAAATCCCAGTGATATTTTAGTTCTTGGATTGAACTTGGAAATTTATGCATCCATCACCAAGCACATTCCCTATGGGAGTGACATTAAAGGACATACACAAGTCGTGTAATGGCATTTCATTTACTTATTTCAGTTCATGAGCGCGTCTCTGAAGACTTTGGCAGGTAATTTGATGCCTGCGCAGTTGAGAATCACCCACTCACTCTTTTCAGATAATACCCTGTTTGAATTGGCACAAAGGAAGGAACTATTTCCTTATGACTTTGATACATATTTCGGTAGTCTGATGAGTATGTCACTCCCACCAAAGAACGCATTTCATAATGTCATGATAGGCGAGGACATTAGCAGTGAGAATTATGCTCATGCCCAGGCCACATGGAATGCGTTCAACTGCATAAACTTGCTGCAGAATGCCATATATTATTTACATGTCGATTAGTGCTTGTTGGCAGACATCTTCGAGAATTGCAGGACCATATATTTGGCAAATCACTGTCTTGACTCCACCATGTATCACAGCTTCGTCCCTTTCAAGGGATGCTTTGTGTGTCAAGGCGAGTTATCGATGTAAATTTTGTACTAATCGAAATGTCAAAGAGCTGTGTTAAGTTTAACAAACTGTTGTACACCAGTTTTTCCATTCTCTATTCGTCAAAATTAGCCCTCTAAAATTCTATTTACATTTACATGCCCCTTAAATTTCTTCAGCCACATTTACACATCTTGTATGGAAATACCAGTTCATATATTTACATTATAAGCTCTCGTGACGTTTATAACATCACTGCCCCAGATTCCAAAGTGCAGTTTGATACATCCAACAATGCTCCCGATAATCCACAACAAGGATTCAAATAAGTGAACAAAGTTGTGAAGAAAGTAATGAAGCATGATTGCGCCAGACACATCCTATCACATTTTATATGCCTGCATTCTAAACTTTACACATACATTTTTGTTAGTGAACAGTGTATACGTAAGGCCAAGGGCATAAAGCCTAACATGTAGCAGTCATTCCGTTACAAGGACTATCAGGAATGCTTCAACTGTAACACAAGGGTATTGGGGACCCAGTTCCGGTTCCGTTTGCATGGTCACGACGTTTACACCTAACATGTGACAATGGTTGCTCTGTCAAGTACAGACGATAAATGCTTCACTGAGATGGGCGGTATTTCGACATTACCTTGGGGGCACTACAGGATCGAGGTCTAAATTCTTTGTGCCTACACTGCAAGAACAACCGCCTTCCACAACCACCAGCTTTGCGCATCATGACCAGCGAGCCACAACCTCCTGCCTGCGGCAACATCACCAGCAGGTGAGCTGTAAGAAGCAACATCGCCACTGGGTGAGCTGCAACATCGTCACCTAGTGAGCCAACAACTGCCATAACACCTTTATCCTGCCATTACACCTATATCATAAACAACCATTGCTATAACATCCTGTCCCACTGTAACGTCAGCTTGCATCAATATCACCTACACTAGCTACTGCAACAACATACTATCGGCATTGCTAGACGCCAGAATCGAACCAAGAACCTGCCTTTGTATGAGACCACATCTCTACCTACGCACCTGCTCGCCTGTCTACCTGTTAAACCAGCTGGCGCGCCTTCCTGCCTATCTGTGATGCTGCCTGTTCCATTGACTGTCTGCGAGGGTATCAGATACTTCACAAGCATCAGCTGTCTACCGCCTCACCATGCCGTCTGTAAACATAATCTACAGAGCTTCAATGTACCTGTCAACAATGTCAGTGACACTGCATCAAATCATTGGTTAGGGAGGTTCCAGCCTGCTTATTCAACTTTTGTCTTGCTACAACTACATCAGAGATCCGCCCTGACTACTCCTATAGAAAGGGCATGTGCTACATCATCCTATAATAATGATAAAAGTGTGTGTGTGCGCGCGCGCGCGCCTCGGAAAACGTTCGTGCTTTGAAACAAAATTTCAAAAATACCGATTACTACTACAGGAATGCAAAGTGCATCGGTATATATATTTGTATTATTCTTTTAAAATGAGACAAATCCAGTAGTGCTTGAATGTAAATATTTTATTAGTGCAGAAGGGTACAAGTGTTAGGACTTTTGGGAATCTAGTAAATTTTGAGAAATAATATTTTGTGAACACATGGTTGCTAATTAAAACATGATAGTTAGTGTTATTTAGGAATCATGAATATATTTTATATTTTAAAGTGGGAAATTCTTAATTTGTGTAAAATGTGTAAATCAAGTACATAATGGATAAACACAGAACAGGTATGTAATACATTTAGGAATAAATTTTAGTTGTGTTTGTGTGTTTTGTAATTCTTTTCTTTAGACACAGATGCCGTTCCAGTGTATGAAAACAACATTTCAATATTATGCAGTTGTGGTAATGAAGTGTGTAGGGTTATGTGTGGTAAATCAAGGGGAAACATACGGATTTATATTAAATATCCCAACCATGGGGCTTTTATATTAACAAATTATTTTTATAAGGGATATAAAAGTGTGTGGTAATAAAGGTTATCGAAGTGACTTTACTTTATCAACAGGGGGGAACATGCCAATCAATAGCCAAATTACCAAGCTAAACATACACACAGCTAATACAATAGTTTAAAATGTTTACAATGTTCGATAGATTACACTACATACTGTATATATATATATATATATATATATATATATATATATATATATATATATATATATATATATATATATATATAGCTTACCTGTGCAGGACACGATAATGGGAAGTGTGTGTTACAATACTACAGACATAATATCTCTCTTATTAAAAAGAAATATATGGGCAGGGTACAGCAATGCACTTACACTTAATCATTCTTAATTCTCACACATGACATTTACAGGCATTAACAAATTAAAAAAGTAATTTCGTATGTTTGAGTGGGTGGGACATTTGACAAAACATATATTTTCATAATATATGAGCTCAAACAATTTATAAGCTGTACACATCTATTGGAAACAATATGTCTTACATGGCAACAAGTATACTCTGTTGGGATCTACATCTATGGTAGAACAAGACCAGCGTGCAGATCGGCGATAATGCTGTCTACTGAGTGCTTGGCAAAAAATCCATCTCATATGGAGAAATGATCTACGCTACCAGTATAATATGTGTTTACACATAATGGAGGAAACAAATAAAATGGAACACATATACTTAAATGCCATAACACGATTGAATATTATTATAAATCAGATTTTTCAAAACCGAAATGTGAGGGCACTATGAAATTTTATTGTCTTATGGTGTAAAACTACATTAATTGTCATAACATGATAATGACAAGGGTGGAAATTCATACAGCTAATAAAATTACATGGGTTGGAAATTTGTGTGAACGTTCTCCTTTAGTAGGAACTTGCATACATTTGTAGAGCACGTTTTAATACTAATGAATTCGAGTTTGTAATTTTGGCAAATAAAACTCTTATATTTATTAAAATGATTGGTGTTAGTCAAATTTTGCAGTATAGATGTAGATAATCAAACATGATTTGGTTTGACTTTTTTTTTCACTAGCATTTACACTGTCATTGGGGCGTGCGAATTTATCAAATGAATACAGGTAAGCTATGTTAATACTGTTGTGTAGGTTTCCCACAACGGATGTGGTAGTGTGTACGATTACTAGGAGCCCCCTCTAGAGACAGAGCTGGTAACTACTCAGATGGCGCTCTATGGACACAAGGAGTGGATCGGGCTGGAGAGGCTGGATAGGGCGAAAGACAGACGGGTATATCTGGTCTGCTCATAGGCGAAATCAAACAAATTGTTATAAAGAAACATTTCTTGAATATATGTCCGATAGCTTAAGTATTTTAGAACGTAACATTTACATCTGTTTTCAAACACGTATGTGACAACACGCTATAACAGATAGGAATGGTAATGAATGGTTCTATTTGTAGATTTTAGTTTTTATTACTTTGAAACACAAGATGTGTAGGTTGCAATACGCGATAACACCCCAATTTGTACTTTAAGTTGGGACGAGCAGGCTGTAGCACTGGTGTTGCTTAGGGCTTGGTTAGCCAACAGAGGGTAAGCGAGGTTGGTATGGAGCTGCGGTCCTGGCCAGCACGAGTGATGGCAGTCTCCACGCTAGGAGAGGAGAGCGGGGATGATGCGGATGTGGTGTGTGCGTCCAACGTGGGTAGTAACATATTAGTTTACATGTACATTTAATTGTATTTTTCTACAACATTGATTATTCGAATATTCCGAAGGAATATTTTATACATGTTTTACTGAATGGTGTGAAAACAGTTATAAAGGATGGGACATATTCTACGAAACATTTCTCACACATACTAGTAACTTAACAAGAGACATATACACGAAGGAATGGAGATTACTGGACGTTCATTTAATACAATACCACGTGTTGGTCCTTGGGGGTATACTTTCTGATCTACACATTCTGAGTATTCTGTCTTTCGGAGTGGCACTGTGTGTATGTCCACATATAGTGTGGGTACTCGTGCATACTTATAATATGTGTAATTTATGTCTTAGTGTGCTTGCTTGTGCCTGATTTGTTTTCATTGAGTCAGTATTTGTATATGATTATATTACAAAGGTAATTCATCTCATGGTGCGTGGTTAATAATGGTCTCGTGCTTGTAATATATTAATGTTACATTGGTAATTCGTCTTTTTGTTGTGTATACTTGGTTATTCACTCGTGCTTGTAATTGGATAGTGTTTCATTGGTAAATCCTTTTTCGGGATATATTTAATGTCATTGTGTCGGTGTTTCTCTTTCATTTGATAGATAGTTTCTCCGAATGTCTTCTGTGATTCGGTGTTTGTTCAGTTGGTCATTATTCAAATGCTTTATTGGTTTAAAATACTAGATTATTACATTTCCCCGACCTCTGTCACTCGGCCCAGCAACGCAGCTCTTTAACTCAGTATCGCAGTGGACAGTGGAGACGCACGACATGCCTTGCTGCTCTCTCTCCTTCCACTCCTCACCAATTCACCGAATACATTTCAACCTCCGATTCCAACCGGAACAGAGCACTACCACTCCCGATACTCCCCTCATTCCCCTCAGACACCATGACACCTTAGTCTCTCGACAGCCAGCAACCAAGATGGACATCCTCTTCTCCCACTATCACCCCTCACTCATCACCCACATTCACACCTCAGCCTATTTTCAGACACCGACCAAGACAGATGGGCTCATCAACCATCACATCTCAGTACATCTCCAGACACTGGCCACGACAGACATGCCCTGCTTCCCCTCCAAACTCATTCCAACTCCAGGCATCCCATATGACACTTATGATACTCTTGCTACATGATATATATATATACATCTACAACTTCAACAAACAATAACATAATAAGCAATTACCTCAAAACATTTGTTTACCCCTTTACATGCAATTAATTAACCTACTCGGTTAATCAATTGCACAATTGACCTTTTCGATTAATCAAATGCGATTAAACCATTGACCGTTTGAACACCAAATTGTAATTGTACCACTCTCGCACGACTGCTCTGACACCTCTCTACTCCCTCTACCGATGTGCAAAGTATATATTTCGTTTATTATACAATTGTTCTTATTTTTACATAGTCTATTAAGGCTTGTGCGTTACGATTTATAATTTGTACGTTATCTGAAAGCTAGTTCCTGTGTAACATATTGCTAAATTGCAAAAGTAAGTATTGCACCGATAAATTGCTGAAGATAAAATTGCGTGAGGGCTATGGTTGGACCAGCAACGAGTGCCATGGATGGACGAGTTGTCCATCCATGGCTTATTGGTACACATATGGCATCACAATTGGGCATTACACCTAACTTTAATATTACACGAAAACTTCTTCTGCAATGGAAACACAAGTACTTTTATTTATATTGACATGCTTTCAACCTATCAAAAAATGAATACATATGATAATTTGGTTTCAAAGTACTCAACGTCCAGAGCTGAGTCTCATATGTGTTTCTACATCTATGGCAAGTACAGCATCATTCAATAAAAATAGAATAATTGAATTATATGATTTTCTTGAGAGAGTGGTAGGAAATAACAACTTTCATGTTACTCGTCATATGTATTGAATGTAGACGAGATAGGTATCACCGCTGTCTAGTAAAAACCTGGGGAAATATTTTCTCTGAAAGGAAAATCTCAAGAGGGTGGAAAGAGGGTGGAGGACGATGTCTGGTGCAGAGCGTGCAGCGAACAAAACTGTCGTGTTCTGCACCGATGCCACAGGTTCCTACATCCCTCCATGTTGATGTACGAAGGGGGAAGGACATACGGTGATTTCAGCGATGGAGATATTCCTCGTCTGGTTTTTGAATTCAATCGCTGAAGCAGTTATATAAAGAAAGCTTTATTTGTTAAAATGTTGCAGCATTTCATTAAGTTTGTTAAACTAAGCGTGCAGGAAAAAGTAATTATTTTGAATGGGCACTCGAAGCACATTATTAACATCGAAGATTTGAGCATTTCTGGTCTTAAGAGAATTTTCATATTGTCATTACCAGGTCACACCACACATATATTCCAGCCTTCAGATGTCACCTTCTTCAAACTCTTAATAACCTACCTACAGATTAACTTGTAAAGTGGCTTAGGGTACATCAAGGTCGGTGCTGCACTCAGCCAAAAGAGGCTTTGTCATTCGGTATAGCTTATGGAAGATCTGTTACAGTGGATATGCCAGTGAATGTTTTCAGAGCTACATGCGTATGGCCAGCAAACATATATGTATTTGTGGAATATATTTTGTTGCTTCTTTCATCGCCCCCTATCCCTGGTGCTCATTCTCTGACGTTATCACCGCATGTGTCATACACCGACACAGATACAAATACAGAGTGCCTGCCATGTACAAGTGCAAACCAAGTGATTCACACTGAGCGAGAAGATGTATAAATAAGTGCTTCTTCCCCAAGCCTGAAGCCCATTTTATCGTGTTCCTATGAGTCAGTAAATTAATTATCTCCAATTCCAAACTCAGCTGCCATTGTATTCTCCAGCAAGATTACAACAGGGGGAAAAAAATTGCTTTACTTACTTCATCCCGTACAAAGCAGTAAATGGAGTATCCCAAACACCTTCCTAAAAGTATGCTGCTAATCCAAGGCGTAGACGCCAACACCTAGATAAAAAACACTTAAGGGAATCAGTACACTGGAAAAATTTGTATTTTATTTAACATATCTACGAAACTGAAAGGGAAGAAGACATTATGCAATATACGTAGTGAAAATAATGGTTCAGTGATGATTATGTGGGCGTTAAAAAGGGAAATGAATTATTGTTTCGTCTGCAACACTTCCAATAATTTATTTTCTTTTTTCAAAAATATTTATTTTGTTCCTTATTAACACCGGGTGATTATTCAGACAAAATTATTATTATTACAGTTTAAAAGTATTACTTATAATATGTATCTAAATTGAAAAAGAGTGAACGTTGAAGAAACTCGATGTTATTTATTTCAGTTTCTTTTGAGTGTACATGATTTTAAAATATACAAGACGTATTAATGTTTTGATTTGTGTTGTTTATCAATATAGAGCATTAATATTTTTAATACAGTAGTAATAAGAGTGCTCTATTGATGGAACTGACATGGTCCATTCAAGGAAGCTTATATTTATGAATAGACCCCATAGACTTATTATTTTCTTTACGTAAAATACAAAAGGATTGATATCCTCATTGAGGGTACTCAAGAGTAGGGTAACATCATGTGTGTGTGTGTGTGTTTGAGCGTGCGTGCGTGCCTGTGTGTGTGTGTGTTTGAGCGTGCGTGCGTGCCTGTGTGTGTGTGTGTAATACCTTTAAACCGACAATGAAGTCCACTTCTTTCACTTACCGTTTTTTATATTATTTTCTGTATTTGAGAGGAGATAGTTGCTGAGAACGTGTGTAGATTCAAATTAAAACCGTCTACATTAAAAGAAATTTTTTTTAGGTGTAATAATTAGAAGTAACGATTTTTAAACGATTTCATCCTGAAGCGTCCAGTAAACGGCAAGCACCGTTTATATTTAACTCGCAATTACAATGAATAATAGCTCTATTTGAAGAAAAACATTTTGTGTTTCGTAGCTTCAAACTTACCATATGTAATTTATTTTATTGACCGTAAATCTGCTTTTAACGAAAAAATAAAAGGAGCTGGTAGTACTTCGTGTCGCGGTCTGGGAAAGGTTTAATTGAGTACCTTGTCGACGCAAACTCAAGGCCAGCCAAACCTTGTGGAGTTAAGTGGAGTAAAGTGGAGTTAAGTTGAGTGTAGTGGAGTGAAGAGATTTGGGTGGCTCTGAACAAGGTCTTGAGAGCCGAGGAGGGTGACGCGATGTGAGTATGGAGTAGCGTCGGAATGCAAGGGAAGGGAAAACACGCCGACCTGCAGCATCGTACTGCACGATTCCTACGTGTGACAACCCGGGAGCGACCTCGTCGTGAATTGAACCTGGTTCGCCTAGGTGGGAGGCGCGTAGTCTACCCACCAAACCTCCGCAGCCCCACCTAACATTGTGCCCTTCCTAGTGTAGTATGTTCCTTCGTCTGCGTGGCGTTACTTACACGATCATTCATTTAAGTACTGACGACTCCCATCCAAGTACTGACGAATCCCTACCGAGTACTGGCGACTCCCTACCCAGTACTGACGATTACCATCCAAGTACTGACGACTCCCATCCAAGTACTGACGACTACCA
Organism: Dryococelus australis; assembly: GCA_029891345.1. Classification (NCBI taxonomy): domain Eukaryota; kingdom Metazoa; phylum Arthropoda; class Insecta; order Phasmatodea; family Phasmatidae; genus Dryococelus; species Dryococelus australis. The sequence continues at coordinate 119,791,150 of CM057003.1, read as the reverse complement.
TCCAAACACTGACGATTACCATCCAAGTACTGACGACTACCATCCAAATACTGACGACTACCATCCAAGTACTGACGACTACCATCCAAGTACTGACGACTCCCTACCGAGTACTGGCGACTCCCTACCCAGTACTGACGACTACCATCCAAGTACTGACGACTCCCATCCAAGTACTGACGACTACCATCCAAATACTGACGATTACCATCCAAGTACTGACGACTCCCATCCAAGTACTGACGATTACCATCCAAGTACTGACGACTACCATCCAAGTACTGACGATTACCATCCAAGTACTGACGACTACCCTCCAAGTACTGACGATTACCATCCAAGTACTGACGATTACCATCCAAGTACTGACGACTACCCTCCAAGTACTGACGATTACCATCCAAGTACTGACGATTACCATCCAAGTACTGACGACTACCATCCAAGTACTGACGACTCCCATCCAAGTACTGGCGACTCCCTACCCAGTACTGACGACTGCCATCCAAGTACTGACGACTCCCATCCAAGTACTGACGACTACCATCCAAATACTGACGATTACCATCCAAGTACTGATGACTCCCATCCAAGTACTGACGATTACCATCCAAGTACTGACGACTACCATCCAAGTACTGACGATTACCATCCAAGTACTGACGATTACCATCCAAGTACTGACGATAACCATCCAAGTACTGACGACTACCATCCAAGTATTGACGATTACCATCCAAGTACTGACGACTACCATCCAAGTACTGACGACTACCATCCAAGTACTGATGACTACCATCCAAGTACTGACGACTACCATCTAAGTACTGACGATTACCATCCAAGTACTGGCGACTGCCATCCAAGTACTGACGATTACCATCCAAGTACTGACGACTACCATCCAAGTACTGATGACTACCATCCAAGTACTGACGACTACCATCCAAGTACTGACGATTACCATCCAAGTACTGGCGACTACCATCCAAGTACTGACGATTACCATCCAAGTATTGACGATTACCATCCAAGTACTGACGACTACCATCCAAGTATTGACGATTACCATCTAAGTACTGACGACTACCATCCAAGTACTGATGACTACCATCCAAGTAATGACGATTACCATCCAAGTACTGACGATTCCCTACCAAGTACTAACGACTCCCTACCGAGTACTGACGACTCCCTACCCAGTACTGACAACTCCCTACCAAGTACTGACGACTCCCTACCAAGTTTAACCATGGCGATCAGAAGACCGCCATTTTACCATGGCGCAATGGCCGCTCGCAAATCCTTGTTAAATGCTTAGTAAAATATCGTCTTATTACGAACAACCGAGGGGCGAATGCAGCCCAAGTTTACTTACATTTGAGACTACAGATGGAAAACCGCTGCTGCTAGGTTGTAAAAAACACTTATGATTCGTCCCTGCCGTGCTATTGTTTGTAGGCTTTTCACGGTAAAGTGAGCATTTTTAAGGCCCTTCCAACAGGTATTATCCACTAATAAATATATATCATAGTGCAACCTTAGACATAAAATTTTGAGGGTGGTGAAATGTATACACTGTGCTTATTGGTCACATTACAATGTTTATATTAAAAAGCAACAGGATTATAGAAATTGGACGAAAGGAAAAATTTAGAAGGGCCTTAAAAGTGCTTACTTTACCGTGAACTGCCTATACCAGTAGCTACTTGACAACAAGCGTGTGCATTTTTGTAACGTTAGTTTTTAAGTATTCTACAAACGGATATTTTGTAAAAGAAAAAATTTTACGTGTTTTGGTTACTGCTCCCTACTGAAAACTATGCATTATTGAAAATTTTAATAAAATGAATTAATCGGAAATAATATAAAATAAAGTAGTCAAAAATGACATATTGTTTGCCAATATTTGACAGCTAGATTATGTCATTAAATCCCACACATTTGAATATGCTAATATTATCAAGTAATTAGTACTTGCAAACAAAAAGCAGAGGTCGACTTTAGTAAACAAATTATATCAACACGCAAGTTAATGAGAGTTTGATTAGTCCGCTAAATAAAGAGAGACAGTAAACATCCAGTAATTACTGATGACATGTCTGGTGTATCAGTTGCCGTACTAGGGGTGTTTTAACACCATTGACTGAACTCAGTCACATATAAATACCATCGCATGTATTCCCGTAGAAAATTAAATCATAATTAAAATTAATCGAATCAAATTTATGTTCTATTTATATCAAAATTTTAAGGTAGTAAAATTAACTATATAACAAATATCCGTAAACGTAGAGAAAGTTATTTCCCTGAATTGTTTGTGAAGATTGTACGATATTTATCTTTCATCTTGCTGGTTCTGCCAGACGACTTTTCTAGACGTACCATTATACTTTACATGAGGTTTTTACGGAAGTTATTTGACTACAGGCAACAAAACCATAATGATGGTGTGTACTGTTTGTGCACACGTTCATCATGATACGTCATTATCTGGATTCGAGTCTTGTGTTAGGCACGAGTGTATTTGTAATTGTCTCACTACTTTTGGATGTGTTTCTGGTTCCATCTACAATGACGTTGCTATCAACAGAACGACTAGGCCTGCCTACAATTTTAGCTTTTAAGAACTTCATTAATATACACTGCTCACAATAAAGTGAGCAATTTAGAAATTAACCTTAGAAAAATATCACTGCCCATGCATGCACATATTTCAACTTGCGCACTGGGTGACATGTGCCCAGTAAAGTTGGTAACAATGGATGGAAAGTAGTTTTATGTCTTAACGCTGAGTAAAACGTGTCAGGTGTCCATTTATGATAACATAACTTTGTTTTCGCCTTCTATTGTTTTAATGCACCTGGTTGTAAAAATTTCCTGATTTGTAAAATATTTACTTTTCTAATAATTTCACAGTTTCAACTGGCCAACGTATAAATAAAGTGATAAGGATAATGGCAATGTTAATTTAACATAAGGCGGAAGAATACACAGTGTGCATACAAGAAAATCTTAAGCAGGGCTTCTAAAAGTGCTGACTTTACCGTGAACAGTCTATATTTATTTGCATCCATTTTAAGGAAATCACGATCATTAGATGTATCAGTTATTTCTTGTTAAATATGCATTTCAGACGTAATTTATTTGTTAGAGTGAAGATCATTCAACAGGGCGGTATTTATATTAGAAAACGGTTTGTACACCTGTGATTCCTCCCTGTTAGATATTGTCCTATTTTTACTAGTCAAATTATTTGTAACTCAAAATGCAGTTGAAATAAAATTTACTGTAAAGAAAGAAATATTTTAGTATTATCATACTAAGGAAATTTTCTAGTTATAAAGTACCCAGGCCAGTTCTGAAAAAAAAAAACACTAAATTAATATATTCTAATTAAATCTACAATTTCTACATTTTTTTTGATAAAACAAGCTTTACGCCGGATTCACGTGCACCCTGGGTTAAAACCGAACACAGTTTGGACCTTCACGAAACTTTGGAAAATCAAAAAATACAAACACCTTTGCCAACACCAATGTATACAAATTATAATGAACTAAAATAATTATCTTATCATCATTGTTAATTCCAAATATGAATAGTTAAATTTAAGAAATGTATATAAATTTTAGTGTATATATTACATGTATCTGAGGCCATACACTATTGTAATAAAAAACATGCCTAAAGCATATCCTATTTTAATATGAACATATGTTTATGCATAGGCTAAGGTATCTGTGGGTTTCCTAATTTCCCGGCGCTTCCTGCTGGTACGTATAGAGTATGAGGATGCTCAATTTTTTTTTTCAATAATTTTAATAAATCTATAATTTCTCGTTAAATAAAACTGTTAATATAATTATTCCTCCGGACAACCACTCCTCCGTCAATTCTGAGTGGTAAGCATTCTTATACTGGGACGACAAATTCCCGAAGTCTCGATATTTTCCACTTGATAAATTGGTTGGGTTGCAGTGTGATTCCAACAACTGAATCGAGAAAATGTAAATCGCCTTGCAGTTTTCATATTGGGTGGTGTTTGTGTACGCCATGAACACAGGCTGGTGTCCAAGTAGAGCGGGCTCACCTACCTTAGGGATATGTCTGGTACATTCGTCCAACTAGAGGAATGAGCGTGCTGAGATTATATACTCAGGGCATTCCCAGGATGCATGGGTGGGAAAACAATGTGAGTTTCCAAAAAAAAAAAAAAAAAAATTCCCCTGTCAGTCACCAGCGAAAATCCACACCAGCGAAGAAAACCAGATACCATTATTTGTTAGACAAAGGGGGAGGGGGGGTTGCCATTCATATAGTCACTGCAGCGATGCAGCTCCTTTGCTGACTCGAGAACTTTGTAATTGTATAAACGGGTTTTTATCTTTTTTTATTTATTCAGCCTCTACTCCGGCCATGTCACATGACTAAGTGATGCGAGAGTATTGAATAATCACATGAACAGGGTAAATATATTTTTCACACTTCGGTTACTCCTCGTGTGGTTTATGGGAGTATCGATCGATTACTTGATTCGACAAAAATATTATGGTTATCATTCTACCGACACCAATACTTTATGGGAGTGGATGTATGAGTGAATATCGAAATTGAAAGTGATTTTATCAGCGCCAAACAGTTGAAATCGCTGGTGTGTGAGGGTGAAGTGGGTCGGGTATGGTGCGGCGATGAAATGCAGGGCGGGGTACGGTAGTATCTCGAGATAAACCGCCGATCACTGACTTCTCCCGCAGTTCCGCATGTGGAAATTGGGTTGACAGTGCCAAGAATCGGGTTTTGATCGCAATGGTGGCAGGTAAGAACTCTAACAACTGCGGAACAGTGGCCCCTGTTTGGCATCTTGAGTGCTCGGCCCTGTATCCATCAAGTAAATATATGCCGAAATTATATTGCAAGGGTTCATCGCCTCCTCGGATTTGATTGACAGATGTGAGATAAATCCAGTTGTATGCACGGTGTATTTTATTTTTCATGTTTTGATTTGGAAACAATTTATAACTAACATTCAAAAACGTTTTTGAATTACTGGATGTGAAGGTGTATGGAAAACAGTTCGGAATCACAGGTTATTCGGGAATAGGGCTTGATGTACTCTATCTGCACGGTTTTTAGTGTACCTAGCTTTACACTATTTCTGGTTAACGATTACGGAGGAGTAATTAATAATTTTCCACTTCTGTACTCATAGGCCCATTGCAGCCAATGGTGATTGATGTTCCCAAATTGTGTAAAATGAAATAATATGCTTACTTGCGCGGAGCCTATGATATTGTTCTCAGAGCGTCAGATATGCTGACCATACAGCCCATGAAAGTCGCTACCATCCATTCCATCCATATCGGTCACACTAGGGATAGCAACCTTACAGAACTTACATGGCGATACAGAACTTACATGCTGAGTATGTTCTGTGTTCATATGTCACTGACTCGGAAACAATTTTCGTCAACTCCAAGCGTCCCAACCAGTAACCTACTAATCGCGCTCATCATACAAAAATAAATTACAACTGAACAGTTTGAACCGAGTCAAACATGGGCGACTATCCTGAGTTCGGACTTGAAGCGCCATAAATAAATAATTTATTATAATAAAATAATTGAAATATCACAATTGCCCCTCAGAAAAAAAATTTAAAAAAAAAAAGCAACAAAATTTGGAGATATGTAACAGCAAAGTTTTGTGGTTTTGTTAAGAGCTGTGGGCGTCTGCACTATGAAGGATGAGAAGACGAATGAATTTAGCTAAAATGAATTTCTAAAGCTGAGAAAATATAAAGCACCTAAAAAAGACTTGGTAGCCGTCGACAAAGTGCCCAGTTTTATAAAGTATGTGGTTGAGATATCGTTTTTAAGGTCGAATATTTTAGATTAGATACCTGAGTTACGAATATGATGAATATTTATTGAGATATGATTTTTATGTTTCCTATTTAGTTTTTTATTATGTTTCTGTTTTGAAGATTTCCTTTATAATTTTTGCGAATTATTTTTGTTGTTTTTATTTGAAGTTCTTTTTTTGGGGGGGGGGGGGGATTCAATTTCTGGTTAATTTTTTTTAGGTTTATTTGTGAGGTTTCTTTTTAAAGTAAATTTCGTGAGGTTTTCATTTGGATTTTTTTGAGTTTTTCAATTTGGATCTTTTTTAACTGCTTTGAGTTCATTTAATTTTAAGGATTTTAAAATTATTTTTTTTTTTTATTATTTGAACGTTTTCATATTTAGGTTTTATTACTTAAAATTTGCTTGTGACGAATATTTTTGTTTTCAATTTTTTTTAATGTTTAACTTGTGGCGGGGGGGGGGGGGGGGTTAAGAGCCGCCGAGGCTAATATGTGGTGGAAGTTGAACGACGTAATTATACACGGGCAAGTGGAACGGCAGTTCTCCGAGAAATCCTGCCAGCTAGCCAGCTAGCAGCATCGTCTGTCACGTTTCCCAAGTGTGAAAATCTGGGATCTAACCCGTCGGAAATCGATTTCCTGACTTGCCATTTTGGGAACCAGCAGGGTGAAGAATGATCTGGCCTTGAAGTTGCACCCTGCGCGAATATATATGGTGAGAGGAGGACCCAGTGCGTGTGCTCGTGAAGGGAACCGAATACTTTAGCCTCTGCGTTGCTGAAACATCCCTCCCCCACCCCCCTTCTTTTCTACTTCTGCTGCGTCGTGGATGATGTCTTCTTTGCAAAACAGGTCTGGGTTCTCTGGGGGGAATCAACTGATGTATTCAAATTTTCATACTTGACCAGATTGCAGTAGGCCTTCTGACAGATGTATTTCCTTCTGCAGCTCTATAGTTTTCTGTCTGTGGACAAGTAAAAGACCTCGATGTGCCAACGCGTGTATTTTTTAAGTTTTCTCGCTAATTTATTGCATATGTACTTGCCTAATACATACAGATTTTTTTGTGATATCTTGCCGTGGCGATAAGGCATCACGTTTGTTTGTGAGCGTTAGAACACTTCTTTGTAATGACAGTGGCAACAGACAGTATGTGCACAAATTTCTCCACGAAACTGAACATCCATATTGGATAATCTGCCTCCTGCTTCTAGTTATTCGAAAATGTATCGTGGGTAAAGGTTACGATATACTGAAATACCTGCGATGAACATTGTCAATGTGTATATGTATCTCTGCAAGGTCAGACTTCATGACTGACTGGAGTGAGTAAAGAGTGAAGAGATTTGGACGGCTCTTAACAGTGAGCTCTTGAGAGTAGAAGTGGGTGACTGAGGTGTGTATGGAGCACAGCCAGAATGAAAGGGTTGGGGGTAACTGGATATCCCCGAGAAAAACCGCCGGCCAACGGCATCGTCCGGCACGATTCCCACATGCGAAAATCCGGTGACCCGGCCGGGGATTGAACCCGGTTCGCATTGGTTGGAGGTGAGCGGGTATAAACGCTCGGCCACCGCGGCCCTTATGATTGACTGGAGTTCATTTCATTTCGGTATTCCGAATACAGCGATGGCTTCATGCCGTCATATAACTTTGTCTACAAAGCATAAAAACTAATATTAGAGTACTGTAATACTCTTTCCTTTAAATGAGCAGCCCTCAGTATTCTACCGACTGTGCAGGTTTTAATTTATATATTATTGTAAGCTTCCGGTGACCTCGGAATATCGAGATCATTCGGGAATAAAATATGTAGCGCTGTTCGGACTATAAAGTGTAATATTATACGTCATTTCATGGGCAGGTTTTCTCGTGTTTCTGCATGGGGTTACTGTATTCGCCTACCCTCATCAGTTTCCACAAGAACATAAATATAATTTTTGAGGAAAAGTCTCACAGTTTCCCGAAACTATGATTTTAAAAATTTATATAGTGGAAGGAAGCATGGGATCGAATATAGTGAGTTCCTTCCCAATTTGTTTGGCACTATTTATACACAGCAGAAAGTATTGTGGATGTGAAAATTTTTTATCCAACAGCATATGAATGATCTTACGACTTCGGATACGAATAGAATATTAGTTGAGTGTTTGCGTGTATATTTACAGCATTATAGTATGGACAAGCAACGAAATGGGCACTAAATTGGGCCACTAAATTCCTGAAAAATGCCAAACGGTAGCTCGGAATGCTTGAAAAATCCTAGGAATTCGTAACGTTAATTGTCCATATTAAATATATCTCTTCGATAAAAAATACATATATTTTTTTTTATGTTTTTGCCACTAGTAGTAATTTTTAAGTGATGTGATTTTCATTAGAATAATTTTTTCGCCGAAACGGTTAAGGATCAGGGCTTTGAATACGAAATGCTTACTTCGTAGATTAGATATGTGAGAACATGTTGCAACCCCCTTTCACTTATAATAAGCATATGTGAATATTTTTTATTCATGATTACCTATTTGTTGCTTGTAAAATATTAGTGTAGCGTTTTGAAGGACCATTTTAGGATAAACCTACATAGTTTATCGAATAGGGAATATATTCTTAAGCAGTGAATGGCCTTACATCTTGCAAGTAGAATGAGAATTATCTCGAGGTGTCCTATAATTATTGGCCAGAGTTGTGTATGAATTTTCGCGCCCTTTTTTAAAGGAATATTTATTCGATCGACATGAATTCAGTTGTACACGTGTGGCTACTGAAATTCGTATTATAGTATAATTATGTATGTAGGGAGACTAGCATCTGGAGAATAAATTTCCATTTCCCTTCACATGATACATAAAAATTGTAAAATATTAACACCTAATACAGGAGTAGAGATCGCACACACACGTGTGCTAGTTTTTATGTTGATGTTGTTAAAGTACATAGCAATGGGGCGTATCTGCGGAGTGTAGTGAAGGTAGCAGGGGTCCTACCTTGTCTGAGATAAACATCATTTAGGGCTCACACTGATGTATGAAATGCGGTAACTTTGTCGAAGTTATGCTAGAATTAAACACATCGTTTATAATATATAACGTTCTTAGCTAAGATAGCTGTATGGCCACCATTTTGAAATGAATTATTTAATACACCTTAAATATATCATTTAAAATCACCTGCCAAAATAATAATAGTATGTTCGTATGCCAAATTTTGGTCGGAATAGTTTACCGTTTATCCAGATATGACATAAATTTTTTTTTCATGTGGCGCTATCTTACAAAATGGTTGACAAAAGTGTATATGTGTTATCATATACGATACTTGAAATGTATATTTCAACATAAAAAATTTGATAACAATTGGTGAATTGGCATAATATTTGCACCAAATATTATGCCAAACGACATATAAGGGTGCCATTTCGAAAACTGTATATAATAAATTCAATTAATTACGAAAGCCTGGCCTGTTACAATATTACTTATATTCCAGTTTGGCTAGGAATTGCTTTCATAGTTTTCGAAATATAATATAAATATTTATTTTGTTGATTTGTACTATCTTCCAAAATGGCAGACTGACAGCAATCTCTGTTTTAAAATTGACTACTCACGCGATGCTCTGCCAGCATACAATATTTTCTTTGGAATAATTTGAGTGGTTCCCGAGATATGACATATTACCATAAATATTAAAATGGCCACCATTATGAAATAACGTGCACAGCATGGTCATACTTTTAAAAGTCAGGGTCCTTTATTAAGTGCTATACATTTAGCGAGTTCGGTGAATTTCGTTTTGCGCGTTCATAATTTGAATAGGAGAAACTCACACATGCTCAGACACACACATTCAAACACCTACACATACGGACACACAGGTAGGAAAGTGATCTCTCTAAGGCTTTCTTTCCTTCGGATAGTATAGGATCAGTCGTCTGCTTGTCGACGCACAGCGAGGACTTGTACTCTGCCATGTTTGTTCCAAACACTGAACCTCCTGTTTCTAAGAATTGTATATTTTCGCGTATTTTAATTTATTAGTTTTTTTTTTCTTTTTCTTTCTTTTTTTTTGGAAAAATCAACGTTTTTAATTTTGAAGAAAAGACACTCTGAAAAAAAAAAACTAAACAATTTATTATAAATGTTTGGTATATTTATTCGGTTTAATATCATTCCAGGTCATGGACAAGAGACCAAGATCATTGGCGTTAGGTCAAGGTTAATGTCACCTGGATACAAAATAGTTTCCGGGTAATATTATTACATGGTGTCTGATCGACGCCGGGTGCCGTTGCGACAGATTTCTCCAAAGCAACCTACATATGCAATAGTTAATTCAATATAATTATACTCTCTTATATCTTCGTCATCTATAAGCATGAGTTTTATCATTTCAGTTCATTTAAAGAAGCCAAAGTGATGCTAAGCATATAGCTTTGCTCGTATTCTTCGTGCATGTATCTCAGGACAAATATTTAGTAGTTATTGCCCTACCTTAAAAGACAATATTGTTAAACGATTTGTAATACTTACTGCAACCGAATGTTAAATTGGTAACCTAATAAGGTCTTCTCTTAATCTTCAGCTGCTAAGTGTAATGAATTTTTATTTAATTTTTTTCTGATAGATGACACCGAAATTCTATACGTATTTATGGAGAGTTTCTAAAAAAAAGGTTTATTGTTGTAAGCATTGCTCGCGTAGTACATACACTAAAAAAACCTGGAAAGCAGGAAGGAAGACAGAAAAACAGATGTAGGACGGCGTTAGTCGTTTGAGTGCGCGATTTCTGGAAGATAATTAATGAATATCATCAGCAGTGGTAATTTCTCATGTTTGTAAACAAGCAGACAGCCATGGCGCGAGGCAGGACGAGATGGCGGGCTGTAGCTGCGAGCTGCCACACACTCTGCACCGTTTATCATGTACTTATGTACCTACATATTTCCTAGGATATTCTTCTCTCCTTGTTTTGTACCATATACTAATCGTAAAATTGATATTGCAATGGCCCTCATGGTTTTATTCATGCGTCACAAAAGGGACAAATTGAAAATCTTGGGAATGTCATATTTTTGGCTAAATTGAAATTTGACTTATAATTAAAATATAAATAAAAATATTTAATTAATATATTATAGGAATAAAAATGGAAAATAAGTGCGTTGGTAATGCCTATGAATTAATTACTTTTATGCCAAATGTTGATACATTGACAGCACTACAATATGGTGCGTTATCCCTTTGATGTAATTTTCTAGATATGGTTACACTTTGCATGTATGAGGCGTGGAATATTCTGATAATAGAACTTAGCAGTGCTTCAGGAAAAGTGGAAGTTGCGTTGAATGGATAGTTGCGTTGAATAATATGCTCATTCTTGCTGCAATTTTTATAAAACAAGAAATACAAATTTCATTTGGAACAGAGATTTTAAAATCAGTAATCATTGCTTGGGAAAGCACAGTTCTTGTTTACACACCAAACATCACTAAAGTATTTTATTTATCCGGTCGTGTGCGCAAGAATACTGAACGCCAGCGGCTCCTCGGCGACCAGCTCTGCGCCTAGGCAATACAACACGTGTTTCTTAAACTGCTCCGGTAAATAACCCGCTCGTGCGCCTAGTTCCAATTCAAGCTGTGTGCTTCAATCCAAGCTGTTGAATTATCGTGGCGGTCATGCGGCTACAAACCGTCCGGGCGCACGTGACCTAAGACAATAATAATGAGTCAAAATAAATTTTTGAACCGGAAGTGATTGATCAAAATTTCCCAATACTTCCCGAGTTGGACCCATTTGAGCAGCTATGCGATAGCTAAATCGTCAATATTACTGTATGAATCAACAAACATGCATCTTTCAGCAGGTGTCCGGTCCATTGAATTACGAATGGATCCATAAGAAAACAAGCACTAAATCCTGTACAATCTGGTTGAGGTAAAACTCGGTACACACTGAGGAAGTAGCCACAGAACAGAGTTCTGAGCCTCGAAAATATGTGGGCCAGTTGAGTCTCTCCTGCAGGCCGTTTAAATAGCAAAATTTTCCTTTACCTAGCTATAGAACGTGATGCGTCCCTCTACGCGACTTTGAAAATTTTAACTTTTGTCTCTGTATCTGCATATTGCTGGCTTCTTAAGTTACCACCTGTCCCAAATTATTGATTTCCCTTACGAATATTTAATAACGCAAAATTACAATTAATACCGAAATGTATATAATAACATATTCTCTATTAATCAATTTTATTAATTTATATTACACTAAGTTAGGCAGGGGACGTATCCTACTGAAAAGTCACATTCGGGAAATGAGGAGGCAACAAACGATTTTTAAACTTTGAGCACTTTCAATATAAAGGAAGCAAGTAAGACTCCATCTGTAATGCAGCGTGAATCGAGAATCACAACAGATTTCATTCTCTGGTAGTTGCGGTTGATCATGCACTTTATTAGTTGACTTCACTACAAGCCGTACTCCAAAACATTGAATGTAATTCTTTCGTAGGCCAACAAGAGAGACACCAATAGTATTACTCCTTACTTCAAGTCCAGGAGAAGGGATTCATTTGTTTTCGTATCATCAATCACTTACTCGAGAATTGCATAGTGGGATGAGGCAAATCAGTAACTGCCAAAACGTCGCAGACATATTGAGGTGATTTTCCTATTCAAATATGTCCATTGAAAAGGAAAGTGAAAATTTCACCCGCTATGTAAACATTGCACATGTACAGTATTTCCTTTCTGAATTTTGAAAAAAATTAACAAAATTTTTAAAAACCCCATTTTCACTAGTATATGTTACGCACCCTGTAACTACAGGCATTCTATTGTTACAGTACGCCTGATGACCATATCTGAGTCCGTGAGGGATGGAGGTCTTAATCAAAATAAAATAAATAAATCCGATTTTTAATTTATTCAAACGGCTATTATCTAATGTATTAAATTTTGTGTCGCCACTATTTCTCTTTTAATTCCATAGTGGGCGCAATATTTAATGTTTTTTCAACTCTAATTAACGTCCTTTATGTCTGTTTGTTTATTGTCAATTTACACCTACTTAACATTTACCCTCCTTAAGTATATCAGTTGCCATAATATGTAATGACTTTCACTCACGCAAGTAGAGTGCGCGACCCACTTCTGGCCGACTAGGCGAATGCAGTGTGAATGAAGCCACATAATATCCACAATTGTCTAATTTGCATATTGACATGCGAATTAGATTAAATAAATGTTTGATAAACTACCAAACTAAATAAAAGATTAATTAATTTGATTAATGTGGTTAATCTATTAATTAAAGAATTGTTTGATCAAATTTATCTTCTATTTGATATCAACATTTAAATTTTTTTATTTTATTGGTGTTGAAGGGGTTAGGGGTTATTTTGGTAGCACAGCTTCGACGTGTCCTCTGTGACGTTCCGCAGCGGACTGAACAGAGAGGTGGGTTGTATCTGCTAATATCGGTTTTGATGTTGGGGGAAGAGTGATATAAGGAATATTTTATTTATTAATTGTTTGTTTGTAACTAATGGGAGTGGGAGCTACATGTTCATCAAGTCCACTCTCTGGATGCATACTTAGAATTTAGATGCTGGAGAAATGTTTCGGCGAAGCAAATATTTTGTTAAACAAAAAAAGTCGATTTGTGTTCAAATAGCTGACTGAAATAAGTACGAATGATTCAAAATTACTTTAATCACTAACCCAATTGACCAAAAGACTTTAATCGTGCAAATACTGAATGAAACATTTTCCCTATCGAAGTAACTGTTCTCCACTTTAATCACGTAACATTAAACTGACAGAACCAAACACATGTTCATGCGATTAAATTTATATTAATATCATATACCACAAAAATATTTCAAATGTAACAAATGCTATCTGAAGTCATTAAACAAAGTTAATGAAAATAAACAAACAAATATGCAAAGGAATCAATAATGACAAGCCCAAGAACCTAACTGTCCTAAACACAATTCAACGATTTACAATTACAACTCACCAGCACTCCAGGTGTCATAAACACACCTTAATTTGATCCCTTCCCAACAGAAGTACACATGCACGAAGTCATACTGAAACACTAATATAAATACGTACTTTAATCCTCCCCACATCAGCTCCGAAGACCAATATTCTAAACACCGAAATGCACAAACAAGTACATGCAACGAAACACAGGTTAAACCAGACAAACTATCATACATAAACTGATTGATTACACTAAGAAATTAATCTAACTTACTCCAAGCATGTCGAGCATGTGGATCAGATTGTGGAGCATGTGGAGCAAAGTGTGGAGCAGGTGTTGCAGTCTGTTGAGCTGATTATGGAGCTCTCTCAGGATGTGGTACTAGTGTGGTGCTATAGTGGTGTTATGTGGTGCTAGTGTGGTGCTATGTCGTGGTAGTTGGTGCAATGTGGAAGTAGTGTGGTGCTAGTGCGGTTTTAAGTCATAGGTCTTTAGTCTTAAGTGTGGTGGTGGAGGAGGAGGAGGAGGATGAGGATGAGGAGCAAGTACAGACTTAGTGTTGCTCAAATATAATGTCTCTTTAAATTGATGTTCAAAACTCTGTTTCAATTTTTAAATTAATTATTTAATGTATACCATCCATTTCAGCACATATTTGAAGAACGATATCTCTTCACAGCAGAGTGTGGTGATTCACAGCCACAGAATTGTTTTCTATGTTAAAAGTTTTTAAGTGATGCTCGATTTTTTAAACGAGTTAATTGTTAAAACATGTTATAACCTGTTGAAACCTGTTAAAATCAATATTTGGTTGGTTATAAAACAAAGTCGACCCCAGCTAGTGATGGGGACAAAGGCTCGCCCCCTAGACATTCCTACAAGCTTGTCCTATGTCATCATTGTGTGTTCCAAGGTAATATAGTCTTTCTCGAGATTCTCCCTCATTCCTTTACCTTCAAAGTTCATTCATTTCTAGACCACTTCCATTTTTCATACAGGTTGGTGTTCAAGTTCTCTAAAAAAATAAATATAACAACTCACTCACAAATAATTCATCTTCAGACACATTCAATCTCCAATTATTTTATTAAACTGTGACAAAAGGAATTCAAACTATTTAATAACAACTCATTCGATTTCCTTTGCCATTGATTTAATTTTTTCAAAACATCCTTAAGACTATATTTACAAATTCACAAATCTTACAAACCTTTTTACATATCTTAAAATAAACAAATATTCTTACACATAAAATATCTTACACAAACAAAAGACTAAATATATCATTAAAACCAATTCATATATTTCCAAAACACTTAAATTATAACATTATTTCATTGTAGTTTTCACATCTATAGACTAAAATACAGTTTAACACAAATTCTTATAACTAAATTGTGCAACATTTCATATTGTACCAAAACAATCTTCTTGTATTCTTTTCTTAAACACAAGACCTCATTCAACACCGTTCCGTTAATTAAATTATATATATGCACACACACACTGGCGCACAATGGGAGTCTATAGTTAAAATTTAATATATACACTGGCACACAACGAGCATCCTTGATTTAAATTAAATATATACACAGGCACACAATGTGCATCCTTTTTATTTCGGTCACATCCTGGTTAATTCTTGTAAATTATGTTAAATTTTGTAGAATGCAAACACACACCAGCACCTATGATGACACCACACACACACACATAGCATCAAGATACTGTGTATATTCGTATACCTAAATTCGTATATGAGGCTATGCTATCCCATGTTGTGTAGAATAATTCCTGGGTGACATAAAGGACCACAGGGGATATTGTAGCAGTATTGTAGAAGAACAGTTTATTTTCTGTAACAAGCCCTGTAGCTAGGGCAATTAAGTAGGTTTGAAGACAACTGTGGTGCAGAGCAGGGTGTGGTATTGGGTGTGGTGCTGGAAGTTGTGGTGGTGCAGATGGCATACCTGTATTTAATGTGGTGCTGAAATTTAAGTGGTGAGAAAAAAAATTATTTGGGAACTTACAGTGTCCCCAGCAGAACGTCGATACTCCAACCGGCTTAAAGAAGCGCTTATCGTATAAACCTGATAACACTACTTTTGTCATGTGTTCGGAGTAAACCTCATGACCATGAGAACAGAACTGGTATTGTGTCCCCAGAACCCTGGTGTAATTGTCGAGGCAATCTCGATAATCCTCATAATGGAGGTATTGAAACATGTTAGGTTTTACACGCTTTGCCTTACGTATACACTGCTCATTCGAAACAATGTGTGTGTAAAGCTTGGGACGTAAACTACAAAGTGTGGGTTGATGCGACCAGCACATTCATCCTTCATCACTCTGGTACGGCCTTTCTTCTCGTGTGAGAATCCTTGCGGGTTATAAAGCACATAGTTAGAAGTATCAAACTGCACCGTTAAATATGGGGTAGAACTTCTCTACAGGTAATTTCACATATTAGGCTGTCGGCATCGCAGTATAAAAATGTGCAAGGCTGGCGGAGGAAATTTCTGATACATGTTCTGGTACTGAAACTTGTAAAGGGTCAATTTGAAAAGATCTAGAATGGGAACACCAGTGTACAAAGGCTTGTTAAATGTGACAGAGCTCTTTGACATTTTGATAAGGACAAGATTATAATTGATGATGTATCGTGCCTAGAATGTAGGATTCCCTATCAGTTCTACAGCCCCTTAGATTGTGTCATACCTGGAAACAAATCTTATGTCCCTTTCCCAGCAGACATTATTCATAGTTCCATACACTGCATTATTCATTAGCTTAAAAAAAGATTTCTCAAAGTCGTTCGCACCTGGGCACGTTTCTCAATGTTAAACTCGATGTATGGAGCCATCCAAGCTGTCTGCTGAAAGCGAAAAATGCGATGAACAGAATCAAGTGTTGCTCCATACATCAAGTACTGCACTCAGTGTTTCCCCATGAATAACATAATTCTTTTGTGGCTTGAGAGTCAAATGAGTTATTCATGGGAGCTGTTCGGAGGTATGCCATTTACTGGAGTGAAAGGCTGATTTGATAACACATTGTGGGATTCGTCTAGAAACGAGAAATCCACTTCCACAAAAAAGTATCTGTCCTCATCATTCACCGTGTTCGCAAAATCCCACAATGAAAACATGTCAGCATCGACTCAATCAAAATTGTTAATACGAAGCTTACACTTCATAGTGTGGATGAACAAGCAGTTTGCATCGAAATAACAGATATATTTCGATGCTGCTCTGGGGTTGTACTATTTACCCATGTAATAATTTTTTGCAACCACAACCTTCTGGAAACCTGGGCAATTCCGCCCCTAACACCACGTTCAACAAAAAGGTACATATCAGGGTCGGTTAACAGCTCTAACCGCACATCTGTCATTGACAATATAGCTTCCCATGTAAGAGATGGAAGTATGATGTACAACGCAGTGTCAAGACCATAATAAGCCAAACATATAGTCCTGAAATTTTCAAAAACACCTGCCAGCAAACCAGTGCCTACACATAAGTTCTGGATGATGTACTGAAGCATGATTATGCAGTGGAACACATCCCATGCGATTCAAAAACACCTGCCAGCAAACCAGTGCCTACACATAAGTTCTGGATGATGTACTGAAGCATGATTATGCAGTGGAACACATCCCATGCGACTTGGGAATGAGCATAATCCACATAGGTAATACCTTCACCTTTCATGACATTACAAAATGAATCCTTTGTTGGGAGTGATGAGCACATCAGACTGTCTTTGGACTTAATAGAGTCATTAGGAAAAACTCCCTTCCTTTTTGCAAATTCAAATTGGATTTTGTCTAGAAACATCGAGCAGGTGATACTCAGTTGCGGGGGGTTTCAAATTACCTGCCAAATTTTCTGGCAAAGTGATCGTGAACTGAAAAGAATCAATAAAACGTAACTTGAAATGTTGTGCCTTTCCTTTTGAGTTAATCCCGTTGGGAATATGCTTGGTGATGGGCTTGTACTTTTCAAGGGTCATTCCATCACCTCAATTCTACCTGGGTTTCCGATTACAACAGTTATGTCTGGGATTTGTTATGTGACATTCAACCAATGGCTTTATGAGAAAGTGAGCATCATAGTTTTGCAGGTTATGAAAGACATCGACATGCTGTTTCTTGGGCAGTCTGAAAATAAAATTGAATTTATTATGTCTGTGGCCTCTGATTTCCTCGGTCAGATGGCCATGGTAGACCACAGTATCTGCACGGAGTTCCAATTTAGAAATATGAAAAAAGTGTTGAGCCGCCAACCTAGCTTCATCAGCAGGGCTTTCTGGTCTCATCGGAGCAGTCGCTGTGTATATTCTTGCAACCCACTTTGTCAATTCAACCAATTTATCTATTAGCTGGTTCATACAATCGGCAACCACAAACTCAAATTAGTTAGATAATGCTGGATTGTACGAACAAACAAACAAAATGTAACAAGCATATGGAACATGTTGGTTGATGTTGTTCGTGTTACTTATGTTATCATTGGGGAGGCAAGTGGATAAGGGTTTCAAATATGTCTTTGTGTCGCAATAGGCGATTAAACCAAAGTATTTTTGTTTGATGTAACCCTTAAATTGCAAGTACTTGTCCCCAGTAAGGAAACTACTGCGAACAGTCTTATGTGGCTGGCAGAGATAATTATGTTTCCATATTTTCTCCTAAATACCAAAGTATTGGAGACAACGATCGCTAACAAATTTTCTATACCTATCTTTACTTAACCGGCTGTTAAGCAGCCTTGAAGAGGCTTTAATGGAAATAAAATGCAAATGTGAA
This sequence comes from Dryococelus australis, assembly GCA_029891345.1. Lineage (NCBI taxonomy): Eukaryota > Metazoa > Arthropoda > Insecta > Phasmatodea > Phasmatidae > Dryococelus > Dryococelus australis. Next base: position 119,772,486 of record CM057003.1, on the reverse strand, counting down.
TTATTACCACAAGCACCAAAAGCCGAAGCATTTACATGCTTACCGAAAGTTTCGTCAATAATATTACTATCTTTGTCAACAACACAGTAGACATTGATATAAATACCATTGTTCAACTCAAACTTTCCAATATCCTGTAACACTCAGGATCCGACAGACCTTTAGTATCGAAAACCTCTTAAGCATTTGGTTATAAAGTCATTCTCTTGGTATGATGTGTGACAGGAAACAAAGCTGATATAATGGCATAATGCAAACATATTCCTTCAGGACAATGCACATTAATTCAGGATTTCCTATTGTCAATAAACTTGGGGAGCTAAATTGCTATATGTGAACTTCCATATGCAAAATTAGAAGCAGACTCCAGCTGCTAGCACAAGCACTAAATTCCTCAAGCCTGTTTGTGAGGCAAGGCTTAAATATCTCATCATAGATTTCGCCCACATTGGTTGAATGTAGGATGGGTAGTGATTTACCTTGAAAGTAAACATCTGCATTGCTTCCTCCTCAGCCAAAAAGGACTTCAAATATGTTATGCTATGGTGACACTAACCGTTATTGTTTGGGTGATATTGATGTTAAATATAACAGGGGACCCTACACCTTGAAAAAATCTTTTAAATTTCGCATCAGAATCTATTTCATCATTAAGTATGTGTACATCACTCAATCTACCTGCAAATGCTGTGATATCTTAATTAAAGCAATGAAGCTTACACAGAGATAAGGGAATTGGAAAAATACTAATTCTTTTCAGTTTCGCTAGATGAAGTCTCTCTAATTGACTCGAATGTCGGCTGAGACAGAAGAAGCACTATCAGAATCACTCGAATTTTCAGTGTCAGATGGAAAGAAATCGTCTAAAAAGAGATTTACATTTCTGTGTTTGGTAGGAAATGGTCGTGTCTCAATCTGTTGCAGCTGATAGTTTTTCCGTGTGTGAATCAGTGCTCGATTCACTGAAAAATAAATCAACCAATAATAAATCGAAGCAATACAATTTAGGTGAATCGACACTGTCCTGACAGCTTGTACTAGGCTATATTTTTGTTTGCGACTTATATTCTGAATTGTTTACGAAAAGATCATCCAAAAAACTAGCAAAACTTTTGACGTTTTCCTTCACTCATTGTGACAAAATAAAATTTTATTTTTTTTCCAAAATACAAGAATTTCAACACCACGAAAAATATAAAGTGCTGTGTAGTACTGAAATAAATGACGAACATTATTATAATGTTTGGCAATAAAGTTGTGTTATATCTATAAATAAATATTTATTAGTGATACAAACATTTGTTGAGGGGAAAATTTTATAATACACAGTGGGAAATACAATGTAGTAAATAATACTTTTAATTTTAAAATGACTGTTTTAAATTGGTTTAAACAATATAATTTTAATGAGAGGTCAGTTATGTGTTTGAAAAACAGCACACAGTCTTCACACTTCATAAAAAAGTGAGGTATGTCTACAATGCATTTAATACTATTACCCTTGTATTTAATTTAAGCAAGTTATTTTATTTTGGCTAGGAAAATATTGCTGGAACAAAAAAACCTTAAATATTTATTTTATAAATTTAATAACTCTTTGGTATAGAAAGTTTTAGCGAGGGGAGTCAATCTGTTACACTGTAAAACTAAACTTTTAAAATATTTATTTAAATAAAAAAAGTCTTAAAAATTACTAAAATTCAAAAATAAAACATTATATTCATTTACAACTAAATAATATACTTAATACTTCCCCACCCGAACCAGTTTTCATACATTTCACAATCGTTAAATTCACTCATGTCCATCCATTCATCATTCAGTCGTCCATCTCCAACCAACTCATTTGAAATTGCTAATAGGGCAGGGCTATGCGCCCTCCGAATATGTTGGTGCATCCTGCTTAGGTCCAGCTTCTTTTTCTCGATCCATAATTCACACATCAAAACACACAACAATACATTCTTGAACATCTTAAAAATACATACAACTACTTAAATATACATCGAAATATTTAAAAAAATGTAAAACTACTTTAAAAGTAACTAAATAAACAAATATTGTAAATGTGTAATGAATTGCTACAAAAGTTAATGATTTTAAATAAATGTAATTCAAACTATAAACTTGAAACAAAGTTAAGAAAATTGCATTCAAAATCTATCTAATTTGCTTGCAAACTTCAATGATTTTAAGCAAAATGTGAATGTAATTTTAAATGTTTTCAACTAATTTAATCCTGAAAATTTTAACTAATTCATATAAACGTTTAATGAATTTCATTCAAAATCTAAATGTTTTAATATATTCGAAGAAAATTTAACAGATTATTAAAAGTCCTGGAAAAGTCTTGAGCAATTACCGAAAAGTTGAACGATTTTACGAAACACCCGACAAACGTTCTAAAGATAAAAATAATTTCGAAAAACTATTTGGCTGTGTGCATAAAATATTATTTAAAATACGCCTGGTAAAAACTCTCAAAAAAAAAATACTATTTCTTAAAATATTTGCACGATTATTAAGTACAATTCGTTAAACAAGCATAAGAAATATTAAAATAATAACGTGATATCAAACAGTAACAAAAATCCCTAAATATTAACTCTATTAATTTTCATAATGTATGCTACTGAAGGTGGTAGGCGAGGCCTGAACCCCCAGTTCAGGCAGCTGAGGGTCCGAGAGGGACCAAGTGCTGGCCGTGGGTGGATGCCTGCCCAGGCTGGGCCAGTGACCGGCTGACCCCAACCCGGCCCGCCATCAAGACTTACAGAAGGTAGTGGGGTCAGAAAATGGTTGGGCATCGAGCAGAAGTGGAGAGGCGGTCCGCACCCCACAGCAGGTTGTTGAACAATGACGAGCGCCACTCCTGCGCATGTATTTATAAGCCGACACCCTTCACCCCTCCCTCACATTGGAACCTATACAGACAAGGCAAATAGCTGAATTTCATAATAAAACATAATTTTACTAACGTAAATGATTTCCTTAATAAATTAAATGATTTTTATGCTAAATTACGAAATTTAATTATTTTTAACTAACAAATGTTTTGAATTTTTTTAAATTTACATTTATAATATATTTGTACTGCGGTGTGAAATATGCATATTTCTTCGGTATTAGCAATTACGTTTAATTTTTATTACATTTTTGTACGGATTTCTTTAGCAATATGATTCAAGAACATAATAGTCTATGTAGTGCAATAACTTTTATTTTAATTTTATAATTTGTAATTATATATTTACTTATCAAGCATTGTGTACATATACATAAGTGTATCGTCTATTATTTCGTGAAGGAATTATGAGTAACTTTTATATGGACACAGAATTATATTACCTCCGGCTTAGCCGGGAATCGAACCCAGATTTTACAAACCATTCCTTACCCAGGATTCAAACCTGTAACCCTCGTCCAAAGATGTAATCTCACTTCGCTAAGGGGTTTGGCAATGTAACACAGCTGTTTTTATGTACTTGTGTTGGAAATTATTTATAAAAAAATGTTATGTGCAGTTTAGGGCTGTTTGTAATGGAGTTGGGCTGGGACATCATGGGCAGCGAAGACAGAGGCTATTTGAGTTAGGTAGAAGATGCGTTAGAGGGAAGGCTAGGGTGGGATATGGGCAATAAATTTTTTTTCCCCAGCTATGTTCTCATGCTAGTCACACAGCAGAGTTTCTTTGAAATGTAACAAAATATGTTTTTTCCTGGATATACTGTTTCAATAAAAGTATTTCACGTGCAACTAGCCTTCAGTTATATTTAATATCATGTAGTCTATTGAGGATTTCTCAAAAACTGAAACTTGAGGATCTAAAGTTTGTTGTGTGCACTTTGGTCATTCCCTAAAACATTTTCATATTTAGTAGACTTATCTCATAGTTGGTATTTGTGTTTCTGAGTTTAGAGAGGGATTCTCTGTCCAACTGTATAACATTACTTGAAAGTCAACAGCATGCTCTGTTCGCGAACACGTCTGATAATGAAAAGTTTACAGCATGGTTCATTGTGTAACCTCGAATGAAATGTGCTAGAAATTGGTTTAAATTGTCAAGTTAAAGTGTTATGTTAAACCCTGTTTAACATTATCCTGTAGAATTGATGTACAGCACTTGAGCACTCTTATTAAGGATAGTATGACATTTTTAAAACTGCTATTCATTCAGGCATGAATGCGCCTTAGTATTTTTCTTGAAATTGTGGTCATGCATATTTTATTCTTACCTGCTTAAGATACAAGTTTGTGTTTGTGATGAGGTGTTTTATAATTAAGAACTATCTGTTTAGTGATAACTATCATAGTTTATATGATTTATTGTTTGAATTATTTTTATTCTGCATATGGTTTTTTTACAGTGGCTGTTGTTTTTTCACCTTCACTTATTTTCATATGATAATAGAATTTTCACCACTCATTCACAAGTACCAATTACTTTTAGAAAGTTTAAGACTTTTTCTCTCTCTTTATTAATCACAGTAATACATATTTCTTAAGCAAACCAAAACATTTTTGAAAGGGAGTAAATGGTACAATAAGTATATAAAAATGCAATAATTTTAACACATGCTTATATTTATTTACTAATTTGTACATCTACATTCTTGTTCAAAACAGTTTGTTACAAATACACATTAATAATATTAATCATTTCAATATTACACAGGTATAGGAGGTTTCATAACACACAAATCAATTTATATAAACATAAACTGTTTCAAAATAAACCTAATATTTCACAAAATACATTATATTTCATATAATATAGGAAAAGATAAACAACCTGTCATTTAAACACAGATTGTTTCCAAATACACAATACATTTTAGAGGTTAGTATGCTACAAAATATATAAACCATTTTAAATACACTATTATAATAGGGAAAACTTACACAGGGTATTTAAAAAATATCACGAATATTTTAATTCAAGTTAAAACTATTTGCAACTTCAATAATCAATGTGTTCTTGATGTCTACTTTCGAGGAGAAAACTTTTCTTTTGCCCTGCTTTTATCATATCTGTCAGAATAGACACTTCTTTACATGCAGGGGAATGTAACACAATAATTTCAACTAAATCTGGGTATGTTTCGACAGTGTGAATGTACATCTTCAATACTAGCTGGAAGAGGAGTTGTCGTAGTCACATAAAATACAGGTATTTGGTAGCATCACTGCATTGAAATATTTCATTTCTTTTTTCTTCTTCCCAGTGGGAAATTAATCACCATAAAATTGAAGATCCCATCTCAAAACTCAGTAAATTCACAGAGAATCCCACTACACCATAACATATATGATAAATTAGACTTGCCTAGATTCACACTAACATAATGATTTTCCAGATGAAAGAATGCCATGTTACTCATATGCAAACCAATTCTCCACTAGGACAAATTAGCAAGGAACACTGTATATAAATTTACCTCGTAAAAACCCCTATATATTCGCAAGTTAAAACATATTAGGAGTACAACATTATTTTTCCTCATTTTATAGCACGATGCACGTAATATTTTGAAGAAACACACCCAGTACATAATAAGTAACCAAATTCTTTGTTATCGTGTACAAACATATGAATATCATTGTCACATTCTTCAAAATATTGAAATGGCAAACCATTATCTGTTGTACAGATCAGCTGTATCAAATTCTGTTCTTCCTGGCAAAATTATGTTACACCATGCTCGCCCTTAGTTTTAAAGTCAGTTATTTTTCTCTAGCCGGTAAGGCCTGCACTGATTTACAAGACAATTCAAACAGTTACAGTTATTGAAACTGGAATCAAAACTTTGTAGTTTATTACGTGATGTCAAAGATCAATGCCAATGTGGACATTTGAAATTAAAGCCTGGCTCACTTATTTCCTTAACAACAAATTATCATTATGGTTTGCTATAAGTCACAGCATACAAACCATTTTGAATATATGAATGCTTACAAATAGGGGAGAACATTATTCTGAATTTGCCACTTCACAAGGAAAGATATTACATATGGATAGAAAAACTAAACATCCTTGCTCGAAAATAAAGTTGTGAATATCTTGTGATGGGGTTTTGCCAACACATACAGGACACATTAAATTCAGATCTCTGAATTCTTGTGAAAAAAAATACATAGAATTTTTTGTTATGACTTAAACAGGTGCGCCAAAAACACTATACAAGTATTGCATTACAACTTTACATATATAACTTTATATATAACTGCCTTCATGGGGAGTAACCGGAAAAAAAGACAAAATGTTCTAAAACCATCTATTATTATTAGGAAATAGACGTAGCCTGATGTACTCTAGGGTAATGGATCCATGATGTATAAATAAACACATTCCGAATGATATGTGCCTACCATACCCACATACTGCCCTTCTGGTTTTTGATTTTTCGGTTTAGCATGTTGCCATGCTTCACAGCACTTTACACAGTTTTCAAGGTCGGATGGTTTCATCATGCCCTATGTGTCCTCGGTGATAAGATTCGTGGTAATATTTAAACACCATCACCCTCAAACTCTCAGGTACAAAAAATCTGAATTTTCCTCATCTTGTCCAGTCACCTAGAAATCATATATGAATAACATACAGCGAAGCACCATTCTTAATTTCACACAAAGTCAGCATATATCTGATTAGTTTTTTGGTATCCTTTAATATCAGTAAACACACTTAGGTTTCTTGTAATGTATTCAATTCTGAAACATCTGTGTTTGTTACTGCTGGCCTTGATAGCTGACTGTCAATACTCACTACACTCTCTACAGGTGCCCGATTCTTCAACTGCTCGTCGCTTTGCTTAAACTCTTTGGCGCAATACATGTGTGACAATCCATCTGATACCGAATTATCGATCCCATGGATGTGTTGCACATTAAATTTCAAACGGGCCAATCTTACCAGCCAGTGTGCCAACCTGCCTGCAGGCCTTTGCGATTTTAACAACCAGCTAAGTGCTTAGTTGTCAATGTACAAAGTGAACAATGTATGCTACAAATATTCTGCGAACTTTTCAATAGCCCAAAGCCAACTTAACCATTCCTTTTAATAAACAGTAGATTTACATTCTGCTTGAGTCAATAATTTACCGTGTATGCTATCGGTACAAAATTAAAATATGTCTTTTGATTTAAACATTCTCCTATTGCTACAGAACTGGCATCGCAGTGCAAAAAGAACTCTTCGAAAAAATTTGGTAAATGCAAAATGGGAGGATTTGCTAACATATCTTTAATTTTTGAAAAGCATTTTCCTGGTCTTCGTTCCACTGAAACTGTATGATATTCTTTTAATTTATGTACATGCTCTGCAAGATCAGAAAAATTTGGAATAAACTAGCAATAACATGCTACAGTACCTAAAAATCATTTCACTCCGCTTATATTATTATACTGTGGGAAATTTACTATTAATTTTACCTTTTCCAGATCTGTTTGCAAACATCCTGTGGATATTATGGATCCCAAATAACGCATGTGTTGTGCCCAACTTATATTACCCGGATTTACCATCACCCCTGCATTATGCAACATGTCTTATATGAGCTGCAGGTGTTTAAGATGTACCTCTATTGTATTACTGTATATGCACATGTCATCGATGTACATGAATACAAAAAAATATAGATATTTTCTCAATATGTGAGTTCTAACTCTAGACATACACTGGGGTCCGGAATTTACTCCCATTGGTAAAAGAGTCCACTGTTACAAGCTCCACAGTATACAAAATGCTAATGGTGCCCTACTGTTGGGATATACCTCACACTGTAAGAACACCATATTTGAACCCAAGATAGTGAAATTCTTTGCCTTTTGCAAATAGTGAAATACAGTTTCCATGACAGGTACCGGATAGGAATCCACATACCATTTTATATTTATATATTTATAAGAACAGATAACTCTTAAATGTCCCGGAGTTTTCTTAGGAAGTAGAAATGACGGGCTTTCGTACAGACCTGTGGAATTTTCTACGACTCCCTACTCTTGCAATTCTGTGATCAAATTTTGAAATATTTTAATAGTGGGTGCTTACACGATACAGCATGCACAAAACACGATAATTATTTATTAGCTTTAATTCTATTGGAATCTCTTTACATTGCCCTCACTTCGACATAAGCACATCTTTATATTCAATTTTAAGCTGTTGTGAAGCTTTTGTTACCTCTTTGGAATGCTGAAGCAACTGAATTATATGGAAATGAGAAGCTTTTACTTTGCAAATTTACTACAGTATCGGGGGAAAAACCAAACCGCAATTCCTTCTTTGCTACGTCAACACATGTGCGCGTACTAACCAAAAAATCGATACCTAAAATCACGTGATGTGGCCGATGTTCAAAAACACGGAACGCTACTTTCCATGCAAAATTTTCTATTTTTACTTTCATTACTGCTATTTTTATTTGACTTAATCAAATCTTCATCGCCTAGGGAAAATACTACCAACTCTCCCCGTTTTAATTGCACAGTTCCAAACAGTGCATCACATATGATTTTATTCAAAGTTTCTTTCCTTATATGCATCGTTAAAGCACCCAAGTAAGCCAAGCCTGACATTGTTAAGTTCGCATTCACAAGCTGTATATAAAGTAGGACAATTTTGTTACATAGATTTCCGTTTTTCACTGCGCCTATTCCCTCCAGGTTGTCCCTGTAATTGACAATTAAATTTTAAATGCCTAGGATTACCACACCTGAAACAAATAATATCTTTTATGGTTTTACGACCTACAGACTTAGCAACACTTTCTGAATTTATGTTTATGTCTGATTGGTCCCCATTGGCAAGTGGCTTTTCTTTCCATTTCACTATCCGATTTCTTATAAAATCATTTTTCCGTCGGATGGTTATTCCTAAAACAAATTTGTCATTTAGGTTTTACCTTTTCCAGCACTGAATTCCCTTCGCCTTTTACGCTTTATAAAAACATTTAGCCATCGGATGATTTGTATGAGAACAGATTTGGCATTGCCATTTAGGTGTTACTACTTTAGGCACTCTGAGCTAATAATTCATTTAAAAATTTTGGCTTTGAAGAAAATGTAAAATATTTAATATTTTCCTGCAACATAATAAAAAATCTATATTTCCACCAAATCTGCTTCCACATATGGTAAACCTAACCCTTTACCCATTTAATAGTCTCACTGGCAAACTGCAGCATTGACTCATTTCGACTTTGAAATCTTTCCAGAATTTTCATACGTTGGTGTGTTATAGTTACTGATGAACCCTTCTGTCTCAACATTGCCTGACTAAACTCATTAAATGGAATACGTCCATTTAACACCCGCTTTACTACATTTTGCAAACGCTCTGGCAGTTTGAACATTATAGTGGCATACAAAAGCACGATCTCACAAATATTTAAAGATGTGATTCTAGCAAATTTGCATCAAGAGATTTACTACTTACTTTAAATTCAGGCTACGCACTGTCTCGATACTTCCCACAGAATGAGGTGGATAAATATTTTATATTTTTTAAGAAGCTAACTGCATCGGACGCACCCATTTATTGAGTAGCTTCATCACCTTTCCTCACCAAGTCCCACATTTGCTGGCGCAGTGTCTCAATGCTGTCGTCTGGCTTGAACGACAGCCCATTGTTGGTTAGACTTTTTGAAGAGTTACCTTACACATTCGCTGGATCCACGATGTACGGATACCTGTTGAAGTCAGTTTGTGAATGAGTTGATGCATCACTACTAATAAAAGTCACTCTCACGACCACTGGAACAAACTCAAGGGAGTTTGTACGATTTTGCAACTTTACAAAACTCAAATATTATTTCCCAATTAACTTCTCTGCATTGAGGAAGCAGAGTGTCTCAGATTTTTCTATCCTGTATGTGACAGTTTTTGCCAACACATACAGGACGAGGTCATTGTCTCAACTGCTATCTGAATGTAATTGTTTTAATTAGAAAAATAACCAAGAGCCCCCCCCCCCCCAATGATTGAAGAAAAGGGATTTGTGTTGGTTCTAGTGAAAAGGTTTGTAAATATTCGATGTCTTGTGTTTACATTATAACTTCAAATCAGTTACCAGGTAGTGTTTCCCCCAATATCACAATAAGTAGACTTGATATCAAATACAATGTTCCAATTTTCCCACTGATTACATTTGGTATAAAAAGTTAGCATCAAAAATAATTATGTTTAAATTTTCCCCAAAATTTGCATTTCTGCAAACTTATATCTCTTTCCAGCTATATGCAGGTTAATATTAAAATGTTTCCTTTAAAGTATACTGAACTATAATGGTAGCACGGCCCCCAACCCTCTTTTAAAATGTTGACAGAACAACAGTTTCTGCACAAGTGAAAACCTTGTGCAGTCTCCCCGAACCTGGGCCAGACACTTGTATATATATATTTATTTAAAACTATGGAGAACATTTCAAAATGATATTCACTCCGTCGATATCCAGAAGTCCTGGTGGTACGTGACTGGCTTGTATCACATGGGCAATGTGACATATGACGTAGTTGAAAGCAGTCATATATTTTGTCAGTGGCAGCAGCCCTGTGGCGCCCACACATGCAGATCAACAGGCCCGCCTAGCAGACGTGAGGGGCGGAGCTTGTCAAACACGCCCCCGTCGCAGCGAAGGTAAGCCATTCCAGATGGCCAACATTCTCTCAACTTCATATGGCACCATCGGTTTTAACTTTCGTTCAATGGATTGTGGTTCACTGTTGAGTTTATAGGCGATTACCTAATTGCTGTGAACTTCTTCCAACTCTTGGTAAGCCTGGCGAACATTAGGTCTTCAAATGTAAATGGTAGTTCACTGTCGGGGCGGAGATACCTCACAGCACAATCGTTTCATGCAAAACATTCCCTAAAGCAGATGCCGAGACTGTAATCGAAACTGAAGCACCAATGGTCGAAATCGTAACACACTTGAACTTGTCAAATACAGTTGTAAGGTTTAATGAATACTCTTTGGTAATCTATTTGCAGGACCTGGTATGCGACTGTAGACTGGAAGATAGTAACTATTGCTGACAATTCAATATTAAACAGCCTCCTTCATATAGCCACATACCACAGGGATTCTTTAATTACTGGTTACCTATATGTGTAACATGTCACTTGTCACAATAGTTTCTCCACACTGTTGGAATAGAACAGTAACATTCTTTCTGCATAATGTATTCAATTTTCTTGCATGGTGTGTGTTTCGTTATGAATTTAGATAAAGCTTCAAATGCTTGTTGACTCTCACAGACCGCATATTCAAAAAAGGACAAAGTCTTCGTCAAAAAGAAACGTCGAAAACTTTTACAGTATATGTCGGACTAATTAACGAGAAATGCCAATGTTCTTCTCTGTTATACATTTGATTTTTTAGTGGACCATCTCATTCAAGTCGAAACAACACTCTCTTATAGCCTGGATTAATACTATTGTATTTAAATGTTGAGTAGAAACTCCCCATGTTAACTGACATGCTGCTGTATGTTTGTTCTTATATATATATGTGAATATATATATATATATATATATATATATATATATATATATATATATATATATATATATATATTCACATATATATATAAGAACAAACATACAGCAGCATGTCAGTTAACATGGGGAGTTTCTACTCAACATTTAAATACAATAGTATTAATGGTATGTGGGATTTTGACGTTTGGCAGAGAAACGTTTGTGTCCATAAATTCGATTGAACCAAGATGACATTAGGAAAATATTTTTAACAAATTCAAGACTATTTTTAAACCTTTGTGTAACTCAGTTAGGTTTAAAAATAGTCTTGAATTTGTTAAAAATATTTTCCTAATGTCATCTTGGTTCAATCGAATTTATGGACACAAACGTTTCTCTGCCAAACGTCAAAATCCCACATACCTCAAGGCGACATTTTAATGCTGCAACTTCCTTACATTTGCATGGGGTTTTGCTTGTTATGGCCTGTTACAGTCCACAAGGTGGGAGTGCCTTAGAACTCTCTATATATTTTATATTTTAATTTGTCTAAATCCTGGTTCCTTGATTATTTCTTCACTTCCGTTTTTTAAATATATATCCCAAGGCGAACAGGGTAGTTCACTATCAGGTCGTATGTTAAAAACTGTGCAGCCATCCTGTTCATAACACAATACTCATTCTGTATATTTATTTCCTGCGAAACTTTTGTAATTTTCCTATATCCTTCCCCATTACACACCTGGAATTGGGAGTATGTATTCTTGAGAGATTTGAACCATACTCTCATGTATCGTAGATTAACACTCTCTTACATCTGCTCCGGTTTAAATGTCTCCATTTCAAAGTTTTTAGGCAGGTATGAACCTGTAATAAACCAATTTTAAATTATTATCTTTACACATAGGTAGGAAATTGATATAAATACTCTCTTAAAGGTTTGATTTTTGCATTGCGAAAAAAAAAATTATCGCTATGATCAGTGTTATAACATTTTCTAACTAATAAATGCTTGAACAGTCATGATATATTCTGATATTTACAATTTCTGCATTAGTCAGACTTTTCAAAATTTCCTTCTGCATTTTTCCAAGTATGTATAATGGATAGTCTTCGAGAAGCGCATTGTTCACGTTTTGGGAAATGGTTTTCGTAAGTTATAACATCGAAATCCCATTTCAAACCATGTACTTCGTAAGTTTGATACCGAAGCATAATAATCAATTACGGATTTAAAGCAAACCAAGGGAATGGAGCTTTGGAACTTTATACATTTGTGTCATTATCATCAGTTGCATATGAAATGGCAAGTACTTTAATAATAAAAGACTGGCAGTAATGGTTTTCAAATCCTTCCGCATTGCACATCATGATTAGACTGTTTCAATCAATGTTACATCGAAGTTTAGCCAGTCTAATTTTACAAACGTTCAGTTGTGGATTCCGAATCAACTTCACCAATACCGGAATCATCTCTTAGTAATACAGGATGGTTAACAAGGTTCATTTGGTTTTGCATTCTCTGCATTACACAATCTGTTCTCAGATGGATAATGTTTGGTTGATAAAAAAAATCCTGTTTAATGTACGGGCAATCTTCATCACAATGCAAATACAAGACTATATCCTCATCCCCTCTTAATAACTCTGAGAAGAATGGATACACGTGTTGAATATCGTGTCCTGCAAAAGTTAATATAAAGGCTTTAATTAGTAGCGAGAGGTACTCAAAATTTAAACTTAAAAGCATTATCCTTTCCCATATACTAAGATGATGTTAAACACTCTCACACATTCTTCATCACAGTTATCGCAGCAGTGGCCATTTTGCATATTACCTGCTGTTGAAGTTGTAGACTTATGAAGGCCCCGAGAAGTCTGTTGATTGATGTAAACCTCTTGGAGATGGCTATAGTATGCCTCGGAGAAGTGTGTTGATTGATGTAAACCTCTCGGAGATGACTGTAGTACATCTCGATGAAATCTGTTGATTTATGTAAACCTCTTGGAGATGGCTATAGTATGCCTCGAAGAAGTGTGTTGATTGATGTAAACCTATCGGAGATGACTATAGTACATCTCGATGAAATCTGTTGATTGATGTAACCCTCTTGGAGATGGCTATAGTATGCCTCGGAGAAGTGTGTTGATTGATGTAAACCTATCGGAGATGACTGTAGTACATCTCGATGAAATCTGTTGATTTATGTAAACCTCTTGGAGATGGCTATAGTATGCCTCGAAGAAGTGTGTTGATTGATGTAAACCTCTCGGAGATGACTGTAGTACATCTCGATGAAATCTGTTGATTTATGTAAACCTCTTGGAGATGGCTATAGTATGCCTCGGAGAAGTGTGTTGATTGATGTAAACCTATCGGAGATGACTGTAGTACATCTCGATGAAATCTGTTGATTTATGTAACCCTCTTGGAGATGGCTATAGTATGCCTCGAAGAAGTGTGTTGATTGATGTAAACCTCTCGGAGATGACTGTAGTACATCTCGATGAAACCTGTTGATTGATGTAACCCTCTTGGAGATGGCTATAGTATGCCTCGGAGAAGTGTGTTGATTGATGTAAACCTATCGGAGATGACTGTAGTACATTTCGATGAAACCTGTTGATTGATGTAACCCTCCCGGTGATACACTCCCGACACAATCTGACTTCGACAACTGCTGGCTTAAGACTGAGAGAAAAATTAATTTATTACTTCTTATAAAGTATACAGATTCAAAATGGCTGATATTTTATTTGAATGTTGCTTAAAATAATGTCTTTTAGACTATTTATCGAAATATAGTTGATTTTGGCATTTTACGACTGGCATTTTCAGGCTGGTTACATGGTATTTCGTTAATATTTTGCAGATACTTATTTTCAAAGGAAATCTATTTTAAATTAATATATGTATATTTGTCCAAGTGTATGCCTGTCTGATATATTTGAGCGTCAGGAAATGTAAAATTAACTTATAAGGAACATAATATGTGTTTTGTAGTGAATAAAAGTATTTTAGAAAATTATATACGTTCGTTTATCATAGCTCCCAAAATCCTATAGGTGTCCAATGTTTAAATTACGGTTTGTTTGTTGAAATATTGTAACTGGCAACTCCAATATGAATTGCAATTGTTTTATTTTCCGATATAAATGTGATATTTATGTATATTCGCCTAATTTTATACATTTATTGTATAAATGGTAAATTGATTTTCTTATTGGGCACATTTGTAAAATAATATTTAATTTTTTTGTGTATACGAAGATTGGTATAAAACTTATAATTTTGTAGATCACTGTACATGCAAAAATGTGTATTTTTAGAAAATTAGCACCTACATACATTTAAAATGCTTATCGAATCACGACAGGTATTAAAATGTTTTGATAACAACTTGTTGGTAACAGAAAACGTAAGCTAGTAATATGTTTAAAAAATGGAAAACGGATTTTTTTATATTTTATTTATAGTCATGAGCGTAATAATTGAAAAACGTAATATTCTTAATAATCGCACTACTTGGAAATATATAAAATATTTTTGTTTGCGGGATATTCCTTTAAATGACGGTAAGAGTTTAAGAATTATCTGGACTGAAAATATTTTTTTTATGCAACAAAGGTATGTGTGATGAATTACTTTTATAATTCAGTTTCGAGTATATGAAATTTCCCCTGCGAGCTAGGCTTGCCCGGGATGTGACTTTGCACCCCAACAGAGCGGCGCTACACCTGTCTTGAGGCATGAGAAATTGGGGTCCCTTCTTTGTCACTGCTGGGAGCATGGCAGAGTGTGGGGTGAGCAGAGAAATTGTTGCCTCCCTGTGAGCAGCCGAACTGGCTGCAGGGATTATGTAAGGCCTGGAGCAGTGATACCAATTCCTACACAATACACTTACAGTTATCAAATTCGTTTGTTTATTAATGTCTCGCATCTTCGTATAAGTGCTTCGGTTTGATTAATTAATGTAAAATGTTCGTGTTGGGCTTTCGCAATATGCGAGCATTGAGAGTGGCGATCCAACAGCATACTACGGGATAGATTTGTCAGAGCCAGATCACGATAGTGCGTTTTTAACTTGTGTTGAGAGCGAAGCGATTATCTTGGATACTTGTGTTAGGTTTAAGCATACTTTGCATGCATGCTGTATAATTAATTTCTTAGTATAATCCATAATTTTTGTAAGGTATTAGGTACATATTGTAAAATCGTTCCTTGCTTTTGTTTCGTTGTGTGTAATTGTTTGTGCGTCTCGGTGTTTAGAATATTGGTCTTGAGAGCGATTTGGGGTGGAGTAAAGTACATATTTATATTAGTGTTTCAGTGTGACTTTGTGCATGTGTACTTTTGTTGGGAAGGGTTCAAATTAAGGTGTGTTTATAACACCGGGAGTGCTGGTGAGTTGTAATTGTAAATCGGTTAATTGTGTTTAGGACAGTTAGGTTCTTGGGCTTGTCATTATTGATTCCTTTGCATATTTGTTTGTTTATTTTCATTAACTTTGTTTAATGACTTCAGTTAGCATTTATTACATTTAAAATATTTTTGTGGATACGATATTAACATAAATTCCATAATCACATGAATATGTGTTCAGTTCTGTCGATTTAATATTACGTGATTAAAGTAATTTATTAATATTCCATACTTATTTCAGTCGACAATTAGAAGGTTAGTCGACTTTTTTGTGAAAAAAAAAATTTGCTTACCGATACATTCTCCCACATCTAAATCCTCAGTATACATTAGAGAGTTGCCTAGTTGGAAGTGTAGCCCCCGCTCCCATTAGTCACAATCAAAAAAATAAAATATTCCTTATACCAATCTTCCACCAATATCAATACCTATGTAAACAATTACAAGTCACACCTCTGTTCAATGGGCTCCAGGACGTTACAGAGGACACATATATGCTGCTCCGCCAATATCACCCTTAACATTTTCAATAGCAATAAAAAAATGTATAAACAATTTATAACAAACAATAATTAAATTTGATCATACAATTCTTTATTTATTCGATTAATATAATTAATCAATTAATTAGATAATTAATCAAATCAATTAGTCGATTAATTAATTTGTTAATCAATTAATGATTTATTTAATCTAATTGCATTCCAAATATGAAATTATCTGGCTCCATCCAAACCTCATTCGCCTAGTGGGCCAGCATTAGTTCGTGCACTCTACTCACACATCCAGTCCAATATGCCAAACTGCAGTCGTACACTTTACTGATCTGATCTTTGAAGTCACAGATTTTCGTCCCGCTTGTCACTTCTTTCACCGTTCGCTTCTCTTCTCTCTAATAATGTATAGATAAAAATCATATATTTAACAATTTCCGGCTGAGATGCCCGACGCTCTATAGCTGCTGGTCTTGACCTGGAAGGTTCGCCGAAACCCAGTATATCTGAGAGAAGCGAGGTCAGTATCCTCAGATGTCTCAAAGACACCCGATACCCAAGGTCTGGAGTAGCACGCTCCCTGCTAGACATTACAGACACACTTTGAAAACACCCCGCATGTACGGTTGCAACTGATAGCACGCTCCCTGCTAGACATTACAGACACACTTTGTAAACACCCCGCATGTCCGGTTGCAACTGATAGCACGCTCCCTGATAGACATTACAGACACACTTTGTAAACACCCCGCATGTCCGGTTGCAACTGATAGCACGCTCCCTGATAGACATTACAGACACACTTTGTAAACACCCCGCATGTCCGGTTGCAACTGATACCACGCTCCCTGCTAGACATTACAGACACACTTTGTAAACACCCCGCATGTCCGGTTGCAACTGATAGCACGCTCCCTGATAGACATTACAGACACACTTTGTAAACACCCCGCATGTACGGTTGCAACTGATAGCACGCTCCCTGCTAGACATTACAGACACACTTTGTAAACACCCCGCATGTCCGGTTGCAACTGATAGCACGCTCCCTGCTAGACATTACAGACACACTTTGTAAACACCCCGCATGTCCGGTTGCAACTGATAGCACGCTCCCTGCTAGACATTACAGACACACTTTGTAAACACCCCGCATGTCCGGTTGCAACTGATAGCACGCTCCCTGCTAGACATTACAGACACACTTTGTAAACACCCCGCATGTCCGGTTGCAACTGATAGCACGCTCCCTGCTAGACATTACAGACACACTTTGTAAACACCCCGCATGTCCGGTTGCAACTGATAGCACGCTCCCTGCTAGACATTACAGACACACTTTGTAAACACCCCGCATGTCCGGTTGCAACTGATAGCACGCTCCCTGCTAGACATTACAGACACACTTTGTAAACACCCCGCATGTCCGGTTGCAACTGATAGCACGCTCCCTGCTAGACATTACAGACACACTTTGTAAACACCCCGCATGTCCGGTTGCAACTGATAGCACGCTCCCTGCTAGACATTACAGACACACTTTGTAAACACCCCGCATGTCCGGTTGCAACTGATAGCACGCTCCCTGCTAGACATTACAGACACACTTTGTAAACACCCCGCATGTCCGGTTGCAACTGATAGCACGCTCCCTGCTAGACATTACAGACACACTTTGTAAACACCCCGCATGTCCGGTTGCAACTGATAGCACGCTCCCTGCTAGACATTACAGACACACTTTGTAAACACCCCGCATGTCCGGTTGCAGCTGATAGCACGCGCGGCAATAAGTCATCCAACTCCTCCGTCCTTCACATCCACTTGCTCACGCGGGACAAAACAGCGAGCGAGTGACACTATCATGATTATAGGCGTAAAAATACCGATATGTGTCGCTGGTCTACGCTGCTAACCTTTGCTCGTCCCATTCGAGAGGCCGGAATAGGACAGAGTAGTGATAATTGATTTGGGGGGTGGAAGCGAGTCTTTAATGGATGCCTTAATGACAGGAAAGCGTTAACAGTATCAGCAGTTTGAGTTATGTAAATATTCTGCCTCCATAAACCTTTTTGGCTCGCTGCTCGTGACCTTCGGCAGATATAATTTCTGTGTTTAGCTGAAGAATGCTCTGGGTTACTGAGCTTGTTTCTTTCAGCGTAACTCGGGTTTCGTTGAACATTTCAGGTGACCAGGGCGACTGATATAAAAGATCATCGGTCTTCCTGGCCGAGTGTAGATGAGGGGATGCGGGGCTGCGTCAATGAGCGAAGGATGCGAGCGATATGAGAAGTGCACTGCGAGATAAGTGACCAGAGAAAGGAAAATCTGCGACTGCGAACATCGGCGCAGCGAATAGTCTGACTAACAGGCTAGAATGGATGCGTGAGTGAAAGACATTACAAATTGCAGTAACAGAGAGACATAACATGTGTCAATGATGAGTATGAGTAAACTGAATGTAACCAGTGACATTAAGAAAGACGTTAATTATAAATGAATTAGACATCACATATTGTCCTTACTGGGAAATAGGAGTAATAGAGAATATAGACAATTTAATGCTGTAAGTAGTAGCTGTGTGAACAAATTAAAAATCAAATTTAAATATCTTATTTTTAATAAATCCTCTATCCCTCACGATTTCAAATACATCCCTCGGGCTTTCATTCAAAAATACAATTTTAATCATAACTGAATTTATTGAAAATAATAACGTAATATTTTGTGGAATGTACATTAATGTGCTACTAAACAGTAGTAAAGGGTAATAAATTTATTAGAATGGCTCGAGGATATATACAATTTGAGAGAAATGTACTCTGTTGTGATGGCACGGCAGGACTATCAAATACCGAAGATAAATTGAAAATATTTATTTTGATTACAAGAAATGTCAATTTAGTACTACTTAATTGTATCGAATGAAGGAATATCATTCTTTGCTGTGTGAAAAGGAGCTATTTTTCTTACAAAATATCTTGTCCGATATTTTACAATAGTACTTGGAAATATCGAAATTCGAATATAATTTAGTTATATAGATGAGACACCTATAACACTTTTAACTCTCACGCATAAAGGGACAAAAGTATTTAATTTCAGTTAGCTTCTTTTCCGAGGTGTTGATTTAAGGAGTGGTTGGATGTAGTGCAACTACACTTTCACAGATACCTGAGCACACCCGGCAAAGATGAGGAGCTGCAACTTGTAGTTTGATAGCGGCACAGTCGTCATGACAACGATACCTGATAGCAAACTCACTCCCAACATAACCTCATCTGCCATCAGCTTCGCCAATGCCGTGGTCGCCAACCTGCACTGCAGTGAGTGCCGAGTACACAGATTTCTTGCTCACCACCCGCCTTTTGTTGCCTTTCATGCCGTTACATAATAGCACATGCAACATGCTCAGGATGCAAACAGACAGATCATTTACTTTTCGATTTATTGATATATTATTTTATTCATAATTTTTTGTCTTTCGGAATTAAAACATGTAGCCCATTTCGCTTGTGGGAAACTGATATTTCGTAAAAAAAATATTAAATCGATACATTTACCAAGGTTAAATGTTCCTCGTTGACATTCACACAATTCGTTCTTATATTACGTGTACACCCCTTTTATTGGTTAAATTGTTTTTAGAGGATAACCTAGGTATTCATAAAAGATAACACCCGACATATTATCAAATATTCGTGTTTACTTTTCCTACTGACGTAAATTATGTAATTTTAATGAAGCGATAGAAGTGACTTTGTAACTTGATCCATTAGTATTTCCATTCGCAGACAGTGTACTATTGTAATATCGTACCACATGAAAAAATAACGTTTTGTTTCATATACCAGGAAACAATTTGACGAATTCTACAAATTTTGGCAACAAGCTATTATTATGGTAAACAATGTACATATGTGTTTAGTGCGGGCTGAACAATTATTTTCAAAATTGTGACAATATAAACAGTCCAAACTCGTAGGATGTGTGTTAAAGTACACAAGCTATAAGAAATTAAGATTGCAGAGATATTGCGTGCACATAGGCCGAGCAGCGTCCTCGCTTGTAAGACCGTAAATGTCCATGTTACGTCAAGCTCAGTCAGTGAAGAGCCGTCAAGAGAAGTGAAAGCAAGTGCCAGTATACCACGTCGATGTCAAAAGACGGGGCAGCATGTGAGTGAGTTCAAATGGGGCAGAATGAATGGTCTCCGGGAAACGGTTTAGTCATACCGTTATCTTTCGTCTCCTACTGGATTTTCAGCTACGACAGTGATGCGTTTGTGGCAACACTGTATAGAAGAGCGTGGTGCGCAGTGACCAGCGGATATTGGACCACACAATGTGACCACAGCACGGAATGACGGTCATCGTGTCCGAATGGTCGTAACGGACCGTACAGCCTAGTCCACAGTGTTGGCCCGACACCGAAGCACTGCAACGGGAGTGGACCTGTCTCTGCGTTGACTGTTTGGCTGCGTCTGCTGCGGGATGTACTATTGACACGCATGCAATTGCGTCGGTTTCCATGTCTAGAAACCACAAACGCCTCAGACTACAATAGACAAGTGAACGCCGACGCTGGCATGCTGAGTGGCAGACTGTAGTGTTTCCGGACGAGTTCCTCTTCAACCTGTCCTACAGTGATGCCTGCATACGTGTAAGACGATACCGTGGCAAACACAATCTGGCAGTTGGCATTGTGGAGTGGCACAGCGGACAAACGCCAAGTGTGATGGTTTAGGACATCAAAGGATACAGTAACCGATATTCACTATACGTATTGAGGGCAATCTGAACAGCAACAGCGACTTCAGGGAGTTGTTAGAGCCCGAGGAATGTGCTAGACTTCTTCAATGAACTACGTGTACCACTTCTTCCCTGGCCTGCACTTTCGCCTGACATGTCGCCCATCAAACATGACTTGATCTGTGAATTGTTTGTCACGAACATCCGTCAACAACTGACTGTTGATGTTTGTGGACTCGCACACTAACCACGTGGAGGAAGACTCCCCAGGAACATATTCAGGTCCACTTTGAATCCATGCGACGACATTTGGGGGCTCTGATTGCCGCACATGTGCGCTTCACACTACACTGAATTCTCAAGAACAGATATCATGTACAGTTCTGTACTCCTAATCAATTGTGTATTGCCAAGTACCTAACATGTGGTTTGAAGTTTATTTAAATCGCATGTATCTCTCTTGGTGTTGCATTTTTCACAAACGGTATTGTAGTTTTTGTTGAAAATTTGTAGTTAAATTTGGAACTGGTGATCACACCAGTGAGCCGATATCTCGGAGAATTTCTTAAAATAATCAACACTTGCGTGTTTGTGCCAGTTAATTTTTCTCATTCCATTCTGTCCGACACCCATCGTACCTTCCTCTAATCACATCTTCATATCTAACGCTAACAATATTTCATTCAATATCGTAATCAAAGACTTAATGTAAACTCACCACCTTGTGAATGAAAACAACACCAGTAAAAGTGGAAAATCTATATTTAATTTCACAAATATGTTCTGTGGAACGCAAACTTGTGTACGGAGGGTTACACATAGAATTCTATTTTGGTTTTTTCTATCTTCTTTTCGTGTATGTTTCACGGGCTATTTTCTGTGTTCCCTTGGCGACATATATGCTAGAGCGTTTGTCCGAAACCGCCACTTAAAATACATTGAAAGAACATACGGAAAAAGTATATAATTAATTTTTGTACTACGATTTGACACACTTAGTTAAATATCCAATAGCATATGAGTAAGTAAACAAAAGTTCTGCTAAATGTGGTTTTATTGACCCAGTTCAAACTTTTAGGTTATTTTTTTATTTACAATGTGCCTACTTGATTTAAACATAATTTTTTGCACACTTGTGGTTTCAGCAGATCTCGACCCATCACCATATTATCTGTATAAACACATGGGTAATGCGTAAAATTAAAACACTTTTTTTTTTTTTTTTTTTTTTTTTTTTTTTTAGTGGGTACGAAATCTCTTATAGTACTCGGGAAGTATATCCCTCGGGTAGATGCAGAAATGTTACATTGAATTCCACACGGTTGAAGAAAGTGTATGAAAACTGCTAATGAATTGTACAGCCTGTAGGACCGGCGTTAGATAACAGATTTCTTTCATCAGTGTAGATTTCGCCTGAAGTTGGGATCAGTACACACACATTTACTGCTGAATTCTGACTCAATGGAAGAGAAGTTTCTTTCAACGTGGAGGTAGTAACACATCACGACTTCATGCTGAATTATCTTATTAGAACCAGCTTATGTGTACAGCGACATAAGTCGAAGATGGCGGCAAAGCACTTCTGGTTGCACATGCACTTCTGGTGCACCGATACACTTCAAGTTGAGATTTTTTGCACTGTTTTGGACTTCTGTTGCAATACACTTTTGGTTCGATTCCTGGTGAGTGTAAGTTTGAATTTTTTTAGTTCAGTTCCCAGATGGGGCATTTCCAGTGTGGGGTTCGACTTCCGTACGTAGCAATTGCTTTTATTTTTGGATTTGGGAAATGTTGAATACTGGGTTGAATTCCTTTTGAGCGCAATTTCGGAAATTTGTGTTTTTAAATTGTAAAGTCAATTTTGGGAGTTTCTTATTTTCGGATTTCGGAAATGTTTGAGAGTACTGGGTTCGGTTCCGGGACAATGCATTTTTTATTTTAGGTTTGAGATTACTGGGTTTGATTCCCAGAAAGGGCAATTTTAAGAAGTTTGGTTATTGCACAATTGTATGTTTTGTACTGTTGACTGTGGATTGGGAGGGGGTAATACAGTTGCATTTACTTATGCGACTACATGTGCTGCCTTGTTGATGTCGATCCGTCGATGATGTTCTGCCGACTGACAAACTGCAACTGATGCACATGTCAGGTGTTGGTTGGCGGATGAGGTGTGGAGGGGAGGGAAATTCAGTTCCATTGAGTAAATAGAATATTGTGTAACCTTAATCGTTCAACTATACACATGTGTAAATACACAATGAGTAAACGCATCAATTGAAATCACCCAATGCACAAGTACCAATTATGCGATCACCAACTGAGTATGCATTTCGTAACCATGTATTCTCTGTATGGCCATCAACCAAATGGAATCCGAATATGATAATATGAACGTCATTTTCCCCAGTGCTACCATTGCATTCTTGAACTGAGTTAATGTATATAAATGAGGAATATTATTTAAAAATGTATAGTTCCACTGTGGAAGTGGTCGACGACGCTTCATAGTCAACCTATGACTCAAACTAACTATAGTATCAACTACCTCGGAGGTATAGCGGGCGAGTCTTGAACCCGGATACCCAGCACATGCAGCCGAGTTACGAGTTATAAGAGCAGCGTACGTGTAGCAGAGGACCTGTCGTCGGCCAGACAACACAGAGATCCATGCACCAGAGAACAACCACACCACAGCCAATCTTCCCTGGGGGAATTCCTCTTAGAGTGTTAGGCTGATTTATCCTCAATCGTGACCTTCACATTCTGCTACGACAATGTAAGAAATGGAACACTTGATGTGTCGCGACGCAAAGTACAGTCGCGTTTACAGAGTTATTCTCGCTTATAGCACTTATTGGACATGTAAAATGAATTAGCTCACTTACCAAAGGAATTTATCATTTATTTTGGAACAAAATTTAATATATTTGCCTATAAATACCCGTCCATTAATTTGAGACTAGAAAACGGACATTATTGGATACCTTGACTGTGGAAGATATACTCAAGAAATTCTGCATTGACAAACATTAGATTTCCCCATTACCCACACATACAGCATGATTTTTGTGGTGCAAGAATAAACAAATTGTAGAGCGAAGGATGTGATTCTTGGTACAGCAGTCCACAAAGAAACATAAAATAAAAATGAGTCACATAATATATAAGCAGAAGAAAAATTAGCTAAGCATTCATTAAAGTGTTGTATAGTAAAGCAGGTTTAACGTTATTGTATCATAAGTAAGTTATAACCCATGTAAATGTTAATGCGGTTGTGTAACATGTATGCTTGCGAAGAAGTATTAAAAAATTATAACAAAACCACTAAGTTATTTTAAGAACACGGTTTCTGAAGAGAAAGTTACATAGATGTTTTACTTTTGCAGTTTAGACACACCTGTCCACTATTTCTCTGATGTTGGCGAAATTTCTGAGGAAAACATTGTTCCTTACCTCATAACCCAACTTAACGAATTTTATGCGACAGGCAGCAATTAGGGAATGAAGCTAATATTGCTGTTGGATATTCACATTTTGTAATACAGGCCATTCACAGTAGGTTCATCTCACACAAACCTACCTAAATCCATTGCTCATAGAAAAACTCGCATTAATGTGCAGTGTTCGAAAGATCAGTGCTTCCTGTACATGATAGTAGCATTTTTATTTCCTACCACAACAAATCTCTACTTTATCTATTCATATCCAAAAACCTTACGAGGTTCTGATGAATAAGGTATTATCGACTTCTGTGGTGCTGAATGAAATGAGACATTTCGAGAAGCACAATAATATTTCCAATTATGTATACTCTGTGGTAGATTAAGGTAGGAATGTTGTTGATGAGTCTTTTGATAACACTAAAGAGTGACTTGTCGTACCCATACGCATAATTCCTGTGAATCATGAGAGCCATGTAAATATGTTAGCTATTCATGCCACTCTCTTGAATTTTGAAATTATAAAAAGTTTGTCACGACTGCTTCAAAGTCAATTGAATAAGAACCACAACAGAAAGTTTATTAGTGATTGTTGTCTCAAATGAATTGTAATTGAAGAGCAACTTACAAACCATAGTGATTTATTCTAACAGTACAGTGTTGTGATGTGTACTTTCCGTCTGAGAACGAAAAGAACAATTAATTTTATAATTTAGTAAATCAGCAAAGACGGGTTTTGTTGCTTACTGCGGTACTGATGCTTATCTGAAACACATGTCCACATGCTTACCAAACATTAACTGTAGCATCACAACAACCATCATTAATATTGTACCATATGCTTGTAGCATTCTACTCGTGTGTGCTTACGATTCTAGTATAACAGAGAACCACAACTTTGGGAGTGAAGACTACATGTACAAGATGGTTGGCAAATTAATTGAATTAACAAATTGTGGGTTTAAGACATTTACAGCCTAACTATTAAAATGAAGCCATTAACCAACGCCAAGAGAACTAGGCTTATGGTTAAAAACAAGTCGCCATATTTGTAATAAGCGACTTCGCATTATTTCTATGGTCGATCACGACCATTTGATGAACGCAATCAAATGCTGCCCACATAATGAATGGAATCTTTTGTTAAGACCTAAGAAAAACCAACTTGTAGCTGTGTTACATAATCTGCAGAATTATGATGCTCACTTTCTTATGAAGCAATTGGCTGGCAGACACATCACATAACCCGATGGTTGCGTGGAAATCAAGAATATGAGTAAAATCAAGGCGATTGGAACCACATTAGCAAATTACAAACTCACCTAAAAAATTATACACTAAATTTTTTTTGGGGGGGGGGGGGGGGGGGATTTTCCGTATGTGAAATTGCGCTTCATTGATTCTTTAAATTTCATTAGTGCATCTCTGGAGACTGTGGCAGGCAATTTGTCTTATGATGAGTTGAGTATGACCCATTAACAGTTTTCAAACAATACATAGTTTGCTTTGGCACAAAGAAAGGAAGTGTTTCCTTATGGATTTGTTAAGTCTATGGAGCCTTTGAACTGTACCTCTCACCCACCTAAGGATGTATTTCCTAATATAATAAAAGATAAAGGCATTAGCAATGCACACTATGCTCATCCCCAATCTGCATGAAATGTGTTCCGTTGTCAAAATTGGCTATGTTAGGCAATTCAGTACTTACATTTTTGACTAGCGTCTCTTGGCTGATGTATTTGAAAATGTCAGGACTATATGTATGGCAGGTTATGGTCTGGACCCTGCTATGTACGTCACAGCTCCCTCGCCCTCATAGGATACTCTTTTGCTAAAACTGGTGTGTGGCTGGAGCTGTTGGCGAACGTAGATATGTATCTTTTTTTATAGAGAATGAGGTCAGGAGTGGTATAATTCATGTTTCTTAAAGGCTCACGGAAGCCATTATTATTTACATGGGGAAATGTGCGACCCCAGTGTATCAGACAAATAAATATGTTACTTCGATGAAATGGCCTGTAAAATCATACTATTAAATGCAAACTAGAGGTGTGGATGGTGGATGGCTCTGTAAGTCACATTAAATATCCAGAAACGTGCTCAGTCTGTAAACATATATTCAATCTTTTTTTATAGAATCAATAAGTCTATGTAAAGACTTTGCAGAATGTCCGATGGGAAAGGGACATCAGGGTCGTATTGCAGTACGATATGATTTACGGGGCAGCATAACTGTTTGATTGGCCTATATTCAAGGCATGGCAAACCGTCTATGAGAATATAGTCCTAATCGAAATGGAAAGTTCTTTGTTATATTCAACAAGTTATTATACATTGCTGTGGCCATTTTCTAAGTTGTATATTTATTACTTTAACTATAATCACATAAAACAGAAATTTCTTAAGCAGGGTTTGCATCTTCTATATTAAAATACCAATAGTTCAATAAATAAAATTCATTATTCGGGTAATTACAAGAGCAATTCCTCTGATTTGGCTACACAATTTAACACGCCTAACTATAAGCCAGATAATCCACAATAGTGCCCATTGGTGAACAAAGGCATTACAGGAGCTATGAAGAATGAATGTGGTGGTTGAATTATCACAAACTTTGTAGGCCTATGCCTTAAACTATAGTCAAACATTTTTTTTATTAACAGTGTGTGAGAAAATCAAAGGGGGTAAAGCCAAATATGTTGCAATGCCTCATGTATGGGTATTATGAGCATTGCCTCAATAAAAATTCACACGTTAAGGGGAGCCAATTTCACTTCCGTTCGTGGCAATAAAATCTTCACCCAACATGAACTTAATGTGACGTCGAATAATGACGAAAAAAGGTATTTCGGACCGGATAATACGACAAATTTCAATCGGGGGCTCTATATAATACCTAATTAAGTTAATCTCCTAACTCCCAACGACAACCAGGCATACTCTTCGCCAACGACCACAACTGTTTAAACCAGCACCACCACTACAAACACATGTCAACCCATACCAGCTGCTTTAACCACCTCTACCAGTCAACCACTGCAATCACTAACTGCTTCAACCACATTCACTGGTCACTTCAACCACTAACAAGAACAACTGTTTCTTCTCTATCGGCTCTGTGCGACTATGTACCACCACCACCACTTCATAATCTGTAAACAACCAATAAAACTTCAATGTTTGCTTCGAAATGTTTCCACTGCTAGACCAGTTGTTTGTGGTTCATCATTATTCACCAGCAAGACCATTATTCACCAGCGAGGTTGGGGATTAGCCTTTCTACTGCGACGGTTCACCCTCCATCACAGAAGAATTGTACATAGAAGAAGCATTGATATGTATATGTATGTATATGTGGATGGGTTAATAAATAGTGTTTAAAAATTAATATTATGTGTTTAAGTTATTTAAACTTGAAATTACGGGTGTTAAATAGTGTTAGAGTTAAATAAATATAATATATATAGTTTTAATAATAATAAATAATAAGAAGCTGAATAAGACAACGCGAGCATTTTTAACAGAATCATATTTGGTCGAACATATGTATAACACTATCATATATGCAATCTCAGGTCAGTCGAGAGCTGGCTGTCTTGATGAGAGCATGTGGTTACGAAAGTGCGTATTCAGCTCGTGATTGTGTAATCGGTACTTCCGTAACAGGTAATTGAATTTGTGCATGAACTCATTACGCGATTATGCATGCGCATTCTTGCACATTTATGGTTAAGCTATATTATTTTTATGCAATGAAACTGCATTACCCTTCCCTACACACCTCATCAGCCAACCGGCACCCAATGTGTGCATCAGTTGCGGTTGGTCAGTTGAAGGAGCAACATCGACGAGGCAGTACACGTGGTTGCATAAGTAAATGCAAATGCATTTCCTCTCCCCTCCCTCTACATAGTCTAAAGTACAAGACATGTGATTATGCAATAACCGAAATTTTCCCTGTCCAAGAATGGAATCCGGTATTCCCAAACATTCACAAAAATAAAATAAAATATATATGAAGTGCCCTGTCTGGGAATCGAACCCGGTATTCCAAAACAGAATTTTCCCAAAATAGACTCCGTCGAAATAAAAAACAAAAAAGTATATATATATATAATGCACTCACTCGGAATCGAACACAGTATTTCAAAACCCAAATTTAACACATGCAAAAAAAAAAAGAAAATGATGAAAATGCTCTTGTCTGGGAATAGAACCCGTTATTCCAAAACCAAAATTTACCAATTTCAAAAAGAAAAACAAATATCAAAATTTACCCTGTCCAGGAATCGAACCTGATCTAGAAATGCCCCATCCGAGAATCGAACTAAAAAAATTATTAAAAATTTAGCTCGCCAGTAATCGAACCGGAAGTACATGTGCACAGGTAGTGGATGTGTACTTGAAGTGCACGTGTAAAAATGTGCAAAAAGTGCAACCGGGTGTGTATTTCTGGTGCTCTGGAAATGCACTTGCGCCGGTAGTCTTATGCGGGTTCTACTTTTACTGAATTAGGTGATGCCAGTCTGATATTTGTCATTGACCAAATATACGCAAACTTTATCTTTCCTTGCTGCAACCGGCAGTATTGATTTGCTGAACATAAACTCCATTGTTTATATTGTTATGGTGAAACATTTTACTACATTTAATCAAATAATCCTCATATTAATTTTCTGCCATAGCGATGTAATTCTTTTGATAAAATACATTACGATGTCATTGAATTATTAAATAAAGATGTTTGTTTGCCAAACTATTTATTAAAGTTGGTGGGAATTATTACCACAGATCGTAGATTTAACGGGCATTACTACTACTAAGAAATTATTTATCCTGTAGTTGATAGCATCATAGTGTTACTCGCTGCTGCCGGGTGCGGTGGCGGTGGACCCATCTCACCCCCCTCCCCCCCGGCGTACCTCCTGACCACCCTTTCGGGCAAACCCGTGAATAATGGACAGCGGGCTGTCGCGCTGCTCGGCGCCTTGCATGTGTCACGGCCCCTTTCCCTGCTGGAGGTTTCGACTGGTCTGACGACGCGAGAACGTTCTGGTAAGACTGGCTGGAGCCTCGGACCTCCGCGACGCATCACCGATCTTGGGGAAGATTCTAGGTGGCAGTCTAAGACACTATAGGTTTTGCCGCAACCCAGCGGCCGGCAGTCTTCGACGGAGGCCGCATGGCGCGTGTGCGCTAGCAAAGAGAAATGTGGACGACGACTGGAGATTGCGGGACGACGGCGAGCGAGGTGTTCGTGGCGTGAATGTTCGAGAGGGTGTGGAACCGACGAGTGAAGCCTACTGTGCGTGAGGGCGCTTGGAGGACTCTAGAACATTGCTACTGGCGGGACAAGGACTGAACTGAGGTGGGACTGAATGCAAGTGTAATACGGATTTTACTGTAAATATTTGAACTGTCAATTTGGACACATATTTTATATAACATTTGAATGGAATGAAGCACTCTCTATTATGGCTTATCTTTAATTATTTAATTAAATTGATTTCTTTGTTGTTATTATAAATTGTATTAAATTGGAGTAATAAGTTGTGAACAGTAAGTGATATCAATGTTTGTAAGATTTTGAGTTCAGAGAACTTTGTTGTAGTTATGGTAAATAAAATAAAGAAATTATATTTAATTATTTTATTTTATTTAGACATCTCTCTCTTAACAAACTTGGTTTAGCGCACTTAATTTCTAGAGAGAAAAACTGTATCAATACGTTATATGATATATCTTATAATGTATATGTAATAAATACTGAATGTGATTCAAGTATTTGATTGCTTAGGCTTCTAGCAAACCTATTTAGGATAAAATGTAACGTTAAAGTGGAGGAAAGAAATGAAAGTACTTACCTTTGTCACAACCATCACAAAAATTGCCTGTATCAAAATGTTTACACCTAGAAGAGATTTATTTTATTTACTGAAACAGATAGCTGAAGTTTTGAGAATCAAATTTTTTCAAATGCTTGTTTCACAAAAACTGCCGTAAAAACCAGAATGTAAACAAAATTACATGAACAAAGATGTATATGGTAAGCTTTATATGCACAACAACTTTCATACACCTCGAAAAGTTGATACGGTGTGTATGAAATACTTCTTACATATTAAACATGAACTACTAAAAATCGTTTGAATATTTGATGGTGGTTGTGCAGAAATGTTACGTTCATGTGAGAAGACCAAGCAATTTACAAAGACTAAACATAATGCGTTAATAAAAACGTGCAAAAAAGAAACTGGGAATATGGGCAACATCACGGAACACTTTGAGATTGGGAATGTGAGGTCCAGTAGGCCAGCTTAAGGAGACGTGAGCGTACAGTTGTGGGTGACCCATGTATGTGAGATTCACCTGTCGTCCGCCAGGTGGCTCTGTCATCCCTAGACTGACACTGCTGTATGTGTATCAATGCCACATGCAAAACTCATGGGATAATAGAGCGGATGAGGCAGAATATCTTATGCCGTGGTCATGCTTGTGTTGAGGTGGGTGGTCTGCACATTCGACAAGTCTTGTTAACCACAATATGATACGTTAGCAGCTGTCCATTAATATAGTGGTAATGTACAGTACTACCTGTTACATATGCAATGTTAATAATCCACATAACGAATACGGGCACCTGCATTCGTGTTTACATGTTTGCGCCCATATCCAGTTTCGCTAGCTTCGCAGACCACACGTTCCCAGTCACAAAACGTTTCATTGTGCAGCCTCTATTCCCAGTTTAATTTGGGCACGCATTTATTTAAATAACCTGTATACGACATACTTTAAACGGTATCTCAGAAATGTTTAATTTTTCCAAATTATTATTAATTCTCTGATTACAGAAAATATATTTTTTTACTAAGAGAAAAATATAGACAATGATGTTTTATATCCATTGCAGAAAATACCAAAATAATTATTTTGTAAAAAAAGAAATACTATCGTATTTTTTTCCATTAATTTTGTGAAACATTATAATTATTATGTTGATAGAAATATGTTTAGTTTCGTAATTTTATTGAAAATTTAAATTATCATTTGCACAGATATACAAGTGAGATCTGTATTTTTATTTCCGAATTGAGACGATGGAATAAAGAAATTCAACTTTTACTCGCCTATCTTCGGTACATAATTTTGTAGAGGGTTTCGGATGAACACAGGCAGAGTGTATAAGGTAAACATTTAGAGGATTGTATGGAACAACGTCTGTTTCTGAGTAAGAACGCTAAATGGTAGAATAGGCTGGCGTCAGTGCATGCCGCATGAAACGCACGTCTTCAGAAAACTGACAAGTCGCTTGATAGGAATATATCTCCATTCGTGAGGAAATTCCGGAGACAGGACCTGAGACAGCGAAACCAGCCAGGACCTGCTGGCGATTGAGAGGTCCGTCGTTCCTGTAGGAGGTTGGTTGGGGGAGGTGGGAGATAATCCCGCAGCCAAGACAAGACCAGCCTTCCTGGAACCTCCTGGAGTTGCTGGAACCCCCTCTGGAGGTGTGGGTGGAGCTGATTCTTACCCTGTCGCCTCGCTGCTCCGTGTCAATCAATACCTCGTGGTCGCCGCACGTGACCTGCATGCGGCTCGTGGGAAACACACGGGGGCCGATGGCTGGCTTTTCCCAGCCATCGGCCCCCAATTACGTCACGTGCGGCCTGGACTAGTACCCAGCGCCACTGGTCGAACTGCTCCTTCTGCTAGAGTGCGTATCTCCGCCTACATGTCACCGCACACTCATGTCTACTGTTGTCGTCATATGCGCAGTACTCTCATCTACAGACTGTTCACCATAAAGTGAGCACTATTGTAATCAACCTTGGGAAAAAGTCTCTTCTCCTCCCTGCATATATTAAAACGGCCGCAATTCATGAAATGTGCCCAATAAAGTTTGTATATGCCATTCACGGTAAAGTGAATACTTTTGAAAACCCTTTCATTTGGAATAATAGTAAATAAATATATTACATTTTAACTTTGGACGTTAACTTCCAAGTGCGGTGGAACCTACCCGCTGTGTTGATTACTTAAATAGCAATATTTATTTAATGCGGTGGTAAACAGGATAAATATGACTGAAACTAAAAAGTAACTAGGGCTTTAAAAGTGCTCAATTTAAGGTGAACAGCCTATAACGATGGAGGGGAAAGCAATTCACTACACTAACGTCGAATAAAAAGTGTAATGTAACCTTTCGTGACAAATTAAATTATTATTCTCGCTCTCTGTTACTTTTTATACATCGAAGTGTAAAAATTAGCAGTTTGTACAATATATAATTTTCTAATAGTTTCACAGTTCCACTTCACCGAAGCATGAGTAAAGGAATGCGGCCCATGGCACTGTTAATTTTACATAATGGGGAAAAAAAACACAACGTGTATACAAATAGATCTTAAGCATGGCTTTCAAAAGTGCTCATTTTACCTTGAACAGCCTGTAGTACGTAATTCAATGTGAAATTTATGAGATTCGAGCACATGTAGCGTAACATTTAAAAATATTTACATTTTTAAGCTCTGTGAATATAGAGAGAGCTGGAGAGAAGCTGTAAGCTGGGCTGAAGCCACGTTGTTCATAATAATTAATTTATTTGCATAATTTTCTTCCCCAGAAGGTCTTTCCTACGTAATCAAAGCTGCTGTTTTGTCATTAAACTGGATTATATAGATACGTCCAGTAATGAAGTTTTCTTGATATACTTTGAAATTTCAAGTATTTTATTGTATTACTGAATGAATTTCCATAAATATCAGTTAGTTTCCTGATGGAAGTAAATATTTAAAATTAGTGAGTCATCGGGTCCTTAAAAAAAGTGGTAAAGTACTAGAAGCTTCGCCGCTGCTGCTTTAACACGTTGCAAAATGTGGAGTCATTACTTCAAATTTTACCTGTAACAATCCGTGTGATAAGAATTTGTGTCTTGTTAATTACATTTAAGATTTTATAAATATTACAAATACTTGCACCCTGTAAAATTTTCCCATACATGTGCGCAAAACGTTCATTAAATTATGCTGTAAATGTAGGTAAACGCGGCTGTAATGACGGAAAACTGATATGAAATTCATAAATACAATGTACGGAATGTTCCCGAATTTGCTATATCTCCTGCTCGTGGAAACGGCCAGGTAGGTCTATCTTTTCTGTGGTAGATATAATATTAACTCCTCTCAGAACTATTTCATCAAACATCGAAATGTATCGCAAGGCACTTGAAAATGTTGCCAACACTTAAAATTCGCAAAGACAAAGGCAAACTAAAAAACCCACAAGTGCCACATTTTTATCAAAAATGTATTTATATACAACGTAGTTACAAGAATTTGTTTAATATTATGTAGGGCATATAAACATCCCCCAACTATATTGCCGTAAAGCTTTTCAGGGAACTGCTTACAAATTAACTTTTCACATTACTTAAACAATGGAAGGTCGGCTGTTAGAAGTTAGTTGCTGAGTGGTGTATGTCTGATCTTCTAAATATTTTATTCGTATTCAGTTCTAGCTCGAAAATAAATAATTTTATATACACACACACACACTCACTTCTTATGTTTCCTTTCATAAACAATTCAAGCCGACCTCCCATGGCACAGCCAGTTGGTGTCCCACCGACCTGTGGTGCGGGAGGCTCTGGGTTTGAATCACAGGTAAGGCAGGGGTGTTAATTTAAGTTAGATTATAAGTTAGACGGTATCCGTCTCCTACTAAGCTTCAATCATAAAACCGAGGGACGTTAAAAAGCTCTTTACAGAACAGTAAACAATTCAAAATTTACAAAACGTAAATTTTTGAATGTTTTGTTGTCTCATTTTAAGTACCAGGAGTACAGAAAAACTTACCAACAAATATACAGACAGGTCCCGTGTACTCACTGAAATATTTGTATAATTTACCGAAAGGGCATAATTAAGAAAGCAGCGCGTTCGTAATTTTTGCGATGACTACTAGATACGATTTTTAGTTCTTTCTGTAATTTTGCAAACATCATTTCTTAAAATTTACTTAACCTTATTTTTAACATTTTTTTATCGAAATGTGCTAATTTTATTAATTTTCGTTCATCATTTTTTTGTTGTAACACTTCGTATACAAAATCGACTTATTTAATGCGCGAGGCTCAATAAGTGACTTTGAATCCATTTTGACATTATATATTTGAGCAGAAAGGTAAAAATACTAGCTTTTATTCACACTCAATACTAAGTTTTATTAAAAATATAAAATTTATTTTTTCCACAGACATATATGTATATTACACAAGCTACAATAAAAGAGTGAAATAATAGTTTTATAAAAAGTATTTATTCTCTGAAGTATTCGGAATAGTGACTGTTTCAGTTTATGTACTTACAATAGCCGGGAAAACAGCAATAGTTTTCATATTCTTGCGTAAAAGTTATATATATATATATATATATATATATATATATATATATATATATATATATATATATATATATAATTAAGAATAACCTACACATAAAGTTAGCAAATTTCCCAGGCTTTTGCTGTAAAACGGTAAACGGACACTTTCCCCGTGATAACGAGATAACTACCATGGCGTCGTCCCCGCAACGATGTTTTGTATACAACAGATCGTAAGTGGTATATTATCATTAAACACTCACGAAAGTTGGAAATTTGACAAATTACCAAGTTGCAAAACCATAATCATATAAAAATGATTATGTTAATGTTAATATTGTATTTAACTTTAAAGCACTTTTTAAATTCTGTGATCAATTCTGTACGCAGAACTTTCAGCAAGCGCTGCCAACCTGAACACATAAACATGATACTTACTAGCTGATGGCAGGCACAACATTACTTCGCAAATCATGGTGCATGTAGATTCACTGTTATGGAGTAGGTAGTAATTGCTGTCATATTCTTGCCGTCCTGGTTTACACGGTAAAACTGTTTTCGTTAGGGACTTCTGAAATATACAACTTCGGAGAAAGAAAATTCTTAGAACAGAGCGAAATGTTGACATAACATAGAGCACAGTCACTTGTTTTCAAGACTGTAAGTCACGTATAAACCAGAAATAGATCTTCTTGAGTTTCCGCTATCTGTTTCATTACCAACGAATGTAAACAACAAATTTCGAAACAAACGTTCTTTTTGTAAATTCTACTGTACATCGCAACATGCACGTAATTTACTCACAAATATTTTTTATTGTAAACAAGTGAGCAAGATCATTGCAGAAAAATGCGGATTTTTAGAGAACAAAATATGCAGTTTTCGTTAGAAAATATTTACTCCTTGTAAGTCGCTGTTAATAAAAAAGTAACTTCGTAACAAGTTAGAAATCTGGTCACCCTAATAATATTACAGTAGATACAATCGATCGTATACATGTAGATCTGAAGAGTGTCACTCTGTAGGTTCCTATATCTCTTTACTATTCCAGCAAAACGTCTTTTACTACCAAAATCCAGAGATGAATTTTGAGGTCCTTCCAGTCGATCTTGATGATAATTACAAGAATGCACATAAGTATGAGCAATTATATATAATATAATAAGGACACTTGGATGCTCTTAAGTTAACAGAACTTACAGAAAGTAAACGTGCTAGCACTAGTGATAGATGAAATGGATCATTTCAAGATAGTTGCTCATATTAAATGCTTCGATTACAAAAAATATCTCTTTGTACCAACTGCACCTCTGCCTACTACCTAGTGATAACATGAAAGATGAGATATCAATGTATTAATGTGCTTGTCTAAGGCCCTGGTAAGTAAATGTTCTTTATCTGAATTACAACTAAATAGAATAGCTCTTAAGTATCGGTGGAAGTAATTTCGCATCCATTTACGGACCAACGTTGTTATCGTTTTAAATATTAATTTTGCCACATAAAATAGGCAGTTTTTTCTACACCGGCACGTTATACGATAATAAGTGTTTTCCCATCAAAAACTGGCAAATGTTTTGTACAGCTGAGAAAATAATTTTATTTGTGATTGAATACCGCATTCACCATTGACTTAGTGTTATTATTTTTTAATGAAGTTAACTAAATCGGTTTTAATGTATCGCAAAATTCCTTTTTTAGACGTAGGCGCGTTTTGAACTAGAGAGAAACATACTGCATTGCTTTGAAGATAATCGAGGGCGGAAACTGTCAATCACTTTACCTTCTTACACTTCTCGTTTCACATGACAGCTTTACACCTTGTGGCAAGTCACCACAGAAATAAGAACATATCATTAAATTTTAACTGTTAGCTGGAAGTGTTTTGGTGATGAATTTTTACACACTGTAAATAAGCTGATAAATTGCTTAGCAATAGAAAGGTGAATTTCGCACAATTTTCTCTCGTATAAAAGGCAGAATCAAAACGAAATGCAATACAATTCACAATAAAGAGACAACAAACTACCCAATAAATATGTGGGAAAATTTCCTTGTGAAACTATTTGAAATTCCTTAGTTCTACTTTCTACTGAAAATTATGACATACACAGAATAATTCTACAAATGAATATTTGTGTAGTGATTACCTTGACCGTCCGAGGTTGTAGCTGCCAATAATATGTGCAATGTTTGGTCCAGTGAATCAAAACTCCTTTTGTACATTAAAGATTTCACATATGCATTTTTATTTGTGGATTACCAAATAACTACAAAAAAGTAAAATAATAATAGTAATTGTATAATATTTATCAACTTTCCAAAATTTTTACAGACCTCTGGTGCAGTACACAGAACAGGTATTTTGTTCAACCCAATAACTAATAGCTTTCCAAAACTTTGTCGCGATGAAAAATGTAATTAATGCTGGAATCACAACAGTGCGACAGACGAATAAAATAAATCTCCAGCCAATCAGCATTGAGACATTTGTGACGTCAACGCGACAAAAATGGTGGACGCGACAGGTTTTCAGAATAGACTATATTTCTAAATTTGTCACGTTGTGGCCGCGACAAACTGAAAAAAAAAACATGTAAGGAATTGGTACTGGAATGATGGCGGTACTGGTGAATTGGTAACACTGCTGATGTGTTTATTTATTTCACTAAAACGTAAAATTTTTGGACTTAAGTATTAAGTCCAAAAATTATTATTATTAAGACCGTATTTGTATATTTTATGCAAAATACAAAGCCTGAAAATAATGTGTTGTTAAACAATACATTATAAACAAATGTAAACATTTATAGCTGTCGTACAAGAGACTAGCAGCTAGTGGCCAGAACGTATTTACTTATAATATTTTTGTAATTTTCTGTCGCGAGGCGATAAAACTAGTGTTCACAATAACGTGACGTTTTCTTGTCGCATCGCGCCCGTCGCGTCGCATCTGTGACGCTATTGTGATTCGAGCATGAGAGTAATCTCACTATATTAATGTGATAAATGTCTATATTAACGTGATAAATGTCTATATTAACGTGATAAATGTCTATATGTTTTCAGGCGAAAAATTAACAAAGATAGCTATCTTAGAAAACATCGGGCTGTTGTGCAAAATTTACTTTGAAGTTGCTAGATAGATGATTTTTTAAAAATAATATTTCGAAAATATTAACTAATAGTCATAGAGGTGCAAATAACATGAAAGTAGCGTAACATCATCATGGACTCATTAAACTATGATCCATAGAAGCAGCTGTTCTTGACCAGCCCTTTTCCCCCACCTATTATCATGGCTGCAATTTTGCAAACTTAAACACCGTAACTATTCACTTATAAATTGTTGGTAATTGTGGCCTTAATTATATTTTCTTTGCAAGTTTGCCAAATTTTGTTTCCTAATGATAAAGTAAATTTTCAGTTTTAACAGTGTACAAATTAAATGATCCAGATTATTTTCAAATTAAAAAAATACGGTTTTAAATCTGCAAGCATAAAAAAACACATATTTAAAGGCCTTATGTATATTCCAAATTATTATGGAAGTTAAAAAGTGTAATATATAGTTATGATTACTGTTTTATTCAGTATCTTGTTATTATATTGCGTGTACATTATGACCATAAAATCACTATATGATGGTACTTAAAATAGTCCAATCATGGTAGGGAAAAAAATTTTTACCTAATGGAAATTTTGAAAGTAAATTCTACGTAATATTGTCCATACTCTTACTGCTTAGAGTTTTGTACACTGAGGAAGATATTGTCTTGCACAATAGTTCCGGTCAAAACAGTTGTTTAAACAAAATTTTTTGAAGTCATAGTATGTCTTCCTAACAAAATGTTTTACTTAATTCAAAAGGATGTTTTTGAAACTGTAAATAATCAGGTTTGTTTTTCGTCACATTTGGTTCAGGCGGAATATATTTTACTACAGCAGTAAGTATTTCATTTGTAACTATTTAACAATTATATTGTTTTTTCAAACAAGACATTTTATCGATGTTCTTATGCCTCGCAGCATTTTAAAGATTTATATATTTATGTAAAATATGCAAAAATCTTAGCCTAATTTGCTCGTATTTCAGTATTCTTATGTCAGTAATATTTTGTTTTTTTATATACAAACCGATTATATATTGTGTTATAATATTTCAATTTTAATATTTTTATTCAGGAGAGTCTACATTTGCTTCGAATTGTATTAATAAATTTTTTGTAGTTCGAT
This sequence comes from Dryococelus australis, assembly GCA_029891345.1. NCBI lineage: Eukaryota > Metazoa > Arthropoda > Insecta > Phasmatodea > Phasmatidae > Dryococelus > Dryococelus australis. The sequence continues at coordinate 119,733,284 of CM057003.1, read as the reverse complement.
AAATTCCGGTATCGCTTTTATGTTACAAGTAACAGTTACTGTGACTATCGTTACATGCTGCGATAGTTGGTTTTAGAACTGGACAAGTTCGGCCTTCGGAGTAAACAACAATTACTGCACATGTGCTCGTACTGAAACAAAGGCAAATATTCCATCTTCATCAAATGGAAGCAGCATTGTTTTTCGAAGGATTTTCCCAGAGTGAAGAAATGTACGGAATGAAATAAACTAAACTCATTTCCGTTTGTTACAGCAAAGCATATAAACAGTTTTGAACGAACATCCATACAAAAATGTTCATGTAGAAAAAATTTGACGTAATAATTATCTTCTACGTAATTTCAGTAATAAATTGAAAGATATTTTAACTACAAGTAACTAATTGAAGAACGATATTGTCATAAGTAATAAGCTGGGGGATAATGCTCATAGATTCAGGACAATTGTTTATAAAGCCGTACAACAGGTAGAAACCAGAACGACTACTTCATCAAAAATGTGAATAATTAAATAAAGATATATTAAATACCACAAACCACATATTTAGACAGCATTCAGTTTGCACGGTGTAATGCTGGGTATGCATGTCAGACTAATGGCGAACAATGATGCAGCACACAACTTCTTCCATGCCACCGAGCTGCATACTCAAGGGGTAGACTTGGGATGCCATCATGATGACCATGTTAGAAAGAATCGTATTCGATATCACTGTGTGTTTTCTACATGTGAAAGATTCTTACGTTAGTCGACTAATTGAAATATGCACGCAATTTATCATATTCTTCTGTTTATGCTGTGCAGTTTTCTGCTGTGAGAGGACGGGTGTATCTGATATATGCATTTAGAAGACAGGCGTATCTCCTAACTTAATGGAACCCACTACCTAATTGTGGCACCAACTTTATGATTGCCCATAATTCAAGCTCAGGAAGCAGACACATATTTTGGTAAACCAGACATACGGATACTACCAACACCTTACCCCAATATCTAAATTGTCGTAATTTTGAAAATAACTTCCTTATCCATTTAAGATGCATATGTGGTCATGGCTTACAATATAATAATTTATAAACTAAAACTGGCAATATTAAGTTATGCATGTGCCAATATATAACGCAGATATTTTTTTCCATATTGCATGGTGTGCAATCTTCCAAAATGCGGATTAATATCATTTATAGAGTGCATCATGTACTACAATGTACCAAATTGGATTTAAATTTTATAAATTGTTGCCAAGGTATATTTTTAAAATGTAGTTTTTTCTCTTTGCTCTATTTTCTAAAATGCTACACTAATAACACAAACCGTTTCTTTTTAATTAAATGCTTACATGTTGCACTGCTAACACACCAACTTTTTATTTAGAATTGTTTAATAATTCTTGAAATATAAAGAAAAGTTGAATATTTTTATTCTATTATCTTCCAAAATGACAGACTGATAGTGTTATTGGTTTCACAGCATGAGTGGGAATTCGAGTGATATACGTCGTGGGAGATTCCTAATGAAATATTACTTGGGGCGGTCATTTTATAATACGGCCCAAATTGTATATAAACATGAGTACGAAAACATGGAAATAAATGTTGAGAATGAATTTATTTAGAAATACCAGAATCCACTTGAAATTAAAAAAAAAAAAAACAAATTTCTATATACTGTTTAGTCGAGAGAAGGCCTTATAACCCAACTTGTTAGGTTGATAATCATTCCCCTTCATCGTAAACATTGGAGTTACTAGATTCCGATCGCATGACTTTTCGTAACGTGAGGTTGCATCGTAGTTTGATGATTGCTTATGAAAGAGTATGAGGTAATTACAAAAATGTTGCATTATTAAAACACCTGAAAGCCAACCATTCTCCAAAAACAGAGACCGAAATATTGAAAGGAGAAAAGTGTCCTAGCCCTACGCCTGTGTCCGTATGCAACACGTCAGGGACCGGTCGCACACATGCGGAGATGTTGGGGCAGTGTAGTGAAAAAGAAGAGGAAAAGTGAGTGCCAACAATTATGTTTACATTTAATACAAAGTTACAAACAATGCTCCATGTAACTATAACCATGCTGTACACAGACTTTGCAACGATGCACCTTGGATTGTCGGACAATTACATAGACACTGTGTATGTCGGAAATGTTGCTAGCTGCTGTGATGATCCGCCAGACAATATATTCTTTTGACTCAACAGGATCTCATTCACGAGGCTCCACATTTATCCCCAGAGGAAAAAGTCTAAAGGGTTGAGGTCAGGTGATGGTGTAGGCCAGTCAAATAGTGCACCATTGCCGTCCCATCGATCAGGGGACCTGTTTTTGAAGTAAGTGAGAATGATGACGCCTGATAGGCAACTGGACCATCATGCTGAATCTACATTGGTTGTTTTGCCTGTTATGAACACTGCTCCAATAAATACGGAAGATTTTCTTGCAGCAGCACTAGATACGTGTAGCTGTCAGAAATCGTGGAAGCAGGTAGTGGCCCACAGGCATGTTACAAATGTTATCGCCCCATACATTGACACCGAATCACTGCTGTTGACAATGAATATTGTGGCACGTGGATAATCGTCTAAACATATATAACTTAGTGGTTGTGTGAATTTATTATGCCATCCCGTCCGATAAAAGCCTCGTCAGTAAACAGAATATTAGCTTCGAAGCCACGTAACTCCTATGGTTGGTGCAGAAACCTGTCTGCAGACTGAACTAGCCAGGGGAAGTTTACCGGCCCTGTGATGCGCTCCATCTGTAAATCAAACTGATTCATCGTACGGTAAGCTAGTGTTATATCTGCACTTCGGTACACTTAAAAGCATTAACCATGTTACGTACAGTACGCGTAACGTTATTGGGTGTGTTTTCAACCGTTCCTAGCACTTGTTCTTAGAACCCTAAATTTCGGACTTGGCGTTGACACGCAACATTAGGTTTCCCCACTTACACGAGGCCATTCTTCCACAACCAGCAATGTAGTGAAAAAAGGGTAGTGTGATGAGGCTGCCTGCTGTTTGGATATCGCTCTCTGTACAAGTGTTATTCCGTCTGTAAATTTGCCCCCGCTGTACCATACACGAGATGCATGTCTGCAAGTTCGGGCCATGAATAATGTTCCATAACGCTGAAGAGTACTACTGCCATTTTCTCCAAACACGAACACAACTGGTCATTCCTCAGCACTGTTCTAAGACGTGTTGAAACCTCAAATGATCTACACTATAATTTTTTACCAGAAATGTTGCCTACCCGCACAGGCATTGGGTAAGGCCACTTCTCTCCTTCCGATATTTAGGTCTTTTTTTATTAACGGTTGGCCGGAGTGTGTGATATTAAGGCAACCTTTTTTGTTGATCTACCCAAGCTCATTTATAAAGACTAGTAAAACTACCATTAAACATCACATTTACGAAATGCATGCATTTGGCATAAGAAATCTCTCTTCTAAGTTTGTCGGTATAATTAACATTCTTCCTGTATATTCAATGCTTACATCATGCACTTGCAAGGTATTAATTTTATTTGTAATAGGTTAAATGGTTCCCGAGATATAATGGCAAAGATTTATATAAGTAGTATAAAAACGTATGTTCTAGGCCACCAGGCATCAGGCGGCCGAAATGTTGACCCAATTAACGTATCAAGGTCACTGCCCATAAAAAAATTTCAACAATTTTCCTCTCTTTCCGGGGAAAATTATACAATGCACTGTATGCATTGTATGCCAATGACGGCCATTTTTTCAGAGAGTAAAAATATATATAAAACATATGACGGCCATTTGGCAGCCAGTGGGAAAAGCATTCTCCAGTATTTGTCCGAAATCTGTTTCCTATTACCCGAATGAGTACATATATCACGGGGACCATTTTTGTTGCCAGGAAAAGTCGACCGAAGCTGCTGGTGGCCATTTTGTCAGCCTGGAAAACATTCCCCCAACCATTCTCCAAAAAAAATTTATCCTGTGTTTGTCCGAAATCGATTTTCTACTACCCGATGTCGACAGTGGCAATTTCAGTAGACAGTCAGAATGATTGTGGTGTTATTGGTAGCCATATTGGCAGCCAGCATGGACTAGAGTTCGCAATTGGGATCACATAATGCACAGTCAAATTGGCGCCCACACTTACTGATGTTCGGCCACAATGAGGCCCCAGCCAGTGCTGCCTTACCCCCCCCCCCCCCCAAGGTGTCATGATGACGATGCCATGGTGGTCATCTTGCCCACACAGGATATAACCCGACCAGAATAATAATGAGCCATGCAATTGGGAAGTCATGAACATTATAATCATTCCTCGGAGTATGTATGTAAGAAGAGGGTGGGAAAGGGGGGTAAAAAGATGATACAAATCAAACAAAGCATTCTCTGTGGCACACCCCACATGTACATACTACTGTGATGAGTATGCATGATCGGAGTGGTACATCGGTTAATGTCAATTTGCCTTAAGAGGAACCTGTAGTAAAGGTGGGCACCCCTGTGAGCAGCAGCAGCCAGCCCGAAGATGCTAGTACATGCACCCTCTGCTGCCTCGACCAGCGTGTTGGGAAGGGGTTGTTTGTGTATGTGGCATTGGAGGGGGAACACATACTGTAGCATATAAATACACCCCCACCCCATCAAGTATATTCATTTAATCATCCCACAGCTTCTGCAGTACTATCATAGGACCGTACAGTTGCACCATGGCCCTGCAGCAGCACTGTGACAGAGAGACATCCAGTCCCACTGATCTGCATCTACATGATGAGTGAACAGTAGCACATCATAGTGACAGGTATTACCAAGTGTAATAATAATTGTTATGCAAATATATAAAACTGTAACTAACCAACAAGTACCAACAACATTCCAAATTCGTCTGTCAAAGCACAGGTCTTGATCACATTCTTAATAACAACACATTACTTTAAGCCCCATAGGGAAACAGGAACTAGGGTAAACACATTAAAACTGATGTGACAAGGAAAAAAGATCAACATTCACACATATGGTAGAGAAAAAGTAACAACAACACTTTTAATTCGTTGGTAAAAGCACAAGTTGTCATAGACTTGTTGTAATAATATGTTATGATGTTCCCCATGGAGAAATATGGCTGATCAACACTGACAAACTCCTGCAGGTTATTCCTGACATAATCTATAAGATGAAAATTATTGTACCACATTTACCGTAATTCATCATTCGAGCTGAAACTGGGAACGATATGAGAAGGTACTCGTCAGTGCCGTGTTTCTGGTACAGTTGTGACCTAAACAAGACTTATCACTGCCCCATTTTTCTTTTGAATACATACACAGATTTTGGAGGCATGTGTTAATATGGCATAGTTGGAATTTTATGACTTTATTTTCATAGAGGTAATCAGTTTTAAAAAGCATTTAGCAAACTTATGCAATACGTATTTGTATTATTATTTTAAAAATAATTGCTGTCCTCAAATAAGCTAGGTGAAATAATAGTACATTGTGGGTTCCCATGGAGTAAATGTTGCCGAACAACACATACAAACCCCCACCATATTATTCCTGACGTAAAATAAAAGATGAAATCTTCTGTTCCACTTTTACCCTAAAGTGACCATTTAGGAAGCTATGAGGACCTCAAATGTGCACTTTAGTAAAAAGTATAGAAACCACCCACACATAAGGAACAGTTCGGCGAATAGTGACATAGAGAATGGAGATTGTACACCTGTGACAATGCAGTTGGTAATATCATTCCCTCTGTGTTTGCATGGAAAAATTGTAACCAGTAAGCTGTAAGCAATTTATTGAGACGACTTAAGTATTAGCTTATCATACCCAAAAAAAAGGCCATCTTGTCGGAATACTCTCTCAGGTGAACAGTTATTGCATGAAACTTTCGTCGTTCCTACAAGCTTGCATATAAGGCACATATACGTGGCAGCTTCCGCTTGCATCCCCTCCTGCAACGACCAGCACATTAGGCCCCTTATGTGGTAGATACACCACTCCTTCCCACGACACCTGGTTGAATAAACAATAGGCTCATCCCCCTTTGCATCACATGCTGATTAAATGTCGCCATCTCCTGCTCCACCTCATACTATGGCGAACACAGTGAGAAAAAACACACAGATCAGACTATCTCTCTCTCTCTCTCTCTCTCTCTCTCTCTCTCTCTCTCTCTCTCCCGATGCTACAGTGAAACACTAATTTTGGGAAGTGACACGTGTATATTTCGAACTTGTGTACAAAATAACACAATAAGTGGTGATATTTATGTTTTTCTATATGCCAAACAGGCCCAGCTATTGGTGAACAAGCTTTAGCATACCACACAAGCCTCCCACTTAGGAGACCCAGGTACAACACCCGGCCAGTCCAGCTGATTGTATCTTCACATGTGGGAGGGACAGTGAAATATTTTTGTTCATGCAAACATGCATAAAGACTGTTCACGATACAGTGAGCACTTTAGAAATGAACTGTAGAAAAAAAGTCACAGCCCTACCAAGCATATAATTTTAATGGGCACATTGAGTTACATTTGCCTGTAATGACGGATGGAAACTAGATCGATATCTTAACATCAAATAAAAAAAGTTTTTGGTAACCATTTGTAATAAGCTAAAAAGTATTAATTCTTTTGCTTTCTGTTTTTATTTAATGCATTGAAGTGTAAAAATGAACAGAATTATACGGTATTTACTTTATTAATAATTTCACAATTTCATTTGACCTGTGCGGAAATCACTCTTATTTCGAGCAACAGTCAATAAAGATATGTTATTTTAGCCTGTGATGTTAACTTTCATGTGTGGCTGAGCTACACACTGTGTTTACTACTTACATTGCTATATTTTTTTTTTAATCACACAACATGCTATTCATATGTCAGTCAGTTGGAACTATGAAACTTAATACAAATATAACTTATTATAAAGAGAAGGAAACATTTTGTATACACATGTGTGTATGGGAGTGTGTGATTAGTCATAACCCATGGTATTATCATTAGTTAAGTCTGTATTATCTGGTCAGGTGTGCAGAAGTGGGGCTCTTGACCGGCACATGGTTCCATAGCATGCTCGCCTCTGACCAAGATGGTATGGGTTCCATCCCTCGTCAAGCCACCGGTTTGTTTTATGTTATTTTCACAAGTGGGAGGTGTGCCGGGGACCTCCCACCCCTTCGTTCCATTCATATACATGTCACCTTTGGCTCACTGATGGCCAAGACAGACAATAAGATCTTTCATGGGGAACTCCTGCCCCTTTATCCCAGCGATGCTTCATACTCACGACACCATACCATTGTCATCTCTCAAGATCTCTATGTTAAGAGCTGCCAAAAAAAAAAAAAACAAATAAAAAATAAAGTTTTAATTTGTATATTAATCCCCATGTCGCTATAATCATGTCACCACACGCTCATCGGCTCTCAAGATCTCGACTTTAAGAACCGGCCAAAAAAATAAATCACTTCTAAAATCTATTTCTGATTATTACATTAAATCTGGTGGTGCTTCACACACGTCACTGACACCCATCGGCTATCAAGACCTCGACTTCGAGCCGCCCAAAAAGGGTAATATAACTTTTTTAAAAATTAATTAGCCATCAGAATGTGTGAATCCTGCACAAGGCACACATCCTGTATAGTGTGCAAGTGGACACACTCTCATCGACTCCCAAGATCTCGACATAAATATCCGCCGAAAAAAAATTGTTTTATATGTATCTGCTTGTTCCCAGTGCGTGTGTTGGAGGGGATATTGAGTCATCGGAATGCTCGTGCGTAGCGCTTGCAGGAGCATCCTGTGTTGCTCACCCACTGCCACACACAAACAAAAATTTCCCCTTTCTTTCCAGCCAGTACTTAGTGGCCGGGCACTACACCAGGGATAGTGTTACGATGGATTTCCCTGGCACAGTGTATGCGGGAGCACCCACAGACAAATACTAATAATATTTTATTTGGTTTATATTTCGATTTCAGCATGTTCCCACTGCCTGGGTGTTTGGATGGAGGAATAGGGATATAATAGAACACTCGTATGTGGAACTTGCAGATACATCCTGAGTTGCCTATAAAAATATGTTTTGTATTTTTTCATTCCAGTCAGTACCTAGTGGCCGGACCTAACATTGGGAATAGTGTTATGGTGGATTGATCCGGCATGGTTTATGTTGGAGCAACCAGAGACAAAAACAATGCCAACACAATTTACTTTATATTTGGATTTTAGCTCATTACCAGTGCCTGGGTGTTCGGTCAGGGGATAGGGAGAGATCGGATCACTCACCCATGGAGTTTAGCATCCCGCGTTGCCCACTGCCACACAAAATAAAGAGACATTTCTTTTTTTCATTCCAGTCTGTGTCTAGTGGCCGGGTGTTACATTGGGGATAGTGACATGGTGGATTACTCTGGCATGGTGAATTTGGGAGAACCCAGAGACAAAAGAACATGACACAAAATATAATTTATATTTGGAATTTGGCTTGTTCCCAGCATCTGGGCGATGGGTTTGGGGATAGGGAATTATCAGAATGCTCATGCATTGAACTTGCAGGAGCACCCAAAGTTGCCCACTGCCACACCAAAAAGGTTTTTTATATTGTACCTAGTTACCGGCTGTTACAGCAGGAATGTTGTGGGGTTAGTTTGCTCTGTAATGGTGCATGCTGGAGGTTCTCAAAATATATCCAAGCTCGCCAAATGATTTTGGATCCTATGTTTAATACTCTCCCTCCATGACCTATGTTAAGCTCATGCCACTGATGAATATATTTTCCCAAGAGTGTCCATTTATTAAACTCCTACTATAGTGAATTTTTGCATAAAACTGTTTACGTTAGGTTCAAGTCTTTGTCACATACTCTTTGCAGGCTCCTGAGGACTTCACTGTGGTCCTTAGGGATTCACCACCTCCTGGCCTGCATCATGAGTGGTGGTGTTGAGCCAAGCTCCATCACCCCTGACACAGACCCCAAGTCTAGTCGAGGAAGTAGCAGATAACGAGAAGCCTTCCATCATTGACTAAATTTATACTTGTTCTTCCTCCAATAAAATGGCTTCTTCACAGCCATTGGTAACCTTTGTTTCCTCACCACCATCACAACCATCATCATCATTATTATCATTGCAATAACTGCAGCATCGAACATCACTAGCTACTTTTACAATGTTGTCTTTGCTCACCCCCTCTCAGCAACCTGCATCACCTACAATTGCAGCTCTGATATGGCAGTCGGCACTTCAGTGTAACTTTTGTGATATAACCTTTAAAGATTGAAGGAATGGTCTTCAAGGAGGCACAGGTACTCATCTGTGATCAGTCGAGGAAATCCTATACCTGTTGTGATATCTTTATTAGGCATTGTGTCTAGTGCACAGGGCAATACAAGCAAGCAGCTACAGACCAATGTTAGATCTGCAATGTAGCCTTACAATGTTTTGGTGAAGCTAGGGGGCACTAGTGTAGTTGTTGGGCCAATCCCAATACAGAATCCATATACTGTCAGAGCTGCAGTAGGCAGTTTACACATAAGGATAACCTGTATTCTCACAACACAAAGTGTACTAGACCTGCACCACCACCTACTAAACGCTTGTGCAAGTCAAACGATCTGCCTTCCACCACTGTTTGACCTGGTCCTTCCACCTTGCCCCAGCTGGGACAATTGACCACTTCACAGCCATTGCCCTTTGTGTCTGCATGCAAGATTGCCAATAAAAAGTGATGCCTGTGCTGCACTCCTATCTTTACCGGAACCAGTGTGGCCAATGATCATGGTTTCATGGAGAAGGGGACATCTTTTAGGGGTGTGATGTGGATGTACTTCATGGAGAGTACCTCGAGAAATGCCATTGATATTTGCTATTCCTTAAGAGAATGAAGGTTGGAATCATCTGCTAACTGGAGCAGGACATATCTGTGCAGGGCACAATTTAAATTAATATCTTCCTGGAGTGTACGTATGGTAAGCCCAAGCCACATAAGGATGAGTCTGATCAACGATCCTTCAAGATGAAGAATGTGCAGCTCGACAATGCAGTCAATGTGGACGATTCTGTGACAACTGCCATCACTAAGATATGCTTGGAGGAGGTAGACAGCATGGGGAAGGGCAGCAGCAGGATGCTTACATTGTGAAGACTCGAGATATGCATCTATAAGATCGACCACCTTTGAGCCTCCTCCTACATAGCATTGCCTTCTGTGATCACATCAAAGAAGGCAATTGTCAATCCCAAGAACCACAACCAGCAGTGCTTCAAATGGGTGATCCTGGCAAGCTACATGGAGGGGTACCACTGATACCACATCTACCAGCAGCACCTCAACTTGGATGCCAAGTTCTACTTGACTGGCCTGGCCTACCCCATCCCTCTGCATCTGGTGTCCTGTCCATGTGGAAGAACCCAAGGGTCAGCATTAATATCTATGCACATGAGGAAGACAACACCATTGTCCCGATATGAGTATCGAAGAAGGAGTGGGCCATCGACTTCGAACTCTTTCTCATAATGATGGAGGATTGCAATGTTAATTACTGCCTCATAGTCGATTTCTCCCACCTCATATGCTCATGGGTAACTACCAACACTGAAGCTATCTCCATATTCAAGTAATGTCTGCATGCATACATTGATCAGATGTGGGTGATAGGGCACACTGGTACTGAAAATATGGCCAAACACAGGAGGTACTGCAATGACTACACCACCATCTGTGCTGACATGCCTGCCCATGTGCGCCAGTTTCAGAACTTGCACCACATCTACAAGGTACCTAAAATCATATATGCATTTTCGAGGTGTACATACAGCCCATCCAGACATATCAACAGGACCTAAAAACCCCGAACACCTATATGTACCAATGGCACATGACTTATAGCTATGGGGCATACATTTAGGTGGACAAAGACATCATACACCCACCAAGACTCCCAGCCTCCCTACTGACATGAGGATATACCCTGGGGAGGATGCTGGCAAATATTTCATGGCAGAAGTCGTGAGGATCGTTGCTCTGGGGAAGGAGATACATAGCCACTTTGAGCCAATACAACTACTGATACCAGACAAATGGGCTGGCTATAATAGGGTCACCACCTCTTATCTGTGTTCGGGTCTCTTAACTGGAGCCAACAACTGGAGTGTTTGGGAACACAACCATTTTATGGAGGTGTTCATCAGGTTGGCATTTAACAACTGCAACAAACTCCATTGCTGCCCCAAACACCTGCCGATCCTCTTCCACAACCTGGTGTATGATGCACATTTTATGATGACACAGCTTGGATACAACCTGGAGGAAATATTCATCATCCCGAACACAAAGGAATACTGATAACCTTTAACAAATTAGTAAGTGACAAGTTTACCATAGAGTTCATCGACACCTAACAGTTCATGTCTGCCAGTGTCATGACACTCGCCCAGAATCTGCTGTCTGTGAACTTCTGGACCATGGTGGTATTCTTCACCGATCCCCAGCAGTTCGAGTTAATGATTTGGAATGGAGTATTTCCCTACAACTAAATCACATTGTTGGAGATGGTCACCAAGCTGCATCAGCCGGGCATTACATCATTTACCAACCAGCTCATTGGCAAAACCATCAGCTAGGAATAGTACCACAAAGTGCAGATGGTCTGGCAACCTTTGGTTGCCAATTGTTTAAGGTGTACACAAGGGTGTACCACACAACCAACATCCTCCTCATCTGCAATGTCTTTGAGAACTTCGGGGCGATCTGTCTGGTGATGTACGGACTTGACTCTGTCTGGTACATGAGCACCCCAGCATTCTCCTTTGATGTGATGTTGCATAGGACTAGCATGGAGTTGGAATTCCTTGTCGACTACAATGCCCACCTGTTCATCAGGCTGGTATCTGGGGAGGGGTGGCTCAATACATCTCACATTACATGGTGGCCAAAAAATACCTGCCTGCCATGTACAATGCTAATCAGAGGTGTACCTACCTCTAGTACATCAATATAAATAAATTCATGGATGGGCGATATCCCTACCCCAGCCCTATGGAAACTTTGAATGGACTGGCACTAATATTCACGTGATGTCAGTGCCATATGATGGTCTGATAGGATACATGTGGGAGGTGGACGTAGACTACCCTGCTGCAGTACATGAGGACAATCATGATCTGCCATTCCTGCCCATTTATGAGTGTACCCTGGGATACAGACAGCCCAAGCTGGTGGCCAATCTTGAGGGGAAGACACACTATATTGTTCACTATGTCACCCTCAAGAACTCTTTGATAAATGGGCTTTCGCTAAAGTTTGTCCACCAGGTCTTAAAGTTCCGCAACAAGGCATGACTGAAGCCATACATAGAGATAAACAACATTAAATGTCAGAAGCACTTCTGCTCCCCTCTCCTGCGATGAACTACATGTGTGTGTTTGGATTTGCTTTGGCATGCTGGAGCTTCAAGCAGGAGCTGTAGAGGAATCCTGCCAGGTTTGCTGGCATGCTCCAGCTCCTGTTCCAACCCACTGCAGTATATAAAGGAGTCATATCTATCCTACCAGGTGTGTTGTCTTGCATGCACTGCAAACTAGAGTATGTACATGAGTTGTACAATGTTCTTTTCAAGTATGTCGCTACTATGTAATTTTGCCTGTGCTGTGAGTATTTACAACATATTGCAGAACATACAACAGCTGGTTAGGCATGCTGGCCAGTTGTACACTATGGCACTTTGTGTATGACTAGTTGTTTCCTCACACTCTGGTTCCCCCTACTTCAGCTCATTCTCCCTCAGTATAAAACACGCAAATCATCTTCAGCACGTCCTGTACTTTTGTGAGGCTTGGTTCTGGCATACTAGAGCACCTATGGGGACCCTGATTTGCCCTGTCACATATGCTGGCCTGGTTGTGCACTGTAGAACATTTGGGGAGCAGTCCAAGTCCTGCCCAGGTGTACAATCATTGTCCTGGTGCATGTTTAGCAATTGGAGGCACACTTGAGGACATATAGTAGATGCATACCAGTGCTATCACATGTTTTGCGGCCGTTTCATGAAGAAGGTGCTAGCAGCATGTCGGTGCCTACTGCAGGGGATGTCACATCCTTCCATTGTTGAGAGCATGGTACTAACACATGCGATAAATGTACTTTTTCACATTCACTCACTGTGGATTCTATGTATCTGTTTATATATGTACTGCTAAATATGTACACATACTGTTCTTTATTACAACTACTCACATTATTTCACATCTCGATTAATTTGGTTATACTCATATGCATTTTGCAAACATAATATCTAGCTGGGGATTGTTTGTCTATGCTGGGTCTCTGACTTGGGGAACTCTGTAATTTCACCCTCCCCAGGGGGCACAGTGCTTATCCCAATGGGAGTGATTTTATTGGGAGGTAAGTATATGTATTGTTTGTTTACTGCTGAAGATTCTCGTCGACCATATCAAAGCTGCATGACTTCTTCTTACATAGTTTTAGCATTTACCTGTCCCCCCTTAACTCTGTACTGTCATATTTCTTTGTTGTGTTTCGACCACAATAATGATGTTTTGTGATTATTTACATTTTGATGGTGGTCGTTTTCCTTTGCTGTGTTGTAAGGTTACTTATCACACATATTCTGCCTGCCCTGCCATCAGTTCTGGTATTTGTGTCTTATATATGCTGCGTATATTTGACTAAATTGATTACCTGTCAGTGGTCCTGATGGTTTATTGGGGTAACTGGTCACAAGACGAGGCTCTGCCCCCGTCGCATACCTTAGTGTGTGTTGTGTGGGGGTGGTAAACCTTCCCAGAACATAGGAAAGGATATGTATCTTATAGGTGGTTGTGGCAGCCTCATTCCAATGGCAAGGCTGCAGGGGCGGTGGAATCGTCCAGGCGACGAGGCAGCACCATGCAGACCTTGGTGCCTTCATCTTTGTGTTGACCTCCCCTCCTGCTACTGTTGGTTGGTCGCCGAGGACAATGGTGAGTTTGTGCACCCTATGTGTGTGTGTGGTGGTGGTCAGTGTTTATATATATATATAGATATATATATATATATATATATATATATATATATATATATATATATATTATATATATATATATATATATACACCTTGTTACATTCTCACCTTTACTTTGTTTACAGTTTGTGCCCATATGACATATGCACACTACATCGGAGACAATAACAGGTAGACACAGTAGTAGTATGAGAGAAAGGGCGCAAACACACAAAATAAGTACACACACACACATAATATACAAAATACTATTTATTTAAACATGACTACAAATATCTCTCTTACTCTCCCGAAAATAATAAAAACACATAGTAAAATCGATTATATGTATACATACCCATCAGGCCCAGATCCTGGCCGCACATACATACTACAAATGCTACACCATGCTGCTGCCTACATAAAGGCCAGCACGGTCTAGAACAGGTTTCGCAGCACAACCTTTCTGTCATCCTGCGAGAGGAGGCGGGTGTTTGGTAGTGTTGCTGGCTTCTGCCGGGGTCTGTGTCGATCAGCTTGGGGGCAGTGCTGGTGGTGGAGGCATCCACCTGCCACTCCACCGTGGTGCAGGCACTGGGGGCTTGGCCACTGATGTTGTTGTAGCATCTGCTGCTGTACAGGATCACTCCGATGGTTGCATTGGTGGTGATTCGCTGGGGAACAGGTCCAGAAGCTCTGACAATTCCACCATAATTTGTGATGCATCACTTGGCTGCTTCGGGCTTGGCCAGGGTGAGATGTCCAGCAGTGCCTGGAGTGCCTCCACCTCCTGGGTAGTCATTCTTGCTGCCCCATCGTCATCTAGCATGGTGATGCTCAGTATTGGTCAGGTTACCTCAGTGAGGGAGGGACTGCCCTCCATGTCCGGGTTGGATGGCAGCACCGAGGGCAGTGGCTGTGCTGCTGTGGTTTAGGGGGCGTAGCACAGCAGTGCATATGACCCTTCCTTTATGCCCCTTCCTCATCTGCAGTTAAGAACAGGGGCATTTCGAGGCACAGATGGTAAAAATTGCAGCAGTGTGTCTGGGCACATATGGTGAACAGTGCAGTGTCCTGGGGAGTACATGTCACCTCCTGCTGGCAATGCTCATACATGGCTGGTATGTGGGCGAGTAGCCAGTGGACAACCCTGTCGCATACACCTCTTAGTTCCTCTTCGGGTATTAACACCAGGCTCATAATGGCAGACTGAAGGCAGCTGGGCCAGCCCCACATGCTTATAGGGCTCCCTCAGGTCCTCGAGTGCTACCTCATTGACATGATCATCTGGATTGGCACAGCAGTCACAGATGTGCAACAAGGGCACAAACAACTCACAAGCACATGTAATTGCTGCTGCATGTCAACTTGTCTTCAGTGGTCCATGCCTGATCACACTCCATACTGTTCAAGTTATGTACTCATTCTTACTTGGATACACAACACACACGTGCACTGCAGGGTAGGTACTATTTTCTGTCCCCCATGGATGTCGTAAGTATATGTCTTGTACATTTCTCGCCCCAGCAACATATATTGCAATCCTCTTCCTGCAGGGCAGAGTCGACTTGCCTGCATGCAAACCAGTGTTCTGTAATGTCTCCAAAGACTTCATAAGCTTTAAGGATGTACCCACTGGCAGGGAGGAGACATTTGGGGTGCAAATGGATGACTGCACATCCATCGTATTTACTACATGACTGTATTGCAGTGTTCAATTCATCCCAGACATCCTGATAGCCCCATGTGTGTTTGGTACTGGCACAGACCTGGATCTGCTCGTACCTGAGCTCTGGTTTGAACATGATCAGTAGGTAGCCCAGATAATAGTGTTTGTAGAGGTTATCATCTATTGGCTGGAACTTCACACAATCACGTTTGTTGAATCACATGGTGGTGGTCGTCTCACCTGAAAGCTGCGCAGCCAACAACTGCAGGTCAAAACTCATGTCTCTCTTGGGAGATCCACTGATACTGACTGCATGTCTGATGTAGTGCACATGGCCTTTTATATGTACTTCGCTGCAAGAAACACCTTGCAGGTGAGTGGCATACATCGCAGCTTTCCAAGTCACTGTGCCACACTTTATGATTTCTGTATGCTGTTCCCAGTACAAGGTTTGACCCAGCATGTAAGTCCGATCGGCTGGTAAAGCTCATATGCAATTGTCTGCTGTAACCATATCTGGCATACATCACCTTAGATTACACATTCCATCAGGGCTGCTGTGATACACAGTAGTTCGGAGTGCAGTTGTAGTTAGTAGACTGAACAGATGACAATACTGCAGGGTGTTGTATAGAGAATTAGATAGTCTATATCACTGTGACTTACCCAATGTTCGATCCTGGTGCAACATTCCAGGTGCTCTGGCCATCCTGGTGGTTTGAAGTACATGCGGCGGTAGCTGACCGTGATTCTATCATACTTGGCCATGCCAAGCGGGCTAAAGGCAGTATACATACATGTGTGGAGTCTTATCTTTCCTACAGTCGAGGGAAGAGAGCCGGTTAGGTCGCATTTATGATTACCTGTATAATGTGCATTGTCTTGCCATTGCCTATGGGCTTGATTCCGCTGTGCATTATGAACACATTACGGTTTTTTATCACTGCATGTCACTGGTGTTGATGAGTTGCACGTACCGCTCGATAGTCGTACTCGGACCATGCCTTGCAATTGGCATGTGATGCACAAGCCATATGCTGTTTCGGCCTGCCGGAAGTCCTCTGCCACATACCGTTTGCCCGATATGAGTTCAGCTAATGCCATGAACTGGCTATTGCCGCTAAGTATCGCAAACAGAGCCTCCATCTTTCCACAAGTGTGCACAATAGATTGGTCTATCCTATCCACCAGGCTAGGTTTTTAAACAAGTCTTACAGTGTCACCCCCACCCATTTTACATAGTGGTGTAAATGACCTCTTTCGGCCAACATGGTTTACTGAGCTTACTAACCTATATGTACACATACTCCATCTGACAGTCTTTGCATTGCCCCCTCCAGTGCCCACGGACCACGTATGCAGTAGTAGTACGTTTATGTCCTGACATCCCCACCCCTGCTCACACTCGATGCATGAGTGGTGTGATGTGTACCCAGATCTCAGTACCCACAATAAGGGGCAGTTTTACTCCACCTGTACAGCGCACACCATTGTGCCGTCACTACAATGGATACATAGCCACCACTTCTGTTTTCAACCGGCGATGTAGACAGTTCCCTCTGGCAACATACAGGTGAGTACCTCTCATATGTTACCATAGGCTACATTACCGTCATGTATGCTGTAGTGATGTTTCTCCAGCCATGTATTTGTTATATTACTCTTCTCATCGAGAGCATTCCATGGGAAGGGTGGTAGGAAGGCAAATTATGCCAAACCACCATCCTTGTAAGCTATGCAGATACATTTAACTATGAAGCCCCTCTGCAAGATGCAGTCCTGGATGTTCGGAAACATTGGGTTGGATGGGAGGTTGTGAGTAGTCTATAAGTATACTTTACATCAAAACCTGAATTGTGTGGTCTCACATATTGTATATTTCGAGCTGGTTGTGAATTATGAGGGTGTAGACCTGGGTTTTGGCCAGGAAATTAGCAGTGGAAGTCATTTCGATTCTACAGTCCACAACACTGCTCTGTATTCTGTCATCATGCTTACTGGCGTCTAACACGAGTAGAGGGGCCATGTTCGCGAATTCGGTGGGCACTTGCAATGGGGACTGTGCATGGCCGTAGTAGGCCCACTGAAAGGTGGCATACATCTTGTGTGGTGCCATGTTCATTCCATTTGCAAAATCGATATTTAGTTCACTCTAGGGGTAGCAATCCGAGTTAAGATATATTTTCACTTTTTTGATTCTTGCATGTTCAAATGTCGACCAGTCCATGCCGATAGCATTCTGCTTTCCCTCCTGAAATGCAATGATTATGTAGTGTGGCTTTTTGCTTGGGAAACTGGTTTATACATACCAGTTGATGCTCGTAGCCATGTTAATGTTCCTACCCTTATTGGCATACTTTAACAGCTTCACTTGTTCCGGCATTTTCACCTGCATGTGTGGGAGAAGCCATTATATTGACCATGTAGCCAGTATTGTGACTTTGGGCATGGCCACAGTATCCAGCAAGGCATCAAATGCATATTTGATATGGTAATAACTAGTTCCTGCTTCGCATTGATAATCACATGTTTATAGTCCTCGGCAAAGCCCAATAGCATGGCCAGTGAAATGCACACTTCCAAATTCCCCTGTGGATACCAGGGCCATGTAGTCTTTCCCGATACCCCAGATGGCCATTTTTTTGTTTCAGTAAGCTGGTTTTGTGTCAGCAAGAGGTAATTCTTGATGGTGGCTGTGATTCGTACATCTCGTGTCCCGTCTACTTTGCTCCCATTGAGTTTGTACAGAATGTGGCTTATCACGTGCAGAATCACTTTCGTATCGATTTTTGTCTTCTCTGGTACCATGTTTCTGGTCTTCAGTATCGTCCCCCGAAAACGAAAATAGAAATTACAGGATATGGTGTAGACATCTTGGTTTTGGAACAGTATCCACGCCTTGGACAAGGGGGCATACAGACATGACAGATAAGGTATGTACACATGCAGTTCGGCATACGTGATCGAGTCTTAGAACCTTGGTGGATCTGTCATGTTTAGAATCTCTCAATTTATACTTCTTAACAGATATTCCCAAAGTGCGCAGAAAACTCATGTTTGCTGATGTTAGAATGCTTAATTCACACCTGTACTGACATCCGATGTTGTGCAGTAAAATGCTTTTATTACATTCCCGTGCTTAAAGTCCATCTCCATCTTTGGATAGATGTAGTCGGATCATTATTTCTTCACCTTGGAAGGTGAATTGGCGGCTGTCCTGGTCAACGATAGACACAAGCACTTCCTGTACAATCTCTGTGATGACTGAGGCATAAATGTGCATCTATAGAATGTCCACGACTTTAAACCCCGGTGGCATTGTCGCCATGAACACATGCAGTGTTTAGCTGGGCATACCATTAAGGTATAAGGTGGCCACTAAATTGCAGATTATTCATAATGCATTGGCAGAAAATATGTTTACAGGTAGTGTCGATTTATGCAGGTTATTGGGTTCTGACATCGCATTCTCGAAACCCAACTTTTTGTGTAAAGTCTATGTGGGTGGTGCTTGACATTTTGCTTTGTAGCATTTTGGCGATGCCGTATAGCTTCATCGCAATGTTCTGTCCCAGTATGTACAATCTGATGGGTATGTGCACCATTCCTCTTGTCATGTCATCCTTGATGTATCGAAACATGCAATTGCGTTCGTCGATGTTTGGTACGGAGATGTGTGTTTGAAAGTTTTATTTGTGCAATTTCCCACGCTCTCTTTAGTCCCACATGACGGTGCCTCTGAAGTTGGGTATTCGCAGTTTCTGATCACAATTGTGTATATCAATGTTCGTGAGTGGTGTGTTTGGGCAGGTCTCTTAGGATCACATTCTCCATCATCATCCTGCCACCGTGCTTTGCGTCCTTCCACTGCCCCGCTGCTTGTACGGGCAGAGGTACAAGCCTTCACAGTTTTTTGCTCCCTGGACGAGAGCTTCCATCTTCCTATTATGCCGGATCGCTTCTGAGAGTTGTTGGTTTTCTCCATTAGCACTCTTCATCACTCTTCCTATCCCACTGGCCTCTCCGATTAGATTACTGAGTAGTCCGATGGCCGGTAGGAAGAACAGCAAAATCCCACCATGCTTAACTCGGCGGTGCAGTTTCCTACACGTAGTTGTCTCCTTCTTCTTCCTCCCAAACATCAGGCCCATTCCATACTTTACCATTGCTCGCATGATCTTGGCCATTCCCCAGGCCACTAGCTATTCACAGAGCTTATATGCATGCTTTGTCTGCGAGGATCCTGTCCATTGTGTGTCTATCATCCAACTTGCTACTTTTCACATATGCAATGTCGTGTTCCTGGCACGCCTCATCGAGCGGGGTGATTGGATCGTCCCGTCACTTCAATATCCTTGCTAGACGTGTACTAGGCCCACAGAATTTGTAGCTGAGAATATGCACTTTAAACAGAATGATGTTGATCAGCAAATTCACCAGTCTGCATCCCCTCTTGACCTTGCTCGCATGACACATTACTGTATAGTAATGCTATATGGTCCGCATGTGCATCATTTATACATTTCGCACAAACATATGTATGGGTATTTAGTGGACCTATCTCAGTACGATGGAGATTGTGCCCCAGACTAGCACACTATCTGTTAGCATCACCGCTGAAGAAGAATCTATACCTCAGGAATCGAGCAATGGGAAACTTCTACCGAACACTGTTTGTGGTATTATCGCTGGTCTGAGCAACTGTGGGAAGACGTGTGTGCTCTTTAGCCTTTTGGAGAATCCAAAGTATCTCTGCTTCGAGAAGTCTCTCCAACAACCAAATATCTTCGCCTGGCACATGGCACAAGTTCTACAGGCCGTGGATGGACTTCAGTATTTCCTGTTTAGCAACAATGCTGATGTCGTACTGCCGAGCGATGCTAGACCTAACTCTGTGTCCGTAATCGACGATGTCGCATATGAGAAGCAGAAAAGTTGCAACAGTACTTCAGCATGGTTCGCCACATCGATGTTGATGTGATTTAACTCTGTCCGACATATTTCCATATGCCGAAGCATTTTCTATGTTACAATGCCAATTTCCTCGCTCTGTTTCTTATGGATTACCTGAATCTCTGTCATGTGTACTCTGATCATGCGAATGCCGATATGACTTTCGATAGTTTTAAATATGTGCTTGTGTTGTTGGCATGACATTCATGGTTTTCTTCTCTTCGCCAAGGAATTTCTACCTCATAAGGGTCGGTTTCGACATGGTTTCGGTCAATCCATTATCGTGCACTGGTGAACTACATGTAATGCCATGTCCAAGTTTGGCCATAGTGGCTTGAAGCATGCACGGGATATTTGTATTATGTCTACTAATGATGGGAACTGTACATTTGGTGGAAAGTGGGCCAAGCATCTCAGGGAGCTAAGAACGATGGTGATGCGACGAACATGTACTTTGTCCACAGCGTTACTTCCACGGCTATGGAACCTCCAGAGACCACATGTACCGCCACCGAGTCTCATTTTCGCTCACTCAAGTCCGATGTGTTTCAGCATGTTGCCTTGGAGCCAAAACTTAGCTGTGTGAGCGAGAAACTGGCAAACATGTTGACCACTGACTTACAGGCATTGATCAACGATGTGCGCAAACTGCCCAGCTTGGGTGCGAAGATGACCACTCTGGAGGACCTCATTAATGCTACCAATGTATTGGTTACAGGTATAGATATTAACCTTGCTGGGCTGGTCAAGTCTGCATCCAGTCTCGCCGATTTAATATCTGGCGATGCGCTATGGTTTGTAGAAGGCCGAAAATTGACCAACACAGATGCCCTGTCTGCCAAGATGGAGGCCCAGATTCACACATTGATTTCTACCAATGTGGAAATGCTTACTATCCTCGGCCAACAACTTGAAGCTTTGGAAAATAAACTCGATGTTGTGGGCACCCAAGTTACTCCCAGCGGCCTTACCGACCTGACTATGAAAATCGACAGGGCCTTTAATGATAGTACTACAGGTGTGGGTATGCTAACTGCTTTGACTATATAGCTAAACTGTCAGGAATCGAACTTTACAATTATGAAGAAGCAACTCGATTATGTGGGTGTGCAGGTCGGTGGCACACCATCCCGGACTGAGGGTGTGCTTTGACCATTCACGAAGAAACTGGTCGACCTGGAATCGAACGTCGATGCTGTCGGTATGTCATCCGGTCAACCAGAAAGTCAAATATCGACCCTAATGGCCGCTGTGCAGACCGTAGGCTGTTTGGGCCGTGAAATTGCCAGTAATGCGATTACGGTAGATAACCTGGGATCTCATGTTGACACCAGGGGCGGCAAGACCTCGGTGCGAATCTGAAGGATCATTTACTCATGACAAAGGCCAATTAGAGCAAACTGACTGCTCTGAGTACTCAGATAGAGCCTGTCTCCAACATGGTCACTAACCCTGGCCCCAACCTCATAGCCACAATCTCCACTGTCGAGGCGCGACTCGGCCCTCTCTCTGCATCACTGGCCAGTCACCGTACCGCTGGGGGTACGCAGTTGACAGCTGTGGCCAGCCTGGATGCGCGAATCGGCAATGTCATGTCAGGGGTGAGTACCTAAATTACTGGCGATGTTGCCACCAAGCTCACATCCGGCATCAAAACTTTGGGTGTACAACTTGTGGCATTGAAAGATGTCGTATGTCACACGATCTCAAACTATTTATCAGACAAATATGTTGGTGAGGACTTGTGGGCTCATTGTAACATTGTACACGATGCTGTCATACGACGCATTGGCAAAGCGGAAGAGAGCCTTACCAAGTTCATTGAGTGTCGCCACTAGTTATTTATACATTGTACATTTGACAGTGCATATCAGTGCTATGGCCACACCCGCCGAGGATCTGAGTCTTTTCGCTGCGAGCATTCGAAAAAAGTATCTGCTTGCCAAGATGATACACATGGAACACGACGGGATATTGTCGGAGGTCTTCTAGCCAATAACGTTGCGACTAGACACATTTCATTCACCACCACTACCCTTACCCCCTACTCTGAAGGCTGAACCGCTCTTTGCACAGACACTCAAAACTGCAGTGGAGGAGAAAGAGGTGATCACTCATGAAGATGATGAGCCCCTGGCATCTTTGAAATACAAGAAGGTGCGATCCAATGCACGCTCTATGGTTGTTTATCATTATATCGCTTCGTACACACCTCGTCTGAACGATTCTACTATGGTGTGTACAGGCATGGGAAGAAGTGGTTTCTCGGTGACAAACAAGTTTTCTTTCTGCCCAACGATGTTATCCAGGTAAGGGATATCATCATACAATCCTCGCCCGGCCTTTACGAGCTACTGTTTAAACCTGTGCCCAGGGATTATTCACGTGCTGCTCTTCGCCAGTACCGACAATGATGCAAGCAATCATGCAAATAAGGACGAGACCCACCATTAATTCAATATTATCGAAGAGGTGTTTCCGAACATCGGTGTGAGCGGATCCGGTCTGAAGCTTGATGGTGGTATCTGATTGGGATACGTGTATTGGGACAATGTTAACGAACTTGTGGACCACCTATGTCTCCTTGTTTCATCCCACCAAGCCGGAAATACAACTCACACAAACAAAAGAGTGAATATCTTGGAATACTTTCGCGAAGCCGGCCATAAACTATGAGGGGTGGGCCTGGCCCACAGCTATGCCGAAAGCACAAATATCCGCCGAGTTGCCTCACCCGGAATTTCCCCAGGCGTAAGGTGCTTCTCTTTGGACTTCAAGACCTGTTCCAGGGCGACTTAGAGGAAATGATTCCTTATGCACATGTCAATAAGGACTTTCGCTTCACCTGACAGGTATCAACTGTTTCTCTAAGTATGCTTGGGCTGTCCCTGTGCGTCGGAAGCGCAGTGCCGACATTGTGGCTGCAATGAAATTGGTTTTGGACAAGAAAGTCGCCCCGAAGAACATCCAGACGGACAATGAGAGGGAGTTCTACTACCCTGCATTCCGTGTACTTATGGTAGTGAAGAAGATTCATAACTACTCTACTTTCAGCGACCTCAAGGCTTCGATCGTCCAATGTTTCAACCGGACACTAAGGGTCTGATGTGGAAGTCGTTCTCGGCACAGGGTAGCTACCGATGGATGGATCTGCTTCCTCGACTGCTTACTCAGTACAATGCACATTAGCATAGAACGACTGTTCTTCGTCCGTCTGAGATTACCGTTGCGAATACTGCTTTTCTACTGCGGACTGTATGCCGGCACACCAAGATGGTGGACCTGCGCCGACCACGGGCCAACGTGGGCGACTATGTTCGTATCTCCAGGAGCAGAGGTGTCTTTGATATGTCATACTATCCCAACTGGAGTGTCGAGGTGTTCCACGTCGCCAAGGTGGGAGACATTGTACCACGCACATATACGCTGATCGATATGACCGTCCAAGAGATCAGCGGTTATTTCTACAACTACGAAATATATGTCACGAAGTATACTCATGACTATTTAGTGGAGCGAGTGATCCGTAGACGTGGCGACCAGGTTCTGGTGAAGTGGTTGGGCTTCGATTCCCACTTCAACCAATTGGTGCCCAAATCATTGCTTACGACTGTGTAATGTATGTACTGCTTCTTGTCACTTTACTGTTTTTTTTTGTGAGTAAATATCATTGCTCTTAATGGCATATGTGTCTCCTTTGTAACCTCTGCGTGTACTCCTACCGTGCGAGAGGCAGGTGGTCTGGTGTGTGTGTGAAACCTCGGTTATTTGTGGCTCCCCTGCCAGCCTCCCCTTATTGTTAATGATATTGGAGACAGGGCTATATATCTCATATCTGAGACAGGGTGGCAGGGTGGTTTATTAGTATTCAATTCCCACAGGGTTACATATCATGTTCACATCCTCCTGGTTGGGTGGGTCATTATTCCTCTTGTTGTGTTTAATTGTGTGTTGGAATTTATCTATCACTCCTTATTAACATATTCCAATTAGGGATAGCTACGTATCACGTTCTCATCCATCTGACTTGGCTGGGTGGCTCATTATTATTCTGGTCGTGTTTTATCCTGCATTGCCAAGATGGCCACTGCGGCCATCTTGGCGGCCGAGGACACCTCGGGGCGAAGGGCAGTCCTGGCTGAGGCATCGTCGCGGCCGGATGTAGGTGTGTGTGAGGGCACCATTTTGGCAGTGGATCACATGATCGCATATGCGAACTTCCGTCCATGCTGGCTTGCAATATGACCGCCAGTACTGCCGCAATCGTTCCAACTGGCTACCAAAATGGCCGCCGTCGATGTATGAGCTCATTCGGGTAACAGGAAATTGGTCTTGATGAACGATGTGAAAAATTTCCTGGCTAACAAAATGGCCACCGGCGGTTTCGGGCGACTTTTCCTGGCTACCAAAATGGTCGCCGTCGATGTATGTGCTCATTCGGGTAATATGAAATCAATTTCGGACAAACGCTGGGAAAAATGTCCCATTGGCTGCCAAAATGGCCGCCATCAGTTTTGGGCTTATTTATACCTGCTGATAAAATGGCAGCCGTCGGTATAGGATGGAACGTTTTAGAGTGTTCCACGGGAAGAGAGAAAATCTTAGAAATGTTTTATGGGCAAGGACCTCGATATACTAATTGGGTCCGCTTGTCCGTCGCCTGACGCCTTGTGGCCTGGCACATACGTTTAATATATATATACATATATATTATTTATATATATGTATTCAATTTACAATATTTTCAATGCCGGAAAAATACTACTGCTACTTTCTGACGTTCTTAATTTATATACTTACACAATTCACTGTCAACTTACCAAATTTGGTAGAAATCGGGTTGTTCCAGAGACATAGCGTTATGCTCCACATTTAATCAATGCCGACTTTTCGAATATAAGTACCGGCCTGACCTAAATCTGTTTAGGTCTGATATGGTTACTAAATACTATATGTGAACGCAGGTTGTTGCAATTCTATTGTCTCTTTTAAATGTTGATAGGAGGTATCACATTCCAGAAAGATATACAGGTGAGTGCATAAGGCTATACATCCTTCGGAAGTAGGTTAAAATGTGCATATAAGCTAATTTTATGTACTTTTAAAGTAAGGCTGTGTATTGAACACGTAAATATTTTCCGTGATATTGTGCTATTTATTTCCTAGTATTAGTTTTTATTTTAAACCATGTTGTAAATTGTGCGAAGATATTTTTTATAGGTAAATTTTGATCCTTGGCCCTAATGACAAACACTTTCCGCCACCCCTGGCGTTGCAGCGACTCCCTCAGGACTCTTTTAATTATAGATACAGCTAGATTTAGTGACTAACGCTTATATGCGCTATGCAGACTCCCGGCTTACCGGCACGCTCTACACCTCGCCAGTTGAAGAGTTTTACCGGGTCGTGGTGCAGATGGATGAGTTATCGGAGAGGGAGCCTCGCAGGCGTAGAGATATAACCGGAACGAAAGTGCGACAGTAGAGTGGAACAGGAGGAGAGTAAGGGGCCCGAAGATAAACGATATAAAATGCTTGGTGACATACGTAACGGCGGTTTGTAAAGTGTTCCTTTCCACCCGCTGACTCTCCTTCCCAAGATCCTGGCAGAGAGGAAGACATCTTCGACCCACGAGAGTAACGAATTGTTTAGATTCCGGCAGCTCCCGTGCAGCCTTTCCCCGCCCTCGCCGAGAAGAACGTCTCTCTCACGTCGTGATTTATATAGGCTGCGGCTACCACAGACACAACTCATTACTGTTGCGCCTAAACAGATTACAAAAAAGAATTCTCGTCTCAGCGCTCCCTCTGCGGGGGAACCGGCACGCCAAATCCGATTATTCAACCGTCCATTATACCAGACTCAATAGACGGTGATGTTAGCGGCAGTGGGCGGCAAAGAAAAGCGGTTTTCATTCACTGACTTTGTGAACGATGCCATACCACCTCGGCTATCAGCTCCTGTGCACGCCGCCATATTTCATCTGTTTTCTCTCTGACTCTCGGAAACATAACGAGAAGCAGATGAATGAAGAAGTTGTGGTAGGAATTCAATATTTCCCCGCTAGAAAGAGTTTTATTTATTTCTTTTCATAATGGGAGAAACTTCATAACTGGTCTGACCTGTTGACATAAATTGAAAGTATCTTCGCAATATAAGTGGTAACTAAATCATTTATTGAAGCATATAATTTCTTGTCCAGATCTTTTAAGATCTGGTATTTTGTACATAATATACATCCACAAAATCTATTACAATCTGGCACAATCAAAAATATTTCTATAATATATAAAATAAAAAATTACACCAAAAATAAACTTACAGTATTTTCCAAAATATTTTCTAATCAAAGAAACATTTTATAAGTCTTTAATAATAAAAATGTTAATTTATTAAAAACTATACAGAATAATTTATGTTACATAATTATGCATCTTAAAAGCTGCAATGTAAATAATGCAAAAAATATTTTACATACTTGTATATTTTTAATGTATCTATAAAACTTTATATTAATATCTCGCTTTGCAAACATACAACTGAATGACCTAATTAAAAATAAATGTAAGTTTTTAAGGTTTGGTACACAACGCCCTGAAGGAAGCAGACACTGTGTTCCATAAGGCGATGAAACCATGGTGAACGAGAAATAAAAACAGGGATTGTATAAATACCACATGAGATCTATGTCGCCAAAACGACATACATATAAATATAAAATAATTTATTCCCTTAGATACATAACTTTGCCATCTGGGGTACTTTCTACGTATTATGACGTATAGTGGCTGCTACTTTAACACGTAATTTATGAAAACCCCTCAGAATTGATATAACGGGTTTATTATACCAATTTATCTTGTTACAATATATTTTTCTTAATATGAGAACAGTAATCGATAAAACAATAAAATACCCTATCGTTAAAACATAAATAGTTAAAGCAGAATAATAGTATATATTCAATGAAATAATATAAAATTATCTTTATAAAACGATTTAGGTTGAGGAGAAAGTACAGTACAATATAAATTAATCAAAGTATTGTTTATATATTGTGCTTGATTTAGGTGTGAAATTCCCAAAAAGTGAGTGGTGAAATTATTTTTGTGGTGGTCACCAATAAGATAGTTTATTACGAAATGTTAAAAAGGAAAGGCAATTATAAAGACACACACAAATTTAATTTTTGGTTGAAAATCTTACATATATTATATATGTTGTTTATTAATTTAAGGTCTAAAATATGAGTGGAGTGTGTAGTAGTTGTGGAGGAAGCGACGAACAGAGACCCACGCATATAAAAAAATGTAAATTGAGGGTAGTTTTTATGCACAGGATAGTAAGATATATACTTTCAATATTTGTGGCTAACCGGACAGAACACAAGAAATAAATCAGCAAATAAATTTAAAAAAAATAAAAATGTGTAGTGCAGTGATTGCCGTTAGGTAATTACAGAAATTCAAAATGAGTGCTTGTTATAGCAATATAAATGGCAAATAATTAACGCACAGTTCGTGAACAACCGTATATCTGCTGTTAGATGAAACCGCCTTTAATCTGATATGGTACACTGGTAATTATTTGTGTAGACGTTTATATGAGACGGGCAGTATTTTGCCTTACAGCGCAGTACTCACGTGGCATATAGCAATGTAGGGCTACACATTTGTGTTTAGTGTACCGTGCAAGCACCGAGAACTTTTAACAGTAAAGTTTGTAACCCAGTGGGTAGGCTGCTACCATGACATGAACGCCACACTGGCATTCTGCTGTAATGACTGCTGCTGGTGCCGCGGACGGATGTTCGACCGACAATAACTTGCATGCTGGCATGTTCTAGTCGGGCCGTGTCTCAATTTAACGAATATTCTCTCTCTCACTCTCTCTAGAGAGAGAGAGAGAGAGCACTCTTTCGCACAACCGGGCTGGAGCACTGTTTCGTGCTCTCTCGTGCTCTCACTCTGGGAACTGAGACAACCAATCTCTCGTTTTCTCTTCGGGACGTCAGGCGAACAGCTGATGCCAAAAGTCGGGAAATAATGTTAAGCTAAAACCGCGGTAATAGCTATTGTAAGTAGTTAATGTGTGTTCTTTATAACTCACAAATAATTATAGCACTTCTACAACAATCACTAGCGCACAGAATATATTTTTTCTTTCATATGTTACCGTCGTGTTATAGCAAAGTGACGATATAAAACGAGACTTAGTCAGAAATCCATATTAATATTTTTATAAATAAATATATGTATGTTATTTCGCTGTTTCAAACAATTTTAAATTATTCACTTACAGTTAAAATACAACGTGGTTTAGGCCCAGAAAGCTACAATAACCTTATTGAAACACTGAAATAATGTAAATTAATATGGCGCCTGCGAGAGAAAGCCAGCGAGTATACAACTCCGACGAATTGAGACGACCATAGAGCGTTCTCTCTGACGTCATAATGACGTCGCGAGAGCGCTCTCTGGACCAATTCAGACACGGCCTTAGTCCGGAGATCTAGGCTCGAAGCCCCTCCACTAGGAGATCATCATGGTGGCGACCTCAACAAATCTGGTGGTGCTACAATACCGGTGAGTTGTAACGTATTGCAGCCACCATACGCACCTCCGGAAATGGTCCAGCACGATAAAACAGACATAGAAGAGATAGTAACGAAATTTTCTTTTCCTTGCCCGTCCACGATAACACCATAAGCAAACGAAGAATGGGAGCAATATTAAGCAAAAGCAAGATTAACGAACTGTGTATTTAATATTTGGCAGAGTAATAGACCAAATAGCTGTTTTAGGGTCGACGTTATAAATGTTCTTGATCTGCTCTCGTTTTGAACATAAGTTGCAAACTTTTCTGGCCAACATAACTAACAGAACTCTAAACAGAAACGACTAGTGGCGCCCTGGTAGTGCCTCATGTGAACATCTTTGTTAACAACAATGTACATGCTCGTGGCTGCACCACACATGTGTCCTGTGGGATCCCGCCTTTGCCGCCATCACATCGCGGCCAGAGCATACACTTGTGTTTCGTGAGAAAGACTATATCTGAACCTATGAGCTGACGTGTGGGTGACACCCTGTTTACCTCGTGTTAATGTAGCCTAACGACAGCAAATCGTGTACCGCCTGGCTATTTGGAGGCGCTCGTTGGAGTGGGAACACTTAAACCCTTGGTTAGGTACCATACATGGGGGCAGTCTCAATCAAAACATTATTTTAGACATATTACATAACTTTGTTTATCATGGAAAACCAGAATAATGCGTGGATAAAATAACTCAACCTCTTTGAAGTATCAATATAATTATTTTTCATCATTGTTCGTCATTTCCGATTTTTGCATTTTCTTGTTGTTTTTTTTAATAGGAAATCTATAAGTTCGTTTTTCATAATATCTACTGACGAGAGCCCAGACGGCTTCTATTCTGCGCATCGGCGTGGTTTTCTCTGCGTATTTTCTGGTTTTCTACAAGATCCATTGCAATTGAGAATGTAATTTTTTTTTCATTTTATGAAATAGAGTTACAAAAATTCTTCATATAATATAACAATTCGATATGCATCTCTTTATTGAATGTAGAAACGAAAATGTTTCTCTTTCCATAGTAAATTTATTCTATAAGTGCCGCAGTGATGATGTCGTCCAAAAAGGCTTCGCTATAAAATTTCTTGTAAAGAAGAAGCAGAATCGTTAATTTGATAATACAGACAGTCGAAAACTTTTCAAAGAAAATATAGCTTGAGCTATTGTAAAAAGGTACAATTGAAAGTGAAATATCAGAAGTACTGCTCGAAATCCTGTTTTTAGTCATCTCCAAAATCTTCTGTAGTTGTAACTATATCAATCCTTATAAAAAAACAATCACTAAATGTGCAGAAATACAAATACAACAAGAAGTTACTGATTTAGAAATAATAAGCCTACTTCCTTCTGAATATAGGTGAAAAATATTTTTTATCGAAATTCATAAAAACTTAGATAGTAAGTAGGCCTTAACGTCGCATTGACATAAATTACATCAGTGATCCAGCAATAAAAATATGAAACAGTAGTGAGAAAGATATTAATTAGCACATTCCTTATCCGGAATTCGGAACCAGGAAACCTCGTTCCATAAGAAAGTGTGTAACCAAAAGCATTACATACGTATAATTCGAGGCACTAAGCTGGGATAAAATCAGTGTAATATTTTGAAAGATAGAGTTTACTGACCTTGAATGCATAGTAGTATGTGTATCGGGAAACTGTACCACAGGCTTCAGGCAGAGGCGCGAGGCTCGACCATGAATACATAGTAGTATGTGTATCGGGAAACTGTACGACAGGCTTCAGGCAGAGGCGCGAGGCTCGACCTTGAATACATAGTAGTATGTGTATCGGAAACTGTACCACAGGCTTCAGGCAGAGGCGCGAGGCTCGACCTTGAATACATAGTAGTATGTGTATCGGGAAACTGTACCACAGGCTTCAGGCAGAGGCGCGAGGCTCGACCTTGAATACATAGTAGTATGTGTTTCGGGAAACTGTACCACAGGTTTCAGGCAGAGGCGCGAGGCTCGACCTTGAATACATAGTAGTATGTGTATCGGGAAACTGTACCACAGGCTTCAGGCAGAGGCGCGAGGCTCGACCTTGAATACATTGTAGTATGTGTATCGGGAAACTGTACCACAGGCTTCAGGCAGAGGCGCGAGGCTCGACCTTGAATACATAGTAGTATGTGTATCGGGAAACGGTACCACAGGCTTCAGGCAGAGGCGTGAGGCTCAACCTTGAATACATAGTAGTATGTGTATCGGGAAACTGTACCACAGGCTTCAGGCGGAGGCGCGAGGCTCGACCTTGAATACATAGTAGTATGTGTATCGGGAAACTGTACCACAGGTTTCAGGCAGAGGCGCGAGGCTCGACCTTGAATACATAGTAGTATGTGTATCGGGAAACTGTACGACAGGCTTCAGGCAGAGGCGCGAGGCTCGACCTTGAATACATAGTAGTATGTGTATCGGGAAACTGTACGACAGGCTTGAGGCAGAGGCGCGAGGCTCGACCTTGAAATGACCTCGATTAAAAATTCTTCCCATTTCTCTATAAAAATCGCTTGTTTTTCTTTCAGAATCATATGTTTGAACCCAAAAAAAAAAACCTTAAAATTGGCCTTTCTTCCATAAAAATTTCCAGTTTTTCCCTAAACATTTCTCATTTTCCTCTCAGAAAACCATGCCCTAAAATACGTAGTAGCAAGCCGCAGAAATGCAAAAACGAGCCAATTTTTTATTTTATTTTGGCTAGTTTCCTATTCCTTTCAGACCTAAACAATGTGGCATCTGTTGAGCCAAAAAATAAAATGAATTGATTAAATATTCTATAAAATTAAATATATTTTCATTATGAAAATATTTAAACGCATAAGTATTAAGTGTTATATACAACCGGACTCGAACTGAAAAAAATATTTTGTTGGTATTCACACTGTCAAATATGTGGTGTACACAATATATTTTTTAGCTGCCACAAAATAAGTTTTTAGTTGCCAAAAAAAGTTTAGTAGCCACTAAAACCTCGTGATTGAGAACACCCTGAGATAACCCATAGTCGGGTTTTCTTAGAGTGCTCCCAATCCTGAAGATTTTATGATTTTATGTAAAATTACAATTTCGCAAAAAATTATTATTCATTATGTTTTACACAGTAGATTTTGAGCAAGATCTTAAGAGCCTATGACATTAACCAAGGAACTGGTTAACACTTTTCACTATAGTAAAATATTTTCTGCAATGTTGGTTATGTTGAGCTGTTTAAGGTGTTAACTTAAAGCTTTGTTCCCTGTATGAGAGCGTAGGTTCAAATTGCACACCTGATAAATAATTTTTAAATACATATATTAACATAGTGGAGATGTTGATTCTTTCTGTAACTGAGTTTGAGTGATATGTAAATCACTTGTTTGGCAATGAAAATAATATATAATCGTGTGTTATGTGTGAATGTTTTCACATCTTCGAAGGTTGTGATGGAAGTCAGATCGTCACGGGTGTAATCATATAGTGATAGTGTACACTTTTGTAATATGAAGATGATAACAAAGGTTGAAGACGTACCATCTGTAACACCTTCAGCAATGGTTTCTGATGAGTCTCTAGAAGCAATACAGAAACAATATTGTTATTGTGGAAAATACTTTTACTATAAGTTGACATGAATGTAGTCATTATTTGTTCATTTCAGCCTACCAGTCGTGCCACTGTGATAAGTGTAATACTGTGTATACTTGTAAGGATATCCCATATAGACATAATAAGTGTAAAGGTATTGTTTGTCGAACATCGGGAAGCGACTACAAGTATTGCAGCAAGACTTTTGCGATTATGTTTAGCATTAGACAACATGTATATAGTAACTGTCCATCTGCCATTAGTTATAAAATGTTTACGTGTATTAACTGTTATGTTGTATATGCGAGTAGGGGAATCTTGAGTGTACACTGCAGAAAATTTTGTAATAATTTTGAGTAAAGCATAATACTATTTTTAAATGAGAATATTATTGAGTGCATGTATATAACACTACACATTTTTTGACAATTGTGTGAAATAAAGATAAAGTTTATGAAAGATTATTGGTTTTTTTTTTTTCATTTTATCCCTTCCAACTTTTAAGTGTTGCTATGAGCAACGCTTATAAATCTTAAGAGAATGATAATAAATACTTCATTATATAATGTATTGATAGTTAAATGCCCACACAAACATTCATTCTACTGATTTGTATAAATGTTTGGAGACATTAGGTGAAATGTTTCTCTTTTATGTATGATATATTGAGCCTACAAACCTTGGATGGGTAAATATTTCTAACAATTGATTCTAAGTTTGGTAATGATTGGAAAGTATTTGTGGAAATATTTGTAAAGATTGATGTAAAGATTTTTAAAGAAAGATAAGGATTGATGGAATGATTGGTAGAATGATTGGTAAAGATCGTTAAAGATTGGTAATAACTGATGGGAAACATTGGTAAAGATTGGTAAAAATTGTTAAATATTGTCGTAAATATTGTGAAAGTAAGGAATGGTAAATATTGGTAAACATTGATGAAAATATTGGTAAAGTTTGATGGAAATATTAGTAAATATTTTTAAAGATTGGGAAGAGTTGATGTAATAATTGGTAAATGTTGGTAAGGATAGTTAAATATTGATGTAATGATTGTTAATGAAAAGTAAGGATTGATGGAAAAATTGGTAAGGATTGGTAAGGATTGATGGAAAGATTAGTAAAGATTAATGGAAATATAGGTAAAGATTGGTAGGGATTGTTGGAAAGATTGGTAAGAATTGCTGGAAATATTGCTGAAGATTGGTAAACATTGGTAAGGATTCGTAGGGATTGATGAAAAGATTGATAAAGATTGGTAACAATTGATGGAAAGTTAGGTAAATATTGACGTGTGTGTGTGTGTTGATTGGTGACATGGCGAGCTCTCTGTTTTCGTAAATGAGCCTTTCAGAAATGGGACATGTAAAATTAAATGAATTTTTATAAATATAGGTCTGAAAAATAAATGAGTGCATCAAACAATTACAATGTAATGTGAATTTTAAAGTTAAAGTAATACGTGCATATTGTGTATTAAATGAGATCAGTGTAAAATAAGTATTTATTATGGAAAATGATCTCTACTAAATGGAATACCATGTGTGTGTGTGTTTGTATGTGTGTTTTGGCGTAGATTTTTGTCATTTTGGGTCAATATTTGGTTGATTTGGATTATTTTGGATCATTCTGGGTTAATTTGAGCTAATTTTGTTCATTATGAGTACGTCTTGGATGGAGAGGATTTGCCAATTGGAATATTTTTTGTAGGAGTTTATGTTATTCTGTGTGTGTGTACTGGAAAAGATCTATCTATATTTTATTGCATTGTGATAGTTTGTTAGATTTGTTTTTTGAAGAATATGGAAAGATTTTTGAGGAATATGGAATGATATTTTAGTAATAAGGAACAGTATTTGAGGAATAATGAATTATTTTTTGGTAATAAAGAATAATTTTGAGTAATTAGGAAAGAATTTTGAGGAACAACGAATGATTTATAAGAATAAGGAACGATATTTGAGAACTAATAAATGATACTTGAGGAATAAGGAACGACTTTGAGGAATAATGTATGGTTTTTGATGATTGTGTATTAAAGATTGAGGATTTATATATAGAGTAGTAGTAATTTAAAACAAGTTTGTGTTGAATGTATCATTAAAAAAGTGTATGACTTTTTGAAAAAAAGATTCTTTTAACAGTATGTTTTAATTACATATATATATTAGGCAGTTTGTGATTGTGTTACCTTCCCAGATAAAGCACTAGCCTGTATTTTTTTCCCGTGAGATCAGTCTTCCAGAGGTGATGTTGGACTGATGTAGTATTTGGTAAGTAGTTCTTTGTTCTTGATGAGCTGTGAGAGATTGGTGTAAACAAACGACGAATGCTGTGTAGGTTGAATATAGAGTAAGATAGTTAATGGAAATGCATATTGTTTATGTGTTTGTTGTGTAGTTTGTTGTAAGATATCCTGTATATAAGTTATGCATAATATCAAACATAGGTTAAACAGAAGTTAGCGTTGATTAAGGTACTTAGAAGGAAATTAGTCCTTTTAGATAATCAATACATAAATACTACTTAAGTGTTCTTGTCTGGATATGAAGTAAGGAGTGCATTCTCGGACTCCGCTCTTTGTGATTTATTGGTTGATGGGTATTTGGTTTTATTTAAATATGTTCATAGTATTTGCATCTGGATATTCATTACGGCAAGATTCTGATTTATTTAATCAATACATAATTAAAAGAAATATCTACTTATCCTGCATGGTTCTTGAATTGCTATGTATATACTACTTATACCTAAATATTCTCAAAAAAAATTTACTTTTGTTATAAGATTATACATATTTTACTCTTGATGATTGATAACGTGTGTGCTCAACTCTCCCAACGTAAATATAACCTATCATGATCGATACAATTTCTAAAATTTCTCAAAATATTAATTTCTATTTATAACAATTAACCATGGTGTTCTTCGAAAATTTGCGAGAATTTGTCAGCGCTACAGAAAGTCTTCCTGCAATAATTAAAAATATTAAAATGTTTTTGTTTATAACTGGGTTTGATAGGTAATGCATCGACTTGTATTATGTAAAGTTTATGTTTGTTGTGTAATGAGTATTTAGCGAATATTTTATTCCAATATATTAGATTATTATGTCTTGAACTTAAAGATAGTTAAAAAGAATGTTTATTTAAAAAGGATTATTTAGTATTTCATGTTTAAGATGGGATGGTTTTAACAAATATCGCACAAAGTTATTCATATACATGTATTTACCTCTTTGGGAATTGAAACAATAAATATGTTAGTATAACTGTACATTATTGCATTTACATTGAAGTTTTGACTAAATCAGTGTGCATGCTTGAATTTTGACACTTTTCGAAGTAGATAAATATAGTGACATTTAAATTACACTTAAGCATCTTTTTCGATAAAAAATGTTGTATTTCTGAAAACACTTGTTATGCAGATAAGATCTAAGTGTCCTATAATGATCGAGTCAACTGTTAAAAAGAGCAGCTCTTAAGAATCATTCTTTGACTATGGAGTTTTAATGTAATAAACATCTGTTGAGATATATATAGTAAGGGATAGCATGATTCGAGTATGATGAGTTTTTTATTTGGATATAAATTTGGTTTTAAATGATGTTGTATAGCAAATTAGAAGAACGGAATCTTGGTAAGTGGTTTTTTTTTTCGTAAATCATTATACTTCAAATTATATATATATATATATATATATATATATATATATATATATATATATATATATATATATATATATATATATATATATATATATATATATATATATATATATATATATATATATATATATATATATATATATATATATATTTGTGTGTGTATGTGTTTGTGTTAATGTGTACTCGAAGACAGATTATGGAGATTTGTTTATTTTCTGTATGATAGTTTTTTATTTACTTTTCAATATTTAGTTTTGTTTGTAAAGTTTGGTGGTATGGGGTTTTGCAATAGGGTGTTATGTTGTTAGCATTGTAGTGTAAAGTGGTTTCAAAATATGATAGTGTCTGTTTTCTTATGATTTGTTCATTCCAGTTGTATATGTTGATATATTTGTCACGTATTTAGTTTTGCTTGTATGGTTTGGTTTTATGGTGTTTTGCAGTTGCCTGGTATGGTATGTGCAAATAAGTTGTGAGTGTGTGTGTGTTTTGGAAAATGTTTTGGTCGTTTTGGTCCACCTATAATAATAATACGTAACAATAATACCAATAAAAATTCTGAAATAAATTAAAAGGTATGACAGTTGACTTTTGACTGTTTTACTGAGATGATATATTACTTTGGTGAATGTTTAGCTGTTAATTATTAATGGGTAGATGTGCGTACCTCGTAAATATTCACTGCATGTTCTTCAACAGTTGGAATCACACATATAACACATTAGTTGAACAGTAGACACAGAACACATTAGTTGAACAGTAGACACAGAACAGTAGACACAGAACACGTAATATTATAGTTATTCGAGTGTAACTAAATTCTTAAGATTGCCTATCACAGAATTTTTATAAATATTAAGTGAGTCGCCTGGGAATGGTAGTCGGTAATCCAAAATAACGTAATATTAATTACTGTTAGCAGGAATACAAAGCAACACTTAACTTTTGTTAAATTCGGATATTAAATAATATTAGATGTTCTGACCGAGACTCGAACTTGATAATACATAACTAGTATAACATTAATTGCTCTAAGCGGGTATCCACCTCAAAAATAAAATCTGCTTAAAATCAAAAGTAAAATAAATATTACTTTGGAAATATGTCCTTGATGTGTGCACTTAATAAGTTTATTCTTAACTATGCTTACAAAAGGTTGTAAGTTGTGTTTGGCCTTGCAGCCTTGTTCGTTGTTGGGGTTGCTGTGTGTGTGTTATAAATTTGATGATTGTAACATCAAATGTTCGGAAATAACGAGTAACTAAGGTTATACATGTTTTAGGTGTGTTTGACTTTGTCAGAGAGGGTTAAGGGCTTAAAGGAGCTTACCATTACTGTGTATGTCCGGTATGATGCCAATGTTATGAATTTGATGGCAATATCATTAATGATTCGGAAATCATGCCTATATTTACAAAAGGGGCTTAACTCAAAATTGATATTGTTAGAAAGGGTTTAGGACTTAAATGACCTGTTGAAAGGTAAACGATGTGTAGTGTTTGTTGTTTGGAGTGGTACCATAAATAATTCAAAAATAAAAAAATGATGATTGCTTCTATGCTAAGTAAAATCCAAGATGGCGAGAGTTACAGTTAGAAAATAATTTTTTCCCAAGAACGTGTTCTTAAGGTTTTAATAAATACGAACCTTTTTATACATAACTCGCTTATATTTTTTTTTGTAAAAACTTAATATATTTTTAATTTAAAGAATCAACATTTTTTTAAATAAAAAATTACGTTTTGAATATTTGGTTATTGTGTCCCCATAAACTAAATCTCCTTTAAATACGAGTGCATAAAATGTCGCTTCATACATGCGTATTTGACAATTTTTAAAGTTCTATATTCTTTAATAATACTTAAATTCTTAACTTTTCAATATAATAACACTTTAACTAAGTGATTGTTCAATCGTGATATATACTACATAATTGTTTTGAATGTGCTAGTACGTGTGTGTTTTACTATTAGTATATTAAACGTTTGAAATTCCATTGTGGATTAAGTTCTTGTGGTCATGTGGGTAAAGGCATCGAACACTGAAGCAAGGGTTCTTTTCCAAAACCCTCCAAAAGCAAAGTTTTTTTTATAATGTATTGACACATTACACATATGATTGAGTGAATTCTCTTAAAGTTCCAGCCGATCTCCCAGTTCGTAGTAACATTTAATAGCATTAAACCAGATTTGACCTTAGAAGGCGAGCGACTCGCATGCTCTCTGGCAGATAGTGCGAGAACTTGAGCACTATCAAACGGGTGATAATGGCATCAAGAGACACCAGCGCTCCTGGTTGTCAACTCTACAAATATGCTGACGGCTTATGATGACGACCGCAGTGCTGTCTAGCAGTCAAGTCTGGAACTGAACACGGTATATATTTCGTCGGAAAATGAATGGATGAAGGATGTTGAAAAAGGGGGGGGGGAGTGTGTGTAATCACAGCACAGCAGACGGGTGGTGATGAGAGTGCAATTCAGAATAAATAGTACAGCAAGTGAGAGGTTTGAAGAAGAGGGTGTCAACCATATCTGAGGAGAGCTTACAGAATTGGAGCAGGAATACGATCTTACCCAAACTAATCACAACTAAGTCCATTGCGAAGGGGAAAGGAGTGGGGGTGTTTGTGTGTGAAGGGGTGGTGATGTGTATTAGTGTATTAGGCAAAATGTGTAGATATCCCCAGTATATCTCATTGTGAAGAAGGATTTTTTGATGGTTGGGGTGGGGATGTATGTAGGTGAAGGGGCTGGAGCATGCAGAGCCGAGTGTGGTGCTAATTGTGGATGAGGATGAGAATGAAATTGAGGATGAGGATGAGGGTGTGGATGGGTGTGTGGCTGCTTACTTGCAGTGTAGGTTAATCTTATGTGATTACGTCTGACATTGCCCCGCTTCTTAATCTGAAACCATCCAGTTCCCATACTGATGACTTACCATCTGTAACACCGAATATATCGACGTCAGCAAGGGTTTCTGAATATTCGCAAAACGAATTACGGTATCAATGTTGTTATGGTGGAAACACTTTTAGCCAAAGTTGTAATGCATGCCGACTTGTAAGTAGTCATTGCTTGTTCAGTCCACATGCAAGTCGTTCCACTGTGTTAAGTGCTGTAGTGCCCCGATGGTTACGAGCTTTCCCAAACAGAGAGAGAACATTTTCATGAAATATTTTTTTCGCAACTTATCAAGCTTTGCGGTTCATGCAGCAGGAAGCTATATTCGCTCTGTTACTGCCCGCGATGATTTCAGTACCGCATGATTGCGATTTAAGCCACTTTTTGATGTGATGTATGTCCGGTTTTTCGCGATATTTCAGTCCCATGACTCTTGTATCACGTGATGTATCACACGCCTATTTTTCCATCACATGAATTCACTATCATACTTTGGGGCCGTGTGCAAAGTTTCATTTCATTGCCTGATGCCCTGATCTCGCTCTCTTATTGGTTGGCGACTTTCCTTGCCCTGACTTCTCATTGGTGGGAGACTGCCCAGATGCTGACTTCTTTTTGTTGGAGGGAGTTTTCTCCCCACTATATTCATGTTGCTTTATTATGCCATGCACGGCTTGAGGACGCCGGACTTCAGAGACTGCACATCACTGCCTGGGACGACTCGCCTGAGCTGCGCCGAGACTCCACCACCTTCATCACCGTGGCTCCAATATGATATTGCTTAAAGTTAAGATTTCCTTTTACTCTATAATATTATGTACCACGTCAACTTACTTGTCATCGCCAAGTAAATATTCGCAGAACTGCAAGTGTATGAGATTCAGTAATTTGTTTTATAAAATGTCTTAAATTGAATTTGCTTATTTATTATTGAGTGTTTGTGCTCAGCTCTGGACCGCTCGGGCTTCACAAACTGGTGGCAGCGTTTTGGATAGTTACTCCAGATGGCTATAACTGAACCCACTCTGAAAGGTTATAGTTTACAGGTGACAGGAGTTAAGTGTTAGGTTGTTGAAAACAGTGTTAGGTTTTCCTCCGACGAAACACTATTCAGTTGTTTCATCTTTATTCGCACGTTGTGTTATGGATGCGAATCGTGAAATTGTTATTGAGTTGAGCAGTGCCGCTGAGTGGGTTTTTTTTTTAACGTGTCCTGAAGCATTTAGAATCGTGTGCATTTCAGCTGACGAATCTTATGCGATAGTTCGTGAAAGATAATATTTGCAGGACTATTACAAACACGTTTTCTGTAGGAAATCATATCGTTTTGATGTTGAGTATGTTCATGGACCTATGAGTAGTCGAACAACTGTTAGCATCGATTGTCACGTAGATTTAGGATATATAACACCACACACCTGGGTTAGAGTTAAGTATTGCATAAATTATCTAGTTTCAGACCCGCTTCTTTGCTGTATTTTGCAAAAGCATTCAAGCATTATGCTAAGATGCTTGTTATTTCTGAGGCAAGAAAGGAAGGTAGTTGATTTTACAGTTCTGACAATCTACGTAGTTTTAACTAGTATTACT
This sequence comes from Dryococelus australis, assembly GCA_029891345.1. Lineage (NCBI taxonomy): Eukaryota > Metazoa > Arthropoda > Insecta > Phasmatodea > Phasmatidae > Dryococelus > Dryococelus australis. Next base: position 119,692,336 of record CM057003.1, on the reverse strand, counting down.
GAGGCATTGAAGGGTTAAAAAGAGTGCTCATATAAATTAGTATATCCATTTTTTTTAAAAGCACACATCTATTGACCTCTCTCAAGTAGAGCCCATTTCGTACTAAGTGGAATGTACTAACTAGAGGTTCAGGACTGGAAATAGCTTTCAAGGGAAAACCAAAGCGATCTTTCCCGTCTTCCGCGTATAAAGTATACGAGTACGAAAATTCTTCGAGGTGAGTAGTGCTTGGAAATGGAAATTCTCATAGTAAAGTGCTTGATACCTTGAGACCGTGCTTATATAGAAGTCAAAATAGAAATGCTTGACTTGATAGTGAACACAGATCCTTCGACTTTGTAAGACACAAACGTAAAACACAAGCAATCAACTACTAGTTTTTCATGTTCGGAACTCGTTACCATTCCTAAGAGAAAAAAATATAATACGATCTATGAAACTAAACCTGAAGTGGTATTACGCATTACGATACTCCGAAGAAACGGACTCATTATTGTAAGACTCGGATTCCTATTTCGAAATTGAATAAATAAATTTTAGTAAATTGTATTAGCACTTTTCTGGTTAACATGGAGGACGAAAGATGTCGTTAACAAGCTCCCGCGATACCTGCACAAGCTCAAGTTAAAGATTTGCTAGTTATTTCGTTAGTCGAGAAATGGACAGGCGAAAAAAGGCTCACTGCAGGTTCACGACTTTCTAGAAAACATGGAAAGCCCAGCAAGACTAGGAAGTCTTTCAGATAACGACAAAGTAAAATTAGCGAAAAGGGTATTGAAAGGTTTTGCATCACGTTTTGTTGCGATATTTCCAATATTAAGAGGGAACATAACATTTGAAAAGATAAAAGATGAGTTGAACGACAGATTCAAGGAAAATCAGTCATTCCAATTTAAATATTACATGCTGCACAATGTTAGGCAGAAATATAATGTGGAAGTGCAGACATCTGCAGGAATATGTCGTTAATTAAGTGAGAAAATAATTCAGAATTTGAAGATCCAGAGAAACAGGAAAATTTGAATCAGGAAGCTGAAAAGGGCTTATTAACAGCTTTTACTGACGGGTTACATGGTAATTTAGGTCAGCAATTAAGGTATAAAATACCACTAACCATGGACGAAGATGAGTGCATGGCTATAGCATTAGAGGTTACAAAGGTGCATGAAGAACACAAAAAAAAATTTGATCATCCTCAGAAGAGGAGAAAGGTTTTTAATATAGTCTCCCAGCAAACAAGTGTGGCATGGGGTAACGTGAAAAGTGGCGAAAATACTTCCTTTAACATAGATTTTGGTTGAGGTTTTAGCTCATCGTACCGAGGTTCGAACGATAGCGATAACTGTAGAAAGAGCAGGTGTTTCTCCCAAGAAGTTGAGTTTTAGACAAGAACAAAACAATTACTGTTATATTAAATGTTATTCAATGCTATACTTAAATCTACTATTTCAGTAAAGTACTCATCAATGTAAAAAATTCCCAAAATTTGTGTAAGTTAATTTTACATCATTTCGTAAGATAGCACTTCAAAATATAGTTAAATGAAGAGTGTTAGACATGCATTCTTGTTACTAATCAATGTGCCCGCCGACTATTCACTCACTGTTTATCACATTTTACATCTCATTTGAAGTTAGCGTATTAGAATATATTTTATTAACTAAAAATGTCCCGATCTACATTTCCAATTGACACAGCACAAGCCAGCCTATGTAGCCCGGCAATATGGTCGCTGGACTGTGAAGCGCGCACAGATTTCATAACTCTGCTGGCTACCACGTCGCGCTCAACACTCGTTCGCCGGGTCAGATCTAGCTCCCTCAAGCCTTCTTAACATCATGATCTACCACCATGCACATAACTAGATAATTATTTAATGACATGTACACTTGTGAGCTGTAAATTATTTTCATTTATTATAATATTAATATTCTTTAATGTCACAACTGTTTTGCAAGCTGTGTCTCCCGTTTTTCCTATATATTATTAACTTCAAATTGATAAAAAAAGTTTTTTTTTTAAGAATATTACAATTATTATTAAATTGCATTTCAAATTTTCTCAGTCCTCTGCTGAGCTTAGTCGTGTAAGACTCTGATAATAATTTCAATTCTTATTATCATTTTAGTTGTTACCCTTGTTAAATATTGTGTTCCTCATTTCGTTTTCATCAATGTTGACTTTCCATTAATTTGTTATATTACTTGACACTTTATAAATTAGTAAAAAAAATTATTTTGGTAATAACACATTTGTTTTATTCCAAAGACTCGTATTGCCTGCAAGCACAACATGGGGGTTATATAAATATGCCTTTGTTGCCCTATCGTCTCGCCCGACGTCCATACAGAGAGGGCGCGCGACAAACCAACCGACGAAGTTAGATGCGGAAAGGAAGTGTGTGATTCGAGAACTGTAGCCAGTGGCACTAGCAGACTGTCATCTCTCTTTCTCTCTCACACTCGCTGTCTCTCTCTTTCTCTCTTTCCACTGCCCTCTCGGTTTCTCTGGGCTGAAAGGAAGTGTGTGATTCGAGAACTGTAGCCAGTGGCACTAGCAGACTGTCATCTCTCTTTCTCTCTCACACTCGCTGTCTCTCTCTTTCTCTCTTTCCACTGCCCTCTCGGTTTCTCTGGGCTGAAAGGAAGTGTGTGATTCGAGAACTGTAGTCAGTGGCACTAGCAGACTGTCATCTCTCTTTCTCTCTCACACTCGCTGTCTCTCTCTTTCTCTCTTTCCACTGCCCTCTCGGTTTCTCTGGGCTGAAAGGAAGTGTGTGATTCGAGAACTGTAGCCAGTGGCACTAGCAGACAGTCATCTCTCTTTCTATCTCACACTCGCTATCTCTCTCTTTCTCTCTTTCCACTGCCCTCTCGGTTTCTCTGGGCTGAAAGGAAGTGTGTGATTCGAGAACTGTAGCCAGTGGCACTAGCAGACAGTCATCTCTCTTTCTATCTCACACTCGCTATCTCTCTCTTTCTCTCTTTCCACTGCCCTCTCGGTTTCTCTGGGCTGAAAGGAAGTGTGTGATTCGAGAACTGTAGCCAGTGGCACTAGCAGACAGTCATCTCTCTTTCTATCTCACACTCGCTATCTCTCTCTTTCTCTCTTTCCACTGCCCTCTCGGTTTCTCTGGGCTGAAAGGAAGTGTGTGATTCGAGAACTGTAGCCAGTGGCACTAGCAGACAGTCATCTCTCTTTCTATCTCACACTCGCTATCTCTCTCTTTCTCTCTTTCCACTGCCCTCTCGGTTTCTCTGGGCTGAAAGGAAGTGTGTGATTCGAGAACTGTAGCCAGTGGCACTAGCAGACTGTCATCTCTCTTTCTATCTCACACTCGCTATCTCTCTCTTTCTCTCTTTCCACTGCCCTCTCGGTTTCTCTGGGCTGAAAGGAAGTGTGTGATTCGAGAACTGTAGCCAGTGGCACTAGCAGACTGTCATCTCTCTTTCTCTCTCACACTCGCTGTCTCTCTCTTTCCACTGCCCTCTCGGTTTCTCTGGGCTGAAAGGAAGTGTGTGATTCGAGAACTGTTGCCAGCGGCACCAGCAGACTGTCATCTCTTTCTCTCTTTCCACTGCGCTCTCGGTTTCTCTGGGCCTAAGGAATGCAAGTAATGCCAACCGCCAAGTTGAACGCTAACTACGAAGTTCATTACAAAAATCTCGATTTGTTAGCTAACATAATTCCTTCATATATATATATCTATATATATATATATATATATATATATAGTTGTTTAAGCATACATGTACTTAGATATCTCTTACAAATTACGAATCGTGATGTTAAAACTTTTCTACTATATTTTCAAACATAATATGTAAATGATAGCCAAATATATTAACAATAGGCGCGAGACAGAATACTGCATGCATATCCTGAAGAACGAGTGTTAATATATACAGCAAAAAATTATTTTAAAATGTCGTACAATAAGTTTGAAAACAGTCAACTTTGTTCAGTGTATCAGAACTTCCGTTATATAACTCTTATTATTTTGAATGTCGAACACAGAGTAAACAAGCCTGTGCGATTCAGGTCAAGGAAAGAAAATTCCAGGGAGTTGGTGTTGTGAATGTAATAAAAGACAATTAAATTTGTGTAAAAAGCATTTAATAAATTACGATGTAGTATGTACATATTGGTTCGAGATAATTTTTATTCTGATACAAACTTTTTTTCATTCCGATACAAACATTTTCATCTCGATGTAAACTTTTTCATTCCAGTGGAAAAATTTTTCAATGCGATATGAAATTTTGTCTTCATTCGGATGCAAACTTCTGTTTTCATTGCGATCAAACTTTTTTCATTCCTATACATCTTTTGTCATACCGATAAACACTTTTTTTTTCATTCCAATACAAAGTTTTTCTCATTCTGATACAAACTGCATAACATATAATCCTATGCTGCGAACATCACTCTAGGGGACAGCTTTGCTTGTGAGAAGAGTTCACACTTCCACAAAGGTTACTTACAAACACACACACCTAAACACCCAAAACACCAACCTAGTATAACACACACACACAATATAACACACATACACAATAACACACAGTATTAAAAAAAAAGAAACACACAATCACAAAATCACACAACTCATTTGCACATACCTTGCCAGCAATGTGCAAAAAACATAGTTTCTAACTTTACAAGCAAAACTAAATACTTAACAACTATATCAACGTATCATAGAACTCATGTGAACAAATCATACAAAAACCGACACAATCGTATTATGAGACCATTTCAACCTATAATACTAAAAACATACAACCCAAATTACTTTCCAAACCACTTCAACCAATCAATACAGGCAAAATGAAAATACTTTTAAATATGTTTTAATGCATATATCCAAATGATTGCTTCTAGTAAATCGCATGCCATCTCCATCAGATCGTGAAGATCAGAAGACAGTACTACTAATTACAAACATTCGCTATTTGCTCACCATCAGAAATTAATAAAAGATTTATAATACAAACAACAGTAATTTTCCATCTTATATTAGGATAATCGCATAAGCTCAGTACTCGATTTCACATGAACAGAGAGTTATACTTATTTTTAAAACAGATACGATCTCGTAAACCCTAACAACTGCCAAAAGGATTACTGCTGGAGGTTAACATTTGATATTTTACTGAAGTTAAGTAATGACATCTATATACATATTTGAAACAAACATAAATGAGTATGAGAATATAAAATATTTTAATTTTTTACTTGTTTTCCAAAAAGCTTAAATTAATTAATTAACATGTATTTTACTTTCTTTACTACGATATTACTCCTTACTGGAAAAATAATTTCCTCACAAAGACTAATATTCATTTTCAAAATCCAATTTACATTTCCAGAAAAGCCCAAGCTTATAGCTATACCAATCATACATAAACGTATATTTTATATTCTTATATCCTCATAGCTTACATATATGTTGTTTATATCAAAACATTGCATAAGAACATTAGATATAAATTGTATTTTTGATGATAAAATGAATAAAATATTCAATACACCTTTAACACAGATTAGATTTATACATTTCTCCTGAGTAGTTAACAATAGTGAGGAAACGAATAAAAACATAAGTTTTCCATACACTTTAACTTTATTTCACACACTTGTAAAAATTATATATTATTACTAACATACATTGAAACATATTCGCCACTCCACAAAACTTTGTGCAAACAACTCAAACATATTCATTACATCCTAAAACCAATATACATAAGTTTTGGAAAAAGAAACACATCTGCATTATGTTGTGTTAACATTTTACAATATGTTTAAATAATATAGACTCCCTTGTAAATATTTATCCACACGACACACATTGGTATACACCACAATCAGAAATCTGTAATCAATTGCTCCTCACATGATGGTACATATTTCTATGTAAAGTGAATAACTTCCGAAAAAATTTTAATTGATATTCTGAAATTGAAGTGTTATCCACCCCAACACCTTCACATTTCAACAAATTTTTTTTCTAATTGTATGTGATCACTAAACACTGACTGGCATTTTTGGCAAGATTATTTATTCCTAACAATGTTTCCTAATCATTTAGTTTCAAGATGGCTTCTCATTGGCGAAGTGAAGTAAATTTCTTCTCAAAGGATTTACACTGGTGATGAGGTTGTATACTCTCTTCCAAACTACTTGGTGCTGATGAATTCAAAGCACTAGTTCACGTTAAAGAAAGTTTGCAAATAACCTTACTTTGTCTTAATACATTCTCTTTCTTGAATATACATAAACATATTCTAAATTTGTATAGTTTTAAAGAAGGATTCTTGGAACAAGCTCTCATTTCATGCCGATGAACATAACCTGATGTTGTAAATGTTTCTCCACATAAACAACATAGCGACTTTATTCCTGTTGGGGTATACATAAACCTAATCCGTAATTTCTCGTAAATATACCCCCACCAGTTGAACATCGATAATTATTGCACTCAGCATTACATTCACAACTACTTCTTTCATGCCGCTGCATACTGCGACCATGTTTAAAGTTTTTCTAGCAATGCTGACACTGAAATTCAGGCGATTATGGCGATTGTTCACCCCATTGCAGGTGTACAACCACAGCAGCTCATAATATGCTGGTATAGTTTATCAGTAATATCAAAGTAACATTGATATTTGCAACATCGCTGTAGATGGCGAATAGTTTGCTGCGACATTTACATTCACGATAACATAACGTTCCCTCATCTAAGTACTTCTTTCACAATAAAAACACTTTTGTTTCATATCCAATGTTTACTGTGAATTTTACTCTGAAGAGCACATATCCGACATATTCATCTCCATCATCGTAACAGACTGAACTTACTTCCTAAACACATCTATGTTTTATCAATTTTGAAAGGTAGTAATATACAAAGACAAAATGACATATATAAATATTCGTCTGCTGTATAATTACTCTATTTTATGATGGAATTTGAAGAAATTATATATATATATATATATGCAAACATTTTTTTAAGTGACGGAATACTGAAGGTCCGATTTGGCAGTGGTTCATTGAATTAAATGCCGACAAACCCGGTTAGTCGACCCAAATGGTAACAGTGATTGGAGCTCAGTTGGGCTTCAACCACCAAGGCATAAAAATCTCTTGGCGATCCCAACCTGCGCCACTGATATAAACAAAATGTCCTTTTATTATTTTCGTGAAGTAGATATTATACAGAAAGCAAGAATAACATATATGAATATCATTTCTTGGATTTCATTTTTAAACATATTAAACTGTTTGTTTTAAACAATTGTATTTTGGGTGAGATTTGGTAGAGTAATCTGTTTAAGCATCCTTGGTAGGGGAAAAAATGTTTAGATACAGGTTTACATAGTTTAATTATTGTTACAGGTTTATTAATTACATGTTGTAAGGAAGACATAATTTTTTCTTCAGATTTCATATAAATGCCCAAACAAACAAATTGGATTAACTTGCTAAACTTCTATACAATTTGTAAACTTACTAGTATACTATGAGAAATTGAACTAATCTTTGCAAATAACATGTAAGCTTAAAAAATTATATGTCTGTATATCTCTTTTAAAAAAGTATTCCATAAAGTATTTATTTTTCCCCATTTCTTACCCGAAATGACACAAATGGTATGTCGGAATGATTACTTCCAAAGCTTCCTTAGCAATGCAAGTATAGTTATCCATTTCCAATCTCGCAAAGGGTTAGGATAAAATGTTCCCCTACAACATGTTCACCCTAGCTTAAAAAAATTGTTATAGAAACACAAACATGATATGTTTACCATCCTCGCAAACATCTTGTCTTTCTAACATACAGTGCAACCACTCCTACCAAACTATTTCACCACTCATTGAAATATTTTATTATAATTACAAGCAAATACTGTTAAGTGTATGTGAAATAGATTTACAACAGACAAAATACACACATATATACATAAATACACATATTGCAAATAAAATACTTAAACATATGCTGAAAATTACCAAACATTTATCCTATAAGCAAACCAAAAAAGCAGATGTTCTCATAAATCCATTTCGAAATACATTACTGAGAATTATTAGTAATCTACTAATTTGTTTTTTTTTCACGATATGTCAATTGTTCATTGATAGAAACCGAGATCTCACCCCTATCATCATAATAATAATTTAATACGTCCATCGAACAATATACACAAGTATCAAATCATAATCAATGACATTTCAACCAAATTATAACCCAAATATCCAACTACCTATTGAAAAATTTGGAATTAACATATAGTATTCACATGCCATATGATACTCTCTGCTAAAAATCTGACCGAACAGCTATTTATACATACTGTCCCACAAAAATATTCTATCGTATGTTACACCATGTATACAAACAATCAATAATATCAAGCATTACTTACAAAATATTAAAAAAAATAAAGACTTCTCTTTATACCTTCCAAGAAAACAAAACAAGCACTTAAGCATTACAGCAAATTACTCTTATCAACCACTTCATCATGTATTAAAAAAACAGACATTCAACCGCATACCACCAACCTACAGTCTGCCATAGTCAACATTGAAACATTAACGAAACCTCAATTAAATATACCATAGCACCAAATCATCAATTCGAATGTTCCAGTAGAAAAAATCTTAACCATAAATTATTGCAATCCATATAACAACTCACAACTCATTTGTACAATCCATACTATCCATTCGCAAATGCCTTACCATTAAACATAATCTAACATACCATACACACAATATATATTTAACATTGAACCATTCATTACGACAAGCATAACAAACACACATTATGCTCAGATAACTCAATCTGATGCTATCTAATGCTCTTACTATCAGAACATTCCTATCAAACACTCATGTGAGAAATATTATATTTAAATCACTGATAACTGTATCACCAATTCATACAAGACTCTTGCTTCTAGAAATTTGCTTACATCTCCATCACATCGTAGAAGTTCAAAATCAATACTATTTTTAAACAATCTCTCTTTAATAACAAACAGTTATTACATAAGAATTTTAATAAAAACACCAATTTTTTCTATTTAATTTTAGGAAATTCAAATAAGTTGTGCATATAGAAATATACTCTGTTGTCGACTTCACAACATCAAAGAGTCATATTTCAATTTCAAACAGATACATTCTCATATGTCCTATCTAGCATCAAAGCAATTGCTACTGCAGGGTGTATAACATTTGAGAATTTACTGAAGTCATATAATTATCTCTATATTCAAAACCTTCACATGTATGTAGGAGAAACAATTATTATTATTTTACTTACATTCCAAACATCTCATATTATTTCATAGAAGTTTTCCTTCCTTTATAGAGATATTACTTTGTAAACACTTTCTATGAATATCATGTAGAGTGTTTTTATATAGTTAGAAGTGTCTTATAAATCAGACACTCAGGAAATTCTAGTAGTTATATAAGTTGGGAAATGTTCTTTTATTGATATTATAAGATGTGACGTAAAATATAAACTAAATAATGGTTTACTTTAATGTTGGGAAACATGAAGGAAGAATTCAAACACACTTGACTCAATAAAATATTATTTGAAACAGTTGTTTCCAGCAGGTGATAGAGAACAGGATAACACTGGTCAGTATGGAAATTTGCTTGGCGGTTGACACGCATGGGATAGCTAAGAGGTGCGCCGGTGGGGTGTAGCAGAGTGCATGGCCGGCGGGCTAGCTGGTCGGGGTTTATAATTAATGACAAATAAAATCTAAGTTAAATCGGTAGACTGGAGTGATGACAAAAGGACATGCAGTTAGGGTCTTGGTAGTTCTGCAATTGGTAATTGTAGTATGTACTTACTGTGTTAGTATTAGTACTTGTTAAATAACTCCCAGTACACATACATAGTGTTTAATTACTCTAGTTATACATAGTTAATTTGTAATCTTAATTACTTACATGAGTACTTAGGCAAATAAAATCTTATTATCTCCTATGGGTATGGTACCCATTACCGAAACCTCATTCCTACGTTACTCCTTACCCTCGCCCTCACCTACACCTTATTCGCCCATTCTACCTTTTCATCACTCATCAGACACAGAATAAATAACACCTATGCTGCTCTGACACCCTCCGCGTTTTAAGCTCTCAACATTCCATCTTCAGAGCTCTCAGTCACTCTCCAGACACCAAAGAGGAAATATCTATTCTCCCCAAATGTCCTTGGTGCCGATTTTGCTCCAACAACCAACTGACCAATCACACAACATCTCAGAGGGAAACGAGGTTAATCCATCTACAGAAAGGTGTAGCCCCAACACCAACCAACAGCCAATCACATTACACATCGTAGAGGAAGTAGGGTGAAAGCTACAAGGGGAGGGAAGAGGGAAGGGTTTGGCCAATCACATCAGAGTAGTGGGATGGATAAGGAATGAGGCAGAAGGCGGGGGGGTACCTGAACTAACCTTGGAGATGATAGCACCACTTTGTGTTGTCACACCGAACCCCTCCCTAGGTTAATCTTATGGGCTGTTGGGCCATTCTTGCACCTTTAATCTCAAAACCCTACGGTCACAACTACTGTGGTAACTCTACATCTCAATGCCCCGATGTCTCGCATAATTTGTTCACAAACATGGCGGCTCGATATAATACGGTGTTAAATATGTGTAGCGCAATTTGCAACTACTGTTACATGCAGCCACAGAACCAGCCACACAAGCCTTGTTGAATTGGGTGGAGGATGGAGGGGTGGCTCGCATTGACCCAGGCGCCACTACATCGCCGGGTGGGCAGAAAATGATTGACAGCTGACATGACCGGTTTCACCTTACTCCACACACCCTTCTGGTGAAGTCAGTGACCGCGTAGGATGGGGTGGGGTGGGGTGGCTATTTAATGTACTTTCTAGCTATTGCCCCTCCCTCAGCGCAACCGAGCAAGCCTGCCATTATAACACCGTTACAGATGAATAGTCGGCAGTTTTGTGATAGCCAACTGGCAAAGTTCGGCAAGTGGTTACCTAAGGGTGGTTCACGAAGCATGAGGACCAACGACTGACAAGGACGTGAGAGATTGCGGCAGACGAGTCTGTGTGTGACGATGAACGAGAGGGTGAGAGGTTTACAGAGGGTGATTTACCCGGCGAGTAGAGTTACGGCTGTGTACGGACGCCTTCGCGACGCTTCAGAACATTCTGCACAGTAAAGTCTACTGATATCCAAAATGGGAATTACGTGACGACTGATACAGAATTGATTGTAAATACTAGAGGTTTAAACTTTTACTTTGATAATTGAAATAGTAATTCCACAGACTTTAGAATACTGTTTTAAATAAATGGTTTTTACTGATTGATTGTGCAAATTTCTGTGAGGTAGCAAAAGATTATTATTTATAATTAGTTGTAAATAGCAAGCTAAAGCATTTATTTCCAGAATATATATTATAGAGTATTTTGTTTGGATTGGTTGTAAATAAATGAGGACATAAATAATATATTAAGTATGACCTCCATCCCTTAAAGTATCTGGCTAAGGCCATGAACTTTGAAAACTAATCACAATTCTTTCAATATAATCGGCACGCCGTGTTGCAGGCTGTCATCAGTTTGGGCGAGTCGGACACCGAACTTATTAATACTGCTCGTTCCAGTTACAGTTGCTAATCAATTTTTGTTTCAATCCGGCACTTCCCTGCAGGTGAAAATATATTTTCTCTTGATAATGAATGTACAAATAGTAATATAGTGACGTAAAATAGAAACTGAGTGACGCGAAGGTGAGTGTCTGTTTTCAGGGAGTTTTGGTGTGCGAACAAGGAACAGAAGTTGGCAGCGCGAGTTTAGGAGAGGTGGCAGTTATCGAGTTTTTATCAGGAGGTGGGGGAAGGTTGTGGCTGTGACAACGCGAAGGGTAAAGTTGACTGCGCGACCTCTGGTGACATGCCTATTGTGAAGTTGTAGTCCGTCGGGAGGGAAGTGGCTGAGGAGCGACAAGCAATCACAGTCGTGTCACAGCCACGCAGCCAGCACCGCCTCTCTACTTCTTGGCTGAAGACACATGTTGGCAGCGTTACGACGCCTGTCGTGTCCTCCAGCTGCCTGGCCTTCCTGGCCTGCCTGCCTTCCTGGCCTTCCTGGCCTGCCTGCCTGCCTGCCTTCCTGGCCTTCCTGGCCTGCCTGCCTGCCTGCCTGAACTACCTGCCTGCCTTCTTCTGCCCATTTGCGCGTCGAGCAGCCTCACGTTCACCTGCCATTGCCACTTCGCTTCTTCACATCTAGTACCTATTATTTGGCCGTATCTGTATGCAACGTACATTCTAATTTGCTTAACTAATTTATTCAACCGTTAATGAATTGAAAACTGAAATTTATATCTTCCTAAAAGTGTATCTAATATTTCAGTTCATATTCTCATTGTATATAAAGAATTAACATAACTCATTTATTTCCAATGTACCTAAACAACCCTCGGAATACGATAAGTGTTGGAAATACATTACATAATTCTCTACGAAGTTAACGGGGGGCCTGCATGCCAGTGTGTCGGTTACTAGTAAAAAAAATGGAATGTATGTTCGGCATTCGAACCGACGACGTTAACGTTTAAGTGCTACGATAAAGCGGCCATGGCTAAACTGAATGCCATGATTTGTAGTTTTTTTTTTAATATACATGTTTTATACACAACGTGTACATAAGTAAACATTTGTAATTTTTACATATTTGCTTTTTTTTATTCCCATTTAGCTTCGTTCAACTGGCATTGTATGTTATTGTTGAAGATTAATAAATGGAATAAGAAACACTGCAATTATCGCAATTATCAGAAATATTTAACCATAACAATCGAGCGGTAAATTGGAATAAAGGTAATCGCACAAACTGACTACTCTAAAACCAATCAAATAAATACTATTACTGTACAAATTACATTTTGCCACCAAAAAAATCTGTGTTGTAATAGTCACAAGGCTGTCCCGAGTAAATAATTATAGTTATCCACAACCAAAAATACAAATTTTTCTGTAACCATTTACATTTTACAGAAACATACAGGTTAGTTCAACGTACTTGTAAAATGGGCGTGGTTACAAAATAAATGCAGATTGTATTTCAACATCCAAATATGTGCTCGGATAAATAAATTAATGTTTATTTACTTAGGACCTATTGGCTTCATGGGAACGAATGCTGATATTAAGAGCAAAAGCAAATTTGTAGAGAAAACAGGTTATTTATCAATGTAAATAGTAAATATATACATCACAAGTAAATTTGTCTGGTGTCTTTAACAATGTTTTCTTCGCAGTATAAATGACAACAGTGTGATGTTTTCCCATTGAAGTAAGAAAACTGGTTGGTTACGATTGGCACACAACATTAGCCTCGCCACCGAGGCGATGGATTATATGGTCAAAGTAAATTATGGATTATATGGCCAAAGAAAATTATCTCTTGAAACGTGGCGATGTATATTTCCACCCCAAAAATAATTTCATTCATTCCGACTGGTTTCTTATTTAATTTCAGCGTGAATCCTCGTTGAATTGTTCAGCATGTGACTACCGTAATTATATCTTCAAGATAACGTACTGCGTTCACAGCAGAGAATAGCGGGAGCAATAAGGGTCATACTGCCATACACACTAAGAGCGTCATCAATCTTAGTAGTGTGAGAACGTCTCTTGTGTACTGAAAGTGAAAGAGTAACACAAGTGCCATTTCATAAAATGTGTGTACCACCTCCACCTCCTATCACACCTATCTCCCTTTCATGTCCAACCTGTGTGTGTGTAACACCTCCCCCGCACCCCCTTCATCCAACACACCCTGCTGTGCTGTGATTGGTCACCCCTTATCACCCAACTTTTAATAACCTCTCATTTTCCTTATGAGGTGTGCTGTGATTGGATGTTGATTGGTGGTGGGGCTAACCCTTCCTGCCGTTGGGAGAGGGCGTGGTTACCCTTCCATTCTGGAGGGGTGTTTTTGTGATTAGGGGTCGTACGTTGCAGAAAGAGAGGCACAAGTGACGTTTGAGGTGTCTTAGGTGTCTGGCGAGCGACTGAGATCTGACGAGGTTGGTATGGCGTGGCGGGAAGGGGGAGGGTTGGCTGCTGCAGAAGTGTTGTGTCTTCGGAGGTGGACGAGTGGCTGAGGTCTTCACCCTTCGGTGGTCGACAAGGAATGAGGAGGTTGGGAGGGTGGTAATGGTTAAGTAACTAATAATTGCACAACTGAATAAATGAACACTTACAAGAACCAAAACTAATTACAAATTTAGTGTGCACAATAAGTATGGAGAATACTTAGCAATGAGTAATTAGTGAATACTCGTAATGAATAATCACCAATTACACATTGAATAATAGATATGAACAATATGCGTAATTGCAGAGTAACCATTTAAACAATTTCAATAAATAAGCACACACACCGAGTCTAATTACAAATTGCACAAGTGCCGATACTAATTACAATTACCAATTATTTAATTACAAAATCTACTTGCACATTTGCTAGCTACCACTCCCGACTTGAAACTAAACTGTAATAGTATTTGTCATTAATTATAACCTTCGTGCCAGCAGTGAGATAAAGGCGAAAAACCCGAATTGCCCTATTCCCGACCGAGCAACGTCCCAAGCCACCATTGGTCCCCAAACCTGCTCTGCTAACCCGCCTGTATTGTTATGTACACATTATACAATACTATACTTTCTTCTCACTATTTCAGTAAATTATCATGTTAGTCATACAGTTGTGTAAGTTAATTTTAAATCACCTCTTATTATTTTAAAAGAAGAAGGGACATTTTCCATCTAGTGCAAACGCGGAAAATTTCCGAGGGTCTGAATTATAAGCAAAGACACTTCATTTTCATCTCATCATAATTAGAAAAAAAAATTCATTTTCATATGTTCCTCCGTGTATTCCCTGGTACCCACTTGTAAAAAGGATATGATTCTATCTAGGAAGGGGTTTACAAAGTGGCTATTAATATGCAAAACTCTTAGAAAAGTGGTCTATAAACAATTTATATCATTAAATACGAAGGCAAATACTATATTTATTCCTGTATTCGGAAGAACGTAGGTTCCATTTTCAACCAAAACATTCATATTTCTATATTTTATCATTGCTTTTCCGAAATCCCTTCAGGCGAATGCCGAAATATTTCTTAACAATACAAATATAGTTAATTATTTACAATATCACAGTAGGATAGTAATTAATCGCACCTCATATACCTATGTTCTTAATAAAAATCATTATCAAACCCACAAACAGAAAATAAATACCCTCCCCGCAAGCATTTTGCTCTCCTAACATACAATGTAATTCCTCATAGCAATTATTTGGATCCTTCTTACCAGACAATTTGACCACGCCTAGAAAGATTTTATAATATAGAAGCAAATACTCTTAAACATAGGTTAAATGTATTAACAAACAGACAAACACACAGGCAAAATGAAAAATACATACATATAATATACTGCACAAAATATACTTCAGTAGTTGCAGAAATTGACGAAACATCTGTTCTTATATAACCATACAGGCAGTTGTTATCATAAAATTATTTCGAAATACAGCACAGAATTTTTTTAATTAATTATGATTATTTTTTTTATATCCTGTTACGACAAAGTTTCAGTGGCTAGAAATAGAGGTCCCACGACATTATTAATTAAATATGTCCACCACCATTACCTACTACTATGCCACCCACACATAATTAATAGTATATCATCCAATTATATATACGAAATGTCCAGCTACCCATCCAAAAAATGTTTAGACAAACTCGTAACATTTAATGTCATATAATACTCCCTGCTAAAAAAATCATGTCAAACGAATATTTCTACACATTCTTTTAGCAAAAATATTTTAACATTTAATACTACAAAGTACCTGAATACTTCCTACAATCCATTCTACTACATCATATCAGATATATCAAATACTTCCTTCATAACACCCATGACAACAGAGCAACGATATAAGCATTCCTATAAAATGTTCTGGTGACTTACTCTGACAAGACTTTGCTTAATGCATTAGCAAACACACATTCAAGTAATCTCAGCACCTTCACCCATACCCTCGACAGCGATCCAGCCATAACATAATCTCATCTCATGTCAGTAGGTCATATCACCAATATAGCCAATCGAATCAAATTTTCCACCAGTAACCTTTTATCCATAAATACCTACTCCTAAACCATATCGCGACATACATCTCATCTGCACAAACCATACCAACCATTTGCAAAACTCTTGCCATAAAATATTACCAGCAAAACTAAGAATTCATATAAACAAATCATATCTATGACTGTCCAAAAAAATTATTCAAACGTTAATTTCGAACAATAATACTATCATACCATCCTACTTACTATCCAAAACATCTCAACCAAAACCCTCCAGACAAGATATCACTTGCTTTACAATATTTATTTTAAAATGTATTGCTTCTTTTAAATCACATATCAACTCCAGCAGATTGTAGAATTTCGGAAGCCAGTAGTTCTTTTAAACATTTGCTCTATACTGACCATATGTTATTACTAAAATATTTATAATAAAAAAAAAATATTTTCCATCTATACCTAGGATAATCGAATAAGTTGTACATATAGAATTAAGCTGAGTTCTCGAAATCATATCAGAGATACTTGCTTCTTTTTTTTTAAATATACGATTTCATACACCGTAACAACTATCAAAGTGATTGCTACTGGGGTGAATAAAATATCTCATCTCATCTTAATTAATTGAGCTCTAAAAAATTATCTTGTAGGCTAGCCTTCATT
This sequence comes from Dryococelus australis, assembly GCA_029891345.1. Lineage (NCBI taxonomy): Eukaryota > Metazoa > Arthropoda > Insecta > Phasmatodea > Phasmatidae > Dryococelus > Dryococelus australis. The sequence goes on along the minus strand of CM057003.1, from coordinate 119,675,472 downwards.
TATTCGCAGATTGAACTTTACTCGAAAAAATACTTGCAGCAATCTCCTTGTATTCCTTTTCTAAAAAAGCAGTTATAATTTCACAGATATCCAAAGCATTACATACACAAAAAGATATATAAAAAGGTCTTATATCCTCATAGATTGCAGTTATTTTGTATATATCATGACAATGCCTACAATCATTAGAAAAATAATGTATATTTGATGATAATATGATTAACATCTTCAATACTCCTTTAAGTCAGATCAGACATAACATTTCTTCCGATCAGTTTAATATTGGGGAATTAATAAAAATCGTAGTATGCCATACCCATTTAATTTATTTCATACAACTTGTCAAAAATACATAATATTGCTTACATCCCCCAAACATATTCTCCATTCAACAAACATATTTATGATTTAGTCTAGTTTTACAGGCTAAATCCGGTTATGTGCAGTCATGATACCTCTATTCGCATACACCACACTACAATTAACATATGGATACATCTTGTATTAACTGATAAATATACAGTTTCTAGCTTCATGCCATCTAGCATTATATATATTCTTGAAGGTCTTGCCACAAAATTTACAGATCTTCGCGACTTTTGGTATAACTTCGACTCCTAGAGTTCAAGGACTTTCGCAATACCATTGATGTTGTTGGAATGTCCTGAGCAGCTCTTTCCTTGTCCATATTACAAGAGCTTACATTATCACTAGGGGTTGCCACTCATGACAATACCCCTTCCATCACAACCGCCGTAGAAGTGAAAACATTCTTGCAGGATGCATACATATACAGTTTTATCACAAAAGAATAATCGATACACATGTCGATTTTACAGGACGAAAATAATGTAGCCCTCTCTTAAGTCTCTCGAAGTATGTCAGAGAAACACAAATCTTACTGGAACGACATATTTACTCCGAATATATAGCCAAATTTTCCATCCACTTCAAATTCCACACATCTCCCAAAATATACCACACCATCTCCTAAAATGTTTTATGTTTGCAACAGTAAGACTTCCTTGAAAACATTCAATCATTGGGAGATGCGAATACCTACTTAAATGTTACATGCTTATATACAGGTTGGGGCTGAATTCAACTAACATATTTCGTCAGTTATGCAAAATAAAGTGGCAAATTTAAAATGGCAATTTTTACCTAAACTAAACATTAAGGGCGAAATAACGCCCTGTAAATGGTGATTTTGGAATGTATTTTTTTGCGAAATATCTTAAACCAGGTGATATGAAAGTACAATTTACTGAACATTGTTTTATGTTATCAAAATCTTCCACCTAAGAGCAAATTCACAATAATAACACTCCCCGTTACGAAAATAACAGGGGCAGTAACCCTCTTATTGTTGGCAACATTATTACCGCTGGAAATTATAAACATTTGATGCTGGTTTATTGAGCAGTATTACCCACGATACAAAAATGGTCCTCTTATTGCAATAGCCTAGGCCCACCGTTTTCGTTGAAAATACACACACATATTCCGCCAGATTCCGCTGCAGCGATACAGAGCCCAGTATGAAGACAATTTTACCTACATGCATGTATTACCACAGTACAGCCGATGGTGGCGGACAAGGTTAACACCTACTTTAAACAATATGTACCATACATCAATGAGCATACACAACTGTTCGATTGTGTCGACAGTCGGTGCATGATTCCGCAAAAGATGTAAAGATATTGGTATTGACTACGCGCCTGGAACTGTATCTTTGCTGCTGTGTATTGTGCGGGCTCCTGAATTTTCCAAAATTTGGTGCAGCAATGTAGAGCAATGCCACTGAAATGCATGACGTTTAAATAGTATAAGGTAACACATTGCATTTGGCAACAAAAACTGTGGAATTCCATAGGTTTTTTTTATAGAAACATGTATCACAAACACTTTTATAGGAAAGACTCGATTGTATGGCCGTCATGTTAGATTCCACAGTTCACATCGCCGCACCAACAATTGTCAGACATGTTTGAAAACACCCTCATTGTCCCGAATAATCCCTGCAACTACAACGATCCAGGCGATGAGGTCTTCTTCAAAATCAACCGCAGTTCAATACACCAGGCTGCACATGTATCCCCAGAAGAAATAGTCCAATGGATTAATATCTGGGGATAGTGGAGGCCAAAGAACAAAACCCCCATGGCCTATCCATCATCCAGGAAATACGAGATTCAGATGATCGCTTATGCACGTCGCGAACTGTGGGCTAGGACGCCGTCGTGATGGAAACACATGGCCGCTCGTGTTTGTAACGGGACCTCTTCGAGTAATGTCGGCAGAGTTTCCCACAGAAATGCAGAGTACATATTATTGGTGAGACGATGTGGGAACAGATAGGGGCCAAATAACATGTGATGTATTAAGCCTGCCCAGACTGTGACACTGAATCACGATTAATCACCGTGGACGAATGGTGTGTGAGAATTAGCATCTGCCCACTCGTGGATATTTCGACAATTCTGTATGTGATCACGTTGAAAGGAAGCCTCGTCAGTGAAGAGAATGTACCTGACAAAGTCAGCATGTGTTCTGTATTGTTGCAGAAACCATGTTACAAACTCCACGTGTCGAGGATAATCCGCAGGACCCACGCATGCACACGTTGATCATGAACGGATGCAGTAATTGCTCATCAAGCACTAGACAAATGGTGCGGCGGCTTCTGTTGAGTACTCTTGCAATAGTACGCGTACTCAAGTGTGGGTTATTCTCAACATGTAGTAAAAATATATTTAGCTATAATGTAAATTTTTCTAAAATGATAACTTGTTAGCAATATATAGGATAACAACAAATCATTTAACTTTTGGTTATTATAGAAGGATTATTGCACATTGGTATTCGAAGCATAATGAGAAAGCATGTTTTGAGTGAAGCAATATTCTAATTTTCGGTTTTGATTTCTGTTATAATATGTAATAACTTGTATCATTAATATTGAAAAAATATATATGTTCAAACAATCAACTATATTTTTTTATATGTGTGTGATTATGTGTATGTAAGTTTTGTATTATCTCCCGCATAATTTCACTTATATTTAAACTTATTTTAGTAGGTCGTATTTTTAACATTGTATTTTATATAAGGAAGTCACCAAACTTATGGAAACATAAAATTAATACATATATTATTTAACAAAATAACTGAAAACATTATGTATGCCCTACATATATAACCATTTCTCTTACATAATCATGCTACTTCCTCGTTTATAAACATAATAGCAACTCGCCATCGTTTCGCTCAGGTTTTATGGTGATATTAAAATACTTACCTATGTATGAGAATACCCATGACTACCTGTGACTACCTGCGACTACCCATGAATACCTGCGACTACTTGAGACTACCCGCAACTACCTGCCAATACTTGCGATTACCCGCGATTACCCGTGAGTACCCGTGAATACCCGCGCCTACCTGCGACTCCCTGTGAGTATCCGCGACTACCCGGGACTACTTGTGACTACCTGCGACTACCTGTGACTACTTGCGACTACCTGCTACTACTTGCGACTACCTGTGACTACTCGCGACTGTTTGCGTTTTTTATATTAAGATACACTATTTCTTCTAACATTATTTTAATTTATCTTTAATGCATTTCGGAGAGCTCATTTTTCTCCGTCTTGGTACACAAATTTAGGAATTTCTCAAGGAATTTTCGTTTTATTGAATTAAACATTGCTTATGTCCACCTGGAACAACGTAGGTTTCTAACCGTGAAATAATTATAAGAATCGGCTTTGTAGTAACCGAGATTACCCGAGACATATAAACCAATAAACTCACATCACTTCTTTATACTATTAGTATAGACGTATATATTAAAAACAGGAAAATCAAAATTTTTGTGAAAACAATAAATATGTTCATTATAAATACATCATTTTAATATATAAAAATAATTATACATCCATTTCTAATAACGGTATACATAACCTGTGGACTGAGAAAATCTTTGTACATTAGCAGATTACCAAAATAAAAAATTTTACTATATCAAGGAAATTAAAAAAATAATAATAATTTTAATCAGTATAATAAATATACTTATACGGTAATAAGCCTATATTTTATAAAATTTCTTTCTCGTTACTTGATTAGCACACAGATACTAATATCCACATCCCACATGAATAACCTTCTTAAATGTCTGAAGGCTGCCTAGCGGCCGTTAACAAGCAAATAAGCAAGTTTACTGAAACTTGAAAATTGGCCGCGAGTCACAATATCACCATAGATGGGTTTAGAGAACCGACTGTCAGCTGTGAGGCTCGATTCTTTATATGTTTCAGAACATTTTGTATGCGAGTTCGAGCTCTCTTAAGTATTTCAATTTTCTTGTAACCTTGTGTGCAGGATCCATCTGCTACTTCCTCTAATTGAAGAGACCATACACTTACGTATTTTGAAAAGGTTTCAAATTAAATTAACTATATATACAGTTGTATTATTTGCATCCACCCTAGAATGAAGGAATTCAGCTTCTAGCAGATCTAGACAGCAAGAGAAATACATAAGCATCCAGCGTTACTATGTTTGGTTAGGGTTCGCATTGTTTTACGTTTTACATAACTACTATGCGTCTTACATTTTTCTCTCCAAGTGTTTACCATTTCCTCTCACACAATCTATGACACGGAATATATTTCATATACCAAAGTCTACGAGAGAAGAGTATGCTCTATTTTCCCATAGAGGATTCGAAGAAACTAATGAGTTACCTTACGACTGTGTATGGGTAACGTGAGCTTTGAAAATTATTGTGTATTCTTCGTCATAAATGCAGGCGCCTGGAATTAGATAATAATCTCCATCTTTTTTTAAGCATCCTATACAACTAGATACATTTATAAGTACGAGGAATTATATAATCAACCGGCCTAATTATTTAAATATTATTTTAAGCAAGTTTTGCTTCTCATGCTGACTTTAGGAATAATTATGTTAGTCTAAACTGTGACAAAATGACTAATGACAGAAATTCACCATAGACAGTAAGAGTGACGGTATGGTAATAATGATAGTTTTGAGTTTCGAAAACACCATTGTCTTTTTCTAAAATAACACACAAAGCAACCTATGGCTAATGTCAGTTTGTTTGCTGTGCTGTAATGGGAGAAATGTTACCAGTCAAACTTTGTGCATATTTCTGGAATCTCAAATATTCCTTATGGAGATGTTTAAAAACTCAGTGAATATATCCACAAGGAAAATACGTTTACGTAGAATATTAGCCACTTCTTGCAAATATATAACATATTGTAAACCAGGGTATTTTATTAACGACGTTACTTCAAAATAATCATCCTGAGATATTTCCCTGAAAATAATACACACAAAGTATTCGAACTCATTAGTATTTCGAACCTGAATTCGTAGGTGGTTCTAGAAAAGACTGCTTCAACTCAATGTAATCCAATTTGCATTTGCTCTTAGTTTAAATTAGCTAATATTATATTCACTAGAAAATCATTGCAAATAATACGCCTATGATCTAAATAAATACTGAAATATGTTTACCGGCTACTTTTGTGTACAACAAATAGCCGCAGTGGTTTAGTAATTACCTCTGAACAAGGCGAGCCGGGTTTGATTCTCGGTCATTTCACCCGTATTTATACACGTGCGAAATACTCAAAGGGTTACACTGGCAAATGCATAAAACGTATATATATATATATATATATATATATATATATATATATATATATAGCTGAAAACGTACGCTTAAAATTGACAGTAAAATGTTACAACATTCCCATAAAATATATGTAGGCCTACATATTATAGGCGGTACGTATCATTCACGCTACTAGGCTGTGTAATACAGCGACTCTCGCGTTGTCATCTCTTCATTACATTTCCCTCGAATGTCCTGCCTTTTCCATCGCCGTTATCCGAGAACACGGGAGTGCAGGAAACATGAACATTAATGATATTCCAATCGAATTGAGAATCATGCGTGAAGTTCCACGGTAGCAGTGCCAATATCGGAAAGCGGAAATTATGTCACACTGGTGAAGTGACATAACTAACCTGGTGGTGAATTTTTGATGTCTCTTAACATAGATATTTTGATAGCCGGTGAGCGTGAAGCGAGGTGAGTATGGAATAGCGCCAGAATAGAAGGGCCGGGGAAAAGAGGATTTCCCGAGAAAATCCGCAGACTAGCGACATTGCGCGGCACAATTCCCTACTGCGAAAATTCGTGGGCAACCCTCATCTGTAATCGAACCCGGTCCGTCTTGGCGTGAGTCGAAAGCTGTATTCGCTGCGCCACTGCGGCCCCAGGGAGACAGGGAGCAGCTAGCAAGATCAAGAGAGAGAGGGACTGCTACCTGATGCAAGCAGCGTGTAGGTGGCAGGCGTTATCACAGCCTGGCACTAGCACATTGCGAAAGTCATTACTTCACAGAGGCGGGAACACCACAATCTGGACTTCGCCGATCATGCGTACTCGAGGCTACACATATTGGACTTTCGGAAAATCCTGACTGCTGCATGACGAAGACAAACAAACATCCAAAATACGTTTCTTATAGATGTAATTGTCTACGAATATGGACGTGTGTCCAAGCACAAAATAACATTCACTTAAATGTTCATAATGCTCGTGTGTAACACTGTAACAGTAGGAAACGTTATTGAGTGTATAAGTTATGCTGTATATGTTATTTTATTTCGACTTCACCTTATAGATGTTAAATGCTCACACAAGCGACGGCAAGCATAGCCAAAAAAAATTGTTTGCTTTTAGATAGATAGCTAAATATAGTTGCGTAAATGTGATGAAAAACGAGGCAAAGTTCATTTTTAAAATAAATCATGGTTGACATGGCATAATTATTAATGTTAGACTCTGCATTAAAAATGCATAATAATTTGAGATTTTGTTTTATGGGGCGGCATTTCTACACGAACTAAAAATAATACGAACGCAAAGGCGTAGTTATTCTCGTATTACACTCTAACATACGGAAACCTGTGAAAGTTATGCTGTACATCGACGCAGGATAACACTCACTTTCCTTGGTTATATGATTTTGGCATTCAGTTACAGCTAGTGTGTACTTGCTCACTACCTGTGAGTGCACAGGTGTAAGTATCATGGACAAATAAGCTGCGTGAAGGACTATAATTTTAGGGTGAGGCAGGCGAAGAATGATCCGTGTAGGCACGATACTGTCCGTCCAAGTCACCCGGATTGAGGGAAATACATACAGAGTTACCGTTCTTTAAGTAACTAAAATATGTGCTCAGAATTTCCTCTATACGGATCGCGATTCCTTATATTTACTTGTATTTTCTAAAATTTGTTATTCACTTTAAGAAAAGTTATTGTAGTGTAGGGATACAACGTACTGTATCCTCAGCTTTCTCATATGTCGTTTCTCTGTGTTGTTCCAACCGTACATATAACCAGGGCGTGTTTTATTACCTGAAACCTCAAAATAACGTCATGCATGTGTGAATTTAGTCTAGGTATAAGAGGACGAAAAATAAAATGTTATATATGATTTATTATATATCAAAAATGTAATAATATTGTTGTTTAGTAGTACCATAAGTACAACACTTCTATGGGCGTGTTTAACAAACTAACAAACCGAAGTAAAATTTTTACCAATGCCCACAAGGGACTTCAACATTTCACACAGAGCTGAAATTTAAACTGCCACATTATTATCTCAGAACAGCTAAATATTATTGATCTATTTCTCGTCTTTCCGGGCCCTTCGCTCATATTGCGACGTATAAAAAATTGCATTTCCAATGCTTTTCTTATATATATTTAATAATTGTATATTTTGTTTAAATTTTTTTATCGTTTAGAAATATTTTTTACGAGACTTTAATATTGTGGTTTAGGTACGATTCCAAAAGTCTGTTTTTTTTACAGGGGCATTTAAGATTATTTAGTTACTGGAGATATTTCAGTTATTTTTTTTTTTTATGTCTTGGAAAGATTCGAGAAGCTCTGCGCATGAGAAGTTTGTAGCCGATACGAGCGGGGCTTAAACTATATTCCTTTTTTTTTTTTTCTGCTTGAATGCGTACATTTCTGTCTGCAGCTACCTTTCTTTTTCTTCTACATTTAAATTTTCATTTCTTCATGATTCATTTACATTTGGTTTTGGGAAATTACGTCATATTATGATATAACGGGAGCGAGACTTATGGCCAAATTGTTACCTGTATTTGGCACGCCTGCCCTACTTGCTTACGTATACACCGTGTATTCGATCAAACATTCCACTTACACGTCACAATGGAGAAAAAATTAATTAACTATCATCCAGACGATAAAGAAAACGAATTACTTTTGTGCAACACGCGGACTCGTCGTGTGATTCTTGAAGTACTCCCATATATGTACATGTAAACATATTTGGCTTTTATTTTCGAGTACTTTTATCTCGGCTGATAACGCCAGCAGAGAATATAAGTTCGCGTGAATGACCTAGTAGTTCTATTGTTTGTCTGGTGAAGAGAAGCAAGAAGTGTTCGTGATTTCCAAGGCATTCCGATAAGGTTGACAAGTAAACGTCTCACGATACTTCTTTAAACCTGAGGTAAACTAGTTTAAAAATGTGTTTCCCAATTGAATTTCACCACAAACTGAAGAATGTTATACATGCAAATAATTTGCTCTTGTATACTAATAAAGCTGTTTAGGTTTATTGCCAAAAGCGAGAATCAAATATTTTATGTATCTGCGAACAAAATGTTAGTACTAGGTATAGCTATTCACAATAAATACGGTCTGTGATTTGAGACCAGCTTTCAAGTTCATGATGTCATCAACCACTGACCAACACTTACCTGTACCCTGGCCCAGTGGGAACGAAATTTAATATTGTGGTAGTTTGGGAATAATTATAACTCATAAATATTAGTATATACAAAGTAAAGTATTAATACGCAAACTGTTTATTAAAAATTTTGCGAGTTTTCTAACTCAACTCCAAAACCAAAACAGTGTCGTAACATTTACGTGCATGTAAGTGCAATCACATTTTGCAAAATATGGCTTTTCCAGTATTGCTCAATTCCAAGGATTTATTTTATTGGAAGTTTATTTACGCTAAACTTTTACATGCACTTATATGATGGTCATAATTAATATTAGCACTTATTAACGTAATGTTCACTAACTATTAAAAAAATTAGCTTTCCATATATAGTTTACCAGTTCGTATTCATCTTGTTTCAAGGCACTAATTTTAATATATATATATATATATAAACAAAGTAATTAATATAATACTCTCAGAGAATATAAGGAGATATTATAAAGTCAGGTTCCTAGCGGATGAAGACCTGGCTTCGTGTGTTCTCATAGAAGTTTGTGATTGTTGTTATTAATAGGGATTGATTATCTGGCATTTAATTCCATCCCGGAAGAGTTTCAGGTACTAGAAGAAAAGGGTACTTAAAATAAGTGGTGAATATCCTATGTGATGTCTTTTATTCTCCAAAAAATATCAAATACCATCAATTCAACATTATTGCCTTGGGAAATAAAACATGCTTAAAAAATTTACATAAAAATCTGCTCCTATTAGAATTATCTTTCCAAATTTGATCTAGGATTTTTAATAGCTGCAATTCAACAGATAAAAAATAAATATATAGTAGAACATAATGAAATGTGGTAAGTATATAAACTCGGACCAGCCTGAACAAGTTAACCAGTGGACTAATAGAGGCTGAGTCCCTTGCTCTACAGAACGTAACAGATCCAGCGAATTGATTGTTTTGAAATAACTCCAAATGCTTTGAATGACTGCATTATTTAAGGAGAGGTTTTTGCAGTGTTATTTTGCAGTGACATATAAATTACGGGGGGAAAAATTATTTCTAAGTGTAAAAACTTGCAGGGGTCTCTCGGGATCGGAAGCCTGCGCCAAACTGCTTTATTTATCCTTCTTGTGGGCGTCACTGAGCAGTGTTACATAGTAAGAACTGAACTTTCATGTTTCTCCACGATGTGTTAGAATGCACATACAACATTATGCATATTTTAAATATTGCACAAAGAATTTGAGAATGTTCATCATCTTTGCTGCCATTCCAAAGAAAAAATTGTCCGTTTTTATTTTCACTTCGTGATAATGAAGTCAACGAATTTCAGGCCAGCGCCTTAGAAACTATTCAATGGCTGAGCTTAAAAATACTAATTTCGGTATAATTATTATTAAGCTCGTGGGTATTCCATTCCATAAATTAAAATCTGTTATGAAGATTTGCACTATTCTTTGCTGATTAAGAAAACTCATTTCAAAGCATTAAATAGAAACTAATTTCATTTAATTTCGCGGTATTGAAACACATTTGGTGTGTTCATTCAAACTTGATATTTGCATTTACTTGCAATACGAAATGATCTGATGAACACATACATTTTGTTAATAATGCACTTAAGTGTTAACACTGTAAAAGCTAGAAACACTATTAATGTTCAAATTAAAATATACCGACATTACATTATTTTAGGAAAAATTCCGATTACTGATTCCATATCTGTTTTTAATAGAATCCAAAAATTTCGTTATTAATTCTAACCTGGTCTGTAAATAAACGCTGCAAGATAAAATATATTTTTATATTGATTTTATTCGAAACGTCGGAGGATATGTTAAAATATGTTGATATTTGTACCGATGTTTTGTATCCTGCACTTTGGACACAAGAGCAATTTCAACAAAAACAGCGTATTGTGTTATTGTACAGGACAACCTAAGTACGTGTCCATTACAATGTTACACAAAAATCGTATTTCGGTTATAATGAAAAAGGCATGTTTCTTTAGAATCTATTTGGCAAAAAATTTACAAAATTCGTTTTTTCCCCTTAAATTGGGTACATGAGAGTGTTTCGTTTTTTTTTTACAGTATAATTGACCATTACTCTTTTTTTTTACTCCTCACGATACATGTTTCATTGCGGAGAACACAAGAGAATTGAACTGACGTTCAAATTAGGTTTTCCTTGACGTTATATCTAATCGAAATTCTGACACAATTTTTCATGAAAGAAGCACAAATATGAGATTAATTGAATTGCTTGTGTCAGTGGATAATATTGGTTTTGTTCGCTAACCTAGCGATAATCCCATCGGATGTGTGCCCTATATTAATTCACTCGTAACTTCATTCCTATTATCCATCTAAATGTTATATTGAATTTGATGTAGAGTGAGTATGCAAGCTGAGCAGTAACATCCAAGTCTCATCTCTGAACTGCTATTCCGTCTCCTGTGCACTAAAAACCATGTGGTCATAACAAAGTCTCATCTCGGAACTGCTATTCCGTCTCCTGTACACTAAAAACCATGTGGTCATAACAAAGTCTCATCTCTGAACTGCTATTCCGTCTCTTGTACACTAAAAACCATGTGGTCATAACAAAGTCTCATCTCGGAACTGCTATTCCGTCTCCTGTACACTAAAAACCATGTGGTCATAACAAAGTCTCATCTCTGAACTGCTATTCCGTCTCCTGTACACTACAAACCACGTGGTCATAACAAAGTATCATTGTTAGAGCGATTACCCTTCGCAAGTAGTACCGCAAATTCAGTTACTCGTAATACTTAGTTTTTAATATATTTACATGTATGTTGACAACTTCTTTACAATCTCACTTTACTTAAATCTTGTTATTCTGGTGCAAGCACTAACGATGGTCTAGCTGCCCTCCTGTTATTTTAAACACTATTTTCACCACAAAGTTTGCCTTAGTTTTAAAACGTTTTATGGAATGTTTTATTTTCAGAAGCAAAATTAACAAATTAGTAAAGTTTCATAGCTTAGCTACATCATTTATCCACTTCGATAAATAATACAATTTAAATTTTTTTACTGAGATTTAATTAATTTCTTACACATGGTAACCAAGTGTTATTAGTCTATTCCAGTAGCTCTGACCGGCTTTATTTTCAATGTTTATAAACGTGTTTGCAGGTTTTAAGTTTGTCCTCTGGGTTTTTCTCAAACATATAAGAGTATATAACCGAATACAGCTCAAGCACTATCGGAAAAAAATGTACCATATCGATTATATTTATTTTCTAACACAATTTAAATTTTAAGGCAAATTATTTTTATATTTTTTTTACATAAATCAACATGAAAAATGTTGTGTCAAAATAAAAAAATAATAATTTTTATGAGAACTCAGCAGATTATATTTCGAAGAACAAATAAATTTATATTTACTCTATTTAATAGGATGGGTAAATATTAAAGAGAAATATGTAGGCAGTGTTCGTATATTATAAAACAATTCCATTTTATATTTTACGGAAATATTACCAATATTTAAAATTTAATAATTCTATTATAATCAAAATTAATTAGAAACAATGTTTGAGAAATAAACCCGTAAACAATTAGCATGCGTTGTTACTATTCCAGCAGGCTGGAGAATAACATGATCTCGTCTGGAGAGATAACAGTGGAGCTGATGCAGGAGATGTTGAGGGAGGTTGAGAAGGACGATACTATCATGGTCCTGCCATTTCTATACGTACACGAGTTGAACGAGGACCTCCACGGGGGCAGCTGCCTAAGTAGAGTGAAGGTGACATACTGCACATCGAGAAACGTCTAAACGCACACTTTCACTCATCGTCAAAGTTTTACCGAAGAACAGTGTCAGTGCAGACACAGTCCAGCAGTCCAGCCAATTCGTTAGGGAGATACAGATGTTCGACGAAATACTTCCCAGGATGTCAGTACTTCTGGCGCGGGCGCTGCCTGGACAACAAGCAGATTTCCACGCGCAAGTGTATTACACCCGAAAAAACCCCACCTATCTAATAGCAATAGACGACCTCTGTCCAAAAGGTTTCAAGGCTTCCAAACGTAAAAATGGTTTAGATATGAAACATTGTCTACTCGCAATGAAAACTATTGCCAGATTCCATGCATCTTCTGTTATAATCAAGCGTGAAGACGAGAGTTTGTTTTCTAGTTTTCTACAAGCATGCATTTCAAGAGGATGGCTTTGCTGAAGTAATGAATATGATGTCTGGCAAGGTTTTGCCCATAGTTTGCCGTGCAATTGAGCCCTGGTCAGAATTTGGACACAGCTAGGCCGATCAGGTGCGGCACCGCTACAATAATTTGTACGAGGAACTTCAGAGTGTGTGGAAGAGGGACGACAATGGCTTCAATGTGCTGAATCACGGTGACTTTGGCAAACACAACGTGATGTACCGCCACTCCGAGCCTAGTGGAGACGTGGAGGCCATCATGTTAGTGGACTTCCAGTGCTGCAGCTATAATTCTCCAGTGTTGGATCTTCACCAGTTCATCTTCAGCAGCGCCAGTGAAGAAGTGATCGCGAACCACATCGACACACTCCTGAGGGAGTACCACGCCGAACTGACGGCTACCTTGGCGGCACTGGGAGCACCACGAGAGCTATCCATCACTCTTACTCGCCTTCGTGACGAGTTCGACAGCAAGATGCTGTACGCCTTTTTCTACGCAACCTGCTTGTGTCCTCTTTTGAGTATCGACACAGAGACTTGCCCAGGTTTGACTCCCGAGCAACTATTTAGTGATAGTGGCGATGGCACCGATAAAATACAGTCACTAGTAGCAGATTTCTATTACACAAGTCTTAGAAAACTGCTACCAATATTTAGAGAGAAAAACATTTTATAGCAATAGTTTCGTCCGCATATATTGGTGTCAATGAAGGATTAATGCAAATATCCCTATTATGAATCGCATACAGGTACTTGAAATATTGTATTGACCTCGTGATCCTGCTAAGGATATAAGATAAGTGGGAAGAGAGTAGATATATTAAATAGTACAAAGGTCACTATACAATTTTTTTGGTGCCACAAGTAGAACATAAAATGACATAATGAAACACATACCGTGAAATTTGTAAAAATTATTAGTCATAAGTAAATACACGTTGGGAAATTGCAGAGGTTTTGTAGTTTTAAACCTCAGTGTAAGATAGACAAAACTTGCCTGATTTTTATTTAAAACAAGGACGAAAGTGCATATAGGTAACCAAAATTAGATGTGTATGTGCATCACAGTCATTATAAGCGTTAAATATGGGAAGTAATAAATAGTGATATAAATGATCCCACTGTTTATTCGTAACAAGCCTTTTGAGTCCGTTTTAGTTTCTTTCATAGTACATTCCATGTACTTTGTAAAAACCTATCTATACTAACACATATGCCTCTTCTATTATTGTGTCTGCTGTTTTCGTCTGTTTTCCTTCGTGATTGACATTACCACTTGAGGGATTCTCTATGTGCATCAGCTCAGAGTGCACAATATTAGAGTGTTTTCAGTAGTTCCGCTGTGGTCTGAACTAAAGTTATGTGCTTTGTGCGACATGTAACGATGTTACGTACAGGCACATGTAACTACCTAAACTCACTGCTAGGAACTTGGAGCATATAGGCGTAATTAGTTCTGCTTACTGATATGTGTTCTGAAACTATTATGTCAACTGATGAGGGATATTTCTGTAGATCTAGCAATGAAGTGTAGATAAGGTTATAACAACTTCCTAATTCATTTTATAGACACTGCAGTATTAATTACCGATACTGCGTCGTTGTATAAAAATTGTCTTCTATTAGTAATCCAAAATGTGAGTTTTAATGTCATATGTTTAAATCTATATACGTGCGCCTATAGTACACAACTCCTTTTAAGATGAATAATTATTAACAAAATTCGGATATTTCGTTTCTTGTGAATAATGTAAAACATTTTAGGTGTCTATGGGCATTAAAAAAGTGCTACAAAATTAAAAAAAAAACACCTACAAATAACAGCAGCTGCTATGCCGCCTTTTGTGGCGCCACCCCTTTTTTGTTTTGTTCGACGTTTCAAATTCGGTATTACCTTGGGGGAATATTTTCGTCTAATAGTTTCAGCAAAACCCCCATTTCGGTTCCAGCATCTTATTTGTTTATTTATAAATTTGTCAATCACTGTTACCTTATTTAGTCACTATTCCTGGTCACTGTTTCATGCATGTGTTTATTTGAGTAAAAATCAAAAGGTTATCTGCTTTTTGCATATGAAAACCATTCGTTCTAACCAAAATATTGTATGCTTTCCTAAATCATTGTTTCTAGAAAACGAAGCATAGTTTAATCAGTCGAGTATGTCATGTTTTTTATAAAGAATATATAACTTATAATTTTGACAATTTTATTATTTGGGGCAACCAAATATTTCCATTTGTTTTGCTCAGCTGTGAGCTCTGGCATATTTGTTTAAATTTTTGACATTGCCGATGGCAATCTTTCTTAAATTATATTTTACCCGACACCAAAATGTTATATTATAGATGTGTAATTTCTTTAAATTAAAATCCAATTTCGTAAAGACTGTATTAATTATTGAAATTATTGTGTTCATAAACTGTTCTCAAATAAAATATTATTCAAATTTCGAATGTGTAGTTTTAAAAGAATCATAACTTTTGTGTATCGACTGTGCGTGAATGCCCTGTATCGATACAATCTGGCTACGAACTTCGTATCTTCTCCTTCCACCTTCTTCTTCACTTGTATAACATGGCATAGTTTTCCAATTATATCTTCCTCTGCTAGACTCGTCCGACTTTGATGTAACTTACTTTCATCAAATGCTGCGGGTGAGTTATTATGTTAGCTTAATGTTTACCTCGTGCTTTGAATAATATTTCGTGGCCCACAGTATATTTATTCTGGCATTAATTCTGTGTAGCGGTCCGCGATACCTTCGGGATACCTTCGCCAAACATACTATAAGTTGTGTGATATTTTTTCGATCTTATACACAGGGTCAAGCTGCCATGTTGGCCAACGCTATAATTTTGTTCGCTGTAGGCCGAAAGTCACTAATCGGGAAATATTTTCAATAATTTTGGGGTTGCCCACTTGATATAAAGTAATTAATATGAAAAAAAAATCATATCTAATTTGTTGAAATAATTGATGTACTTATTAAAAAAACGAAAACAAAACCTTAAAAAAAATGGAAAACTGAATGAGATTTATTTGTTAAGACTGAATAGTTTATCGATGTTGTAAAATTATTTAATATTTCTTGAATATTACTTGTAATCTTGTGTTAGCTTGTTGGGGATTAAGTTTGGGATTGAAAAATAAAAAGGAAAAATTACTGCCCCGAAATCTGTGTATTATTCACTAAACATATTTCACCATTCTCTAAAATAATTTTAACAGTGATTTTATAGGCCTCATAAGACATAGCTAGTAAACATAAAGCTGTCTGAATTATATTCATAAATATTTAATGACCAACTGAGTAACCTGACAAAATTATATGTGACTAATTAAACATTATTTTACTCTACAAATGTTGGAAATCCAATGTGCAGGTTCGGCGTTCGGCATGGCTTGCTCATTTGTGGTAATTATGCACACTGATCGCATCTAGGTCCATGTTGTTGTGGATTTTCTTGTGTTGGTATTTAAAGGATGTTTGGGTCTTTGAGGTTTACAGCCCTTCCGAGCCCCTGGATATCGGCACAAGAAAGTGGTAGAAGAGCGTATTTGTGTACTAGTGTGTATACTTATTAATTTATATTTATACTTGTGCATACTCATTCATACGAATGCATTCTTGTGCGTACTTTTGCATACTTGTGAATGCTTTTTGCATGTTTTCCATACGCGAAGTGTGGGATTTACATGTGGGGCCCAATTTCTTGCAAACTCTCACACACACATTTCGTGGACCCACTTTTATGTTATATTTATAATAATTTTGTGTGTTTGTCCTACATGATTGTGTGTAACCCGTTTTGCCTTTGGTTTTATGTTCCTCTTCGTGGGTATAATTAGTTTTTTGTGTAAAACGTACCCAGCATGGCCACCCAAATCGCCGAATACTTAGTAAGTGGTTAAATATTATATGAGTATGTCACTAGGGTTTTTGAGCCCCTGCAATTACTGCTATGACAGGCATAAATACCCTGCATGCCGCACTCATACTTACACTCATGTGAACCATGAAATTATTTGCTTCCATGAAATGTGATAATGAGTACAAGATTATTTCCCTTCAGAAATTCTGGGAGAATATTGACTATGATCCTAGTCTTTCCAAATAGCTAATATTTAAGAATAGACTCACACATTTTAAAGGTCGTGCCCATAATTTACTTACTTTTTGTTCGGAACAACTTACAGAGCCTCAGATACAATCACAAAAAAAAAATATATTTGCTCAGACACAAGCTGTGATTGAAGCTGTATGCAATTTATAAGTAACCTAAGCCGAAGAATCTTCCTTTGAAGTCCAGGGTGCAACTGTTGACGAACAGCTGTCTACCCTTAGTATCAGTATGGATGCCACTACAATTCCATCTGTCGCATCTGCCCTAATCAACCGAGTTAGCTTTCCTTCCATTTCCCAACCATGTTTAACTGTTTTCCATACCACTTCAGGTTTCGTAACCACCACATCATTAAGCACCCTGGTAAGCTCTGTTTTGCCTACCACCACCCTCATGTCATCCATGGTGGTATATACCTCACGAACATTTGCACCTACTCCTTTTGGCAAACTCACACACCTGTTGGAACGCATGTTGCGAGACTTCCCGTCCACTGATGGCTTACAAGTAACCAAATTTTTGGAATTATTAAAAGTAATAGTAAAATTTCACCAGAGTAATACTGCTCCCGAAAACCAGCTACATTATATAATGAATCCTTCCACACAGGGTCCCCTTACAGATAGAACTAGGTATGCCATATCGCAACGTTTCACCTTCGATCAGTGCCAAGCTTATATTCTTCAGTATTTCATCCCCACCAGACTGCTGGCATAGTTACAGTTCCGGATGTGTCATAGAATCCAAGAATTAAACGAAGCATCGCCGGTGAATGTCAGCAGTATCAAAGAATCAGCTGTAATTTAGTATTTAGTTCTTCCTGAAGCTGAACTTGTCAATAACTTATTGGAGGGTTTGGATCCCCAAGAACATTCCCGCCTGGTGACATCTGCATAGTGGATATTTTGTGAATGAATACAGATGCCCTGTATCGATACAGTCTGGCTACGAACTTCGTAACTTTTGCTTCCACCTCCTTCTTCACTTGTATAACATGGCATGGTTTTTCCAATTATTTATTCTTCGGCAAGACTCTTCGGACTTTTGATGTAATTCATTTTCATCGACCACTGAAGGTGAGCTTAATGTTTGCCTCCTGTTTTGAATAATGTTTTGTGGCCCGCATCATATTTATTGTTGCATTAATTCTGAGTAGCAGTCAACACAATATCTTCGGGATACCTTCGCCACAACTGCTATGTGTGTATAATCGCCACCGAGGCAGCGCAACCAGTCCCAGCCTGCAATAACATGAAAACCTGAAGTAAATTTTGGAACTTGTGGCTCTCGACCGAGTTCTAGATTCGGCGCTCCCACAGGCCATGAATTTTCACCAAAAAAATTTTTGTATGTGCTTTTGCATGCGCCTTTAAAAATGTATTTTGTTCCAAACCTGTGATTTCGTTTTCTTTTTGTCAGATTATTATCAGCACAGGACATGCAAACCAAGGTCTTGATACTGTGAACTTTGAAATTTTTAATGTTTTGATGTGTTTTGTCGACCTGTTCAACACGGTGAAGCGGCCATGTTGGCCGACACTATAATTTTGTTCACTGTATGCCGAAAGTCACTAATCGCCACAGAATTTCAAAAATTTTGGGGATATCCACTAGATATCAAGTAATTAATATATAGAAATTTAATAATGTCTAATTTCGCGATATAACCATTGTACTTATAAAAACAAAAAAATTTAAAAAAAAATGGAAATCTGCATGAGATTAATTTGTTAAGACTCAATAGTTAATCGATGTTGAGAAACGATTTAATATTTCTTGAATATTTCTTGTTATCTTTTGTTAGCTTGTCGTGGGTTAAGTTTCTGATTGGAAAATTTAAAAAAATCACTGCCCCGAACTCTGTTAAAAATAAAAGCCATATTTAATTTCTTAAAGTAGTTTAATTTTTTATCCATTAATATATAACTATGATGAGCAAAAATATAATAACTCGGTACTGTAATTAAATTCCTAAAGGCGTGCCAAGAAACATAACAATCGAATAGAAAAATTTATACGATTAGTAGGTCGTGTGGTATCAATAAAATAACACATCGGATATATTTTTTATTAAGAGGAAATTTATACTACTATGAGGTAAATTTAGGAAATGAATTTGTAAAATATGTAAGTAGTAATTGAATGTAAATTACGTGGTTCCTTACGCAGTGCTGTAATAAATTTCGGCGTGGTCATCCAACAGTACCATAAAAGTCTACATATTTAAAACTCTGTATGTTTTATCATGTTCAGTTCACTTGTGCGATTTGGCATGTTTTATTTCTATTACCGTTAGGGTAAGTAATTGAAACATTGTTAAATATCTCAATTTTTATTTTAAACGTTCTTGGTTACAGACCTACCAAATTAATAACATACAGTTAAAGTAAAAAATTGTGGTCTATATAATGAAGATTAGTGCCTAATTATCATCAACATGATGTAAGCACAAAACTAACATCATCTGGTAATCGAGTTGCTCATCGGAGAGTACAACAGAAAACAGGCTGGCAGCCGGCCAAATTAATGGCGAGGTATCACTGCAATATCTGACGTCTTTCATGGCTCGTTAGTGTCGCTAGCAGCGTGACAGATTTAAACGGTATTTATTACGCTTTGCTGGATCCTTTACAATGCTCGTCTCTCGTTATTCAACTGATAGTGATTTTAACACGATAAATGCACCAAAATGTAGTTTGGAACATTCAACATGAAGTTACTGTTGTAAGAAAAAACTTCAATAATCGTTATGCATATTTTCCGTAACCACACAATACGATACATAGAAAACTAACTATTTTCATTTACAAAAAATACAGTTTAATTGAAAAGCAGCTGTAGTATAAAGTATTTCATAAAGGGGCAACTAGATACTGTACAGAGGAATATGTTTCATCCCACATACATTATATTTCAGTTAGTTTGTAATTAACATCTCACTTTCGGACACCCATCCACTATTGCCGGAAAAACATCACTCACCCATGCTTAAAACTACCCTTTTGTACCACTTTTGACCCCGTTACATAAATTCTCACCGAAAAACCCCTAATTTAACTAACTTTAAGAACAAGGCATAGACATTAATTTTGCTACGCAAAACTAAGACGTAAAAAAATAAAACATCGGTAAACTGGAGAACACTCAATTGATTTCCAAACTGGCATGGGAAATCGACTCGAACAAAATAGAAAAATAATTTTTAGCTTGCAGATAAAAAAATTTGACTTTGTTTTAAAACTCGAGCTATTATCAAAAATCAAATAAGCAGGATCTTATCTTAAGTCCAACACGAAAGTTATGACTACCTAGAAATAATACAACACCATTTATCCATGCCATATATATCTACATGAAGACCTTTAATTTTCTCAATTTTCATCCCCCAAATACACCTGAACCTTAGATATTTTCAAATTTCCTGTAATAACATGTACCTGTAATATCTCGTTTGGCTACAATTGTTCTATGTTCTGTAAGCAATGTTTATTATGCTGCAGTTAAAATGGCCGTCATATAAACAGAGTTTTGGCGCATGTTCCACCTATATTCCTTCTAAGACTTTACACGTCAACGACTATGAGAATCTGTAAATACCCTTATTAACAGATAATCACTCCGGAAAACATTCTTGATAATATTAATGTCGTCAATCCAATTAGATCCTGTGTTTCACGTGGATAATCCTCACTAGCATTTACACCTGATTTATTCAATTGTTAAACAAGTTTTGGATGGATAATTGATACTTCTGAAATATTTTTCACCAATTTCACTAGCGTTTTTTCTACATAAAGAAAGGTATTGAAAGTTGTCACGTAGTTTTATTAGGTATATATCTTCAAAATATAATACTTGTAGATGATAAAATACCTACTTGAAACTTATCTCATTTTATGCCTCATATTCCTCGCTTTCTTTAAGCTCAAAATCGCATAAATTAATTTACTTTTGTTGTAGGATTTGGTATGTTTGTGCATAAGGGCATCTGGCATCGGACCGGAGTCAGCCAGCTGCTATGTTATTACTTCATTCATCCACCATCTTTGATCTATATGACCATGACTTTGAACATCGACCCTTGACCTAGACCTTGACCCTGGTGATCTCTGGCCTCAAAAAATTGAAATACTGCAAAACAATTTTTAAGAAATTATAAGGTAATGTTATTATTAAAGCTTATTTAAAAATTCGCTTAAAATTTTGTAAAAAGAATTATTACAATTATTTTAAAATTATTATACAATATAAAATATTATTTTCATTATGATTATAATAAAAAATTATTTTACAATATTAAAAAATCACAGAAAACCATTTTAAAATTCTATTCCATTCGGCAGTTATTTTTCCTAACTATTTCACTTTGTCCTTTAAAATTTACCTTTTTTCCTTTAAAATTGGCTTTGAAAAAAATGTGAGAAAATTCCAAATATTTATTTAATTTTTTTTAACATAATTAACATTTCCGGAGGTCCTCCCAGCACTACGTTCAGCAGAAAACTGACTCCCTCAAACCATTGCCCCCCCCCCCCACCAAAAAAATTGACTTTATCATATACTGCCATATTTGTTTTTTCGTTCATAATTTGTTTTTTATATTACTGGAGGTAGCTATATTTGTTTTCTCGTTCCTGAATTGTTTAAATGTTACTGGAGGCGGCCATATTTGTTTTTTCGTTCGTCATTTGTTTATATATGTTACTGGAGGCTGCCATGTCTGTCTCTCACATTCGTTCGACTGTCATATTGGTAGTCATCTGCCATCTAGTTAGGTGCAGTCCTCCATTTGGGTTTTTCTTATTGTACTTGATTTCAGAGTCTGTGTCTCACTTCTGTTCGATTATCATATGTTTGCATCACCTGTGTACCACCAGCTGAAAACATATATATTTATGTATCTAAAGTATAGGTTGCGCTGATACCACCGCCGATATTTTTCATTGGCTAATTAGTGTTTGGTCGGCAAGCCTACACCACCTTCGTTCCATCCCCTTCATGTTAGATTGTATTTTTCAACACATAGATAGTACTAACTTTGCTACCTGCTATCATCACGTACCAAGTGCTGACACTAATCATTCCTGCAAAGTACTTAAATTGTGTTATTTGTTTTCATTTTATTTATCAACATAAGTAATCTTGTTTTAAATATTTGTTTTTTTACATAATGTGGGAGGTTTTTGAAATAAAACACAGCATACATTTTTATGTAGAATTTATTTTACACATATAAAAATATACAGGATATTAATCTTCTTCGACATCCACTGCTAAATGTCGGCCTCGGTGACTCAGGTGTTGAAGCGAGCAGAGAAACACCGCCACTGGAAGTACATCTCTCAGCACATTCTCAAAACTTGAAACATGCGATGCCCAATTGATTCATTGTATGTAGAACACCTCCTTAAGTTCTTCGATGGTTGAAATCATCTAGTTGGTGTGGGAGTAATTTCCAAAACTTTGTGAAGTATTCAGTGGCTGCAGCCTATCAACTAGCTCG
The DNA here is from genome assembly GCA_029891345.1 of Dryococelus australis. Taxonomy (NCBI): domain Eukaryota; kingdom Metazoa; phylum Arthropoda; class Insecta; order Phasmatodea; family Phasmatidae; genus Dryococelus; species Dryococelus australis. Next base: position 119,652,809 of record CM057003.1, on the reverse strand, counting down.
TTCGGGTCGTCCGAGAATACGTAATCGCTATTCTTGGCGTTGTCTATCTTCTTCTGACGTTCACTGCTTTTAAGTGCTGGCCGCTGAAGATGTCTGCAAGAATCTCGATTTTTTTCGTGATCTTCGTCTTTATAAACACCGGGCTCGGGTTTGTTATTTTGGTAAAACACATGCGTGAGTTTAAGCAAAGTCTTGAATTCCAGCAGGTCGGATTCTGTAAACTCCCTGCTCTCCTTGCGAAATAGATATTCGTATAGCCCAAGGGTTCCACGTACCGTGTAATTGCCAACTCGGATGCTCCCACATGTTAGAATCTCTTTTCATCAGCACCGAGTAACCATTTACCATTATACCTGTATACACTATAGTTCGATTCATTATTACGAGATGTGTGCGATCGTAGGTACTATCGAGGCAAAACATTAGATTTCAGGGTTCTGTTTCATGCTTTCTTCTTGTGTGGCCAATCCGCATCCGATCCACCTTCCTGATCAGACTGTACTTCATCATGTTTTCGCTTCTTCAAAGGCTTAACGTTATCGTCGATTTCGGACTTCATGGCTACGGATCCTCCATATCTCTCCCTGAGTGCATAGAAACGATTAATGGGCTTAGAGATGTCTTTATTTATATGTTCACGTGGAATTTTGGCTCTCTTGGCAATCACATACTTTGAGCGGACTGACTGAATCACCCGATAAAGTTCATTGGCAATGTCAAGCATCGTCCTAAATAAAAATTCTCATTCTAGCTCTCTTTTATATGTTTAGTCGTTAGTCTCTGCCAAAATAATTTTGATTTTATTCAGAAGGTTGCTGGGAACATTCTAAATGGCCTACTGTAATTTTTAATATTTTTTTTCGTCGCGAGGTGGGAAATCGAGGTATCAAATTTATGTGTCATAGATATTTCTAGTTTTTTTTTTCTTCAGATTCTCTTAATTTTGTTCTGATGCTACATTAAATCTGTCGATAATTTACCTTTGAACACTCGTTATGTGCTTGTCCATGACTACCATATCGAGAACACTCGTTATGCGCTTGTCCATGACTACCATATCGAGAACACTCGTTATGTGCTTGTCCATGACTACCATATCGAGAACGTTCTCTGTTTTCACACACGCCATCTTCGCCCCGAGCTCCAACAGGTAGTTTAGAATGAATGCGTTTTGTTCATCCAACATTCTGTGCAGTTCCGAGATGATTTCATTTCCAGTTTAGAGGATGAAATGTTTAGTTGCAGCACCCCCCGGATCTTTCGGGTTCGCCAACGCTTCGCATTATTCTTCTGCCAGCTTCACACGTTCAATCATTTCCTGGTACGAGACAAGCTCCATCTTTGTCTTTGTGAAGAGACAGCTTGAGGCTACTCTGCCGGGATTCCGATATGCTGTAACATATTCTTGACGGCCAGCGATGAACTGATCGAACCAACACATGAACCTCCCATCACATAGGGGCCAGTCATTTACGTTCGCCAAAAAACTGAATTTACCTTTCTAGCACAGGACACACATATATTAGAAACCTGATAGTGTAATATCTATGTTTACGTGATCGTAGTAAACGTGCCACAACATCCATTCGTCCATGAGAAACAGCACCAATTTGTTAGCATTTTTGCGAAGCATCTGTTTGAGTATGTTCGACTAAGTCTGGCCGAGGTGTACACAGTTCACGTTCGCGTGCTAGCCCATGCTAAAGTATTCTTGGATACCAGTTTTTTTTTCTCGCAGGCAATGTCATAAAAAACAAATATCAAGTTTCGCAGTGCTTTGTTCGGAAATACGACACCTTCATTATCGCTGCAGGGAAAATAGTCCATGCCTTCCAGGCCTGCCGTACTCGTGCCAATCGCCGGTATTTTGGTTGCTGGAACGATTTCAAACATAAGTACACGTTCTCGAAACCAAGACCGATCTCTTCTTCCAGCAGGTTCAATAAGACGCATGTTTTCCCGCAATTTGAAGGTCCCGCGATGACGCACCTCACAGTTTTCGGAAATAAGCATCCACGCCATGATTCGGGAGATATATCTTCATATTCAGCATGAAAACATATAGGTAGAGTAATATCTTGCTTGCTGTATGTTACCGCTACAATATTCTGGAGCAGGCGGAGGTGAAGGTAGAGGTGGATTTGGAGGTGGAGGTGAAGGTGGATGATAATGTGAATGTGAACGTGGAGGTGTATGTGTAGGTGGAGATGGAGAATCATTGCTACAAATTGTAGAATGTCTCTATAAAGCATCACTCTGAGAAAACTGCTCCTGGCAGAATTTGCATTGCAAGTTTCACACAAACATTTCAAATTACAATTTGTTAATTCATGTCATAAATTCCAAAAAGTACTAAATGCATCACTGCAGAAGAGACACAGCAGACGCTTCACTGCATCTGTATGGTTCGGAATCTAGAACGATACTGAAACGAATATAAATAAAATGTGTGTATTAATACTTTTCTCGCTCAGTTCACCGCAATGTCTCGTAGAGGTAAGATCGTAACTAGAAGTGGAATTGTCGATACACTGATCAACAATATACCGTTTGAGCTCCACATTCCAGTATACAGGTTCTACAGTTTGGGAACCAGACTAACTAAAATGCTGTCATGCAACGAGACAGGCATAAACACCCCAAACGAGGTATGCAAGTAGCACGATATCACCTATTCCCAGCACAAGGATCTGCAAGCCAGACACCGGGCAGACAAAATACTTTCACAGAAGGCCAACGAAAAAAAAAATCAGACAACAGACCCTGAGGAAAAAAAACAGTATGTAGTGTTTCCAACTAGATGAATGCCAATGTGATGATGGGAATGTGTGATAAGAACAAGAGAAAGACACATGTTAAAATGGGATCAGGTACAGAGGGCAAACAGAAGGTCCAAGTGAAATGAAAAGCGGTTACAAAATTAAGAAAATCATTTGCTTTTGCCTGCACTCGAGGTCCTCGGAGGCAAATCAGAGACACGATTGAAATCATCCAAGCCGTCAAGACAGCATCGAACCAATAGAAGAAATTATCCAAAGCACAAAGACACAATGTGAATATGGACGCTATCGCCATGGGTAACATAAATGGACAAGACGTCCACATAAGGCCATACCCAGTAGGAGGCGGAAGTGTGCAAATGCAACACAACAGGAATAGGCAGTAGTAAAATATTTACCAAAATGAGTGCTCACGACTGTGAATTTGGACTGTTTGTGCACAAATTGAAGATACCTAATTTTTTAAGAATGTTTGTAAGACATGATTTTCCCACTAAACGCCAGAGAGGCGAACGCAAAATCATTAATTTGAATACGACAGCAGGGCCCGCCACGCACTGGGTAGCTTACTTGAAAAAGTGTAAACATGCAATCTATTATGATGTTTTTAGAAATTTGCATCCTCCGCCCGAACTGGGTGAGTACCTGAAAAATTGTAAACTAACGTACAACTACGAAATGAAGCAGCTGTGTAAGACTTGCATCTGTGGACATTTGTGTCGTGGCTTCCTGGCTCACTCGTACATATAATTATATAAAATTACTATATATGGACGGCAAACTGTTAGTCAAGTCGATAATGCTTACCTTGATGATACGTAGCTCCGAACTGTGTCCTGGTCATTTTCCATTACCGAGCTGGAGGGGAAATAGAGAATATGCCTTGTCGATTTTCAAACCTACAATGCGATGCCGAACACTAATTATAAAAATTCAATCTGTAACTCATAAAATGTAGTAATATTTCCAGTGACGTGTCGCTGCCCTCGGTTCTTATGAAATAGAAGACATTGCAAGGTACACTGAATATTTGCTGCTCCTGACACAGAATTTTAATTAGTTGGGAATCACATTACTCGGAAGATTGTTATCAGATGCAGCAAAGATATCGACTTTACGAAACTGAATAATATCGGGCCCGCAAACCAGGTACAATACCCGGCCGGGTCACTGGATTTTCCAATGGGGGAATCGTGCAGGACGATGCTGTTGGTCGGCGGGTTATCTCGGGGATCTCCCATTTCCACCGCCCCTTCATTCAGGCGCCGCTCCTTATTCACTTCAATCACCCTCATCGCCTCTGAAGACCTCGCTGTTAAGAGCCGCCCAAAGATCTTCACTCACTCACTATCGGACTGATACTGGGGTTCGAGCCACGCACATACTGGAAAAACACACATGTCGTAGCAGTCCGTAAATATTTTTGCTGGGCAATGTTATACAAATCAATTGCATATTGATGAGTGACACACGCCTCAGTTGGCAGGCCAAACATCAGGCTTCAAGAATTTTCGCCTGTGGTACATCCAGATTATAAACTGGTAATGGCACTACAAAGAATCATTTACGCTCCGGTCGTCGCGAAGAGAACACACGAGGTGGTCATGACAGTTGTCGACCAGCACGGAGAGTTGGTGAACTTTCGAAATGAAGAAATCACATTACGCCTGCATTTGAGAAGATGAGATTAAGATTTACACCGACCAGTAGCTATAAAAGAATGTGTCATGCAAAACCTACAATCGGTACGTCACAGTGTCCAAGGAGTTAACACATGCTAGAAAGATTATCACCTCTAGTCTCGGCTATGAGGACGATCGGCAAGAAAGATTTATTAAAATACGAGGAGCCAGTCATAATCGAAGAGAGAATAACGAAGTTGGAACTTCATGCGTGCCAGCCTTTCCTGATCGGTCCATTCACATTATCACTGAAGGTTCGGATAGCGGTCCAACACCAAGATAACTGAACTGTTCCTTGTCAGTATTTCCTGCGAATCAGGGGGACTCTGACAAAAGAATATGGTTCCGACTCGGCATCAACGAAAGTAACGAGCAATGGAATTCTTCACCTGATCGATCGCATCGCCTAATTTCTCAATTGTTTCGAAGTGTAAAAATCTCGAGGTGTGGGAATAATCTCAAATATCTAAAAATAACCTTTAATTTATGTTGACTGTGCTGTCTACAGTCAAGATTGCAGGCTGAAAAATCTAAGATGGTTACAGTTTTGTGTCTTATGCCGAAGGCAGGTTCGAAGCATGTGTTACGGTCTCCATGCTGTTGGGATTTGCCGAAAACTACAAACGAATTATCTTCAATTCTAAGAAATAACCGGTATTAATACTGGCCAATTTGTGAAAAAATATATTGTGTGTTTTATTTCAATAACTTCCCACTTTACACATAAAGCATATTTAAATGAAAATACTTATTTTGAAAAGTAAATTGAAAAATAACAATAACAATTTAAGTATTTTGCAGGAATGATAAATGTCACCATTTGTTACAGGCGGATAGCAGGCAGTGTAGTGGATACTACCTATGTGTTGAAAAATATAATCTAACACGGAGAAGATGGAACGAAGTTGGTGGAGGCTGGCCTACTAATCACTTATTAGCCAATGAAAAACATTTGTGAGGTTAATTAGCAGAAACTATAATTTAAATACATGAGCAGATATTTCTGTCAGCTGGTGGTACACAGGTTATGTATACATATGAAATCTAATATTGTAATCCAACAAAGGTTAGAGACAATCTCTTAAACAAATGACAACAAAACACCTAAATGGAGGCCTGCACCTAGTAAGAAGGCAAATGCTGCTTACTAAGACGGCACTCGAACGAAGGTGAGAGACCAACAAGGCAGACTCCAATAACATATATAAACAATCAAGGAACCAAAAAACAAATATGTTGCCTGCAGTAACAGATAAATATAATACGAACGAAAATACTAATATAGCTGCCTCCAGTAACATGTATGAACAAATAATGTATGAAAAATCAAATATGGTGGCATACAATAGAATGAGTAAAGGGGGGGGGGGGGTGGGGGTAGTTGGTTCGAGGGAGTCAGTTGTCTGCTGGACGTGGTGCTGAGTTTCGATTAAATTAATTTTTACAAAATTTTTCATAAATTTTCGCATTTTTTAATAATTTGTTAAGGAAAAAGGAAATTTTAAGTGCAAAGGGAAATTGTAAGGGAAAATGCCTACCGAGGGGAATATAATTTTAGAATTATCTTTATAATTATAAATTTTTTTAAATATTTTTATACTATAAAATAATTTTATTAATGTTTAATAATATCTATGTTTATAATTTTTTCAACATTTTTTTTTCGCAATTTTTTTGGTTGTTAGGTCAATTCTTACTGGTTTCAGGGCCAAAAGGACAAAGGTCAATGTAAAAGTCATATGGTTCAAAGATGACCGATGGGAGACGTAACAATGTGGCAGCCAGCCAGCTCTTGCTCCGATGCCAGATGCCGTTGCGCCCAAACATACCAAATCCTACTACTAAACTTTGATTACTAGATACAATAATTATACACGAGAAGAATACTATCCGTTTTCCAAAATACCGAAATTGCCATATTCCGTTATTTCTCTGCGATAAATACAAGAATATTTCCTCTTTTAAAGAAACCGTTATGCTATTGTTTCGAATATTTTAGCACAAATGCCTGAAAATTACTTTAAACAAAGAATATACAGTATTCCTTTCGGAACAGGCTGCTATTATCATTAAATTCTTCAATTTGAGTGAGACGAAACATCTATAACATGATATTTCACAGGTGCATTGCACGGCCAGTGCGTGCTTTAACACACTGAAACAAGTGACAGTAAATTATTTGAAGTGCGACGGATTTAATTTCAACGTTGATCTGTGCAATAAAAGGGTTAGTTTCCTCAATCCGAACTCTCGCTCTAAATTATGCCACGCCGATTACGCATTTAATGCGAAATCGATGGAAAATGCTGTGGCTGCCACTGACGCCAGACTGAAAGCGACCAGCAGTAAATAACTCGGACGTGTTTCGGCATGTGAACGCGATGCCAGTCCCTGACTCAAATAACCGTATCACATTAATCGTTGCTTTTAGCTTCGAAGGCAATGCAGGATGTCGAGACATTCCGTCCACTCGTGTTGTTTCTCTATAGTTCCTGTAGGCAATCGAGCAGTTCATCAACCATATTTACATAATATCGCAATGTGAATTTACTTACTAACAAGAAGTTTAATTTCCTTAGAAAGTGCTGCAATTATATATATATTAGATTCCTTTACTCAACAACTCTTATTTCTGGAAATAATTAAATTTCTCAGCCAATACAGCCAAAATAAATTCAACTTCGTAATGTTACTGCTTATTTCGCACATCAAGAAAATATAACTAACCACAAGAAAATAATTTTTTGTTTGGTGTGTTGAAAGAGTACCATTCGTGATGGAATAAATATATATTTAGGAATTAGAAATTATTAACCTGATTCCTATTCCTGCACATAAATAATTAATAAATGTATAAGATATATAACAGCCGGTATTAAACTTTACCTCTATATTGACCTATATGTTTTTCTTGGTGGAAAGTGATTTATAATACATTATATATACAATCACGGAATTCAAACACGTGTACCTAATTACAGAAAATCTTCCCAGCAAGCGGCGTTTGGATATAAAATGAGTTCCACGTACCTATCAGTTGTTTTCATGAAGAACAAGTTCTCTCTTACCTGCAAAGAAACAGAAAACTTATTTTAGAATAAAAGATTTCGAATGATATTGAAAGATATTATATTACATTAATTATTCTAAATTATATTAAACATGATGTTGGAGTTAATGTTAAATTTTTTAATAATTATTTTAGCTTTTGCGTGTGGCAAAACATATGTTATGAAAAGCAATTTCAGTAATAGGATATAGTTGAGTTGGGCACATTGGCGTCTGGCATCCGAGTCAGAGACATCCGGTTGTAATGTGGTTACACAACCACCCGCAATCCTTTTTTTTTTTTTTTTTACCCTTTTTCCCTTAAAGCAAGTCTCTTTTGTCTCTCAAAATTGACGAAATTTCCCTAAAAAAAATTCGCGGTAATCCCAGAGAAGGAGACGACGATCAGTATTCCTCTGTCAGAGAGGTGACTGGGACTAACAACCCGGTAGACAATGGGTGAGGGAAAGTAGGACTCGGAACTGTTCGCCATTAACCTTAAAATGTGATATTTAAAAACAAGAAATTCACAAAAAAATTTAAGTAAAAAATGTTCATATGATGTTCTAAACATTAATAAAAAAAGTGTAAATAAAAATTTATAAAATAATAAACTTTCATGAGGTTCCGCCCTAAACACCCCCGCGAACAAATTAGTCGGCAGGCCTCAACATCCCCTCGCCAATACACAATCAGCCATTATGGTGCTTTCAGCAATGACCTTGACCTCATTACATTGCAAACAAACACTCGAGAAAATTAATAATAATCACCAAGCATATCATGTTACAGGCTACTACCACAAAATTGCATGCCAGTGACATTGGTCTTGACCCAATGTCCTTGAATGATTTGAAAACAACAGTTCGAGAGACATATATAAAAGGCAACAAGCACATTACATTACAGATTGCTATCATCATATAGGATGCAGGTCAACTCGACCTTGACTCCATGACCTTGAATACCAGAATTCTAACAAAAATTCATAAAAGTCAGCAAGCATGTTACCTTAAGGCCTACTACAACCATAGTGTATGCAGATGGCCTTGAACTTAAATCCATGACCGTTAATCCCTTTAAACACAAACAATTTGCAAAAATTTATTTTAAAAATTATACTAAAAAACTCCACAATTAATAAAATAAGCATTTGTTTCAATTATTAAAAATTTATAGTAAAAAACTTAATAAAAAAATTTCATTTCCGGAGCTCCTCCTAACACATGCCCAGCAGACTCGCAAATTTTTATTGCCTTCATAGTCGGCGGGCCTCCATCCTCTCATTGCCACTCACCTACCCTATGATGATTCTGTCGTAAGCCACCATCTGGTTTTCTTTCGTTTGTCATTTGTTATTACACTGCTGGAGGCTACCATTTGGGATTTCATATGTTGTCCTCACCTAGTTGGTGCTAGTAAATCAATTCACCCACCAGGCAGCAGCCATATTTGTTATTTTCTTTTTATTGTAGGCTGTTCTGATTGCACCCTCCATATTGGATTATATTTCTAACACAAATGTTCCGTTTATTTCTCGACTATGACATCTGCTATCAACCTGTACCGATTGGTAACATTGACCATTCCTGCAAAGTACATAAACTGCCGGGGCCGTGGTGAGCGAGCGGTTAGCCCGCTTGCCTCCCACCAAGACGAACGGGGCTCAATCCCCGGCCGGGTCACCGGAATTTCGCATATGGGAATCGTGCCGGACGATGTCGCTGGTCGGTGGGTTTTCTTGGGTATCTCCCGCTTCCCCGCCCCTTCATTCCGGCGCTGCATCATAGTCATCTAAATAACACTCATCGGCTCTAAAGTCCTTGCTATTAAAGAGCCGTCCAAATATCTTCACTCACACGCTCACATAAACTGCCACATCTATAAGAGCCGAAGAACCAGATGGCTCTGTCAGTGATGTGACTGCTTCTGGAAGGCTGTTCGTGGAGTATTCAGTTTATGTGCTGGCTTGCTGTCATTCCGGGATGGTATCCATATGCATATTGACTACCAGCATCGCAAGTTCCATCATTTCCTGGTAAGAGACAACATCCATCGTCGTCTTTGTAAATTCGCAGTTTGAGGCTACGTTCCCCGAATTACGATATGATGTAACTCATTCTCGACAGACAGCGATGAACTGTTCGGACCCACGCCTATACCTCCCATTATACAGGAGTCAGCCCATAACGATCATCAAAATTCCATATTTCTCTTACCAGCCCAAAACACACACATCTCTGAAAACTGATAGCGTCATGTCTATATATATTTTGTCATAAACGTGACGTAAATACATATCGTCTATATGAAACAGCACCAACATGTCTGCATTGTCACAAAGCATCTGTTTAGGTAAACGCGAATAAATCTGGCCGAGGTACACGCAGTCCATGTTCGCGTGCCGTCCCGTGCTAAAGTAATCTTAAGTACAAGTTTGTTTCAGGAGGCAATATCATAGAAGACAAATATCGAGTATGACAGTGCTTGGCTCGCGGGGATGACGATTTCATTTGTAACGGCTATCGCTGCACATCGAACGAAAGTTGAACCGACAGTGCCATATAAACTTAGAGAATTTTGGCCGTTTGGGATGGCTTAGCTTCGCTGCGACGAGGGTGTGTTTGACGAGCTCCACACTTCGCGTCCGCTGGGCGGGCCTGCTGGTCTGCAGGTATGGGCGCCGCAGGGCTGCTGCCACTGCCTTCCCCTCCCTCGTACGTCACCTTGCCCACGTGATGCCAGCCAGCCAGTCACGTACCACCAGGGCGCCCTTCCGGGACTTCCAGATCTCGACAGAGTGAAGATAATTTTGTATTTATCTCGATGGTTTCAATTAAAATATAAATACTGGTGTCATGTCCAGTTTCTGGGAGACAGCTCAAGGTTTTCACTTTGGCAGGAACTGCTGTTCCGTTAACATTTTATAGGGGGGTGGGCGCTTGGTGCCATATAAGTTAAGTATGTTTTAAAGGAAAATGTTTAATGTAACCTGTATATTGCTGGAAGGAGATGTAATTTTATAAAAATGTAAATTTTGGGGGAAGTTTTAAACATAATTATTTTTTATACTAATTTTTTATACTAAATGTAATCAGTGGGAAATTTTTATTTATTTGTAAAGTGTATTTAATGCGATTTGGGGGATGGGGACGATGTAATTGTTTTGAATTTACAGTATAAAAGCAAGGAAACGTATATTTCAAAACTTTTTCACTGAAACCAACTCAGATCCCTTTTTTGATATCATTGGGAGGCTCTTAACTGTTTTTCAACTTAAAACACCTACATTCAGGAAGCAGTTGAGACTAAGACCTCGTCATGTATGTGTTGGCAACACCATCACACATTATTGCTGCATGGGAAATAACCCATTACCTCACAGCCTGCAGTACTGGTGCCAATCGCCAGTATTTCGGTTGCTGGAGCGATTCTGAATGTGGGTAAACCTTCCTGAACCCAAAACTATTTGGGTCTTCCAGTAGGCTCTATAGAACACATGTTTGCCGCAATTTGATGGTCCCGCGATGTTGCACCACTCTGTATTCGGAAATAGGCTTCCATGTTGCGATTCGTGGAAAATATCTTCATCTTCAACAAAAATGCCTATAAGTGGAGTAACATTTCGTTTTATAATATGTGTGTTACCACTACTATCTTACGGAGTGTCTGGAGGCGAAGGCGGAGGTATAGGCGGAAGCGGAGCCGATTGTATTGGCTGAGAACCATTGCTACAATTTTTACTGTACTGAACAATGCAACACCACGGAAGGCCATCATGCTTCCCAATTATTGGTCGTCGCGCGAAAAGAAATCTTCGTACCAAGCCCCATCTCATACAGGCGTGCATTTTGAACATAGATGATAACTGGATTGTACAATCGGCACTGACGACAATCAGTAAGCGATGATGCAAGCTGCAGCATCATGATCGTCGTGGTCAAAACCAGGCCAAAGCATTCGCAATTCATCCTTGTGGTATGGGAGCATTCGGAGAAAACATAAATACTTGTTTTCGGAAGAAGAAAACACGCAGGTACAAAATTTATTCTCTACATAACTATGTATATACATATCTAATATAAGCACATATATTCTTTACATAATTGTGTATATTACTAAACACACACATACATATATATATGCATATTCCAATCTTTTTTATAATACAATCCATTTTTTTTTTTTTTTTTTTTTTTTTTTTTTTTTTTTTTTTTTTTTTTTTTTTCAAAAAATATCATTTTAATTTATTTTTAAAGTATTAAAATTCTGAAAAGTTTTACAAAGCCCTGCCTGGAATGTGCTTTACAATAATTTTTATACACCTTCTCGTGTATGAAAATTTACATTTTTAAACTAGCAAATAAATATACACACTGACGATTCGTGCACTCAAGCAGGAGATGAAGGAACTATGTATACAGTGGAGTGGAGTAAATGTGACTAACCAAAAAAAGGTGACTAATTGGTCAAACGAATGAGAGACACAAAACAGAAAAGAAAGAGAGAATGCGAATACGAGGGACAATAGAGAAGGAGAGAGAAACGAACCAAAAAAATTGCAGTACTCCTAGAAAACGTATGGACTGATAGAGAGACAAGAGAAAGAGATCGAATGAGAGAGACGAGAGGAGAAAGGAAAGAGAGAAAGAGATGGGAATGAAAGAAAGAGAGATACCCGAGAGACGGAGATGAAATGAGAGAGTGATAGAGAAACGAAAAAGACAATGAGAGGGAAAATAGTGAAAGAGAGAGAGAGACGGCATGGAATGATAGAGCATGAAAATACGTGAAAGAATGGTGGTATGACATCATGATCGTATGCGCCTGGAAAGTTGGCAACATCCCTAGTGTTGTTGAGAGCAGCGATGTGAGCAGTACAGAGTATTCTTCACATTTCTGAACGACATCCGATACTCAATGTTGCGCTAGTACCCAATGCACACTTCGTAAACATTCATTTGTCTAAAACTGCTGCGTCTCCGGTTGCGAATGACAACACGAGCGCGTGTATATAAAACACGTGCCTCACACGCTCAGCGCGGCCACCTCTAACAATAGTATAAACCTCCCATAGTCACATGCAAAACATATTAAAAACATAACAATGTTCACATAAGTTATTAACCTCAGAATTCTGTACATCTTCCTACTGTGTGAGAAATACAGCGTGGTAATCGGATAAACGGCCCCTTATTGTAGTGGATAAGTCGTGGAAACAGTTATCTAAGATGTCTTAAAGTGGGCAGCTGCCTTGAGAACGGAGTGCACTAGTGAAGGAGGTATAAGGAAAGTGTTAACTGGATTGAGTGTGAGTGCAGAGATTTGGGCGGCTCTTAACAGCGAGGTATTGACAGCCGATGAGTATGATTGAAATGAATATGGAGCGGCGCCGGAATGAAAGGGCGAGGGAAACGGGAGATCCCTGAGAAAACCCGCGACCAACGGCATCGTCCGGCACGATTCCCCTTTGCGAAAATCCGGTGACCCGGCCGGGGATGGAACCCGGTTCGCCTTGTTGGGAGGCGAGCAGGCTAACCGCTCAGTCACCGTGTTAACCGGAGGACCAGTGATAGTGATAGTATGTTTTAACCTCTTTCTAGATAATTATTATATCAGATCTAACAGTCGCTTACACATTTCTTCAAATTTTTCTCTACTGGGGGCTATAATTCTACAGGAGTGTGAATACCAGGCCAAGAAAAATTATTCAACTCTGAAACATCGTTTCGGCTTTTCACATCTCTTATTTTACACACTTCTATACCAACGTTTTATAAAGGCAGTCAAATGGTTTATCATGGAAATCAATTTCATGAAACTTCATCCATCGTCTAAGTACGAAAACAGTTCAGCTTACACTGTTCCACTGAGAAAAAACGTTTTGATGGATAAAACAAAATTTATATGGAGGAAGCTAATTGCTTTTTTAATTATTTGTTAATGGGAAATTAAATATTTTTTTACTCAATCCCAATTATTTAGTTGATTTTATTTGTTATACCGTAAAATTCTAATATTTAGTATTTACAACTCCCGATTTTTTTAATGTATCAAAGCTTTGAAACCAAGATTTTGTTTATAAAGGAACTAAAAAAATAAAAATAATTATTTCAGTAGTTACAGAATGTGTACAACTTGTTAAACGAGGTTAAATTTCCGTATCAAACTTTACTACAAATTAAATTATATTTGTGACAATTTATATTTAATGTATAAAACGTTGGCGCTATATAGAACGTATACCTCATTTGCGTAAGCGCAGCAATCACATGTCTTGCGAAAGGCTCTTAACTATTCGCGATAAGCTTTTGTGTAGTAAATATAAATTTATACAAAAATATTAATGTGTAGTAAAGTTTATTGCGGCTGTTGGACCATGTCTTACAAGTTCTAATATTGCTGCAACTACTTCAATAATTAGTTTAACCGTTTTAGGTTACTTATTTATAAGAAGTATGGTTTTGAAAGGAATTTTACAGTTCATTAATTTGAAATTTGTTAGTCCCACTTATTTTTATTATTATACAGGTAGACTATTTGTATTACGATATCTGTGTTCTGGATTCGGGATGAAATTGAAATCATTATGAATTAAGAAAATATATTCCCTTCCTGAGATCATACATTGATAAAACTAAACTGACAGTATTCTACGCCAACAGCATATAGCACTGTAAATTCAAGAAAGTATAAAATCATAAAGAATTACCTTTTAGCAATTTTTATTTTGAAGAGTATCAGTGAAATACAGAAGAGGTTCTCATTCTCACATTGACTGTTACAGTATTTACGACAGATAAATGAATATTGCATTTCAGTACACAGATAAAAAAATAAATAAATATTTTTTTATATTTGCTCTAGCGTGTGTTTTAAAAACATTCAAATGATCCGTGTAACCATTTGATAATTTAATACTTCGAATTCTCTTTTTGACATAATATTTTGAACATTTTTAAAAACGCACAACACATTAACATTTACCGTTTCTAAAGCATTTAGAGTAATGATAAACTTGCATTACGAGTGCCCTATTTGAAACCTACGTGAACGACGTAGAGAGCAGCAAAAGCTGTAGCATCTTTGTTTTAGCAGCGCTCCTCTTGCATTTATAAGATGCAACGCTCTGCGCCCCAAATGCACGCGGCTTCTCGTGGCTACGGTTTCATCCAATTACAAGTCAGCTGTGAATCACAGCTGAAGTAAGGCGTCGCATCTACGCTCATTACATTAGGTGGAGAATTTCCTCAGAGCTGCGCTCAACCAGTGCTAACGAGTGAAATGCAATGGTTGTCTGGCAACACTCTGCCGCAGCCCTTGTGCAGCCGGCTTGCATTAGCGACAAATGCTACTCCGTATAACATTCTGCTAGGTTATGGCATATTGAAACGTGACAATTCATAACATTTAATCCATTTCAATCATTACATATAGGAGCAATAATACTTAACGCATAAGCCACTTCGAAAATATTACTCGGTACTTACATAAAACTAACTCCTCTCCTTGCGAATTTACTCTGAATTCGTCTGATTTTAGCTGCGCAAATGTCTAACCTTTGAAACTGTCAACTATCACTTGTTGGTTTAGTGGAAAAGCATATTGGCACAATTTTCAGTGATAAATTGTTTTCGCAAAGAACTTCCTTCGTATAAGTCATAAAATAATATACGGAAAAAATTTATTGCCTTAAAAATTATAAAAAATTTCTAAATGTTGATTTCACTATTGGAAAACTAAAAACCATCTACAAAACAAAAAAACAATCACCAAGATTATTCCAAAATTCATTCGCCTCTAAAACTTAACAAAATAATCAGCATTTACATAGATTTCAGCAACTAACTTATTTCGAATAAGTTTAAATCACATCCAAAGGCAACCATAAGAGCAATTTACAATATTTCTCATAAAATCCTTTTCTCGGAATATTATACCATATGAGGTTCAACACTACCCTTGCCTCAACAAGCGCGTGCAGTTATATGGCAGTCAATTCAACTTGTGGTCAACGAGAGCATCACATAAGCTATATATTGTCCAGAAATAACAGTCGTATCGATTCCCACGCCTATGTAATAAAAAACTCAATTTTCAGATTGTTGTGAAAGTATTGGACACCTCAAAATATGAAACACAAAGCCGCCCCGAGCAGGAAATAAAGGAGTAAATATGCTTGAATGAGGTTGGTGTAGGATTTATGATTCGGCGCTCGGAGCCAACAAACAGCCACCTCGGTTGTCGAGGCGGCCGCGCCCCCAGGGCAGCCATGTTGTTATGGCACCCGATCACCATATTTGATCTTGGTGACATTGACCCTTTGCTCGTACCATTGAATGACTTTTAGAAGTATCTTTTGATTTTAGCAATTATTTTCTCGGTTCTTATGACTGTAGAGTGAGTGAGTGAACAGATTTGGGCAGCTCTTAACAGCGAGGCACCCAGAGCTGATGACTGAGGGGTGTTAGAAGTTTGTTTTATTATTGCGTGGTGGAGGTTGGTTAGGGTAGGAGGGGTGAGCGAGGGAATAGGATAGGGCAATTGTTTTAGATTATTGCGAATTTTTTTTCAAATCTAAAAAGAATCCAAAACTGTAGAACCATAATAAACATTAGCATACCCTATCGCCTCGCTCATCCCACCAAACGTAACCAACCCCCCCCCCCCCCCCCAGTACATAATAATAAAAAGTTTCTTAACACTGCACAGTCATCAGCTCTCTAGATCTCGCTGTTAAAAGCCGCCCAAATCTCTTCACTCACTCACTCACTCTACAGTCAGATAAACCGAGAGAACTATTGTAACAATCAAAAGATAATAATAAAAGGGTGGGAACTTATTCCATCACTGACTCCGGCACCTATGGTGTTTTCTGGCAACCTTAACACCAAAGATTATGAACTCTAAAAACCCAGCGAAAAATGATAAAAAATTGAAAAAAAGTTATATAAGATTATCGACATATTAGGCGAGGAAGAAAATCTATAAAATTCATAAAAAAATTAGAAAACTTGCAAAAGAAATTCTAAAATATCGGGACACATATAACGTGAGACCCTCTTCCCTAGCTTATGTCTCATCTCCAACAAATTAACCCGTCCACAAAAATTAATCATTCACCTTACGTAACAAAAATTATCCTTGCATCCATTCCAGTCAATCGTATCTTCCCATGGACCACCAAATCACGACTTTAAAAAAATTTGTCCAATATTGGACGCTATAAAGTTTGCTAATTATTATTTTTAGTATGTGCCACCCGAGAGATCCAATCTCGTACATTTCAAAATGCTTGATCTCGGTGACAACGCATGCATTCCCCGTCTTCACCAGACTCGCCCAGGCGAATTTTCTATAGACATCGATGACTGTCACTACAAGGCAGCTGATATAACGTGTGGAAGAATAACGGCGGCGTCAGATTTAGAGTGCAGGAACAATCACCGCCATCCTGGACCATCGGATGACAGTATGACAGGCCTCATTCTCATCACTCACGTGTGACGCCTATCTAGCAATGGCATCGTGAGCCAGCAGCCATATTGATAAGACTTTGGCTGTATAACAAACAGTAGAACCCCCAGGGTGTTACTGCACTATAATATATTCGAAATGGCGCCGGGTGCATTTGTTTAACCTGGGAAGTTTCTTGGAAAACGACGACACAAAGTTGGTGCATCTTTCACTTCCACTTCCCCTCCCATCTTGCCCTCCAGGAGTCGGTGTCTGGCGATGGGCACTCCCCATGGAGTGGTTGTGTGGCCAGTTTCTCCCTCTCTACTCCATCCCACCAACATTCCGTAGCGGGACCTCAAAAATACCAGCACTCCCCAACCTCTGTTGTCCTTGCACTTGCATTGTTATTACAATTGATTTAAATTATAATTACAATTGCAATTGCACGTGTACTTTCCCTCCCACCCGGTGTGTGACGGAGAACTGAGGGGGTTTTTGGCGGTTATTGTGGTGTCGATGGCCACCAGACTAGAGTTGCAACCACCAGTGGTCGGGTACGACCACTGTTCGGTGTACTTATATTTGTGCTCTTGCGCAATTAGCAATGAGAGTAAGTACATATGTTGTATGGTTGGGAGCTGAAGTCAGGCACGAGGAGGATGGAAGGGAAATGCTTTTGGAGCAAAAGGATGAAAGGTTTGGGTGGGGTAAAGGGAGAAGCTGCAGTTATGTAGGACGTGTAAACAGATGAATTAATCATGATTTTAATAAATAATTATGTTTATTTAATCTCACACATGCCTGTGCAGCAATGACTAATGCATTTTTATTTAATCCAGAGGTTGCATGTACAGAGAGATTACATAACAATTACTAATTACACAAGCCTGAGTTCCGAGACCCTATTTACATGTCCGCTCCCTAGCACAGCTTGCTCCTAACTGAGCAGTGTTTGAATATATGAAACATTATAACCTGCGTTTGCCAGTGGCCATATTAGATTTTAGCCAGCAGCTAGGTTTTTATCATTATTTCTATCAAATCATACAATGTTACTTTAAAAATTATATTTAATAAAATGAGCGTTGGTGGAGTAAAATTGTAAAAATACTATAGTGTACCCTCCTGTATAATTTATATTTTTTCATTCAGTTATATATTTATTTTTTTATATTTGAGTCACTTGTTTCTCTCAAGTGTTTGATGTGTAAGATAGAACTTTTTTTTTGCGAAATTTCTCCATTACAATATATCATTATTTTTATAGCATATATTAAAACCCAACACTGTATGTAAATGGCAGATACCCTTTCATCGAGTGTCTGATTTTTATAAGTTCGGTGTCCACACTGTTACATTTTAAGGAACGTAAATAATAAATGAAACAAACACATAGTGTTAAATACTTTTTTAATACTCCCCAGGTTTTTCCATCAATCACAAAACACATTATTGACACATTTATCTAACATTAAAAAAATTATATGAAACACTGTTCTAGAACAGAGTCCTTTCTCAACATTTACTTCTACAACACTTCTTAAAACATTTATATATACATCACATTTCCTTACATAACCTATTCTGGAGTAAGTTCAATAACATGGTTCGACAATAAGTGTATATATGTATATTCACAACACTTATCTTTATCACGGTTCTTTCTCAATATTTGTATACAGGAGCACATTTGTAGCGTCTCTTTTAGTGTTATAAAAAATGTGTTAATCTCTTCTATTTACCATTTTTACATTCATGCACTCTATTTGCATCTATTTTATTGATGTCGTAAACTGGTTATCTTCCTTCAATTCTGGAGGGTCTACCTGCAGAACTATTCATCAAAAAGTGAGTCATCGACTTCAGTGTTGAATGTTATGAATTTAAACCAGTTCTGCAGTAACACTGAAAAACCAGGAAAACAGATGATTGACATGTAGTTGGACTCACAGTGAGACAGTGACGAAGTCTATGTGTGAAATGGTGCTGAAGTTAGTTGTTGGTTAGGCCCTCACGCGGATGGTAGATGTTGAAACAGTTGTTGTCAGTTCTGGTAGCTGTTTGGGTGGCTGATAGTGTGGTTCACAAGTAGAGGGGAGATTTATTCAGGAATCTTGTAGTGCTGCCGTGGCAATGTCGAGAAGATGTCCGATCCGACATACTGTTTGTCATCATCACTTGACAGGGCGAAATTTTTGCTCATTCCTAGTAGTAATTGTTACCACATGAACAGAAGTGAAATTAGGTACTGCAACAAACTTAAATCGTGAGCACACACGAGCAGAATACTACAAGGATATGGAATATCCTTTTTAATGGCCGTTGTATTGCTCCTGTCATTGTGTCGAACGCAAGGGGACATGGGTTTCAGATAAGATTTAGCACCATAGTACTCAAGAAAATTCAATTTTTGCTGATTCAGAACAGTCTTAAATTCAAAGTACTGGTTTTCCTCAGTTGGGACAGTACACCTAACAGCAAAATGTTGTTGACATAAATTGTTATGATTTTTGAGCTTCTCCTCATTTATGAAATATTCAAGACAGCGATACCAAACATATTTCTTACACTTCTTCTTACTCAACTGACCGTTAAGTAGTCGTGACATAATTTGATCATTGCAAAATGCAAGTGTGTGGTGATACCACTAGAACATATGGCTAACATAGGCACACGGGGATCATTATATACAGGAGAAATGTGAATGGGTACAACGATCCATTCCTTAGTGTTGTAAAACAATTCGTCTACAATATCCCTATGTTTGTCTACCACAGAGTAGTCATTAATGGGAATATTATTGAGTACCTTGAACTGTTGGATCTCATGTAACACTTCAGGATATGACAAATCCATAGTATTCAGAACTCGATGACATTTTCCGTATGAAGAGAATAAATCGGCATTGTGTGTGACAGGAAATAAATTTACTAGAACGGCGTACATGAAGCATTGGTATTCCGCACACTGCACATTAATGCAAGCTTTCCTATTGGTAATGAATGACCTGTATTGCGTAATGTGAATGTCTATTTGCAATATCAGTTTCATTTTCCATACTTGGCCCTTACCAGAAAACTCACTAATTGGGTTAGTGACAGGAGGAACGATGTTTTTCTTGTAAACATTGCCAAAATTGGATGAAAGAAGGACAGGCTTGACGTTACTGACAAAGAAAAATGTCTCTGTGTTATTTTCCTCAGCAGCTGTATTTTTTTAAAACTTGACTGCTACAGATATGTAAATTCTGAAAGGCCTGGGTGTCATTGAGCTTACGTCTAAAATGGATGCCTTGCATCCGTAGGTCTGTCGACGACGAATCAGAATCTTAATAGGAATCTGAATTGGACAAGTAGTATTTCGAACTAACGGGTTTATACTTCACTATGTGAGATCCTGGCATCCTAAATCAGGCTCTACTCACCAATACCAGTAACCAACCCACTCGGTTAAGTAAGGATCTTAAACAAAAGACAAAAATTATACACATATGAAACAACAGAGATAAACCCGAATTTAAAAAATATATTGTATGTAATCATATCGAATTAACACATTTCTCCCGTAAGCAAAGCCTATACCATCGATTTAACACAGTTCTAAATTTAGACAACACTACACATTTCTCATTAACAACCTCTGAAAACATTCACATGTATCAACTAATAACCCTGTACCTAATTATAATTCTTTTTTAACTTGGAGAGGTTTGAAACCCTATCGAGGAAAATTTACCCTATAAACTACTATACCAAAGTGCCCCAAAATTATAATGTTTAAAGAATGTAGCTAAAACCAGTTACAACAACTCAAAACAAGTCAAAAAATATAAATTTTCAAAATGTTAAAAAACATATTTAATTACATTTCAAATCCTTCGTGTGATAACACTGGTGATCTAGCATCTGGTTTTCGCAGACTGGGGTTAAATGAAGTGCTGGTAAACATAACTTGTAACAACATGTACTATTGTGAATTGGTAATAGAGAGAAAATGCAGACTCTATGATAGAGCGAGACTGAAGTAGCTATAATAAATCTCGAAGCATGGAGACAACCTTTGAGCTCGGCAGTTGAAAACTGACTGACAAATAACTGGGGAATTCCACATCCATTTTATACTCACTACCAGACTCCAGTTCAAAATATTTTCGGTAAATATGTGTATCCAATCCAGACTTCACAAATAAGCTATTCCTGTTATCTAAACTACTTTTAAGTCTTAATGTCCTTGTTAGCCACCCAAATGGCCTGAGATCATGAAAACCCTTTCCATTGAACCAAACTCTTATGTCTTACACCACCAGTATTTTTTTAATCAATTACATACCTTGCGAATGTACTTTCTGTAATTCTTGTTCATATAACCCACCAGTGATTTGTTTCCCATAGTAACTTTTCAAGTATTAGATTCTAGGAGAAGCATTTGTAGTAGAAATAATTTTAAATATTTCAAATTACCAATGAATTGTATTCTTCTTTTTTCAAACATGCCTTTCACTTTGTCAAAACACACATACTGACAAACTTCAAACTTTGGTTTCTCATTATCATACACTTTAGGAATATAAAATATGGTTTTCAATAATTGGTTGTCTTTAACATGACAGGCGCCACATTGATCATTCTGTGAACCCTATAATTATAAAACTATATCACTGTAGACACAATATCCAACCATTTGTAAGTACCACAAGAAGTGAAGTACTTGAAGACAAGATATATAATCTTGTTAAATATCTTGCCTACAGAGCATTTTATTTAAGATTATGTAACATAATGGTACATTCCATACTCTGTAGTTAACTTTTTGAACCACGAATTAAATAATTCCATTCCTTGATACATGTGGAGTTTCCATTTCATGCTTTCCTTTAAAACTGTAGACACTGTATTGGTAATATTTTTTTCACTATTATTCTTTACTGTAATTGTTCACACATATTTTGAATACATATCAATTACATTTAAACACTATGTGTTTAGAAGTTAAACTGAAGTCACACAAATGTACTTCAAAGCGGTCATTTAATATGTGAGTAAAAACTTTACTTCTTGCAAAATTATTCCTCTCTGAAGCATGCAATTCATTTGCAAGCTTGCGGAACTTCATTATGTGTGTGTATATATATACACACACATCCACTCCCTATTAACATCTCTATAACTGAACTAATGTTATAAGTATGCGAATTATACCTTGCCTTTTTAAGGCGACGTGTAATCTCAACCTACTCAATAATTTGTTCTGATTGTCCCAAAATATATGCGAAATATGATTATCAACTTCATCTTTAAATACTCCACTATAGAGAATTTCACTCAAAAGATGTAATGTGGGGTGATCATCATTACTGCTTAAACGAGAATGAGCACTTGTATGAGATTGAGGTCGGGGATCTGGGTGGGCCAGTCCAATTAGTCAACATTGTTGTCAGCGTACCACTGCAAAGTAGCCCTTGAAACATGGCACCTGGCATTGTCACCCTGGAAGTAACACGTGTCCATTCCGTAAAAATTACACAATTTTGGGAGCATTTCATTATCCAGAAAGTTACAATGGGCCTCTGTGTTCATGGTACCACGGACAAACACCAGCAGTCCTACGCCAAAGGCAGTGAAATACAAGTCAACTGACGTTCTGAATTACCTATCTTCAATGGTGCCCAATTACTTTTTGGTAGAGTGTATAGCAATGTATTGTATGCTTGAGTGTTTACACCTAGAATGTTTTGGTTGGTAGTGTTAATGGATAGTGTAGGGGTGGTATGAAATTACTAGTCTTTATGTTGCATATACAGGATGAGTCCTTTAAAACAGTCTCCATGCTTCTTTTAAAGGACTCACCATGTACGCACTCTGTGGTGTGACTGAAGTATGCTGGTGTTTCGGTTGGTATAGAACGCGGTTCTCCTGGTCTGCAGGGTTACTCATATTATGTTTCATATGTCAGATTTTGGTGGTCAGCATTTTTATTGGCATGGATGATAGATAGAACAATTTATATTGATGTCTGGTATGATATTTGACTACTGTATGATGGTATGACAAACATGTTGGACATGTGATTGTTTTGGTAAGCCCAGTGTGGGTTGAGGTCTGCTTCAGTTCTAGTAAATGAGGCGTATATTTTGTCTAATGTCTGTTGGTAGAACTGATGGAATGGGTGGTAGGAAAAAATGTTAAGGCTTTTGTTGGCTGAAGGTATGGAAGTAGACTATTTGTTAAATTATTTAAGTATAAAAATTAAATGTTTATTTGACTGCATACATGAAAAGATTTTACTATTGCGATTGAGGTGGAGGATTGCTAAAGATCTATGAATCTGTGGATCAGTGGATCGATGGATTGGAATGCATTGAATTCTATTGCAATGCATTGTATTAGATTGCAATGCATTGTATTGGATTGTATTGTGTTTGATTGATGGATCGATGGATCGATGGAGCTTTCGATCTGTGGAGCTATGGAGCGAGTCTGTAAATTTTAATATATATGTCCTGTGATTGTTGGTATATGTCGAATGGTTTGGCAAGTATGTTTGCATGTAATGCTAAAGTATGCTTGATTTTAAGTGTTTGGTAGAGGTAGTTATTGTATATTGACTGGTGTCAGCCAGTATGGTGGATGGTATGAGAAGGATTCGAATCTTTTACTTATATGAGGTGTATGTTTGTTTGTATGGTCTGTGTGGATAAATGGATGAGTTTTGCTAGATTTATAGTGGGTGGTATGGTTTGTAGATATAAGCGGTGTTGGCTTGTCGAACCAGTAGAATGGCTGTTAAGTTATGGGCTGGCCTCAGCTGTATATTTGTTCGAGTTATGATGGATATTGTGCTTGGTATATTGATTTGGTTATTTCAATTGAATTTTTTCTATGGTTATGGGAGATGGGGTTTTGTTTGGTCAGGTATGACTTGGGTTATATAATGTATTGTGTGGGTGGTCAGTATATATTTGACTGGTGTTGACCAATAGAGCAGAGATTATGAGCAGTAAGTAAATTTTTGTAAAAGACGGTGTGAAGAACAAATATCCTGCATGTAAAAAAAAAACATAAATTTATAAAAGTTTAAACTCATCAGTAAATAAAAAATTACGAAAATATGTCTGGGATGGCAAAAAAAAATATTATACGTAAGTTAATATATATACACACATAAATTGTTAAAAATTAAAAAGAAAAACATATTGCTGGCCTGCTTGCGAGTATATACATACAGCAAGGTACGAGTTAGGAAGCTTTGTTTAATAGCGGCAGTCATCAATATTTGTCGAAAATAATGCATGGCTAAGAGTTCTGTTTGGATGATTGCTAGCATAGACAGTCTTGATCTGTATATAAGCAAAAAATACTGTCTATATGGAAGGTGAGCATTCTGATGTAAAGGCACTACGTAATTGGCGTGGAAACATTTCAGGTTAGTCTTTTTATGTTTGTCCTCAGAAGTATGTAAATATTTATGATATAAATAAAAATAATTCTTTAATTTCTCGCTCATGTTTAACGCTGCCTACGTCCCCTGATATATAGAGAATATTATGAGGCTTCATCTATTCGCATATGAACACATTAAAATCTGAGTAGGATAGTTATGCCTACGAAAAAATATTTGAGATAGTAAATAATTAACACTGTATAGAATTTAGACTTGGGGAAGTCCTGAAATGAAGTTGAAAGAACTTTTATTGCAGTACTCTACATACAATTTCAGTACAACTTAAAAAAAATTAAATAATTAAAAAAATCGAATAATAGAATATTAAAGGTTTTTATTCTCATGTTTTAATCCTGTATCGTAAACAGGCTGTTATAAACATACCTTGTAAGAAAGTCAAAATATTATTTTCAGCTAATTACTGTGGTTATATAGGACTCAAAATATATTTCGGGAGATGGAAATATTAATTGAAAAATTAAATTTTCGCGAGACGCTCTGCTACCTAAGAGTCCGCTAAATTATTTTTCATAAGAAAACATTAGAAATATTTCTGTAATTGTATGAGGGAGTTCACCAATTTCGCATGGAAGTTTATATAAAATTATTAGCACAATTTACCATGTTCGCATACAGCAGGCTAGTAGCTAGCATGCTTGACTTGTAACCCATAGGTCGCGCTTACAAAATATAAATACCTACATGAGATTTTTTTCTTCTTTAAAATGTTACCAGCTGTCATGGAAATGTGTGAAATTAACATTATTTACATTTTTCAGCCGATTTTTCATTTCAAATGCAATTAAAATATATTTTACAATTTTTTTCAAATATCTTTTTTGGGCATTTTTGAAAATATAAATAAGTATTGTTTTAAAATAGATTCATAAGAAAATCGTTTCTTAGAAATCTGATAGGAAAGGCCGACCCGGCCAGCAGAGTGCCTCGTGGTATTTGGCCTCCCTTCCCCAGAGTGGTACCTAACTACAGTTGTCGCTGCACACACATGTCACAGCTGCACCAGTGTACCCTGTCTGACCTGTTGACGCATGCGTGCACGCGTGGTTACAATACTAGGTGACTTAATTTTCCTACAAAAATAAAAACTAATTGAATAAAGTAAAACATCAAGAAAAAATATTGATTTTCAAAAATAATTAACTATTCAAAATTCAAATATACTTTACAAAGTCTTGCCTGGAATGCACTTTACAGTAACTGTTTGTATACCTTCTCCTGAATGTAAAAGTAAATATTTAAATACATAAATAAATATAGACACTGGTGATTCGCACACTCTAGCAGGCGACGAAGGAATTATGTAGACGATGGTGTCGAAAATGTGTGAGAAATCATTAGAGCATATGTGACTAATCGAGCGGATGATAGAGACTAGCGAGAGATGGAGACAAAAAGACAATAAATAATATAAGAGAGAAAAACAATTGGATGACATGGAGGAAAACTATGGAATGATAGCGAGACAAGAGAGAAAGCAATGGAATGAGAGAAAGTGAGGAAATGGTGGAATGAAAAAGACAAGAGAGAAAGAGATGGAATGAGATAGACAAAAAGAAATGAAAGAGAGAAAGAGAAACGAAAGAGAGAAAGAGATGGAATGAGAGAGACAAGCGAGAAACAAAATAGAGAACGAAAGAGAGACACGACAGAAGGAGAGAAAAGAAAGAGTGAGATAGAGAGAAAGAAATAGAATGAGAAAAAGAGTTGGAATGAGGGAAATAAGAGAATAAGGGAGAGAAAGAGAGAGAGAGAGACAATACGGAATGCTAAAGAATGAAAATGTTATTACATCATGATAGTATGTGTCTTGAAAAGATTACTCCGGTGATATATTACGTAGTTATCCCTGCAAATCTTTTTATTATAATAATATATTTAATATTTAAAAACACAATTATTCAAGATATTATATTTTATCGATTTCTCAGCTATCTCATTGTTTGGTCCAGAAGTAATACCGAGTCTCACAAATCGCCTGAATTGGCTCGTTTTCCCATAAATGGGGCTTGTTAGAGGCTTGGTGCTTTTTTTTTTTAGGGAAAATTGGAAAATGTTTAGGGGAAAATGGCCAATTTTTGGAAGACAGGGAAATTTTAAGGCATTTTTGGGCTAAAACGTAATATTCTGAGAGAGAAACAAGCGATTTTGGGAGATAAACAGGAAAAGTTTTACGTCGAGCTCATTCAAGATCGAGCCACCGAACCACTGCCTGCAGCCTGTGTTCCCGTAGTCCCACACGCATTCTATTTATTATACATCTTAGCAATAGTTTAACTTTCCTGGAAATCATTTTCAGATATTCTGTTTTGTTCTTCTAGGTTCACAAAAAGTATAAAAGTTTTGTGTGTTTATGTAGTAAGTTGATTCTGTTTGGAGTGTTAGAGGTGAACATGTCGGATAAGCACTCTTCAGAAGAATCCACGCAGCAAACAGAATCGGTACAAAAACGTTGTTATTGTGACTATGAGTGTTTCAGTGAGGGAAAATTATGTTTAAATAAACGCCAATGTCGCAGAAAGTCTATTCGCCATCTACATTGATGTTTGAGATGTTAATTTATTTCTAGTGATATCTACAACTACGTACTAGATTTACATACTATTTTATTTTTCTCATTATTTCCATTGTATTAATTATATACATACATATACATTTATTACTGTTTATATTTCGGTTAGGAATTTTCTATTACCTGTATGTGGTAATTAATCCATTGTATAAGGATAAGACCTTATTTAGCTCACCATTTTCATGTTAATTTTGGCTTGGTTTTTTGGATCTCGTATTTGTGAATTTCTCCATATTTTTTATTTTTTATTGTATTCATTTCTGAAACCGTTTTACTATATGTTTTTTTGTCGTTTGATAATTAAGAAATATTAAGTAATTTGTAAAGGGGGGTGCAGTCCAGTAAACACAAACTGTCAGCAAAGTGTCGGCCCGATACCTGTACTGTCGGAAACTGTCGTTTCAATGCATGAAGATAGCCATCTGACAACGGCGTGATGTCTTATTTAAGACACTATGTTTGTCTTCAGAAAAAAGGCATTTGCCAACTGTATTTTTTAGGTTAACCGATGGATATCACCGAAAATATGTCACCATGATATGGCAGATCAAACATGTTTCAAGCATCTTAAAATTTTTTCTGGGCCAATTTCCAAGCAGCATCTTTATCTTTCCGTTACACTGGCCATTATCACATTTATTCCGGCTCGGCAACGTTTTCAAGACAGGGCTCTTTATCACAAAAAATATATAAATATGATGGTTTTTTGCTGACCAACTTTTAGAAAGTGTTTAAAATAGGCAAGATGTTAGCTTGCTGTCGGTGTCATGATGTCTTTTTTGAGACAGTGTGTTAACTATTAGCATGTTTTTTTCGTTATTATATATGTGTCATGTGGTTGCCCATGGCAATCGTTTATTTGAGTTTTTTTCATTTGTGCAACCATTCGTTATAAATATTAAAAACTGACCAAAACTACTTTGTCTGCAAGCCTGTGAAGAAATAGTTATTTTCAAGCTGTGTTTTAAAATTATTAGTTATATTCTCATGGAATTTATATATTCCTTCATAAGTTTACCAGCAAGTCATCCCATTGTGTAAAGTTTATCATGCTTGACTGTAGACTCAAGTGTCTTAGGTTCAAATTCCGCACACGGCAAACAAATTATTTTCATATCATACAATGTGTTGAGAAGTAAATGCAAGTAATATATGTAAAGAGGAAATAACAATTACTAAAATTTCCAATCCAAAAGGAAAGGTTTTTTCCATGGTTATATTGCTTATTTCTGGACATCATGCCGCTGCAGGCCCGGCTTCGTAAATACATCTAGCCGTCGGAAGCCAGACACTATTGGCCAACAGTCAGCCGCCAGTCCATATTTCCATTGGACCACTTCCGGCATAAGACAGCGGGCCGACATCATGTGGTCGGAGTTTGTCGGCTAGCTTTTACCGGCCTATTCTGTCCCGTACTTTCCATGTTTTTTGGGTATGTATTTGCTACTTTCCCATTTGTTGCAGGTTCGATTCCTAGCTTCCCATTGGCAGGAAGATTTAGGCCTTTTTCATTTGAGTTACTTCCAGCCTATAGATCAAAGATCTCTCTCTCTCTCTCTCTCTCTCTCTCTCTCTCTCTCTCTCTCTCTCTCTCTCTCTCTCTCTCTCTCTCTCTCTCTCTCTCTCTCTCTCTCTCTCTCTTCAACCGACCTCCATATTGTTCAGACTTTTCGGCTAGGGCTCGTACCTGCAGTAGGTAACGAGTAGGTTTTATTTAGTTCGTAGGGTATTATTAGTTACATCTTGTTTCAATATAAGTGTTTTATCTCCTGCAAGTGTTACAAGCCGACGTGCCACTCGTTAGAGGTAGATTTTAGGAGTTCAGCTAGACGCATAGCATACGAGAGATGGTATATCTCCGCTACTTCCCTACACTTGAAAGGTATTTAAATTGCATTCCCAGCCTACCAGGATTTGTATGCATCCGCGCGTCAACAGAGAGCGACTAGCAACAAGTTGTCTACTGAAAGAGAAAAGTTTTGGGAGGCTTACATTTAATTTGTGTCAAACGTAGCATCAGACAACCCTTCCAGATAATGTATCCCCTCTCGGCGACGCCATTTTGAAGTTTAAAGTTTTTACACCAGCTAACAACATTTGTGAATACTCATAACTAGACAGTTTTTCTTCTCGCCAGAGTTAGACACACAAAATATATTAAGATTTCCAGAGAAATATAATTTGTTTTATTTTATTATAATTTTGAGCTCCAGCAATGTGATTTCCAACTTTAAGACGTCACATAAATTTTATCATAACAATGGACCTTATTAATATATGTACAACCACTTGTACTTAATTCAGGACTATTATTTGATCTTCGCTTTTCTCAATTGCTACAGGGATTTTTCTTTTACCTATGTCCAGTCAGCTCATAAGCTTGAAATAGAAATGTAATAAATTGAATATTTTACCTGAATAAACACTGCACTATAACAAACTGATCTTGCTGGTTGTCGACTACATCACTTCAGTGATTTCCCCAATGTGATTATAAAAGTTCAATCATTCATGTCAATATTGAAAGTATTTTTATTTTCAAAGTGTCTTGTGAAGTACACGTAAAGAAAGTATGTACGCCAGTTGTTCTTGCTTTTCGAGGGTGTGTAAGTTTTGGTATGAGTTGGCTTGCTGCTTCATATCACTACCGGGCCCAGGTACATGTTGAGAAGTGTCTTATGAATAACACGTACAGAAAGTATGAACACTTTATGTTGTTCCTGCTCTTCCAGGGTGTGTAAGTTTTGGTAAGAGTTGAAATGCTGCTTCATCTCACAACCGGGCGCAGATACATGTTGAGAACTGTCATGTGAAGTAATCGTACAGAAAGTATGTACGCCATATGTTGCTCCTGCTCTTCGAAGGTGTGTATGATTTGTGTAAGAGTTAGCTTGCTGTTTCATCTCACTACCGGGCCCAGATATATGCTGGAAAGAAACTTGCGAAGTACACGTACGGAAAGTATATCACCATATGTTGTTCCAGCTCTTCGAGGGTGTGAGTGTTGTTTTAAGTAATGCCTTACTGCTTCATCTCAATACCGGACACAGATACATGTCGAGAAGTGTCTTGTGAATAATACGTACAGAAAGTATGTACGTCAGTTGTTGTTCCTGTTCTTCGAGGGTGTGTAGGTTTTGGTATGAGTTGGCTTGCTGCTTCATTTCACTACTTTGCCATATACATGTTGAGAAGTGTCTTGTGAAGTACATAAACGGAAAGTATGTACGCCAGTTGTTCCTGCTCTTCGAGGGTGTGTAAGTTTTGGCAAGGGTTGGCATGCTGCTTCATATCACTACCGAGCCCAGGTACATGTTGAGAAGTGTCTTGTGAATAACACGTACAGAAATATGTACCCCAGATGTTGTTCCTGCTCTTCGAGAGTGTGTATGTTTTGGTATGAGTTGGCTTACTTCTTTATCTCACTTCCGGGCACAGTTACATGTTGAGAAGTGTCTTGTGAAGAACATGTACAGAATATATGTACGCCAGTTGTTGTTCCTGCTCTTCGAGGGTGTGTAGGTTTTGGTAAGAATTGGCTTCCTGCTTCATCTCACTACCGGGCCCAAATACATTGTGAGAAGTGTCTTGTGAATTACACGTACAGAATGTATATATGCCAGATGTTGTTCCTGCTGTTCGAGGTTGTGTATGTTTTGGTAAGAGTTGGCTTGCTGCTTCATCTCAGTACTGGGCCCAGGTACATGTTGAGAAGTGTCTTGTGAAATACACGTACAGAAAGTATGTATGCCGTATGTTGTCCCTGCTCTTCGAGGGTGTGTATGATTTGATATGGGTTACCCTGCTGCTTTATCTCACTACCGGGCCCAGGTACTTGTTGAGAAGTGTCTTGTGAATAACACGTACAGAAAGTATGTACGCCATATGTTGTTACTCTCTCTTAGAGGGTGCGTATATTTTGGAAAGAGTTGTCTATCTTCTTCATCTCAGTACCGGGCCCAGGTACATAGTGAGAAGTGTCTACAAGTACAGAAAGTATGTTCGCCATATGTTTATTCTGCTCTTCGTGGGTGTGTTAGTTTAGAAATGAGTTGGCTTGCTTATTCATCTCACTACCGGGTCCAGGCATATGTTGAGAAGTGTCATGTGAAGAACACGTACAGAAAGTATGTACACCAGTTGTTGTTCCTGCCTTTCGAGAGTGTGTATATTTTGATACGTGTTGGCTTGGCTGCTACATCTCATTACCGGGCCCAGGTACATCTTGAGAAGTGTCTTGTAAAGTACACATAAAGAAAGCATGTACGCCAAATTTTGTTCGTGCTCTTCGAGTGTGTGTAAGTTTATTTAAGAATTGCCTTCCTACTTCATCTCTCAACCGGGCGCAGGTACATGTTGAGAAGTGTCTTGTGAAATAAACATACATAAATATGTACCCCATATGTTCTTCCTGCTCTTCGAGGGTGTGTAAGTTTTGGTAAGGGTTGGCCTGCTGCTTCATATAACTACCGAGCCCAGGTACATGTTGAGAAGTGTCTGGTGAAGTACACGAACAGAATGTATGTACGCCATATGTTGTTCCTGCTCTTCGAGGGTGTGTAAGTTATGGCAAGAATTGGCATGCTTGTTCATATCACTACCAGGCCCAGGTACATATTAAGAAGTGTCTTTTGAAGTACACGTACCAAAAGTATGAATGCCATATGTTGTTCCTGCTCTTCGAGGGTGTGTAAATTTTGGTTAGAGTTGGCACGCTGCTTCATCTCACTACCGGAACCAGGTACATGTTGAGAAGTGTCTTCTCAATTACACGTACAGAATGTATGTACGACAGTGGTTGTTCCTGCTCTTCGAGCGTGTGTATGTTTAGGTATGAGTTGGCTTGCTGCTTCATATCACTACCGGGCCAGGTACATGTTGAGATGCGTCTTGTGAATAACACATACAGAAAGTATGTATGCAAGTTGTTGTTCCTGTCTTTCGAGAGTGTGTATCTTTTCATATGTGTTGGCTTGTTGCTTTATCTCACTACCGGGCCCAGGTACATGTTGAGAAGTGTCTTGTGAAGTACACATACAGAAAGCATGTACACAAGTTGTTGATTTTCCTGCTTTTCGTGAGTGTGTATGTTTTTTTAAGAATTGCATTCCTGCTTTATCTCATTACCGGGCCCAGGTATATGTTGAGAAGTGTCTTGCGATGTACACATACATAAAGGATGTACGCCAGTTGTTGTTCCTGCTCTTCGAGGGTGTGAATGTTTGGTAAGAGTTGGCATGCTGCTACATATCACTACAGGCCCAGGTACATGTTGAGAAGTGTTTTGTGAATTTCATGTAAAAAAGGTATGTACGACAGATGTTGTTCCTGCTCGTCGAGTTTGTGAAAGTTTTGGTAAAAGATGGACTGTTGCTTCATATCACTACCTGGCTTATGTTCATGTTGAGAAGTGACTTGCGAAGTATAGGTACAGAAAGTATGAATGCTAGTAGTTGTTCCTGCCCCTCGAGGGCGCATAAGATTTGGTAAGAGTTATCTTGCTGCTTCATATCACTACCGGGCCCACGTACATGTTGAGAAGTGTCTTGTGAATTACACGTACAAAAAGTATGTGCGCCATATGTTGTTCCAGCTCTTCGAGGGTGTGTATGTATTTATTTAGCAGCTATTTTTCATACATTTCAGATAGTATTTATTTAAGTTATCATTGTAAATTTTATGTATTTATATAATATATGAGACAGCAAAAAATTGTAAACAATATAGAGATGAATATAGAGAGAAGTTGATAGCTAATTGAAAAGTTTAAAGCTTTTAGAAAATTTCGCCAATATGAATATGATAAAAATAAAAAACCGATCGACCATTGGTAGACGCGATAGTAAATTTGGGGCAAAAAATTGGATACGTAACAGATGAAAATAAGAAGTTAATAAAAGAACTTGTTCTATTTGTAGTGTATGAATTTAGACTACCTACAGACACTAACAGAAACATGTTTTGAAAGAAATCTGTTTGGTAAAACAGGCACTGATGAACACTATGACGATGGAATTAAACAAATTGGCGATGACGATGAATGCTATGACGATGATGATGAACGTTATCACGACGAACGCTATGATGAAGTGTTGGGGCATTTTAAAACTGATATGTCACATTTAACTATTTACAAAACAACATTTATTGATAAGAAATTGGCCGGTTTCTTAATTAACAGCAGATACGATGTTTCAGGACTTAAGGCTGATAAAGGTAGATTGTATATTGGTGATAGCAAAGTAGCATTCATCAATGACAAATTTACAGTAAAAGGTCGGACATACAGTGGAACTGATAGTTTGATAATATTACTAACTCTAAAGAAAGTAACAGAAAGTGACTACACTGCAACAGACTATGAACACTAATGTCGTATCCTAGCAGTTACAAACACAGTTTTTCAAAACAATGATCCAAATTTGGGAACGCCAAAATCGAGTAAAGGGAATAAATGGAAAATTATTGTTAAACCTATTTACGATTCGATTAAAAATAAACGTCCCTCACCTAAAAAAGGGATAGGTATAAATAAGTATACTGACTATCCTAAAGAATACATATGGATGGATGATGTTAGAATGCTTATTGATCGACTTCTCGATATTTATGTCGAAGAGAATGCTGAAAATGATAACTATTACAATGAAAAAGTTGGAATAATGAATATGCTCTCCAGCAAGTTTAGTGACTTTGTTGTGAATAATCCAAAAGATATCTGATACGAATGTTAAACACAATACCACATACTTTTTGGGAGCCGGAGCATCATGGAAAAGGGTTACTCAATGCCATAATAAATTCACTTCCTTTTAAGTTGCATACAACCGGTTATCAGTACTTAGGTCCGGGTACTAGCCTAAAAGAGAGAATTGAGCATGGCGATAAACCCATTAATTCACTAGATGCGGCTGCAATGGAACATGACATATCTTACCAACATCATAAAGATCTAGCTGAAATACATGTAGCAGACAAAGAACTAGAAAAGAAAGCATTCAAAAGATTGTTAAATTCAGATGCTGATCTCAATGAGAGATTGTTGGCTGGTGAAACCAGATCTGCAATGCATATTAAACATAAGCTTAGTTGGGGAATTAAAATGAAATGATAAAATATTTCTTATAATAAATGAAAGTAAAAAAGACTGTATTTCAAGTTCCTGAAGATCATTTGAAGGGTTTGACTATTGATTCTTTGGTAACGAAAGACCTACTGGATTGTAAAAACCAGACACTAAAGGAGGACAAAGGGATGACTATCACAATTTCAGTTCCACAGCTTAAGAAAATGTCCAAAGAAATGAAAGCTGGAAATGGTTTGACAGTTCACAAGGGTGGATTTTTACCCTTAATTTTCGCAGCATTGGGAGCTCTAGGAGCGTTAGCTCGCGGTGCATCATCTATCGCGACATTAGTAATTAATGATAAGAAGATAAACCAAGAATTGGAAGAACAACACAGACATAATTTAGCTATGGAGGAATACGGCAAGGGTTTGAAGAAAGTTAAGCGGGGTAAAAATATGTAAAAAAAAAATGAAACTCCACTCAGTAACTTTTATAATAATGAAATGGGTAAAAAATTAAACCATAAAATTTTTTAGGGTGTATTTATGATTGATGAGCTACTTAACACGCCACTCGATAATGAATGTGGGATTGTTAATCTAGATGTTTCGACTAACTCTGGTACATTCTGGGTATGCTATTCGAAAAAAGCAAACAACAAATATTATTTTGATTCATTTACGGAAATCCACCGCGACAATTAATAGCATATCTCGAAATTAATATTTTTTATAACGATGATAGAATTTAAAATTTCAATCAAGTAACTTGTGGTCATTTGTATGTAATTGTGCTAAATCACTTTTCACATAATTTCAAATTTCCAAAAATTATTTCATGATTCATAAATAATGGATATATGTTGAAATGCATTAATGAGCTCTTGGATTGAAGATCAAATTAAAGAACACACAGACAATGATAAAACTACTGAGAAGATCAATCCTAATGATTTTGTTTCCAACACACAGTCCAACGACTTTGTAGTCACACTGACAAGAAATAAAAGATCATTGGATAAAGCCTCCCTTGGTTACTTGGAAGTAGATCAAAATATAGGTTTTGAACGAAAAAGACTAAGACATGTGGGAGATCCCATTGCACCGATGGATGCAATCAATTTAGAGTACTATCAGAAAAAAAGAATTAACATTATTCATTTAGCTGGGAAATACAGTTCAAAAGAAAAAATATTTTACTTTGATAATCGAATAGAATATATTTTTATGAGAGATGGAACTATAGTTGAACTAATAATAAAACCAGAAAAATATATAAGTGTTATCAATATATACCATCAACAGAAAAAATTGACATGTATAAAACTTTTGAAGTATTCCCTTATTATATAATATATTTCAACATATCAAAAGCCCACAATGTACCCAAAGGTACAATTGCGTTTATTGAAATAGTATGGTATATGAATACATTTAAAAAGATCAGATTTTGTTAGTTTTTAATGGAAATGCTTCCATTAAAAACATACTTCTTATCTATGTATTTAAAATGTCTTTAATTTTATTATGGTACTTACCATTATTTAACTTACGTGTCATATATATATTGTAACAAAACCACATTCATTTTTCCAACATTTTAAACAAGTCTGCCTAAATTTCTCAAATGGCATATCACCACCAAAAAAATCACTATGAATATGTTTAAGATTTGTATCTTCTTGTCTGAAAATGCAAAGAAAATTGGCAATGTCTCTTATAAGCTGCTTAGGTACTTTTGGGTATGTATGGGCTAAATAGAAACTATCAATATCTTTGTGTCTACCACGAGTAAAGTATTCCCATACAATATTTTGTTTTGCATGTATATTATCGAAAACAACTACAGACTCTTTATGACATCCATTTACATCAACCATTTCTTCATTTGATGGAAAGAAGTATGCTATAGACTAATTAAATAATTTGAATGCTACATCTATATCTTTCTTTAAATTGATATATTTTGGTTGGTCCAGACTTTTTGAACATATATAGAGAGTATCAAAGTCCAATCATCCCTGAGCATATAAAATATTATCTATCATAAGTGTAGTTTTTCCACAGTTACTAGGACCCACTATCAAACATCTAATATTATTAGGTAATAATCCTCCATGATGTTTTGTCGATACAGTCTTGTCCGGTATTCTTATTTTAATATCCCAGTCTACATGTTTCATGTTTTTCTTACTCACATATTAATAATTATTTTTAATAATATAATAAATGAGTAAAGTATTCAAACTAACAGATAACAAATCAGTATTGAAGAAGAGACTACATTACCCTTTAGAGATAGAGGGACACTCATTGGCTTCAGTTCAGTTCTATACTACTTATCTAACGCATAACATTATCTCTGGGAGAAATAAGCTATATTTTGTGAGTCATAATGATATGGAATCAGCAGTTGATATTCCAGTTGGTCAATATAGCTTAAAACATCTTGAAAAAATTATAAAACCAATTTCTTTCATTTAGTGTAGATTCAATGGATGGGAAAGAAAATGATATATCTTTCGAGATGGATAAAATAAGAAACAGAGTGAAAGAAAAATGTAAGCTTAAATTACAGTTTGGAAAATGGGGTTCAATAGGAAAACTTTTGAGTTTCGTAGGAAAAAACTCTGAAAGCAAATGTGGATCATTATGGCAATACAATTCCAAAATTTGCTCCATTTGAAACAATAAATATACACTGTAATATAGTAAATTGTATGATTTTAAAACACGAAGAAAATAATCATAGAGAAACTAGCATAATTGCCACTTTTGAACCAAGAACAATATTTGTATTTGGCGACACGATCTATTAGGAACCCGCTTATCCATTACTTTCTCCAGTGCAAACAAATAAAGTTAATGAGTATTAGAGATGAGACCATAGAAATTTTTTGGGTTGGAAGTAGTCATATTCTATATATAATAACGTTAATAGTTTTTAAACTATTAAAGTTTCATGTGATAAAGATGAATATTATTTCTATAGAAAGTGCAATGAAAGATTTAGTAAAAGAATTCAATGTTTCGGCTACTTTAATATGTCAGATTTGGAGACATGTATCTAAATTTTTAATTAGACTATGTTGTAGCATATTGCCAAAGTCAGAGCGATAATGTGTTTTAATGATTGGATAACCATTAAAACTTTATAGACATATGAGCACAAATAAAAATCAACTGATGTCTAACTATACGACGACGATCATTTACTCTTAAAAAACCTAATAGAATGCATTTGTTTAACACCACAATCCACCATTTCATCATATGCAAAACGTTTACCTCCATGATTAACATCATCTAAAACTGTTTCACTGAAAATCTGAACATATCTGTCTGGTAAGGTTACTTTAAAACTTCCAGAAATAATTACCACTTTGTATCCATACCGTGTATCATTTATTTCAGCATGGTACATGGGATAGGACTGTCCTATTGTAAGTTCGGAAAGTTTCTTAAATTGTTTGGTTACATTTAATAAATTTAGCAACAGATCCATCTTTATTATATACAACATTAAATTTTTACATATTCAAATTTTCTGAGCCACTCTTTTTTGCAACTGCACCCAAACGCAACTTTTTGAGTCTCTTTTTATGCGGTTCCTCCCAAACGTAACTTTTTGAGCCACCTATCGCGGTTGCACCCAAATGCAACTTATTGTAGTCACTTTTTTACGGTTGCTCCCAAACGCAACTTTCTGTAGTCACTTTTTTGCGGTTTCTCCCAAATGAAACTTTTTGTAGTCACTTTTTTGCTGCTGTGCTCGAATCGGCCTTTTTATACTACTACTTTGGCATAGTTGATAATACACTATATTAAATTAACATCCCTTTAACATCATATTTTTAGAGTAAATTACTTTTACACAATTATTTAATGTTTAAGGTTTTCGATGAATGAGGTATTAAATAAGGGGGCGTGGTAGTAAAAAATGTATTTCACTTTAATTGGTGTACGAAGAAAGGAATAAATCGGGAAGTATGTTACAACTTTAATGTTAAACGTAGCACGAACTAATATATCACAGATATATTTAAGAAATCTAGTTCTCGTATTAATAAAGGTTGAGGACATTAAGAACAGTTACCCTTGATGGGATTTCTGAAATTTTCTCCTGGAGGGCATACGTAGTAAAGAATAGCGTAAGAACAAATTATTAACTTTTTTAACAAAGAAGGAAAACATCCTTTTGATTTTTGAAGGATAATGGATATTTGTGTTTCTAGTATGTAATACATTTTAATTTAGGGTATTAAATAGTTTCAATTTTATTGTGTAATAACATAGCAAAATTAATTTTGAAACAGATTTTTTTTTTCCTTTCTTTGGTTATTTAAATATCTGTATGGTAATTTTATATGCGTAATCGTTAATGCGGAGTGAGCTGATGATGTTACATTTGTGAATGTGTGAGCTCTCCCCAAGTAATCCTGTCCCCCGAGGATCTGTGTTCCGGAGCGTATTGACTTGTTCTACCCCCGCGAGTTGCGGAGAAACAACTATAGGGTGGGAGTCAGAGGGGGTAGCTCTCCCCTATCAGCTCTCGAGTCGCCGGCGAGCGCCGTGTCTCGGGCAGCAGTAAACGTTTCTAGAGGAGGCTTCGCCCCACGGGAAATGA
Source organism: Dryococelus australis (assembly GCA_029891345.1). Classification (NCBI taxonomy): domain Eukaryota; kingdom Metazoa; phylum Arthropoda; class Insecta; order Phasmatodea; family Phasmatidae; genus Dryococelus; species Dryococelus australis. Next base: position 119,614,115 of record CM057003.1, on the reverse strand, counting down.
AGTAAGATTGATATAAGAAATGGAAAGGCGTATTGTAATATGTAAATATTCTTGGTAAGTATTCATTTCTTATAACGCGAATAAAGAGAACTTCTCCGCCATTCTCAAAACACACCTTCACTAGAATTTTCTTTCCTTGACCTGAAGTATGGTACCGACACTTCTAATTGCAAACTATTAAAAGTTGAATAATACTTTACACTGTGACGAGTAGATCGTCACCAGTTTTATTTCTACATGCCTGGTGGCTTTCTTTCTTAAGTTGGTAGCTCTTCATTTACTGTGTTGCTCACTAGGGTAATTTCTTATGCTATTTTGTAATATAGAGGTGCAGTGCATTATTATACCAAATCAGCGTATTTAATAATCAGTATTTAGTATTTACGAAATTATTTTATTTACATAAATAATTTGGTATGTTTTAATCTGTTTAGTAATTAAAAAGTTTTTTGAAACGTCTTTGTTTGCGGGAGCTGCCGTGTGAGAGCGCTAGTAGTACAAGGTGAGAGGCGGAGCGATATTACTGGGGGGAAGGTGATATGAGCCACCACCCCGGCTCGTAGTGATATGGTGGAGGTCCGACAAAAAACTGTCGCGATGTGTGCGCCAGTCTTGGCGACGTATATGAGAAGTAACGAGTGCTGCAGTGCCGCGGTAGGTCACGGAATATGAACGATCCCACACAAATTTGTAGAGAGGCACGTGCCTGTTTCGGCGACGTGGACAGCTGTGTTGAGACTTTTGCATTTGTAAAATAACGTTGCGACTGAGTCAGGTATGATGACGTGAGAACCGTACTGTTTATACCCGACCGACATTGATCACGTGTTTACATTTTTTTAAGCTATTTTATAACATGGTGCTATCCGAATCCTTTCATGACTTTAAACAGCTCTTATTTTGAACTGATTATTCCTTTGTTGGATGGGCTTCCCACGAGTGACAGGCATACCGTAAACTTGAAATACAAGGAAGAATAATCGTCGGGCCTGGCTTCGCTGTTCGTAAGGCAAGGCCGAGTCTATGAAATCAGCTGACCGAGGAGGCGGAGTTGCTTGTGTGAGGCGTGCGTGGTGGACGACGTTGCGGCACGCTGCCTGGAGTATGTGGCTGCTGGCTGGAGTATGTAGCCGCTGCCTGGAATATGGATCCGCTGGCAGGAGTATGAGGTCGGTGCCTGGCGTATGGGGCCGCTGGCTGGAGTATGTAGCCGCTGCCTGGAATATGGATCCGCTGGCAGGAGTATGAGGTCGCTGCCTGGAGTATGTGGCTGCTGGCTGGAGTATGTAGCCGCTACCTGGAGTATGGGGTCGCTGCCTGGCGTATGGGGCCTCTGGCTGGAGTATGTAACCGCTGCCTGGAATATGGACCCGCTGGCAGGAGTATGGGGTCGTTGCCTGGAGTATGGGGCCGCTGGCTGGAGTATGTGGCTGCTGGCTGCAGTATGTATCCGCTGCCTGGAGTATGGGGTCGCTGCCTGGAGTATGGGGTCGCTGCCTGGAGTATGGGGCCACTGGCTGGAATATGTAGCCGCTGCCTGGAATATGGACCCGCTGGCAGGAGTATGGGGTCGGTGCCTGGCGTATGGGGCCGCTGGCTGGAGTATGTAGCCGCTGCCTGGAATATGGATCCGCTGGCAGGAGTATGAGGTCGCTGCCTGGAGTATGTGGCTGCTGGCTGGAGTATGTATCCTCTACCTGGAGTATGGGGTCGCTGCCTGGCGTATGGGGCCGCTGGCTGGAGTATGTAGCCGCTGCCTGGAATATGGACCCGCTGGCAGGAGTATGGGGTCGTTGCCTGGAGTATGGGGCCGCTGGCTGGAGTATGTGGCTGCTGGCTGCAGTATGTATCCGCTGCCTGGAGTATGGGGTCGCTGCCTGGAGTATGGGGTCGCTGCCTGGCGTATGGGGCCGCTGGCTGGAGTATGTAGCCGCTGCCTGGAATATGGACCCGCTGGCAGGAGTATGGGGTCGGTGCCTGGCGTATGGGGCCGCTGGCTGGAGTATGTAGCCGCTGCCTGGAATATGGATCCGCTGGCAGGAGTATGGGGAAGGAAGCTGCCTGGAGTATGGACCCGCTGGCAGGAGTATGTAGCCGCTGGCTGGAGTATGGGGCCGCTGCCTGGAGTATGTGGCTGCTGGCTGGAGTATCGGCCCGCTGGCAGGAGTATGGGCCCGCTGCCTGGAGTATGTAGCCGCTGGCTGGAGTATCGGCCCACTGCCTGTAGTATGTGGCTGCTGGCTGGAGTATGTAGCCGCTACCTGGAGTATGGGGTCGCTGCCTGGAGTATGGGGCCGCTGGCTGGAGTACGTAGCCGCTGCCTGGAGTATGGACCCGCTGGCAGGGGTATGGGGTCGCTGCCTGAAGTATGGGGTCGCTGGCTGGAGTATGGACCCGCTGGCAGGAGTATGGGGTCGCTGCCTGGAGTATGTGGCTGCTGGCTGGAGTATGTAGCCGCTACCTGGAGTATGGGGTTTGCTGCCTGGCGTATGGGGCCGCTGGCTGGAGTATGTAGCCGCTACCTGGAGTATGGGGTCGCTGCCTGGCGTATGGGGCCGCTGGCTGTAGTATGTAGCCGCTGCCTGGAATATGGACCCGCTGGCAGGAGTATGGGGAAGGAAGCTGCCTGGAGTATGGACCCGCTGGCAGGAGTATGTAGCCGCTGGCTGGAGTATGGGGCCGCTGGTTGGAGTATGTGGCTGCTGCCTGGATTATGGAACTACTGGCTGTAGTATGGGGCCTACTGGTTGGAGTTTGAGCCCGCTGACTGGAGTATGGAGCTGCTATCTTCCCGCTGAAGGTCATATCTTTTTCGCTGGAGGGCGACTGCTGCTTCTCTTAAGGAGGATTATCTCAGGACATTGGTTTTTTACGCCCTATAGTTTCGTGGGCAATTTCTTTGAAGCTGACTTACTGACTTGTAATTTTTTTTTAGGTCGCTTCAGGGCCAAAACTAACTGTGGCTCTCTCTCTCTATGCAATATACGTTGATTGTGACTGAAACGCGGTGTTTTGGCATGTTGGCACATGAAAGAGGAAAATATTTCACACGCACATTTTATTATAAAAACGCGTGCTGATAATAGAAACTGCTTTACGTATTGGGTTTGGTATGTGATGGCATTGGAGGATTTGAGAAATATTTTATAAACAATTTAATGTATGTGCAATTTTAAAATAAATGTATAAGTGTGTATGGGGTACCCCTTTAAATAATTTTTAATGAATATGGTTGTACACTTGCATGAGAATAAATAAAAAGATATTTACCGGTACTGAGCTTATCAGTGTTGAATACTACCTTTAGCTATCTGGAATTAAATTTCAGCAAAGCTGCCACAGTAACCTCTATGATGTATTTTGTATTAAATTCAAATAGATTCGTGCGAAATACAAAACAATTTCCAACCGAGGACACCCTGTGTCTGGCCAAGTGTTTTGTTTTTTTTTTTTTTTTGGAAAATAAGAGTAAGTGAAGCAGAGTTCACTAACCCGAAGCCATAAAAGTAGGTGACGTCTCAACACATACCATTACACGCATGATGTGTTACTAGTTAATGTCACTGATTATCGAATTTTTTGCCCCACTGTTACTCTTTCAGCTATTTACATTGACTAATGCCTTTTGTGTCACACATTCCGAATATGACTAGTTCCAAACTTATTATAGGACATTTGTAAAAATAAATTTTGTTTATTTATATGTTGGTTAGCCCTTTGGGTGTCGCCATAGAGTTATCCGTCTCTCACGAGAGATTAGTTTATTTACTAACACTTATACAATATGTGAAAACATATAAAATTGTATAAATGTTGACAACACTACTCGTAGAAAGTGTCACCTAAGTACAAGTTTGCATATATTTTTTAAATTTCTTAACTTTTGACGAAGAATTGTGCAGTCCGTGAGAAACTATGAAATAAATGCTGAAAACCTGAGTCGTAACTTGTAAATCATAAGTGGGATCTAAATACAGGTGTGCATAAAAGGAATTTATTTCCTACGTTTTAAATGCTAGAAGCATTGCCGGCGGACATGTGTTCCTGGCGCCCAGGGAAGCTATCGGGGTGGTGATGGAGTTGATGATTGAGGGAGGGAGAGAGAATGAGAGACAGAGTTCTTTCCGTCCGGTGCTGCCTCAAGCAGATATCGAATTACTCATTCCAGTGCAGCGAACCCTACGACCGATGTGTTACATGTCGCTGTAGGCGAAACAGGGTGATCCGAGCGAGAGCAATGATAACAAGAGCCTATCGCTTGCCTCCCCTGTTGGTTTCGCACGTGCTGGCTTTGTTGGCAAGCCGTGTCGTAGACACCAGGCATCGGTTCTTTTTGGAGGTGTTTGGCATTTTCATTCCATCAGGCTAACGGCATGGACTTCTATGAAAATTAAATGTTAATTAGAAAAGAAATACGAGAAACTTGTTGAAATTATATGTAGTAGGCTGAGAAGCTTTCTCCTGTAGTAGGGGATGCATGTGATGCGCTGGGCTGTGGGTCGGCGGATGGATACATAGTTCGGCATGCCTGTGTTGCAAACAGGAGTCTTAACCAACAAATCAAACTTACTATATTATTTCAGACAAGTGTGAACAATGAGAAACAAGAAATACACAAATAAGAATTGCAAATATATAAGATATATTTATTATTAATCTACATACGTATTAGTAACATATTTGTGAAAACACGAGTCATAAAATGTGTGACAAACAGGCTAAGTGGTTGGATCAGGGCAGCAGGTGATGTGTTGGGTTGGTGGCACTTGACCCCTAGAAGCCATCATGGCTGGTCAGGGGATATATTGAATGTTATTTACAATATCAGGTCAGTCGTCAATGAGTAATGCTAGTGAGGGAACAAATAATTCGTTCCTGGGTACATGTTGATTGTATTTGTGTAATTGGTAATTAGTATCTGTACTTATTGCACGTACTTACTGTGTAATTATTACGTGTACTTATTGCATGTACTTACTGTATAGTTACTAATTACTCATTATGTGTTCTTAGTAATTGATGATTATGCAATTACTCGTTGATCTGAATCCCTGCTTCAAGTCTGACATGCGTGTCAATAAGCCAACTCAAGCAATTTTATGTCAGTACTCCTGTCCTGCCAAAAGCTGTCCTGCCTGAAAGATTTATTTTTCGTCCCGCCAGCTGGTGAAATTTGTGATGCTTACATTTTCCTGGAGTACGGTTCAATTCTGATATCATGGAGATTGTGCGCTAACAGAACTACATGACATTAATAAACTTAGTAAGCAAGTGTCTGCTTGGTTATTAGCCATGTCTGTATTTGGTAGCCCAGCTTATTAAAATGTCACTGTGTGAAGAGAGGTTAATATTTGAACAGGCAATATTTATGCGCCGGAAAATGGTATCATGCTTATCTCCTATCCCCTCCCCCCTTTTTTTCTCACGCCAGGGGTGGCGCCCGTCTGAACACTTCCAAGCGCTGAGCTGTACTGAAGAGAGATGCTTGGCGCTCCTGGCGCGGCCGAGCGCTCTCTGATGGCTACTACTGGCAACGAGTTCAGCCTCGCACACTATGGCACCTTCACTACGCTTCTCCACTAATCCCGTCGCCTCCTTAACCTTCCCGAGCCACGTTTTCGCGTACAAATGCTCGTCCCTAGCCCGAGCAAATGTGCAGTGTTCCTCTCTTCGAGTTGCGCGGGATGGCTGACGACAAATCACGTCTACACCGCTTCGTACTTCGGGGCTTCAGCACGCTCGACGCGTTTTCGCGTAATATGAGTACTACTCAAGAAAGTTAAGTATTGCAATGAATGTAGTTGTTTTAATGCCGGGGGTAGAGTGCTGCTTTTTAGTAGTGTTTACGTGTAGCGATTTTTGTGTATATGGACTTTTGTAGGGAAGTGTTTCTTCACTGTCTTGATTGTGTGATTTTTCAATATGGTGTTTTATGGGAATGTTTGTAAGAGGTGGATTTTTATTTTTTTTTTGGCATGCTGTAGGAATGATCTTCTGTACTACGAGTTGCCTAAATAATTTTAATGCCGGTGTAGTTAAGTGGGTATTTTATAACGTGCCTTTATGCTCATGGTTAAGTTCAATGATGTTTTTTTCTCCTTCCCAATGTTATTCTTGATATTAGTATTCCATGCTGAACTCTTTAGTGAATCTTCAGGCGTACTTTGCTTTTTAAGTTGGAATGGTGCTTGCTTTACTCAGGGAGTCATTTTACATTTTTTTTTTTAATGGCATTTCACAAGTATTTTTTCAGGTTGGGTGATTTCTCTGTATGTATTAATATTGTTGTTTTTCTGCTTGTTCCAGTGCATATGATTTCTCTCCATACCATAGTTCACCGATTGGTAGCAAGAAACAGAAATCTACAGATGCAATTTTTATTTTTCAACTCATGTTGCAAATATTGTGTTCTTGGTGATAATTTTTAGATGAGCTGAATCTATTTGCATTGATTTCGTAATTTTTTTGTGCCCATGATTTCTTGATTTTTTTTGGTATTCATCCTTCTCCTTGCCTTCCTTTAGTCCTTCTACGCCCTAAATGGTCGTAACAAAGCAATAAAAATATAATTATCCCCGACAGGTGTAGAACTAAGGTTGACTCCCTAACCATACAGCTCCAACCCTATACTTTCCCTTACCCCAAAACACTTACCTTAAAAATAATAATTTCTTTGAACCTTACTCGAATCTCATCTCTACACTACCCCTTACACCACATTACAGCCTATAAACTAAACACTCCTTCCAAAATCCTCATTTCTGTTTCGGCAACCGACGAGTGAACATGTATACTTACTATGTAATTACTCCTTCCACAATTACGCCAAATTGCCTTCAACAGTAATCGAATCGAGTACTATCCCGGGCATCAGTGCCAACGAATGAACACCCCCCTCCTCTCGGTCGTCAAAGCTGCCAACCTCGTCAGTCTTGTATTGACGGCCGAAGGATGAACATCTATACTCCCCTTGCGCCCCTTGCGCCGGTTTTACTGCCACAACAAACATCCATTAACAGCACACCTCGCAGGGTAAAGAGGGGAAAGGCGGGGTAACCCTGCCTCAGCCAACAGCCAATCACAGCACATCACCCTGTTGGTGTGTGGCGGGGAGGTTAAGAGGCGTAATAGTTTGGCCAATCACAGCTCACCGCTGTGGAGGACGGTGAGAGTGGTGGTTGGTGGAGGGGAAGCCTGAAATAGCCTTGGGGGCATGCATGCACTTGGTGATCCCCTCCTCCGAGAACCCTTTACAGTTTATTCATGTGGGCACTTGTACCACTCTTGCTCCCTGATTTCAGAAGCCTCATGCTCCTACTAGTGACCTTCACATTCTGGGAACTTTTTAAATTGCTCTTTGTGGAATAAATTCCATGTGCACGATGCCCAGTGTGACAAAGAGCATCCCAGAAAGAGTAAATGTAAATATGACATGCTATGTGGGGAACATGTCTGAGCGATTTAAGCATCCAGATCTGTGGCCTATGAAACATTGTCTTTTGCTGCAAGACGTAATCATCGTAAGCGTCATGATCTGTGGTGTAAGAATAACTGGCTGTTGCTACATAACATGATCGTGGTAAGCGTCCTGATCTATGGTCTATGACAAACTGTATGTTAGTACACGACGTAATCGACGTAAGCAAATCCTGAATTGTGGCGTAGGAAGAACTGGCTGTTGTTTCACTGCAATACTCCTGCATGTCGCTCTGTGCTTGTCCTGGAGGAATTAGCAAGGCAACAGGCCACTGTGTTGCCATACGCTCTTTTCTTGTCTGATGCCACCAGTACAGGAATCAATATTAGCAGATGTTGGAAATTGTTGGGTTCCAGGAATTTTTAAAAGTAACTTACCAAACCATAAGAGAGCTGGGATTTATAAAGGAAAATTAATTTTAAAGGTCGTATATTCAAATATACAGTAATTAAAAGGAACACTTTATCAATCTTAATATATTTTGAAAAGAACTTTGAGGATGCTATTTACCACAAAGAAATGAGTAAGTTAAGTAAACTTGTGCAAGGTGCCTTCGAGTAAAGTGGATTTTGAGTTATCTACAGATAATAATCTCATTGGAAAATACACAGCTAAAAAAGCAGCAAATAAAATGGTTTTTGCTTTACCCCGCACGGAACAGGCATGGTCTAGCTTGCAGTAGTCTCTTTTACGAGCTTCTTAATGTGCAAGATGAGGTTGACAGATTTCCATCTACAGCGCATGTTCACAGCATTGAATCACCCATCACCAGAAGAATTGCCAAAATCAATGGTTGAACGATAACGAAATTTGTTTATTTCTAAAGATAGGCTCTTTTATGCTAATAACCAAATTTTATGCAGTTGAATATGTTCTACTTTCAATGAACGGGCATGTGTAGCGCACTTCTACGACAGAGGCAACCCTGGCTGCCAAATTGCGTATGGCGATCGGCGATCGGCGTCAGTGGTAATTATGTTTCATTCACCTAGCAATTATAATTCTCCAGACACAAAATATTTCACCCATTTTAGTACGTTTAAAATCAAATACAATACAAATTCACCACATCATACCACTGACTCCGCTGCCCCGCGCCGTAATCGGAGACCCACCTCGCCCTCCCCTCTTCCTGGAACGATGCACTTGCGGCCTCTTGATATCCCCTTCTGGGAATCCCGTGAATGCCGACAGCAGCGGGACTTGCTAGCGACACAGACCTCCTCTCACCTGCTAGAGTTTCCGATATGTTTAGCGACGACGCAAGAATGTTCTGGTGAGACTGGCTGGCGCCTCAGCCTTCCTCGGCGCATCACACGAGTTGGGGAAGATTCTAGTTGGCGACCTAAGACCTATATATAATGCCGCGACCCAGCGGCCGGCAGTCTTTGACAGAGGCTGTCTGGCCAAGTGCGCGCGATGTAATTACATAGTGGACAACGCCTGGAGATTGTGGGATGACGGCGAGAGAGGTGTTCGTGGCGTGAATGGACGAGAGGGTGCAAAACCGACGAGTGAAGCCTACTGTGCATGAAGGCCGAGAATTGTGCTGTAATTATTGTAAATCAAATATGGAAATGATAATTAATTATTTTATTTGATTAAGACCTCCATCTCTTAACGAACTTGGTATAGCCCACTTAATTTCTAGAGAGAAAAATTGTAACATTCTGTTTTAACTATTTGGCGAATAACAAATTCTCTCTTAAGAATGGGAAACAATTCCGAAAATAATATACTGTATTGCAATTGCCAAGTCCGAAACGTTGTCATTAGGCTCTTTTGCCAGATACGAAATGTCAAATTTTATAACAAAAAATACACAAGTGTTATGAAGTAATTCAAGTAAACGACATTTTTATTATTTTGTTTTATCAAGTATCGGATAGTAAAATCAATCGATTCATGTCATTAAAATGTAGTATTGTTAGATACTTCGTTCATAAATGAAGGTATGAGATGCAATATCCATGGAACTTGTAAATAAATCTTACAACATGTACCGAAATGAGAATTCTCTTGGGTTACTGCGTAGCGTCAGTAGGGCGGTAAGCGCCTCACTGGGCCAGCTATTACAGCCCTTACTACCTTGTTTGGCGGATCTGATGGCACTTGTTACTTCCGGCGAGCAGGGCTACACGACTGAGTTGCCCCAAACACGTGTAATAGTTGTAAACTATGTGCCGCGACACCCTCCACTAGATGAAGGCTATTGATGCGTGCGCTTCTCGCGTCCAGGTGTCCCCCCCCCCCCAAACCCCTTTATATCACACTAAGCAACGTGTTAGCACTTTCGCTAGCTCGCCATGTTATTGTTTCATATTCGTCAACTACAGAAGGCTGTGAATGTCTCTTTCAGCCAACGAGCATTTATTATTCTGAAAGAGTGGAAACTTCCATGTTAAATGCGCGTTATAGTATGCAGACGAACATGGAGCGACAGCAACGACATGCGCTGTCACGCAGCGACAATCTGAACTAACTACTTGTGCACATGCGCACAAGAACCGTGTTTTAGTTTTTTTTTTTTTAGAAGCATGGTTTAATTTTCTTAACGTAAATAAAATGTGCTGGCTGGTATAAAAAGTTATGTCTCGTTAGAAATTATTTTATAATTGTATATCACTATAAAGTATTTTAGACGTTTTCGATCGTCTATTTATTAATTGGGTTCTATTAGTTGCAATGAAAATGCGTTTACACAATGCATTTTATTTGGAGGTGGCCCAATTCGACCAACAGACTTGAACAAGCCTTAACGTACAAGTTTATTTTCCCAGGCAGCACCGAATCTATGCTCCAGTTTTTTTGTCATTGTATATTCCACGTTATTTCGAACATACAAGCTGCACACTACAATTTTACTGCGATATGGACGTTTCGACATTTTCTGGCCAGTATTAGGAAATCGCAGTTGTATGCTAAAACATCACACTTATAGTGTTTTTTTTACAGCAGGAGTCATCATGTATACCCATATCAAGCAAAAAAAGTTTATAGAATGTTTCAAAAGTTTTTGGTTTTTACTGAAAATAATATAAATGCTCACTAACTACGAACTTCTTCACACCTTAAATTGAGATTTTGTCTGGATGGACTGTTAGAAAAAACGACTGGGTTATTTTTAATGTTAATTATATTTAGGTAGGGATTAGGGTCATTAAACTGGCTCGACTGTTGAGGGTGGTAACACGTTAATTAACTGCAGTGTTTTCAACATTTTAACAAATGGCAGAAACACGTCAACATGTTATATTTATGTGTAGTAATAAATAGATAATTATTATTTTCAATATTTTTTCCCAAAATATTTAAAACCGCCCAACAAAACTACTGATTCCAGTACTGCAGGAATTCATATTCATTGTTATTCTATTCAGAAATATTTTACACAAGCATATGTATTGGTTAGTCTCAGTCACTTTTTTTTTAATGACAGGCAATTGTTGCAACACCTCTATGAAGCATATTCCAAATGGTATAATTTATTGTAAGCTAGATATTCGAATTCAAAAGAAAAAATACACAACCACTTTGTTATTCTCCAGTTCCTACAAAACTGTATAGCAGACTTGCAAATACTCATTAACACTTGGCAAAGTATTAGGGTTTCATTCTTAGGTTTGTATAAATGCCTTCACGGGACCAGAGTTAAATGGAGCACAATTTTTGAACAATATAGTCATTATCAACACTTTTTGTACCTTCCCACATGTTTAATGTACTGTTTGGAGCGTATCTGGTTTTTGGCACAGACTGTGTGACTGATTAAAGAAGCCTCTGTTATTCACTTAATATAACAATTCACTCGAGGTAAATCACCCCGACTCTCCCCTTCCTAAAGACAAAGCTTACCCAGCATATTTTAGCAAAACTAATAGAAAAAACAGGGGCACTGTTATCAAAAACTAATTTGCTTGTTCGTCATTTAAGGGTAAGAATAAGAATGACTCAAAACTGTGAATATATGTAATAAATTCTGAAATGAGAGAATTTTAATTTATTAAAATGATGTTGTATTGATACAAATTAAACAGGGCGAAATGCAATACGTAATTTCTCTAATAAGAAGAACCATTAGGAGAGCGAGGATAAAGCAGAGAAAAGAAATGCTAACTCAAAGGAACGAAATCGTTCATACGAAAATAAAGTTACTTTTTTCAGTGTTTTTATTCAGTAAGTTACAGACATTCTGTAATTTACATAATATAATATATATGTCACTACGTACTCCTTCGTGTAATATCATAACTAAGCGTGAAGCAGTTCAAGACACTAATTTATGTTAGTGATTGTGGAACTACGGTATTTCATAATCTGTCTATGGAAATGTCATTACATACGAAATTAAATCTCAAATTACAAATTGCACTAACATAATGTAAACAATGTTTGTACATCTACATGTCCCTACACAAGTTCCAACACAATTGTCAGTGCATACATCAACGTCTGAAATACCAAAATATTTTGCTTGTAACCAGTGCCACTAAGAATTAAATATATCTTAAGCCAAAATCAGTAATCTATAAGCTGTCATTGCATCGTGTCTCAGAAGCCATTCTAACGAAATCGCAAATTCAAACCACAATATTCAAATCAACCACTAATATGACCGTAATAAAAATTGTAAACACTTCAGATTACTGTCAACTGGTCAAAATTATTTTTATTCCTTTTAATACGCCTGTCATTAACATTCTCGTTGAGATATAATGATTAAACATTAAAACAAAGAAATGCAGAGCTCACTGCAAATAGGTATATCTTTGTAGAAACGAACTCTATATTCCTTTATATTGCTTGGGTATTAATTCGTGTCCATCGCTCGTTTGCAAATTATAGTTTTCTTAATTTGATGACTAAAAATTACAATAATAAAAATTATTTATATGCGTATGTGTAGATGTGAATTAAAGACCTTAATGATTACATTTTGTATGAATGTTTTAATTTCATCACAATAACTGTCCAATCCATGTTTCTCTCAATTATCCAGGACAGTTACCTAATATCAAAATAGCCAACCAAAAGTTATTATGTATTTTAGTTTATGTATCTTACTTAATTCATAGTGTAGTAAACTATCAGTAAATATGAAGGGTTATGCTTTTTGTGAAATACGTCTTTAGGTGGGTTTACGATTGACTTAAGAGAAACCTTAAGCATTGTGCTTAGATTATGAATCACTGTTTTCAGTACAATTGGTTTGTAGCTGCTGTGTACGATTCATGTACGGATACTGTGCTTTTCGGTTGGACTACGTTCGCTTGTACCTTGTGTCCCAGTCTGGGGCAGGATGAATAGAGTACCTGGTCGAAACGATCTCACCTCTTTGCCTAATCTTGTGATAACTCTAGTGGACCTACCTAGTGTTTGATGAGCGCCTTCGTCTACGGGCCGTTCCTCAGACGGTCATCCATGCAAGTAGGGTAATGATGCTGCCATGCACTGCTGGATCACAGTGATCTGAAGACCACCAGCTTACCAGAGCAGTATGGGCGTCGACACTTTGGCTTGACTAGTGACATTATTATATCTTAAATACAAGTCAAGACGAAGTAGCCAATCAGAATACAGTCTAAGTTGTTAGCGGGAAATTGTATTTACATTTGGATTTATGTTATGATGTATCGTGAAAGTGTATGCAAGTAATTATTTTTATGGAGTGATGGTAGGTAAGATCTTTATTGATATTTAAAATACTGTTCATGATCGTGTTATATTTCTTGGATGAGGTTTTAGAATGAGAATTATTTAACGTTTTCAGATTTACAGACGATAATGCTCGATGGTGGCATCAGCTTCGCATTCTATAATATATCACGAGTTTTTTTTTTTTTAATTACTACACAAGCAGTACCAAAATTAATAAAACATATGAAAATAATCTTTACTTTTGTTCATTTTATCAGGATACGTCGGCTGCTATCGTCTCATCCTATTATGAATGTCTAGATTTAACAGTTGCTGGACCAATAATAAACTACAAAACTTATTTTCCGTCTAATTAACTAGTCATAAGTAAATGTCTTAATTCTTCAAATATTTTACCATGTGTTATGTAGGGCCTATGACTTGTTGGTTATGTTAAGCACCATGTAAATTTCGTTCTATAATGGCAAACTGATGTGAACAAAATATAACAAAAATACTCAAATTAGCACAGCTATTTCAATACACATTCATGTTAGTAGAGATGCAGCATATTATCAGAAGAGATCACGGTGCGATGAGGTCTTAATCTTTTCAAATAACACTCTTTTAAGTGTTACATCGAAATAGTGCATGGAGTTCGATTGCGTAGGAACTTGAAAATATTTAAATTAATGTGTAAATGTGACCAATTGTTTAATTACAACATATGTTTGGCCTTGTGTGTTCAAGTACTATTTACCATCACAACTGTCCCTTGGAATATGTTTGAATATGTAAATAATAACATTTGGCGCATTGCAATGTTAAGAATAATGTTTACACAGCTGCATCGTTAGAAGTTGCGTTACTTTGTAAATTGGCAACAAGTTGTTAATAACATTGCACCAGTGCAACACTGTGACAATTTGGGTTAAATGTTCCATTTTCGTTGCGTAGCACTGTCCATATTTGCGCCATAATAGTTTTGATGGAAGCATTTCAGCATTTTATCGTCAATTTTGTTGGTAGTAGAAGTTGTTTGTATACATTATAATGGGAGTTTTGCAACATTAGGAAGAAGACGAGTATAGTTTGGTGAACATATATTGTATGTGAGAGGTACAATGTGTGGCAAGCCCCATGTGAGGGTGTCAATCTGTAATATTAGGGAGATATGCAGATTTTCTTTTATTCTGGCTACCACATAGGGGATGTCAATCTGAAAAATGTATATAACAAAGGGTTTCAAAACTTATGTTAGCAGTTTATTATTAACTACCTTGTGGACGTGTGTATATAAAAATTAGTAACGTTAATTATTCTTTGTAATATTTCAGAAAAAGAAATTATTTCAGAAGTAATGTCTTAGAATAAATTAGACATTTCATTATGCCCAACCAAGAGAACATTTCTCTTCTCAACATGTACATGGGCCCGGTAGTGAGATGAAGCAGCACGAAAACTCTTACCAAAACTTACACACCCTCAAAGAACAGGAACAACAACTGGCATACATACTTTCTGTGCATGTACTTCACAATATACATCTCAACATGTACCTGTGCCCGGAAGTAAGATTGAGCAGTACGCCAAGTGGGGGGGGGGGGACACGTTGGCAACTAGTATGATGTTTGGAAGCTTCCCCATGCCACTGTCCCTTCCATAAATCTGTTCTGACGAGTACGTACATTTCAACCTGATGGCCGCCATTTTGGCCCTTGTACAATCTGGTCGATTTTCTGTGGGTGGTTCCAATCAACATTAGTATTATATTTATTCCTTCCTACCGAAAGTGTGCACTTACTGCTTACACATTCCATGTGGAAGGGGAGACCCCATTCCAAGATGCATTGTCAGCCTAAGGTCAAGTGTGACCTATGCTTACATAAAAGCATAGTTGGCTGTAATTTCCGAACAATGTTAGATATAGTTGCCAAATTCATAACAGAGGCATCGCCCCAGATGACAAGAAGGTTCTCAAGGTCATGTTTGTCCTATGTATATCTATAAGCATAGTTGGCTGTAATCTCCGAACCATGTAATATATAGTTGTCAAATTCATAACACAGGTATTACACCAGATGATGAGAAAGCTCACAAGGTCATGTTTCACACATGTGTACCTATAAGCTTAATTGCCTGTAATTTCTGGACTGGTTAAGATATAGTTACCAAATGCATAACATAGACATCACCCCAGACGTCGAGAAGGCTTGCAAGGCCAGGTATGTCATATGTCAACTTATTAGCATAGTTGGTTGTAATTTTCAAACCTGTTAACATATAGTTACCACATTCATGACATAAGCATCACCCCAGATGATGAAAAGACTCGCAAGGCCAATTATGTCCTAAGACACTATCTGTAAGATATATTTTCCACTTCCTTGCTGTTGTTTATAGCATTTCTCATGTTAGACAAGGATTTCGTGTGTGTGCATTAAATAAGTGTATATATGCAGAGTCACGAGTTCTCTGGCTCATTCGCAGTTCGTCTGTCGTTCGCAAGATCTGACTGACTTGAGAGTGCATCATTTTAGATCAGCAGCTACACATAGGCCAAAAATTATTCATGGAACATAGTAAAAATGATGGTATGCTCTTCTAGTAGTCAGAAGATTCTATCAACTATTGTGGGATATGGAAAACTCAAGTCACTTGCAGCACTCGACAAGGAATCTGAGCTTGCATAATTCCCTATAGAATTCTTCATAATGTTTTCGAAACATTAAATAAGATATGTATACAAACATCTACCTGCATATTTACAACAGGACGAAGATATAAGCGACTCTATCCCATGTATAGAGTGTTTGCAAGGATGCACTACTGTTATGGACACACCAGATTCAAGGGGCTGGGGTAATGCATGTCGGAAGGAGCAAGTGGAAAAAAGGGACATTCAACAATGATTCATTCCCTTAGGATCTAACATAGGACAGAGAGAGATGTGTACCTGCAGCAGTTGATGAGATCGTGGTAGGTGTCGACACACGTTCGGCTAAAAGTCACAGTCCTCTCCCTTGGAGCCCTTGGTGCAGTGGCAGAGGTGGTGGGGTGCGCTCTCTCAATCTTTGGATTGTAGGAGTCGTCCTGGTGGTGGTTGGGAAGCTCAATGAAGTAGCAGTAGTTAATTGAACTAGCAATATGATGCTTTAGTATAGGATGGCCGGCTCAGTTGACATCCAGACTTCTTTGATGACGGAGGGCATTTGTTCGTCTCGCTACTGCAAGAAGACCTTTCCCAAAAACTGCCATGCCCGTCGACATGAGACTGATTGCCCTCACAATACGAAGTGTGCTTATGTGTATTTTAAAAAGTGTAATTCACATTTTAGACGACATGATAGCTTCAAATGATATATTTCAACATCACAGAACCTATCCTGTATGCATCAGTCGGTTGTTGCTAAGATTAAAGCATGTTATATTTGGGAGGATACCTGTGAACCAACCGACAACTACATTAAAGCCATCATACCAAGCAGTGTAATCAATTCCAGGGTCAAATCCATGCAACTACTGTAACATGATATTTGCATGCACCTATAATGCAAAAAGACATACAAAGCATAAATGCAAGCTGACTCCATATCACACAGGATATCGTTGTGAAAATGTCGAAATTCCTTCACTCGTACAGATAGTTTAAATATACACATGAAAAAGTGCGAAGACCATGTACCTGCTAAGCCACAAACCTGTGACGATCAGGTGCCTGCCTTATCGAGTAGTTTTACATCAACTTCCGACCTTCACAATCCTTCGGGGAGGAAACAGTTTCGTTATTGTCGTAAGATTTTAGTAGAAATAACAATGCACGATGACATGGGAGATCTACCTGTATGCTAGAACCAAATATACTACCTAACATAATTGGTGTTTATGGAATGCTTAAATCCCACTGACGAAATATGCATACATATACGACATGTGGGATTGACGGAATCGTCAGTGTGTTGTTGTTATTCGAAGAATGAACATCGAAGATGGAACATACTTCAGAAAGCCATTTATGCTGGTTCAGCAAGAAGTTGTTTTCAACAGCTGCCTGGCTCGTCGACATGAAAATAGTTGTTCTATGAACATAACACAACTTCTTAAACATGTGAACAGTGCAAGTCTCAATTTGAACGATGTGATAACTTAAAAAGGCCTCTTGCAACATGTGATGGACTCTCTCATGTGCCTGCTAAGCGATGCAGGTCTAAATCTAAAAATGCATGTGGAGGTCAGGTACCTACAACACCTACCACAAACGTTAAGAGTATTGTCTGCACCTGCTATAATGGATACTAGTGCACTGTCACCTTGGGCAACACCAACCTTGGACATTTACAATTCTCCGAAGAAATCGAGATAGTTATGGTACTGCGGCGAGACCTTTAGTCACAGTTGTAGTGCCCGTCAACATGAGAAAATTGGCGCATGTTCGGAGAAGACGAGTTGGGGTCTTGACACTACTCAATGTCATGTTTGGTTACCAGTTCACATGTTATCGAGAAACAGGAAGTGTTCCAGCTGAAAGGCGATGCAGTATATATGCCTACCTGGAAAAATTATACAGCGAGGCGAGGAACAACCATGCCAAAAACTGTACTTAATGAAAATCCTACACCAGCACATTCTGAGAGCGTACCAAATGCGAATGGGTTCATTCTAAAAGAATCTGATTTATGTGGTCTAATGAAGACGTATGTAGCAACAGATATGGTGAAAGATATTTGTACATACCTTTAGCAAATGAAGCAGAATATTATAAACCAACTTACTGATGATATGGAAAAATAAGGTACATTAAAATATATTAAATGGTTAGAATGTCAATATACCAAACCAGAACTGCATGACAATGAATTCATCTTTTAAAAAAATCATTAAAACTTGAAAGAAATTTTATTTCTAACTGAATTATTAGTCTTAAATTAAGGAAAATTTTAATGAATTTCGTTAAACTTTTACTAAAACTGTTAACAATTGAAATAAATTTTTATGAAACTGAATGATTAGACTTTAAAATTGAGAAAATTTTTAATTAATTACATTAAAAATCTGTTAACAAAATTGTTAGACCTGAATGAAATTTCTTTAAAATCATTATAACTGAATGTTTAAGACTGGAACTTTAAGGAGTGGTTTTGGTTAGGTAGATGTATGACTACGTGTGAGTGCGGGGGAACAGTCATGTTCTTTTTAGTTATTTGTACATAGTTATAAGAAATGCTTAAGGGAGGAATGCTGTGTGTATCAATTATTGACTATGGAACTGCTAAAACAAGGGAATACTACACCCCTCGTGCAAAGCATGATGGGGAGATGCATAATCTCTGCTCCCAAGCATGTTCAGTGTGAGCTAACTGGAGAAGAATGTATGATGACAAATATATAAGCCTTGCATATTTCTAACATATGAAATGTTTTTGAAGTGTATATGATGGGGTGGTTGGGGTAATTAAGTAAAGTTTTAGGCATTTCCTATTCAAAGTAGATGATTAAATGCGAGTGTGGGTATGTGAGAAGAGAGAGAGAAAGATTTTTCAAGTATTTTTTAAGTTTCAGAAAAATTTTACTGGTGAAATGCATAAGTGTATATTTGTAAGAGTGTTACATCTGTATGTAGGTTTAGTTTTATAGTGTAGAATGTTGAAATTTTAAGTATTTTTTAGGAATGTTTCGTTTATAGCGTAAAATAAGTTTGAATTTTATACAAGTCTTTTAAATGCTTTGACTGTAACAGAGTAGTTACCCTTGCTAAAATATTCTCACTTATTATCTAAAATCGTTATTAAATTTTATATAAAAAAATTTTATAAAAAGGAAATATTTCTATAGAGTAAATGACTTTTACGCTGGTAAATATTTCAAAATGTAAAATTTAAAGTGTGCTTAGACAGAAATGCAATACTGTAAACACAGTCCGCATGCTCCAAAAATTTGTGAAAGATAGACGAGGCAGGTCCTGGGATACGTTCAATTCATTACTGGAGATTGGCTGCAGACTGAAAATCGTTGGAGGGACGGGATAGAGATGAAGTACCCAGTCTCCCGCTGCTGCATATGCGTGCCCACAGGCTTTGCGTGACATCGGGGGAGCAGGGGCAGTTGTAAGGGGGGGTTGAAGGGGAAGTAGTAAGTGACTCCCTTTTCTTTCCCTCGCCACAATGCAGAGATGTCTGTAGCGTCTACATGATGTGTCGTTAAATGGAAAAGGGAGCTTTCAGGGGTTGTCAGCCTGCCATGGGAGGGGTAAAGTGGCCGGACAGGGCACTAACATGAGTTTAGTGTACTAGAGCTCCCATTTTCTCGCTAATATAGCTCCGTATGGGGACCGGCCTGGCGCTTCTCGCCTCGTTTCCCCCTCTCCATGCACACGGCCCGTCGGCCAGCTGAGACCTTGGCCCATCTATTGTGTTGCTCCTCGACTGCTGTCTACCTGCCTCTGTAAAAGTATTCAGGATTTGCTATCTTTTTAGTCACATTTCTCGCTCCAGTCTTTCACCAGCAAACATATTTTTTTTTTATATTTTGAAAAATATTTTGTCTATGATGTTAATAAAATTATTTTTCACTTATAATGTGTGTGTCTGTGTGGTATTAAGAGTGTTTCCTATTTTTTTTTTTTAGAACGAGGGGTCACTTCAATTTAGTTATTTCGGTAATTAAACTTTTATATCGGGAAAACTAAAGAAAGTTTTTAGTTAGGTGAAAATGGGTGAGTTTAAGCGATATTATATTGACATCTTCCTGAAGATCTTTACGTAAGCAATTCCAATTCGGAATCACAGATGGAAAGACAAACACACGGTTGAGAGTGTGTCCCTTCGCCTAAGCAGATACGAGTTAATATTTTGGAGGATGATCTTTACTTAAGTGATTTGAGCACGGATTCACTTACGAAGATATTGTCAAAACCAAAAGGTCAAAATGTGTCAGCTACCCCCAAATTCGAGAAGGTTGATCTTTTGAATGACAGCATATTTCTGTCAGACTCGAAAGATTCTTGTGATTCGGAGAGTGCTGCAACCATTTCACAACCGACTTTCGAATCGATTAGAGATATTTCGCCGAGGGAGCAGGAAAATAATTCCATCTCCAATTCCCAAGCCTCAGTGGAAGCTTTCCCAGACCTGACACACCAGCTATTGGCCACGGCGTTCGTAGGAAAACTGAATGATGTTTGGATATGTAATGATCAATTAGAGTCTGATGCAGATTTTTGTCATTTTTTCCAAGGTGTGAAGTCCCTTTATTAATCTTAAGAGCAGGTAAGTATTTGAAATTCCTCATAGTGGAAGATGGCACAAGAAAGACATTTTATTTTCAATGCAAAGCACTCACTTCTTCTATTCATCCGATGAGGGTTTAATCTATGATGAGGATATCATTCCTTATTTTGCAAACAGACTTGAGGAGTTTAGTGGCCGTGGTTCTGGTTGGAGTCTGCAAATGTTGACATACATGGGCGTCCATGTTATTCAATATCGGCTGTTCACCATCGATGCTGCATTCACTAAACTGCCCAAGTTTATTGCTAACAGGAGAGCTTGTATCATTGTAGACTACCCGGAGGGAATGTGTTTCCACTATGCCGTCATAGAATCTTGTTTCCTGCCACACAAAATGCCCAGAGCATTACTTCATATCCAAAACCTCACCAGACTTCGAATATCGAAGGCCTGTTGGTACCTGTAGTCATACAGGATATTCGCAATTTCGAGGAGAGCAATACTATTTCTATCAATGTCTACTGTGTGGTAGACAAAAATAGCTAAATAATTGTAGAAACTTGCATAAAGGGTATGATTGTAGTACCCTTGTGTATATCTCCTGTACGCCATGACAAACATGTGAATATTTTGGCCATTTGGGTGAGGGAAATGCTGCTCATTTGCATTTTGTATGGATTACAAATTTGTCATGGCTAGTTGGTAGTCAGCTGAGTAAGGAGAAAAATAAAAAAAAACATATTTGTGAGCATTGGGTTCAGTATTTCCGAAATGAGGAGAAATTTGCTAGTCACACTATTCTTTGCCTGCAAGAAAAGTCTGTTCGCAGTACTTTCCCCACTGGGAATGACAAGTACATGGAATTTAAATATTACAGTAAAAAGCAGAGATTGGGTTTCGTCGCCTATTGAAATGTAGAAATTTTCCCAGAAACCCATGTCCACTTGCTTGCCTAATGATGAAACAAGTAATGCAACTATTATCAACCAACATGTTCCATATGCTTGTAGCATTTTGTTGTTTTGTTCATACAATCCAAGTTTGTCTCAGTATTTCGAGTTTGTGGGTGCTGATTGTATGTAAAAATTAGTTGAACTAACAAAGTGGGTTGCAGGAATTTACAGCGTCATTGTTCCGATGAAGCCAAAAACACCTGCTAATGAATCTAGGTTGGTGTCTCAGAAAAGTTGTCATTATTTGTAAATAACTGCTCGACACAGATGATATTGTGGCCGACCATGACCATTTGATGGGCGAAATCAGATTCTACACACATAATAATTGCAACTTGAGTTTCAGACTCCCCAAAAGACAACTTGTCACTGCTTTCCATAACCTGCAGAATTACGATGCTCACTTTCTGATAAAGCCCTTGGCTGAACGTCACGTAACATTGCACGACAGAACCACTGTAATTGAAAATCCCGGAAAAATTCAAGTGATTGGAATGACCCTTGAAAAATACAAATGTATGCCAAAACAGATTCCCAACGGAACTGATTGCAATGGAAAGGAGCAATAATTCAAGTTAAGATTTATTGATTCATTCCAATTAATGAGCACCTCTCTGGAAACTTTGGCAGGCAATTTACTACCTGCGCAAATGAGTATCACCCACCCGATGTTTCCAGACAACACCTAGTCCGAGTTGGCAAAACGGAAGGGAGTTTTCCCTTATGACTTTGTTAAGTTGCCAGACAGTCTGATGTGCAACTCACTCCCACCAAAGGACGCATTTCATTATGTGATGAGAGGCGAAGGCATTAACGATGAGTATTATGCTCATGCCCAAGCCACATGGGATGCATTCAAATGCATAAACTTGCTGCAGTATGGCATTCATTACTTTCTTATGGATACTTGCTTGCTGGCTGATGTTTTTGAGTATTTCAGGACCGTAAGTTCGGCTGATTATGGTCTTGACCTTGCCATGTACGTAACAGATCTGTCTCTTTCATGGGACACTTTATTGTCAATAACACGTGTGCGGCCAGAGCTGTTGACTGTTCCTGACATATATCCTTTTGTAGAACGCGGGGTTAGGGGCGGCATTACCCTAGCTTCAAAAAGACGTGTGGATGCCAACAATGTTTACATGGAAGAGGACTACAACCCCAGTGTGGCATTGAGATATGTAAGCTATTTCGACGTCAACAAGCTGTACAGTCATACAATGTGGTCCTAGCTCCCGATTAGTAATTTCGAGTGGTTTGAGACTGATGTGTTCTCTTCATGGGATTTTGCAAACATGGCGAATAAGGGTGACATTTGTTTTTTTTCGTGGAAGTTGATATGTCTTTTCCAGAGGAGTGTCATTATAAACTATCTGATCAGCCTTTGCCACCAGAAAATGGCATACCCCCAAACGGCTCGCATGAGAAACTTTTTTTAACACTAGCACCGCGGAAATAATATGTTATACATGGGGTAATACTGAGGCAGTACTTGATATATGGGGCCAAACTTGACTCTGTTCATCACATATTGCACCTTGAGCAGAAGGAATGTATGGCCCTTTACATCGACTTTAATATTAAGAAACGTGCCCAGGCTGCGAACACATTCAAAAAATCGCATTTTAAGTTCATGAATAATTTAGTTTATGGAAAAACATTTCAGAATGTCCACCGGAAAGGGACCTTACAGACGTTTCGAGGTATGTCATGATCTATGGGGCTGTAGAGCAGAATGTCCGACATTCCAGATGCAGTAGATTATCGATGAAAACTTGGTCCTTATCGAGATGTCAACTAGTTCTGTTGCGTTCAATAATCATTCTTAAATTGGTGTTGCCATTATCGATCTTTCAAAATTAACACTCTATGAATTTCACTATCAGTACATGTGTACAAAATCTCTTCCACCAGCTTTGCGCCTCATCTATTGTGACACCGATTCCTTGTTATACTCTAATGCTTGTGATGATGCACATCAAGTAATTACCCCAGATTTAAATGTGCGGTTTGATATATCCAACTATAAGTTCGATAACTAGCAAGGATTCTCTCACAGGAACAAAGGCCCTACCAGGGTAATGAAAGATGAAAATGCTGGGATCATAATCACACACTTTGTGAGTTTACGTCCTAAGCTTTATGCATACGTTGTTGCGAATGAGCAATGTATTGGTAAGGGGAAGGGTGTAAAACCCGAAGTGTTGCAATTACTCAGGTACAATGATTATCGAAACTGTCTCGAAAATTGCACAAGGGTAATGGGGAAACAATATCACTTCCGTTCACCAGCTCATTAAGTCTACACCGAACGCATAACAAAGGTAGTTTTGTCAGGTATGGATAATAAGCGATACATTGAGGCAGATGGAATATCGACCTTATCTTGGGGGCACTCTCAAACACCTCAGTATTTTTTTTTAGTTTCCTCCCTATATCATTTTTAACTCCACAATACATCTATAGACTTCCCAGCACCACACAACGTCAAGGACATCCATCTGCCGACACCACACGCACCTCCTGTTCCACAGTCATCACAGCTTGCTACAACAACTATAAATTGAATTACCATTCAATTCTGCTGCTTCCTGTTTGTCTAACAAGATTAGTACTATCTTCAATAAATTGTTCCCTTGTCAAATAATAAAACCGAATTCACAGTGGAAACTCCATGTATGCGAGTGTGAGTTACAATCTGTCTTTGGCATGTGTGAGGGGGAAATACCGAATGTGACAAATGAACGCCCCTCTGTGAGTGTCTACGAAAACACTTCCCGATTGTGTCGTTAGGGAAAATATTGTAAATATTTAGGAATTAGATGAGCCACACATCACTATAGTTTGTAAAATTATTTATATGGGTTTTTTTCTGTAAATATCTTTTAATCTTGTAATATATGTCAGACACATTTATAACAGTATACTTAGTAACAGTAGTGAAGCAATAGTAATTGTAGTTTAACTAACAGTAGTAATAGTGCTAAGTTACAGATTAAAAAAAAATAATATAATGAAATGTTCATAAGGTTGTAAAATGTTGTTGATAAAATGTTATTGTTTAACTGTATTTTCATTTATAATTTGACTGTCGTTGAAATGTTATTGATGAAATACCTTGTTTTGTTCAAATGACTTGTTTTTGCAAAAAAAAAAATTGGAAATTTCGTTGTAAGATGATTGTTTTTTTTTTTAGGTATATTAAAATTGTTTTGTACAATTTTGTATAAAATTGTGATTGACAGACGACTTTTAATGTGTGCAGATGTTTGTTGTAAATTCGATCTTGCTTGTGTGATATTGTAAATACTTAGGTTCAGGGATTAATTTAAAAAAAAGTATTTAAAAAAAAAAAAGTTAAAAATGAATTGTGTCTTCCTATTAATTTTTTTTATTTCTCATGACACCAAAATTTTTTCAATAATATCTGATGTATAATGAGTAATGGTTTAATAGTAGTGAAGAGAAATTAGTAGTTGTCTATATGTAATTGTGAGCTGATGACTTGTATTTTTAAATAATTCAGGATAACTTTTTGCTTTCTTTCATGAAGAAAATTTTATTTTCTTGACTTAAAAACTTCCAATTATTTAAATTAAAAGTTGATTTCACAACTTACTTTGAAGGGCTGAGGGGAAATTTGAAGAAAAATTAATGGAGGAAATCAAACATAGCTGAATGAATGAAATTTTGCAAAGAAACGAGTCAACATTTTAGTATATTGAGAAAACCTTGGTCCGCTCAAGTTGAAGGTTGGAGTAGGATACTATGCTCTGCTGACCAACTTTTGTGGCACCCCAGGGGAACATATTAAAAGCAAAGCCTGAATACTTTTACAGAGCCAGGTAGCAAATATCTCTGTTCCTCCTTGCCTACAACAAAGTTTCTCCAGCTAGAACTTTTAGGTCTGCACCCAATAGAATCCAGCAAACATTTTAAATATTTAATTTTACATATAGAGGGATTACAAGAGTTCCTGTTCAAGACACAGCACGGTGATGTCTGGACAATATGAAGCTAAACATAATATATTTAAACTAGTTTTTAAATTATATAACTGTTCATATCACTTAAATTTACAAGAGTCTGACCTATCTTCATATCTAGTGATATCCACGATTTACATTTTAATATAAAAGTATTTTATTGGGAAAATATAAATTTTTGTGTGTTAACATATTTTTCTTTTCTGATCGATATACTGTGTTTGGGATAAGTAATTGATTTCTGTGTTCAGTCTATGAAAATACCATTTCTGTTGACAATTGCAGTGAATTTCACAAACATAAAAAAAATCCCTTCATTTACCAGTTTTTATCGTAATTTTAATACAGTCGTCTATCGGCTGTGCTAGATGTATCTACTCACACATAAGCACTACGCATTGAAACATCGAACTGACTTATTTTAATATGATAAGGGTAAAATTTTATATTGTTATATATTTTACTTATCAGAATAGTTGTCCGCTATTGTGTCTTGTTTAGTTCGTATTCACAGTTTTTTGCCGTAAGATATTATTCTCCAGGCTGAATCGTTAATATGTCATTTATTCATGCTGACTAGCTGGATTTTGTTTAAATGTTATTTATTCATACGGAAAACTTGTTTAAAGACTCTGCCATGTGTAATTTCATACTGGCTAACTAGATTTCCTATTGTGAGTATGCAGTTGTCGACATCAGATGTTATTACAGGTAGTTAAATTTCTCTCACGTAAATTATGTTTCTAAGCTCGAGACTCACTTTACGTTTAAGGCTCACGTAATTGCAATTAATATTTATCTAGTCGTTTGGAATTTCTGATTCAATGTGTGTAATTGATTCATATGTAGAACTCGTTTAAAGGCTCTGAATTTCCCTTGTATGTTAAAAATATTCGTAAAAATCGCCTATGTACAACCAATATATCTATAAACACATCAAAATTAGAAAAATTTGAAAAAAAATGAGGCTTAACCCACTCTTGCACTAAACTCTACACCTATATAAGACATTGCAACCCCCACTCTGGTCAGTCGCCTTTAGAACACCACACCATCAATATCGTACAGAGCTCCTGCCACCCCCACCCAAAGAGAAAGTAACAAAGAAAATCAAGTAAAATAATTAGCACTTTCAATATATTTAACCCTTTCAGTACATTTAACCTTTTCAATAAATTCAACCCTTTCTATTTTTATTTGGATTAATACCAGATTAAGAAATTTTAGTTGGATTAAGATCGAATTAAGAATTTTTTAATTTCATTAAATCGTATTACGGATGAAGCCTTTTTTATTAACCCTTTAATTAATTTGATATCAAATCGATAATCCGATTAATGAAAAGTTGAATAGAACCCATATGCCCCTACCACTTACTTGTGTTACAGAATTAACAGCTCACTAAGAAGTACAGATAGTATTCACTATTTGCACCCCTAACGTGCAGAAAGTGTATGCTTTCAACAATGAATTATGGACATAAATTTTAAGCATTTTAAACTCGTGTTTATAATTAATTCATGTATTTTAAGTTATTAGTTGCAAAGAAAACGTAAACACTACTACATGTAACAATCTTATTTTATTAAATACTTATCAAATATTAGAAATAACATTGTTTTAAAACAATTTTCGTCTCAGGCAACAAAAAATTATCGTTGTCTTATATATAGGAGGATATTTATGATTTACTATTTTCTTATTTCACAAATACTTGCGATTACATTTTAAACTTCAATTATGTTGTTCATGCTTAAATATTTTGATACAAAAGTGTTATTTGCAGATGAGACTAACACAAATAGAACTGATGGATGCGAAGGAAACTACGAATTATCGCCATGTAATGAACCACCCCCACCATCGGTGTCAAAACTATTTTCATCAAAGTGCGACAAAAGGTGTCGCTGGAAAATTGTGCTAACGTCGAGCTTTTAGCGACTTCATGTATCCTGCCTATAATCCTGATTATAATACCACCACACATTTCTGGCATGTATCCTTTCAAATTATAGATGAAATGGATTCAAGAACATCAATAAATACATTTTGAAAATTGATTAAAAATCGCACAATGTTTTACCTCTAGAACATCGCTTCAAAAAATGCTTATTCCGAACTTTAAATGTACTCAAAGGAGATGGTATCTAGGTTAGCAAGTTATACTTGTTTTTCTAATTAGAAAAAAGACGCATAGATATTAGTGGCATAACAGAATGACCTTCAGACGACATACCGAAGAAGAGGGTAATATTGATTAGCAAAAAATTAAGAGCTGGTGATGTAACTGATCTTGCTGATTTTTAAAAGTAATTAACATTATACGTCTCATGTTATTCAGAATGAAATGAGCAAAATAATGTCCCAAAAAATTTTAATTTATATAGTTGCCAAAGTAAACCCTTGTAACATTTTGTTTAGCTTGATTGGGGATAAATAATGTGACGTAAGTTGTAAAGTAATAGTTTCAATTAGTTTACGAAAAGTTGCGGCCCCATTAAATTTTTCTTGGTTTATATGAAAAAAGTTAAATTACAGGACACGAGCTTTCGAAAATAATATGTGATATCATGACACTTTTTAGCCTGTCTTTCAGTGATATAAGAGGATTGAAAACCATTATACAAAAGCAACAGCCCTTAGTGCGCAAGCCACAGTTCAAGTTTGGTACTGCAAGTTTATGACAAGAATATTGAAATTTCTTCGTGATGCTCTACATATAACTAACAATATCAGAATGTTGCTATAGTCATCTCCCAAAAGAAAGGCTCTCTTTTCCAACATCTGTCAAAATGAGGTCTATGGTACGAACAATCCTTCTAGATACCTTTGTCTTACAAGAAGGAGAGTACGAGTGCATTCCATAATTTGTCACCTTAATAGTTATTCTTCCGTTTTATAATTCCTTGATCAACTTGACTCCGATCCGAACACAGCCTTAGAAAGCAAAGCTAGAAGGCTTCGGGATTAGTTAGGAAAGATTTGATGTACTTGGCTTTATGCATCTGTTGCCAAAGTTTCCAGGTTACAGAGAATTCGAGCTCTGTAACCTGGAAAATTGGTCATGTGAGATCTCAGGCTTTGTGGATATATAAGGCGAACAGATTTGCCCATCATCTCAGTTGGACTCGGCGAGTGGAGAGCGACCGAGTAGGAGCTCCAGTGACTCGGTAGCAGGCAGCAGGTAGCAGGGAAATGCCAGCAGCCGAGAATAGCGAGGCAGAGTGGAAGAAGGGCAAGGAGGGATCGGCGCGGCAGGCGATCAGAAGACTGCGAGAGGTTAGCAAGGCAGAGGAGGAGAAGACCACACCTGATTGGCGGATCGCCTCAGCCAACCAGCAGCAAGCTGCGTTCTGACTGGCCGGCGGGCTCGCAGTCAAATGCAGAAAGCCCCTGGGCGATAAAAACCCTGGGAACATGCCGAACTATAAAGGGTCCCAACAGGGGGCGAGTGCTCCAGAAATGGCACTCAAGAGTAAGTAGCAGCAACAGCAGTAGCATGGCAACCAGACACAAGATCGCAAGAAGCAGAAGTGTCAACCTCTCGACCAGCAGCAACGCTCTAGCTCCTCTAAAATGACGAAATCCACAGCAGCAACACCACCAGCGCGCTCGCCCAATGCACCTTGCCATGTAAATGAAGGGGGTGCAACATTCTACAGCAGAGCAGTCGGGGTCAGATCCCCTATGCTTAGCCCAACCTGGGTCAGTGGCGTCTAAATTTATCATCCAGGCAGGTCGAATTCGTTCCAGCATAATTCATCCTGAGTCGGACCACACTCCAGGAGATACACCCTCTGTGGGGCTAACCCCTGTGCACTTCAAGGGTCCGCGGAGTGAAGCAGGTGCCCAAAATCAGAAACAACACAGCACAGCCAGGTCAAATAAGCAGCCAACTCCACTAGCAGAGACAGAGCAGAATAAGTCAGCAGATGGAAGCCAGTACCCGGATAGCGGAAAAAAAGTGGCACTAAGAGGGAATTCACTAGAAACAAGATCACAAGCAAACTACATACCTGAACACAAAACATCAAGACGAAGCAAACCGAGAGAAACAGATTACCACTGCCAATAATAATTACAAGTCGTGAACACATTCTGAAAATGCAAAACAAATTGCGTATGCCTCAAATATCAAGCCTGCGTGAGTCTACAGCAAATAAGGAGACAAAATTGTCACAGATAGTAAAGAATATTTCAATAATCTCCTTTACTACAATAAAACATCCCTCGCTGGTCCCTACACATTCAAACCAAGGGCTGCAGTATTAACTACAGTACTAAGGGGTTTCATACTAACAGCAAGTAAGAAGGAAATCGGGGAGCTACTCAAAGAAAGCATGGAAAGAATCAGCAACAAACAAATGAAAAAAAACTGACATGCAAGAAATGAGATTCATGACACTCCACGTGATAGAAGACCCCTTTAATTAAAAGGATGTTTTCACTTTAAGACCCCATATATATATGTATAGGAGGTCTTAATGTGAAAACTGAACCATGCCACAAGGAGAAGAAAACACTACAATTCTACAAGTACCAAGACTTCGGCCACCACAGCAGCTGTTGTGGACAGCAGGAAAAGTGTGTCGAATGTGGAGGAAACCACCACAGGAAACAATGCTCAAGGGACGCAGATTCAAGCATCCCACGTAAATTCACAAATTGTGAAGAACCTCGGTCGGCAGGAGACAGGAACTGTATGGATTGGCAGGAAGAACTGAATAATAGGAAACCACATAACTGCAGACAAAGAGCACATAATACTTGAATCACACTATAACAAACACTATAGAACATGCCAAACCTCCACCTGAAGTGGTCACAGAAGCAAGAATTAAAAGAAGAAATGGAATAATTTCCACCCCTCAAAAACAGGCAAAAACCAGGGAGGCCAACCACGAAGAGACACTCCTGAACTACACACAAGAATAGTTAAACTTTATGGAATTTAGATAAATTCAAAGAGCAATCCATGAAGTTCTAAAATAAAGAAAAATTCCACAGATACACCCACCTCAAAGGCAAAGAAAAAAACCATCATAAGGGAATTTATAAAAATCACGCATTTGCCAAAAATGTCAAGCATCCATGCACAAGCGAAGAAGAAAAGAAGCCCAACAGCATTCTTCCAACAACCTACAAACAAAGACAAACAGCAAAGTGAACAAGGGCACCTCCCCATGAAAGCCGACACAGACCAGGAAGACATTGAAATTGTAGACTTGGCCGGTTGCTGGGGAACATAAGAAGACAGGAACGCGAAGCACATGCACACAGGGACGGACCAAGGACAGGAAACAAGGTAGGGGATTGCCTGCTAGGGCCAATGTCTGTGGTATGTATAACCCACGAATACTACGCTAGCCAGAGGGATTTGCCAGGAACCCTGAAAACTGGGGAGAGCCCACGATCCAACATGGGAACCAGCTAATCATTACAACCTTATCAGAGTTACTAGGCACATACCATTACCCAATTGCAATCACATCACACTATAATTTCTCAAATACAAGCCTTACTGTTTCTATAAAACTATCATATTTTTCAGTATTGTGTTGATATCACTATTATTAATACATTATTATAAGCATCATACAATATAATTAACAAACAGAATTAAGAGAGATCCAACCTTCAGGTTAGAACAGCAACTGCCAGTAGAATAATGTTGTGAAGCCTCGCCTGGCTGCATACCCACGAGGGTGTAGGTTTAGGGTTAAATACATTACTCCCTGTTAAAATATGCAAGCCATAATGTGGCGTCTATTGCAAGTGAGAGGTACCAGGATATAAAGTTCTATAATCGGGACGAATAAGTTGTTCTTATATGCAAAGTCACGAAAAGTTAAAAAGACATTGGACAAAGTGAGCTGTTTGGGGCCGAGATGTTTATTGTAAGTGGTAAGACAGGATGGTGTAAGGACGACCACAAGCAGGCAGACCAGAGCATGTGCGTGTAGCAATGGGTTGACACTCGCCAGTTCATGGCCTCTCGTACCGTACGTCTTTTTGTAAAGCTCTCTTTTATTTAGCACCGCTTAGTGAATATCAATGCGCAACCACTAAATGAACTTTAATATTCATTCGGCGAAACGCGGCGTAGAATCGAAAGAGGAATTACATGTGGGAGGGTGAAGTTTACTACACTGCTTTCAGAAGCTGCTGATTAAACAACAGTGTATTAAAACTCCGAAGGTTGAGTATTGTACGTCTGATGTCACGTGCGCAGTTTTCACAAGTCGACTTATGCAAAGAAAAGATAATATTTCGCTTTGAGTTACGTGTCACTTTAAACTCACATCCCGCTTTTTTTTTTTTTACCAGATAAATTATTCTAACCATCACCACCGTGATGCGTACGTTATAGGATCAAAACTATTTTCACAGAGACTTAGGTAGAGAATTAACTCTAAAGAAATAGAAACTATGAAAAGTAACTGAAAAGTTTCAGTAATATATCAGGCATAATGTTAAAATGGTAGTTCATCGGAAATATTACGATAGAATTAACATTCTCCTGTGGTTTGCGGTTGTCGAAATGATAATAATAGGATTGTCACGATTACCTTTTTTAAAGTATTATTTACAATTTTTGCAATTGAATTTAATTCAAACGAAAGAAGCATCTGTGCCATTATTCTTATTTAATGATAACGATTATGTAGAATATAAATATAACACTATTTAAGACAGATGTGAAAGTTTTCTGTAAATGAATTGGCTATGTGTATATATATATATATATATATATATATATATATATATATATATATATATATAAGGGATTTCTACGACAGTGAAACAAATATTGCAAGAGAAATATAACCATATCCTTAATGAATTATTCAGGATGTCAAGAACAATATTTATACCATCCAGTTAAAGGAGGCACCATTATAATATTTTAAATATCTTAATTGTTAACGAACGTAAGTGCAGTGCTGAGTTAATAAATTGTAGAGAAAATTGCAAGTATACGTGAGCGAATGTGAAGAAAGCCTTTCTGTACACGTTGATGTCCGAAGGTATCGATCGTTCTTCAAATGCACCACAGTACAAAGTCACGCATTTTGGGTACATTATTATTAAATCACTTGAAGTTATGCTCTTTCAATCGGTCAAATATGTAGTGCTAGCTTTTCTGACCAAAATCATTAAAATTTAAAAATATTAATGTACTTTACAGCCACAATGTTTTGAATTTTATCCAAATTTTCGGCATCCACACTTCCCTCCATTACCAACATTCACACATCCCTTCAATACCAGCATGAATTTGAGAGAAAATTATGCGATGTTGAGACGGTGATGTCTCATTATGCACGGAAAATACCAGCCGACCTACATGTCCCTAGTTGACTGCCTTTGCCTCTACATCGTCCTGTTGCGTCAGCCGTCAGCCGCCGGCTTGCTGAAGTGCACGACACAAAATCATCGTTTCACGGTGAAATAATTAAAAGGATTAGATATGAAAGACTTATAAACTAACTGTTACTTACTGAGTACACGATCTAGCAGTGTGAAGTAGACAAACAGGGACGAATATGTGAAGTTCGCTTGCAGATCCCGTCACAGACACCCAACTAGCACAACAGCTAGAATCAGACTGGGAACCATGGCAGCCATTCATAGTTCGTCATGCTCGGCAAATTCTGAGATTTACAAGACTTCAGGAACTTGCCACTCATGCTGACTGGTTAAGGCAAAATGTGACCCCTCTCTTGGTTTAACCCAAAGTTTTGATTAAGTATTTAAGTCCCGCAGCAGCTTCGGTCAGCAGAGACTAGTAGATGCTGAGGACGATTCCATTCCTCAGACAAGTTTACAAAAATTTAAATGTAGAGCTCTTAAGGCCGGTATATATAATCATACCATCGCTGTCCACAATTACATGTAGAAGTAAATTTTGCCAGTACATTTGGATTTTGAAGCTAAACCAGATAAGAAAACGAAATTGTTAAAATGTTGAAACTTTTCAGTTAAAGCTATTAACAACACTTAGCTGTTCATGAAAGAAATGATATAAGAAGTTTGCAATGTGAAGATAATTCATAAATTACGTAGGTTGTTGTGTAATAAGCGAAATAAAACACACTTAAATGAAAAAATTGTAAAATGAAGGCTGTCGAAGAGTTTCCATCGCTTTACAGCCTGTAATTTTGTTGGAAAATGTAAACTCATATGCGTCATTTAATAACATGGTTTGTCAAAAAACAAGTAAATATAATTTTAATGTAGTTTATAATGTCAAGTCAAATTCTCTTTAAATATGTTATTGAGAATTTTTTAATTCCCAAAATGGGTACTTTCATTATAGAGTTTTGAATAATTCGAAATTTTAAGGATGCTCTGCTCATAATTGTATTTTTAAAATATAGGCCTTTTTAAAAGAACTGCCAGAGAATGCAATAATTGTAATTTTATATATTGTTTTCAAATTAACTTGCAAAGCATAATGTGTCCTTTTGAGATGGATATGAGAGCAGTATGTTTATTTTAAAAATATACTTGATTTATGAAAATGGAATTTAGTATGTGTAGTATTGCTCAATAGATTTCAGTATTCGTGTTGCATTTTTTGTTTGAGCGATAATGATTGTAGTTTTGATCGTAAAATATAGTGAACATTTTCAAAGCACTTATATGTGAGTTTTGTAAACAATTTCTGCTTTAATATGGAGGAGTTTTGATCTACGACAGTTTGGTGATAGTCTCTTCGGAAAAAAAAAACCTTGCGTCTCCCTACGGTGTAGGTTGAGGAGAGGGCTTCAGTGGATCGACTCAGAAGCCACCACGATTGTCATCGTTAACGGAATGAGAGTACCATCGACCTCCTGTTTCGACCACAAAATGTCAGGCAGGAGACGTCAGTCCTACCACTCCTGTACCTGTGGGCACGTAAAGACAAGATGTCTGCTGTATTAGTTATGTAAAACATTATAATTGGAGTTAACTGGCATGGCACACAACTGTCTTTCGACCTATGTTAATTGGACGAATTATCGACGTACTTATATAAACTGGTTAACTGTGCCAGTTTATATAAGTTAGTAAGTGCCTAGAGATGGAACCTGAAGTAATTTTTCTCAGGATAAACTTTTGTGTAGACAATTCTTGGTAAGTGCCAATTTGTTCTAAAACCAATTTGAAGGTGTAATTCTAGTATATTCCTCGGCCTCATTAAAGAAAAGACGATATGTCCTCATTCGCCAAGAGACTTGGGGATTTAAATTTTGTTATGTAATGTATACCGGGTATTTGTGTTGGTCTTTGGTGCTGCTAACAATCAGAATATGGATTGGGTTGAAGTCTCTTCGGTACTGTAGGATAGCTTGTGGGTAGGAGTTGAAATAGTCGCAAAGGAAGACTCGGTTTGGAAACTGACGTCTTCGCTTTTGCAGTATGGCGCTCTACTAGAGCTGGAAAAGGAAAGCTGGTTGCATGGTTTTGAACTTTAGTGTTGTGCTTTGCTGTGCATTCTTATACATAGATGCGGCAGACTCCCCGCGGGTGATTTGCGATACCGTCAGCCTTTTTTGTCACTTGGCATCAGTATTGTTGCGTACACACAAATGTTCTTGTGTCTCTGTGGCTCTGACTAGTAATTTCGAGGTTTGAAACTGTACGCTGTTTGCGTTTAATGCTATTCTAAAACTTTGATTTAAAACATTGGTTATAAACAAATGAATGTACCATTAACTAACATTAAAAGGAATTGGATCTAAATTTGTTATTTAAAAATTTTGCACTTGCCGTTACAAAATGTGTTTGTTTACAAAATTATTACGAGAACCTGGAAAATAAATTACATAACTGCGTAATGGAAGAGATAATCACAGTAACTTAATGTTATTAAATATATTATAATATACACTAGAAGATAAAGGTAGCAAAGTACGTATGAAGGGTAATAATAATTTTTCAATAATAAATATTTATATTTATAAAATATGTTACATTTAAGAATTTTCTTTTCTACCAGTGGTACAATCTTAAATTACACTTATTAATATATTATGTGCTACTTTTCTAAAATATTACATATTTTGTGTTGTTTTGCCACAGCGCAATAAAAAATATATTTCAAATGCAACGTTCCTATTTTCTGATGACTTTTATAATATATGGATTTATTGATTGAAGTAGTTTGTTAATTAGGTATATATAGACTTAACAACTGCAAAATATGTCCTTCTATTATTAAAAAAAAATAATTGTTTCTATAATTCTATTAATGGTAGCGTAGATAAAGAAAAAAATATCTTTTGAATTTTTTACTGGTTAAAATACAATATATTAACCATTTTTTTTTTAATGAATAAAACATTTCAATTCAATTGCGGAGGCCTGTTATGAGAAGGTCTTGTCTGACATTGGATAAATCCATTATTGTATACTCAAAATTCATTCACAGCAATAACAACCTGTCGGTAAAGTGTCGCTAAAGTGTCGGCCAGATACCGGCACTCTCGGAAACTGTAGTTTATGTGCAAGAATATAGCCGTCTAACAATAGCATGATGTCTTTTTAAAAACATAGTAATAGACGTCGCGATAAAGAAAAAGGCCTGGTGTATAATTTAGATTAACTTTTGGATATCAGCGAAATTATGTCGGCTTGATATCTCACAGCAAACCTTTTACCAGCATCTAAAAAGGATTCTCAGCCGATTCCGATACAGTATATTTGGCTTGTCAGTAAGATTGCAAAA
The DNA here is from genome assembly GCA_029891345.1 of Dryococelus australis. Classification (NCBI taxonomy): domain Eukaryota; kingdom Metazoa; phylum Arthropoda; class Insecta; order Phasmatodea; family Phasmatidae; genus Dryococelus; species Dryococelus australis. Next base: position 119,578,122 of record CM057003.1, on the reverse strand, counting down.
CCTTATTGATTCTTACGAAATACCATTTTCCAGTCAAGGTTCTTTAACACAAGAAATATATTTATCTGATGTCTTTTTGCCGACAAACTGTTGGAAAGCGTTTTCAATATGCAAAAAATTTACAAACTGTTAATAGCATGAAGAGTTTTTCGAGACAGAGTGTTAGCAATTAGGATAAAGACAATTTATTTAGGATAATGGATAGATATCACCCAAATTATGTCGGAATGGTATCACACAGCCAACCTGTTGCCAATAGCTTAAAGAATATTCTGGGCCGATTCCGATACAGCATCTTTGTCCATTCGGTATCCTGGCCTACATCTTATTACGGCAGAGTAACATTTCTAGTCAATTACTTTTTATAATATACGCAAAGTAAATTATAGAAAATATGTTTATTGGATATATAAAAACAAAAAAAAAAAAACAACGTTTTAATATACGTAAATACAAAGTATAGGCCTACATAATGATTTACAAAAATGTAGAAATTCTTAATTCCAAAAATTATATATTTCATGTACATAACAGATGAGATTGTAATACCGAGTAAGGTTATAAAGTGCTGTATATTTATGTACGTCAATTAGAACATCTCACTTATTAAATTCAATTATTTATAAACAGTACTTAACGGTTTTGTGTTAATATCTATAAGTTATTGTTATCTTTGCATCAATATCTAACATAATTATGTTTAACATAACATACACCTACATAAATTTTCTGAGTGTCGTGTGAATTTGTTCAGTAATTTTGTTTCCTGGTAATAGAGTTATGACAGCCCCTATGGCACCCTGTCACACTCATGGTTGCTAAATGTTTCCAATATATGGAGTACACTAGATCACACAATTATATGAGTGATTTAAATGGGTACAATTTCATCTAATGGTTGAAATATTCTTTGTCAGATACTATAAATACTCTTTTAGCTGTGACTTTCTGCTGGGCTGTTAAGAACTTGTTACTCTTTGTGAAATCGATTTTTTGTTCGTGTGCATAATTTGTAATATTAAGGGTGTTTTATACCACAAAATTAATAATTTTATATTTGCACCGAACATTTTCAACTTTTACACATTGTATGTAATGATTTTTTCTCGAACAAAAAAATAAAAAAAATAATTTATTTTTAATCATTTACTGTCAATTACAAAATCGTTCTGTTTTGCTGAAATGGAAATAATAAATACTAACTAAATTGTACAAATTAAAAATGTACAACATAAAACTGATGTCATGGGCTACTGCTTGACATATATGTAACCACCAAATAACAGTTCATGTATATCTAATAAAATGATAAACATGAAAAAATTTACTTATATTCAACAATTTATATACATATATTTGGCTTGTTGTTTCCAGCATTTTAGCGACATCCAGCTGTTACAGTCTCGGCATCGTGGTAACATCCAGTCATCGCAGGCCCGACAACCATTACGTATTTATTTTGTGTCTGAACGGTTCCAATGCAGAAAATTTTTGACGCTGTTGGCAAACAGTAAGTTCACAGACCATATTTATACCGGCCCGCTTCTGGCATAAGACAGTGAGCCAGAATAAGCTGGCTGTAGTTAGTCGGCTAACATTCACCGGCCCGCTTCTGGCATAAGACAGTGAGACAGAATAAGCTGGCTGTAGTTAGTCGGCTAACATTCACCGGCCCGCTTCTGGCATAAGACAGTGAGACAGAATAAGCTGGCTGTAGTTAGTCGGCTAACATTCACCGGCCCGCTTCTGGTATAAGACAGTGAGACAGAATAAGCTGGCTGTAGTTAGTCGGCTAACATTCACCGGCCCGCTTCTGGCATAAGAAAGTGAGACAGAATAAGCTGGCTGTAGTAAGTCGGCTAACATTCACCGGCCCGCTTCTGGCATAAGACAGTGAGACAGAATAAGCTGGCTGTAGTTAGTCGGCTAACATTCACCGGCCCGATTCTGGCCCGTACATTTAGTGTTTGCTGGGTTGTCATAGTAAGTTTCATTTATCTAGGCAAATAATTAAATTTTCCTTCAATCGGAAATTGCGTTTACAACATAAGCCTAAGTATACTCAACTAATTATATGCTGCTTAATGGATTTTTTTGGTGAGCATATGTATGTATTATGTGTTGCCTTCAGGGAAATGTGTGAGGTGTGTAATATAAAAACACTACTTATCTGGTTTCGAAAATTCTATGTTCTCACGAGTGCTTAAGACATTAACTCTGCTATTTCGGAATGACGGTAATTGTAGTGCTGAGGTTGTGCGCGTGACATCTCGACAGCTGCTCTATGGTGCCACTGCTACTCACGCTGCATGTGTGCCGCATGTGCGCCGCCCTCTGGTGAGACTTATGACGTGTGATGACATCTCGACAGCTGCTCTATGGTGCCCCTGCTACTCATGATGCCTGTGTGCCGCATGTGCGCAGCCCTCTGGTGCGACTTATGACGTGTGATGTCATCTCGACAGCTGCTCTATGGTGCCACTGCTACTCACGCTGCCCGTGTGCCGCATGTGCGCCGCCCTCTGGTGCGACTTATGACGTGTGATGTCATCGAGCTCGTTGCCGCAGTTGTGTTTATGCAGTCTGAAACTTACGACAGTATAATTAAAATATTCCTTGACCATATTGTATAACCTGGCGGGAGTTAATTATAGTTATTAGATAGTAACATTGGGACTCAATGTAATTTACAAGATTTCTTTTAAATATATGATGCCTATCTTGGAATTTTTTCCAATAGTGATCTGTCATCTATCCGAGAGGTTTCTTAAAGTTTTTGTTGCAATTTGTTTGCAAAATGGATCAATAAGGATTAGGAATTTAAGTAAAATATATCTTAAACTTTAATTCAATCATTTGAAAACGGGAATGAAGCTTTCTGTAGTAATAATGGAAATCTAAACTGAACGTAATTTTTATTATTATTTATTATTATCCTTTGAACGCACATCAAATAAATTGAGAAAGAACCATAATGTGATATTTAAATCACATTAAAAACTTTTTTACATATTATAAAGAGTATATGGAAGAATTAGCATGGGGGGTTTACATTAGTTAGTAACATGTAATAACGCACTGAATTATCACACTCGATGAAAAGAAATAATATACGAGAAAAGGAGAAATTACTCAACGCAAAACTTAGCTAAACGTGGTCGGAAAATGGCAAGTGCACTCGTGTGACACCTCCAAAGTACTGTATCGCATAGAAGGACCCACAGGAAAAGTTCAAAACATTGCCCCTCTACCGCCTGGAACTCTTTCAAGGCCAGTAGATCCCAGAGTACAGGCCTCGCTGGACCGGTCTCCACTCCACCTAGAAGACCAATGATTGCCCTACATCTCATGCGAAAGGTAAGGGGTTGACCTATGCAAGGCTACATTATTCTAGGGCAGATGTGGGTATGAAAGTGTCAGTATTATCATCATTCACATTTCTTTAAACCCAGGAATCTCAATACTGCTTCCATTTCACGTCAGTTTTAGCAGTCAGCAATCCACTTCTGGACTTGCAAGCATTTTTGCACATCCAAACGCCCCGGGTAATGGGCAAAGTCCATGAATCACAGAACTGGTTAGCACCAATGGGTTTATTTCCAATTTATGTTAGTATGCGTATTCGTCGAAAGTGTGTCATAATCTTGAAATAGGGCTTGGTGAATTATTAAAAAATATTAACTATCATAACTTTTAACTAATATGGGCATAAAATGTCGGGAGGGACATGCGATTGGGGGAAACATGAGATGGGAGTGTAGAGATTTCACATAATGGAATTCGTGACGTGGGGACTGAGGATTATTGTATTTCATAATTATGTATGAATGTACTAGAGGATGGGCCGGGGGGACATGTGCTGAAATGAAGCGTGTCATTCGCATCGTGGCGTATCCATGGTGGTGTTCACGTTCTGCTCCGTGCAAGCGACTATGACGTTCCTAACTTCATTAAGGCAAACTAGCCCCTACTATGTGCTATTGTGATTGATTAATTTTTAATAAGTTTGCTAATTGTAATGCAAACCTGTATTATTCTTACCACATTTCCCTTATGATATTCAGCCAAGCTTCACAAACACATTTACTTTTAAAATATGTATTAGTCTTACATATCGGCACTACTCAATATTTATTTTACATCTGTGCCTTTAAATTTTGCGTGTTATTTTATATATTGACGGGGAATTGAACTATTGGAAACAAATATTTTTAGTACATCTATTATCCAAATGGGAAATAAATTTACAACATACACACACAGACATCTTAGCATGGAACATACATTGGCTTGAATGAAAAATTATTAATCATATATCTAAATTAATGTGGTAAGGCTATTGGGTTTCTTTGTGAAAAGTATTTACAAGTACTGGTATGTGACTTTGCTTGTTTTTATTTCCACATACTACTTTAAGCGCGTGTGAGTGGGGAATTTATTGAAATGGGGTTGGATGGTAGAGAAGCAATGCAAGGTAGGGAGAGGATAGGAAGCAACCAAGCCTCCACCAAAGTTCTACTAATATTATAATGACTCCTCACTTTAAGTTATTAACTTAAGTGTTAACTCACAATGGCAGAGCATTAAAGGGTACGTTAATACTATACTATCTGGTTATATAATAGAACATCCTGACATTACATAAAATATTGAGAGGTCGAGGACTAAAGTTATTAAATTGCATTAACTACCTTATTTAGTACCCACGCTACTATACTGTGTTTGTTCGACCTTGAGAAGTACCAAGAGGCTATTGAATTATAGCAGGTTAAGGCGGTCGACACAGCAGTCTTCATGGGCTGGCCATCTTGACTGGCGTCACATGGAGAGAGACTTCTCTTTCATCCTTTATGTATCTCTCACGCATCTAGGAAAGGTTTCATTATTGTTGTACTGAATGTTATATTTACGTATTTTCTAAATTTAAATTACTGTTTCAATTGTATTTTTATAAAGTTTATGTAGATATGAGATACACTCTGTTTTAATATAGACTAAAACTTTTAGTCTAAATATGTCGACTGTGAATAATTTAAACCGTAACCTTCACATTATAAGTGTGTTCGTATTGCCAGGACTCAGACTAAAGCATCCATTTCTCGTTACTTCCTTTTATTCTGTACGAAATTCGTATTTTACATATTTTACAATTCAACTTATATATATAAGCATTAAATTAAAATCGTATTAGTTGTATTATCTTAACAAACGCAGGAATTTAGCAGTGTAACCACATAATTTTGTATAGAATATCAAGTTCATGCAAAAATAATTCAAAGCATTTTTCGTCAGTGGACCTCTATTTGAGTTAATGTGTCTTTAGTGGTCAAAACTCCATCGTTATCGATAATTTAAATGATGGATAAACATAATTAATTTGTTTTGTTCGTGTGCATGTTATTTCTTGTACGTTCGTAGTACGAAGTATACATTGTAATTTTGGTGATTTATCTGTCATTGGAGAGTTTATAAACACTATTTAAGATTATGTAAATTACATTTGACTGACCTATGTTGTTCATGCTCTAAGTTTTAGGTGACAATTCGATGTATTTTTTTTTAATTATGAGGAAATATTTTGAAATCATTATGTTTGGCTACGCATGGACACTCTGAATGTATTAAACCACCTTCTTATTTTTAACAGGGGTTTGTAATATTAACGTTGGTATTTTTTTACCTTCTTGTCCAGAAGAAATGCAGTTGTTTTTCGTACTAATCACAGTATATTATAACACAACGTAAAAAATTAAATTTCATATTTAAAACATGTTACATTGTATTGCTCACTATTTGACAAAAATTGTATTTTATTACACAATACAAAATATTTACAATATATCATTATTTAAATATATCGCATGCAGGCGGGAAATGATGAGCAGAGGTGTGAGCAGACCTGGTCGCACTGTCAGCCTGCAAGCCTGACTGGGAAATGCGTCACCTCCTCTCCTTGTGCTGGATGTCTCATGTAAATAATGGAGAGAGGAGAAGTTTGAGCCAACCCACACTGCTCCTCCATAGTTTTGCGCCCCACTGTAATAAGGAGCAATCTGAGATCCAAGCCAGTAAACAAGTTCGCGAAGAACTTGCTAAATCGTTTCTCCGGCGATGGGGAACTTGACATCCCTTCCCCCAACACCAACCCCTTCTTCACGGCTGCAAATTTTCAGTCTTTCTTTTGTCCCTCTCTTCTCCACAGCGCTGCCATGCTGCTGAAAAGGTGTTTTTTCTAGTGATTTCCAGAAAAACTTTTTTTTCTGAAAGGCACTTTGTAAAGTAAATGTGTCCGCGTTCTCAAACCATCTGATTCTCCCACCCCTTGCGCTGAGGGTGAATGAAGATTTCTTGTTTCAGTGGAGTCCTTTCCATAGGGAACGTTCTCACAGCCTTTGGGGCCTGAGTGGAGATTGTTCGGAACTCGTTGTAGGGTTCCTAACCGAAACAGAAAAGCCACTCAGTGCAGGCGGAACACGATATGCCACACAACCTGCGTGTCTATGCTGGCTAGAATATCTATGTCATATGTGTCATGTAAAATATGAGCTACGATAACTGTTAACAATGCGTAATGGGGAAAAGTTCTTCCGTGATTGGAAAAAGTACACCAAAACTACACTGATCATCACATAATGGGGAAAAAATATTATATTATATTTCATTTTAAGAATGCTATTATTAGTTTTCCTTCTTTATAATTTTCACTTGGCTCGATTCATTCGTGAGATTATAAACAAAATTTGTTTTTATTACCAAATAAGAATGAAGTACAGTAAAAGATGTATCACAATATAGTTACACATTGAATTTTAAACCAAATAAAAGTATATATGAATATAATGCTTTCAGCATATACATTTACTGTTTTATGGCAACAGAGTTTGTTCTATAAAATACAGTTTTAATATAAGCAAATATTTCGCTGTGCTGAATTCTACTAATCGGATCGTTAATCTCCTGCGCGGTCTAGGATTCCTGGTAAAATATCACACAAGTAATTTCAAAAATCACACAAAAGTTTAAGGCATTGCATCTCCTTTGTTATGCCTACACACAATAGTTCGTAACGACGTCAAATTTTACGCAAATAAAAAAATAACAAATAATAGCACATCAAAAATTATAGGGCAAAAAAGTAGACATGCTTAAATTAATAATAAAAAAATATTTTAAAAAACTAACATTAAGTGGCATTGTTTGGGTACAGGTTGTGGAGTCTGAGATATCTACGTAAATCTTCACGGGAAACTGAGGATTAAAATCTAAGAAAATATAAGGGAACCAAATAAGCTCACAAATAATTAGATCGTATTATTAGAAGCTATTACTATAACTATCTACAAATATGTTCTTAAAACACTAGGGATAAGAGAATTTACTTTCCAAATAATGAGTATTCGAAATATTAAGAAATATAAGTAACTGATAACAAATGAGCCTACTTTTCTCTATATGGGCGCAAATAAGTTGTAATACTTTCCTTGAAAGCCTTAATGTTAGGTATGCATTGGCATCTCTTTGGAGGCAATATCATTAGAGATTAAACCAAATACATTTGAAACAGTACAAAAGCAATTAAAATACACTAGTTAATTACCTGGAATTTGAATTCAGAAAACCAGATAATTAAGCTATCTTGTATTCAACTGATTGATGGAGGTAGGATTCGGAGCATCAATTTAGGATATAATCAGTGTAATATTTTTTTATGGAAGGGGTCACCAACATGTAATATTTACAATGTCATTTTTTTTTCATACTAATCACAGTATATTATAACACAACGTAAAATATTAAATTTCATATTTAAAACATGTTACATTGTATTGCTCACTATTTGACAAAAATTGTATTTTATTACACAATACAGAATATTTACAATATATCATTATTTAAATGTATCGCATGCAGGCGAGGAAATGATGAGCAGAGGTGTGAGCAGACCTGGTCGCACTGTCAGCCTGCAAGCCTGACTGGGAAATGCGTCACCTCCTCTCCTTGTGCTGGATGTCTCATGTAAATAATGGAGAGAGGAGAAGTTTGAGCCAACCCACACTGCTCCTCCATAGTTTTGCGCCCCACTGTAATAAGGAGCAATCTGAGATCCAAGCCAGTAAACAAGTTCGCGAAGAACTTGCTAAATCGTTTCTCCGGCGATGGGAAACTTGACATCCCTTCCCCCAACCCCAACCCCTTCTTCACGGCTGCAAATCTGAACAAACAAACATTTATCATTTTGAATATAGGTGTATGAGCCACTAAAAATACATAAGTTTATACGACTACCATATCACTACTCGTGTGAGAAATGTGATCAAAATCCCTTTATTGGTCTCCGAGATATGATATAAAAAACCTTTTATCTTAAATGGCATCCTACAAAATTGCTGAAAAAGATGCTATTAAAAACACGAGGTTTGTAATAGTTAAAATGAGCATAAAAAGGTTTAATAATATTGTTAAATTGATATGACAAATATATTCATATATTTATATGGCCGCCATTTTTAAAGTTACTGTCTGACACCGTTTAAATCATGTAACCATACTAGGCCTTCTGTAGGTTTGCAAAATGTTGTGGAAATTAGTGGAATTATTCCGAAAACATGACAAAATATTCAGTTTACTCACCTGACATTACTTTGAAAAAAATCCGGTAAAGGAGGATCTCTTTATTCATATAAGTTGATTGGTCCTCGACATGTAGTATAAAAACTCCATTCATCTTGTAACGATCACAATAAATTGAGGGCAATAAGTTTATGTATTTGCACATTGCGCCATTAAGAAAATAAGACTTACATACTTAAAACGCATAAATTAATATAGCCTACGAAAGTACGTCTTATTCAACAGATTTGAAACAAACAGGTTTATTGTTTCCAGAGATACGGCATAAAATCTATATTATGTTATTTAGGACTATCTTACGAAATGGCAGAGAAATGAGGCTTTCCGGAAACAGTTTTGATGCATACAACTGATACTGGCAGCATACAATGTTAAGTTGAAATTTTAGTGCAAATTCCTAGATATACATTTTTTTTATCTGTCATAGCATCCATTGTCAATTATCTTACGATCAGAACTATCATATCATACAGAGGAGACATACACACAAGTACAAACACTTTCATATAACTCTATGGAACTATCAGAGATATCAGATTGTCATAGGATACAGACCCGTAATATTGGGTAGCTATAACAACCGGTAATTGGATTGCTAAACAGATTCATTCCCAGACAGAGTATTTTATTTGACTAAGTTTTGACTTAGAACTTCTTTCTTTCGGGAAATCTGGTTTCGGAATACTGCTCACGGAAATTATTTTTGGAATTACGAGGTTCGTTTCCCTGACTGACCAACTTAGAATTTTGTATTACCGATCAGGAAAATTAATAATTAATTTGGAAATGCCTAGTTCGTTTCCCATCCAAGATAGTAAAATTTTATTTATACTCCGACACAATGTACCCAATGACATATCATCAACATATGATAACCAACTCTCGACTAAACCCGCTGTCATATACCAAAGGATATTTATCCCAGCCAATTTTTTCCTATTGAATGTTTGCTTGGCAAAACTACAACACATATGTTCGACTACAATAATTTGTACACACTTATGTAAACTACCATGAGACACCCATTGACAAGAATGTTTTCCAGTTGAGTAATTATCCGCGTGAAATTCAGCATCATCTTGGATTGATTTTGCTTATAAAAGGATGTATATAAGTTTTAAAAATATATTCGCTGCTAGGTTGGAAACTGTCGACATCGCTTTGCAGAGAACCTCTAATACAAACCATCTACATCAGGACCTGGGAATTACTACACACAAGGTTCGAACCCGAGAAACACAACACTCACTTCCCAAACCCAAACCAAACAGTCTACAAATCCTGTGTCGCATTCATCGTCTCTCTAACAAACTACGACAGGTCGTGGAACAACAACTAACTGCCTAAACAGCTGTAGGAAGCTTGCCTGCCTCCGTGCAAGGGTTTGTGGAGACACATTCACGCGGGTGTGAATATCCCACACGGAGCAAGGTGACGCACCCTCCTCATTTGATATCAGCAGAATAACCTATGTTAACACTAAATATTTTTATGGCGTGAACCACCCTCTTAATCAGCCTCTATAAGCATTAAAATGAGTAAAGTATATTTTTTAATGTGAGTTGTCGCCCAGCGACTACAGGTACTTCATATCATGGTGTATCTGTATAAAGTCTAAAGCGCCTTGCGGTATGTCGGTTAGGTACGGGACGTTAAAGAAATAATGTTTAGAAACCTTATAGGTATAACTTTTTTATTTTTTTGGTAAATATTATCTTGAATTGCATATATTCTCCAATGTATTATATTCTTTAAAGATTGTGATAGAAAAATTGTGTATCCGAAATAAGTATTAATTTTTCATTTTGTTTTCAAACAAAAGCGATCATGTAATATCCATGTAATGAAGGTTAATTGTTCACATACACAAGACCAGAAAATAACAGTTTTATTGTGAAAGAATTCGTGTGGCCCACGGGTTCGATATTAGAAGAGATGGTTACATGGTAACACCGCAGTCACAATCGCAGTAGCGAACACAGCATGTATAGGCAGTGTCGTAGAAACGGTTCTTCATTTAAACAAAATTCCTCTTATGTTGACGAGGACTCATAATATGAATCGATATAATTCCGAAACGTAAAAAAGAATGACTCTACACAATCTCTGCATTTGTGTATCCGTTTAAATGACTTACATTCTCTTTAACATGTCATATATCAATACGACACAAGTAAAGCATTCAAACTACACAACCATCTCTCAATGCTCCGCTCCAACACTTTTGTAGAAATTCTTTGTCTTTGAGCAATTATTTCCGATTAATAATAATAACTGACAATGGACGATTATAGAAAACTTACATTTTAAGAGTTGTTTTAATATTTTTGTGCGGAAATATAATAGTGTGTGATCTGCAAGCTGTAAAAACGAGAACATACTTAAATTTTATTATCTAGTTTTCACTTATTTGCAAGCAGGAAATAGACGTATAGTGCAAATTAGATACGGAACTATAAATCAAGAAAATAGAAAATTTAAAAAAATAAACATTTTCAATAATACCTCTGAAACCGAAATTATTACACGAAAACGAATAATTTCGGCAAAATATGTGTTGTTATTAAAATGATGACCGCGATAGTAAATATGTTAGTAATTCATACCAGGGAGAACTGGGAGGGTAAAAACCAATTGAAGTGATTTGATCTAATCAGTGCTTTGTAGAGTAATAGAAGACGACGCCTTGCGATGGAGCAGCGAGGTAATGACAAGACTGATGTCAACAGCAGCTAGGCAACAGAGCCTCCGGCTATAGGGAACGTCTAACATAATATTTACCTACGAGGAATTGTGCTGACCTTTCTTGGAATGGAAAAACAAAGAGCGCACTAACTTGGGCGACCAGTGATAGGGATTGACACTGGCCACTTAGGCTCCTCCGGCTATAGGGACCGTCTAACATAATATTTACCTGCGAGGAATTGTGCTGACCTTTCTTGGAATGGAAAAACAAGAGCGCACTAACTTGGGCGACCAGTGATAGGGATTGACACTGGCCACTTAGGCTCCTCCGGCTATAGGGACCGTCTAACACAATATTTACCTGCGAGGAATTGTGCTGAACTTTCTTGGAATGGAAAAACAAAGAGAGCACTAACGTGGGCGACCAGTGATAGGGATCGACACTGGCCACTTAGGCTCCTCCGGCTATAGGGAACGTTTTACATAATATTTACCTGCGAGGAATTGTTCTGACCCTTCTTGGAATGGAACAACAAAGAGCGCACTAACTTGGGCGACCAGTGATAGGGATTGACACTGGCCACTTAGGCTCCTCCGGCTATAGGGAACGTTTTACATAATATTTACCTGCGAGGAATTGTTCTGACCCTTCTTGGAATGGAACAACAAAGAGCGCACTAACGTGGGCGACCAGTCATAGGGATCGACACTGGCCACTTAGGCTCCTCCGGCTATAGGGAACGTCTAACATAATATTTACCTGCGAGGAATTGTGCTGAACTTTCTTGGAATGGAAAAACAAAGAGCGCACCAGCGTGGGCGACCAGTGATAGGGATCGACACTGGCCACTTAGGCTCCTTTTGTTAGGAAAATTTTTTTTCTTTTAGATACATCTTCACGGAAATGTCTTATTTCCCGTTTCATGCTTTAATAAAAGCCTTCATATTTTCTTGTTTTTCTCCCAAAGTAGTGACATTACAGTACTTTTACTACAATAATCTCTGTCAATGAAGTTCGATATATGGGTAAGACTCCTTCCCTATAAAAAATAAACGTGGATTAGTTAGTTATTTGCCACTTTTGATTAGCTGGCAGGGAAGATTTTGGGAATAATAATACAAATATTATTCAGTTCGTGTACAATATCTAAAAATAACTAATATACACTTCGTAATAAAATCTCAAAGAAGAAAGCATGACAGATGTCTTATCTGTAATAGAAGTTTGCATTGACCTTGCTGTGTGTTGCCGAGGAAGCGGCCACCGAGAACAAATCTGCGGCTCCTAGTACCACGCTAGCCGTCGTAATAATGTTCGGCTTTCATTGGCGGAGCAGTAACGACGCCATTACGGGCAGACGGGAGGACTGCGTATCGCCTTACCAATTATCGTGCGCCACAGCAACCCGAGAATGACAAGTCCCGCCAGCTACAACCCCCTCGGCACGGGGCTGCTCCACTAGAGAATACACAGCTAGCAACAGTCACAGGTACTGCGTCTACTGCAAGGCTTCTTCTCCTCCTACACAACTCATCCTTACTGTAGAGTAGTGGGAGTTGAGCTGTATTAACCCGGCCTGTTCCAGCATTGGTCCTACTTCCCGGCCAATAGCGCTCGCTACCAATCACTACGTCGATAAGGTTTGACATTACAACATATCTTACACATGTGGGTGTGTTGGTTGAAATATTTGCAAATCAGTTAAAAATCCAAATTTTGACACCTTTGTTAATGCTGAAAAAATTGACTTCCACAGTTGAACTGTCGTTGGGTGTGTCAGTGCAGAACATGGAACATGTGCAGAACATGGAAAATAAAGCGATCTACCTCATCTTTAGTCTACGGTACCGAATAGATTGTTTCTTGGCATGAAAGGAGACGACCTTAATCAAAATGTCACTCCTTATATCTTCCGAGCATTGAATGTTTCTTCAATTCAGGTAGCTCTCTATTTGTTGAGGGTAGGGGTGCACAGAGGGCAGCAATGTTGACTCTCATGAAGGCTTATACAAGAGGTTTCCAATGGGCAAGTCCGGTGCTCGCCGCAGTACTACCAACGAACTTACTTGTAAGCATAACACACATAGTAGGTGAAAGGGCACGGCACCAGAGTTTATAGAAAGAAAAAGGCAATTCAACATGAATGAAATTATGGCAAAATGGCAATGAAAATGATGTTCTTATAAGCAAGGATGAATTACACTTGAATTGCTACCGGATGTCAGGATAGTAATGAATACCTAGTGGATAACAAAAGACTATTTTTGTGCACAGCAGTTCGCTTGATATGGAAATTTTAAGGACAAATTACCCATCTTTAGGCTTATCCAATCACCACTTAGTAAGGTGTGCAGTGTTTATGACACGATGGTACATGTTATTTCAACATTTCACATGACTAAAGACATAATAAAATGGCTTCAAAGACCTGTAGAAAAGAGAGTTCTTCAGCTGAACTTCGAATATGTAACAACTTAACATACTTTTCACAATATCTGGCAAGTATTCGCCACTAGAATTACGAAAGTTTAGAATATTGTGATTAGTGGCTCAAAGAGCAATATATCCAATGATGCATAAGGTGGTACTCGAATAAAATATTCATGTCAGAAGTCAGAATACAAACCGGTAGATGGCTATGTAAAAGATAAAGAGGCTTCGAAGACCCTCTAAGATGAGAAGAGGAGACCTGTGATAGCCATTCGAGTATAAATGTAGTGTGGGAGGATGGAGAGCGTGCCGGTATTTCGGCAGTAAAACCTGTGCAGGGGAAAGGAAACCGACAACATATTGCGAAACCTAGTTAAGGCTCAGATCTGACCAACTATGGTTGAATGGAGAGCTGTGGGCAGGTATTTAAGAGCAGGGTCATGGAATTCGATGACGGTGAAGCGAGGTGTTTATGGAGCAGCACTGAAATGCTAGGGCAGCAGCATCGTCCAGCAGGATACTTATGTGCAGAACACTGGGATTCACCCAGCCGGGATCGAATCCAGTTCACCTTGATGGGAAGTGAACACTCTAGCTGCTACAACAAACTGCGGACTCCTTGACTGCAGGGTTTCCGGAATACTCTAATGTGTTGATTGAGTGTAGCTTAATCCTTATCCTGTGGTAGTCCGCTGGTGCGATGATAATATCTTCCTAATGGATGTCGGGTGTGGCAGTCTGGTAGGTGTCCTGGAGACAGTAATACATTGCTGAGTGCAGTACAATGTCCTCACGAGGGGACGGAAATCGAACCTCAATCCTTGATAGTGAGAGCAGGCTACAATACCTGCTACAACATGGAGGCCGTCACCAAACATTCCGAAGCAATATACGTGCTTATTCTGTTGTGAAGACACATTTGGTTTCTTTACACTGTCAAATAGGCCTCTTCCCTTCACGAACGTAAAAATTAATTCTGCAGGGACACAATTAGTATACTTCAGTCATTATATATAAGTATACAATGAAAAAACTTCGTTAAAGTCGAAAGATTTGGTTTTTGTGATTGGACGACTAAAAGTATATTAAACTTTTTGAAGCGGACTTGCTTGCTTGGAATTTAGATATCTTACTAAATTTTGCGTGTTTCTGGCTAAAACAATTTTTTTTTCCTGTGGCTGCGTATTTCCGGAGTTTGGATTACCTTTGAAATTTAACATAAAACTTATATTTCAAATGTACTGTGAACAGTTACGTCTAACCAAGGTTTAAAACTATATCATCTGAATGTGTGTTTTGAGACTCCTTCCGAAGCCAACTTCTTGAAAAGATCAATGAATTACAATATTGGAGACTGAATACATGATTGAGGTCATATATATTCGGATAAAAATGTCATAGGTAACGCATTTTGAACATTTAACTGTATTGAACGGAACATTCTGTCATTCTTCCTGGAAGATATAATGGAGAAGGGAAAAAATTTCTGTGTGAAAAACAAAATGCTGGCTGAAATAAAATAAGCACCTAAAGAATTTACTTTTCCTCGTTCCACCATTTATGGACAATCGTGATCTCTTTTTCGATGTTCCGCCCCAAAAAATGTCGGTCCTCTGCAGTCGAGATAGGTGACAATAAAAGAGAACTGATAGAATTACTACTATTAGTTTAGAGCTTATTACTAAATTGGCCGCGAAAAGTGGTCAACTCTCTTAGGAGGTATTGAGTGCTCGCCACCTCGGGCTAATACAGCTGCCGGTCTGCCCAAAGAAAACACTATTCGTTTTAACACAAAATATGATTATTAGTATTTGGAGAAATATGGCATAATTTGATTGGAGAGACGGAGTCAGCCAGCCGCCATGTTGTTTGGTCACCCGTCCGCCATTTAGACTCCTATGATCTTGACCTTTGAACATAGATATCAGTGGCAGCTAACCCCGAACACCCAAAACATTGCGAAAATCATCTTGAAAATACATAAAAATTTATTACAAAAATGCAATTAAAAATTGTTCAAAAATTGAAAATATCGTTAAAAAAATTTATAAAATATTTATTACGAACATTTAAAAAAAATAAAATATCTTTTAAGAAGTTATAAAACAAGATTACAAACAATTTTACCAAAAAATCGTTAGAAATAGTATTTAAAAATTTCGAAAAATTTTCTTAAAAATAGTTTCAAAATGTATTTAAAAAATTTTAATTATTTATTTAAAATCGTGAAAAAATTTACAAAAATATTACAAACTATTTTAATAAAAGTTATTTTTAATTGATAAAAAAAATTACATATAAAAATTAATTAAAACATTTTTAAGATGTGTACTAGCAATTCGTTTTAAAAGTTACTTTTTATAAACTTATGTATGTTACTGGAGGCGGCTGTCTTGATTTTTCGCTTGTCATTTATTTTCACATTACTGGAGGTGGCCATTTTTTTTTTTCGTTCATTTATTTATCTATAACTGGAGGCGGCCATATTGGGAACCATAATTTGTTTACATAACCTAGGTAACAATAATGTATCAGGCTTACCATCTTGGTAAGCGTAACGGCCGCCATATTGGTAAGCTTTATTGGTTTCGACGTTTGTCTCTTACATTTGTACGACACCATATTAGTAAGCGACTCGACCAAGAAGTAACATTCTACTTATTTGTCACCATCGTCCCACTGATTACGCACCATTGTTTGACGCTATTTTGGTATGCTCTAACTTTATAAATATATAAATAAAAAATATGTAATTTAAAAAAAATATTATTGAGCATTTTTAATTGCATATTTTAAAAACATTTTATCACTATCAGGTTTTAGAGTTTGTCTCTCAACTTCGACCACCTTCATTCGATTAACCCTCGCCATTGCTACTGTCTTATTAACGACTGGAAGAGACTTTTGAAAATTAACATTTGAAACAAGACCCCAAGCATAACATGTCAACATGTTTTTTTTTCTCCAAAAACTTGTATTCCACAAATATATAACTCTGTTATTGATTTCAAACTAATGTATTCTTGAGTAAATACAACTGAAACATAGTATCCTCTATAACTCGTAATATTTAATTCTTATTAAATAAGAATTAAAATAGTGAGAGCAGCGATATGCTGGCAACGGTTAGTAAGAAATTATTCACAGTAAAAATATTATTTTTGCCTAGTTTTTTGGTATGTTATTTGTAAATAAAACATTGCCTAGTGAAATAATTAAATATTAAGGTAGCCCCGAAGGGTACATATTTCATTGTTACAGTTTAAAACTACAGCGCAAAATATTGTGCGTAGGCCCTAATGACACGTTGTTCGTTTTATCGACTGAGGAATCATATGTCGGCTGTGCGAAGCTTGTCTCTCTCTCTCTCTCTCTCTCTCTCTCTCTCTCTTAAATGTGATGGCGGGAGAGTTGCCAATCTAGGGTTGGCAGGCGTGGCGAGCAGCTACATGACATGGCGTTTTGTTGCTGTGTGCGCAAAAAAGCAGTAATATTTCGTTTACTCCGAAAAATACTTCAAATTACCACAGGTGTGTACAAGTTGTGTTCTCTAAACTTACCTAGGCAAGTCACGAAGTGATAAATCTGTGTTTCTATGGCACGAATAAATTTACTGATACGTGTGTTAACCATTATGTGTGAAAGGACTGAAATGGTCTGGCTGCTTTGCTTTCGTTAATGCTGTTCCGTTTGTGAGTATTTTAAAATACTGGACGTGTGAAATGTATGTGTTTAAATCGTTAAATGTGTTCATTATAGATAATTTTATGTATATTTATTTACCGTAACATAACTTAGCCCTAGGTGTTTGAAACACCGTTGTGTAGCATGATTATTTTTGTGATCTGAATGTTGGACACAATCCCAAAAAATTACTATGGCCGGCCCAGTCAGAAACTGTACATAAATAATTAAATAAGCCTAGTAAAAAATAATTACGTACGCAAAAAATTGTGAGCAGAGTAAAATATACGGTAGGTGTATTTGTGTGCATGTTGACCAATATATTTAAAGTTGGTCGCTGCTACGTACAAAATAATTAGCGACACGAGTTGCGGGTTGGAATTTACTGTCATTTTCATTTGACTGGTTGCTCCTTCGTTTTAATATTTATTCCAACTATGATCGTATTTTAATGAAATAAAACAAAACACATCAATGACAAGAGTTTAAATAGTACGGTTCTTTCAACAACAGTTGTAACATAATTATTTGAACAGATGTAAACAATAAACAATGGATTTGATATAAATGTAGGTCAACTGGCAGTGTTTATGTTTAGGTGTAGCGGAAGGATACGTAACAAGTAACCAAAAATAGGTATTTAGCAGGGCTTCAGAAAAGCCTCTTCCAGTCGTGAATGGACTACAGTTACTTTCGCTCCATCCCCACCACCGCGGCATTGCAGTATATTTAAGTGCCTAAATATCTCCTCCATTCATTCCACCCCTATTCTTCCCATTGGTTATTTAGTAGGGTGTATTCGGAAAATTTCGCTCCACCAATATTTCTCATTGACTAATATTACTCGCGTCCGTTTGATCACCTCCACCCACGTGACAATCTACCCCACCAATCAGTGTTTAGTCGGGGAGCCTCCCCCACCTCTGTTACACCAATTAGTCGTGTGTGCTCCATCCCAGCCAATGCTTCACATAAGCTAATTAGTTTTTGTCGACAGCCTTTCACCCATGTGATAACCCTCCTGGTTGGCTAATTTTGTTGGGTGTCTTCGAAAACCTTCGTTCTACCAATTAGTTGCTTATGCTTCAACACCACCACCACTTCCCAATGGCTAATTACTACTTAGTCTGCGTTCCTCCGCCACCATCATATGACACCCTCCCCCTATTAGTCACGTCCATTCCAACCCCGCCAATGCTTCCCATTGGCTAATTATTTGCATGTGCTCTACTCCCCTTAAATTCTGGCTTTATAAGACTTGTCCCCGGGGTCTCTGGGGAAAGTTCTACCTAGCTATTTCGAGAGCAGAGCCTGGCGATCATTTCGTTTCAAATGCCTGTCACGGGAGCCACACCGTCAAGTACAGAAGAAACCGTCAGCAATACAGAAGACATTGGAGATAATATTAGTCAGCTCATCCGTATGATATTGGCACGAGGAACAACATCGTCCATATCATCAACTGGCAGGAACCTACTACTAACAGACAACCTGCTACCGCCAGTAAACCTGCATACAATAGTCAACCCATACCAGCCCCCGGGATACAGGGTGTTCTCGCCCAGCTTCACACACAGTCCCATCAGCTCCGACATCAAAGACAGCTACATCGAAGAAGTGACCGTTGCCGAATTTTGTCCATTCAGGTCAGAAGACATGAGCATGTACAGTGAACTTAATTTGGGGTACCTACGAGTAAGTTTTCGAAATGCTAGAGGCGTTCTGGAAATTAAATTTTGCGACAGCCTAATTCACTTGATATGCTGCTACGATCATTTCAAAGGCTGTTACGTGGTAAACACATAAAAGTAAGAATACAAAACCTGTTATGTGTACAATTTATGCCCCGACTCTATGCTTCCTTGTTCGCTGGAGGAGCTGGTAAACCCAAATTGTAATTTTCACGTAAGCATGGCAAGAATGTACGAAAGTGTATTGTAAGAGTTGTTCCGAAAAATTGAAAATAATTACGCGGTGTGAATGTCATGATAAATGTGATAGACAAAACCACATCGTGAAAAGGCAAGGATTTCCAGACTGGATCTCCAACTGCACGCCTTTTGCATGCAAAGTGTACCTTGTCTCGAGGCCAAGACCCTTCACCAAGTCTTCTTGTAGCGACAAAGCACGTTTGGACGACATGTTTAATACAGAGAAAAAATACGCAAGTATACCTCCTCTACTGCACGGCGTAACTAACAAGGACCAGACATCAGCTACCTTGAACGTAGAATGGTGTGACGGAAAGGTTCATTCCCTCCTTCTCGAAAGAAGAATCATTATAATACGGCCTTTGAAGTAACAGTGCAAGACTGCGATAGTAACGAGTGCGTGGTTCATTTGTGCCGTCCACAAAAAAAGTTCCCACAAACATTGGAAATATGAAAAAAATAAATTGCGGATTGAAGACATTCAGTCAATTACGGCAGGTAAAATTGGAAAAAAAAAATCACTAAATTAAAAAAATGACAAACTGTTGAACGTATGCACGGAACTACATGACGGTGCTCGGCATGGTTTAGAGTTTACCACACCTTAGAGCCCATGGCTAGAGGTGCTTGTCTGCGCTTGCGCATATGAGCTTTGCTCTATCTGTACAGAAACCCAAATGATGAAAGTCGCGCATTCCACTCATAATTTTTTGTAGTGGAAGAAACACACTGTTTAAACAACATATCGACTCACATGATTAATAGTGGGCCTATGGATGGGGAAAGAAAATTATCTTAGGCGTAAGGAAAATCATTAATAGTTACAGAGAACTGTACACTTGCTTCATTATCACATAATTATTACTTGTGATGTTTTTTTTTTTTTTTTTTTTTTAGATTTTGCTCGTTTCATATGTGTTTATTTTGTAAAATATTTTCTTTCACGTGTCGTTTGAAATATTTGTTCATTAAATGTATATTAATGTTGTAAAATAGTTTATTTCAAGTGTTTTGTTTGTAAATACGATGTTTGCATATATATGTATATATATAGTTTTGTTTAAAGTTTTTCCGCAGGTATGATGTAATTATATATATTATTTTATTTATTTTTTTTGCAAGAAAGTTGTATCTACATATATAAGAAGTAAAATAAATATTCTTATGTTATAAGTGTTTCTGTAATATATTTTATTCGTATTGAAATCATTTAAAAAATAAAAAGGTATGACTGCTGCTGCCAGCGAGTGATACAGAGAGAGGCTGGTGTCGTCCTGGCGCGGCGTGGCATAATGAAGGTCGCCACATTAGAACTCCCTCTCCATCGGCATCCTTGCCCCCCTTTCGTCTTCACACACTTCCAAGAGGTAGTTGATATAGGTTAATTACAGTTCCATCTTGCAGTGTGCATTTTTTGAAAGTCAATAGACCTCATTAAATGGCTATTTGCTAATAATGTCGCATATATATAGATTGGTTAAAAATAACTATTACCTGTACTTGTCCCTTCTCCAAGGGAATAACAAGCGCATAAACAGGTGTTAATTTAAAAAATAATCATTGCACGTACTTGTCCCTTCTCCAAGGAATTTCAAGCGCATAAACAGGTGTTTATTTAGAAAATAATCATTGCACGTACTTGTCCCTTCTCCAAGGAATATCAAGCGCATAAACAGGTGTTTATTTAGAAAATAATCATTGCACGTACTTGTCCCTTCTCCAAGGAATATCAAGCGCATAAACAGGTGTTTATTTAGAAAATAATCATTGCACGTACTTGTCCCTTCTCCAAGGAATATCAAGCGCATAAACAGGTGTTTATTTAGAAAATAATCATTGCACGTACTTGTCCCTTCTCCATGGAATATCAAGCGCATAAACAGGTGTTTATTTAGAAAATAATCATTGCACGTACATGTCCCTTCTCCAAGGAATATCAAGCGAATAAACAGGTGTTTATTTAGAAAATAATCATTGCACGTACTTGTCCCTTCTCCAAGGGAATATCAAGCGCATAAACAGGTGTTTATTTAGAAAATAATCACTGCACGTACTTGTCCCTTCTCCAAGGGAATATCAAGCGCATAAACAGGTGTTTATTTAGAAAATAATCATTGCATACTTGACCCTTCTCCAAGGAATATCAAGCGCATAAACAGGTGTTTATTTAGAAAATAATCATTGCACGTACTTGTCCCTTATCCAAGCAATATCAAGCGCATAAACAGGAGTTTATTTAGAAAATAATCATTGCACGTACTTGTCCCTTCTCCAAGGGAATATCAAGCGCATCAGCATGTGTTTATTTAGAAAATAATCATTGCACATACTTGACCCTTCTCCAAAGGAATATCAAGCGCATCAGCAGGAGTTTATTTAGAAAATAATCATTGCACATACTTGACCCTTCTCCAAGGAATATCAAGCGCAAAACAGGTGTTTATTTAGAAAATAATCATTGCACGTACTTGTCCCTTCTCCAAGGAATATCAAGGGCATAAACAGGTGTTTATTTAGAAAATAATCATTGCAAGTACTTGTACCTTCTCCAAGGAATATCAAGCGCATAAACAGGTGTTTATTTAGAAAATAATAATTGCACGTACTTGTCCCTTCTCCAAGGTATATCAAGCGCATAAACAGGTGTTTAATTAGAAAATAATCATTGCACGTACTTGTCCTACCTCCAAGGAATAACAAGAGCATAAACAGGTGTTTATTTAGAAAATAATCATTGCACGTACTTGTCCCTTCTCCAAGGAATATCAAGAGCATAAACAGGTGTTTATTTAGAAAATAATCATTGCACGTACTTGTCCCTTCTCTAAGGAATATCAAGCGCATAAACAGGTGTTTATTTAGAAAATAATCATTGCACGTACTTGTCCCTTCTCCAAGGGAATATCAAGCGCATCAGCAGGTGTTTATTTAGAAAATAATCATTGCACATACTTGACCCTTCTCCAAGGGAATATCAAGCGCATCAGCAGGTGTTTATTTAGAAAATAATCATTGCACATACTTGACCCTTCTCCAAGGAATATCAAGCTCATCAGCAGGAGTTTATTTAGAAAATAATCATTGCACATACTTGTCCCTTCTCCAAGGGACTATCAAACGCATAAACAGGTGTTTATTTTAGAAAATAATCATTGCACATACTTGACCCTTCTCCAAGGAATATCAAGCTCATCGATGGGTTTATTTAGAAAATAATCATTGCACATACTTGTCCCTTCTCCAAGGGATATCAAGCGCATAAACAGGTGTTTATTTAGAAAAGTAATCATTGCACGTTCTTGTCCCTTCTCCAAGGGAATATCAAGCGGATCAGCAGGTGTTTATTTAGAAAATAATCATTGCACATACTTGACCCTTCTCCAAGGAATATCAAGCGCATAAACAGTGTTTATTTAGAAAATTATCATTGCACGTACTTGTCCCTTCTCCAAGGGAATTTCAAGCTCATAAACAGGTGTTTATTTAGAAAATAATCATTGCACGTACTTGTCCTTCTCCAAGGAATATCAAGCGCATAAACAGGTGTTTATTTAGAAAATAATCATTGCACGTACTTTTCCCTTCTCCAAGGAATATCAAGCGCATCAGCAGGTGTTTATTTAGAAAATAATCATTGCACATACTTGACCCTTCTCCAAGGGAATATCAAGCGCATCAGCAGGTGTTTATTTAGAAAATAATCATTGCACATACTTGACCCTTCTCCAAGGGAATATCAAGCGCATCAGCAGGTGTTTATTTAGAAAATAATCATTGCACATACTTGACCCTTCTCCAAGGAATATCAAGCGCATAAACAGGTGTTTATTTTAGAAAATATCATTGCACGTACTTGTCCCTTCTCCAAGGAATATCAAGCGCATCAGCAGGTGTTTATTTAGAAAATAATCATTGCACGTACTTGTCCCTTCTCCAAGGGAATATCAAGCGCATCAGCAGGTGTTTATTTAGAAAATAATCATTGCACATACTTGTCCCTTCTCCAAGGAATATCAAGCGCATAAACAGTGTTTATTTAGAAAATAATCATTGCACGTACTTGTCCCTTCTCCAAGCAATATCAAGAGCATAAACAGGAGTTTATTTAGAAAATAATCATTGCACGTACTTGTCCCTTCTCCAAGGGAATATCAAGCGCATCAGCAGGTGTTTATTTAGAAAATAATCATTGCACATACTTGACCCTTCTCCAAGGAATATCAAGCGCATAAACAGCTGTTTATTTAGAAAATAATCATTGCACGTACTTGTCCCTTCTCCAAGAATATCAAGCGCATAAACAGGGTTTTACTTAGAAAATAATCATTGCACGTACTTGTCCCTTCTCCAAGGGAATATCAAGCGCATTCAGCAGGTGTTTATTTAGAAAATAAAGATATTTGCACATACTTGACCCTTCTCCAAGGAATATCAAGCGCATACAGACAGGTGTTTATTTAGAAAATAATCATTGCACGTACTTGATCCCTTCTCCAAGGAATATCAAGCCATAAACAGGTGTTTATTTAGAAAATAATCATTGCACGTACTTGTCCCTTCTCCAAGGGAATATCAAGCGCATCAGACAGGTGTTTATTTAGAAAATAATCATTGCACATACTTGACCCTTCTCCAAGGGAATATCAAGCGCATCAGCAGGTGTTTATTTAGAAAATAATCATTGCACATACTTGACCCTTCTCCAAGGAATATCAAGCTCATCAGCAGGAGTTTATTTAGAAAATAATCATTGCACATACTTGTCCCTTCTCCAAGGGACTATCAAGCGCATAAACAGGTGTTTATTTAGAAAATAATCATTGCAAGTTCTTGTCCCTTCTCCAAGGGAATATCAAGCGGTTCAGCACGTGTTTATTTAGAAAATAATCATTGCACTACTTGACCCTTCTCCAAGGAATATCAAGCGCATAAACAGGTGTTTATTTAGAAAATTATCATTGCACGTACTTGTCCCTTCTCCAAGGGAATATCAAGCTCATAAACAGGTGTTTTTTAGAAAATAATCATTGCACGTACTTGTCCCTTCTCCAAGGGAATATCAAGCGCATAAACAGGTGTTTATTTAGAAAATAATCATTGCACATACTTGTCCCTTCTCCAAGGAATATCAAGCGCATAAACAGGTGTTTATTTAGAAAATAATCATTGCACGTACTTGTCCCTTCTCCAAGGAATATCAAGCGCATAAACCGGTGTTTATTTAGAAAATAATCATTGCACGTACTTTTCCCTTCTCCAAGGAATATCAAGCGCATAAACAGGTGTTTATTTAGAAAATAATCATTGCACGTACTTGTCCCTTCTCCAAGGAATATCAAGCGCATAAACCGGTGTTTATTTAGAAAATAATCATTGCACGTACTTGTCCCTTCTCCAAGGAATATCAAGAGCATAAACAGGTGTTTATTTAGAAAATAATCATTGCACGTACTTGTCCCTTCTCCAATGGAATATCAAGCGCATAAACAGGTGTTTATTTAGAAAATAATCATTGCATGTACTTGTCTCTTCTCCAAGGGAAAAGCAAGAGCAATATTTTTACGAAATGATTTTATAGAGTTTAATTTTTTTATAAGATACCATAATTTCTCTACGAAATTTTTGATTTTTTTGTATGTTTGCCCTTAATTCTCTGGAAGAACTTTATTTTTTATTATGAACCATTTTGTTATGTCAGTATTTTTCTTAGGTTTTAGGGTATTAAATTAAGTAGACCTGGTTAGTTTTAATCCCTCCTTGTTGAAATGTATGCGATTCTTTTTTCGAAGTGTTCTGGTTATAATTTAATAAATTAATTGGAATTCGGGATTTTGGTTATAAATTTGGAAAGTCGTTTGACATTTGTTTTAGGGTTCGTGTATTAAGGGTCTTCTGACTCAACACAGTAGGTATATTTTTGTTTGTAATTAATCTTGTATTGCCTTTTTAAAATTTTAGTTGTGCATTGTTTTATATTCTATACAGAAGCCTTATCATTTTTTTGGGACGCCATTTATAATTCTTTTTACTTCTTGTGAGGCATTCAGGTCTTTTAAAATTATTTTGTTCACGATGGATTTAAATTTATTTTTAGAAAGGGATATGGATATCATACTGTTAGGTCGTTCACTTTGTCACTCACTGCTGTAGGAATTGTTTGCAGATCTTCTCGGGCTGAGATCATCCTTCACCCGTGAGTCGGCTGCAGCTGTGTTCCTCTTCTCGTTTACACAGCTGCGTCGGTAAAGTGCTGTCATCCTTTTCACGAAATGTTCTTTGATGAAGGTTTACCCAAAGTTCTCGTGTCAACAGCTGTGTGATTGTGGTCCCGCAAGCAGAAGAGAGAAGGATTGGTGTTGCTTACAGCAGAGGTAAGTGTAGGCTCCCCCAGGGTAGAGCGGGCTAACTTGGTGCTAAGCTCGTGTTTATGAGCAGCTGCACATTTGCGGGCTGTGCTCGGATTGCCTAAGGCCAGATGACGTCGACCGAGGCCAGATGTTGGGCGTGGTTGATGGAAGCCAGCTGTGGAGGGGTGACATGTTTCTAAAGTGTAGTCGTAGAAATGGCGCGTGGTAGAGGGAAAGCTCAGCATAGTAGTCTGAGAGAAATAGATAGAGAGAGAGAGAGAGAGAGTCAATAGTCGGTCGGAGTCGGTCGTAGTCGGTCAGTAAATCAGTCGACGAGGGACGCTGCAGACAGGCTAGAGGAGCCTGGGGTGGCCATACAACATGTAGGTCAAAAAAAAGATAAGTGCTCTTTGTTTCGTAGTTGTAGTTTTGTTTGTAAGGGCTCCAGTTTGTGGCAAGGTTTTATGATTATTTATTTTAAGAGTTAAAAGTTTAGAAGTCTCTTGGGAATTTGTAACTTTGTTCAGGAGGAATTTTTATGTGTGTTTTTTTTTTTTAGTATGTGACGCTTAATTGACGCTGGCGCATGTTTAATTCTATTGAGTCAGTAGGTCAGGCGCTTAATTGCCAATAATGCGAGTATAACTGTCGAGACTTTTTTTATTTGAGTAAACAGACTTATTTCATCCCATCGATAAATTTGTGCTCCAGTGTCACCAATGAGAATAGCAAAGAATAATGAAAGCTCGTGCAGTTCGAGTTTTACTATATATTATAAAGTTACTGTTTACCTTTGCTGTTGTAAAATTAATTTAAATTCATTCAATAGTGCTTTTGTGCGATTATTAAGCAAAAGTGGATAGAATTGCTTTTTGATAGTTACTTGATAGGTGTAAAAGACCAAGGTTATGTAGCAATTAAATGTATTTAACTGTCGGCGGTTTTAAATTTAGAAGATTTGTGGAAATGTAATTATAACGGAAGTTAATTTTATGGATTTTTGATTGTTGTTAAAAGAAGAAGACTTTTAATATTAATTATGTATCCCATATAAGTCAAATTCTAAAAATTTATATATTTTTAATATTTTAACAATTATTTTCAGTTCAAAAATTATGATTATTCTACGTGTTTATACTCAATGTTTATATATTTTATAAGTGTTGTTATCTTTTTTTAAGAGAATTTATTACATTGTTGAATTTACAGTTTTTCTGAATATCTCTTTTATATCTAGACGATAGATAATACCCCAATTCCCCCCCCCCCCCCTTAAAAACACTAAACCTTTTATGAATCTACTGGTTTTGGAAATGAATTACTAAGTGAAATTTAGTGAAAGATTATTTTACATGAAATTATTTATTAATTATTATTTTTTATTATTTCGTAAGTGACTTGCTTAAATATCGCATACTACCTCTTGCATTGTATGCTAAATGAACTAGTTGCTCTGCAAGTGTCTTGTTATTAGAAGTGTTTCAGTTTGGAAGTATAGGGCTTCAATGCCGCCCCTATCAAGTGCCTTATAGTGGACTGCCCCCGTATAGTTGTGACGATTGGTCGGAGATGTAAGATTGAGACCTTTTTAGTTCTGCAGAGATTTTATAGGAGTTAATTTTCCGCTAAACATGTTTCTGTTGTTTACATTTGAGAATGGGGATTTGAGAGAGCGAGTCTCGACATTGAAGATGTTTGCCCTCTGATAGTGGGGTAAGGTGTTCAGTCGCCGTGTAATACCCTACATCTCGCTCCCCTACGAGTCGTCGAGTTTTAGGTTGTTGCTTGTGTTGAAAATGGTTTAATCATTAATCCCTCCTCTTACACTATATCCACAATCTTTCTTTCTTTTTCTAGTCGTGATTTTATTCTTCTCTTTTTATTTGCCACCTCCGCCGCACTATATATAGTTTGTTTGTAGAATAACATTACTTACGTTTTTTTTTCCAAAGAGAAAGGATAAAGTACTAACCACGCACAATTATAAGTTCAATAACATGTGTTTGAATTGAACTCGAAAAACTACATACAAATAACACATTAAAAATTAAGATAAATGAGTGTCTATCTTTAAAAACGCATTTGTTTTACATGCGTACAAATGTCTCGATTGAGCTGCAGATTCTCGGTCGGAAGAAATCGTATCACGAGTCGTTCCATGTTACATTTCTCCTTTGTAAGAACATGCGCACAGTAGACAGTTCTAGGTGCACATCAGCGACATCGATACTTATGCCAGTAACCTAGTTTCAAGGATATTTAAACATAGGTGATTCTCATCACAGCCGGGTCGAAGGGAGTGTGAGGTAGGATCAAGAGATCACATGTCCTTCCATCTATCGACATTGGTATAATCAATATCAGAGACTGGAGAGCGCCATACCGCCACAGGCAATTCTGTCACTCGGTGAGTCTCCGTTGTTGTTTGCACATGTAAACCAATCAGTTAGAGCGATCTACGTTCTCACTGCGTGATGTTGAGAGCTTCCAGCTGCAGGGAACCCTCAGTGATGTTGTTGACGCATGTAGCCAAACTCACCTGGCTGGAAGCTCTGAAAGGGTGGCGACTGGGAGCCCTGGAAATAACCGCCTGGAAGGGCGCCGTCTAGATGTATCGAATGGCTGACGCCTGGAAGGGTACTAGCCGAGTCCTCCTCCGGAAGGGTGTTCTCTGGGTGCTCCGTAAGGACTTCTTCATCGCGATGTCGGAAGCTGCTATAGGTGCAGCACGATATTCTACCATGGTCTCGGATCATGCAGTGCTACGCTGTCATGATATAGAGGCATCCACTTGTTCTAATAACTCTTCTGCTGCAATGAAGAGAGCATCGTCACACTCGGATCAGATATCGACCGTCGACATTACTCGAAGTGCTCAACAAAAAACACATATCAATTTCTTTCCTCATTTTACGAAGGGAAGAACACTCACGATAGCTCTGTAAGTAGATAATGTCCACTTTTAGTTTACACAAATTACTAGGCCATTTTTTTCTATTCGAGTTCGTCCATATTATTCTGTTCGAGTCACGAAGTGACAATCTATAGCCGCTCTGGAAGCTGTGCATGTTACAGTACATTATTACGACTGAAATGTGCATGCCTACCCACACCATGCGTATTTACGTTCGTAATTAACTGAGAGTTTTTATCAGGCCGGAAAAAAATTATACTGAACCATCCTGCCTTGGAGTATCAAGCAGTAGGCAGCGGTGTTAAGGGTACATTTTCCTTTTTATTTTCTCGATCCGACAGTCGACAGTGCCATTTTGCACGCGCGCATTTGGTTTCAATGTATCGAATACTAACAAAGGTGCCACGTTTCGGAAATTGTCGGAGCTCAGAATGGGATGCGCCTCGCGTCCGTAATACGAAGATTGGAATTGCATCTAGATATAATATGTCATTAGATACAGTCCATTTTAAAAGTTTACTTTCAAATCCATGTACGGGCAGCTTTCGCTATTAAAAATTGTCTTTACTTTATCGACCTTGCAGTTTGTTTGTCTGAATCTCCAGTACGACGTAGCCTGGTTTTTCCGTGCTGGAAAACGTCTTCACGGCTCAGTGACCAGGCTCCAACATCCGAACGATATTTCGATCACTTTTTATTTCTTGACATAATTCAACCGCTTGAGACGTTCGTGTGTGCTCGGGGTCACGTGAGAAACGAACCACCCTATGGTGTTCAAGTAAGAGAGATGGGCTGCGGGTTTCCTCCTACTCCCAACACAGCATCCAAATGTGATGTGCCTAGCATTATCACCAATTCCTGCCTTTGCTCCTATTATTATTTTGTTATAATCTTCGGAAAATCCAAGTAGCACGGAGAGCGGAACGCGCACTTCGATCCTGCCCTCGTCGTAATGGAACACTGCAGGCATCTTCGATTCCCCAGCCTTCCATCTTAGCTGCAGAAAGATGGTTGGACGTGAGCGATAGGTAATTTTTTATGGATGAGCTTATGCTCAGATCTCGCGACTGGTCGATCGCGACGCCATTTATGTCGTACATTACTCGCTCCAAAAGGTGCTGAATCCCATTTCGCACCAACATGGTGGTGGTAGGGTGGGTTCTGTCCACCATCGTTAGCCTACGTCTTATGCGCACAAAGGACTGCCTAGCCAGGGTGTAAATAATTTGTCGCTGTATAGGTAATATAGCCTCCCTTCAGAGAGCGAGAGGTCCGGCAAGATATTATTCATAACAGTGGATTTCCATTTTATCGAGTCTGTCGTTAAATTCTAGGTGTTGATCCACGTCGATAATTTAGTGTGCCATGTCGATTTACTTTCAAACCGTGGATGCAGAGAAACTTCGTATTTTCAATTGTAAGTTTGATTCTTCTTCGCTGCTTACTGATCTCATGTTCGATGTACTGTTCGTTTTTGTCTTCCCGACGAAAATTACTCCCATCGTTGCAGGTGTAAACGTAGCGTAATTTTCTGCGTTTCGGAAATTTATCAGTTCCTCGTTTTGGTCCATTAATGAAATAGCTGCTTCGTGGATGCTCTTTTTAACGATCGGAACGTAAATGAGCGTTCACGGAGATTCTACGATTTTACATACAGGATCTACGTTGGGGGCGAACTCGTAAATAGTACAGCTTGGTTACCTATTCACATACCTGCAACTTGCCAACATACAGTTTATGAGTATGATCTCGACAGGAAAGATGCTTATGGCCTGAGATGACTCGTGGTTCGTTCCTGCTTTGTACACTATGGCTTCGAACCCCAGCATGAACCAGATGGTATCCAATTCCGTGAAATCTACATCTGCAGGGCAAAACATTTCAGTCTTCAGTGTATTCGGATTCCTATGCAGTTCGAGTGCAATGTTCAGCATTACCGATTTCTTTATGAAGTATATTATATCCTTCAGCTCGTACGCCCTAGTGAGAATACCGAGTTCTTTCGCATCAACTGCCTAAATACCAGAATGTGGAATTCACAATTTCTTCTATGTTGAATATGGAGTTGAAAGTTTGAAAGTCTACTAGCCCCACACACCATTCACCCTCTAGCTCCAATGGAGGGTAAATAATAGCCCTCAACTCGGACGTTTTATCACACTGAATGATGGACACCGACATACTGATGATATCTGTACGGCTGACACAGCTCTTTTTAAACGACACAACCCTTTTAATACCTTGCTTTAAAATCGCAGACATAAGTATCCACAGTTACACGTGTTGGGCATCTGCTGTGTTTCATAGTTGTAAGTCAGTATACAATTATTCACGTACTCGCGCAGTTCGGGCAGAGGATGCAAGATCTCAAAACTGTCATAAACCGCACATTTGCCATGTTTTGTGTAAGCTACCTATGGTGTGCCGGGCTCGGCTGTCATGTCCAGATTAATTATGGCATAATCGTGTATCTTGGGTTTAGGGGGCAAAGAATCTCTCGCAAACACTCCTTGAAAATTATATATTTTCAATTTACGCGCACAGTCCCAAATTCATGTTCGTCAATAGTCATCTAGGCAGGGTCACTTTGATTTACTTCTTAGTTTTTTCCTATACCCACCAAACACCCCTCCCAAACCACCCCCCCCCTCCCCCCGCCTGGATTTGATCACCCTCTTCCATGATACAGGTGAAGAATATTGAGTCCTTTGCCTTTTTTTTTTACCCATTAAATATCTTCCAACATTCTGTTATGGTGGCAGGTTTCCTCTACCTGATTTCGATTTATCGAAGCCCGCTTCACAGCACTAGCGATAATCGTGACTGCTCCGGCGATTCCAGCCAGAGCGCCAATCGCAAGCATCAGTGCAGGCATCAACCAAGCTACCTTGTTCTTCCCTTTCCTTTTGGTTCTTCGAGGGTGCTGTGA
This sequence comes from Dryococelus australis, assembly GCA_029891345.1. Lineage (NCBI taxonomy): Eukaryota > Metazoa > Arthropoda > Insecta > Phasmatodea > Phasmatidae > Dryococelus > Dryococelus australis. The sequence continues at coordinate 119,546,570 of CM057003.1, read as the reverse complement.
AGGCGTATCTTTAGTATGTAATATCATGACTAGTTTATTCTTGGCTTTCATGATTTGGATAAATAATCTCCCCAGTGTCAAGATCCTTGTTTGGGGAGTATGTGAAGATGTGTGTTGCTCACACCTCGTCCAGTGTGTTGATAACTGTATCGTTGCTCTAACTTGGTTCCACAGAATGTGGACTGTAGAGATATTATGGTGTGAAAACAGTCAGCTGCGGCCATGACAGTATTTTGACGGTTCTGTTTCGGCAGCTGTAAGATATAACCAGTCGTACGTGTTGGCAGGAATATTTCCATGTGTAGTGAATTCGATCCAGCAGTCGATCACATTGGAGGTAATATGCTCATCCTGTTTACTCAAATCGAATCAAATGAGAGGGGCCAAACTCTTTAATGTATCAGGGCTCAATATCAGGATTGGGTGCATCCATAATATGCTATTTGGAATTGAGCATACATCTGACATGCCAGCAGTTACTGGCCATTTACAATGTTAGTGTTCATGGCTATGTACGGGTAGCTTTCGCTATTCAAAAATATTTTGACATTTTCTATTTGGCATGTGTCGAACTGCGAACGGTACAATCTTACATTGTGCTGCCTTCCGGTCCGTAGCCCAACAATGATGTACCTCAGTTCCTCAGAAGCAAAGCTTGTCTTCATCATCCAATTTATTGCGCTGGCTTGCTGACAATCCGGGGTATGTCTCCAGACTTCACGACCTGAAAGCCACATCGATGTTTTTACCAAATTCCACAATCTGCAACATGTGTAGGTGTTCTGCAGTGCTCAACTGCACCTGAGGCAGCATCCTTTCGATAGACTGTAGGTTCAGGTTCACTGCAGCCAGGTTTTCTCCCGTACCCACTGTGGTATCCAAAAACGTATTGGTGAGCATTATCATTAGTTCCTGTTTCGAATTGAAGCTTATTCGTTTGTAGTCTAGGGTAAATCCTAATAGCATTAAGAGTGGAACACACAATTCGAACCTTCCTTGGACATAAGTGGTAACACTGTAGCCATCTTCGATTCCCCAGCCTGCCACCTTGGCTGCAGGCAGTTTATTCGGTGTGAGCGAAAGGTAATTTTTGATCGTTGAGGTATGCCCACATCTCGCGATGGTCCACCTCGGCACCGTTGAGAAAGTAGGCGATGCGATCGATTAGGTGAATAAATCCATTGCTAATTATTTTCGTCGCTACTAGATTGGTCCCATCTTCTTTCGTCAGAGTCCCCCTGATTCGCAGGGAAGACTGGCAAGGAAGAGTTCAGATATATTGGTGTTGGATTGCTCTCCGATGCTCCGATGGTAGTGTGTACGGCCCTATCAGGGACGGCTGGTATAGATGAAATCCCGCCTTCGTTATGCTGTCTTCTAAAATGGTTGGCTCTTCGTAGTTAAGGGAATCTTCCATGGTGATTGACCTCGTAGCCGAGACTGCAGAGGATAATCTCGCTATCACGTGTTAACTCCTTGGGGACCTGTGACGTACTGATGGTAAGTTTTACACTACACGTTATTTTATAGCTTCTGGTCGGCGTAAATCTTATACCCATTCTCTGAAAAGCAGGTGTAGGGTGATTTATCCGTTTCGAAAGTTCACAAACTCTGAGTTCTGGTCGACGACTGTCACGAACACCTCGTGTACTCTCTTCACGTCGACTGGAACGTAAATTATGTTTTGCGGTGCTACGACCAGTTTATAACCTGGAGGGACCATAGGTGAAAATTCGTGCGCGTATTGCCTAATTGCAGGTCATTCGGATCACATTGACTGGCAAAATATTTACAGGCTGCGACGACACGTGTTTTACTAGCTTCGTAGATGAGCGGCTCGAACCCCAGCATCGGTCCAATGGTATCCGATTTTGTAAAGTCGATATCTTTTTTGCATTTGATGACACTCTTCAGAGTATTGGGATTCTCACATAGTTCAAATTCAGTGTCGGGGGGAGCAAATCTTCAATGTACCATGCAATGTCATCTTTTTCATAAGAGACAGTGGGCAGCGAAACTTCTTGGGAAACATTACCACTTTTTACGAGGTACAGTTTGCAGCTTTTTTCAGCAATGTTCGGTATCGCATTATAAGTTTGAAAATCGACAAGGCCTATTTTCCATTCCCCCTCCAGGTCGAGTGGCGGAAAATGTACCGCACGCAGCTTGGAGGTACGACCCGTTAAGGTAAGCGTTATAGACATAACTGATGGTTTCCTTGCTGTCATTAGCCTTTTTATACAATTACTTGTACAAGCGAACCAGGAAGTGAAGGCACAAATGTCCGCAGCTCCACGTGTTAGGCAACTACTCCGTTTCGTAATTGTAAGTAAGACTACAATTTTCCAGGTAATTACGCAATTCAGAAGGAAGGCTCAAATTCCCAAAACTATCATAATATACTGTGTGTTTACCGTTTTTTTGAGTAGGCTACCCAATGCGTTTCGGGCCCTGCTGTCTTATCCAGATTAATTATGGCGCAGTCTCCTCTCTTCGTGAGTGCTTGTTTCGGTAGATATTTCATTATTGTTTCTTCATGCTGCGTCGCTTTTGCACACTTCCGCCTCCTACTGGGACTGGTCTTAGGTAGAGGCTTTGCCCGTTTTTTACCAATGGCGATATCTTCCATACATGCATTGTATCTTTGTGCCTCTGTAAACTGCTTCCGTACGTTCCATGCTGTGTTAATGGCTCGGGAGATACCACTCGGGGCTCCGATTGGGCCTCCAAGGGCTACGAGTGCAGGCAAAAGCAATGAAAAAAATCCACCGTTAGATATTTTCTTAGACTTGGCAGCTTTTCTTTTCACTTGTGCCTTTATTTTGCTATTATCACCTATGTCCATCTTCACTTTGGTATTACTCAAGTTGGAAACATCCCACGCTGCTATTTCTTCGCAGAAGCCTGGCAACTTATGATTTTCTTATTTCGCCTGCCTTCTGTGCAAGTATCTTGTATGTCCGGTGTCTGGTATGCAGATCCTTGTGCTGGGAATAGGCGAAATCGTGCTGCTTGCATTCCTCGTCCAGGGCGTTTATGCCAGTCTCGTTGCGTGACAGCCTTTTAGCTAGCTTGGTTCCTGGTCCGCAGAACCTGTATCCGGGAATGTGCAGCTCGAATGGTAGATGGTTGATCAGCGTATCGAGGACCTCGATTGCAGCTCCGGTCTTACCTTTTCGATTCATCGTGGTAAACTGAGCAAGAAAAAAATAGATACTCTCCTTTCATACATTTTCGTTTCGGTATTAGTCTAGACTTGGAATAGTACAGACGTGTCACATATTCCAATATAACATTTCGGTGCGAATTCTGTCAGAAGCTGTTTTCTCGACGCGATACTTTAAAGAGACATTCAAAAATTTGCAGCATTGTTTCCCCACTACCACCATATCCATCAGAATATTGCAGTGGTAATATACATATTATCAAGGAAGATGTTACTCTACCCATACACATTCCCGCTGAAGTGGTTGATATCTCCCACGAATCGTGGTATGGATGATAATTTACAAATACAGTGAGGTGAATCATCGCGGAAACAATGAAATTGCCGGAAAATATGCGTTCTACTGAGCCTGCTGGAAGAAGAGAACGGTATCCGGTTCTAGAACATAAACATTTACTCATAATCGCTCTAGCAATCGAAATACTGACGATTGGCACGAGTACTGCAGGCCGTGGAAGACATGGGTTATTCCCCATGCAGTGATAATGAAGCTGTCGTACCTCCGAACGAAGCACTACGAAACTCGATATTTGTCTTCGACGACATTGGCTGCGAGAAACAAGCTTGTATTCAATAGTACATTAAAATGGGACGGAATGCATACTTGGATTGCGTGTCCCTCGGCCAGACTTATTCGCGCATACCCAAACAGATGCTTCGCGATTATGCTAACGAGTTGGTGCTGTTTCGTATGGACGACACGAATTTGCGACACGTTTACGACGATCATGTAAATACGGACATGGCGCTTTCAAATTTCAAACATATGTGTGCTATGTGTTGGAAAGACGAATATGGATTTTTGACAATCGGAAAGAACTGGCCCATTTGTAATGGGAGGTACAGGTGCGAGGTCGATCAGTTCTTCGTCAGGTGTCAAGAATGAGTTACATCATATCGAAATTCGGGCAGAGTAGCCTCAAGATACGCCATCATAAAGACATTTATGGTGGTTGCCTCGCACTAGATAGAACTTGTGATGCTTGTTGAAGAATAATTCGAAACGCTGGTGAACCCGAACAATCTGTGGATGCCGCAACTAAATATTTCGTCATGGAATTTGGTAATGATATCATCTCGGAACTGCGCAGAATGTTGACTGAACAAAACGCATTCTTTCGAAACTACCTGTCTGAGCTCGGAAAGAAGATGAAGCGTGTGAATATGGAGATCGTCCGCAATATGGTGGTCATGGACGAGCACATGACGAGTGTTCAAAGGCAAATTATCGATAGATGGGATTTAGTATCTGCACTAAATAAACAGAATCTGTAAAACGTGGAAGGATATATGACGCGTTCAATAACTCGATTTCCCACCTCGCCACGAAAACCGATATTCAAAATTACAGCGGACGGTGTGAGCAAGATCGAAAGTATGTTGGAGGAGACTCACGACTAAACCAATAAAAGAGAGCGTTAGTGAGAATTTTTATTCAGTATTATGGCGGACATTGTTAACGAACTACATCGGGTGATTCAGTTTGTCCGCTCAAAGTATTTGCTCGCAAAGAGAGCAAAAATTTCACACGACTGTATAAATTAAGGAATTTTTAAGCCCATTAGGCCTACTCATCGTCTCGATGTACTCAGAGAGAGCTATGGAGCACCTGTAACCGGAAAGTCCGAAATCGACAATACCGCAAAGCTTTTTAAGAAGTGAAAGCATGATGAAGAACAGTCAGATCTGGACGATGGATCGGATGCGGATTTGCTACACAAGAAGGAAGTACGGACCTCCTGGAATACAAGACTTTGCTCGAACTCACGCACGCACTTTACCAAGCCAACGATCCTGAGACAGGTGTTTATAAGGGTGAACATCTATTCCAGCAAACCTCTTCAGTGGCCTAGCTCTGAAAAGCGGCGAAGGTATGAAGAAGATATACGACGGCATAAACATTGACCACTTATTCTGGGACAACCCGAACAAGCTGGTGGATAGGCTGCAGCTACTGCTTGCTTCACAAAATGTTGGCTATTACTCCCACACCAACGAGTTAGTTTCAATCATAGAAGAACTTAAGGAAGCGGGCTACATACGATGCGTCAATTGGTCATCGCCAGCCTCAAGTGATGGGGTTTCCCTGCCCGCTAAAATTGCTGGGTCGCCGAGGGGGACATCGAGTGGTGAACGTTTAAGAAGATTAATAAACCTTTTATATTTTATAATATGTGCTGCAAATTTTATATAAGAAAAGATATACTGTTTTTTATTTTCAACAAAAAACCTTCTCCGCTTTATGTATAAGAAAATATAAAAAAAATTTCAGTTCTTTGCAGGAATGGTCAAAGTCACCATTCGGTAAAGACATGTATCAGGTGGCATAATCAGGTTGTCGCACAAAGGTGAGACACAAACAATCAAACAAATGACAATAAAAATACATGGAGAACTGCACCTAGCAAGATGACTGCCTCCCAATAAGACAGCCTCTAGTAATATATTTAAACAAATTATGCACAAAAAAAAATATGTCTGCCTCCAATAACATATATAAACCAAAGATGCACGAAAAAAACAAACATGGCTGCCTCCAGTAATATATATAAAAACAAATGAAGTACGTAAAAACAAATATGGCCGCCTCCATTAACGTATATACAAATATGGCAGTCGAGCGAAAACAAGTCAATCTGCAGAAAACATATAAACAAAGATAGATGGTTCAGTAACATGTAAATAACGAATAAAAAATAAAGACGGCGAAATGAAAATATGTGAGGTGTGTGGTGGCGAGGGAGTCAGTCGTATGCTGGATTCGAACAGGGGTTAGTAATTGGAGGTGCGGAGGGAGAACTCTGGAAATGTAAGTTGTTTAGTTAAAATTTTTAAACAATTCTTTAGTAAAAATTATTAAGGGGATTTTTTTAAGGAAAAGGGAAATTTCTATGGAAAAAAGGGGAAATGGCTGCCGGGGTCAAAGGCTTTTTGAAAAGAAATTTTTGAATTTGACTTTTATAATTAAAATAATTTACGATATGTTTTTTATTTTTTAAACGATTTTTAAATTGAATTTTTTATAGCAATTTTTCATAGAAATTTTTTAATTTGAGTTTTAAAATTTTTGCGATTTTTTGTGAATTTTTGTGGTTTTGGGGGTGAAAGGTCAGAGTTCAAGGTCAAGTGTCATAGGTACTGATCCATGTCTCCTGGTAACCTGGGTCTGACCCTTGGTCACTGATGCCTGGCACTTGGGTTGCTGATCCCTGTCAGCATTTCTGAAAAAAAAAAAAAGGGCTATTTGTAGGGGCCCTAAAAATTTTTTTTTCTTTTTTATATTTTTAAATGGTTTTTAGTTAAATAAATATTTTCGAAATTTTTTTTTTTATTTTTCGAATTTTTTGGGTTTTTGTGAGGAGAATTTGGAATTTTTTAATGGTTTTGTATTGTTTTTTGGTGTCAAAGTTCCTCGGGGTAAAGGTCAACGGTTAAGCTCAAGGTAAATTATATCCAAGATGGCGGACAATGCCGTAACATCATGGCGGCTCCCCCGGCTCCGTCTCTGATCCCGATCCCCTTGTCAACAAACATACATAATCCTACTGATGCATTTGCCGACGAGCTGTACAAATACGCTAGGATTAATTAACCATACACAAAATACGCCATGAAAGGGTTGGACGATACTTTTTAATCCGACCTGATCGAAATGCAAGGCTTTGCTCATGCGAATACAGGCCACCACTAAATTTTGAACATGATCGATGCTTATAGCAAATTCGCCGGGGCCAAACCGCTCAAATCGATGAATGCACGCCAAATAGTAAAAACTGTGGCAAGCGTATTAATCAAATGGCGCGCACCGAAAAATCTCCACACCGACGACAGTAAACAATATTTCTATTCTATTTTTCATGCACTGATGAAGAAACATAAAGATCAATAACTATTGTACATTCTGTCGGTTCAAGGTTAGCATCTTCAAGCGTTTTTGCAGGACTCTAGGAGCTAAATTGGGGAGACGTTTAACGGCAAAAAAAAAAAAAAAACAGTGGTTGACACTACTCACGAAAATCGTCTGCGAATATAATTCTTCCTTTCTTTCTACCACTCGCATAAAGCCCAAAGACGCCAAGAACAACTCCCTGCTTCGAACAATGTGTGCTATTCTGAAGAGGAGGGACCCGCGAAAGCCTAGGGTCAAGATCAGTGACTTGGTGCGGATTTCGAAAAAATTATATTTTTTACAAAGCTTCAGAACTGGTCTGCGACACTGTACAAGGTAATATATACCCAGTATGCGTACCAAAGCACATTTTCCTCGAGGACCTACGTTACAAACCTAACATTCGTGGATTTCACTGTTTGGAGTCGTGTACTTGGTGGAGAAGGTTCTGAAAATATGTAAAGGCCATGTGTACATGCGGTGGCTGGGTCTCTCGAAGCTTGATGATTCCTGAGTCGACAAGAATTAAATTTTGTTCTAAATATCCTTTACAACTAAAATTTAATGCAAAACTTATAAATTTTCACGATAATAAATATTTTCAAATTTTATTGAACAGATACTTTTTTTTTTTTTTTTTTTTTCATTTATATCCATCCCAATGTCTACAGGCTGTTGCGTATGTGTTCACTGGTACGAACTGTACTTGTTTACAGTGAAAAAAATGTGAAACTGATGTATTTTCCACACTTTGGGATGTGCACGTATTTTGTTGCATATATATATATAATGTATAAACTTTACCTTGGTGATGTACGTAGTGGCTTGTCATAAAGGTATTTTTCTCTCGCATATGTGTTACACACCGTTATTAAATATATTGTGCTGGTTGCCGGCTATTAGTGAGATTTGCGTCTTATTTATTTTCACAGTAAACATACTTTTCCCATGTACTTGTGTGAATATATATGGGGGTGCCTGACGATGAAGGGTATTTTCTATACGTTATCTGCGCTTGTTTTGTCATCCACATGTTTCCCGCCTCCATTTTACCGGATGTTGAACGTGCTCCTCCCACATATTATGTCTGAAAGTGTATAGGGTGGCATGTATAGTTTATCTCGTCTGTTCGCTCCCCCATCCATATGGTTGCATGTATATAGTTCCACCGGAATAAAATTTTTCATACATGTTGTACCATCTTTTTCTTGTAAGTATTGTACCACATTTTTTCAAAATTAGTATAGTATTGAAGATGTTATTTAACGTCCAACTGTTCAATTTTTCTCGTCGCTATTTCTCTGTTTGTTCCACCGTTATAGCAGTGTGTATATTTCTCTGTTTGTTCCACCGTTATAGCAGTGTGTATATTTCTCTGCTTGTTCCACCGTTATAGCAGTGTGTATATTTTTCTTACTCGTAAGTTGTGTCTTTTTTCATTAATTGATATAGTAAAGGACACCATTTGTGTTCTACTATGCAATTTCCCTCTCGTTTGTGTGTTCTTTATTTGCCTCATTAGAATAATTTTTCCCATCATTTAATGCGACGTCGATAGTTTGTCAGCAGTAGTGTGCCATGGTTTTTCATAGGTATTGTGCCACATATATATTTCTCGTATGTCACAACTGTAATTTTTTTTTTTTTTTGGCTAATATGTCTGAGATATACCTGGGGTCGAACATGGACTTTATTTATTCCTGACTACGGTGCGGTTTATTACATGCTGATTGAATATGCGATCGCTCGCTATTGGAATGCTAACGGTGTATTCTTGACATTAAGTGTGGAAATATTTTCAAACCCTGGTTCTGGCCTGATGTGAAGTCGTCTCTGGAACACAGTTGCTGGCCAGTGCGTTGCTGACAGGATGCTGCATTTCCGTTCAGCTGTAAAATTGTCGAAGTGGAGAAAAAATCCGGCCCCTCACATTTATAGAGACGACAGGTTCCTTGTCCTGGACGCGAGAGGTGACAGTGTCAGTCGCCTTGGGCTGCACGCTCTGCCTTTGTTTTAAACTTCATTTACGTTCGTAATGGTAACACACACACACACACTCACACACACACACACACACACACACATATATATATATATAACAAAGCTGGTACAATTTTTTTTTCTTTTTTAATGACAATATTTTTTTAACTTACGTTCGCATGACAAAACACGATATACACCAGTTTTTAATATATTTATTTATTTACACACATCACAATATTGTTCTGCGTAGCAGAGAAATACAAATTTTCGTCTCCACATATTTAATACACACGACATTTTCGCAGTCTTTCGGGACATTACACAAACGTCATATGTTTTGCATGTACCACGGACTATCGCAAATCCACAGCCTTAATACTATGGCTTTGCACGACGCATATAGTCCATTTTCACAGTCGTGAAGCGGTTAGGCATACATCTCTACCATCTGCCTGAATAGTGGCCATCGGCGTTGTCTGTGGAGGTCCACAATTCTCGTACTGGCAGGACACACATCGCGCATCGCTGACTCTTGCCGATTAACATGCACGGGGCAACTGAGAATTATGGTTTCCTCCAACACTTAGCGAATGTCTCCATACAGAATAGTTCCATCGACGCACTTAATTCCATGCATCTGTAGGCGTTGTGTTCGTTGCGTGATGCGGTCGAGGTGCTCCTATTGGCATGGTAGTAAAAACGTAACTATTTTGGTTTGCTCATCGTAGTCGCTGTACGAGATTGCAATCTGCTTGATGGTGTAAGATTCCAGCACGCGAAAACTTTGTATGTCGCAAAACCTTTTTTCACAGATACTATTAATGTTTTTACACAGTAATTTCACTCTGCATCTATTGCACTCTTGTTCTGAGTTTTCATACTAGTCGCCGGGTAGTGCAGGCCAGTAGAAAACTTGCATGGAGGCAGTCGCTGCCTGAGCTGCTCTGGGGGCCTTCCACCAGTCGCTGCCTGGGCTGCTCTGGGGGCCTTCCACCAGTCGCTGCCTGGGCTGCTCTGGAGGCCTTCCACCAGTCGCTGCCTGGGCTGCTCTGGGGGCCTTCCACCAGTCGCTGCCTGGGCTGCTTGGGGGGGCCTTCCACCAGTCGCTGCCTGGGCTGCTCTGGGGCCTTCCACCAGTCGCTGCCTGGGCTGCTTGGGGGGGCCTTCCACCAGTCGCTGCCTGGGCTGCTCTGGGGGCCTTCCACCAGTCGCTGCCTGGGCTGCTCTGGGGGCCTTCCACCAGTCGCTGCCTGGGCTGCTCTGGAGGCCTTCCACCAGTCGCTGCCTGGGCTGCTCTGGAGGCCTTCCACCAGTCGCTGCAGTGAGGCGTGTCGGGAACCGAGAAGGTGCAGCCATCGAAACACTCCTTGAACTGGAGGCATTCCCGTATGTCTTCTTGAAGCAGTAGGTAGATCACTGAATACTTGAATATGGCCGAAATTTCATACGATGCGTACTTCAGCAGGAACTCTTTCAGCATGCATGGCAACTCGTCCTATTTGTCCAGGGCACTAAGCGAACGCACCCTTCCGAATGGCAAATTTTAATGAAAAGATATCATGATCGGTTGGGCAACATGCGTACATTTCTAAGAGCGACGTAAAAATTTTCTCGGAGACCCTCGCGGACGCGTCTCATAAAGCCAGTATTTAAGAAGAGTAGAGCCCATTGTAACACTGCTACCTTGAGTGTAATACTTATCCTGTACAGTGCTATTCTATTCGAATACGATACACTCTATCACTTAAGGTACCGCTACTGAAGGGTATTACTAAGTTCAGAATTTAAGTCATGTAGGCGACACAGTTATATTATGTAACACTACAGAATTTATTGATCTCATAGTGTACAACAATCTTGTAACTGGATTTACCCTCAAATTAACACAAATGCGAATCGCTATGAATTACTTACTATATATACTATCAACAATTACTAAACCTTCCAATGGCGTCCCTAGTCTTAAGTGCAATGATCGCTCTAGTGACGTTAAGTAATGTTTTGGATTCTCCCGGCCTAGACTTGCACGAAAGTGTATAAGTCGTCTTACCACTGTTTGTAAATGGCGAGCGGGCAGAGCTCCTCTAGTCCAAGTCTGGAAGGCGGTAGTCATGCAGTTTTCCTTGGTCTCGCCCCTGGATCGCAGCCCTCTGCTGTTCTGTGCCAGGACACATCCATCGGGTGGCAGCAACCTCGAGTGCAGCGCGGTGGCTCGTCATCAGTGCTAGACTGAAGGAAGAGGGAGGGGGGCTGCCCTGGTGGCCCCCTATATATACACGGGGTTTCGTAAACGACCTTGCCTCGTGTTTACTGCAATGCATTAGTATTTCGGGGCGGCTGTATCCACTACATTACACCATTGTTTTCGAACAGCAGCTGTCGCAGCTGCTGCAGACTGAGGTTGGAACCAAGTCGGCTGATCTGACCACAGGGCTGGTTTTGCGTTTCAAAGAGAAGTGTTGAGCGGGGAGCCCATCTTCCTACGCGGCTGTCGCACAGCGGTTGTAAGTGACTTCCGTACCAGAGGGAGAGAGAGAGAGAGAGAGAGACAGAGGGAAAATCTTTTATCGACACTAAGGTGTAATCCTACGCAGAAGAATCCTTTACATAATCAAAACGGATTCTGAGTGTGAAGTTATATAATAAAATTTTTAAGCTTGCTTGTCAGTAAGCATAAAGTAATTTATACAATAACACTTTAAAGGGAAGGATTGCTTGTCAGTAAATAGTAATATTTTTTAATGAAGCATTTCTTTTTAGGAGTAATTTATAACATATTCCATAATACATTAAAACGAATGATTGCTTCTCAATAATCATGAAATAACAATAGTAACAATTTGTTTATTAAAGACATGATGCTAATTGGCCTGTTATCTCGTTCAACATGTAGCGAAAATTTTTCGTTGGTTCGAGTTACCACAGGATATGCAAGGAACTGTGTGCAACACCACATTTATGGTTTGCAAAAGTAAAAATGAAGTTATTATATGCTAAAGTAAATTGTAAAAAAATTAAGACCCCACAAGGTGCTGGACACACGTTTTTGCGCGCGAAGGATATCTGCGCGCGTGTGGTTTGACACTCTGCAACGATATGATAGTTATAGCTCATTCACAAGTTCATTTACAATTAATATTTGTTAATAAGATACTTTTCTTTACAAGATGTGACTAGTATTATTTTTTTTCTTAACATAGGGCCTAATACTTATAATTAAATCTTTATACACTCGTTCGCTGTGCGGCCACAAGAGTTGGTAGCACTACACAGCGACTGTCAGCTTACTCGCTGGCCTGGCAAGAAGGCCACGTTCGCAGTTTGGATACCGTTGCTTTGTGTCTACATATGACGACCTAGTGCGTGCCTCCACATCAGCTAGACGTCGCAATGAAATATAATTGACAACCACTCGAGGGTGCTTTTGCAATTAATTAACCTTATTTGAAGTGCAAGGTAACTGTCAGTTGCTACTGCACTTTGGTGCATAGTCTTGTGCTACGCAGTGTCCTTACATGCTAACTATTAAAATTTACAACATGATACCAGGCGACTTTTTCGCCATAATGACTGTAAGTAGATAACCTGTAAAGTAACACAGACATATATACTTGCTATTCTTGCGTGAATGACTTGCTAACAACATTTGTCACAGAACATAGTATAAAATATTTTACATGCATTTACATTTATGCATTTGCAAAACTTTATTACTATTACTTGATAAATAGGTTTTCCCTTTTTTTTTGTTTGGAAAAACACCGAACTGGTGTACAGTTTGTATCTGGAAGTTCGTGCAGAAGTTTATAGTCACATTATAATGCTGCGCCTTTAGATGGGGTCGTAATTAACAGTATTAACATTTCATGCCAATTCAAAATTTAAGTTCATAGCTGTCAGACTTACTACCATTGGACCTGCAAGTTATGTCCACACATAAGGTAAGTATACTAGAGCCGATATATGTGCATTAAAAATGGAACAGCGTCCTTAGTCCAGTTCGCACATTTATTTGCACTTTTAAAATAAAAATTACGTCTAGAATAGACTGCTATTCCTGTTTGCAGTTTGCGATCGTAATGTCAACATCATGATAGCACTGCAACATTAATAAGAAACTTAATGTACTTAAGATTTGTAGTAGTTTCACTGATATGCTTTATCCTAATACCATACCTCGCTTTCACATGCCTGTTCGCTCTAATAAGTAGAAGTGATATCTTTAACAATATGAAAGTGAATATCTGTGGTCATGGCTAGTTGATCTAACTCAAATCAGTTCTACTTTAAACAATGAATTGGAATCACTGTGTGTTCAAGTGGAAATCGAGCTGTCCTGACATACCACAAATGTGTGTCTTCAATTAATACCAACTTTTTAGCTACGAGCTCGCATCCACAAGGAGTGTGTAACTAAGTATTACATAGTTTATCATCTGCTACTTTCTTATTGAGACAGCCATTAATGCACACTAATTGAAGCCCTTCTGGTCGGATTGTCAAAATATACTGCTGAGGTAGCAATTTTTTTTATTGAAAAAGTGCTCTCAGATATGTAAATGAATTTAAAAGTATCGAATAGAGTGGTAACATTTGTTAAGGTAATAGTTCCCTTAATACATTCATAAGAACGACCTGTCACTGTTGTCTTAGGTATGTAAAATACGTTTGCCTAAACTTCTGGAGAATCATGGGTTTTTTTAATGTTGTCATTATTTCTGCCAATGACAATTAACTATTGAGGAACTTCATTGGTACATGACTGATTGAGATATCGGTATTGTACCCGTATTATTTTATACATTTTCCATGCAGAATAAGACCTTTTAATTGGTTCCTGCAATTTTATTACCATTTAACAAGCTGAAAAAAATAATTCTGTTAATTCATTACTAAAATATTTCACTTTATCACATGTAGAAAAGCTTAGTTTTAAATCAATTTTTCTGCAATTGCTGGCTCAAGTTGCTAAGATCACTAGTTAGTTGTGATTTGTTTCTGCATGCAAAGATAATTTATTTTGCAGACAAATTTGAATATAACTGCTAATTTGCTCTTCATTCACTGTGATGTTAATAATGTGGAAAAGGTTGGTCATTAAAATATTTTTTTGTGCTTCAATAGTGTCCACCTTACTTACGCTATGTTTTGGTTACATATACAGCGAGAAAGAGCATTTCCTGTGTTTGCTAACTCATTAACCTTGGATTCCACTTGTGTTTTTACTTCAGTACATACATGTGCATACGTTAATAATTTTTGCATGAATTTGAGTCTTGTGCCGTACATGCTATGTGTAGATATAAATCTAAGGGAGTGTGGATTGTAGATATTTGCCAAGTTATAGAGTAAAAAAATGTAAATTTTGTCCATTAAAAAATTTTTTTTACGTCTGCCAGCAGACGATAGACGCCAGCGTGCGTCCTGAAGTTGGAGGCTGTCGACGAGGTCATGGCTATGCAGTACCATACTGCGAGTAGCGGGAAAGCGCAGTGAATCTGATTCCACGCTGACCCAACCTGGGTGTCTCCTGGCATCGCGATCGACAACCTTGACTGGTGACCTAGCTATCTCGTCTTGCGCTCCCCTTCCGCGCACCATGCGGTGTGACCAACAGTGACTCCGCTGGTTGGCATGTCTGTCGCTGTGCCTGGAGGGGAAAAGGCCCGTCCTGATGGTTGGCACGCCTGGCCACTGCCCCACGATGACGAATCTCTGTGCCATGTATATCGCTGGTTCGGCAACAACGTGCTGCATTCCCTCGACCTTCTTGCAGTTCCAGTGCACAGCGGCTCGCCTTGTCTTGGGCTGGCCATCTGAGTGGCGGTGAATTGCTAGCTGTGTACAAGTCACATGAACACTCGACAATTCTGTAACACATTTTTAAATAACTTTAGGGGTATTATGATATATACAATGAAAATAATTATGTTCGTTGTTATGATATGTGGTTCTTTATTTAGTATACGCGAGTATCAAGTAGAAGGGAGTGTATTTTGTGCTTATATTGATTGTGGTATAATGACTAAATGTTATAAAGTCTTGATAGAGATCCCAATTAGACATAATTGATTGCACCCATACAGTCAATTGCATAGAAAAGGATTTGTTGGTCGATTGAACCAAACCATTGCAACATGGATTATAACAGGTCGTTGTGAGCTTTTTAATATTTAATTCGTTCAAAAATGGACTAATTAGTTCTTTCTGAAAACATGTGCCATGCTCAGTCAATATTTGGCCTGGACATCCAAAGTGTAAAATAACTTGCTTGATAAATTTGACACATGAGGCGGCATCAATGCTAGGTACGGCCTCTGTGTATATGTATCTACTTAAACATTCCCTAATGACCAACATATATACTTGTTTCCCCATCAGTGTTCGTAAAGGACCTTTAGCATCAAGACTCCAAGTGTTAAACAGAGGTTGTGGTGGAATGGGGGTAAGTGTCTCTATCGGTTAAGCACTAGGGGATTTAATCTTTTGGCATATTTCGCAATTTTTATATAGTTCTTAACATCAATATTCATAGTATCCCAGTAGTCCACCTGTTATATTTTATGAAGTGTTTTGTAGATTCCGAAATGCCCTCCACCTAGAATTGCATTATGTTGTGCTTGGATTATTTCCTGAATATAATATTTGGGAACCAAAGTCAATTTCTGTTTGCCCTGAGGGGCGTAACCTTAAATTAATTTCCCTGCTTGTGGTTATCCCATAACAACAATTAAGCATTTTACACTTGGGTTCTGCACAATATGGGTCTGTTAGGGCAATTTTCAATTTTTGTGTAAGTGGATCCCGACCGTACTCTCCTTGGAATGACGATGTGTTAATGTCGACTACGCATAGATGTAATGCTGTGTCATCGTCAGTTTTGATATGTACCTGCTCATGATTGTAGACAGGCAAATAATACAATGTTTTGTGATCATTAATAATAAGAATTCGACAGGTAAGCGATGCGTCTACAGTAATCGATTTGATTTTACTATTACTACCTCCTTTAATTATTTGTACTTGTACCTAGAATAATTAAGAAAAATTTTTTTTTAATAGCTTGGGCAGGAATATACTCTCCTTTCAAGATACTTTTGCTTACTAGTGATTTTTCTTTCAATTTCATTTCTGGCTTATCGTGATTCTTCATGTCATCCCAATAATTTCTGTGTTTGGAAATTATTTGTTCGATTTTGCACTCTTTATAAGGATTCTGAAAAATGGTTTCGCCAATGCCTTATATAAAGAGGTGGATGTTAATATATTTTTTCAAACTGGATATTCAGTGTTGTCATTTTCAATCTTGTGTGTGTTGACTTGAGTTTGAGTGGAAATGCAGCTTAATGCATCTGGAAGTGTGTTCAATTGACCTTTTACAGTACTTTATTGAAAGTTGTATTCCGCTTGTGCTATCGCCATTTTCTGAATAGATCCATTGTGTTCCGCAATTGTTGTTAGATATCGGACCCTGGAATGGTCTGTCTCGATGGTAAAATGACGCCCGTACAAATATTGACGAAAGTAATTACAAAAATACCTTATTGCAGCAAGCGCTCTCTCTCTCTCTCTGTCTCTCTCTCTGTCTCTCTCTCTCTCAGTCGTGCTCCAATGAATTCCATTCAAGGCTTACTTTTTAGACGCGAAAGAGATTATCGCTCTTTGTTTCGTAATAGGGTCTTCCTGAAGTAAAACTGCAGATATAGCTTCCTGACTAACATCGCATACAAGGATAATATGTTTGTCTTCATCGAATCTTTGGAGGACAGGTACTGTACTTATCGCCTTCTTTAATTGCAAAAACATCTTATGTTCTAATTCTCCCCACTTAAACACTGAGTTATATTTCGTCAATTCTAACAATGGGTGAACTATCTTGGCATAATTAAGTATATAGCATTGTAAGTATGTCCGAAAACTTGAATTTGCTGCTTGGCAAATATATACTTCATCTAATTTACTTTTACGTTAAACAGATTCAATCTATAATAAACTTTTCCAGTATTCACTAAATTTTCGTTAAATGTAATCCCCATAATAAATATGTCGCCTATATAAACTTTAGCTGCTGTCCAGCAGAGAGGCCCTAATAACATATTTATGAACGTTTGAAAGTATTGAGGACTTGTTGAAACCCCATTGGCAAACATTTGTATCGGAAAATGCCTACACCATCGTTTGAGAAGGTGAGAAGTTTAACATATAGTGATCTTGTTTCCTAACCAGAATTGCATAAAACCCTGAACACAGATCTAGGCTGTTGATATATCGCGAGTGCTGAAGCGTATTTAATATATCCTCTGTCCGCGGTAGTGAATATTGGACCCTAGTTAAATATTTATTCAGTTTCCTAAATTCTGTTAAAAATCTCAGAATATCATGCTTATTGGCTATCACTAAGCTCTGCACAGAAAATTGAGAGTCAGCAGCTTCTATAATCTCAATTCTTTCTATGTTCCAAATTTGCTGTAAAAGCAGATCTCGAACCTTAGGGCTAATGCGATACGGTCGCTTTGACATCAGCCTGTCCGTAGTTAATTCAAGTTTAAATTCAAAGTTTTTTTGCCTCAGTTTCTCTAGAAATCTATTAACAAACCTGTATTTGTATTGCCATATAAGGTCTGATATTGCCTGGGTTTGATTTAGATTTAATTTACTATTCGTTTTTGGTAAACACTCTATGTGGTTTTTAATGACTTCTAACTTGTTGATAGAATATTGAATTGATATTGTATTCTGGTTCTCTATCGCAGAAGAACATATAGGTTTTCGGAGAATTTTATCGGAGTATTTGCTTTTATGAATATAATATTATATTTTTTTAATGGGACGATGTCGTACCTCCTGATAAAATGTACTCCCAGAATAATGTATATTTTAAAATGGTCTACAACAAGGAATTCTTGAGGGTATGTATTCCTGAAACGCATAGGTTGATATATTTTTTTAACTGTGGTGTTTCAAGATTCTCAGTTGCGCAGACGAGTGTAAACTTTTCCATCACTGGGTCTAACGATTGTTTAGTTATTAACGTGCTGGCTATGCAACTACAGGAACACCCTGTGTCCAGTAAGGAGTGGTTTTTGTTCTGCATATTTTGACAACAATACAAGGTGTTGAAGTATGCACGGAGGCTTGTTTATAATGGACTTCGTGTTTGCCCCGTGGCTGTTGTTTACTTGTAATTGTAGGTGCAGACTGGCTCAGTTTGTTTCAAAGTATTCTTTGTTCTGTCCAGCAAATGCTCTTTTCGCTGATCGGAGACTTTGTGAGGTGTGGCCTCTATTCCTATGTTTGGCCCTCGCATGAAATGAATTATTGACATAGCCCTTTTACTGCAGGACGTTTGAAAACGTGTCCTTGGCCTATTGTTTCCTTACTTTTACGCACGCCTGTCTCCTCGCCCTTAGAGTTAACCCCAGCGATATCTTCATCAGTTCTACTCGGTACCACTTTGTTAAATATAGCTCAGCAAGCGTCTGAAACACTGTGTTTTTCATCAGCAGAGGAGGCGCATCTTTCCCCCTCCTTTTGAAGAGTAGATGCATGATGCCGATCCTGACACAGCACGATTTTGCCGATAGTTTCAAAAAAAATACAAGAAAAAAGCATAAACTTTTTCTTGCCATTTGTAACGAATTTACAGGAAAAAATTTAAAGCACAAATTATTGAAATGTAGTGAAAATGCTAAAACTCAAGCAAATTCAAGCTAAAAACAAGCAAATTTATCGTTTTTAAACAACTTTTTCACATTGAAAAAAAATTTTTTTTTTTTAATTAAGCAATTTTCATTTAAAAACAAACAATCTAAGCCTAGAATCACACAAATTTTGCAGTATTTTCCAAAAGGATAATGCAGAAATTTTTATGCTATAAAAACAAGCAATCTAAACCAAAAGTGCAAGAAAAATAGCAGTGAATATTTCCCGCTATTTGTAAAGAAAGTGCATGAAAAAAATTGGAAACTCAAAATTTGAAATTAGATGAAAAAACTATAAAAATCAATCGAAATATTAAAAAAGTTATTTAATAGATTAATAATAATCAAATATATATATTATAAGACAATTAGTAATACTTTTTTAATTTACCATTTTTCATTTATTTTAAGCATTTATCTATACTATTATTATAAAGAGGTAGTGCTTATAACTTTGTGTGTTTGGATGTAGGAGGTAATCTTCGAAACTACTCATCCGATTTTAATAATTCTTTCACCAGTAGAATGCTGCGTTATCGCTGAGTGTTATAGGCTATATTTTATTTTAAAAATCAATAGGGATCCCTACTAAAACTCCAATAATGTAACCCAAAGTGTAAATAAATGATCTATAAAATTCCTTACATTGCGTGCGCTGCGAAAAGTATTGATGATAGAACAAAATAATGTACTACGGCTTTGCAGGACGGACAGATTCGAAAAATAAAACGTGCTGTGTGCTGCGTACGGCGTCAACCTTAGAAGCTCTACTGCCATTATGGGGGGAGTTACTTTTGTGTTTGCTGGGAATTTTCGGCAGACACTCCCTGTAGTTACAAAAGGGACGCGTGCAGATATCATCAAAGCATGTCTTAAATCATCTCCCTTATGGAGTTCTATTCAACACCTAAATTTGCGAACTAATATGAGAGCCTATCTTGGTGGAGACACGCATAAAGATTTCCCACAACAATTGCTCAGACTTGGAGAAGGAGTTTTTCCTTCTCTAAATTTGGGCACTAATTCTGCTGAAATCATTTTAAATGAGACATTAGGTCAGATAGTCCACAGTCTGCAGCATCTTATAGAAGCAGTATATCCGGGCCTCGAAAATTTACTAGAAAGAGACTTTCACTGGTTGTGTTCCAGGGCAATAGTATCGCCTAGGAACGACACTGTCAATGAAATCAACAATCTCATTATACAAAGAGTTCCTGGCCAAGTCAAAACCTATAAGTCGATTGACACAGTCACCAATGTTGAAGATGTCGTCCACTTTCCTCAAGATTTTCTAAATTCGCTTAATCCTTTTGGCTTGCCACCTCACGAACTATCATTAAAAGTCGGTACTCCTATCATGCTTTTAAGGAATAGAAGCCCTCCTAACATGTGTAATGGCACAAGATTGCTCATTAAAGACTTGAAAGAAAATTTGTTTGTCGCGACCATCCTCACCGGTCCAGCAGCCGGCCAGCTGGAGGATTCCCATGATTCCCACGGATTTGCCAATATCTTTCAAACGGTTGCAATTTCCCGTAAAAACATTGTTCGCGATTAATATTAATAAGTCCTAGGGTCAAACTTTCTCTTTGGTTGGAATCGACCTACGAAAAGAGTGTTTTTCCCATGGCCAACTATATGTTGGTTTATCACGAGTTGGAAGTCCCGAGAAACAGTACATTTTGCTACCAAACAATAACAGGACGTCAAACATTGTCTACAGAGAATGTCTTAGCCAATAACATATTAAATACTTCTATCTCAGATAAATTGCATTGTAATATAATGTATATTAATATGAAAAATTATAAAAAATTAAAAAAATATGAAATAAAAATAGCAAAACAACTTTAAATTATAAATTATTTAATTAATTATTAAATTATAATGTGCATTTTTTTAATGCTTTAGGAGAGTTTACCCAACCTAATTAACGCCGGGTTAAGCTGTTTTTTTATCTTAATTGCACCCGTGCAAAGCCGGGGCGGGTCGCTAGTATGTTATAAAATTCCGATTTTCGCTTATTAACATTAAAGAATTTTTGTCACACAGACTTACATAGCGATCTGATAAAGTAATTTTTTACTTCGAATCGAGAATACAATTTTTTCCAAACTTCGAATCATATCATTGAAAATCTGTAGCAAAATAATTTATATTTTTTCTAGGTCCTGTACTTTTGTTAACTCGAACGAGTTGTTAAACTTGGCATGTAGCGATACCATTGTTATGTTTATTTAAAAGTAAAAAAATCTAAAAATATAAATATTTATTTTACTTTTGTAATTTTATTATTTTATTACTATATTGATTATTATTGTTTTATTATATTTATTTTTAAAATAGTTTATTTTTATTTGTTTTTTTTTTTCCTTTTAAATAATTATAAAAATGGAATCGCTGTGCCCCAACGAAACGGAAAATAATACCACATCTATGCAATGTAAAAAGTGTGGTGAAGTAATAAACATAGAAAATTTTTGCTTTAACGAATATGCAAAAAAAAAATCTGTAAATAAATGCTGCATTGAAAAGGGTACAAAGCTTTATGAATTAAGTAAGGGGAGGGTATTTTGCGAATGTGGAGAATATGTTTACCATAAATATCTCAAAAAGGCATAAAAATTCTAAATTACATAATACAGCAATATATAATTTAAATGAAACTGGACACAATGCTTATCCAAAAAAAACATGTAAAGTGTGTAATGAGTATCTATCCATAACACTGTTTTATCTTCAAAAAAATATTAAGGACAAAAATATAACAAAATGTAAAGATTTTCATAATAAAAATATGAAGAAATACAATAACAAATATAATCATAGTAAGAAGTTAAATAATTAAATAATATTGCTTTTTAAATTAATATATTAACTTAAAATTTGTTATATTTGATTTCAAAAAAAAGTTACAGTAACAGCCTATAAAAATTAAAATATTTTTAAATTTGTTTTCTTCTAAATACAACTATCAAAAATGGAGGCGAACAATCTTGCAGTTGTGTTGGGCGATAAGACAGTGCGGGAGCTAAGAATTATAGGTATATATTAAAAAAAGTATTATAACTATAAACTAAGGAGTGATGATATAATTAGACATTGGTATACTCTCAGGAAAGATTATTTAATTACAGATATTGTACCATTTAGTATATACGAACAAAAAGAAAGAAAATTTGAAAATTTACCCATTTATATGCTAATATCAATTAATGATATTCAAAAGATAGAAAGAAATTGAAAAATAAACATTTCCAATCTCTAATTATCTATTTTTAAAACAAGAGAAAAAGTATTTAAAACAAACATTTCCATATTCTAATAATTTATTTGCAAAACAAGAGAAAAGGCAATCAAAAGCAACATTCTCATTTTCTAATAATATATTTGTAAAACTAGAAACAAAATACAACGGTTAAAAGAAGGGATAACAAAGAATATTTTTACAAATTAACTTTTGCTGACACAAATATCAATAAAGTATAAACCGAAGATAAAAAGAACTATCAGAAAAAATTCCATTCTATAATCATTTAATTATAAGCAAAAGAAGTAGAAGAAGCAGTTAAAATTACTCAGTTTATAATGCTTTTGTAGGTAGAATATGAACTCATCACATTGAAAATAACTTCAATTTAGTAGAGCTTATTCATTTTTAATATCAGTAAAAAATAAGGTATTAGAGATTATACCCAATATTCTTAAAATATTTAGAGGGTTGAAAACCAGCACAAAAATTATATACTAAGCGTCAAAAGCAGGAAAATAATAGAGTAGAATTATTTACATTTCAATCATTTAATCATAGAAAATTTAATGAAGGGGAATTTACCAATATTTATAAAATCATAACAGAGGAATTACTTGCACAATCATCTGAATTCAAAAAAGAGGTTCTGGATGGGCTTTATATAGAATAATTGGAATGAAATTAGCAATAAATAAGATCCACTTAATGTAACATCATATATTGATATACCAGAATTTATTAAGAATGTAGAAGAATGTATTTATGTGAAGAATAACGATAAAGAATGTTTTCTTTCGGCAATAAAATCTGCATTTTTTCCAGTATAAAAACATCCACAACGAGAATCTAAATATAAGACTATGTGGCTTAAAATTGACTATGTAATACATAAATATGAATACCCTATTAAAATGTATGGTATACCAAAAATAGAAAATAACATTGATACGTCTATAAATGTATACTCTACTAAAGATGAGTCTACAGTATATCCACTAACACTTACAAAAAATAAATCAATCAATTTGCTTCATTTTAAAGATGACACAAATTTGCATTATTAGAGGATAAAAGATTGATCGAAATTGCTTTCAGCACAAAAAATTAATCAACAACATAAAATTTATAAATGCTATATGTGCCTTCGATTATTTTCTTCTCAAGTGAATTCAAATAAACATATATACGACTGCTCAAATAATTAAGCAGTAAAAATCACTTTATGCTCGAAAGGAGGGCAAATAAAATTAAAAAATTACAAACATACAATGAAGGTTCCTTCCATAAAATATGCTGATATTGTATCAACAGTTAAGGCAAATCCAAGAGAATTAGGTAAGTTTAACCTTATCAAAATATCCTATTTTAACAGGCATGATGATCGAATATGGAATTTACAAAATAATAAAAAAGCATTATACAATGAAATGACAGACATGGAATATATTGGATCAGAAGTGTATTTGATAAATATAAAATAAAAATAATAAGAAATAAGTGAAAATATTAACTGTCAATGATGAAATAACAATAAATTATTATTTACAATTTATTTACATAATTAACTAGTATATAACTATATAATATATATGGAAATTAAGGTCATCATGACAAAAATATTGATTTAATTGCAAATAATGATTAGAAAAGTTTATATTATATGGAAAATAAAATATCATAAATGAATAATTTCAAATAATGATCTATGATTATAACCATTATAATTTATAGATTACTACATGACCATAAAATTGTATATTCAATTTGAAACAAATGAAGCAAAAAGTTATACTTTGGAAAAACAAGAATTCAAATGAATTATAGACACATTAATTATGCCAGTAGTATACCTAAATTATCGAATTTAACAAAAACAATGAACATACACAAAGCATTTCAAAGAAAAATAGATTAGTTATTAAAATGGTTTACCAATATGATTATATGGATAGGTGAAAGCAATACAAAGAAACTGAGCTTCCACCAAAGAGTGAATTTTCTAATAAACTAAATAATAGTGATATAGGTGGGGATGAATATGAGCACGCATAATTTGTGTGGAACCAATTTAATATTAAAACCTTGGTGAATATTGTGATTTATATTTAAAAAGCTATGTATTACTGTTAGCAGATGTGTATGAAAATTTTAGAAATACGTGTATAAATGCATACGATTTAGATCCGTCGTGGTATTTTACAGCACCAGGATAATCTTCAGATGAAATGTTAAAAATGATTTACCAACCACTAGACTTATAACACAATTATTATATGATTTTAATGATTGAAAAAGGAATTAGAGGTAAAATATCGCAACGATGTAAGCGATATGTTAAAGCCAATAACCAATATTTAGAAGATTTTAATCCAAATCAAGAGTCCAACTATTTAGCATATTACGATGCTAAAAATGTATATGGTTGGGCAATGTCACAATATTTACCATATGGCAGTTCCGACTGTGTTTAGTACACATTATGTTATTTAATTACCGCAGTATGGTTATATATTAGAAGTTGATTTGAATGCCTACAAGAACTGCATAATTTACTTAAATATCTACCATTTTGTCCATAAAATAAGGTAATCAATGAAAATTATTAACAACTTTACGTAATAAAGAAAAGTATGAAATTCACTATCGTAAATTAAAACAGTGTCAAAATAATGTTTTAAATCTCACCAAAATGCACTCAATATTTACTTTTAATCAATCTGATTGCCTGAAGAAATATATAGATTTGAATACAGAGATGTGAAATAATACTAAAAATGACTCTGAAAAAGATTTTTATGAGCTGTGTTTGGTAACAATAGAAAATATAAGAAATAGAGTTGATATAAAACTAATTTCTCATGCAGAAAAATTTGAAAAATTAGCAGCAGAACCAAATTTCAAAAGAAGTACTATATTTCATAAGAATCTTGTGGCCTTATATATGAATAAAACAAATGTAAAATTTAATAAGCCTGTTTATGTGGGTAAGTCAATATTAGACATATCGAATGAATTGATGTATGATTTTCATTATAACATAATAAAACCCAAATATGGTGATAACATTGAATTGTGTTAATAACATACCAATTCGTACATTTATAATATTAAAACTGAAAATTTTTACGAAGATATGAAGTCGATGATATAAAAATTTTATATAGGCTGTCCATGCTAAAGTGAGCACTTATTAAGGGACTTATAAATTTTTCCTTTCATATTATTTCCAACTTCCTGATGCATTTTAATATAAACATTCCTTTGTAACGAATAAACACGGTGTATATATTTCACCACCCTCAAAATTTAATGCCTGATGCTGCAATAATACATATTTATTAGTGGTTAAACCCTTTTGGGATGGCCTTAAAAACTGCGCGCTTTACTTTGAACAGCCAATACAAGTGATTATCAAAATGACAATACATGAAACATGCCACAAATAAATAAGAAAGTTTTAGTAATAATGTAAGATTAATGTAATGGTAAAATAACGAAAGAAATTGTTTTTTACAATCAAAAATGTATGCTTATAAGGTTGACCATAAAGAAAATAAAAATCGAAAGAAGTAAAGAAGTGTGTAGTTAACATGCAAATAAAATTTGAGGACTATAAGAAGTCTTTGTTTTAAGAGAAAATACAATTTAGAACAATGAATCTAGTAAGAAGCAAAAAGCATGAAATATATACGATAAAAAGTAATAGAATTGCATTATGGACATATGATAATAAAAGAATTACACTAGAAAATAAAATAGATACATTTCTATATGGATATCAAAATGAATAATATTTAATAATTTTTTTATAATTATGTTATATATTTTGGATATATTAAAGGCATTCAGGGGACACCTTTAAACCTCTTTAGTTCCCAAAAGAATATCGATATCAGCACTATCAAAATCAATCAGTTTTACGGTTTCAACTCTAATTTCCATATCAATATGATAAAAAAGTTAATTAATAATTTAGTAAAAAATTGGATGTGCAAGCTCATAAATAATAGAATCTCTAAATCCCTACATTGTTTTCGATAAACATATAATATGCCAAATTACAGTGAACATTTATTGTTTTAAAAGGGTCAAAATAAGTTAATTTAGTGCCTAGAACAATTTAGTATGTTTCAATAGTCATAATACTTTCAAAACCAAGAATATGAGATAATTGATCTTCAAATTAAGTATCAAACTTATATTTGATAGATATTATATTTTTTACATTATCTGCTGTTAATTCTATCTTATCATTATCGTATTAATGTTTATATTTGGTAACAAAAATTTTGTATGAAAACTAACCAAAGTAATCGATTTTTCATTGTGGCTGATATCATAATGAAGTTTTTTCTTTACAATAGAACTCATTTTTTTTTTTTAAATTAAATATTTTGTATCATTTTATTACAAAAATTATCTTATTAAATGAAGAAAGTTAAATGGGGTGTTGGTGTTTTAATTTACGAAGATAATTCTGAAATTAAAATGAATGGTGAATTATTACCTAATAATATGTGGGCTATAATAGTAGGTTCAAGCAAATGTGGAAAAACAAATTCGATGGCAAATTTCATTCATAATGTAGGATGGATAAGTTTTAATAAATCATATTATTGTTCAAAAAAATTACATCAAGCAAAATATATCGAGTTACAAAATGATTTTAATATGTTATCGAAAAAGTTTAATGTTAAAGAAAAATGGAATACTTTTTTAATAATAATGATGAAATGACTTCTTTAGACCAATGTGAAAATTATTCTCTAGTTATATTTGATGATGTTAAATTAGATGACCAAGATACTGTTTTCAATATTTTACTAAAGGAAGACATAATATGTATGTTTTTTTTTTGCTCAAACATATTCAAAAATACCTAAACAGTTGGTAAGAAATAATACAAAATGTTTGCGTATATTTAAAAAAGATGATACTGGTTTAAAATACATTTATAATGATTTTGTTGGTGGAGATATGACTTAAGAAAAATTTTAAGAGATTTGTGCAAAATGTTGGGACAACGATTTTGGTTTGATAACAGTAGATTTGAGTAGAAAATAAATGAAGGAAAATTTATAGAAATAAAATTAAAGACTTTATTAAATGTTTTAAATGGTATGAACATAATACGTGATTATGTTAAAACGAACGCAAAACAATGTGTGTTGAATTTTTGTGCTTCAAATGAAAAAAAAATCACAAAACAGCTGCTTTATTAATCCATAAGTTATGTGTGTTATCAAAACGTAACCATTTTACATACATTTTATCGCCTTTCATTATAAAGACTTTTTCTACCAAATATTCATCAGGATAGTTGGTTTCAATGATTTCATAATCATAAAAATTTCCTTCTCATTCTTGTCCTTTAGTATCTTTTATTTTGTAAGTAAGCACATCATAATTAAAAATTTTACAAATAGTAAACAATTCTCTTGACTAATTAGCTGTATAACAAATTCGAAAATTCTCTTTGGTTTGCTTACATGAATGACATCGCCAACTTTGTATTTAGCTTGCAGCTTTAGTTCAGTAAACACATTATGATTTTTTTTCCTTTTTTTTTAACTTCAGTTGACTTCATGTCGATAGTGCTATGTTTTGTATTGTTGTGTTCTTTCACTAATTAATCTAACATATTAACCCGTTTATAATTTCCATTCAAAGCAAATCTCTTCCACATGTTATTTTTCATAGTGCAATTAAATCTTTCAACAACACTTGCTTTCAATTTGCTAAAAGAAGAATAATGATTGATGTAATATTTTTGTATAAGTTTATTATTCTCTTTGAATATTATATGTTTTATTATATTAATATAAATTATAAAGCAATTGCTAAATTTTTAGCTGTTTTATCTTTAATGGGTACAGCAAATGCAAATTAAAAATAACATCTATAAATGTAATAATATAATTGTATGCATTGTTTTTATGTAATATTGCTTTTAAATTACCAGTATTCATCTCTACAAGATCAATTTGCTATAAGTCATCAATACCATTCTAAATTACTTTTATTCCTGGAAAATTTCTTCTTCCAGGCTTATATATTCCTTTGATTTTTCCCTCTCTAGCAGTGCACAAAATTCCTAAACTTTGATTTATTGGAATTACATATTGAACACATACATTTGTGAACTAATGAACCATTTTTAGTATTTTCATTTTTGATATTATAATTTTTGGTGACCTTCCTACACTTCAAGCACCAAGTGTTCCATTTAATTGTAAAAAAAAAATATTTATATTTATATTTTACAAATAGTCCTATTATGGTATTAAATAAAAAATCGTCAGTAAATTCGGATATTTTTTATTAATTTAAAAGTTAAAGTATCACCTTTGACAGCATCAAAAGGATAACTGTGATCTATTTCTTACCCCCGTTAGTAATGAATATATCATTATATGAAATTAACATAGTAAAAACTATATTATAAACAGAACAATTAATTAAAAAAATAAAGAAAATTGTATTATTATCTAAGTGAAAAATATTATTAGTTTTGTTCTACTTTACAGATAAATAGTATATATGAGATTCGTTTAAATTTTTAAATTTAACATCAAATTCTTTACCGGAAAATTCTTTTCTTTTTTCAACTTTCAAATCAACAAGTTTATCGCAATAAGTTGAAACAGTTTGGCTTAAATTTTGTAATTTATCTTTATCAACAGCTTCTTTGCTTTTTTCAACTTTCGACTCAACAAGCATATCGCAGTAATTCAAAACAGATTGGTTTAAATTTTACAATTTAACAGTTATTTCATTATCGAAATATCTTTTATGGGCTACATCTTTTCCATTTACAGGGTCCGCCATATTATTAATTCTATGATTTTGAAGAGAAACATACTCTGTTGTAGAAAATAAAAACTTGGCTTATTTGATATCGTAAAGCAAAAACAATAGTATAGTATTTTGATTCTACATATGTTTTAAAATCAGAAACACTAGTATAGTATTTTGAATCTACATCGATATTAATGCATAATCAATTCCATTTTTATAAAAAAAAAATTATTGACTCCATCACCTTCACCTATAGGATCAGACAGACTAGTAATTCTATTAAACTGAAAATAAATATAACTGCTTGTATAAGAAAATTTTACTTATTTGATATTGTAAAGCAGAAGAAATTGAATTGTATTTTGAGTCTACGTCTTTTTTAGTGCCTATTTTGATTTAATTGTTCGTTTTATATAACCAGAAATAGTGTTACGGAATAGTAAATTTATATCTTCTTTAAAGCATAATCAGAAACAATAGTTTTATATTTCGAATCGATGTACTTTTAAATATATAATCTGCTATATATATTTCGAAATATGTTTTACTAACAATGTCTTTACTATGTACAGGTTCACCTATATTAACATATTATGTCCTAGAGAGAAATATAAGATTTTGTAAAATCAAAATGTGTGATTAGATTACTTCGTAAAGTATAAACACTCGAATTGCATTTTGAATCCACATATAATTTTTAATCTTCAGTAATATTGTCAATTTCTTCATTTAAAGATTTGATCAATAATTTTCCAAATATATCTGTCATTTAATAATAAAGAAATGATATCGTGAAACTCAAAACTCAAAAAAAAAAGTAATTCAATTAAACGTAGATGTCCACATATAACTGAATAAAAATTCTGAATTCGATCATCATTGTGAAGAACATTGCTATTTTTGAAATAATTAATTACATTACTATGAATATTACCTCTAAATGAATCAGAATAGTAAACAACATTGTTTTCTTAAAAAAAAAAAAAAAAAAAAAAAAACCAACAACTGTGAGTTCCTAGATTAGATTATATGTCGAAATTAACCACTGCACACACATTTTTGTGGATATTTTTTGGTAATTCATCAATCATATAAGCATTTCTGAAATATTTAATATTTAATCATTTTACATATGTTTTAATATCGATATGAAATAGTTGATATATATATATATATATATATATATATATATATATATATATATATATATATATATATATATATATATATATATATATATATATATATAAATTTTTTTGAATATTTATATATATATATATATATATATATATAAATATTCAAAAAAATTTGGCCGTCATATTTTTGCAACTAATTATTTTCCAGCCTTGCCATTGTTAAATTATGTCTTTTTTGCTCTTCTAATTTTTATTTTATTTTTTCTAGTTTGTTCAACAGAATTATAAATTGCAGTAGGTCCGCCAGTTAAACCATCAGCTAACCAACCAAGTGCACATAAAGCAGGCAGTACAAGGGAAATAATGCCTCCATAATGTAAACCACTAACAGTTTTTTCTTTGGCCATCTTTTTAATTGTTTGCACTGGTAAAGTTTCTTTAAAACTTTTGCCTGCTGTAAATTTTTAATTTTTTCTCGCAATTTTATCGTTGGTTAAAAATTGATCTATACCTAAATCTTTTAATTCCTCAAAGGGAATATCGAAAGGTGTGTTTGTTATCTTCATTTATAATTAAAACACACACACACATATATATATATATTCAATAAATATTTTAATTCCCCAACCTAACTTTCTTTATGTAAACATAGTTGAGGCAACCGCAGCAGAATACATTTTTTCTCCAATTGGATAATTTTTATCTAACATGATTTCTTTGGCTTCTTTTTGTAAGCAATATCGGGATATTTGCATGACTCTTCAAATTAATTTATTCCAGTATCGCCTCTCTCCTATCTTTCATCTAATTTTGTAAATGGGCCACAATAATTATAGCCAGCCAATGCATTTATATTATTTAATGCCCAATTTAAATGCCTTTGCCATGATGTTCAGAATCCCAAATGGAGTGTGGAATTACATTTAAAACTCTTATTAGATAAGAAATAGTTTCGGATTATTTATCACAAAATCAGAAAACTCATTATTTAGCATATTCATTATGCTTACTTTTTCATTGCAAAAATTGTTATTTCCACCATTTTGTTCACCATAAATAATTAACTATGTATAGATTAATTTTCTAGTATTGTCCATCCAAATATGTTATTTTGGCATACTCTTCTATTTCTTAATGCCATCACCAATTCTTGGAGAAATCTTTTTTTCTGGTGTGTTTGGTGTTGACTTTATACAGTTACAATAAATTGGACCAATTATTTTTTCATATTGCCTATCACTACTTGAACTTGGATTATTCATTTTCTTATTAGGAATATATTTGTATAATATATTTAGGAAATTCAGCATTTGTTAATAAAACAATTTGTGTGTAATTTTTGAGGTCATTCTTATTGTAAGTACCTGCAAGTTCTTAATGTCTACTTTTAGTTATCAAATTACAAAGTCCTGGTGTTAAAAAATATTCTTTATCTTTAACAAATAGAGTATCTTTACTCATTATTATTTGTATATCACCAATTTTATCTATCTCATAAACAATATTTTTCATTAATGAAATTAATTCTTTTTGCAATTTCTATTCCGAGATTTATAGTTGAAACACCTGCTATAGGTGGTAAATTTAAAATAAAATAATACCCATTTGCTCTTCCAAATTAGGAGATTGTTGTTCTACAAATAATTCTCTTTCAAAAGATGTTTCTTCTGGTGTCTGTGGATAATCTAAATTTTCGACTGCTACTGGAACTAATGATGTTATTAAAGTCTTATTATTTTCTGCTTACTTTTTCCTCTTTCTACCAATATTTCGTAATTCGTTGTTTAATGGATGCTCTTCATTTTTATATTTTCATGATGCTTTTTTATCTTTTATATCTTTCGATGAGTAATTTAGCTCTAGAAACTCCCTCTGATTCTGCCTTTTAAATTTAAGTTTTTACTTATAAATTAATTATAAAAGTATTGAGACCTTCGAGTGGCAAACTTTTCACCCAACTGATCAAACTAGAAGGAATTTTAATGTTTACAATAATATAATCGAAGTTAATAGTCCTATAGGTGATGGCTTTTTTCCCCAAATGAAGATCATGTTTATGATCAATTTAGTTTACAAAACAGAGATAAGGTTGGAGATGAGGCAAAATATCTTGTAGAAGAAAATATTGATGTTTGTTCAACCTTTTTTCCTTTCCAATTTTCTAGAGTAGAAATCTCAAAGCATGGAAATATAATTGAAGCTGTTGATAATGCAGGTATGACATCAACAATGATAAATGCTTTATTAAGATCGTCAAATAGACAAAATGATTTAGAATTTACTGGTGTTGATAATCTATATCGAGATAAATATGTTTCTAGTGAAAGAATAACGAAAGGGCGTAAAATTGTTTCTTGTGTTAAAACAAATTACATAATCTATCCTCTTAGATATATGTTTGGTTTTATAAATTATAAGTAAGAAGTTTATTGGAAAGGTGGCTATAAAATTACTATTTTTCGTAATTCATCTGATAACAACTGTTTACTTCTTTATGGAAATTTTCATAAATATGATAAAGTTACGAAATATCGTCCTGAGCATGGTAAAATTGTTATTAAAAATTAGAAATTATGTGACCTATTGTTGAATATGAATCGAATGTGGCCATTGCAATTATAGAAAAACAAATAAAAAAACCTAAAATACCTATTAGTTTTGATTATCGGAAATTTTTAGAAAATTAAGTTCCGAAGAAACAAATTAATTTAGCTTTGATATAAAAGTTCAGTTTAATAATTTACAATTTGATATGCTTTCTTTTGTTATTGTAGGTTTTCAATTTAATAGAAAAAATCGTGCTGAACAGCATTAATATGCTGCTATGTTTGATCATTTTAATGTGAGAAACATTTATGTTAAAAACGGTAGGTATGAAATTTTTCCTAATGAAAACTGGATATTAGACATTGAAAACTGCATTTATCTTAAATAATTTCTTGCTTATATTGATTTTAGAAATTCAAAAACTAAACTAGATACCGACTATAGAAATAATGAATTTTATTATAAACCAACTGTAAACTTTGATGGTGATATTAATGACTATTTATTTTGGGGGCGAAGGCCTTTATATGGTATTCATTGTTCAAACAGAAAAATAAACGGTAGCAAAATAAAAAACAAATATAAAAATTTGTGTTGATCTTAATAAAGCTCTTAAAGATGCAGGTACAGTCTGTAATGTTGTTTTAATAAGTCGAAGGAATCTTACTTACGATTATTTGAAAGCAAAAATTACTGAAGATTTATACATTTTTAATGTTATTAAATAGAAAAATCATTAAATTGTTCCGATAGTTTTAAACAATTTTTTGCGCTTATAGTTGAGTGGTTATGTTTAAAACTTTTAAGAAGTTTTGATCAAATGTATGATAATTTTCATAATTCCAAATAAATTTATTTTCCTCATAAAAAAATAAAATTAAAAATGCCTGTGTTACCTTAGAGTTTGATAAACATTTTAAAGGTGGTAGTGGGTCAAAAATTTATTCCTATAGTTTAGATAATGCATCTGGAGATCTTAAATGTATAGCTTTCAAATTTCATTTAAATATACAAAGCTTACAATTATCGATCTTAGATAACATTGACGATAAATATGAACTTCGAGAAATTGGCGAAAATCTAGAGCAAATAGAAGATCTTTAAAAAAAAATTGGAAGAACTCGATAATGATCATTTCATTGAATTTCAAATTTTGAGTTTTAATTTTTTCTTTCCGTTTCGTTACATATACCGGGAAATGTTTAACGCAATTGTTTTTTGCACTTTTGATGTAAATTGATTGTTTTTATAACATAAAAATTTCTGCACGGCTATTTTGTGAAGTATTGCAACATTTGTGTGATTTTGGCTTAAATTGCTTGTTTTTCAATGAAAATTTCTTGTTTATTAAACAAAAAATTGCTGTTTCTAGAAATGTGAAAAAGCAGTTTGAAAACGATCAATTTCCTTGCTTTTAGCTTAAATTTGCTTGAGTGTTAGCGTATTTTGACCAAGATTCAGATTTAACGATTTAAATTTTTCCCTGTACTTTCATTACAAATAGCAGAAAAAAGTTGATGCAATTTTTTCTTGTATTTGTGGTTAAAATTGTTGTAAAATTCGTGCTGCACCAGGATCGGCATCATACATCTACTTAGAAGGTTTTTTGTATACCGGGTGTTGTGTTTTGACTTGGTGTAATTATGCCCCTGCGTGCCATACTGTCTGGTTGAACTCTCGTCTCGCGATGTGTTCCTTTCGTAATTATTCCATATGTCACGATTTTGCCACTGATTATAATACTGACGGCCCCTGTGTGATTGAAATGTATTTGCCTGATGATGACCTAGCGTCACGGTGAAATTTGCTTCCATTACCTGTTGGGTGTGTGTTTTGTTGCGCCTGAATAGTAAGCTTAGCAATCTCCTGTTTTTAATTTGCTATCTCCTTACTGAACGCTTCTGTGTCGGTGTTCTGTGTGTAAGAGTCTGGTTATAACGGTACATACCTAGTTCAACTTGTGTGATATTCTGTACCATTTCCTCTTACATGTCGTTACGGAGCCCAATATCTTGTCCGCCATTGGCGGTAACAGTGATTGCCAGATAATATTTAGAAATTCGTTATCTGTTGCCTGAGGGTTGTTTATGGTGGTAATATTTCATAGTCTCGGCATATTTTTGCGTTCTTTCCCTTAGTATTTTGACGTGTGGTGTAGAGGAAGTGTTTAAATTGTTGTTTCTTCTGTGGTGGTGGAAATTGTCTTTAGTATTCGCTTAATCAATGACCAAGTTCCGGCGCCTGGAGTATCTGTAAGTTCTCGAGTGAGTGTTTGGCGGAGTTTTTCATTTGGAATTTTATTCTAAGACATTTCTCCTCGTCATTCGCCTTTCTCGCCTGAAAATGACGGCGGTTTTCCCGGCTGGTTAATGGTTATCTGAAGTGCGTTTGCACGGTCATACTCGCCGGTGTGTTCGGAGGTGGGTATTTGTATTGTTTGTATATTCGTGATTGTTCGTGTAAATAGGTTGTCTGTGGAGATACGGGAATAATTATTTAGGTCTTAAGGACCCTGACTGTAATTCAGTGTTCTCTTGTGTATGTACTAATGTTTCACGAGCGTGGCTTTCTGGACTTGTGTTGAAGGAAAAAATCTAAGCTCTGATACTGTGATGCTACAGAATTATACTGCGCGGTTTAACTTAGCAACTGCCTTAGTTTATCACGGGTGTCTAGAGCACGGTATACTTCTGTGGTGTCTAGAATAGCACGTTCGAGAAATTTGGTGACTGAATCTTGTGCTGATTTGCTGCGCGTTTCCATAAAATTACTGTGCCATATTGTGCGATGTAGGGGTGTGTGTCTATTTGTGTGTAAATACCGTCACGATTTGTGTAACTTAAAATTAGTTAACTAACTACAAGCAATAAAGTAAGATCTTCCTTAAGTACACTCACTCTAAGCTGGAAACTTTCTGCGATTACGAATGGAATCGATAGATTCCCACATGGATTAAATCTAATTTAAAGCAACTGCAATACTTCTGAAAGAAAGGTGGCGGCAAGTGGTCGCTGGCTGACGTATGAATGTGAAGTGGTCGCAAGGTTGCGCGCACTTAGTGACGTAGAAAATGCTGACTTCTACGCAGACTGAATGAACGTGCTGGCGCGCGCAATAAAGTGTTACCTTGCCCTGCGTGATTCAAGCACTTTACTACCTGGCTGTCGCTATTGCTGACCTATAGCTATTGCTACTAAGGGCTTTACTATAACAAATTAAAAGGCATAATACCTACTTCGCATCAAACTCATGTATGCAAAAGGTGGAACCTTTGAGGCGCCTCCACTAATGTAACACTGCTACCTTGAGTGTAATACTTATCCTGTACAGTGCTATTCTATTTGAATACGATACACTCTATCACTTAAGGTACCGCTACTGAAGGGTATTACTAAGTTCAGAATTTAAGTCATGTAGGCGACACAGTTCTATTATGTAACACTACAGAATTTATTGATCTCATAGAGTACAACAATCTTGTAACTGGATTTACCCTCAAATTAACTCAGATGCCAATCTCTATGAATTACTTACTATATATACTATCAACAATTACTAACCCTTCTCAATGGCGTCCCTAGGCTTAAGTGCAATGATCGTTTAGTGACGTTAAGTAATGTTTCGGATTCTCCTGGCCTAGACTTGCACGAAAGTGTATAAGTCGTCTTACCACTGTTTGTAAATGGCGAGCGGGCAGAGCTCCTCTAGTCCAAGTCTGGAAGGCGGTAGTCATGCAGTTTTCCTTGGTCTCGCCCCTGGATCGTAGCCCTCTGCTGTTCTGTGCCAGGACACATCCATCGGGCGGCAGCAACCTCGAGTGCAGCGCGGTGGCTCGTCATCAGTGCTAGACTGCAGAAAGAGGGGGGGGGGGCTGCCCTGGTGGCCCCCTATATATACACGGGGTTTCGTAAACTACCTTGCCTCGTGTTTACTGCAATTCATTAGTATTGCGGGGCGGCTGTACCCATTACAGCATGAAACTAATTAGCCAATTGGAAACATTGGTGGGGGTGGAATGGTTGTAATTAATGGATGGAAGGGGTCGAACGGAAGTCGTGGAGGATTACCGATTAAACAGTATTTAGCCAATCGGAAGCAGGGGTGGGGGTGGAGTGGATGCTACTAATTGGTAGAACGAAGGTTTCTGGCGGCACCCGGGAAAATTAGCTAATCAGGAGTGTTATCTAGTTGGTTGAGACCTGTCGATAAAAAACTTAATTGCCAATGAGAAGCATTGGCGTGGAAGGAGCGCACACAAATAATTGGTGGAACATATGTTTTGGAGACTCGCCGGCAAAACAGTGATTGGTTGGGTAGTTTGTCACGTGAGTGGATGGGGGATAACAGATGTGAGTAATTAGCAAATGAGAAACATTGTCGGAGTTGGAGCGCACACAATTAATTGGTGTACCTGAGGTTGTGTGGGCTTGCCGACTAGAACACTAATTAGTTTATAAGAAACATTAGTGGGGCGAAAGTTTCCGAGGACACCCGAATAAATAGCCAATGGGAAACATATAGGCGCAATGAATGGAGGGAGTAATTGTAAACTTGAATATATATTGCAAGGCTGGAGTGAAAGGAATGGAGCGAGCGAATGCGACTAATTAGCTAGTAGCAATGGCGAGGGTATTCGAAAGTAGGTGGTGGAACGTGAGAGACTAACTCTAAAAAAATAAGGCTGTTGTGATAAAACATTTTTTAAAGAAATTATAATAGAAATTTTATAACAAATTTTTAAATAAATTTCTTTCTATAGCTAGAGCATTCCAATATGTCATATAAGAGAGGTGAATAATCAGTGGAACGACGGTGACTAATTATTTTAATGCTACTGCTTGGGCGAGACGCTTACCAAATTGGCATGGAAATGAATGTGAGACAAACTTCGGAAAAAATTATGCTTACTAATATGGCGGCCATGATGCTTACCAATATGGTGGATAACCCAATGCACTAGTACTACATAGGTGATGCAAACCAATTATGCTTACCAAGATGGCCACCTCCAATAATGTGTAAATAAATGACGAACGAAAAATCAAGGTCGCCACTTCCAGTAAGGTTCATTATTTTTTTTAATAATTTTTTTTATGATTACTGAAATTATTTTTGCTAAAAAAATTTTTACAGGGTACTTTAATTTTCAACTGTTTTAAAATATTTATTGTTGAATTATTTCTTATAAATTGTTGAGTATTTTAATTAGAATTTTAGTTGTAACTTTTTATAAATTTTAAGACAATTTATTAAATACAATTTTTCATAGCAATTTTTGAATAAATTTTTGAATAGTTGTTTCATTTTTAAACAATTTTAATAAAAATCTTGGAAATAAATTTTTATAAACATTTTTACGATTTTTAATTTTAACACTATTAAAAAGTCTTATTAAATATTTTTTTTATTTTTTTTTAGAATTTTGCACAATTTTGGGGATTTTTGGGATCAGATTTCGAGGTCAAGGGTCAAAGTTCTAGTTCAGGGTCACACGGATTCTAGATGGCAGATGGGTGACGTAACAACATTGTGACCGGGTGGCTCCGGCTCTGACGCTCCAATCCCTTTATGCCAGATTTCTCCATAGACTTCTACTAAAATGAACAGATAATTGTTGGTGCATATTCACAGCGGGAGGCAATGACAGACAACTTACAACATAGGAAGGTGTTGATAAGGTTAGCCTGTGTGTCGGAAAGTAGACAATATAAAGGATGATTCGCAATTAGAGCTACGAAATTTGGGAGGATATTCCTCATGGAAAAGTAAAAGGAAAACATATGTGACACTTTATACCTAAACTGAATATTAAGGGAGGTATTAGCTCTTTAAAAAAAAAAAAAGAGGTTTTAAACCGTATTTGTGCAAAATATTGGTAACGAAGTAAAATACAATGACAACTCTCGGAACATTATTGTATGTTATCGGGACCTTCAATGTAAGAGCCGATATTTTGCGCAAATACAGCTTAAAATCCGGTTTTTTTTTTTTTTTTTTTTTAAGGAACCATACCTCCCTTAATTTTCGGTTTAGGTACAAAGTGTCACATGTGTTTTCCTTTTACGTTTTCATGAAGAGTCACCTTCCGAAGTTTGTCAGTCAAATTGAGAATCATCCTATATATTAAACGGGTAAAGTGCCCCCGGGAAACAATATAGTTTCGTCTCAGGAACGAACTTACAGTAAGGGTGCTGTCATTTGAAGTACACATTAGGACTGATAAGCACATCCGATGGCCTTTGCACGTGGAAACCCTCACTGATGCCAGTTTGAGGTTACATATCCCTAAGTAAAGTCAGCGAAGAAAGTCTGTTGTTGCGGACAGCTACTGCAAGTTACATACAGATATTTCAATCAGATTCGCAAAGTCGCCAATGAAGACCATTTCCTCTTCACCACAACTAACGTGGATCTGTTATTAGATCTCAATGAGGAGAATTATAGGAGTCTGAATGCATTTGATGATCTTCGATACATAATTATGTTAATTGCCGACTCAATGAAGTAACATTAACAGATAATATTTGCAAGGTAACTTAATATTACCTTCCTGTTCTTCAATGTTAGCGAGACCAATATTCTAATTGAAAAATTTTGTTTCGAAAATAATTTCAAGGAATAATTCTGCTATTTGACGATGATGGCGAAACTATTCAGGAATACTGACATAAAACCTGAACATACATCATATTTCCAGCAAATTTTTTACGATTTTTAATACTTCACCCGCTTGCCGATGATGAGAAATGATTCTCATGCTACACGTTTTCTTGTATCGGACACCCATGTTTGTGATGTATTGAGCATATCTGCTGCTTGTTATGAGGGTTTTAGTACAGCCAGCTGTACGCAGTATAACTGGTAGTAAATGCCACTACTGCATGCAGTATAAAGACTTAAATTTTAATGATCCTTCACTATTTTGTGGATATAGTGAGCTTTGCATTATGAGATATATTTGTAGTGTAATGTTAGTTTCAAATTGGTTTTTTCTTCTTCTGCGGGATGGTATATCTCCACTTAAAGGCTATAAAATAAAACTATGTTAAAGTTTAAAAATATATTTTAGTTTATTTCAAAGCAATGCAGCATCGAATATGGAAGTCATTAACCAAACTTATTTGAAACATACTCATCTGTGTACACGAAGCACCACACCAAACGACGTGATTGGGACTTCCTTTGTACTGGAAATACAAACAATTAACTGGGTATATAAAATCTACAAATTACAGAATAGTCTGAGTATGCCCTCATTGACTTACTGAAAAAAATTTCACAAGAAATGCTGCAACGCTGTGTACGCAATGGTTAGCGATGTAAACATGAGTACTTCTAAGACAAAATTCCCTTGCCGTGTTTGTTGCCATAAAAGAGAAGAAAAATCCGTTAAATTAGGAATCTCAAAATTTGATGACACTGGCGTGTGTGAGCGAACAGAAAAGAAAGTATTTTTATATGTAACAGAACTTAACAATTTGTTGTATATACCTACATATGCCTTAAGAAATGATTCCTTTAATGCCTCCACCATGGTATTATCCTTAACTGGTTAGTTGTGTATTATTTGTATAACATATACTTAATATCTCGGGATATTTGAGACCTGATATTTTTTCCTTTTCCATGCTACAAATATATAGACGTGGATTCAGAAAAGAAGAACAATCATTAAATGTGTTAGAAGAGAAAAATGTGAAATTTCCTTTTTCGCCTTCACTTTCAGGGACTCGTGGTCTTCTTTTCCGCATCACTCGTTTCATCTTTCCAAAACTGTTTTTGTCTTTGTCCTGTTTTGTGGTCTTAATATGAATGTGGTAGGTGCACAAAGCCATCGGGTTTAAACGAGTTTGTGTGGTAGTAGGGAAGAGAGTTAATGTTATCCGGCCAACTTCCTCGTAAGCGGCTCCTTTTCTTGAACATCATCCTGCCGGCTTCATTGTCAGAGCAATTAAGCCTGGCCCTACTCGCTCTCTGCCATCTGCTGTAGTCGAGAAGTTAGATCAACGTCGTTCCTTTGTCAGTCTCTCTCTGCCATCCTGTGTGAGCCACTTAACACGCGACCAACTGCGAGCCCAGTACACCTGTGCGATATGGAGATACATCAAACATCAAACGAAAGTTTTGCTATTTTACAACTACTATAAGCTTCAAACCAAGGAGCAATACATTTTGCATTTCGTGTTGTTGGCAATATGCAATATAAGCATATGAGATGTTAGTTATATTCGACGACCGAAATTTGCGATTTGGCGATAATAGCCACACTGAAGTGTTATTTTATCAAGATATTTACAATTGATTCAATATCGGTAACAATGCAGCATTAAAAAATAATTGTGAGTTTACTTACAAAAACTACACGAGAATTTATGTTTTAGCACTTTATATTTCATTTGTTTTCATAATTTAGCTAAAAGACAATACAGATATTAGATTTCCGATATATGAAATGTTAGTACGAGCACTGTGCGATGTTTGTAATGCTATTGTTTGGGATAAACGCGTGTGCGTTATTTATCGTATTAATGTAAGCCATTTTTCGGAGAATCGCAATCGATTATCAGTATTTCCTGGAAGTAAAACATCGCAACTACAACAATATCATCAGCATATTTGTAAACAATAACGAAATCTGGACACCAAACAGCCCTAGTTACTAGTACAAGCAGTTATACCGCAAGATTCCGGATCCATTCTATGAGGGCACACATCTACTGCCCTGCTGTGAGGGCACACGTCTACTGCCCTGCTGTGAGGGCACACGTATACTGCATTGATGTGAGGGCACACGGTATACTGTCCTACTATGAATTCATTATATATCCCCCGAATAATTATTGTTGTTAACAGTTTTGTCTTCACTGTACACAACAAAAATACAAATATATGTAGTAAATATGTGTCGCTTCTAATACAGATATTACTACATCACCATTTTAAATTTATTGTTGGAGCAACGGTTCGTTCTGGCGTTGCGCCA
The DNA here is from genome assembly GCA_029891345.1 of Dryococelus australis. Taxonomy (NCBI): domain Eukaryota; kingdom Metazoa; phylum Arthropoda; class Insecta; order Phasmatodea; family Phasmatidae; genus Dryococelus; species Dryococelus australis. The sequence continues at coordinate 119,505,054 of CM057003.1, read as the reverse complement.
ACGTTGTGAAAATTATGTTGGACCACCATGAATCTATCACTCGGTGCAACATTGGTCCAATGTGTGTCTTAAATATGATGCTCGACCTACAAAGGGTCAATGAAATTCTATTGTTTTGTGTACCCTTTTGTAAATTCACTTTCTTTCAAATGTAGAGCCTATGCCTTATCAATCAAAAAATTAAATTGCAGTTTGTTGGTGTCACATTGGTTTATCATTCGTATAGTGCAGATCACCAATCTAATATGACAGAAATGACACCAGTAAGTAACTTTGATAATATTTTGGTTATTCGTAGGCATACACACAGTCATTTTCCTAACTGTTATCAATGTGTTGCTATGATGTGTTTTGCGTACATACTGCCAAATAATAAACAACATTCTGCCAATGTTGATTACCAGTGTTTTAATTAAATTTTACCCTTAACATTTTTTTTTTCAATAATATCACAACCCAGTTATTCCTCATCACATATCACTTTACATAACAACCTGAAAATTCCATTTGTAGATATCTGATTCGACCCCCATGCCCTTTGGTTAAGCAACCATACATCTTATTTACTAGACTACTCCAACATATAATTGCTTTTGAATAAGTATGTATGTATCATTGTATTCCAGTTAGAATATAATGTTTTATATTTGCCATATATTTAAGTCAGATTTTACTATTTCGAAACTGAATCAAATACCTCCATTTGGAAGAATATATTTTTCAACTAATAGCAAATACACAAACAATGCTTCAGTTTATTTATAAACAATGTCTGTACTAAGAAAACCTTTAAACATAAAGCAAGTGAAATTAATTATACAGCTGTTTATTTTTAAAATCAATAACACCCTATGATTGCTTAGGTTACACGAATATTACTATTGCTGAACAATGAAAATGAGTATTTGTCTACTGGATGGTCAGTGCAAGAGTGTCACAAGTGCCACTATTGCCTTAACCCTACTTACCCTACAAGATATGCTTTGATTGCTGTTGGAGATACTGCTTCCTGCAGATGGGTTATCACTACTTCCCGTACGAGGTCTGCTGTGATTGTCCAATTGGTTGTTGGAGTAAGAAAGGCACAAGGGATATTTGGGGTGACTAGATGTTACTTGTTCGGTGTCTAGTAGACGGATGAACCCCGATGGATGATGCGGGGAAGGGCAAAGAGGGTCGGGGGCAGGAGAGGGTGTCAGGAGCAGCGGAGGGTGTCGAGTGCAGCAGTGATGTTTTTTCTTCGGTGTCTTGTGGACAATGAGCTCTCATGGTGCACGTGGGAAAGGGGGAGGGTGCCGGGAGCAGTGTATATATTGCCTCTTTGATGTCTTGCAGGCAACTGAGGTCAGATGGGCAGATAGGGGAGGGGGTAGAGTGTTGTGAGCATCATTGGTGTTTACTCTTCAGAGACCGGCAAGCGACTGAGCTGTGTGACGAAGTATTGAGGTTAGTTTGGGTGATGAATTGGTGCAAAAACAAATTGAACTTTGAAAATTACAAATCTGGCAAGTGAATAACAACTGTTACAGAATCAGAAATGTGTAAATATTAAGTATTTGTAATGAATAGTTAGCAATTGTGCACTGAATAATAACATATTAAACAAATACATATATTAATTAAAATTACCAATTACACATGTACTGAGACATAAATTAAAAAATACATATAATTGCAATTAATAAGTATGTGCAATGTGAGACAAATTAACAATGAAAAAATTACAATTAGTATGTAAAAAGCATTTAAAATCAATAATTATCAATTGCAAAAGTGCCTAGACTGTAATTGCATGTCCGCACCATATCATCCCACATTGCAGACTAAACAGAGATTTTTTTGGCATTAATTATAAACCTTATCACCCATACACTTTAGACGAATCATCCTACTCTGATGGCCTGTTGCCAGAGATAATCATACTCTTTGTCACACTATAATATTATTGCACACATATGCTGCTCCTGACACACTCCCCCTTTCTCCTCACAAACCATCACAGCTCAGTCATCCATAAGACACCAAAGAAGCAACATCTCTGCTGTTCCCGATGTCCTCTGCCCTTCGTCTCACCTATATAAGAACTAGTCATCCTCTAGACACTGAACAAGAAACATCTGCTCTCCCCAAATGTCTCTTATGCTTTTATTGCTCCAACAAGTTACAGCGAGAAGTTGTACCCCCAGTAGCCAATCAAAGCATATATTTTTGACATAGTAGTGAAAAGGAGCGGGTGGGGAGGTGTGGGGGTAGGGCCTATCACAACACAGCTCAGTTGGGAGGGAGGTGTAAGGGAGTGGTGGAGGGGTAGGGGTGATAAACAGGCTGTGGTTGGTGGTAGGGTAGGAGGGGGAACATGACATAATCTCAGATTTATGAAATGAAACTTGTGCCTTTCTTGTACTGACCGTCCAGTGGTCATATGCTGTTACTACTAATGGTCTTTGTAATAAATATTTAAAATGTTACTTTCTGAAACAAAAAAAAAGAAAATTCCATACTCACCAAACATAAGTTTGTAATCCGAAGTAATTAACAGCTAAAATATCACAAATACTTCCTTACTAACCTTAACAGCAGTAACACCAAGAATACATGTTCTTAAAGCAGAAATGGTAGTATGCATGCAGGCATGGATGATATCAATGAACAGAGAACAAATTGCGAATGTGCAGGTTCCGAAATGTTGCATATTATAAAAATGTTCAATAAGTTAATATATTTATGTGCGTGAAAATTTGATTAATAATCTAAGTGGAGTATTTATTATACATATAACTGTAATGTTGGCTTAAGTGTATCTTATTTATGATATTCAGGATGGCATTTTGTTTCCAGTATAAACAACTATTCAATAATTTTGTTATACTAAGTTGGCCCATCATAAAAAATACCTGCCAATTTCCAACTATATGTCTACCAATGTGCTGAAAACAATCAGCCGAACATGACCATAAAACTAATTTCGAAACTTAAATAATATATATGAAAATCCTAACTAGTAAGCAAACATGAAAAATTATTCATATTTTTTCATCCCATATATAATATTGATTACTGTCGGAAATATGTTAGTTACATAACACTGGCCAAGCTGGTCAATAAATTTAAGAAAAAGCACTAATTACCAACTGTTTGGTTTCCAACATTATCACAAAATAAGACCATCAAAACTTATTTCAGCAAAAAATGGTCAGTTATGTGAACATTTTTGTTGTACAGTGTTGGTTAAAGATAGGAATACATACCAAATACCAACTGTATGTCTACCAGCTAGTTGCCAACATTCAGCTAACAATGCCAAAAAAATATTTTTTAATATAATTTCTTTATGTTTAAAAGAGACAAATATTCAAGAAAATATGGAATTTAATTTTTTTCCTCGTTCCAAACGTTCATGGAGAAGTGCTGAAATTATGTTACTTAATATAGGCCCAACAAAAGAAACCGTACAAAACACTAACTGTTTGGTTCCCAACATTGTTCCAACAGAATACCAAATAAACATATCTCATAGAAAAGTCAGTATCATGATCAGCATTTGCATCTGATACAATAGAGGAAATATGCCTTGTTTCCATTAAGAACACTATTTCCTAACTTCGACATTTAAGTGTTGGTTATACAAGGTTGGCCGAACATAAAAATTAACACCAATTACCAAGAGTATATCTACAAATTTGTTGCTAATTTTCAGCAAACCACTACAATTAAAAATTTTTGAAACAAAAAAAAAATCTATTAAAGTACGAAATGTCAAGAAAACATTAGAAATTTATTTTCTTTTATTCCAAAAAATTACATTAAACGTTGTTGGAAATATGTTAGTTACCCAATGTTGGCCAAGTAATAAAAAGTACAAATCACCAACTGTTTGGTTTTGAACATTGTCCTAACATAAAACCAATTAAAAATATTTCAAAGAAGAATGGTCAGTATCGTGAAAAATATATGTATTTCATAAAATCAGCTTCGCCATAAAATATTAGCTTTACAATGTTGACCCAACACAAAAATGCATACACATTACCAAGAGTATGTCTACCAACTTGTTGCTAATATTTCGCCAACCATTTTAATGTTTTCATAAATTGTTCTTGCGACTTGTTCAGAGATTTTTCGTTATAGTGAGGCGTTAATGAATATTTTTCTAAGGTATCTTATTAAAATAGAGTAAAAATATTGAGTTAGCATATTACGTGGTGTTGATGTATTTATGTATGATTTCTAACCCAATATATTGCCAATATTTTGAACCCAATGCCAACCGTTGGGTCAACCATGTTGCTACTTGGGATATATGTCACAGGGAATTATGTACAGTTCCTTGTCGATATTCCGTCAAACATTTTTTTCTCGTCTATTCACGGATTAAACACGTTGTGTCCGTACAAGCAAGAAAAAGTGGTGTTTAGTGGAGCACCCTACGTTTTCCCATGGTTGGCATTTGTTTAGAGAGTTTAACTATACAGTATATTAGATTGGAACACATGTATTAACAGAAAGTTGGCCTAACATAGTATTTCTACGAGTTTTTTTAACGCCCGTTACACATTCACGCCACGAAATTACAAAATGTCATAACATACTGCAAATGAAATTTTTTTTCAATATTAAATGGTTTGGTTGATGCTTGAAAATATCTTAGTGTCGTCTATAAATTGTAATATTTATTTCGCATTAATTACGAATTAAAAATAGCGAGAGCAGCTATATGTTGGTGAAAAATTATAAGAAATTGTTTCAAATATTGTTTTAACCGATATAGTTTTTTGGCTCTATATATCTTAATTAAACGTTGCCTTTAGATATATTTGAATTTAGGTACCACTGAAGGAAACATATTTCATTTTTTGAGTTAAAAATATCAGCACAAATTACTGTTCGTAGTTCCTAGTTACATAGTGATTTATTTTTATCCGAGGAAGAACATTCATTAGACGGAGCGGAGCTTGTCACTCTAACTATCTCTCTCTGTCTCTCTCTTTCTCTCTCTCTCTCTATCCATCTATCTATCTCTTTTTCTCTAGCAGGAAATTTTGCGGTGCTTATAGTAGCAGGAAAATTATATATTATTGTTTCAATACTTATAATATATTTCGATGTGATGGTGTAATGGTTACGAATCCGAATTTGGCAGAATAGGCAACTGGCAAGGCCGACACGACATGACATGACGTGTTTCTGAACGAAGTATCAAGTTAGTACATATTGTGTTTTATAAACTTACCTAGGGAAGTTAAGGTGTTGTGTTAAATATGTTTTTCTACAGCAGGAATAAATATACTGTAAAGTGTGTCATCACTGCTGTGTGTATGAAAAGTATTGTTAGCATTACATTATGTTGGATCAGTGTGCATGTGTGTGTGTGTGTGAGAGAGAGAGAGATTGCAAATATCGGACAGGCGAAATTTATTTGTTTTAAACATGAAATGATTTAATACAAAATTTATTGCTTGACAGTCACATGTGTTCATCCAATCGTTTTTTCTTGCCCTAGGTTGTGCAATGTGCTTATGTTTACGTGATAAATTTAAATAAATAATGAAGTAAACCTAGTAAACAGTAAGTACCAGTACATATAAACACGAGCGGAATAAAACTACGAAGGACTATTTGTGTGCATGTTCACCACTATATTTTTAAGTTTGTCGTTGCTACGTACAACAAATAAGTCGCACGAGTTGCGTGTTTGAATTTACTGTGTCTTTTCGTTGGACTGGTTGTCAATTCGTTTTATTTTTTTACCCAACTAATGCCATCCTTTTAAGAAAATAACCCAACACATATTAATAACAAGCGGTTTAATACAACAGTTTTTACCCTGTAGTTGTAAATGGGTTAAAAACAGTCGCGGAAAAATATTAAAGTGCATTATGTGTAATGTGCTACGTCATGTGAAATAATATGATAACAGTGTAAAATAATAAGATTTATCGCCTAATTAGACATTATTAAAAAGTTATTAAGTTGACCTAGATGTGGTTATAGGCCTAAATTGTAGACATTCTTACGAAATGGTTTTTGAAATATGAATGATTTCTCTGAACCGTTAAAAACAGTAATCAAGCATTTGACAGTTGAAACGTAATCACATGGCCCTGTTTAAGTTTCCATGTAACCGATAGACACGTAATCGTTAACCAAAATTAGAACTTTAGCATGGCTTCAGAAAAGTGAGAAGTAACTGTGAATGGCCTATAAGTAGGTAAAATATTAATTTGCTAACATGAACACATGTCATATGGTAACTAAAAGAACAAATCTCTGCATTTAAAAATGTATTGATTTTCTCAGCTTGAAACGTATTTCCAAAGGTGTCTCTTTCTTGTAGTTTATAAACTAAAATCTAAAATATTTTTCTTTTAAATTTATTCGGTTGGTTATGCATTGTGGCAATGCTGGGAACAGAAAACTTAATAAAGTGTTATTTCTGTTAAGTTGGCACAACATAGTGTAACCAACATTATATAAATAGTGTGCTTTAGTATATGTACACAAATAAATAAAATATAAATGTTTGTCTGTGATTTTAGAATTTTCCACTTTAAATAATTTTTTCATATTGTAAAATGTATTACTAAGCCATACCTAAGATAAATTTTTTTCATGTCTGTCTGCCTGTCTGTCCGGTCGGATTTTACTCAAAAACCACTGGACGCACTGAAATTAAATTTACTTAGTCTTTAGATAATAACAGCCGGACTAATTTAGTTTTTGTTTCATCGAGATATCTCAAACAGTTCCGAAAATATGATGGTGATCAGGGATGTACATAGGTACTGGATTAAACCTTCCTTAGGTTCACTGAAGAAAGAAAAGCATTGTTTAAAAAGTTCCATCATTTCTCCTTTCTTTTTTGTTCGTTGGCTTTTCTCCTTTCCTTCCCAAGAGACGTAGTGGTCCAGTGGCTAGAGCTATTCCAAGTGGGGCCGCAGTGGCTAAGTGGATAGAACTATATAAAGTGGGGCTTCAGCGGCCCAGTGGCTAGGTATGTATGTATCTACTTCATTAACTCCATAAAACATTTGCGAATCAATGACAGGGTGTAATTTAATAGCTCCATCAAACCTGAAAGAAGCAATATTACTATTTTAAAGATAATACCTTTTTATTTTAACCAAAAATGAAAAAATTATACATAAATAAAAAATAAAATAATAATAATCAAAATTAAAAATTAAAGAAAAATTTAAACTACCATATAAATTATAAAAATATAAAATACAAACTAACATAGGTAAAGAAGAAAATAAAGTATAAAATAAAAAATATATACCGGCTTGAAGACGCTCAGGTTGATATCCCCAACCAAAAATTAAAAATAATGTAGGAATTAAACTAGATTCAAAAAATAAATAAAATTAAATTAAACTATTTCTAGAAAAAGATATAAATAAAACTAAAAATAATAAAATAATAAAAAAAATAAATAAATTAGAATAATAATCATAATAATAAAGATAATACAAGCGTCTGATCTAAAAGAATAATTAATAATATTCCAGTATTTTCCTTGACCTATTTGGCTTCTTAATTTGGTAGTAATCGTTAGATTGTTTCCGAAATATGGCACAAATATTATTTTCATGTGACACTATCTTACAAAATGACGGACGAACAGGTTCTGTTTAGACGCGATTAATTGTTGCACTAGATACTTCCAGTATGCGAAGTTCGGTTGAAATTGTTTCCAATTTTTGTCGATATATCACACTAATCTCAAATTGTATGTCCGACATTAGGCCTAAGAAATAGGGGTATATAAATTACTAAAATCTTGCAAGATTACACGGCATGCTGTTGTACTTACTACTTCTCAGGCAAATTTAGTTTTCAGTGGTTAATATGTTCCCAATGTAAACACTGTAATTTTTAATACTGTGCTCTCTTACAAAATCCGAGATAAAGAAGGCTATGTTTTAGCATGTTTGGTGTTGGTGGTAACATATACTTGCAGCATTCCAATAGTTGTTGAATGTTATCAGAGAAGGTTCTAGGTATGGTAAGTTGACGTGAAGTAATATCACGACCGAAAATTTTGGAAATAAATGCAATATATATTCAAATGTCAAACCATTTTATAGCGAAGCATAGTTTTATTTTCATTCAAAATTTGGTGTTAATCGGTTTAGAATTTGTGATATGATTTGTCCACAAGATTAATATAATTAACGTTGTGTTATTTTCCAAAACGGCTTCTTAAAAGCATATTTTTAGTCGAATTTTAATGCTGTACTTAAATGTTCTGTACTGTAATGATGTACTAAAAACGTCCTGATAATATGGATTAATTGGTTTATATTGTTGACGTACGGCCCTAACATTATAATGTCCGCAACTTTGAAAGAAGCATTCGGCGTAGTAAAAATCTATAAACGTGCAATATCTCTACAAAATGGTGGAAATTAAGGCTAAGGCCAGTAATCCAGAACATTCAATTTGGCATTACAAACATACATACATATATATGTACTCAGGTGATTGAAAGCGATGACTGGTACTTGACTAACGAATGTATTTCTGGGGATCTATTCTCTAACTTTTACTGTTTTTTAAAGACATTAAAACTTAACTATCGTACTAGGCGAAACGGTATTCTGTAACTCCATATGTGTCCATGATGCTCTTTCAAATACCAAATAACTGTCTTTACATAAAGACAAACCGACAAGGTGTCTGTATGAAGGAAATTGAAAATAAAATGGCGGATGCATTGCAGTTTATTCTGCAAACCTGCCTTACAAAAAATGAAACTTTTTAAAAAGCCCAAAAAAATTATAGATATTATATAGTGTTATATTCCCACTCATAATAACGGTGTCTGTAATTTATGCAAGGAGAATATTTTATCATTCGCTTGTGATTCTCCCACTTTTACATAATCACGTAGTCACGAATTCGGACACGGGTCATAGCTGCAATCTTGTGATGCTCAAAATAACTAGTACCATCTGAAATATTGCATATATAGAGGGAAATAAATATATTTTAGAATTAGTATTCGAAAATATACTCAGAAATAAATTTCACTTATCAATAAAAATTCGCTATATTAACCAAATTTGTGATACAATGCATTCTGCAATAACTGAATAATAAAATTCAGGAAGCAGATCGTTGTTTTCAGAACAGAGCCAGCTGCGTTGCCAAACGTACATCTTTCCAAAAAGATATCAATAAAAACATGGCTTACAGAATACCGCATAAAGACGCTTATGATAAGCAGTAGATGGGAATAGTATTTTCGGGCACAAAGGCATCCCAGGTTTGGGACGAGAGGCTCCAAGCTCGCTTGCCGATATCTTGGAAATTTCCCATTTTATCTCATTAAATAGCCTGTTTTTAACCAAAAATCACTTGTTCTTGCCCAAATATCACTTCAGAATTCAATTATTTTACAGAAAAATCGGTAATTTTCCCTAAAAATATTTCCCGTTTGTTATAGCAGTAATAAAGGACTCCCCCAGAATTTGCCTCCAGGGGACTGTGGGAGCCATCATGAATTTCCCATTTTTTCTCACAGCCATATGTTTTAGCCCACCCAATGAGGTATCTGACAAGTGTATGAAATATAATTATTTTAAAAATTATTATTTTATTTAAAAATATTTATTAAGTTGAAAATTTTAAGCCCTGAGTATTAAGTGTTATATATCCCTGGGCTCTATTTTACAAAGCGCATATGATAGTGATGTCATTTCACAGTCATTCTCTTTCGTTTTTTCCTGTTTTTATCATTCCATATCTTTCTCTCTTTCTCTCTATACTTTCTCTCTCTCTCTCTCTTTCTCCTTGTTCCCCAATTACTCACTTTCTATTTCTTTTTTTTTTTCTCTACTATCTCTCTCATCTGGCGCATTCGCTCGACTGCCATGTTGATTCTAAAGTTGGCTTCTAGGAGAGCTGGTAGTTTTGCTGTGTATTTAATATGTCTGTGTATTATGATAGTGTGCTTTTGGAAAAACTTAAAATACACTCAAGTTTATATAGCTCTTGCGTGTGTTCTCGTATAGCTATTACAAAATTTCTGTTTCTATAAGCTTTTTCCTTTGCTGAACGTTTTGACGTTGTTTCTGTTTCGTGTGGCTGACCTCGTGTTGCCCTAGGGCACAGTGCATAGCAACGGCTACATAGGTACAAATAAAAGTGACTGTAATTGGCTAAATTCGACAGAAAATCATATGATTGATATTTTCTCGTAGTAGTATTTACATTATCACATTGGGAACGTGGGTGATAATTGTATGAACGTATAAAGTAAATCACATTTTCATAGGATTCTTCAATGTGCCAATGAAATAAATTCATTTGAATAATTGGAAATGTTAGCAAAAATTTTAAAACAAAAAATAAATCCAAAAAAAAAAAAAGGAAATTTATACAATATATCATTTGAGAGAGTCCACAAATCTTCACGGCATTACAGACATTTTTTTTCGATACAAACGAAGGCTTTCTGAATTACATGGGGAATTTTGTAAATTATCGTAACAATGATTATTGAAATATTTTTATTATTGTTTCTTTTTTGTAATAGTAAAATATATCGTTCATATAAGAACACAGAAGATAACAGTTGGAGCACAAATACGACCAATCATCCATAATTCATGTGTAGGGGAGAGACCGAGGCTAGTTGTCGCAAAATTCTTTTTTATTAATTTTTTTTAACATGGTGCAATTTTATCACCAATACTATTTCTTATAATTTATTACATGCATCTGTCTGTCACATAATATGTTTTTACAATTGAGTATCACTGTGTTAAAATACAGATATTCGCTTTCAAAAGCAAGTCGACAAGTGTGACATCTTACCCCATCGTCGGGGCAAGTTGTCACTTGCAATGGGGTTTATTGTCACATACAAACATACATAGTATAAACTAAAACATCTTAATTGCCACACAATTCCTAAGTCATACAAAACTTTAAAAACTATATAGGAAGGAAAACCTTGTGAAAAAACCAATTAAGGCTTCCATAGGAATTTAAGGTGGACATTGCTAGCACGAGTACAACTTGTCAGTTTGTCTTGTGACATGGAGGCTGCTGTGAACTGTTCTGCAGACACTAAACAAATCACGTTTAAACTTTGACAACTAAACACATAAAACTCAAACTATAGTATAGTGTGAAGAATCAGAGTCACAGTTCTGGCACACAAAATAATACACCTGCGATCCACTTTTCTGTGTGCACTTTTCATGAGACCGTGAGTGACACTGAACACACCTCACACATTCTTCTCCTGGAACTCTCAGTCCAAACGGCTCCTCGCGCACTAAACACAATGTGTCTTCAACTTCAGATGATGCATACGGCTGAGTAGAGCTTTCAGGACTTTTCACGATTTTAAAGACTTGTTATTTCCTCGGAGATCTAAATGCGAAACTTTTATTTTCCTTTTCTCTGCAGCTAATGCATCTTTTACTCGCGTGTCTGTCAGGATAACCGATTGTCTTGTTTTCCTTTTAGGGGCAATCTCTTTTCTTCCGGGAGCCTTGGGAAACGGTCTGATATCTTGTGGTGAAACATGGGAAGTAGAAAGTTTCGTGCTTAAATCCTGCTGTGGACTTGTAGGAACATCGGCAGAAGGATGCAAATTAGAACTATCTTTTTGTAATGCAAGAACTGATGAAGAGGGATCTGGTCTGTCTGTCACATAGTTTGGCAGACAGTCTACTTCAGAAAAAAATGTTTGTGTTAAGAGGACAGCTTTAGCATCTCTTGGTAATAAATTAGGGAATTGTGTTTTTCTACCCGTTTTCCTTTGTATGTCCCCACCATCTGTAAAGCTAAACTACGTTCCTTGGTTATGTATATATAAATTACTGTAAAATTTGTAATTACTATAGTTTCCTTTTAAATTATGAGCTGAAATATGATGCTAAGTAGGCCTTTATTATCATTATGAATGCAAGTTCACCCTACTGATATAAACATCAAACAAACCTAGTCTACGTGAAACCTTGCTTGGACATTGTTGCCGACACAGCATTCGATAGCTCGTGATGCTTAAATAAATACGCCACCGTTTCCACTTATTTTCGTAGTTCGGCTAAACAATAAAACTATACTGAAGTATATTACCCGGTACCTTTTATTTTTTCCTTTCAAAGGAAAAAAAATCGGGTGACTTTTATAGTGGAATCACGAGCTTTATTTACGTATATGAGACCAAGACAGAAATAGGTGATTCGGAGTATCTCTTTTCATGAGGTCCCATGTTTACATTCTTGGCCATAATTATGCTATTAAACTTATATATTTCAAACACAGAGAGTATTTATTTTCTACACAATTTCAGATAAAAATTTTCTCCGAGGTATATGGGACATGTTGTCACAGTGACAACTAACCCCGAGTTTTTTGTGACAGCGTACCCCAGAGTGTCATATTTCACTTGTAATTTGCAGCTTTCTACAAAAATGTTAGCCATGAAAGTTCAACTACGTGTTTTTAAAGCTAGAAGTACGAAGAATACGATAGTGTAATTTAATATCTTACCGTTTTGCAGCAAAGTTGTCAGACACTCACACGTATTTTTACTAACAAACTAATAAACCAAACAAATGCCCCTTCTGAAGTAGCAAGAGCAGTGTGTGGCAAGTTGTTCATATTCTGTCCGCTAGATGGTGACTCTTGTTACGTCTGCACAAGACTTCATAGTTAAAACCATTCAGAAACGGTAGATTTTACAATTCGACAACTTGCCACTGTGACAACTAGCTCCAGTCTCCCCCTAATTTGGTATTAAAGTAATGCAAGGAAAAAATACACGCAGGTTATAAGATCACTTTACTTTTATTTGAATTGTGCCATATTTTCGAAGTTGTTTATACATGCTCGAGTTGTTTAAAGGTATAAATACATCTACTTTCAAATTTAAGATTTTTTTTAATGTTACATAAAAAGAAGTTTGTGGGGTGGAAAGGGCTAATTCCTTAATTATTCATGGCGCCCTATATCTCGTTACTTAAATTAGGAATTCAAATGTATATTGATGATTTTTCAATGGTGATACAATTTTAGGAACTGTATTCAGTTGTTTAATGAAATCATACCATCAGCTGGAGGAATATCGAGTGGTTAAGCGAAGAAACAAGCCCTGAAACTGCTAGAAGTAGTTAGTGCTGACTATAACCGAAGATAAGGAACATGTGGCAGCGAAGAGCTATGCAAATGCGAGATTATTCGCGGCAGTGTGAGTCGTCGATAGACAAGTGTGGGGAGGGTTGGCTGGCGAGGTGGTACAAAGAGCAACTGTGGGGGTGAGTAAGAGAAAGATACTATATGACACTGAAGGAAAGTTGTTGAAACTGCGGATAATGAAGTATTATGGGCGTGTGGGCGAGCTCGCACGAGAGAATGGTCAGGTTGTTCAGGGCCCCGGAACGTAAAGGAAGCGGCTGAATGCGAGAGAGAAGAATGCAAGAGTGGCATTCAAAGACGAAGGAGAGGAAATAAATAAAAGCGTTCGTTCCTCGTCCGGACTTTGAATGAATAGAGAGGCCTACGATGTTGTTGGTGTCGGTAAATTGGTCAGAACTGCTTAGGTTGGCGGTGCAGAATGGAAAAGAGTGATTCTAATAACGTGGATGGATACCTGCCACTCTGCTGCAGTTCAGCCACGAATAAGAAGAGTGATTCTAATAACGTGGATCGATACCTGCCACTCTGCTGCAGTTCAGCCACGAATAAGAAGAGTGATTCTAATAACATGGATCGATACCTGCCACTCTGCTGCAGTTCAGCCACGAATAAGATGAGTGATTCTAATAACGTGGATCGATACCTGCCACTCTGCTGCAGTTCAGCCAAGAATAAGAAGAGTGATTCTAATAACGTGGATGGATACCTGCCACTCTGCTGCAGTTCAGCCACGAATAAGAAGAGTGATTCTAATAACGTGGATCGATACCTGCCACTCTGCTGCACTTCAGCCACGAATAAGAAGAGTGATTCTAATAACATGGATCGATACCTGCCACTCTGCTGCAGTTCAGCCACGAATAAGATGAGTGATTCTAATAACGTGGATCGATACCTGCCACTCTGCTGCAGTTCAGCCACGAATAAGATGAGTGATTTCTTTTTCTTACGAAAGGGAAGCATCTCGAATTCTATAAATCGCCGTTTTTACTTAATCTTCTTGAATTCGCAACGAGGAGTTCTTTTTGCGGAATTTGATATAGTTTTAAATGGTTCAAATGAGCATATTTTTATACTTGTATTAATTTTACACGTGACTTTATAAACAACGATTATCCTAGTTTGGGGTGTATTTCCACATATTTTCACTTTAAAATGCATTAAAATGTTGCCTTGTTTATCATAAAAAAGTTAAAATCAGTTCTGGAAATTATTACTAAATTAGTAATAGAACTAGCCAGTTGGAACGATCTACTAATGCTGTGAATTTACAGTCATTAATACTAAAAAAAAATAATTAGGCTAAATAACTGAATGAGGTGCACTGTTTTAAAAAAATTTTAAGAATCATGGATTTCTAAGTAAATTGCAAATCAGAATACTTCAAAACACAGCGACAGGGTTTGTAAGGGGTATCACGATGGCGTGGCCACCATGGCTGTATTCTTGGGCTTCGCCTCCAGAGGGGCCATATAAGACAGATAAAAATACAGAGAAAGTGATAAAGGAATATGGCACTATTGAACTACGTGTATTTATAAATTCAAATTTCAAGCACGTATGTAATTAGAAGGAGTTTTAAATAAAATGGTTGTATGTAGCCTCTTCCTCTGTATGGTGATGGGCTCCGCGACAATCCTGCTTTGTATGTGTCCTGCGTTTTCTGCATACTTCTGCAGAGCGTATGAAGGAATATCAGCGGGATATTGAGAAGGATACACTCCACTCCACCAGCTACAAAGGCAAGATTTTGGTATTTCGGCAAAAGTAGCGCCAGTGTTTACTTATCTGTTATGTATCCTTCCGCCATTAGCTGATGGTTCAAGTAACAGCTCTATTGTTTGTTTACACACTCTCATTTGCTGATTCTTTTCCATTATACTGCAAAACAAATTTTAAGGGCTTTATAAATGAATTGCAGTCTCAAGAATAGTTATGTTACAGAAATATGAAGCAAGTTTCATGATGTATAATATTTGGCAGTGGGTTAAAATATATTGCCTAAATTATAAAACTATTTATGACGTAATTTAAACACAATAAAAAAAATGTACTTGCATACGGGCTGAGATACATAATTCATTCTCAAATATAGTAAGTCTTTTGTATTACGTCAGTAGTCACCAATATAATTGTTATGTACTTTCTACACGAACCAGTTTCCACTAGTGTCTCGTGTAAGTCAGATAACGTAAACAATTTCCGCAATTATGACACATTCGGCAGGCAAATGTGTTTGTTTCTCAAAAATTTGGGACCACTATTTGATTAATTATAGGAAGACGATTCGATTTAGCGTTTCTGAGACGGAGAAAGTACTCCGTAATATATCAACATTGGATTACGTCAAGCCCTGAAACATTAGCAATTGGGGGAAATCACTCGTAAAATGAACTTACTTTCATAATAATAAAGTAATTTACGATTAAATGTGGCGCCTGCACCTACTCGTTCTACACGTGAGCTCGGTTTACCACTTGCAATGACAGTAAAGACATTTTCAACTACATATTTTGGCTTTTGCTGTCCGGAAATAATTTGACTTTGGAATACTTTGCATCATGTTATAATAGCAGTATCACTAAAATAAATACGCAAATACGTCACACTTGCTCCGTTTCATCAATATAATATGCAGAGTAATTAAGTACTAAGATTAGTTAAGACGTATCAAGTGAAACAGAAAACCTGGAGACCATGGCGGCCCTGCGATTACAGACTAAATATAAATTATTACTAAGTATGATTGCTGTAAATTGAAATATGTTAACTAGAAAAAACTCGCAGAAATTATAAAACTCTGGTATTTATTTAGTATCTTTATATTTTACACATTCTAAATTATTCGTTGTGGCAGATATTTATAACTATTTTCCTTGTAACCGTCGACGGACAATCTGCACAGACTGATTACTACCCCTCCTCCTGTAGCTGGGTTGTAAGTTCATTTGTACGGATTTCGCCTCGGAAGCATTTGCGTGAATAGCGTTCCTGATCAAACTACTAGTGTTTTATTGTTATAATTCTCGCCTGCAAATTGGAATATTTTAGACGCTCTGAGTGTGTGTAGGCGTGTGTAATAGCGAATACACATTTATGTGTTTGGTATCTGAGCGAGTGGATAATAAATCATATTTTTTTGTGATTTTGTTTTCAAGGTCATTCAAGGTCATATGGTCAAGGTCCTGGTAGTCTGCATCTAAAATGGCAGTGGTAGTCTGTAATGTATTATGTTTGTCACATTTTTGTTCTTTCTTGTGTAATTGTTTTCAAAGTTATTCAAGATCATGGTTGTCTCCATCTAATATGGCAGTTGGGTGATATCCTCCAAGACAATACATTTTTAATAATACAATTTATTCAAATAAATTTTTAATAATTTTTTTGGTGTATTTATTGGAATATTTTGTGATTTTTAATTATTTTTAATATTTTTTAGAATTTTCAAGGCCAAAGATAAAGTTCAAATGTCAAAGGTTACGTGGATCCAAAATGGTGAACAAGATGGCAAACAGAACCAAGATTGCTGATGGTTAGGTTGACTCCGATCCTTGATCCATTGTATCGATTTGGCATACTATATGTCTATAAAACCAATATGGCAGCCACTGCTCTGTCGATCCTAAGGAAGTCCTTCAAATTACTTACATTGGGAGAAAATTTGGTATTTGAGGGCTTTTGCCATTTTTTTGGGGGTAAAATAGCCGTATATGGGGATCCTTTTTTTTTTGCAAATGTGCAAAAAAAGGAAACTTTTAAGGAAAAAACAGCGATTTCTAGGGGAAATATAATATTTATAGGGGAATTTAGTCGATTTTGAGGGAAGAAGGGCAAATTTTGAGAGAAAACAGATGGTGGTCGGATGACGTCACAACATGGCGACACAACAGCAGCTCCTATACGAGCTGCTGTTGTCCAGCAATGAGTATTTCTCTTCTACTAATACTTTAAATGCTGGCAGTGTATTTTACAACAAAAGTTTGCATCTTCACAAAACCTTTTTTGTCCATAATTTGTATAATTACATGAGAAATGAATTTTTTATATTATATATCGTGAAGCAATTGACCGATTCTTAACAATTAGTCAACCAATTATTACTATGAAACGCCATGTACATTTATGTTTAATGAAGGCCAGAGATTTATTTTTAAAATTGCAGCAATAAATTAATCCTAGCTCAGTTTGCTTTATCTAGGAAACCTTGTAACAAATTAAAACATAACTTTCTATGTTGGCGTTTTATATTACTCCATTTGGAAAATAACGCCACATGAAAAAGAAAGTTTTAATGCTATATACGGGGAAACAATCAACCTATCCAAACCTCTTTCAGAGGAAAATGTATACTTTCGTATGTGAACTAAATTTCTGTGACTTAAGTGGGTGGTCATACAGTATCAATTAAATTGCAATTTAAAATGATTAGATTAGAATTGCGTACAGTATGTAGCAAATCTATTAACACAAATATTTCGTGCTAGCAGTATATATTTCGATCACCATTATTATTTGTCAGCTCATGATAAAGATAGCAGTACCAGAGAACATGGATCTTTTATTCCACATGTACATGCATAAGTCGTCATTGCTTACCTACAATATCTGATTTTAAGAAATGAATCAAAACTATTTAC
Organism: Dryococelus australis; assembly: GCA_029891345.1. NCBI lineage: Eukaryota > Metazoa > Arthropoda > Insecta > Phasmatodea > Phasmatidae > Dryococelus > Dryococelus australis. The sequence goes on along the minus strand of CM057003.1, from coordinate 119,487,259 downwards.
AACCCTGTAGAGGAAAGTAGGTGCATTAGTTATTAGGTTAACTGTTTATTTGTTGAATGAATCATAATGCTCTTTAAACGGTACTAATATGCAATCAAACTTGAAGGTAGAACAATTGTATGTTATTAGAAAGTGGACCCACGTATCATTTGTATGAAAGTGGGTGATCATTACACCAGTTTTTTTCGTCGGGATGAAGGTATTGACAACGTGAAACATTATCCAGATAATTGTAGTTTAATTGAAAGCATATAAAATATCTTGTACCGTAATTATTTTCTAACGTAAATTTTTAAGGGGGTTTATCAAACCAGGCTTGAACTGAACCTGTAGCAGGCCAGTTCAACTGAATTTGCAGACATTTAATTGAAGTTTTGTAGATGTTGTTTACAGGAGACATGGCGATTCTGTTACCCCTCGCAGGCTGATGGGAGGCAGACCAGCCGCTCAAGCATACAGGCGAGCTGTTATGCAGATGATGCAGGCTGGCCTAAGAGAACTTTGGTTCGAATCTGCTGAGTAGCGATTCTGCTTGAATGTTATTGCGGCTAGTGTTGTTGCTGGTGTGCTAGTTGATGTAGGTTGGCGATCGGAACAGTTGTTGATTATGGAGGTGTACTTGGAATAGTTGTGGGCTGAATCGCTGGTGGTGTTACGGCTGGCAGTTGATGTGGTTTGCTGGTCTTGATGCGAAAGGCCGGTAGTTGTTGTGGCAGGCAGTTGTTAGTGACTAAGGGCTGGAAAAAATGAATTTCTCGGCACGCAGTCTGGCTCAATGAAGCATTTTTCCTTGCGTACTTGACAGTATATTTTGTCACGCGTTCGGTGTAGACTTCTTGATCACGCGAACTGAATTGAAATTGGGTCCCCACTACACTTGAGTAACAGTCGAGGAATTACCGTTAATCCTTCTAACAGAGTGACTGCAACACATTAGCCTTTACAACCTTTGCTTTGCGTATGCATTGTTCATTCACAACTATGTATGTATAAATTTTAGAATGCAGGCCTTCATAATCTGCAAACATGCGGCCGGCTCATTCATTTTTCAGCACTCCAGTCACACATTTGTTCACTAGTATGAATCCTTGTGGATTATTGGGCCCATAGTTGGAAGTATCAAGCTACACTTTCAAATCTGAGGCTATCTCTTTGGAAAGATCGTGGCAGGGGGTCGGTGTCGCAGTATAGAAGGTGTAAAGCTGGTTGAGGAAATTTGGGTGCCATATAGTTATAGTGGAAGTCATACAAAACTAATTTGGACAGTACCAAAATGACAACTGTGTACAAAGGCTTGTTAAACATATCACAGCTCTTTGACATATCCATTAAGACTAAATTCCATCGATGATTCGCCTTGTCTTCAAAGTCAGACGCCCAATCAATTCTGCCGCCCTGAAAAATATTTGTCATTCCACGATACGACTCTGATTTCCCTTTCCCGATGGCCATTCTGCTATGTTTTTCCATATACGAAATTATTCTTCAATTTACAATACAATTTCTCACAGACCTTTAGAGTCTTAGCTAATTCCTCGATGTTAATTTCGATGTACGGAGCAATGAAGCATTCTGTTCAAAGCGCTGAATGCGATAAATAACATCGATATTAGCTCCATATATAAAATAGAGCTGCAGTGTTTCCCAGTGGATAACATATATTTTCCATGGCGCGAGTGTCAAAAGTAATTTCTTATTCGAACCATTCGGCGGTAATCCAGACACTGGGGCAAGAGGCTTAATGAATTTAATTGGGAAATGTCAAATCTACTTCTGCAGAAAAGTAAGTGTCCCTATCATTTTCCGTTTTCCTAAAATCCAATGACGAAAATTCGTCCGTATCAACCCACTCAAAATTGCCAATAGGTAGCTTACATTTCATAGTTTAACTGTGCAGGGCGTTTAAATAGAAATAACAAATACATTTATCTGCCATACTGGGTTCGTACTCTTCACCTATGTAAAAATTATTGTCTTCTAAGCGCCTTCTAGAAACATAGGTGATGATCCACTTTACCCAATGTTTTACAAAACTAATGCATGTTGGGATCAGTCAACAGCACTAGCCATGCACCTTTCTTTACGAACAAAGCATTCCATGAAAGGTATGGAGCTGTGACATACATGGTGGGGTCAAGACCGTAATTTGCCATACATATGGTCCTGAAATTTCCAAATATGCCTGCCGGAAAACATGTGTCCATATGTAAATAATGAATGGCACCATGTTTATGCAGTTGAACAAATTCCATACAGTTTGGGCATGAGCGTAGTCCTCATCCATAATGCCTTCGCCTTATATGACATTATGAAATGTATCCTTTGATGGGAGTGACATACACATTATACTATATAATGACATTACAAAGTCATAAGGAAATACTCCCTTCCTTTGCGCCAATTAAAACTGGGCATTATCAGGAAACAGTGAGCAGATTATTCCCAAATGCACAGGCATCAAATTACCTGCTAATGTCTCCATAGATTTGCCCATGAAATGAAAAGATTCAATAAAACACAATTGCATGACTTGCATATGTCCTTTCAAGTCAGCCCCAATAGAAATACATTTAGTGAAGGATTTTTATTTTACCAAAGTCAATCCAAGAACTCAAATATCACCGAGATTTTTATTACCACAGTTCTATCTGGTTGTGGTATGTGGAGTGAAGCAAAGGGCTTTATTAGAATGTGGGCATCAGAATTCTGCAGGTTTTGAAAAACAGCCAAAAGCTGTTTTTTGGATATTCTGAAATTCAAATTGTATTTATTTTTGGTCGAGGCCTCTGATTTCACCTGTCAGATAGTTACGGTCAACCACAGAATCTGTGTCGAACTCTTTCTTACATATATGGCAACTTGTTTGAGCCACAAAACTAGCCTCATCAGCTGCTGTTTTTGGCTTCATCGGAAAAGTCATGGTGTATATTCCTGCACTTTGTTAGTTCAACCAATTTATCCACCAATTGATAAATTTGGGTCCTCACCCACGAAGTCAAAACATTTAGATATAGCTAAATTGTATGAACAGTTCAGCAAAATGCAACAAGAATATGAAATATGTTGGTGAATGGGGGTTGTGTTACTTGTGTCATTATTGGACCGGCAAGTGAACAAGGGTTTCAAATAGCACTCTGTGTCACAATATGTGACAAAAACCAATCTTTGCTGTTTGCTATAGTATGTAAACTCAAGGTAAATTTTTTCCCAGTGGGGAACGTACCGCGAACAGCCTTATGTTGCTTACAGATAATTGTGTGGTCTATGAACTTCTCCTCAGTTCTGAAATATCGGAGAGAACAATCATGAATATAATTTCTATGTTTCTCCTTATTCAGTTGGCTGTGAAAAAAAATTTTACTACCACAAAATGCAAATTTATAGTATTTCCATTGGTGTAAATGGCCAACACATTTACATTGCGAGCATATGGTACAGGAGCGGTACACATCAGTGTGAATATACCTTCCTTATCAAAAAGTTTTGTCAATAATATTCCTATCGTTGTCTACTACATAGCAGATAGAGATAGAAATAGAATGTATCTCCTCAACATTTTTTATAATCTGTAATATTACAGGATTCGACAGACCTGCAGTATCTAAAACCTCATCAAGGTTTCGGATATAAAGATTATCTCTCAATATGGTGTACGGTAGGAAATAAAGCTTCTACTATATATATATATATATAGGATGCACATGTCTTCCGGGCACTGCACATTAATGCAGCCATGTCAATTGGCAATACACTTGGGTAATACAGTGTGTGTGGCACCGATGGTAAATGGTCTGTATTGCAAGATGTGGAAGTCTGAATGCATTACAAGCTGCATCACCCAGCCATTCCCATTTCACTGAACTCCCCAAGACTTATGTTGAAATGAGGGATATGGTATCATAATAAAATTCGCCAATATAGGATAAATGCAGAACATGAAGAGCTTTACTCTGAAAATATAATATACTCGTTGCTTCTTCTTCAGCAGTAAAATTATTTAAATATTTAACCGCTACATATAAACTAATTTTGAAGGGCCGGAGTGTTGCCAGAATTAAATTTTGAATAGATGCTTTATGCCTCTGAAAAAATTTTTTAATGCCTGTATCACTATTGGGCCTATTGTTAGAGATATTAATCGAGCATCGAACGAAATGTACAAAAGGAGGTATTGCAATTCTGCAGGTGGCAACAACACAGCATTAGTCGAGGACGAGTCAGAAGTCAAATACTTTCCGACCCGCTCATATTGGTAGAAGTAGTAGTACAACTCTCTGCACCCAATTCATAAGAAGAATGACTACTAAATTCTAGCCCTGAATAAGCATGCCAACATTTTGGGGGATAATTGCAATCCCTACATGTTTCCCTCCACTTACTCACTGATAACTGGGATTTTAAACAAAAGAGAAGAATGAATGTCGGATCAATTGATGAGCAGTGACATATGCACTGCTGGGAGGTCGGATGAACAATAACAAATGAATTGGTAATTGCAACCCTTTTATAATCATTGTTTGGGCCAATAGGAAATTCTAGGGGTTTCAAGTGAGTGTGAAAACACAATAGGAAGCAATTCAATCACAATTATTCGGTTTAAACGCAACCATACGGAATCCTGGAATGTGTTAAATGTATGTTTACTAACTATTATGTATTATATAACATTCTAAATACTAATGTTTTATTTCCAGATTATAATTCAACATTCTGTGCATAAGCCTTTAACATTTATGTGATAAATATGGGCGAGAACACAGACACATCTAGTTTTGACATTGTACCATAGTTTATGTAAGAACACTCTCAATTTACTAAGTGTAGGTTTCATTTTAAAATCACTTTGTTGTTTTACAAAAAACATGTGCTAGTCTTTATAGATGGAAACAAGTAACACATACCCGACTTTAATTATGCTTCATGCAATTGGGCAGACAGTAAAATTACGAAGTAGTTTCAAATCTCTTAATTTTGTTACATATAATTTTTGCTACCCAGTGCATTATATTTGTCATCACTTGGTGTTTGCAAAGTCGGTAAACATTTTTTGAGACATTTATTTACCTTAATGTCTGCATTCTTTCCTTCACAAGCTGCAATATATTTTTTACACACAATTTTAGTCTTGTCACCTGTTTAATTGTTAACATCTTTCATGTATTCGGGTGCATGTAATGTTATATATACCGGTGATCCAGGAAATGTTTCATGAAAGTATGGCTATACTTCTATGTTCGCTGGTAAACACATAGTCGGACACATATGATAGACAGGGCATTTTTTCAGGCCTAGACAAGATATTGAATCATTACTTATTTCATCCTCTATAAAGCAATGTATAGTCTGAAATGAAACAACCCATTGCAAATCTCCCCAAACTGACACAATATTCTGCTAGACCATAAAGAGTGTTCCGCGCTTGACTTTCCCATGGCGATAGAGACATAAAAATCATCCGGATGAGAGAATGTCATATTTACAGTAGGGAAACCAAACTGATATTTATACAACTTATTTCCAAACTAGTGTTAGCACCTTATTTCAACATACAAAAATAATTGATATTACTTTTACATTTGGATTTCTGTATGCATGAGCAATTAACTTTATTATCTTCTTCCATTTTTAATCTATATAAGTTTACACAAAGCAATTACTTATACATTAATTTATATTCATTAGACCACAATCTTGTGATACTTAGTAGTAATTGGAATAAACTTTAGCGATTTCGCAATTCCAACTTCTTAGTCAGCTTCTGGGTTAAACTTCTCCATCGCAAGTGTATAAATAAATTTTCATTATGCCTTAGTTTCCCTCACTGCAGGTCGTGCTACCCACTGTAATATTGGTTTTATATTGTTTATTGGAGTCTCTGGCAGAGTATCATAATCCACTTTACCCAGTATGTCATCACTGACCATTTCAACATTAGTTCATAGTTTTTACCTGCTGAGACAAATGTTAATTTAGAGTCATACTTTCGACAAGTTTTCTGGAAAAACATTTGTAGTCATTCTGTGCATCTGTTCTTTTTCCTATCCAAATACTTGCAATAATTTTTTTGATCAAGTTTACATACATATATCTCCCAGTGGTTTAGTTAATTCTTACAAATATCTACTATATTCTCATAGACTATACACCCACTATCCCATTCAAGATCATGGTGATTTTTGGTGAACTATGTGTTTGCCTTCTTATAATTTGGACTTAAATATTTCCAGTCTACTGGTGGTTTGAAGCTGTAGAAGGGTGTGTGGTCTTTCATGTCTGTAATAGCCAAATATTTAACGAGACATTTGTTAGGAGACTGAAATCCTTGCACATCAGAACATCTGGACACAAATTTTGGTTCATTTTACACTGATTCACGTCAGTACCTTAAAAAACTTATCTTGAACATTATGTGATACTAATATGTCATGTATTATTCATTTTTAAGTATGAGTGTTTGGTTGAAGGGGTTTGTTTGCAATTATTTCAATTCGAGAATCGCTAACACTATTGCTAATGGTGTTATTTTGTTTGCTATCATCAAATATGAATAAAAATCCTCTGGTTTTAAATAAGTTGGTTTCTAAGATGATTGCACTGTCTTTACCATCACATGTTTCCTTGAACTGTTTGTACATATTGTAGCAAATAAGGTATTTTCCATTTAAAATGATTGTATTGAAATCCATATAGTAATATGCTTGGGTGTTTCAATAAAGTTTAATGTTTTTCATATTGCAGTGGTCAAACACTGATGTGTCCACCTCTAAAATTGTTTTGTCTGTTTTAAAACGTATGACATACTCAGTGTTTAATTTCAGGAGCATTATATCACATTCCTAAGACTTTCTCTATAATAATAATTAAATGCGAATTGGGTGTGGACCCAGGGCGAGGCAATACCCTCTGAGTGACGGGATTTCCAGCTGGGACACTTAGGTGCCCGTCAACCCTGAACATGACATGAAATGAGATCTTAGGATGGAGTGGTGCTGGAATGCAAGGGTGGGGGAAATGGAAGTATCCCGAGAAAACCTGCCAGCAAGCAGCACTGTCCAACATGATTCCCACATGCGAAAATCCGGGAGCGAACCCAATAATGGCAGTGAAAGAAATGTTATCAAACACAAACTTCTAAATGCAAGATCTAGGTTCTTCCCATTTTCGTTGTACTTAAGAAACTTTATGCAATCACAGGTATTAGTTTCAATATGTGGCATCAACCATTATACACTGCATAATTAAAATGTTACACCTTCCCTGATATTGGTCATGATGTATATAGAGTTCAAATGTGTATTAACAAATAGATAATGTATACTTTTTTGGTATTTACAATAACATGCCTGTAGTCTTCAGCTAATCCAAGTACTAGACCCAAAGGTATTACATATTTCTATTACCCACCTTGGTTTATTTCAACTTTGTAATTGACAGAAAGGTGCGACCCCGCTATAAGGCTTGTGTAAAGATTGTTTGTAGTTTGTAAAATATAATTTTTTTTATCAAGGAATTAATTCCATCCCGAGTTTAGTCAATTTCATCACCATTAACTAGATATTCTATTCGGCCAATTAAATAAAGCATTCTGTTTCTCTTTATTCCCATAATAACTGGGTTACATTCATCAGCAGTATATTTAATTGTTCCTCTGGAGCATTCACATGATTCCCAGGGTAAAGTATAAATTCCATGTTTCTGTATAGGAATCCATGTTTATGATGGAAACATATGGTTCTAGTGAGAATGGTTCATACATGTATTTCAGTATTGGTGGTTGCATCTTCATGTATTATTTGCGCTTCGACATTAAGTATGTCATCCATTTCCATTAACTTTATATTGTAGGCCTCTTAGAAACAATTGTTTGTGCAGTGTTTACCTCTCAGGGTTCCTAATTGAAGCAAGTGATTTATGATTTTGTTTACATCGATTTATAGATGTTTTTATGGAAATGTATTTCTTAATTGAACCACTTACTTTACACCAATTTTAAATACAATACACAATAACCATTTTCATGGTAATGCACACTGAATTGCAAGTGATTATATACATTTCTCTAAATGTAATCACAAAGTAATTTTCTCATTTCTAAACTTAATAAGTTTACCATTTTGGTCGACAATTGTAACAATTATTTCATCTACATGATAACTTATCACTGGAAGATTAATTCAAGTACTCAGCTTTTAAATTATTTTGTAACATGAAGCCTCTGCACAAGTGAATCTGTATATTGTGTTTGCTGATTTTCGATTCAAACATGAACCACCTACAATATTTACATTTACGGAGCATAGATTAACTGACAAAATATTAACTTATTTTGTTGATTTGTGTAACTGAATGGCCAGATATACTTTATTTTTGCAAACTTATATATTTGCAATAGTATTTATGTCTGTGAAATAAATATATATTACTGTGGATTATACCAGTTAAAGTATTTGGATTTACACATAATCGAAAAAATACATTTACAGATAGCCCTAATGAATGTTTCCAAGTCTTTGAGTTCGTGTGACCCCACTAGTATCATAATCCAATATTTTTATTCACCATTCTTGAATGTAAATGATTGATTGTACATATAAATACTGGGTAAACTGTTTTAAGTAATGAATTCAATCAAATGTATTTGCCAGTCGCCATCAACATTCAATGGTCGAAAATTAATGGAACACAATTGTGATGATTGTCCATTTAATATCGACAAAATTGGCATTTCTTAAATAAGTAGTAATATGAGATCTGCTTATCTTATTTATAGTCAGCAATCTTAAACATAAATGTTCACATTTGAATGTGTTCAGTAATTGTTCTGTTTTGTAATTGTATTTGATATGCATATTATTTAATATTGCATATTTCGATTGGCAGTCTTAAATCACCTAAACTATCATAATACAATGATTGATTTAAGTTTTCGACTAATGTAATCCAATGTGTTTCCTCATTTTGTTTCGAATATAAATTAACAATCATACATTCATGAAGTTTTGGTTTCTTTAGTATATCATCTCTCATAACACCCCTCCAAAACATGGAATCTTCAGTTTCTTGGAATACACAAGAAGGTCTTTGTTTGTGGATACATATTTCGGAATGTTATTTGAGTTTCTCTGTGCTTTTTTCCACATTTGGAGTTATTTGACATTGTCTAACATTGTATGGTTTGAGATATAATCCTTTCCCACTCTGCTTGGTTGCTATAGTAAGAACTGAAATTCCCCCAATTAGAATTTCAAGGGCTAATAATGCTGAAAATAGGAATGATAATATCCCACTTTTCTTGGTTTACCTCTTTGTCTTGCATTTTACTGCCATAAATGTTTTAACTTCTGCTGGCATTACTTTGCCTAAAACCCAAACACTAAGCTAATCACATGTGAACATGGATGGATTCTTTCTTATATGCATTCTTTTATTGGCTAGAATTGTATCTACAATATGTATTTGTTTCAAATAGCTTGCTTGAGCATGTGCTATATTGTGCTCTTTACAAGCATTATCCAAAGAATCTATTCCTTGATCATAACATGCTATAAATTTTGCAAGTTTCATTACTGGACCACAGAAATAGTATTTTGTAATTTTTTAATCAATATGTTCAATAATCTGCAAAAATTTTTTATAGTTTTAGTACGAGCCAGTGTTTTCAACTGAACACAATCATATATATGCTCTCTTTTATAGGTATATGTTAGTACATTACTTTAAACTAGTGTACAATGAAGGTTATTAAACAATTTTTGCATATTCTGGTAATTTTATCTATAATATGAAGATGTAATTGAACATAATTACAGTACACAATTGCCATCAAATATATGGTGTATAGTAAGCAATCCTTCATGTTGAAAAATTTGTGATCTATTTCATAGTTGGAACATACAAAAACCTACATTCTAAACTGTAGGTTTTTCCAAAATTTTACAAGGGAAATATCATTGTTTTGCGAACATTCTGTCATTTACTGAAGGAATGCAATAGTCACCTTTTACTAATAAAGATGAAGTTATCTCTCCGAATGAAGAATTGCCAATTCAGTATTTAATTTCGATGATATTTGGAGTAAAGGTCAGGCAGAAATGCAAAATTATTTTAGTTTTGGTGGACATTTAAATGTTGAGTGTTATTATTTGTCACAAATTTACACTCCTATTCCCAAACATTATTTGCACAATAAAACAAATTTATTCGTTTTAAAAAGGGACAACAATGGATGAACATTTGGAAGCCAAACACGCATGAATTAAGTGAGATATTTTACATGAAGAAATATTTAAATGTGTTACAAGTAGAATGGATACAATACTACATGCATCGAATGACAAAACAGCGAAATTAAAACAGAAGAACCATTAAGAAGAAGAAAGAGTCAGTCCTTTCTCAATGTATACACAGTTAGTAAGTTTTATAAAGTTCTTTGCCTGCTCGCGATATGATAATTGGTATACATCAACATGGTAATATATGGTTCCTGGAAATTCACTAATTATATTTTGACTGAAAATTGAATTCAAGTTGGTGACTATGAAACTGATGCGAGTGAAGGATGGTTTGAATTATTGTTTAAAGCATTTCCTAATAGATACTCAGACACTGATCTGGAAAATATATATAGGGATCTTGTTACATGCACTAATTAAAATAATCATCCAGGGGACGAAGATCACCCGAATCTATATTTATTAGGCGAATTTATTGGGAGTGGAATATATAAAGATAAAGTAAGCGATCGATTTCCTGCTGTATATTGGAACAATTTCGATGAATTAGTGAAGAGATTAAAACTAATTATAGCAACAAAACAATGTGAGAAATGTTCACATACAAGGAAAATTTTTCCTACTATTGAAGCATTCACAGAAGAAGGTTACATTTGTAATGATGTTAAGTGTTATTAATCAAGATTGTAAATCCTACAAGAGTATGGTTTCCTAGTAGAAATGTTATTACTCTCAGAATGAATAACTTGTTTGAAGCTGATTTGTGTGACATGACATTGCTTTCAAAATACAATATGGATACAAAAACATTTTAATTGTAATATGTGTTTATTCAAAGTATGCATGGGATGTATCTGTAAAGAACAAGTCAGGATAGCATGTTACTGCTGCAATGAAAACCATTCAAGAAAAAAGAATACCTATATATATCTACACCAACAAAGGAATGGAATTCTTCAATACTGATTTCAAGAAGTTAATGAGAGATTATGGGATTTCTCATTATTTACTCTAATCTGAAATAAAAGCTGTTGAAGTCTAACATTTTAAATAGAGTTTAAAACAGCTAATATATAAACATTTCACTTCATATGGAATTTACAAGTGGGTGGCTGTTTTGCCTGAAATAGTAAATTAGAATAATTAAAGATACCATAGAACAATCAAAACCGCAACTAAAAAAGTTAAATACAACAGGTTATTTAATACTGTATATAATAACCCTGAAATGATCGGCGAGAGAAAACAGACGTTTCCAAGGAAAAGGGTGTTGTTGAAAATAAATATATTGTCAATTGTTCTTCTGAAATATTTAAAGTTATTTCAGGTAGACATTTGTTCCCTAGAGTATATTATCTTGAAAGCTTTTATGGGGAACCAATAAAAGGGGATTTATATGTGTTTGAATTACAGAAAGTTAATTCGCCACATAAATATTGAGTTAACAAAGTCATTAGATGGGAAATTATATGTCACTGGTTCGTTGGTAAGATTTCACAAAAACTCATAATTCATGTGTGAAAAATCAAGAACATTTAAGAGGCTGTAAGAGAAGGTTTGTTTTGTGTTACTTAATGTATCAATAAAATTTGAAATATTTTGGATGTGTTTCAAACACTAAACCTCCCTTGATTTTTGTATTTTAACATGTAACATAGAACATAATATTTTTAAAGACATAGATTACTATTGTTAAATTGAAATGAGTTCAAAGACAAATGCCATTTATTATAAAATACAATTATAACACAATGTTTACTTCTGTCTGCTGTTGGGAGATGCATGGTTCGGAAGTGCACCTCTCTGTATGTGTACTTAATATGTAATCACTCTTAATACTTGTGTGTTTGTTTAATTAATTACTCGTTGCACATGCTTGAAATAGGTATTCTATTTGTAATTAGTATTTTGTGGCACATACATAGTTATTATTTATGTTTGTGATTTGTTTAGTTATACACAAAATGTTTCATTTTTAATTCATTGGGTTGTATTATATTTCATGTATCAGTAATTATTTGAATCATTTTGTTACTTAGTAATTTTCTTGTTTCTTGTAATTTGTTTTTAATTGGTAAATTTTTTTGTTGTTCATAATTAGTATTTTTTTATATTTATATTGTGTTGGTGTTTGGGATTTGTTTTGTATTTAATGTTTTATTTGAAATTTGTAATTCATCTTGATACTTATTATTTAATTAATGACTCGTGCTTGATTGTAACTTGTTTAGTGTTTGCGAATAAATAATATTTCATTAGTAAATCTTTTCGGAATATATTTAATGTCTCACAGTTTGAGAATGATTTATTTTAGTTGCGATAGAGTTTGTTTTCATTATTTTAATGTTTCACTTGTAATTCATTGCACATTCTTAGTAATTGTTTATGGTAGCTTGTGATTAATCAAATTTCATTGGTAGTTTAGTTTCTCAGAATATATATTGTGTGTTTTGGTGGTTGTTCGATTAACATGTTATATTTGTTTCTGTCACAATTTATTGTTCTTCAAACATTCGATGATTACATTTCTCTAATTGCATAATATCGACCTCAATCTTTTGTGATAGAGGTCAGTAGTTGTGGCAGATGGCGAAGAAGCAACATCGACTTGCTCCCCAACCTCATTCCAACGTCGGCCTCAGACCATGAAAGAGCACCGCAGATCCCAACACACTCACCTCTCCCCTCACCCACCATCACAGCTCATTCCATCTACAGACACTGACCAAAATGGACGTAACTACCTCCTGCTCCTGCTCCTGCTTCACCCTGTTGCCAATCACACATTATAACAGTCGACATCTAAAATGACCTTTATGCTCGTCTTGCTCCAAGATCAACATATACAGGATGTATATGAAAGCATGTTACAAACTTTATGAGGTTATTCCTTGTCGAAAATGTCGTAAAGTTATATAATGCGACAAATAGTTTGATATATAGCCTGGCGCAAATCCCAAGGGAGAAATTCGGCCATGAAAAGAGAAAATTAATATCGTATTTTGGCAAAATATCATAAACTGTTTAGAAATTAAGTTCTATTCTCTGGATTCTGTTTTATGCTAACAAGATCGGCAACCTGTGAATGAATCATTTCGAATACCTGTCGCCTTCTTTAAAATAATGGGGGTGGCCACCATATTTCTGGCTTAATTTTCTCTTCCATAAGATTCTTTAGAGGTTTCATGCCACTATTTGTATCAAGAGGCCGCAATGAACAAAAATGGTCATCTCATTGCAACACGCTCAGGCGAACCATTTTCGAGTAAAATTGAATAGAAACTATGTTGCCTGATGGGTAGGTACTCACAAAACACAGGAAGAGTAACTGAATGATATGCTAGTTAACAACAAATGAATAGTGCAAACTTTAATTTAAACATACAAAGTGCTATGAGCTACATGTGAGTCTTTGTGTGTTATGATCAGTTAATGAACGATGCCTGTAGGAGAAAATAAGTTAACTTTGGTTCGAGCTTATTATGTAAATTAAATTATAACAGCACATTATGATGCGCTATTAGGCGGATGCCATTATGGAACTTTCAAAACATTACAAAAGATTAAAGGCAATTATTACTGGGACACAAGGAACACCGACGTAAAAAATTACCAAAGATGCTAGAAATTTAATCAACAAACTAAAAACCAGTAGGGCAGTTAACACCCATTCCACCACCATCATTATTACAATTGTGGAGTCTTGACACTAAAATTGACCATTATCTACACCGTGTAAGGGGGTGATAAATATATTTTGGTAATGATGGCACTTTTTAGCCATTATAGGATCATGATAGCTGTCAAGAGTATCAATGCATAACCATGCACAAATTCCATTAAATAAACTGTATTTAGATACTGTTGCTCTCACAAAATTCTGACAGACAGAGGAACATAATTTAATAATGAACTTGTGACAGAACTGTTAAAAAGCCTATAAATAAAGACACATCAAAAACCTCTTATAATCCTGCTCGTAACGCGCTTGTCATCTGGTTGAAGAAAATGATTGGGTCCCTACTGACAGCATGTTCACACAAAGCCCCCAAAATCTGGGATGATTACATAGATTTTGTAGCATTTAACTACAATACATCAGTCAATGCAAGTACAAAGTTCACACAGTTTTATTTATCGCATGGTGTAGAAACAACTCAGTCTTCACACGTAATTACAAACCAGTACTCAGAATGGGGCGATAAATGGTGTGAAAAATTAGTACACGCAGGGAGTAAGCCAGATTAAACCTAGTAGAAGCTAAAAAACAACAGAAAAATTAATTTGATAAGAAATTCAGATCCAACACAATCAAATGGGAGGCTAGATCTGTGTACGTAATCTCGAGCATATACGAAAGGTCTTACTTATAAGTACAAGGAGCTGTACTACATAACGTATGTATTAGGAGAATATACACTACGTGTAGAAACAAATAAAACAGGTCCGCCCAAATACGACACTATCAGTGCACAAAATGTAAAACTGGCACACATAAAATAATTATAAAATGTTTTGTTGCAGGTCTCATAAAGAAGAAATTATAGCATTCTAATATAAACAAGAAATTAACATAAATTAATTTTGTTACAGAGAGTGTAAGGGTACATTCCAATCCCTGTAAACAAACCAGGAAGCAATATCACACATCGCCGCCTACCAACTAGAGTGAGCAATGGGCGGCATGCACAAGCCGACCTACATTAGCTGACAATGCGTCAAGGTCACATCCGTCCGCCGACCACGTGGGAGGAGAAGACACCAGAACCACGAGAGATTGAGCGGTCAACTCCAGACAACATGGCGACTACAGGCAGCAGACTGAGGGCCATCTTTTGCTACAGTTTCCTCCTCGTCACAGCTCTAGAAACTTTTAGGACTCATGCTGGAATATATTGGCAGCAACTCGATGTACCATTTTATCATGAGGAAACTGACATACCTCATTTCTATGAAAACTCCTACTATCCCTACTGCACTTGACATATTGCTCCACATCGCACGCCACACATAAAATTCACCCACATGCACTAACGCTAACAACATTTACCATTACATATAAACTTTAGAAGATGGCATGTTACAGCAGTTTATTAACGAAATATCTACACAAACATGAGAGAAACATGGAATTCAGTTTCTTGGCGAACTAGGTACAGGGTACTGTAACCTATTAAATAATAAACATCTTCATGCATTCATTGCTAATGATGAAACAATTTTGAACAAAATGAATAAATTTTCAAAAAGAGTAGTCACATCAAATAATAATTTGAACATTATGATCCAGGCAGATGAACAAATCAAAATTCAAGTAGAGAATGAAGTAAATGAATTGACAGAAAAGGTAAATACGCTTGTAAAATCACTTCATGACCGGAATCGAATGGCAGACTGTATAATGAGCCTGCGATAACGCAACAACATTTATTAGCTACTGTTTTATAACGCATTGTTAATAGCATACTAATGGAACAACAAATTGTGACTAACATATGTAATTGTCAAGAAAATCCCTTACCCCTACAGGTAGTATTGAAAGAACAGCTCACCGCAGATTTAAGACAATTAGAAAGTTAATGAAATCTGCAGAACCTAAGATTAAGCATCCCAATTGCAAGTAAATTAAATAATTATACTTCTTACATTACTGAATGTGCATTCTCAAGCACGCAGTTGTTAAATAAAAAATACATACACCTCTTGAAGAGGCCCATGGCGAATGGAACAATATAAAAATATTTCACGTGCATGACACATTTCAGAACGAGACATGTGTAATTGAAATATCCACTAGACTAATTGCTATTAAAAATGAATTATCGCAAACCAGGGAAATTTCAGATGGACCAGAACACAATAACAATATCTTTCGCATTTCCAAAGAGTCCACAGTAAATCAGGAACATGAATGTGTGAAAGCAGCAAGACATTTCAATAATTTTACAGCATTACTACATAACTGCAAATACATTGGTCAGTCAGAGAAACCTTTCAACTAACAACAAATGTTTCCACATCAATACGTACTTGCAAATTCACCTAAAGAACTAACATGCACTAATGTCACTTTCAACAAGAAAATCCCTAATCAGGAATCAGACAATATTGAATTACAAGTACCATGCGGTTGTGAAGATAAGACAAATAGTAATATTATCATTGGGGATATATGTAACACTAGAGCACCACTAAAAAATATAATTCTTACAGTGATTCCGATTTACTGGCTTACAGTCAATTCGTTGGAAATGCAACAGCTAACAACGATGCCAGGAATATATTATCACAATGTTACAACAGCTCTAACCACAAAATGTAATATCAAACAAGCCATCTTACCGCAAATAGGAAAATTTCAATGTCGAAAATACGGCTTACTGTTCCACACAAACAAAGTGTTTGCCTTTATGTAACAAATAAGATATAATTATGTAACAGCCGCAGCTATTATATTATTGCTTTTCATTATAGTCGGATTATACCTCAACATTTTCAAACTGTCAATGATACTTACTAAAGTAGCAAGTAATTAAGAAAAGCTACAGCCATAGTAAGACACATTTCTTTAGCAGCGAAATATTTTTATATAAGATGGTATATGGAATGTTAGATGATAAGATTAATATTTACACGCAGATAATGAGGTACATTCATTATAATTCAGTTATCATTCCCAATTCAGGAGATTACAGCATAGGCATACTATAACAAATTAGTAATAAGGAAAAATGGGTAAGGTAATAATATTCTAATGTACTTCTAATTATAACATAACCTACCTGGACAGGTAATTCAGTGTATTTCAGATCCAACAGAAGAGAGTTCATAAGGAAATGCACTAGGACCACGAGCTCCCATGGTAATATGTGTGTATAATAACATAGGGCCCAGCCATCTTTACAACGACAGCGCCAGAGCGAGAGGTGAGCTTAGAACACCATTTGTTTTTTAAGTTGAAAAGAGCTTTATTGTTTCAAAGTATGAGGTTATGAAAGTGAAAAGTTAGTCATATATAGAAGTGCATTCTATGAAACTGCACAAATCTCGCAGTCATACAGCTAACAAGGTAAATGTTGTAAAATTAAATTTCAGTAGTAGCAATTATAAAAGCAAGTTTCAAGATGAAAGTTATGTGTAAATTTAAATTACAGAAATAATTAATCATTAATATTATAGATAGTAGCAACAGACTTCAGTGCAGTACCCTAACATAGATTTGTGGAGTGTCCACTCACACGGTGAGCATATCCTTCCCTACCACACTCCAGTGTTCGGTGCCTAGAGAGGAATTTAGATTTGAACTCAAAGGAACTAAATGTGCAATCGACCACAACCTTCTTCCCAGTGAGCACACAAAGCAACTTATGGCAGTTAAGAAAGTAAAATTAACAGTTTTGAAATGAATTATACAGGCACTACATTACATTTGCAGCTAAAATCCACATATCAAATTAACCTCAATATTGTATATGTTACTCTAACAAGCACATTGTAACAAACTAATACTATCATTTAAGACCAAACTCTAAATACGTTAGACATTTTAATGGGCTAGCAAACTAACTCTGCTATCTTGCATACATTTGAACTACATATATTCAGTACGATCAGGACATTAATAGAAAGTAAAGATACCACTGGTCACTGCATCCATGATCATTGAGGAAGATAGGCTCCTCCAACCTCAGTTCACTTGGGGGACACCTCAACTCTTTGGCCACAGTTTCCACTATGAAGACGCCACCCCTCACTATCACTCCACACCATGCCTCCACGGCTGCAGCAGCAGTCGGGGATACCTGCACCCCGAAGGAGGGGGTACTGTTTTGACCTCCACAAGAGTCAAACCCATGCCACGCTAAGAGGAGGGCAGAGAGCAGGGTCAGTGCAAGGTATGCCAATGGGAAGCAGGTTGGGGGGGAGTAGGTTTCATGAAGATATAGGGAGCACCAGCCAAGGAAGGTGCCAATATTAAAAGGTGGCAGCGGTGTTAATAGCCCCCACACTTTCAACCACTCTCTAGACGCGACGCTCGTGTCAAGACCTACCATTGGAACTGACACAGCCTACACCCGGGGACGACATGCTGACTTCACGAGACCAGGGTCAAAGGAGCCTCCGTCCGTGTCCGGGATCACCATTTCCAGTGGTAAGTTGAATTCATTCTAGGTTCAGCATAGGTCGGCGTAGCAAGCTACATCGCGAGCGAGAAAGATAATTAATGTAAACTGTAAACCTCTGAAGTTCTCAACTTCCTTGTATTGATAATTTGTTGCTAGAACTTATTCCTCACTAGCATTCACACATTATAATTGTAATTGCATTTGATTGAATTAAGAACCAATTAATGAGCGAATTGCTAACCTATTTGAAGAGTATCCTTGCAATCAGTCTACTCATTCCCATCGTTTGACTAAGGTGGATGACAAGTTATAATTTATACTTGTGGTAAATATATGAGTTGGAGTGTTCAGTAGTATATGTATCGTAGAAGCAGCCATAAAGAGAGCTCTGGCGCAAGCCTAACTTGAAGGTAAATCTGGTGTCGACGCCTTAAGGCCTGAAACACAGGCGGAAGCACCCAAGGGCAACATACACCATACGAACATCTGAAGTTCGGATAGCAGTCCAACACCAAGATGTCTGCACTCTTCCTTGTCAGTCTATCCTGCAATTCAGGGGGACACTGACAAAATAAGATGGATCCAACCTGGTATCGGCGAAAATAATGAGCTATGGCACTCTACAGCTTATCGATTGCATCACATATTTGATCAACTTTGTCTAGGTGCACCAGAGGACAGATGTTGGCATAATGACTGTTATAAAAAACAACCTCTTGCTCGTGAAAAAATGGCCAGTTGCCAAGATGTTAGGCTGGCGATAGAAGATGACTACAGTGTTCCTATATACCCTGGAGGGAAATTTGAAGCCTGCAGTACTGCAGTGATTTTGCTCGGATGCGCCGAAGACTACCAAAGAATTATTATCAATACTAAATGGTACTGGTACTGTTCCTAGCAAATATGCACACAGATGCTATCATGGGCATGTGAGAAAATCTTGAGACATTTAAATTGCTGCTGTCGAATGGATGCTGCCTCACAATCAGGTAAGTACTACAGTATGTATCAAGATGTTGAAGAATGTGGAAGAAGACAAACAAATCGATGTGAATTTCAGGTCGTGGAGTCTCGAGACATACCCCATACTGCCCACGAGCCAGCAGTATGTCAAGTGAATGGTGAAGTCCAGCTTTGCCACCAAGAAATCAAGGTTCATCGATATTGGACTATACGCCAAAAGGTGGCACAGTGTGGCAGCGAGCCATTCGCATTTAATCACAATTTAAATAGGATTTGTAAAAAGCCATGAATAGTAAAAGCTATCCATACATGGACATGAAAATGTACTTTGAAAATGGACAGCACCTGTTGGGATATAATATGTATGATTAGTTCAAAATTTCATATCATCCATGCACCCAATACCTGAAACTGAACCTGGATACCTTCAAGAGTTCTGCCATGCTCATAATGTTCGTTGTGAGTAAACATGACTAGCGTGTTACTGGCATTGTAATAGACAGCATGGTCGAATTCACTACACTTGGAAAAATTCCATCACAGATGTATGTTTTCTGCCTGATTCTTTACGACCGACTCACATCGTACAATTTTCTAGACAATGTTGTCAAGATACTTTCATGTATGATGCGGAGGGTAGATATTCAATGGGCCATAAGCAATACCTCTTTAGTCGACTTGGAGCACATACAGCAAGAGGTTGTAGTGTAATCTGCAGGGCTAAAATATTCAGAGCAGCTATATGCTCAAGGAGATCGGAATGTCCTATGATAAAAAAAGTAAAATGCTCACCAACTCCTTCCAACCCCCTTATTCGTGTAAACTGTTAGATGAGAAGAGCAAGAAGAATATAGACTGACTGACCAAGTACCACCACAGACTGGAGTGGGATGGAAGCAATATTTCATACCATACAATGTGTAACATGCGGAGCGACTTACTGATGCAGCAGACACAAGGGCTGAGTGATTCGTGTCTAAACGAAACTGAGATCATCGAAGTACTGTTTGAGTATGATTGCCATTATCTGCGCAAGCTGACGAAACTTCACACGATCAGCAGCGACATATCTGCGACAGGTCCGAACCTAACTGGACATGTCCATGGAGGAATGCAGAGCTGCTGCAGAAATGGTGCGCCTCGTTCTTGGACTGTGAATGGTTGAGTTACCACTAGTCAAGAAGTCACCACGACATTGGTTCCGAATAACAGTTTTTTCCCCCTGTAAAACATGAATTAGAACTGAATATTTGTTTTTGTGTTAATGGAAATTATGTATAAATCTCTACAACAAAATGTGTAAAATCACTTCAATGCTGTTATGTCTGTGCCCTGTCTTGTAAAACTATATATTTTTTCCTGAAAGAGAACTTAAAAATAGAAAATCCTCATACTTGTCATGCTACTTAGCCTATATGTGGTAATAAGGGAAACCTGCTGAGGTTCGTTCAGAAGGACCTGTGAATGTACACCCGTGTCTTCAGTTTGAAACAGGCAGTGAAATGGTAAGGGGGAAGTTTGTAGGTATTTGGGTGGTGAGGGAAATGGAAGGAGGGTAGTGTGAGGGTGGTAAGAGGGTAGGAGGATTTGTGGGGATGGAGAGAAAAATCAGAGAGGATTTTACTGGAGTTATGGAGAGAAGAATAATGATTTTAGATGGAGAGGGAAATGCGAAGGTGACTGGTATAAATAAAGGAGGTGGCACCTCTTGGGGATTGCCATTCCATCGACTAAACAGTAGAGATGCGGATCATCTCATGTAACTTATACAGTCGTCATATTTTGCAACCACGATATCTTACGATGCTACAGAGCCGTTGGGTAAACCACCTAAAGCAGCTTCACAATCGCCTTGTTAGGGTATGTTGCCTATAGTAGCATCTCCATCGACCTCTTCGGTTGGGCCACCTTCAGCAACTCCATCGTCATCGCAACCCGAGTGAACAGCATCAAGACTTCGATTAATGTACTGCAGTGGAGTCTTTATGAATAACAACAATGTTAGAAGATACGGAAAGCATTAATGTAAGATGACCATGTCCCTCACTGTATATAAATGTGGAAAGTGTTGTCGCTAATTTGTTCTTACTGCCAATCTATACAAACCCCCGAAAATATGTAAAGGACTGGTTCCTCAACCCACAAAAAAAATAGGATATTTTTTGTTGCCAGGAAACGGTGATGGACTTGACGCTATCGTTAATGTGAGGATGTTCATGTGGACGGTATAGACAATTCGCCGTAGATATCAGGTCGATCATGTCACTACTGTGAAAAGACTTCTGCTTGCAGCAGCAATGAGAATCGACATGAGATTTATGGCTGTATACAGAGCCTTACACAAATAAAGCACTTGTGTTCGAACTATGGGATGCCAACTTCACAGATGGATGGTCTATAGGCACACATTAATATATGCAGTGGCGCTCCCTCCATGAAACAAAGAGAATGAACATTCATAGCTATCGACATATGTTGACCTTCCCGACTTTATAAAACACAAATGTGCCATATTCATTCCCCGAAACTATGATAACATATGATTCAAGTGGCCAGTATTGGCCGGATTTGTGAAGTCATCGACTCTACAGCATGTGGACAAGAAGTATGCTGAGGTCAAAGAAAAGTTTAATTTTAGCGGTATGGATTTTCTGATTCCTCTAAAGCAAATAGGGGTATTTGAGAACAACAACCCTGGTGTGTCTGTAAATGTGTACTCGATGAATGCTACGGCGAAAGGAGTGCCAACACGTGTGACTAAGAATGAGAAACTTGAAAACATGAAGCCTCTAATGGTGA
The DNA here is from genome assembly GCA_029891345.1 of Dryococelus australis. Taxonomy (NCBI): domain Eukaryota; kingdom Metazoa; phylum Arthropoda; class Insecta; order Phasmatodea; family Phasmatidae; genus Dryococelus; species Dryococelus australis. The sequence goes on along the minus strand of CM057003.1, from coordinate 119,465,139 downwards.
AGAATGTAATGAAGAATATTTCGCATTATTGTTACATAAAAAACATTTCACGACTAATTAACTTGCAGATTTCTTTGAATGGATACAAAGTTCATGTTTGTAAACAGTGTTTTAAGCATTATATCGATTACATATGGAAATCAGGACTCACTGGGGAACAGTTATTTGCAATACAAAAAACAAAGTCTGCAATATATATATATATATATATATATATATATATTCAATATACATACATGTTTCCTCATATAAAATAAATGTAAAAAACGTGTTTTGTTTTATTAATATTAGATTGACCTCAAAATAAAAAATAGCAAAATAGTAATTTGTTTATGTTTGGAGTAAACCAAAAAGGTTTTGGAAATGGATGACATGGGAGTTCTCTGGTGGTATAAACTATAAAAGAAAGAACTAGCCAACTATATATGTGTGTGTGTGTGTGTATATATATATATATATATATATATATATATATATATATATATATAATGCCCCAAACTGGAAATAAAATACATATTAAAGTCGTAATTTACTATCAATTAGGCATAAAAAATTGATTGATTGGTTTTGGTTACGTAAGGTGTCATAATTTTGTTGGGAGGCTTGAGGGGTTTGTGGTAGAGGGCAGAGCAAGAGAAGATGGTATAATGTTATATGGTAATAGATTTTTAAAGATTTCTGTAATTTACTACTTTTTGTGGTTGTGATGGATTGGGAAGGGGAGGGATTTAGGTGAGGGTGGTGGGATGAGTGTGAGTTTAATATATGTTCCTAGATATTAAATTTTTCTTTTTTTCTATTTTTATAATTTTTCGCGTTTTTTTATAATTTGGAGGGCTAGTGATGGTGGACGGGGTAAGAATGGTAGGTTAAGTGTGAGTTAAATATGTTATTTCTCTCGATTATTTAGATATTGTTTAGTTTTTTTTTTTTTTTTCGTTTTTTTTTTCCTTGTTTGATCTAGAGGTGTGTTGGTTTTTTTTTTAGATTGCCTTGATTTTTTATTTATATCCGGTTAAAATACGTACAGGGTCATGGGTCAATATCAAGTTCAACAAGATCCAATATCGCGGTTGTGTGCCATCGCTACATGGCCGGCCCAGGCCATCTCGACAACCATGGTGATGGACGGCTCCTGCCTGGTTCCTATACATGATTCCTGCGCTCAACTCCCCATTAGAATACTATTGCTATTGACGGTAAACATGTTGCATTTATCTGCCCACCTAAGAGTGGATATGATTACTACACCTACAAAGGCAACTTCAGCATTGTCAATGAGAATTACTGCTTCATATATGCTCATTTGTTTGTCAGGGGAAAATTTATGATGGTGTACATTTTACACATTGTGAAATTGGTGCGAAACATGTTAACAAAGAGCTGCCTTTACCGGCTCCCAAACCTCACTCCAATAGATCTGCGCAGTACCACAGACGACGCGTTTTCGCTGAGAACAAAATTAATGGATCGTTTTTCTGTAAACCTCTGTAAAGGCTCATCGGAACGACTGTGTATTACCGACTATCGAGGTTTAACGCGTTGTTAAGAATGCGATTGGTTAGATGGCCTCTGTTTTAAGGGTATTTCGTAGGACTAATGAAGTATACGTTGATAGGCTACTGTTATCTCTCTAGTTGTGTGTTTCGTTTATCTACATTATTTTCTCAGAAGAAGGAAAGCATCGCGTCTCCTGTATGCGCCCAGAGGTATTCTAAAAGAGGTGTACCAATGTTACTGGCTATCTTATGTTGGTATCTTGGGGAGGAGAGTCAAGATATGATACTGGACTGCAAACTCCTAATTACGTCCCATGGAAACTTTTCATGGACACATGGCACATTCGTGTAGAGTAAACGCAATTCTTCAGATCGGACACTGGCACGGTTTCGTGGCAAATTCAGTATTTATAGACTAGTTAAACTTTTGTCCAAATGGTGTAAGGCCATAAAACGCCATATATTGTACTGGGTAATACAGCAAAAACTTTATACGGCCTATTGGTTAAATTATAACACTTTCTCTAGAACATGACGTTAAACATACATCCTTTAAACACTAATTTCGGATTATACCATATTTAATTACAATATTTATAGTATTAACGGGTGAGTTTACCTACTTCTGCATCTTCTGCGATAATGTGACTTTAATCAGAAATATCCAAAGTCTCGAGTAGAAAACTTGTGTCCTCAAGTAAATGTAAGTGTTTCAAAGCGAACCAGAATAACAAGAATATTGAATATTTCCAAAAAATTCCCGGTATTAGGTTTCTGTACAAAGAATTCTTTCCATTGTGATAACTGCTAATAGGCGATGTTTGAACAATATCAAGCCGACTTGAAAACGTGAAAATAATGTAGCATTTTTCAACTTTGGACAAATATATCGTAGACAAAACTATTTTCAACATATGTTTAATGGGATACAAGAGGTTGTCGCGGCGCTGATATCCCGCGGGGAGCGCGATAGTAGCGGAGATGGAGAGCTCGTCTTGCTGTTTCTGCTCGGCGTTGCTAACTCGCCAGTTCGCCTTAGGTTGTGTCTACATTCGGCAGTTCCTGTGGGCGTGGAGGTGTCCGGAACTCGGTATCAAGTGACGTCACATTGACGTCGTCCTAATGTGGTCTACAAATGCGTTGTCCGAAGTGATCTTCCAGAATCTGACACTAGATCGCACTAAATTTCGCATATTATTTGTTGTTGCGTAGTGAAGTTAAAATTTTATGTCTTATTGTTTACAATAGTTTACGAAATTGTTGATCTGAATATGTATTTATAACAAACGGCTGTACGGTTTTATTTGAAATAAGTTCGCCAACTGACATCTAAATTTAATTTTTAAACTTATGTTTTAAAAGTTTTAGCCTTCAAATAAAATTGTTTAGACCGAAAGAATACATCCCTAATTATTTATTAACATTCCATTATATTTGTTTTGAGAAATCCTACCTTGCAAAAAACATTTTTACATTAATAACGTAAACATTTCACGAATGCGCACGAAAGTATTTGAAGTCTTCTTCTGTTTCTATCCGCTTAGGACACAAAATCGGGCAAGAGTTTAGTTTTCCGATTGCTTCAGCTTGGGACACATGTTGACTTGGGACGTGGCAGCTTGAGACAACACCATGACGTCAGAGGGTCACATGTACCAATCAGTGCGTCCTTGTCCTAGGACACAGGTTGGGATAGGCCAAGTGTAGACAGGCCCTTATGGCCGGAGACGAGATGGCCGTGGTACGAGCAACTTCCCTGCAGTCAGGCAGTGCGTTCATTTCCACCCAGGGCTGTTCCAAAATGAACCAATAACTATACCAGATGTTAGTTTACAAATTATGTTTATGCGTTGCTTGTAGTGTTAATTTTAATATAGTTTGTAATGAAAACTAGGCATTTAGTTAGTTTACATTGTAAGGCAGCAAGCATAAATGGCAAAGCCACTGTTCAATAATTTTAGCATAGTGAAGTAACTTTAATTACATATTCGTGTGTAACTACTTTCGCGTTTACAGCCCTTTTGCTTTAGATAGTTTCCATCAGTATGTTTGATAGTTCAAGCTTTAGCATACAGTAGCTGTATTTAAAATGTCTTTAGAAGATGTTTCTTTGCTCAAATGAATCTTTAATAAATCCATTTTAATTTTTAATCAAATTTAATTTAGGAGCCCATAGTTTCCAAAAAATTGTGTATCATGCTAAATAAATTCCATATAAATCGCTTTCTTTTTGGATTGAAACTTCCCACAAAACGTTAACGATTGTAATGGCTTTTGTAATTGGTTATTTACAGGAAGTGTTTGCACTGAAATGCAAGACATTCTCATTCACAATTTCTGAGGAGCTTTCCAACTATTAGGGAAAAATTAAATAATGACAACGTTTTCCATGAATAAAAACCGAAGTGAAAATACAATATGGACAGTCCCGCCTGTATATACAAATCAACATACTCATCACAGAACTGAATATTTATACTTTCGAGTACAGTTATTTACACTATGATGCAATACAGTTTCCAATGTTATCACAGCAATATTAATGAAAACAAACACTAATAAAAATAAACTGCAAATTTGCTGTTTACTCAATAATTACTTAGCATTCCAAGATGAATTTTAAACATATATTTAAACTGTGTACATTGTCGTTTGCCTATTCAAACCAAATGAGTGTACAGTAAAAAAAAAATATTTACACATGCTGCAAACAAACACAGGTGTACACTGTCTTGACTTAAGTAATTCTAAACCTAGCAAATCTTGTAAAATTACAGTCACAGAAACAAGACTATACGTTTGTATAACATGTGACATTTATTCAGTAGTAAATTATGTATTTTTAACCAATATGTACCTACATTGTATATTTTCTCTTTTGAGTGATAGTACGTATTTATTTGTGATAAAAATAACACAAATGCAGAATATTTCTACCCAAACGTGACTAACTGAAAGTAATTTTTCGTATCTTGTTATTCGGTTATCTTGGACTTCTTTTATGTAATTGGGTTTGCGTGCCTTCAAACATCGTGTTTGAGGGCATCTGCTATTTCTGGAAGCGTTCACTTATAAAAAAAATTGTTTCAATTTTGGAAGCATGTAGTTATTCCACATTTTTGTATCCAGCATATTCCGTTCAACGTAAAAATCTTTGTTTGCATAAACAGCAAACTCACAGTATTTTTGTTGCATATATTCGGCTGCCCCTGTACCTGGAAAAAGTAATTGTAATTTCTTTTTAGTTTCAGAATTCCAGCATTTTTCTCTAAATCTGTATTTATTCTGTCTGTTTGTAGTACCCAGCTGAAAACAAACATTTAATTTCCAGTAATCTATCTTCTCTCACTAATTTACTTGTTCATTTTTTACCTTTAAATACACTTCTTTTGCGACGTTTTCGTTCGTTCTACAACCAAATTATATAGCATATGAATGTCTCTCTCCGTCATATAAAATAATATAGCATATGAATGTCTCTCTCCGTCATATAAAATAATATAGCATATGAATGTCTCTCTCCGTCATATAAAATAATATAGCATATGAATGTCTCTCTCCGTCATATAAATTGACTTCACAGAGCCACAGCAGTAAGTGTGTGCTTTCAGTTTACAGACAAGATGGAAATTCGATGCTGTAAGTCGGTTTAAACGTGCATTCCTCAATCTGATGTTTTCATGTCAACCAACAGTATTTATTTCCAGTTCACGGAACGTTTTGGGCATTATTGTGATGCACTTGGACCATCCTCCAAATTAGGGCCAGCATGATCAACTCTTCTTCTTTTCTTTGAAGGCACTTCTTAGATCTGAAGGCAGCGAGCTAAACGGCGTTTATCTCTTCTTTTGAAAGCAGATTTGAAATGCTTTCCTGGACTTCGACAATTTTTTTTTCTACGGACTACAATTCCAGCTATGACTACTAACATACACGAACCCAACTGCCATGCAGCGTACATAGCAAGAGCGTCTTTTCTAAGTTTAACTCTTATCTCACCTGTAAATTAAGCTACCATACTCATGTTCCACTCAGCCTGATTTGTAGTTTAATTCATGACGACTCTGTCATCTTTCATGATCATTGGATCGAGTGCCTCCTGAATAGTTTCCATTATCCCCGACGCTTTCATTAATAATACAAAATTTTCGTTAGTTGTACTTTCTTTTTACAGTACTGTTCGCGGCAGTTTTCGAGGCAGCCGAATATATAGTAAGGGCCTTTTCTTATGTCCTGCTTCAATTGAACAACAGCTCTACGTTCAGTTGACTTCCCAGCACTTTCAATTGATTATCTGTGATTCAAGCAGGCGTCCTGCTGAAAGTGGAAATTACAAATTTTTTGAGACCTAGTGTAAATGGTTTCGATAGTTTTTAACAATATTATTTGTGTAGTCAACTTTGACGATTTCCCTTCCGTACGGAACTTTCTGCTTGATTCTTGAATAAATACTAGAGTCCCCATCACCAATAAAGAGATTGTACTTAAACCCATGCTGTGCGATACTTATTCATACAGAAGCCTTCTGTGAGTATGTGCTGTTCCATGCTAGTACTGGGTCCACTCTAGCTCTTAAAGAAATACGTTCCTTAACTTTTGTATCATTAGATTTTACAAAATCACACATGGAGCCAAATTTATCTTTCATTCACAAGTACAGCAGCTGGTTTGTTTCAGAGCCAGTGATGCAAGCCTTCGGACGAAAGAACATTTATTGTTTTTTATACATATACATAAACACCAAAATATTAAAAAAATGTACCAGATTATCTGAAATTTCAATGTGTTTCATGGTAAAAGTTATGTAAAACAATTAATATAAATGTGATTTTTATCATTAAATTACTAAGGTGCTTGTTATATTTCAGCATTTCATCTTCATGTCTGTAAGTTTACTGTTGTTAATGGCTGCCAAATAAGTCAGAGTCAGTTTTCCCATTTGACTTTGCTAGTGATATAACTAACTGCCACTCTAATAGTAAGTTCCCATGATTCGCTGTAAATAACTACTGTGCATGAAAATACGGAAGCCATTCGTAGAACTGTAAAGCAGCTAAGATACCTATTACGAAAAATATCTTGCCAAAAAAAAATTCTATACGTTAATAAATGCATCATTATTAATCACACATTATGCATGCTATATAAGTGTTACTGAAGTCAGTTAATGGAGCTAATTCTTCATTTACATGAATAAAACACTGGCTTCTAGTGTACTAAATATTCCGGGTGCATGCCAGCTGTATTATTTCAGTCTAGACAGGCGTAAGTACAGACTGCAATACATTATACTATATAGGCGCTACTGTTTAGGGTAGGCACTATAAAAGCACTATATAAGCACTATAAAAAACTGTGTAATTTTACACTATATATAATTGGCAGCCGTGTCTCCCCTGATAACAGTGTAATTTTACACCTACATCTGTCAATTTGTTTACTCTATGTAAATTAAATTTAGCCTCCAAATTAGTAAAATAACATATTTAAATTGTACAAACAACTTTACATAGAACGGTGTAAAATTCTTATTTCTGCGGAACAGAAAATAAAATGCAAAATTCGCGTATTTTCTCTCCACGGCACGTAAATTTACACAGACATCGCCATTGTAATTTGACCACTCTGTATGTGTATTTTCCTCCTAACTTAAAAGTTAAACCGCAGATTGACTCTAATTGTAATTACACAATTTGTGTACATTTTTCACCGTTTTACTAAGCAATTTTACCGTCAGCATGTGTTATTTTTAAACTGCGTTATGTTTATTCGCATGCTTTGTATGTGTTTATTTTTAATTTTAATATTATTTTACTCCGTTTTGTAACTTGGCAGTTTGGCAGATTTAAAGAAAATTCTCTGTAATATATAGAATGCAAGTTTACGCGCACACACACCAACACACACGCCTACAAACACACACAGGAATTATAAAATTACACAACTGAAGATGTACAACTATACTGACATTGGGTGTTCATACAACATTTGTGGAAAAAATACCTATATTGTTGTTGTTTTTAAAAATTTCATATATTTAATATAAAATTACCAAATATTGTTATGTGTAAATTTACAAATAATTTCTACAGTGAGTTTTATAAACCAAATAGGAATAATTTGCACCAACAGAAACAGGCCAACTGTTTTTGTTATATTTTATCTTGTAAATGAAAGGTTTACGGTGGTTTGTTTAGTTGGGCTAAAGCATTATTTTAGTCATTTGGTTTATTTATTTGTTATTCTTATCATTACTATTCACGTATTTTACCTAAGCGTACATCATTTTTCATTTCGTTCTTTAAAACTACAATAATTATAAACAACACTACTTTATGATACATTATTCGAAACTATACACGTTCATTTGTAAACAGGCGAGTGATTACGTCATGAAAAAATTTGAGCAAACTGTTCATACAGGGAATATTATATTGTGACGATCTTTACGTTTTATTGCACATTTTATGAATTTTTGAATGATTCAAGGACCAAAAATATTGTGCCCTAAATTGCAGTAAAAAATTATTTGAATAAGAAAAATTGAACTAATAAAAATACTTTTGTTTTGTCTGGTGCGTGTTGTCAAACGAAGCTATTGTCTACAATTGTCAGTAATTAATGTCATTACATGCCATGAAGCATCAAACGCATATAAAGAAAATTAACCTTGAAATTTGTAGTATATTAGTAAATTTCAGATTTTTGGGTGTTCTTAATACTTGCAATTGTTCTAGAAAAAATATTTTTGGGTGACAAATAAGGACGGATTAACTAAAATTAACGGAAGTAAATAAAAAGTTTATAACGATTTTTCCAAACCCGCCAATACACTTGTTGAATTGTAACTGAGGCCATAGGTTGTCTTGTTCTATCCACCATATCCTATGATAATAATATATGGTTTTCCATTTACTGCAATTCCTTTGGCAATAGCAATTTAATTTTCTTTCTTTCCATTTCGTATGAATTTCTGGGAGAGTTGCTCGCGCAAAAACAAAAAAAAAGTTACATTTGTAACTATCAAATAAACTAATTGAGGAATTCAGCAGTCTACTAGTCTTGTGTCTTGTATCATTATTTCTGAAGTACTTGTTCCCTTCAGCGGAATTGTGATTTTCGGCAACGTATAATCTTGGCTTATTTTCTGTGTACATAATGTTGGATTTATAATCAGCTTTCATGTGCAATAAAGTCTTGCAATTCCACAAGTAAAGAGTTATTCGTTAAAATGATTTTACACTTAGTTTGATACTCATTCGGGCAATGTCAGAATTGCTCACGTTTGCCAGTGTGATGATTATGTGAAATAGGAAAACTTGGTAGATTTCATCGCGTTATTATAATTTTATTTCCTAAGAATTGTTTATTTTTAACGTTACCTCTTAATAACAGATCTTGACATGGGGTGAGGTTTTACTTCAGTTTAGCGTCAAAGAACAATAATGGCACGAATACAGATTTGAAATCCTTCTAAATTCTATTTATATATTTATTTAAATGCTGTAAATAAAAGAGTTTACTTTTACAAAATAACATTTTCAAAATAACCATAACCAGGTACCGAAAATACATTATTCCAGAAATTTAGAAGTGTATTTGAATTTTATAATTAATTGAATTATCATTATAATTGTATATTTATTATAAATAAAAACGATTTAATAATAATTAACGTATATCCTCGCCATTTTTTCTTGACATTGTATTTTATTCCATAGCTCACAATATGCCTAATTCATTGATCGTAATTTTTTTTACAACTACTGTTCCAATTTTATTTCATGTCACCACATCTAGATATTGAGATAATTTCAGGATCTCTGGGGCGGAACTCCACGGATCCGGCGAATTACAAACAAACTATAACTATAAACATTTCTTCTGACACAAACGTTTGTACATTATAGTTAAGCCAGACACTGCAATAAAAGAAAAGTTACTCACTCATGCATTTTCGAATCTATTGTCCTCTCGTCTAAAATAAACCATACGGAAATGAAACTGATAAACTCTATTCTCATACTACATATTAATAACCACATAATTTTAACAGACAACGCACTTCCCAAAAAAATCCAAAAATTCTGTTAATCCAATTATTTGCAATTTTCAAAAAAAAAAAAAAACCTGCTACCTCCCAGCGAAGAGTGATGCCTAGCATTCAATGTAAAAAAAATAAGTGTAATTTTACACTAAATGTCAGTTTTATTTTAATCTACGTCTTAGTAAATTTAGCCCACAAATTATTAAAATAACATACTTTGTACAACTAACTTTACATAGGATGGTGTAATACTGCTATTACTATGCAGCAGAAAATAAATAGCAACTTTCGTGCATTTTCTCTCCACGTGAAGCAATTTTACACAGAACATCACAATTGTATTTTCATCACTGTGTATGTGTGTTTGTTTACTAACAAGATAGTCAAATCGCCTATTCACTGTAATTCTAATTACACGATTTCTGTATGATTTTCAGTGTTTTACTAAGCAATTTTTCGCCTCGGCATATGGTCTTTTACACCGTTTTGCATTTTGATAGTCAAACGGAATTATAAAATGTTATTTCCAAAATGTGGGTAACGATTGACTTCAAATAAAGAATACGTAATGATATACAAAAACCAGCATATTCCATGAACAGGAGTTAAGATTTCCTTTTGAACATACAAAATGAGTTCGAAGTAGTTATATTGCCTACCGCTAGATCGTACGTTTTAAACAAACACTTGTAGTTATATTTCAATTCACAAGAACATTGGTGTAAAATTAAACATACTGTACTGGTTTTAGAAAGTAACACATACAAATGTAAAATTATCGCGAAATTTGTATGTGTAGATATACGCTTATAGATACTCCAGAATGCAATGCAAGTTTAGACACACACGGTCATTGTAAAATTTCACAATTGAAGATGCACAACTACACTGATGTTGGGCACTTATACAACTAATACGTAGCAGTAAAAATTCATAGATTAATGTTAATAGATTGAGTAAGTGTATTTTACGCATACTTCTAAATGTGTAAATTATCACCTACATTGTGTTTATTAAAACATACATTCATGTATTTTCACCAAATATATGTAGTACATTGCTGTACTATTAAGAACGTTTTTTGTAAAATTCAACGTACTCTAGTTGTTTTCACAAATTACACATACAAAATGTAAAATTACGAAAAAATTGTATGTCTAAAATTACACTTTTTTTATTTTTTTTTCAGTGTTGTTCGACTTACAACTAGTTCCCTGGCTCGGACAAAGTTAATACCTGAACGTTTAAACGATTAATTAAACAGTATCTTAATTCTATTAAAAACCAAAGCCAACGTGTACGGTAGTATATAAGCCGTTAAATATTTTGGAAGGTAAATGGATATTGTAGCAGGTGAATAACTCATTAATAACTACAACTAGCATCAACCAATAACGTTAAAAGTTAAAAGTCCTGCATATAAATTTTTGTTTGTTAATCGCTTGCTGTTTTTCTAATGTTGTATTTTAATAGTTTCTTCATAAATTATATCTTCATTCGCATTAGTTTTCCTGTAGTCTTGACGAGGCACCGCTCAGTTAGTATTAAAGTTCTATATCACTTATTTACACAAACATTTACATACACTACAATCATACAGCGTCTTAGCTCTTCTATGGTCCCTAGCATTCCAAGCATACTTGTTAATAGGTTAGTTGTAACCAGTATTCTGCATATAAGTAATTAAGGGTTAGCAGAAAGCTAATTGGGTTGGTGCAGACGTCTTTCAAGGGCCATGGTAAAGAAAAGCACCACTTTCATTGAAACTTATAGACAATTTCAGTCGAAAATATCTTATCCCCAAATAAATCTTACTTTGGGGAGAAAATAAAGAAGTATTGTTAATATGTCTATTAGGATGTATCCGTGACTTCGGTCGCAGGCTGTGTGACAGTTTCCGTATTAAGTTCCCAATATTAATTCATACAAAGTTTGTCTAGTTACTCATCTGATTTGTAAACCAGTCATGCAGTTCATTGACTGCGATAAGCAGGTAAGTAGTGACTAAACGTAAGTAGAGTTCTTGCCGAAATACTAGATATTGGCGAGACCCGCAGTTACAAAACAGCGAGGGACTGGAAGGGTTAGGAATTACATGACACATCTGTTAGAAAGATTTAGTTGTCCCATAGAAGTTTCTCACCTGTGAAATGTTTCTTATTCCATTAGTGGAATGTTGAGTACTGGCATTATTTCCTCGATGTTAGAGTCTTCGATAGCCACAAAAACATAACCCAAATACAACAGCGTCATTTACTTCTTGCAAACTGTCGGATGTCACATAGTTACGGGAGTCACAGTTTTCCCAGAAACAAACAAAAGTCAAGAATAATACACTGTGTATTTATTTTTCCTGCTTATATGAGCCCAAGATGCAGAATCGGCGATGTTCTCCAAATTCCATAAGCTGCTTAGTTAAATTCTCAATATGAAAAATTGTGGGGGCCGTTAATAAAGCTTTCAGTTTTTTTCTGTTTCCGCAATTACGGGAGGAAGACCAGTAGGATCGACACAAGAAGCTGATATAATTTATTCTATATTTCTGTAAAAACAATTTTATATAGGATATTGTTATATGATATATGGTTCATCGTCATACCTTAAGAGTGCTTATAGGGACGTAACAAGTAATTAATAGAAGTTATGTAATGAATTCTATATAAAAATTGTTTATATAGCATTAAGATTGTACAGTATTATCTCAATATAAACGTGATTTAATATGCGCGGGTGGAGGTACAAAATGTACTGAAATATTAATTTATATTAAATTATAAAGGTCTAGTCGGCCACATACTGAGGAAAGAATAATAATTGGAGAATCCCCAACTTGTTCATGATTCGGAAGGCTGATTAATGCGGCGGATGTCGACGCCCAGATACACCCATTTCCAGTGTTCTTCTCGCTCCAGTTGCCTGGCGACAAAAGACACCGCCCACGGGCTACACTGCCTTATATCGCCGGCTTTGTCCCCGTTTATTAACCGGCGGAGACGGATTTTGTGGTTTACTATTTCCAGTCTTCTTCTCGCTCCAATAGCCTGGCGACAAAAGACACCGCCCACGGGCTACACTGCCTTATATCGCCGGCTTTGTCCCCGTTTATTAACCGGCGGAGACGGATTCTGTGGTTTACTATTTCCAGTGTTCTTCTCGCTCCAGTTGCCTGGCGACAAAAGACACCACCCACGGGCTACACTGCCTTATATCGCCGGCTTTGTCCCCGTTTATTAACCGGCGGAGACGGATTCTGTGGTTTACTATTTCCAGTCTTCTTCTCGCTCCAATTGCCTGGCGACAAAAGACACCACCCACGGGCTACACTGCCTTATATCGCCGGCTTTGTCCCCGTTTATAAACCGGCGGAGACGGATTCTGTGGTTTACTATTTCCAGTCTTCTTCTCGCTCCAATAGCCTGGCGACAAAAGACACCACCCACGGGCTACACTGCCTTATATCACCGGCTTTGTCCCCGTTTATTAACCGGCGGAGACGGATTCTGTGGTTTACTATTTAATTACTTATTTCACCAGTCACGGTCCGTGATCTGGGTAAATATGTGAAGGTGTGATCAGGCAGGCCGCTAAACTAAGGCCTGATCAAAATTCGCAATAATGTAATTACATCACTGTATATTTTAGACGTAGTTATTTTGTACTCTATTTTTAATTTATCAGAATTGTATCTATTATGGCGTTTAAGCTCGTAAATTTTATTGCATACTAGCAACAAAATGCATCTAAACTACTAGCGAAGTTCATTACCCAGAATTGAAAACCGGATTGAATAAATCTTTGGAAAACTAATAAATTACGTATTTCAAAATAACTAAAAAAGCCAGAAAGTAGGAGTAATGGTTTTTCACCAAGTTTCCCCATTTTTCCAGGTGAAACGCGGTCACCTCTTAGTTTTTCTGTGGAAGCTTGAAATCTCAGATACCTGCGCTTCACAGCTTATCCATTTTAAAAGCTGGTTTTATGTAATTTTTCTTAAGTAGCAGTTTCAGCAAACACTGCCAGTTCGTCAAAAATATGATTTTCAATATGAAATAAATATGAGTGTATTTTTAGCATGTAGTTTTGTAGGAAATCGGTAAATATTTTAACTATAAACCTGTATCAGTAAATTCCGTCAAAAAATTACTATCGACTGTTGAATGGACGATCAAGGGCAATGTTTTTAATTATTTAAATGTTTTCGCAGACAGAATATTTATTTTTTAACTAAAGTTTCTATTTATTAGCTGTGTTCTTTCTTTTTTTTCGATACTTGAAATCATCGCCGCTGGACAGAAGGGTTAAGTTGAGTGGCCTTGGGCTATCCGACTAATCGTAACAACTGTTTACAGCGTGTTTGACAACATACCTCACACAAATAAATCCAAATTTATGTATTAAAAAATTGTGATTTACACATCCAAAAACGGGGAATTGGTAGTATACTTTAAATACATTATCTACCAAAAAGTAATTGGGTACCCGTGAAGACAGGTAATTCAGTAAGTCAGGTGACTTGTGATTCACGGCCTTCAGCGTAGGACCGCTGGTGTTTGTCCGTGGTTGCATGAACACAGAGGCCTACTGTAACATTCCGGATAACGAAATGCTCGCAACATTGTTGAGTTTTTACGGAATGGACCTGTGTTACTTCCACGATGACAATGCCGGGTGCCATGTTTCAAGGGCTACTATGCAGTGGTACGCCGACAACAATGTTCGCCGATTGGTCTGGCCCACCCAGAGCCCCGACCTCAACCCTGTAGAACATCTTTGGAACGAAATGGATCGCCGGGTGAGGGCTCGTCAGGTGCGACCAAAATCCACTGCTCAACTCGTGGAATGGTTGCAAGAGGAATGGCGACGAATCCCCGTGGATGTCCTGCAAACACTCGTAGAGAGCATGCCAGACAGGGTGGCTGATGTTATAGCTACAAGAGGTGGCCCTACGAGATTCTAACGGGGTGACAACCACCCAGTAAACATTGTGGACAGGTGCACTATTACTTTTTGGTCGATAGTGTATTTAATTCTACGTAATACACCTCCTTAATGTTTATCTTCCCATAAGTGTCTCTAGTACTGCATACTCAGGTATTTTCACATATACGGACATTCTAACTGAACGCAAAATACTACTAAGACCATTCGAAGAGTGATACAGCCATTCACATATCCACGGGGTCTCAACTAGTAAGAGAAGCATTCTAGCCATGAAGAAGTACTTATTTAAATTCTGTTTATATTATCTGAAAGTTTATCACTAAAAATTGTTGTTAAGAAATTTATTGAGATTTTCAACATAAATATGCAAACTTTACACCTGCAGATTGAGTTCAATCATTCATTTGGAATAATTTTTTTATGCAGGTAACTACGAATATATTCGTGTCACTTTCGTTATAATAAATAAGAAAAGAGTGACAGGGAAATATAAGACGTTAGTATTGAATGCCAGTGGATGTTGGCGGAAAGTTAAGACAGTAGCACAAAGTGACCTACTGGTCGTCGATAGATGATTAACCGTTAAGTTATTACATCTGTAAGCTGTGTGTTCTTAGTCATCTTTATTCCTGGAGCACGTTACTTCGGACCACAATAAACAAACAGGCACCGAACAGAGCGACAATATTGACCCAGTTCTGACAGGCAGAAAACTAGCTACACTCTGCCCAATGGTGCGTTTTCAACGAGCAAGATTGGAGTATGTGAGCCGTCTCGGAGCCGGGAACAATAACCAAAATTGTACGATGCAATTTTTCTCTTTTTGTAGTTAAGCTATGTCTGACGCCATGGACATTTTAAATATATATATCAGTTAACCTAAAACATAGCATGTCCAAATCATTTGTAAGTCTTGTAGCCTGTACTACACGCGAGTTTTTTATTTTAACAAAATAAAAAAATCAGTACAAAAGTATGTTGCATAAAAAAATTGCATTATGCCCCCACATAAATATTTCAGTTGTAAAACTGAAGCGAATCACACCTCTACGAACATTGCATGTAGAAAACTGTGGGAGATGCATGAAATCAATTTTAGTCTTATAATATTTATCAGTCGCAAGGCTGGGGACAGCATTAAGTTACATAGTATATAAATTAATACAACTAAATATTTTAGAAAACAATTATTTACCAGACTTTTGGGATGGTGGTAATTGAAATTACGCATCCATAAATGCCCGTTTCCTTAAAGGGTAAAACAATTTTTAAATCCCTTGTGGACAAAAATGTACATGAAATAATCCTACAACGCCAAGCATATTCGATTTTTTATTCAATGCCAATGGTATTATAATGTAAGATATTCTAAGAGTGACCGGTAATTCATGTTAATATTTCAATTTATTTGTAATTTATGTACACTTTACAGACAACATTTCTGTTACACTGATTATTATGTTTAACTCACGAGTACGCTTTATTTATTTGTATATATTAGAAAAACTAGAAGAAATTCAGCCGCTCGAAGTGCGACATCATTACAAATCGATCTTCCTGCACAAATATCTCATAAAGAGTCGTACTCACCATTATTCGTGTAATATATAACGGTAAATGTTCCGAAGGTTTGCTCGGAGTCAGACCCTCGGAGTAGATGACGGTAAACTCTAGGCGACAAAATTCGTCACAGGAATGCAAAAGCAATGGGTTACAGTATTTTACACTAAGTGAGTGAAGATGTTTGGACGGCTCTAACAGCGAAGGCTCCAGAGATGATGAGGGTGATTGAGGTGAGAAAGCAGCAGCGCCGGAATGCAAGGGCGGGGGAAACGGGACATCCCAGAGAAAACCATCCGACCAGCGACATCGTTCGGCACGATTCTCACATGCGAAAATCCGGGAGCGACCCGGGCGAGCAGCCTAACCGCTCTACTACCGTTTTGATGATAAGTATTTATTAACTTTTAGACGCTTCACATGTTACATAAAGTGGTTTCACGAATGTTTTTGTTTGAAACGAGCGATGAACGGAGATAGTGACCCGTATTTAGCCTATACATATTCTGTGGTTCATACCAAAATACCATAGAGGTGCACAAATAATAACCGGATGACTTGATGATCACAGAATCCGATTACAAAAATACGATTGTAATTATATAAGCTATGTTATAAATAACAGTGTAAATTTTACTTCCATTTTTTTAATGCTTACTACACTATGAACCAAACATGAAAATAAACCGTCATCAGAATTAATGTGTGAAAAATTTTACTTCTCTATCACTGTGACTTCATAGACATTCTGTACTTCAGTCAAGTTTTTAAGTGTATGATAACAATACACCTATCTGTATCAAATAACATTTCGTTTATCTCACAATACCATCTCTGAATATAACTGCTCTTAATGTAGAAACAGAGTAGCGTTTATTTTAGCTTTACACCTCACTACACGACGTGCGAAACTCGTAAAATAAATAGTGCTTACTATTCCGTAATAGTCAGAGAAATAGTATTTATGTCATGCATGAGAAAGGAATTCTTAAAATTTTATAGCCCTCTAAAGAAATCAATTTGTAAAGAGCGTGTTTTTTAAATCAATATATTTTGTATAATTTTTTTTTGCTTGCTTTAAAATTCACATTTTATAAGCAAACCTATGTTAAGCAGGGCAGTCACAGTAATTTTCTATCACAGTAAGCAAGACAACAATAGTACTCCTATAAATTATAAGGGGCCGTGGTTGTGCAGCGGCTAGAGCGCTCACCACCCACTAAGACAACCGGAATCAGTTCTAGTCGGAGTCGTTCCGGGATTTTTGCACGTAGGAATAGTGCAGTACATACCACTAGTGCGCAGTACGATACCGTTAGTGCGCAGGTTTTCTCGGGGTTCTCCTGTTCCCCGATCCTTGCATTCTGGAACTGCTCCTTACTCACCTCGCTTCATGCTCATCGGCTCTCAAGACCCCGGCTTAAAGAGCTAAGTAATATCTCTACTTCGCATCTACTTTAATTAAACGAATATTAAAAATGTGTGTACATTTATTGTCAATATTTTCTGACAAAATACCATACAATTTAGTATGAGTGCGCACTTGTATGTTCTCTTGCAAATTGTACTTTTTAAACCATTCAGAATTCTAACTCTCCGATATTTTAATAAGAAATTGTTGAAGGTTAATTATTTATGAGTTTATATATTACGTTTAGGTGAAACAGGGCACAGTGTTACAAAATATAAATGTTATTCTTTCGTACACTACATAAATCGCATGTATCAAACTATTTCGTCGGTAAATGTTATTTTCTTGTGTATATTAGGCATATTGTACACATGGGTCGCCACTATACTTCAACCGTGATACATTTCAACTGTTAAGTTGTGGCACACATTGATGATCAGAGCTCTTTCTCTCCCTCCTTCTCTCTCTCTCTCTCTCTCTCTCTCTCTCTCTCTCTCTCTCGCTCGCTCGTTCGCTCACTCACTTTTTTTCTTTCCAGTGTCTCTAGAAGATTTTCACTCACTGAATCAATTAACTTTTAGTTAAAATGACAGGGCATGTGAGGGGATTTCAAATGTCCTCTATTGGTTAGTTTTCACTGATTTCTGAGATATGTTGGTCACACTCCGCTGAACACTCAGTTAAAGTTCATAAAAATGAATCGTTTCTGTATGTTTTTATTCAGTAAGCGAATATTTTTGCATCGAAATGATAAGTGCATTTGCAATGATTTTCGGTGGAGTCATTTTCACAGATCAGTTATTTTTCACTGATTCAGGTTTAGGCGTGTATAATAACGGAATTAACCAGTGGAACATCATCAAAGTATGTTTTTTAAAAGTGATCTACTATTTCTTCTTCTAAATGTCAATATATAAAACACTTCGCCTGCCAGTTATTCTTTTGACTTACACTAATCGTAACTCCAAAGAGAAAGTATTTTGGCTCACGTGACAACATTTACGTACAAAAATATTGGATTTAAATTAAAATAACAATTTAAATTTCATTGTAATTCAGTAAGCGACACATGGTGATTTTCACGTATTTATTCAAATGTGTTCGTGTAAATTTCGAGCACATTTATTAAACCGGCATGTTACTTATTGTTTATCTTATTATCATTCTTTCAAGAAAAATGTGTACCGTGATAGACTGACACTTGGTTACTTAATATATTTTTGATTGAAATGTGACACTCTAAATTATTTCATTCGCTCTCTTCCCTGTTCGATATATTTATTGGGCACGGAAATGATCAATATATTAATTAATATTACTAGGAAAAAAATATTTCAAGTAAGTAGTACAGAAAAATTAAATTGGAACTCATTGGATAGACAAATGGAAAAATATTTCTGAACACAATATGTTATTTACTAATTAATAGACTTCGCCTTTTAACGGTAAGAGATATACGAATCTTCAACCGACCGCTAGAAATATAATATTTATAAAATAATGTACCTATATAATACAGTCAATTTTTAATATGATTTTGATATCATGCTACCGAAATACGGAATATTAGGTATAAAAACTATCCTTGAATGGTTTAGATACATTCATAGAGTCAAATAACTGTTTCCCTACTATTATTTGTAAAAGCAGTTAAATTGACTTTTCGGAAGAAATACGTAATTTACTTTAAAGTATTTTTCTCCTCACAAAGTTTTATTCTCGGCCGCAATCCAATTTCTGCGGTGCCTTTTAATGTGTTATTTTACCATTGGCACTGTGTGATTCCTACACAGCGAGTGTGCTGTATAACATGTGTCATCGCTTCTACATTCCACTAGGGCTGGAAACGTTATGAATTTAATCTCGCCGCAGAATTCAATTACAAGGCAATTCAATTTACCAGTATTTTATACCCAATATTGTTTTCAAATATATCGTGACTACTTTACAAAAAAACGGTCAATGTTTCTGGCCGCGTTGCGTTAATAAATTTTGTTCCAAGAGACGTTATTGTCTCTCTCATGCGCATCCACAGTTTGTGTGAAGATATTTCCGATAGCAATGCGCTTCAAAATCAATTCAACCAATTATGTTTAGTGTACCTGACGACACGATGTGTATTTCCTTTATTCGCATATCACTAGTGCAAAATTTAAGTTATTATTTTGTAAATTTATATTTTTCTCTATTCGTACTTACACGATGGTATGATACATCGATAGTATCATACCATTGAATATTAACGTGTGTGCCCTCTACTTGTTTATTAATTAATTATATACGATAGGTTATGGTTAAATAATTTTTTTTAAAATTTCTTCTTTAAAATTTTTATATATTTTTCATAATGTTTGTAATGTGTGTATTTATGGGAACAGTGTTCGAAAATACTGAGTTGTCATGTCAACAAAATAAGTTTTATTATTTATATTAGTAAATTAATTCAATAATTAAACTCTAATTAGGCAATATAATATTCGTAATAACATCCCCGTATGGGATCAGAAGAAATTACTAACTTACTATTAAATAAAATGTACCACAATGGTGTTGGATTTTAATGACGAAATTTATGTTTATTTTACATGTCGCCTAAACCTAACTTAAGAGATGGACTTGACATGCAGTTGAACTATTTTCAATTAAACATCGTGCTTGTTTTTTGTACTTATGATCGCTTTGTGGAGTACGATACAAAAAAGCATTCATAAAACAAATAGAATGTTGGAGAGGGGATGTGCTCCAATTAATATGAACTACAACAGCTTCAGTTACAATGATAGACGATGTTTCGCACGTTTCGGCAACTTTTTATGAGAAAAATAATACTATATTGTCCATCTTAGTTGTGCAGATCATACAGAGCAAAGACTTTATCAACAGACGCTTTCTTCGAAAAAAATTTAATTACAGTAATAGATTTTTTTTTTTTTCAGTTTCTGTATTTCAATTTCTACGCATCTTATAAATGTGAAAATAGACCATTTCCATTTGTTTGTACTTTTTGTTAATCTAACTAATTTATTGCAATGTCACTTTGAAGTTAGCGTCGACCACTGTAATCAATTAAACATAATGCTAACTTGCAGTCTGTAAATAAGAGTGATTACAATTTACACTTTTATATTGTATTATATGCTCTCTTCTAATGTAAAATTAATTTGGTTTTGGTTTGTATTTCTTGTCTACATTGGATTTCCCGCTTAAAGTAGAAGCGTGAGTGAGCAAGGATCGAAGTGATTTCTAGCAAGGACAACATGGAGGAATGTGCAATCAGTTTTGAAGCACCTTTAACAAGTTCTTAAGGACTTTACAGGAACCATGTTAGTTGATGTGTTCAATAGCAGCTCATGAAAGAAATGTACTGTGCTACACGTAAAATATATATAAATAAATTCTCTAAAATATTTTCCTATTTCGCTACGTGGAAAATTGCTACTGAAGTAAATACCAGATCTAATACAGGCAATATATTTGGCGAGGAATTTTGTAGTTCATCTCATGGTTTGCAAATGCAGGTGTTGGATAGTCATTATAGACTAGTTCATAAAAACTGTTATAGCACATTCTAACTACTTATCATACAGCATAACTGCAAAGCCTTTTATTTTACAACCGTCCAACAAAAGTCGCACGTATTGAAACTCTACTGCCGCAGGCGGAGTTTGTGCATATATATATATATATAAGAGTAGGAAAATAACCATTGACGGACAAGGTGATCAGAGATATAGGAGCGCAGAAGCCAGCCGACCGCCATGTTGTTACGTCACCGTCAGCCGTCTTGGATGCTATTGACCTTGACCATGACTTTTGACCCGTGATCTTGTCCTCGATCCCGGTGACTTCTCACTACATAGCCAAAAATGCGAAAAAATTATTTAAAAAATCATAAAAAAAATATTGCGAGAAATGTAATGAAAAAATCGTTAAAAAATGTATTATGGTAAATTTTATTAAAATTTGTTCAAAGATTTATTATAATAAATTTAATTTTCAAAAGGGTATAAAAATTTATTACAAAAACTTTTATTTAAAAAATTGTTAAAAAACCTATTATTATAAAAAATATTTAATCGTTTAAAGATTATATTATTAAATAATGTAACAAAAATTCGTTCAAAAATGTATTATAAAAAATTTTCTAAAAGAACTATTAAAAAATTTTGTGTTAAATAGTCGTTTCTCCGGCGGCCATTTTTCCTAATAATTTCCCTTTTTCCCTTAAAGTTTCCCTTTTTCCCTGCAATTTCTGTAAAAATTTTATTTAAACAATTTTGTTCTAATTTTATTTAAAAAACTTCCGTACGTTAATGGAGATTGCCTTTCACCTTCGCTCGATCAATTAGTCACCTTCGCTCCACCGCCATCTTTGTTTCTTTCGTTCGTCATTCTTGTACATGCTATCATTGGCCGTCATCTTGATTGGCACATTTCACGAGCATCTTGGTAAGCGCCACTGCTGATTAGTCACTGTCGTTCCATCGCCATATTTGTATGCTTTTAATACATTTTTAAAAAATATTTAAAATACTTCTTATTAAAATTTTATAAAACAATTGATTTAAAAAATTTTCGCCCGACCGTCATTTTGGAAAGTGTTATATGTTTTTTTCTTCGTCACTTGTTTATACGTTACTGGAGATTTCTCTCACATCCATTCGACTATCATCTTTGTTCTTCGTTCCTCATTTGTTTTTTTAGAGATTGTCTCTCTCACTAACGACCACCTTCATTCTACTAACCCCACCACTCCGGCCTTGCAATATATTTAAGTGCCCAACTACGCCCTATATTCTTCCCACCCTTATTTTCGTATTGGCTTATTACTGTTATTCAGCGATCCTGTACCACATATGTACGACTGTCGGTTCCACTCCACCCCCGCCCCTATTTTCCCATTTGCCGAATACTGGGATGTCTTCGGAAACCTTCGTTCAGCCAATGTTTCTCATTGGCTAATTACTGTTTAGTCAGCGATCCGCCAACCACCAATACCAATACTTCCCAATGGCTAATTAGTCGGCAAGTCAGCACTACCTCTGTTCGTCTGTCGGTTCCCCACCACCGATATGACAACCCTGCCGATTGGCTGATTATTCGGGTGTATTCGGAAACCTTCGTTCGACCAATCAGATGCCTCTGGTCGAACACTTAGTCAGCCTGGTTCACCACGCCAATGTTTCTCATTGGCTAATTAGTCAGTTCCGCTCCACCAGGCCAATTGGTGTTTAGTCGACAATCCTCCACCACCTCCATTCCACCAATTAGTCGCAGCACTCCATCCACGTAAATGCTTCCTATTGGCTTCCTATTGCCAATGCTTCTCATTAGCTGTTTACTTACAACTCACTCGACTGTCAGCAAGCCTCAACCACTTCTGTTCCACCCCCTTAAACACCGTATCTATAATACATGTCCCTGAGGGCCTCTGGGAGAAAGTTGTACCTCGCTCTTCAGCGTGAAATCCACAACCTTGTACAGCCCTGCAGACCAGTTGTGATGGAAGCCTTTGTTGAAAATCCACGTTTTTTCGAAACCCTCACCAAGTCACCGATCGTGACATTAGGCTTTCGAGAGTCCCGCCTCATCAGAATAGCACACGACGTTCGAAGCAGAGAGTCGTTCTTCACATCTTCGGGTTTGATGCGAGTGGTTGACTGAACGGTACAATTATACTTGCGTACAAGCTTTGGGAGTAGTGTCAACCACTTGTAGTTTCCATTCGCCGTGAAATGTCTAACAGTTTAGCTTTTAGAGTCCTGTGAAAATGCTCGACAATGCTAGCCTTGAGCTTAGAGAATGTGGAATAGTGATTGACATTGTTTCTTTATCAGTTCTTGGAAAATGGCGTTAAAGTATTCTTTGCCGTCGTTGGTGTGAATATTTTTCGGTACGTGCCCTTCCTGCAATACACTTGCCACAGCTTTCGCTACATCGCATGCATTCTTCAATTTGAGCTGCCTCACCCAAGCGAATTCGCTAAACGTACCGATCATGGTCAAAATGAAGCAGTGGTCTTTATTCGCACGAGCAAAGTCTTGCATTCCTATAATGTTGGATTGGAAAGTATTGTACAGCCCTTTCGTGACGTACTTGCTGCATCGGTAATTTATTCTTGAGTATTTGTGCAGCTCGTCAGCAACTGCATACTGTTAGAGTAGGAAGCGAAGTAAAGAGATCGAAGAGTACCAAACTCAAGTCATGCTCCCAGGTTCGTTTCCTTTCCCGTGCATACGGCAAATCAATCACGAGCAAAACATCTTCGTCGCTACTGATGGCAACTTCCGATTCTTTCAGTTCCGGGAGTCTTTTCCGTTAGGGGGGGGGGGGGAGTTTGGTTCTTACACCTTGATTTCGCGTTTGATATCAACACGAGTATCGTCACTCGGTTTTTTCTAATTTCATCTAGCCGGTGGGTAAAAGGGTTGAAGGCCTCCTCTCTTCGAGTCTCGACGACCATTTTGTAAGTTATCGCGAGTAAGTATTTTGTCTGTACCACCTCGATCGCTCGCTGAAGCTCGCTCACCAGTTCGGATCAGTTACCGTCCTTCACTGAATGGAAAAGTCATTTTGTGCATATATATATATGTATATTTATATATGTAAATAAATCGCCTTCGTTTGGAGTCATACATTCACGATTTTTTTCCGAAACTACTTTATCGAGGTGTCCGACACACGTATCAAATATATTTTGTTTATGCCTCGCGACTTTGGTTTTCATAGCCAGGTTCGACAGTAAAAATTTTTGTAGTTCCTTCAATTCTTCTTGTTTCTGTGTGTTTCATATATTGATCAAGTCTGTTATACGCGCCTCCGCTTCTCCTATGTGTTTGTTGACCGCTACCAAATCTTCAACCACATTGTTCTTCACACTTTCCAATTTTCGACCGATAAGAGACAAGTAGTCTCTACGTGCAGGAGCGAAGCGATTCTGGCCACATTCGAGATCTTCGTGGCGATAGATGTTGTCAAATTTGGAAATGCATCCGTGACACTTAATTGTGTTCCAAGGATAAACTGATCGAACCCACGCCTGTACCTCCCATTATATAGAAGACAGTACTTTACAGTCACCAAAATCCATATTTATCCTTCCAGTACAAGCCACGAATATTTTTTAATTCTCCAAATTCAATGTCCGTATTGACTTTATGAACGTACATGGGGCGTAAAGCAGTGTTGTCCATGCGAAACAGCACCAACACACATTAGCATTATCGCGAAGCTGTTGTATGGGTACACGCAATTATGTCCGGCCGAAGTACACACAGTCCACGTATGCATGCCATCCCATGCTAAAATACTCCTGGGTGCAAGTTTGTTCTGCCCAGGCAATGTTGTCCAAGACATATATCTAATTTGGAAGAGCTTCGCTCGGTAGCACGACGGCTTCATTATCGCCACAGGGGAAATATTTCATACCTTCCACAGCTTGACGTACTCGAGCCAGTCGTTGGCATTTCGGTTGCTGGAGCGATGTCGAATAAATGTACACGTTCTCGTACCGAAGGACACTCGGTTCCTCCAATAGTCTCAGTAGGACGCACGTCTTGCTGCAACCCGACGGTCCTGAAAACAGACCTCACACGATAGTACGCAACAGGGCACCGTCGTGTGATTCGTGAGAAATATCTTCAACTTCGCCATGCATGTGTATGGGTAGAGTAACATCTTGCTTGATAATACGTATGATACCACTGCAATTTTGCGGAGCAGGTGAAGCATGCAGAACTTGCAGAGCAGGTGGAGCGAGTTGGGCATACGGTGCTTACAAGACAGGTGAATCATGTTGAGCATGAGGAGTATGCAGACCTTGCAGAGCAGGTGGAGCGAGTTGAGCATGCGGTGCTTACAAGACAGGTGAATCATGTTGAGCATGAGGAGTATGCAGAACTTGCAGAGCAGGTGGAGCGAGTTGGGCATGCGGTGCTTACAAGACAGGTGAATCATGTTGAGCATGAGAAGTATGCAGAACTTGCAGAGCAGGTGGAGCGAGTTGAGCATGCGGTGCTTACAAGACAGGTGAATCATGTTGAGCATGAGGAGTATGCAGAACTTGCAGAGCAGGTGGAGCGAGTTGGGCATGCGGTGCTTACAAGACGGGTGAATCATGTTGAGCATGAGAAGTATGCAGAACTTGCAGAGCAGGTGGAGCGAGTTGGGCATGCGGTGCTTACAAGACAGGTGAATCATGTTGAGCATGAGGAGTATGCAGAACTTGCAGAGCAGGTGGAGCGAGTTGGGCATGCGGTGCTTACAAGACAGGTGAATCATGTTGAGCATGAGAAGTATGCAGAACTTGCAGAGCAGGTGGAGCGAGTTGAGCATGCGGTGCTTACAAGACGGGTGGAGCAGGTGGAGCTAAGTGCGGTGCTGAGTGCCAAGACGATTGCGGAGCGCGCCATGCTGAGTGCGAAGGCTGAGCTGATTGTAGTTGCAGAGAACCAATGTCACAAGTTTTAGCATGTCTCATTAAAGCATCGCTCCTATAAAACTGCCCATGGCAGAATTTCATTCAAAGGCCACACTTAATCTTTCGATTCCGCAGGCTTTATTTCGTGTTACCGTAAATTCCGCAAAGCTGTAAATACTTTGCCGCAAATGCAACACAGCAGATGCATAATTGCATTCGTACTGATCCGAATCTAGACTGATAATGAAACGGAAAAAGTATAAAGAAGATTATGTATCATTTGTAGGCCAATTTAATTCGATTCGCCACGAGGTAAAGGCAGTGAAATCTGGTCGCGAGATCATCCATTCACGGTTCTGTGGAACTAAGCTAGAACCACGACGCAGTTATCGATACGCTGGTCGAGGTGTCAGAAAAAAAAAACTGATACCGCGTAAACCCTAAACTAGTATTTGAACACTAGGCACGTTCTTTAACCAACATCATTAAAGCTGAGGTAACACTAGGCGAGAAAATACGTACATGCAAAAAGTCTTCGCAGAACAACACTTGAAAGACCAAAATAAAGGGAAGAACACGGTAGGAGGGTTCCTGCCCGCACTGATACATGCAATCGACTCTCTGGCTGGCATCGCCGGGGCAGTCACGAATATCGTTAGTGCCGTGAAGCGAGCATCGAACGATCTGAAACAGGTAGAGGAAACCCGCCGCCATAATAGAATATTGGGAGCTATCGCTATGAGTAAAAAAAATGGCAAAGGACTCTATATTCGCCCCCCGTATCGGGGAAGAGAAGGGGGATCAAATGTCTAGGGAAAGAAAATGTGAAAAAATCTAAGAAGGAAGTGAAAGTGACTCTGCGACGAACATGGATTTCGAACTATTTGAGCACAAATTGAAAATAGCTCATTCAAGAGAAGTGTTTCCGAGAGATGCTTTGCCAGCTAAACCCGAGAGACACGAATATGCTGTAATTAATCTGGACACGACAGCCGGGCCTGGCACACACTGGGTAACTTAAGTAAAATGTGGCAAACATGCAATATACTACAACAGTTTTGGGAATTCGCATCCATTACCCGAACTTTGCAAGAATCTGAAGAATTGTAATCTGACTTACAACTACGAAACAGGGGAAATGCCCAACACTGGGAAATGTGGACAACTTGTGTCTGCGATTTTTAAACGTTCGCGATTTCCAGTGATGAACTGGAGGGAAAAAATTGATAAAATTCGCGAGGTATAAAAAGGGCTGTGTCAGCCATACCAATCTCATCAGTATGACAGTGTCCATCATTCTGAGTGGTTAAACGTACGAGCTGATAGCTATGGAATATTTTATAAAGAAATCGCTACCACACAATATTGCATTAGAACTGAATGGGAATCCGAATACACTGAATGCTGAAATGTTTTGCACTGCAGATGTAGATTTCACGGAATCGTATACTATCGGGCCCACGCTGATGTTCGAAGCCAGAGTGTACGAAGCGGGAATGAAACACGAATCATCGCGGGCCGTAAACATCTTTCCAGTCAACGTAATATGCATAAACTGTAACTTGGCAAATTGCAGTTACGTGAATGAGAAACCAATCAGTATAATTTGCGAGTTTACACCCACCGTAGGTTCTGGATATAAAACCATATAATCACCAAGAATGCTTATTTACGTCCCGATCGTTGCAAAGAGCATCTACGAAGTAGCCGTTTCAATCGTGTACCAAAACGAGTAACTGATAAATTTCCGAATCGAAGAAAGTAGGCTATGACTACACGTGAAACGATGGGACTAAATATCGCCTAGAAGACGAGAACGTATAAATGCACGCAGTACATGGAACCCGATATCAGTAAACTGCTAGGAAGCGTTGCACTAACACCTAAAAACGCAAAGTTTCTCCGTGCCCTCGGTTTGAAAGTAAATCGACATGGCACACTAAATTCCCGACGTTGATCAGCTTCTAGAATTCAACGATAAACTCGATAAAATCAAAATGCACTGTTACGAACCGTATCTTGGGACCTCTCGCTCTCTGAAGGGAGGCTATATTACCTATACAGCCACAAGTTATTTACACCCTGGCTAGCCAGTCCTTTGTGCGCATAAGACGTAGGCTAACGATGGTGGACGGGACCCACCCGACCACCGCCAAGTTGGTACGAAATGGAATTCTACACGTTTTCGAGCGAGTAATGTACGAGATTAATGGCGTCGCGATAAACCAGTCACGTTATATGGGCATAACCTCACTGATAAAAAATTACATATCGCTAGCGTCCAACCATTTCTCCACAGTCAAGTCGCAGGTTGGGGAATCGAAGATGCCTAAAGTGTTCCCATTTACGACGAAGGTAGGTTCGAAGTGTGCGTTCTGCTCTCCATGCTACTGGGATTTGCCGAAGATTAAAATAAAATAATAATAGGGGCGAGAGAGGAACTGGTGTCTTGGGAGTAGAAGACAACTCGCAGACCGTCTCTCTTACTTTGAACACCATAAAATGGTTTGTCCCTGACGTGACCTCGAGCACTCGGGAATGTGTCAAGCTGTTGAATTATGCCAAGAAAGATAAAGTGGTCGAAATAGCATTCAGAAGTTGGAGCCTGATCACCTACCCAGGCCTGCCCGCCGCCACGCGAAGACACTGGGTCGTGAAAACGTCTTCCAGCATGTAAATGTGTGCTGCATCGCACTGAGGCTTCAGGCAAACAAATACTACCTTATCAGAGCCGAGAAGTCTACGTTCGACAACTGCAAGGTCGAAAACGTTACGATATTTTTGAATAGCGAAAGCTACCCGTACGCGGATTTGAATGCAAACTTGGAAAATAGACAGTACCTGATTGCATGTTATATGTATTCGCCATTCCAATCTTCGTATTACGGCGAGAGCTGCAGCCCGTCCTGAGCCCCAAAAATTTCAGAGTCATGGCGCCTTTGCTAGTATTCGATATATCGAAGCAAAACAAGAGCGAATGGCACGGTAGACTTCAGGATCGAGATAATCTCCAAGGAAAATGTGTCTGCAAACACCGCTGCTTACTACTTGATACTACATGACAGGATTGTTCATTACACTTGTTTTTCCGGCCTGGTAAAAATAATAATAATAACATACTTAAGTAAACACATAAGTTTTGGATACGTGTGTCAGTCGTAATGATGTACGGTAATCTGCAAGGCTTCCAGAGCGGCTACGTGCTCAAGGAAATCTTACAATCACGTCAATCAAACATGACGTCATTCCATGATGCAAAAAAATATATAAATATAATACTAAAATTAATTAGTCGCCAATCTAGTAGGAGACACCATGGTAGCAAGATAACGCCATTTCACTCTAGAGAACGTGTACGTCCTTTCATTCTCAGACGACTCTAAAATCATCTATTCGTTCTGGGAGTCTGGACCGCTACATACCTACGAAGAAAATGTGATGGATGGGACCATTGGCTATATTCGGCGACTTCAGGGGAACCTACACAACAGTTAATAACTTGCTGCACTCCTGGAAATTGCTCGGTTCATCATATGAAGCGAGATACGCCTCTTTCGGCAACCGTGGACCAGGTTATAGAATTTACAGAAACTTCGAGCCGGGGCGACTCTTCGAGCACCTAAATTCACGCTCCTGATTACTCCACCCAGAACTACTCCACACAGAACTACTCCACCCAGAACTACTCCACACAGAACTACTCCACCCAGAACTACTCCACACAGAACTACTCCACCCAGAACTACTCCACACAGAACTACTCCACCCAGAACTACTCCACACAGAACTACTCCACCCAGAACTACTCCACACAGAATTGCTCCACACAGGATTTTTTTGTCGGGGAAAAACCAATACCAGCGAGGTATAGACTCAAACTGCCTCAACTAAACGTCGAAGATCTTGCCATCGCGTCAACACTACGATGCATAAGAAAAAAATTTCCAGGGGGCCTGCAACGGACTGTGAAGTGTGCCTCCACAAACATCCACGTGTGACGTCACCTGCTGCTGTCGGCACAAGCATGGGTCGTCCACGGCTGACCTCAACTTAGAAGAAGATGAAATAGATGTCCCCAAGATTCCACGAAAGTCAAAGACGGTTAACAATTTTTTAAGGTGTTTTGACTGACAAATTGAATTTTTAAAAAATATAGCCTCATTTGTAGTTTCTTTGTCATTTGTGTAAATAAAATATACATGTATATCAAAACTGACTAGATCGTGTATTTTCTTTATATTTTAAATTTTTACTTTTTTAATATAAAGTTTTTTTGTTAAATAAGTAAAGTGTGAAAATATAAATTTAATCTAAAGGATTTTCCGGCAGGAATCATGCCAACAGGCTCTGGATGGCCAGCAAGAAACAGGAAAAGCTTGCGCAAACGTAATTCTCCGACGTCCCTTCGACCCTGCCCTGTCACGCATGCACTGCAAACCGATCAAAAATATATAAAAACCCTGCTAGAATCAATACGTGTTTCCTGACAGCTAGCCGGGTTTCCGCTCTTATGCGTGATCAGCAGTTCCGTCAGTATCCTCTCCTGGTAGTCGCGACGTGGCTCTTATGACGGGTAACACCTCCCATTCCATCTACCTGCCTGTAGCCGTCCCTTACTCCATTACATTGCTACTGGAAATTGGCAGAATTTCGTCGATAAAAAATTAATAATTTAATAGTAACCAATATGTTTACGGTTTTAAAAAAAGACAAAGTAGTATTTCAAGATATCTAGAACTAAAGTCAAGTTTATATGTACTTTTTTTTGTATTTGTGAGCAAACAAGGACATCCTGAAAGGGATGCACTCTGTGGTGGGAGTATGCAGAGCATTATAGGAAAGGGGCTTTGGACACTCGCTTATAGGCTTTAGTTTGGATGGTGATGCGCCATTGTTGAACTGTATCGCTCTGTGAAAGGTATGTCGGCGAATATTAGAAAGTGGTTGACGTGTTTCGGAGGGTTCGCACTATACACGGGCTCTAACTGGTGCGAAACAGAGCCTAGATCCTCGGCAACCACGCCCCGTGTATGGTTTGCGGCGCATCGGGCAGAGAAACTGGCTGTCGTGGTATCGAAGGACAATGATGCCATGCTGTGTTGTGACACTTGTGAGAAGATGTACGAATTTGTTTTTCTCGAGGCCGTTGCCTACGGCCAACAAGTTATTTCGCCATACTAGACATTGTCCTCCATTGCCATTGTATTGGTGTCGAAGAATTTTTGTGTTGCGGCTTTGGACATTAGCTAGAACCCATATTCGTCATGTCGTTGATCCATTTCTTGTCCGAGTGTAATGATGCCCCCCTAACTGCAGCGGGGGAGTTATTTGAAAAGTAGGATGCCTCCATCTCAAGATATCGCAGAGCTGCACAATCAGAGACCATGGGAGAATCTGGCACTGCACCTATAGCAGCATCTGGAACCACGACGGTGACGGCATTCTATAGGAGGACCCAGACGGCACCCCTCAAGATGGCACCCTTCCAGACGGCACCCGGTCGGTGCACCGAGAAGGTACTCTTCCAGGTGGTTCCTCCCAGGTATGCCAGTCGCCACCCTTTTGTGGCTTCCAGACGGGTGAATTGGCTACATGTGTAAACACCATCACTGATGGTTCACTGCTGCTGGAAGCTATCAACGTACCGCAGCAAGAACGTAGATGGACCGAAATGACTGTTTTACATGTGCAAACAACAACGGAGACTCGCCGAGTGACAGACTCGCCTGTTTCGGTACGGCACTCTCTAGTCTCTGATATTGATTATACCAATGACAAAATATGGGAGGCATGTGGTCTCCGCTGCCTCTTGATCCTACCTCACACTCCCTTCGTCACGATTGTGATCAGATTCGCCAGTGTTCAAATAATTTTGAAACAAGATTACTCGTGTTACGTAACGATATTGCTGATGTGTACATAGGAATATCTGTATGTGTTCTACAGAGGTGAAACGTATCATGGAACGACTTGTGAAACAATTTCTACCGACCAAGAATCTGCATTCTAATCGAGGCATTTGTACGAATGTAAAACAAATGCGATTTTAAAGATTGAGAGACAGAGATAATTATTTTACCTCATTTTTATTTAGTGTGTCATTTGTATACGGCTTTTTCGGATTCAATAAAACTTCATGTTATTTAACTTATAACTGTGTGTGTGTTTAGTCTTTATATAGTAATCCATTGTGTGTGACTAAATGGCATTATCACTGACAAACCACTGGACAAATTGAGACCATATTCACATCATATGTTATTGAGGTGGCGATTATGGTTTTAAGTTATGTTTCATTCCTACAGGTGGTGCTGGAATCTAACTTCTATATTTATGGGCCCATTTTGCTCATACTTGCAGGAAATGTTTGTTGATACAAAATAAAACTGTTTTATTGTGCTTAGGTTAGGTTTGCAATTTGAAGGGAATCGCAAATATACAATTAACATTGTAAGTATTTATAAATAAACATTTAGTGAAATTCGTTATGTTTAGTGAGGATTTGTGCAACATTTTTTGTTACATACAATATTTGAAAGACAAAGTAAATATTATCTTACTTCAAACTAACCTCGATTTAATCCACTCGTTTTATACATGTGAAGTAGAAAAAATGTCAGCGGTACCATGGTTAAACATTGGTCGACGTACCCGACCTAATAGAGAGTATGCATTGAGAAGGTAAAATAGAACGTGAACACACGTTGCACATGCTGAAGAAGGACGGACACAAAATGTCAGCGGTACCATGGTTAAACATTGGTCGACGTACCCGACCTAATAGAGAGTATGCATTGAGAAGGCAAAATAGAACGTGAACACACGTTGCACATGCTGAAGAAGGACGGACACAAAATCGAGAAGCACACAGCACGACCATAAGAGAAGACGTGCACGGCAAACAGATTCTAATAGACTATTCAATCAAACAATAAATCGAACAAGAAAGCATTATCTTTAACATCGTTTTATCTTATGGCATTCCAATATTATCATGAAATAGATTATTGTTCACATTCTAAATTTTATATTAGTGCAATAGATAAAGTATGTTAACATTGCAATGCGTTGAAATATAAAAATGAAACACCTGAAATGTGTTGTGCAGCTGCAAAAGATGTCTTGCCCGAATTGAATGCCATCGTTCATGTTGGGTGTGAGCAAAGAATATCATTTTTTTTTTTCTGCAAAAATTCGAAAATTTAAGTTTTGCTTTCAAATGACTTCGTTTATAGCTACAAAAATAATTACAGATAATTATGGAAGAAATTTCGAAACAACATTTAAGATTCAAGGACAAGTGTATCATTAAATCGGATCTTTAGTCCCCATGCCAGAAAATGCACCAGAATTTTTGCAAATTTATTTCCTTGGTGATGAGGAGAATCAAGTTCATTTACGTTGTCAATACAATCATATCGAAAAATGCAAGAACGATCTATTATTGAAGCGTTGGAAACATATTTGGGAGGAAGAAATGATTTGATTCAAGTATTCAAACAAGCTTCAAACAGAATGCAAAATGATAATCATACTGTCGTAATTAAAGCAAAAAAAATTAGAGGTGGTCAATATCCAGGAAAATATAAATGCACAAACGATTAATGAAGTATCGATGTCATAATTAGAAAACAATTTGAACAAAGTAATACCAAAATTATGCACAGAAACAACACAGTTAAAATCATACAAGACACACATAGATCATACGACGCTTTACGATATCCACTTATATTCTGGGAAGGAGAGGAATGGATATAATTTCAATTAAAAATAAAGAAATCTATCAACAGGTGCTGAAACAGGAAAGATTAAGTGCTATGTACTTCTTTTCGTAACGAATAATAACACATGAGTTTTGTCATTGTGAGAAAAAGAAAATGCAAAATCATTTAATAAGCGGTGTTGAATGTTTAATTGCAGATTTACTATGTCAATTCAATGTAATTATAACAAGTAAAATAAAATACTTTTATATGTAAAAACAATTATCTTTAGAAACACAATACACATATCATTTGCGTCTAATTTACTACGACACAAAGTGCACATGATATTTACACTTCATGTTTTAAATTTGGCATTTACAATTTAAATACAACATATGATGTTATATACATATTCATTATGGATTTTAAATATTTAAAAAAAGTGGAGGAACATCTTTCGCCGGGATAAGCTAGTAATTTATATTTTCCCCCGTGTAAAATAAAATGTAAATAAGTTGTTTTTAAAAAACTATATATATATATATATATATATATATATATATATATATATATATATATATATATAGCTTCCTTTTTCCTTGAAGTGACACATATGTGTAATAGATTTTTTTAACACACTGAATATATTGTGCTTGTTTCTCCATCGGAGTACGTTACAAGAATGTACAATATATATATCATAAAATTTCCTATTACCCACAATATTAACCAAAATCTCACATTTTTATCACTTATTTTAATTTCTTTCTTTATGATTACCGCAAATAGCGTTTTAGATAGGCAGCATTGGCTTTAAAACAAATTGAACTACAATATGTGACCTACAATTCCTGACCTATATTAACTAGCACTCCCAAATGTTTGATGAAGCTAAGGGGTGGGAATTCTGACGGAGAGGGGAAGTGCTTGCGTGGTGACCTTCACTCTGCCACACAGTCCAAGGACGAAACCAGCATCTCTCTGTACCGCCCCCGCCCACACGCAGCAGTGGTGACCTTCACTCTACCACACAGTGCAAGGACGAAACCAGCATCTCTCTGGACCGCCCCCGCCCACACGCAGCAGTAGCACAGATACCTCACCATTTGTTTTACAAAATTACTTTACTACGAATAAAAATGTACAACACAATTACTTATAACATAAAAATATATATTTTACATCGTTTATATAGATACATCTTACTTGCAAAAACACCATGAAAAAAATTATATATATATATACACACATACATACATACATCGTACTAGCTAAAAATTTAAAGAGAAATATATATATATACACATTGTACTTGCAAATAATTGAATGAAAATAGTATATTTAAATACATAGTATTTACAAAAAAACTGAAAAAAATATATATATATATATATATATTTACACACAAAACACTTGAAAATAAAACTTTCACAAAATAAATATATATTGAACCATGAACATATTTAACACAACACATGAACAAAATATTTCACACAATAGATATATTTACTGACAAACATCGTAAACACGAATATGACAAGATGAATATATATTTAATAAGAAATTTTCTGAAAACGAAGAAAAATTATGATATAATAATTATTTCCCTTACGCCTAAGAAACTTTTATTTTCCCTCCATACGATTAATCACGTACGCCATTATGTTGTTTACACAGTATGTTTCAACTAAACACAAAATAACGAGGGGAATGGGAGGTGTTCATCACCTGGGTATTTCTATAGATAGAGAAAAGCTCGTATGCTCAAGCGCACTCAAGCACATCTGGCCTTGGTTCGATGGCGTTGTAACCTCCAAACTGTGCCAAACACCGCCATATCGTTCCGAACGTACGTTAAAGAGTTTGTCTTTCCTTTATTTTTTAATTTCGTGAATAATTTCACAAATTTCGCTGTCGTACGTGGTTGTATGACTTTCGTCCGCAATTTCTTTTTTTCATATTTCCTATGTTTGTGGGGAACTTTGTTTGTGGACGGCACATATGAACCACACATTTGTCACTATCGCCATCTTACACTGTTCCACGGTAAAGGTAGCTGACGGCTAATCGGCTACTGCAAGGCGTAGCCTTGCAGTAGAGGAGATAAACTTGCGTATTGTTTCTCTGGATTAAACTTGTCGGGACACGCTCCATCGTAGCGAGAAGACTGGGTGAAAGGTCTCGGCCTCGAGCCTAGGTACACATCGCATGCACACAGCGAGCATTTGGAGGTTCAGTCCCGAAATACTTGCCTGTTCACGATGTGGTTATGTTCATCGCATTTCTCTAGCCATTTTCACACGTATTTATTTTTGTTTTCTCAGAATAATTCGTACATACACTTTCGTATGTCTTGCCTTGCTTACGTGTACATAGCAATTTTGTTTACCAACTACTCCAGCGAACAGGGAAGCGTATATTCAGGGCATAAATTGTACACATAACAATTTTTGTATTCGCATGTTAATGTCTTTAGCATGTAACAGCCTTCGAAGTCATCGTAGCAGCATAGCAAGTGAATTGCGCCATCGCAAAATTGAACTTGCAGAACACCTCTAGCATCTCAAAAACCTATGCGTCGGTAACTACCTCCAGTTCAATTCTCAGTACTTGCTCTCGTATTCTAACCTGAATGGAGAAAAATGGGACACGGTCACTTCTTCAATGTCGCTGTCTTCGAAATCGGAGCTGATGGGACTCTCTTTGAAGCTGGGTGAGAATCCACTACGTCGTGGGGGCTTGAAAGAGTTGACTTATGGATGCGGGGTTGACTGGTGGAAGCGGGTTGCCTGATAGTCGTGGGTTCGTACTCGTAGATGACGTTGCACCTCGTGCCAATATCGAACAGATGAGCTGAAGAATGTTATCTTCAGTGTGTTCTGAATTACTGATGGTTTCTTCTGTACTTCATGACATGGTTACTGAATCAGACGTTTGATAATGAAATGATCACCGGGCTCTCATATCGAAATAGCGAGGTACAACATTTTCCCAGAGACCCTCAGGGTTGCGTTTCATAAAGCCAATGGAAGAGATTGGAGGGGGTGGAACGGAGGTGGTTGAGGCTTGCCAACTAAACACTTACTGGTCGGGTTTAATGTATGTGACTAATTAGCCAATGTGAAACATTGGTGGGGTGGAAAGGAAATGATTAATTGTTCGACCAGAAGCATCTGATTGGTCGAGCAAAGTTTTCCGAAGATATCCGAAACAATCAGCTAATATGGAAGGTTGTCACTTGACTAATTAGACAATAAGAGGGTTGGCACGTGGTGGAATGGTTGGAACGAAAGTGATTAATTGGTCGAGCGAAATGAGTAAGCAGGCAATGAAAATAATTGGCAGGGGTGGTGAGGATCCAACAGATGAACAGCAGTGCTGGAGGATCGCTGACTAAACAGTAATAAGTCAATGGGAAAATAGGGGATCGAATGAAAGATAGAAATTAGCCAATTGGAAGCATTGGCACGGTGGAACGAATTGAGTGGATACAGCGAGTGCGACTTATTAGCCAGTATCAGTGGCGAGGGTTAGTCGAATGAATGTGGTCGAAGGTGTGAGAGATAATTTCTAAAACAAATGACGAAAGAAAAAAAACAAGATGGTGATGGAACGCACAAACTAATCGAGCGAGCGAATGTGAGAGATAATCTCCAGTAACATATATAAGTTGGTTTTATAAATTATTTAAAATTTTTTTAAATAAAATGTTTAAGGGAATTTTAGGGCAAAATAATAATAAAAAGGGAAATTGTCAGGGAAAACTATATGATAAAAATGTTTTTTAATAAAAAATTTTAATAATTAATTTTTAAAACAATTTTTAAATATTTACACTCATTTTTTATAAATTTTGAAATAAAATTTTTATATTTTAAACAATTTTTAATAAAATTTATGGTAAGAATATTTTTATTTTTATTACAATTTTTTTTCGCAATTTTTTTTATTTTTGGGGTCAGAGTACATGGCGATAAAGGTCAAGGTCATGGGTCAATTGTCAAGGTCAATGACATCCAAGTTGGCGGATGGGTGACGTCACAACATGGGAGCCTTATCCAATTCCCCAATCCCTTGCAAGTAAACCATAATTTCCCTACTACTGTTGGTAATGTGTGATGGTATGGAAATTACGAATGGATGGTTATAATAGATTTTCTATTGCAACATTTGCATTGCTGGTTTGGTGATATGGTCTATTGAAATACGATTTCGTTAAGGTTGTATCGTTGACTATTGTATACTGTATGGGTGTTGGTAATATTTAAATGTGTGTGTGTATCTTCCTATTACATGATGAAATGATAACAGAGTAATTCGGTTGAGTATTTCATAGGAATGGTTATGTTTGCTTTGCTGTCCTGGCTGGTGTGAAGGGAAGTGTTCGGTATATGTGATATGATGTAGGTACTGTTCAGGTAATATTGTACACTATCGACCAAACAGTAATTGGGCATCCGTGATTATAGGTAATTCAAGACGTCAGTTGACTTGTGTGGCCGCCATACGCTGCAGCTGGTGTACAATCAGTTGACAAGGAGATGGCAAGAGTTACAGATAAGTGTGTGATTGTGGGCTGCCATCTCAGTGGGATGTCTAGCCGGGTGATTGAACGGAAGGTAAACAGGCCCAAATCAACGGTCGCATTCGTTCTGCGTAAGTGGAAAGTCAATGGGTATTGCGCCAAAGCTGCATGTTCTGGGCGACCTCCAATCTTGACCGACAGAAATCGTAGAACCCTAAAACGTGAAATTGTCAAAAATAGGGTACAACCCGTGGCTACCATCCGACAGGAGTATCATGCAGCAACAGGAGTATCGGTTTCCATTGGAACATTGCATACAAAGGCCCACCGACTTGGATATTTCGGGAAGAGCGGCTGCACATAAGCCCAATATCACGACAAGCAAAAAAGCTCGGCGACTCAGGTGGTGTTTGGACCATCGCAACTGGACACTGGATCAGTGGAAATCGGTTCTGTGGAGTGATGAGTCAAGGTTTACATTATTCTGGTCCGATAGACATGTATCGGTGTGGCTTCTGCCCGGGGAACGGCTTCTGCTGAAGTGTATAGTGCCAACCAGGAAATTCGGTGGTGGTGGAGTGATGGTGTGGGGCTGTTTCACGGCCTTCGGCGTAGGACTGCTGGTGTTTGTCCATGGTAGCATGAATACAGAGGCCTATTGTAACATTCTGGATAATGAAATGCGCCCAACATTGTGGCGTTTTTAACGGAATGGACTCGTGTTACTTCCAGGATGACAATGCCAGGTGCCTTGTTTCAAGGGCTACTATGCAGTGGTACGCCGACAACAATGTTCGCCGATTGGACCAGCCCACCCAGTGCCCGACCTCAACCCTATAGAACATCATTGAGACGAATTGGATCGTCGGGTGAGGGCTCGTCAGATGCTGCCAAAATCCATTGCTCAGCTCATGGAATAGTTGCAAGAGGAAATGCGACGAATCCCAGTGGATGTACTGCAAACGCTCTTAGGGAGCATGCCAGATAGGGTGGCAGTTGTTATAGCGGCAAGAGGTGGGCCTACGAGATTCTAACGGGGTGACAACCACAGAACAAACATTGTGGACAGGTACTCAATTACTTTTTGATCGATAGTATATATTACAGGTTAGAATATTTGGTTTGGAAGAATATGTAAAAATCGATTTTTAGTCTGTTTATCTAGCAGCAAGTATGAAATAAAATCAATATAATATGAGTTAATTTTATAGATTTTTGATGGGTAGATGTAGGTTTTTTTTGCTATATAGTTGGAGAATATGCCATTAAGTGATTATTGGGCAAGGGGAAATCTGGTCGCCATATTTATTTAATAATATTTTGATACGGTGGGCTCTCGGTTTCTGTAAATAAGCGTTTGACAAATGGAACGTGTAAAATAGAAGAAATTATTATATATAGGTCTGGAAAATAAACAAATGCATTGAACCATTACGATATAACGTAAATTTCATGTGCAATTTTGTAAGTGAATTGTATGTAGGAGATGAGATGCCTCGAACATAACTATTTCTCATAGCCAATGCTTTCTACTAAATGAAATATCTTAGGTGTGTATATATGTGTCATGGTAGAATTTTCAAACCTACATCCTTTAGAATACGGGAATTTGCATTCGCGTGGTATCCGATTGAGATATAAGCATTGATTATTTCGTGTATGTTAGCTATTTATGTAGATAGTTTTATATAGAGTTTTAAATATTTTTTTTTGTATTATAACTCTTATAATGTGTTTAATTACCTGGTATGGTTTTAAATTATGATATTTTCTTCCTTGTTTGTACTATGATCACGAAAAGTGTAAATGGTTGGTGTGTTAGGTAAACAATAGTGGTATCCAGCTATGAATATTTAGGTATTTACTTAATTCTGTATGTGT
Organism: Dryococelus australis; assembly: GCA_029891345.1. Taxonomy (NCBI): domain Eukaryota; kingdom Metazoa; phylum Arthropoda; class Insecta; order Phasmatodea; family Phasmatidae; genus Dryococelus; species Dryococelus australis. The sequence goes on along the minus strand of CM057003.1, from coordinate 119,425,147 downwards.
TTTTATGTGTGTGCATGCACGTACATGCGTGTGTATTTTGGAGTCGTTAGGGATTAGTTTGTGTCATTAGCGACATTTTGGGTCATTGTAGTTTGTTTTGGGTCATTTTGAGTCATTTTGGGTCAATAGGAGAAAGTCTGCAAAACTGCAATATTAAGGGTTCTTTGTGGTGTGTGTGTGTGTGTTCAATGTGACCTAACTATGTTTTGCTGTGTTGCATTAGCTAGGTAGATATGTTCTGTAGCAAATGCTAAAGTTTCTAATAGCATGGGTTACATTCATATCCTTGCAAGCTGTTATATTACGTGAATGTGATCTGCACGGGTGGTGGGGAACAGATGTCTTGTCGTTGACATATAACCCCTAGTGACAATGTTGGAACACGTTTCTCTCTCATCTCCTTTTCAAGATGATCGGCAGCAGTCGTGTCTACTGTTCGAGAGATCTAGTTGGACTCTCGGGAGATTTATTAGAGAAGTTTGCGTAGTTTATCTTGATTTTTTTTAATTGTCATAAAAGATAACCTGGGTGTTATTTAGAATCCATTCTATATATATTAACATACATTTTGTAAAACTGTATATATTTACTCACCTTCGTCGGGGTTTGAAGCATAGCATGTAAATAGGAATATTATGGTTGACTTAGAAATGTTTCAGTGAATATATTTTTTAACTTTGCCGACGTGAACTAATCTGATACAAAAACTTGCTGCCGATAGGAGTTGAAGCTAAGTTTTATATCTTGGTTAGCTTAATTGGGGAAATTTCGGAACAATCTTGTGTGAATGGCAAATTAACGGAAATTATGTTGGCATTAAAAATTCTTTACTTGTTTAACATAAATTATTAATGCGAATATTTTTTTTGTAATATAAGTTAGTTTTTTTAGGTATAAGGTATTTTTATTTAGGTACAGGGTAAGATTTTTTTAGGTATAAGATATGTTTTGTGAGGTAACTTTTCTGTGATATATAGAGTAGTAATTTCATTATGCTTGTGTTGAATTTGTCACTTCTAAAGTGTATGAATTTTGGAAAAAAGATTTTTATACAGGCATGCTTTAATTACGTATGTATGTTATACAGTATGTGAATGTATGTAGCATTCCTAGTAAAAGCACTAACCTGCATATTTTCGGCGAGTCCATTGCTATCCCTTCCAGAGATGAAATACTGATGGCGTGATGGGTGGTAGGTAGTTCTATGCTGTTCGACGATCTGTGATAGCTGGGTGGAGAGACAATTAAGACAGAGAGAGGTAACGGAACAGTATATTGTTTAAGCGATTGTTGTGCACTGCGTTACAAGATGATATGCATATAAGTTATGTATATTAGAAACATCTTTTAGTCGGAAATTACCTTTGGTTACTGTAAGATGCATAGTTAGAGCGAAATTAATCATGTTAGGTAATCACAATATAAATAGTAATTGTGTGTGCCCTTGGCAGGAAGTGAAGCAGCGTGTTAGTTCTCTAACCTACACTTGTCTTCCATTTTCGATCGTTGTGTTTCATCGGTCGATGTGAAGGTGGTTTCACCTCATTGCGCATATACTACTCCCATTAGGATATTCATTATATCAATATTCTGGTTAAAATTCTTGATACGTGATTTAAAAAAAAAGTCTACTTAACAGGTATGGTTATTGAATTAATACGTAAATACTACTTTTGTATAAATATTCTTGCTAAATTTCCATTATTTGAAACACATATTTTACTCTTGATGGGTCAGTGATCAACTCTCCCGATTTAAGCCTAACCTACCATATTTGGTAAAGATTGGTAAATATTGGTAATGATTGAATGATTGATGGATATATTGGCACCATAATAGATGGAAATGTACATTCTCACTATATGTTTCAAAGTATATCGAGCTTTAAATATCGTATTATACATGATTTTGAATCTGTGCTAGTATGTTCCGGTAACAGGAACACTTCTTTCGAAACTGTTTGTAGTCGTTGTATCCAGGTACCATGGTGTCTGGAGTGGTCAGTGGTACGTGAACGTCTCACTTTCGTTTTCAGCATAAAGCCTAGGGCTAGCCTTATTGTTCTCGGTCATTCGGAGTCATCGCATTGAGTTATGTGACGGCAGGATGGTAAACAACTCGCTTTCACCTGCATGAACGTCTGTTTGTATAGGGCGTAGTGTAGTCGCTTTCAAATCTCTGATGTCGTAGTTTCCAGGAAATGGCTTCTGCTAAGCGACATCGACGACTTCCAAGGTCGAACTAAGTTACCATTAAATTAATTCCCCTTTTTTATACATAAAATCAATTCAAGATGTCTGTCCAACATGTGTGAGTAACTGGCCAACGGGAACAACACTGGCAACAGTTGAACGCAGGTCAGAAACAAATGTGGTTTCACATATGAGAATGATCTTTAGCCGTGTTCTATGTGTCGCATTGAGTGGACTTTTTCTGTCTCGGTATCTTATACATAGTTTTCTAATTATTCAAGTACATACCTTCGTATTTGTGTAGTTGTTGGTAAATATGTATTTGGTAAGTGTGTATGCATGTTGTTTTGATGTATGCATGGGTGTGTTTGTGTGTGTGCATGTGTGTGTATGCATACAGGTGCATTTAGTAAATATTCATTAACTATTGTATTTTACATTAATAGTGAAGTGTGAGTGCATAAATAATAATTAATCTAATTAAATATAACGAATTTAATTTGTAATAATTTTGGAATCCAATTTGGTAATCGAATTCTGGATTTGGACGTTTGCTGACAGTGTAACCAATGAGATTAAATGATCACTAAGAATCATTGATGTAGTAAATGGCCAATGGGGAAACAATGGAATGAACGCAATCTAGTAAATGGAATGCATGTGTGTGATTGGTTAAGTGAAGTGAGAAAGAAATTAATGCCATTCGAACGCACGTGAGTAATCAGTTGAATGAAGATGAGAAACAAGTATATTTTGGTTTATGTGAATGGTTTTATTCGAGAGCTTTTTATCATAGGGTGATGATGATGAGTAAAGTCTGATTGCGCGGAAAATAAAAGTATGTATCTTGAATGGGACTTGAATTCAGTAGCAATCCGCCTACATATTGTTAGAGTTCCTTCTAGTTGGCTCTCCACTATATGATGCTCTTGTATCTCTGGTAGTTCTGCAGGGGATAGATGAATGTGCATGGGTGTTTTTGTGTACGTGTGTGTATTTTTGTATGTGTGTGTATTTTTGTATGTGTGTGTATTTTTGTATGTGTGTGTATTTTTGTATGTGTGTGTGGATTAGTGTGGATTGGTGTAGGTTGTTGTATGGTTGTATATATGTGTATGTATGTGTGTCCTTGGGTGTGTTAAACAGTCTACCATATTATGTTATTGCAACACAAATCAAAATATATTAACAATCAAATTATTTAAACATTAGAAAATGCTTACTTTAAAAAAAAAATTTAACTGCAAGAAACCACTAAACTCCAAATAAATTTTCAAGTTCACGAGACTATAGAAAATATTAAAGTGTATGACTGGTTAAAATGTAGATAAAAAAAATTTGTAGAATATATTAGAGGATAAAAAATTTCAGAGTTCAAAGGTAAGGATAGAAAAATAAACAAAATTTCAAATACTCTGTCCGGAGCTGGATCTCTGTGCTAATCCACTCACTGTTAATTAGATATCACGTCATGTCGGCTGTCCGAGCCATGGTGCACGCTAACTGATATTACCGGCAAGCCTGCAAGGTGCAGGCGTGTAGGTGAAAGTGTGTGTGGGTTTTACTATTACACTATGAAATTGTTCATCAGAGTAATTTGTGGAATATTGTATCCGTGGGTGCTGGTAAATGTTGACGCAACACACGCGCTTATTTTTATGATAGAGTATGTTGACTTTGGCAGGAATAAAGATAAAGTGTTCTCGCTTGCAATGCCCTATGGACAACGTGTTTGCGATAAGGCTTCAGTCGTGAGCTGTCGTTCCTCGGGAGTGGACGTATGTCTCTCTGTAGGTATAATGTGCATCTATCTTGATGAGTGTGTATAGTGAATGTTAGCGCGGTACAAGTGTAATACCTACCATCTCTAATAATAATAATTACAAATTCCGAAACAAATTACAAGCTATATGACACTTGAAGTCTGGCTGTCTTGCTAACAGGACATGTGACTTTGATAGTTGTGTAATTGATAATTATTAATGTGTGTACATCCAAACATTAATTGCACGTTTACGTAAGTATGGGCTTGCTCGATTACATTATACATACGATTATGTCATTACACTATTACGTCACACAACTGTGTCTCGCCTTAAACTTTCACAACCTTCAACAGTTGACATCGAACTTGTTACGCATCAGTCGAGTGGGTGATAGCATTCAGGTAAGAAGATAAACAGGAAATGTAATTAAATGCACAAGAATTCATTTCCCAGATATTTTTTTAAGATATTATGTGATTCGCCTGGGAATCGAACTCGGTAATCCAAAAAATTACACTACATTAATTGTTCCAGCAGGAATACATACGAAAAATTCAATTTGTTAAATTAAAAATTTAAAAATGAATAAAAACAAGTGCTCTGACCAAGAATCAAAGTCGGTAATCAAAAAATAACATTATATTAACTGCTCTGAGCAGGATTTTGAAGCAAATATTATTTTTTGTTAAATTCTAAAGTAAAATTATATTTTGTGTCCTGACCAAGAATCGAACATGGTAATCGAAAAAAAAAAACATTACATTTATTACGCCTAGCAGGTACCCAATTCAAAAATTATATATTTTTAAAATTCGAAAACAAGCTAATATATAGTGTCCTGACCAAGAATCGAACTCGATAATAAAAAAAATTACATTAAATACCTCTAGCAGGAACAAAAACCAAAAATTATTTTTTGTTAAATTCTGAAATAAAATAATATTAGGTGCTAAGACTCTAAGACTCTAACTCGAGAATCACAAAATAACATTACATTATATACCCCTAGAAGATATCCAACTATAAAATCAGTTTTTTTTTATTAGGACATAAAATAATAGGGTAAGTATGTACTTGGTGAGTATGTACCTCGTGAGTATATTGTTGGTGAGTATGTAATTGCTTAGTATGTACATTTTAAGTATGTACGTGGTATGTATGTTTTTAGTAAGTAGTTACTTAATAAATATGTACTTGGTAAGTATGCACGTGGTAAGTATGTACTTGGTATGTACGAGTGTTTATGTTTATAAAAGGGCTTTCTTATAATTGACTCTACCAGTAAGGGCTTAAAGCATAAATGACATTACCACAATGATGGATATCGGTTACTATGTCTTTGTTTTCAATTTGATGACTATAACTTAAACAGTTCGAGAAAAATAACCATGTGTATAAAAGGGCTCATCGCATAATTGACCTTATCAGAAAGGGCTTAGGCATAAATGATGGTCTGCGTCAACCAACGACCAATCACAGCAAGGCTGAAGGGCGTAAGGGGAGTGACACGCCTTGTAGCATTGCTTTCTGTGACCCTCTCACACGTTAAACGACTGAACCCGCCCCTACATAGTTATATAAGTAAACTGCAACCTGCCCGCTTCCCTACCAGCAACACGTGCAAATATACGATAGTCTTACGTGTGGCCAAACGTAAAGAAACCTTTACGATTATATTATATTCTTAATTGCCGGTTGAAATAATATTTATTTAATTCAGAATATATCTATCTTAACTAGTTCACATGACCACATAAATCTAACAGCACTTTTTAAGTGAAAAAGAAATATTGATCTCATAATCACGAATGTTTTAGTTACTAAGTTCTTAATTGGATGGGTCGATGCATAATCGTCGTTCCAACGATACACACGACTTAGTTTCGGATGAAGAATCTGGTCGCGTCACAGTCAACTGGCCATTCCCGTAGAAATTCTGCAATCTTACAATTATTGTTATTTTAAGTAATATGTTCGCACGATTGTTGTTATAAAAGTATGGTCGAGGTTAAGACAGGATGGGAGAAGCGTGGCTTATAAATAATTTCGATGTTACTGTTAGAATTATGTGGACATGTGAAAAATAGTTAAGACTTTGATACACAAATGGAGAGTTACGTTCATTAAGTTTTTTTTTTCCATTGCTACTCTAAACTTGGTCCCAGCCTCTGTCATAACAGATGACACCGTTGACGACACAGAGAGAATACGGCTGGATACTACATTTCCGTTAGGAATACTGAGTCATTCCTGCCATAAAACATTCTAATTTCTTAACGTCACTCAATCTCGTATTTCACATGAACTCGTTCGTCCCATGAAGAGGCAGCAGCTATGATAACGAGTTCAATTTACCACAAAAGGCCACGACCAGAGTTCGGGACGTTTTGTCCCGTGTTGTTAAGGAATTTGACTGTAGGAAATGGCATCTGCAATTTACTATGGAGTAAATAATTTATATCTACAGCAGGAAGTTCGTATTTGATACGCATACTTGCTATTGTAGATATAATGATATACGTATATTAAATGTAATTTGACAGCACGATAAGTTTTCAGATGAGGTGTTTTGGCTTAAAAATCGTTTATAACAGATCATTTTGGAACATATCTGAGAAGACATTTTCTTTATTTTGCAATAAGTTAATGATGAATTGGAAAGCATCTTACTCAGGATCTGCACATGACATTGTCTTGTACAGCTGTGTAAATACGCCGTGAATGTACAGCAGGTGTACTAGGCCCAGTATCTTGAAAAGTCCACCGATCATGATACAAGAAGTTACTGAAAATACGCCGTGAATGTGCAGCAGGTGTACTAGGCCCAGTCTCTTGAAAAGTCCACCGATCATGATACAAGAAGTTACTGAAAATACTAATGTTCGATCTTTTCTCTACATGGGAGCAAAATATTTATAATAAAATTTTAATGAGTTCGTAAAAGCCTTGATCTTAGGAAGGACTTGACGTCTCGTTGACAGCAATACCAATCGAGATGAAACCAAGAACATATACAACAGTACCAAGACAAAAACATATACAACACAGTACCAAGACAAAAACATGTACAGCAGTACCGAGACAAAAACATATAGAACAGTACCAAGACAAAAGACAATACAACACAGTCCCAAGACAAAAACATGTACAGCAGTACCAAGACAAAAGACAATACAACCGTGTCTTACATGGGACTTGAAACCATAAATAATAGGATTCACTAACCTGAAATATTTACGTGTGTATAATTAGGAGAAATATCATTAGCCTTTCAAATCATGCCAGTTTACATGTCTTCCGTAGAGTTCATTGCGTGAAAAATTAGGGTGGAATCTGTTGATTGATCTGCGAGAAAGGGTAGCTTTATGAGACTCGTATTTTCTCAACAGTTGTTATCTTATAAAATTGGTTTAAAAATAGTTATCTGTTCCATGTTTCTAATATATACAGTCAGCATAAACAGTTTTGTTAAATTTTGTTATATTATTACATATATATGCCACATTGATCAAAATATTTATATGACTTCCAATTTGAAAATCAATGCCAGATCTTACTTAAATCATGCAACTTTACATTGCAATCTGTAGTACTAATGGTGTGCAAAATTTGGTGGAAATGATTTTGAATTTCTATGGAACAGAGCAACGTGTTCCATTTTTTCTCCTCGTACTACGATAGAAAAATGCCAGTAAAATAGTTTATCTGTACGCATGATTGCGGCTTCAAATGGTTACTGTAGACGAACAAAATTTCATCGAATTAGGTTGAATTGTTTTACAGATATAACATATTAATCCAAATTACCTATATTAACATCATTTTAAAATGCCTGCTGTACCTATAACTTGCTTATAGCTTACGCACTCTATGTTGAGGTATTTGTGTGTAATATTTGGTGGCAATAGGTTGAGTTATCAGCTAAATATATATATATCATAAAACACATTTTATTTTACAATTGACAATTGTCGTGGATACCGCCAATAAACAAAGTTAAGTTAATATTCAGTTTTATAGTTTACACGCCCTCCTCCCCCCCCCCCCCCCATACCACAAGACCTAACAAAAATTTTTTTAATTTTTTCCGCATATAATCGTCACGTAGTGTGTTATTAAGAAATAGAAAAAGAAAATTTCAAGAAAAATTTTCTCTAACTTATATCGTATGTTCCAGATTTGCAATATTTGCTGGTCCAAGGTATTCGAAAAAAATGAATTTCACGTAAATTTGCTCTTAAATGCTATACATTGAAGAACAACTTCTGTAACAAAGAATATATTCTTAAAAAATAATAACAAATTATCTGATAAAAAAGAAACACAGAAAAATGTACGATGATGTACACATATCAGCATTTTTACGCTTTCAGTTCATGGGAATATGGGAAACATTCGATACGGATCCTTATCTTGCATTCATTGCATTGGTACTTCGTATTTGAAACACAGTGAGCACATCTTCCCTGTGATTCCAAAATCACGTAATGCCCATCTGATTTCCGTTGTGAAGGATGGATAGGTTTCTTTGGTCTGACTCTAGGACCCTCCTTAAAAGGAGAATCTCGCAGTAAGGTCATTGTGACCTAGTAGATGAAGATCGTTCAATTAGAAGATTGTAAAATTTATAAACAATTGAAACTAATAAGATAACGAAACGTAACTGTTACCGAAAAGAAATTATGTCTGTATGTAAATACGATGGTTACGGGTGAAGCTCTTTGTGAAGAATCCTTGTAGCAACCACAGCCATGTTGGGGCATTAGAAAACAAGTTCCACCACCACTATTCTAAATACGATGGTTACGGGTGAAGCTCTTTGTGAATAATCCTTGTAGCAACCATAGCCATGTTGGAGCATTAGAAAACAAGTTCCACCACCACTATTCTAAATACGATGGTTACGGGTGAAGCTCTTTGTGAAGAATCCTTGTAGCAACCATAGCCATGTTGGAGCATTAGAAAACAAGTTCCACCACCACTATTCTAAATACGATGGTTACGGGTGAAGCTCTTTGTGAAGAATCCCTGTACCAACCACAGCCACGTTGGAGCATTAGAAAACAAGTTCCACCACCACTATTCTAAATACGATGGTTACGGGTGAAGCTCTTTGTGAATAATCCTTTTAGCAACCACAGCCATGTTGGAGCATTAGAAAACAAGTTCCACCACCACTATTCTAAATACGATGGTTACGGGTGAAGCTCTTTGTGAAGAATCCTTTTAGCAACCACAGCCATGTTGGAGCATTAGAAAACAAGTTCCACCACCACTATTCTAAACGCAATTTAAGCCTGTAAGATACCAAAAAATACTATTCATAACGTCAACTCCTCCCATACCATGGTTATATTTTCCTAGGATTTCAGATTGATCAATGGAAACTCAAAAAAACAGGAGAGTGTGTTCTAGGGTCACCAAATTTATGAATTAGTTTTTCTTGGTTTTCAGAAGGAATGAAATAATTGAAGGTAGTAGTGTTTTTGCCAATTGGTGTTTACAGGGATATGATATTCTTTCACTATTTATTTTGGACTAGCAGTCATTTTGGAAGATTTTTTAGGCGCAAGAGACTTAGTACTAGTTAAAGGTGTCGATTCTGTAGGTTCTTCACTGGACACAGACGCATCTGATTTTATAAATAAATTTACTTGTCCACAAAAGTCGGTCGGCTCCACTACTTCAAAATTGTTGTCATCGATGTCTTTGTTATCCATCACCCACTAATTCTCTTCTGGAGGTATTTGGCAAAAGACGTATTCCTTATGACAATTATCAAAGAGGTCGGGATCTTGCAAAGAGAACAAGTACTCGAGTGCCTTATTCACTGTAGGAAACACTGTTTCACTCGCCATAAAAGCACACACAGTATCAAACTAAGAGCAACCCGACTCTCAGACTGTTGAAAGAATGCTAAGCGGTAGCGGGATGCACCCCGAAGCAGGTAGAGTGTTGAGCAGGAAGGTGTGCGGCGAGTTGTCCGTGTTGAGTACTCGCACGCTAACTAGAACCTGCCAATGTTACACTTCTGGAACGTCAAGTTGTCTGTGATACCAGTGACCTAGGTGAACATTATAACTGAATGTTCATAAAATTATAACATTTTCACGCGACTACGACCAATTGGGAAGCATGGTGGTGGCCTGTCGTGGTTTGGCATTGTTCAGTACAAAGTCCATTATGCGCATCGACTAATGACAAAGACTGGTGAGAGACTGCTGTAGTTCTGGTCACTTTTATTGCAAAGTGTAAATACAGTTTACTGTGCTACACCAGCATTAATTTAGGGACATGGAAGCGTGACAAAGAAATAAACATAACACAAAGCCATAAGTCCCCAAACAATGACAACAGAGACACCAAACTCGTGGACCAGGCTGCGTCCACCGTGCATACACTAATTACTTAAGTTTTATTTGTAAAGAAACAATGGTCGAACCTTTATTTGATTGCCAAGCATCTATAACAAAGGTAATTTAGTTAGATATTGAGAGCATAAACTCCCTTTCAATATTGAATCAAAATTAGCTTAAAAAATTACAGAATAATATAGAATATTATATCAATATTATACACTCATGTAATAAGAACGAAAAGTGATTTAAGTTTAATGATAATAAAAGTACAAAGAAATCGGATGGCGCAACAATAAATATTTATTTTACTTTTTGCAACAAAAGAAGCATAACTTTAATCTCAGTATGGTTAATATAATATCATAGGTTCATGTGATTGCTTTACAAAATTTTAGAGAAGAATCGGATATCTTCAATATAACCTTTCAGTAATGGCATGAAGAAAAGTATTTACATACAATTATTACTATGACGACCTTTCAAAATGGCCGATTATGATAGATTACCACTTCACATTTTCGTTAAAAAAAGGTTAAAAAAATGTAATTATTACATATTTTTATTTAGGGTGTTTTACTGATTGGGTATGACGACTGCCAGAAATAATTGATTTTGAAAAGTTTCGAAAGTTCAGGCCATGTTTAAGCCTACAGCATGCACAAGCAAAAGGTATTAAAAGTTAATTTTGGCCTGTTGTTGTTCATCCGAGGAAGCGATGTCCATGACGGCATTTCCTGGGTGCTCGGCTCCGCGATAATACAATGCTGTAATGAGGACCACATCCTGTACCAAAGGCCTGTACCAGGACATCACGATCGGGCGACTAAGGAATGACCCATGTTTGTGTCGGGGTACACCCGCACCGCTAAATTATCAGTTAAATAAAACCCACGAAAACTTGGACATCGTCCAAAAAAAGCATATAGCATCGTGTGACGAAAAATATAAACAACAAGAAACATTTGCCCTTAGCGGGATTACAAAGTAATTACATCAGATGTCTGATGATTGCACAAGAGAAAAATATTAGCACTGTTCACGCCATATACTTGGAGAAGGCCGGAAAAAACCCCTGTGGAAATCGATGCGACTAACAATCGATTCCGAGAATAGCCAACTCAAAAGATTAATCGATATGTGCCATTTCCCGATTTTTTTAAAATAAATAATTATGAGAATCTCAAGTTGTCACTCATAAATAAGTATGAACAATACGTTAATTAGAAAATCTTATGTCGTACACAGAACACATACACGTAATAAATAAGCTTAAAACACCAGCTGTCTTTCATACACTTAATAACGAGTAACATAATGACAGTTACACAAATTGACAAATAATTCTGTAACGAAATAATTAAGGAAAGCTCTTGTACATAAAAATAAAATATTTGAAATATAGTGCACTGACACCATATATTGAAAATACGAATTAATTATGAAAATATTAAAATTGTTACCCAGTATCTTGACTGGAACATCAAGGTTTGTGGAAGCACTAAATTACTATGCTTATAATTAGTAAAATTCCAGAACCCCAGAATTAATAATATGTTCAATATTATTATCATTAAATTACATAAGTTACATTAACAAGTACTTGGAAAGAACTAAGTCACCGGAGCAGTGACTCGAAAGCACTTAACAGTGACCAAATATTTACCATACAAAACAAATAAAAAAAGGAGATTTCGGAAACCCCCAAAAAAAACGGTTTTGCCGAGAGAAAATATTCCCCATTGAACCATAACGAACCATTTGAGGAGCAAAATGACGAACTGTTTTAGAAAATTGGTCATTTTGCTCCTCAAATGTGTCAAAATGGGTCTATGGTCTATGTGTCATGGGATAAAGGGTCGTTAGTCATGGGTCAATGGGTTATTAGTCAATGGGTCATTATGGTTTAATGGGTCAATGTGTCAATGAATCATTATGGTTTAATGGGTCAATATGTCAATGGGTCATTATGGTTTTATGAGTCAATATGTCAATGGGTCAATGGGACATAGGTCAGTGGGTCAATGGATCATGGGTCATTATATGATCATTATGGGGTCATTTTTAGGTCGTTATGGGGCCATTATGAGGCCAATGTGGGGTATTTGTGAGGTCATTATGTGGACATTAAGGGTTATTATGGGGTATTTGTGAGGTCATTATGTGGATATTAAGGGTTATTATGGGGTCCTTATGTGGACATTAAGGGTTATTATGGGGTCTTTATGTGGTCATTATTTGGTCAATGAGGTCATTATGGGCCAATGGGTCAATAGGTCAGTCTTGTGAGGGAACAGTGTATGTTTGATTTGTATGGTGTGTGTGGACGAACAGTTGAAGTATGCTTGAGTTATAGCAAGTTGTATGAACGATGGGTATACTTCTTCTGGTGTTGGTTGGTAGAGCAGTTGGCAGGGATGTTTATTTTTCGGCTGATCTGAACTCTATAATTACTGTAAACTTGAGTTATGGTGTGTGGAGCAATGATTGTTAACGTGCCTGCTTGCGAGTATATAAGTAGCCAGGTTTCAGTTAGGAAGCTTAGTTTGACAGTGACAGTTATTAAATTTTGTCGTGAAGAAGAAGAATATATGGTCAAGGGGCGGGAACGAATGTTTGCTATCATAGACTGCCTTGAACTGTGTATAAGCAGATTATATTGGTTATTTTTCTGCTGTAAATACACTATGTGAATGGGGTGGAAAAAATTTAGATTTTGATTTTTATGTTTGTGGCCTGAAGTATGTAAATATATATGACAGAATTTAAAAAATGTATTAAATTTCTCACTGGTGTTGTATACTGCCTGATATATAAATGAAATGATGGTGCTTGGTTTATTTACATAGAAATACATTGAATAAAATCCGAGTATGATTGTTATGCCTATAAAAGTTAGTAGGGAAAATTAATAATTTACATTGTGTAGTATTTAGTCTTGAACGTAGGATATCTCAAAATGAAGCTGAGATAACTTTTTGCTGTACTCTACATAGCATTTCAGTATGACTTAAAAAATTAAAATAAATTTTAAAATCTAATATCTAAATACAATTTCTTATTCTATTACTGTAATCCTGTATCATACCCATGCCTGTTATAAACAGATATCGTTAAAAAAGGCAAATGTATATTTTAAGCTAATCAATATAATTGTTATAAAGGCCTTAAACAAATCAATTCCCAGGGTAATAAATAATTCTTGCAAATGGAATTTCACGAGCCTGGTCTTGAGATATCGCAATTTTTATTCACCTGTGACTAAAAATACTGAAATTTTTTCTAAGTCTTTACACACAGTGCAAGTCTATATAAGTCTTACACCAGCGGAAAAATTTACAAGATCTATATGAGTGGGGAAAAACATACAGAGTCGAGCAAGTGAAGCAGATGGACCAGATGGAGCAGATTGAGCAGATGGGGCAGTTGGAGCAGCTGGAGCAGATGAAGCTATGAAGCAGATGGAGCAGATGGGGCAGTTAGAGCAGATGAAGCTATGGATATATAGTGGATGGTATGAGAAGAAGTAGTTTGTGTCACTGGTATGAGGCTGTATGTTTGCTTCATATGGTCTGCATGGACAAATATTTGAGGTATGCTAATTTTATAGTGGGTGGTATGGTTGGTAGGTATATAAGAGGTTTTGGTTGGTATAACGAGAAATATGGATGGTGTCTGATGGCAAATGGTGACATGACAGACATGCTGGAGTTATGATTTTTTGTATATTTTAACTCTATTTTTTTTTTCATTTTAGTTTGTTTTGTAGTATTGGTATGCGGGTAGATAAGGGTAGGGGATGATATTTAGGGCACTGGGCTGAGTGTAAGGTAAAGGTGAAATGTTTTTAGATTTTTTATTTTTTTAAAGATTTTTTGTGATTTGTTTTGTATTTATTTTATTTCGTATGTCTGAAGTGTTGTGGTCAGCATTTTTATTTGTATGGTAAGTTGGTGTAATCAGGCGGTTTTTTAAGGTGGGTGGTATGATATTTGGCTGGTGTCTGATGGTTACAATTTTTTGGTATATATTTTCTCAATTTTTGTAATTTTTCTTGGTTTTTTAGTATAAGATGGTGGGTTGGTAAGGGGGTTAATGTTTAGGTTTATGGGATGAGTGTGAGGTTAACAAGACATGAACTTAGATTTTTTTGTACATCTATTTGCAATATTTTGTAATTTTTAGGTTTTTTTTTTTTTTTTTTTTTTTGGAAATTTGTGATCATTAAAATATTTTTTATTTTTAGGTAAAAGGTTAAAGGTTGGGGTCGAAGGTTTGGTCTAGAAGCATTGAGGAAGCCCCAGAAATTGGCTGAAATTGTATTTCGGGGCTTGTTTTTGCATGTGAAGTGCTTCTACTATTTTGAGGGGAAAATGGAAAACATTTTGAAAAATCGGAAAATTTTTTAAAGAATAAAGGAAATTTTGTAGATTTTGAAGGGGAAAGGGAAATTCAAGATGGTGGACAGAAACACCCTGACAGAAATATCGGGGGAGCTCTATTTAGCAACTCGGTAGAATGGGAAATTTGAAGGTGATATTTGTGTAAAAACAAGCGATTTTTGAATAAAAATGCCAATTTTTGAGTAAAAACATTCGATTTTATAAGAAAAATTCCAAGATGGCGACCGGCTTCCCCCGAGAGACCGAGACCGAACCTGAACCCTGATCCTCTAAAAAGAGGTGATTTCGAGGGTTTATTGGGCTAAATTATTTTTTTTTTTAAGTCTTAAATCCTGGTCTCCTGATGCTAAGTCCCCTGAGTCACTGATCCCTGTTAGAGAAAATTACAGAAAATTTTTTTTTCTGGGAGTGATTTTTTGAAAAACGGGAAAAAAAGGAAAATATTAATGAAAAATGGCAAATTTTAAGAAATATTTGGGCTGAAATATACGATTTTTCGTTAAAACGAGCGATTTTTGGAAGAAATTCCTACATGGTGGCTCGATCCGGATCCAGACCCTGGGCCCCGCACCAGCTTCGGCTATACCCTACTACTATCATCGAAAATATTTCTTATGATATCGGAGGCAAACATGTTGCAAGCAACTCAGAAATGTTTCTGGGCCGATTCCCATACAGCAACTTTGTCTTTTCTGTAAGCTGGCCATTATCTTATTTATTCCGGCCCGCTAATAATTTCGAGACAAGGCTCTTTATCAATAAATATATATGCTTGTATGTATATATAAATATATATAAGTATATATATGTTGTCTTTTCGCCGACAAGCTTTTGAATAGTGTTTTAAACAGGCCAGATGTTAGCTAGCTTTTAATGGCATGATGTCTTTTTTGAGACAGTGTGTCATCTGTTAGCATGGTTTTTTGTAGAAATTATATGTTGCACGTGGTAGCCCGTGGCATATTTAACTTTGATATTTTTTTCATTTGTTCAACAATCCCACAGATTTATTAAAAACAAACAAAAACTCTTCCGTTTGCCAGCCTCTGAAGAAATTGTTTTTAAAGAATTCGTGTCTTGAAAGTATTTGTTATATTAACATGGAATTTATAGAGAGCTTTATAATCATTTCTGTCATGATATATTTTTAATTTCTGGAGACACTCAGCAACTTTCCCCATGGTATATAGGTTAGCATACTGGACTGTCAAATCAAGGATCTTAGGTTAGATTTCCACACTCGGCAAGTAAAAGATTTTTATATGTTTTTGAATTAGATGAAATGTATATATGTAAATATAATATAACAATGACTAAAACTATTAATCGAAAAAAGAAGTTTTGTTCATAGTTATACTGCTTATTTTGGACATCATGGCGCTGCAGGCCCGGCATCGTAACGACACCCAGCCGACGCAGGCCCGGCATCGTAATGACATCCAGCCGACGCAGGCCCAACACTGTCGGCCAACAGTTAGCCACCAGTCCATATTTCCATCGGGCTGCTTCCGGCATAAGACAGCAACCCGTTATCGCCTGGCCGGAGGTTTTATGGTTAGCTTTTACCAGCCCGATTCTGGCCCGTACGTTTCATGTATGTTGAGCCGGTATACTTTTTGTATCTTGCCGGGTTCGGTACAATGTATTTTTGACACTGTCGGCAAAGTCATTTGCTACTCCATAATGTCATCGGGCCACTGGGCATTGCATTATGCTTCCTGACTTAAATGTATTATGACTCAAGTTTTTGTTTTAAAGGTCTTTCAAGGTCATGGGATCAAGGTCATGGTCATGGGCTTCCAATATTGAGAATGGGAGATGCCTACCTAGATGGTGGTCACCTACCAATATGGCGGCCTCCAGTCATGTATAAATAGATGACGACAGAAATAACAAATATTGTGGACTCCCGTATTATATAAAAAAAATAATATGGCTGCCTCCAGTAGCATGTAAACAAATGGCGAACGAAAAAATCAAGATGGCAGTATGAGAATAAATGAGGGTAGTGGGTCTGAGGGAGTCAGTCGTCTGCTGGGTTCGAACAGAGGTGAGTAATTGATGTTGTCGGGGAGAGACCTTAGAAAATGTAAGTTTTCCTTATTGATTTTTATAAATATTTGAAAGATTTTTTTTAGGGAAAAAGGGTAGTTTCGAGAAAAAATAAGGGAAAAATGTCCACCGAGGTTAAAAAGAAAATTTTTTAAACAATATTTTTTAAAAATTAATTTTAAAGGAATTTTTTTAAAACGATTTATATATTTATTTTTTTTACCTTTTTTTATTTTCTGTGAATTTTTGACACATTTTTTGGATTCTTTGCATTTTCAAGATCAGGTCAAAGGTCAATGGTCCTGATCCTGGTCACCTGACTCGGAGTCACTGATTCCAGTCACCGGAGTCGCTTATCCCTGTCAGAATTGAGGAAAAAATGGTAATTTATGAGCATACTTTCTATTATTTTTATATATTTTTTAAATAATTTGTAATAATTTAAAACAATTTTTTCCCGAATTTTTTTTAGAATTTTTTGTATTTATTGGAATTTTTTTGAGGATTTTCCTATTTTTAAAGATTTTTAGTGTTTGTTGAGGTCGAGATCAAGGTCAAGGTCAAACATCACATGGGTCAGGGGTAAAATTTCAATGACATCCAAGATGGCAGTCAGGTGACGTAACAAGATGGTGGCTCCCTCGGCTCCGTCTCCGATGCCCGATGACTTTGCACGAGAACCGATATTTCCCTACTACTTTTAGACCTTTGTTGAAATTGTGGCAAACGTTCAGATCACAAAAACATAAGCACGTTACAAAATAATTGAAATTCAAACACCTAGGGCGAATTTACGTTGTGAAAAATAAACAGACGCGTAATAAACCTTGTCAGTAAAACAGTTCACTGTTGAAAGTTATGTAATTCGCACTTCCTATATTGCCAATCACACACACCGAGCCAGCGTAACAGCCACGAAGCAGCCACGCCCCTTCACAAGGAGCCCTTAACGGCAAGGGTTACAGCGTAGCTATTACTGCAATGAGAAAACATATTGATCAGTGCATTTTAAATTGCTTAGGCAGGTTTTAAAACACAACGTATACACATTGATGTGATAATTTTAAGTATTTATTGCAGTACGAAAAATTAACTTTTCGATTAGCAACAGCAGTATGCCATTTCATCATGTCATGAAGCCATTCACCAATTCTTCTAACTTCGGATTTGTAACCCTCCCGCCATCATATCTAAATATATTTTAATACGTTCTGAAAGATGAAAATCTCCCTTCAGTTTTTAATTACAAACTCAATGATCATTATTTCTGCTTTGATAAGTATCAAATTAGCTACAATTGAAAATATATAAAAAAATTTCCTGCTACCTCTAGCGGTGCGAAAATTCTAGACAGAGAGAAAGAGTAATAGAAAGAGAGAGAAAAAGAAAGGGAGAAAGGAAGAGAGAAAGCTAAAGAGAGACATATATAGTGATAAGCTCCGCTCAGCCTACAGTTTCTTACTCGATCGAAAAAAACACCATATCACTAGAGCTTACGTACCGTATTTTCGCTGATGTTTTTAACTGTAACAATAAAATATGTATGA
Source organism: Dryococelus australis (assembly GCA_029891345.1). Taxonomy (NCBI): domain Eukaryota; kingdom Metazoa; phylum Arthropoda; class Insecta; order Phasmatodea; family Phasmatidae; genus Dryococelus; species Dryococelus australis. The sequence goes on along the minus strand of CM057003.1, from coordinate 119,406,831 downwards.
ATCAGGGCTGCTTAAAAATTTTAATAATTTAATAGGCAAGATTTAATTTACAAATAGCATACCAAAAACGTGGTTATATCTATAACGTAACTTTGAACTATTTCTTATTAACCATTGCCAAAAGATGACTGCTCTCACAGTGTTTAATTCGTAAGTATTCGTAAGTAAAAATTAGAAGTTATAGATAATACTAAGTTACAGTTTCATTTACTCAGTAATTTAATACTTTTGCAGTTAATCACTATTGCATACTTGTGGTATAGACCTACAAGTTATTAAAAAATACTGGTTAACATAATACTCCTGCGGTGATTTTTCAAAGGTTTATTTCAAAAGATCCGAATGAACCATGAATGGATGTTTAACGTCTTCCTAGCTTGAAGCTTTCTGTGAATGATTCCTATGCTGTACGCTGCGTATTTTCGCATGTGGGATTCGTGCCTTAGGTTTCCACTATTCGGGGGGGTTTTCTCGGGGATCTCTCGTTTTCCCTGCCCTTTTATTCCGGCGCTGCCGCATATTCACCTCAAGTCACACACATATCTTTACTCACTCATCTGATATAAATAATCCATGTGATCTTAGTAAATTTTAAATTATTTATTACACCAGGAAATAACTAATTAAATATAAGGGTTATTTGTGTATAGTGCATTCGCAGTTTCCTCACACTTTTGAAATAAAATCTTTGTATAATTACTTGTGTACGACATGTTATGTTCTATATAAATATGTCGCATATTACAAGCATTCTATCCATGTTTTGAAATAAAAGTAATTTTATTTTCTTAAATTTAACTTTTTCTTTTGTTCTGTGTATAATAAATATTTATTTAATAATCAGTAATAATAAAACATGGACGAAACATTTGTATTGGCAACGCCTGATAAAAAATAGTTCTTATGCAAAATTTTATTACACTGAGTGAGCATGAATCCTGTGCATTGTCCCTTTGGTATAATTTTCTATACTTGGTTAAACCTTGTTTACATAAGGAGGAGGAATTCCTGTAAGCAGGACTTAATCAGGGCATAAAATTTGGTAGGAACGGAAAACAGCCTGTAGTAATGTATTGTCGGTAAACGTACATTATTTGAAATTTATATATATGTATATATCGTTCCACACAAGATATTCTTCAAAAAATGTTCTTTATTTACAACTAAAAGGCTGTATTGAAAATGGTCGATAAGTTCAATATTTGTGGTTGCCCGGTAGAGCGCAGGGCGGATAGCATGTCAGCTCGTTGCTTGGGGCGCACTAGTGTGGACAGAGTACTTCTAACCGGTGTGTCCATCCATCTGGACACAGTCAGTGGACCGAGACCAGACCCCCCCCCCCCCTCACTTTCTCGGAAATTCCGCCCTACAAACAAACGCGGCTGCTCTGTGTGATCCCTCAAACGGCTTTATGGTCGCCCTCATTCTCCACCAACATAAGAGCTCTGCACAGCCCTTGAGGAAGAAAGCTTCCTCAACTCGCCTCTCGCAACTTACATTCTGTCGCACGGCTACCCTTAGCAACTTTACAAAGGAAACACTGTATACATGACTTTTGAGAAGCCTCACTCTTGAAAACTGTTATCAAGAGAATTAGCTAGAGAATTAATTTTATATATCAGTTTCTGTTTTACAGTTTTCTTACTCAATAAATATGAAAATATTTCGGTTGATTTTCTTGAAGTAATCGATGAAGATATCTTATACATAAAGTTTATTTTCGTTGTAGAAGTGAAAGTTTATTATAACATTGCTATCAAGTTATTTTCATGAATATTAAATAACTGTCATATTATGTAAAAAGTAGGCTTATGGGCATACAAGCACACCGGCTTCCAGGTTGTGGCGCTGTGGCCTCAGAGAAACTGATCGCCATATTGGATTCCTAGTCTTCCCGCTCTGTCAATACAGTCACACGTCCACTATGTTGGATTCTGTCATGTTGATAGCAATTATGCCGCCATCTTTGTTGCCAGAACGCTGGTATCTTGGACTGCCAATTTTGTAACCAGAATGTACATTTTTTATAGTCTATCATTTCCAGGATTTTCTCCGAGTGCTCTCACTTGTTTCCTCTCTTGCATTATTTGTTTCCATCTTTTCTTTCTTCTCTTCCTCTCTCTTTTCCTTTCTTTCACTCTCTTCCCCTCTTTTTCCCTCCCATAAATTTGTTATTATTTGTTTACATAGGTTGTCATTTAACTCTCGTATCTGTCTCATGTGCAGCGTCTGCTATCTGGTTTTTTGTTTGTCATTGGTTTATATGTTACTCGAGACCGCCATTTTCGTCTACACTTACATGGAGGCCGCCATATTGGTTTTTGTTTATAATTTGTTTATCACCTTTGTTTGATTAGTCGAATTCGTTCCACTGCTATATTAGCCAGGAGCATCGCCATGTTGGTTCTGGAGTCTGCTAGGTGGATTGCCACGCGTTCGATTAATCGATTACTCACCTTTGTTCGACTGTCATATTATTTCTGGAGTTGGCGGCTAGGGGAGCTGCTATTTTTTCACACAAAATACCATGGGGAAATGTGCGGGACTGAACTGCCGAAACTTGGGTCGCCAGACTAATGCCTTATACCACTCGTTTATCGCGACATGGGCTGGGAAAAGAGTTAATAAGAAGTATATAGCTTGGAGACGAATAAATGTCCCGTCTCTCATTAAAAACATTAAATTAATTAACTAATATAAATTTGAAATATTTTATATACATTTAATTTTTTAAGTATTGTATTTTTATATACATATACAAATTTTTAGGAAATTTTATTTTTACGCTTAAATTGTATGTTTATTTATTATTAAGTTTTGACTTAGAGGAAAGTAGACAAATATGGAATGCCAACTCCATTTAGTTTAGTAACTTTTTTGTATTCCAGTTGCAATTATGTAATATACAAGGAATAATTCAAGTACTTTTTGCTAATTAATTATAATGCACAACAAAACTGCTATCTTGGAAAAGAAAACTTTTAAAAATAAATTGTCTTAGTTTTGCACAAATCATAAATTCCCAAGAAGGGTGACTAATATGGAATAGTGAATATAATATGACATAATGTGCGGTCTATCGTGTTACACTATCAACGAAACTCTGTATATGTTTACTACTGTACACATTGATTTGAAATTGCTCTATTTCCAAGCTAGGCAAATATTTTATTTACAATAGTCACAAACATATGCTACACTTCCATAGCCGGCGCACTCGGAATTACACTAAAGCTGGCAAACGGCACACTGTATCCACGTTTCAACTTGTGTATCCTCTGAATACTTTGTTTCGCAGAAGATACACACTACATCATCATTATCCAGAGTTGTTCCATTGTGTTCCACTTCAATGTCACTGGAATCGTCGTAAACAGATAAGTCTTCAGCAGAAGAAATAGATTCATTTGGCACACTGACCTGACTTTTGATACCAAGAGATTTGTCCCCCCTAGCACTGCTAACTGTAGACTTTCTTTGGTGCCATCCTCTTCTCACATCTTTCTTCTTTTGTGACAACAGACATTTGGCTGACTCGTTCCGTATTCATTCTTTGTACAGTGAAGAAGTGATAGACACGCATGTCCCAGGCTTTCTACCATGTCTGGAAGTCAAATATGTTTGTTGTTTTCTAGACCTGATGTTAGGGTTGGGAGAAATTTGAGTTGGGACAATGGTCTTGGATGTAGACAAAGCTGGATTCCCTAGTTTCCTATGAGAGTTCATCTCAGCGCTCATATGCTGATCGTTAGCTGTACCTGGAATTGATTGAACTGGCATAGAAACATCTTATGTTAAATTGTCTTGTTGGCTAGTTTCGTTACTGCAAGAGGAGCATGGCAAAGAGGGTACACATTCCTCCAGATTAGGTCTACTAGAACGTAAATAATTTTCTATGGCACAATATTGAACTACTGTGCCATCAGTTTGACTTTCCTCTAGAGTGGCAATAGCATGCTCATTTCGTTCATCACTTACAAGAAAATCATGGTCACTGAAGATATTCCTGTCAACAGGATAAAATCCAGTTTTCTTAAGCCATTCACTGCGATTGCTCCAGATTTAACCTTCAAATATGGGCGCCCAAACTATGTACGCACTTTTTCACTATAGTAGGTATTTAGAGCACCCATTAATGTTTTGTCTAGTGGTTGCATCTTACGGGTGGTGTGAGGAGGTAAACATACGATCGTAACATTGTTTTCTCTTGCCAGATTTTTGATCTCTCTATTCCTGGTATGGGTACTGTGCCCATCTAATATTAGAAGAACTGGAGACTCTTTGGTGGGTTTCACATCCTGAAGAAAGTGCCTAAACCATAATGTGAACAAGTGTGTCTGTATCCATCCAGATGGATAGCATTCTGAAATGGATCCTGGAGGTGCACCCTTCATGAGAAGTGGACTCATCAGTTTGCGTGGAAATATAATGAGAGGTGGAACAAATTATCCTACAGCACTCATACAAAGAAGTACAGTTATCAAGGACCCCCTCTCTGCCGAAGCAATCATGCCAGCTTGACGTTTACCTTTCGGAGAAATAACATGCTGAACCTTGCTCTGCGCAACAGACAACCCTGTCTCATCGACATTGTATGTTCTATTTGGGGGATACTTCTTCCACTAAAAATAAATGAAATATAACTTGACACCTATGGGTGTTCCATTAAGTCATATGTGGACTTAGGCCACACAAGGGATTGTCTTACACCCCTGGAAGGTGATATAACATCGAGTTGTTGACGAGACGTAAAAGTCACCAAAAAATAAAATGTACATTGACACGTAGGGGTGTGCAATAAAGCCGTGCACTTAGGCCACACAAGGGCTCGTTGTGACCCCTGAAAAGTGATATAACATAGAGTCGTAGGAATGGTGATTCAGGGATAAGATAAATACTAGCATAGCACCGTACATAGCTATGAATTTAGTAATCGATCACAAAAGGCTACATATGAATGGCTTTATTTAATTGATAACATTAAAATTAAGATACAATTATGGAATATTATTCCATATTTGTACCACCAGTGGTATTTCATATTACTGCTCTCGTCATCTTGCACAACTTCGCTTGGAAACAGATTTTAAAATTTCCGTAAAGAGAAATGTGTTACATGTTACAGGCGAATATGTACTTAACATAGATAATAAGTACTTTGCTAAGGTATGGGAGGTTTAATAAATATAAATTTATTCAAACTTATGTGTTGACTTTTCAAAATTTATAATTTCACAAAGGATTAAAAATAACGTGCGTTTTATGCTGCAACAAACTGAACAATGGCAGTAGCCCGTCAGGAGGCACAATACCAAGAAGTTGTGCCAGTTTCCGCTAGATGGCAACACTTGTGTTGGTTGATATAGCGGTATTCCATATTAGTACCCTATTTCACATTTGTCTACTTTCCTCTACATTTATTATTTTTACGCTTCACCTTTCTAATTTAAAAAAAAAAAAATTATATTTTTGAATTTTTTTTAAGTGTATATATATATTTTTAATTGTTTTTCATCAAAGGTTTGATTTATCTTTTACAAACATGTATTTCGAACGATGTGTCTATCAACTCTTATTTTCAAGAAGAATTCGAATATGAGATCGGAACATAAAAAAATTCAAAGCATAGTTTTATAAAGTTAGAGTTATAAATTTAATTTAACATATTATTATTGAACTTTCACCAAGAAGTGTATCGAGTGACGTGTCGACAGATGCGTATTTTTTAGGCATTTAATAATATGCCGTCAGAAAAATATATAAGATTAAAAGACTATGACTGGTGCCATATTGCATTATTTTTAAGCATTATAAAAAGGGATTAGTATATATATTCAAATGTTATATATATTTTTCGGGATTGTGTGTGTTCAGGTAGAATACTAAAGCAACATTTTAAATTATATTATTAGCACTTTTTCGGTTTTTTATTTTTATTTAAATGCAATAATTTTTTAACTCTCCCACGCCGTTACAGTGCAGCAATAACTTTTTCCTTAGTATTTTTCATATAGGCATAATTAATTATTAAGTTTTTTCTCTATCCCAGACTTATGAGCTTTTATTTACATAATATATATATATATATATATATTAGTTTCCTAGACTTTAGATTTTTCGTATAGCGACGCTGTACCCTATGTTGACTGTGGAATATTTCCTCCTCTTTGCTAGTACTTATACATTTTATCCCACACATACCTATTGGAATACAGCACCCCCTTAAACTACCTCCCCTTCAGTATCAACTCAACCTTACTTCACCTAGACTTATATAACTTAACTCTCATGTAAGTACTTATAATATATTTAGCTCTCATCTGCTTGACATAACTATCATGTAGGATTTCGAACACATTTTCTTATTTTGTAATATTTGCTATCCACTTTTTCTTGTATGCTGACCACGCACTTGTGTAGGACTTGGAAGTATATTTTAACCTCAGCTAACGTATCCTTGCCATCAAGTTAGATACTGAATATTTTTTTAGAATAAAATTCCCACACCCTATGTTGAACGTGGAATATTTACTACCCCTATGCTAGAAATTGTAAACTTTTTTCCACACACACCATCCTATAATCGTACGTAACAATTCCGTGTCAACTTAGACAAATACCCATGTAAGAACACTGAATATATTTTATTTTAATTACTCTCGACATCCACATAACCTAATTCCACTTTAGTATCAACTTAATATAAATTCACATTATCTAACATATCGTTACCTATCCAAGGCCCCGCACAAAGTACTGCAGGCGCTGCTCTTAGCAACAAAGAACCCGCACTTAGCACTGCAGGCTCCGCACTTAGCACTGCAGGCGCCGCACTTAGCACTGCAGGCTCCGCTCTTAGCACTGCAAGCACCGCACTTAGCACTGCAAGCACCGCACTGAGCACTGCAAGCACCGCACTTAACACCGCAGGTACCTCAGTTAGCACCATAATAGACTTAGATATGTCAAATTCAGGTATACGAAAAAAAAGAGTTAAAAAGTATTTTAACTTATGTCATAACATTTTCAATTTTTTGTAAAAATTTAAATGAACTAAAAAATATATATACCCCATTAAGTATACTCAAAAGTGTGCAAAGTTTAACAAGCCAGCAATATTGAAAGATGTCATAATATATATAGGGACTCATAAATACGAATATATTTGCTGCACTTATGTCGGTGGATACCAAACTATAAAACACAAATAACATGTACAACTCACACTATTTTAAAACAACCTGAGTACTACAGCCCTCCTACGGCATACATTCGCATGAATTTGATACACACTATCTACCAACAAGTAATTGAGCACCAGACCACAATGTTTTCTCGGTGGTTGTCACCCTGTTAGAACCTCGTAGGGCCACCTCTTGCGGCTATAACAGCAGCCACCCTGTCTGGCATGATCTACGAGGGTTTGCAGGACATCCACTGGTATTAGTCGCCATTCCTCTTGCAACCATGCCATGAGTTAAGCAGTGGATTTTTGCCGCGCCTGACGAGCCCTCACCCGGCGATCCAATTCGTCCCAAACATCTTCTATAGGGTTGTGGTCGGGGCTCTGAGAGTGCCAGTCCAATCGGCGAACCTTGTTGTCGGTGTACCACTCCATAGTAGCCCTTGAAACATGGCACCTGGCAATGTCATCCTGGAAGTAACACGGTCCCATTCCGTAGAAACGCCACAATGTTGGGAGCATTTCAGTATCCACAATGTTACAATAGGCCTCTGTGTTCACGCTACCACGGACAAAAACCAGAGGTCCTACGCCGAAGTCCGTAAAAACAAAAGTCAACTAACGTACAGAATTACCTATCATCACGGGTGCCCAATTGCTTTTTGGGAGATAGTGTAAAACGCGGTTGATTTAATAAGTATTTCAGAGAAGCAGAGATACATACTACAATGAATATATACAATTTTATTTTACAACTTACATAATTTTTGTTTTTATCACTTACCGATTATGCTGTTCAATAGATAGATCTCCACATTAATTCAAAATATCTGTTCTACCAACCATCATAAGACTAAATATAAACACCACTCAAACTATAATTCAAGCATACATCAACCCACAGGGACCTTATCAAAAAACGTAGGCCCAACATGTGTGTCATAGCATCAGACACCAGCCAAATATCATACCAGACATTAATATAAATCACTCTATCAACCAACGAAACCTGCCAGGTAAATTACCACCAGCATACCTAATAATTGTTATAGACTTCGAATCCAATGAGCTAAATAATTGTTTTTCTGCGATATGTAGTTTGCGAGATACCTAAGGGCCACGGTACTGGGTTCGAATCCAACTTCATACTTTTAATAGATTCAGTAACAATTTTAAACTTTTCAGATGTCAATTCATCATCATCTGTAAAATACACGTTTATCACAGCAGTCTTGAAGTGCACATTTTTGTTCTTAGCGATCACTGGATATTGATTACAACTTCTGCAGCCATTTTTATACGAAAAAAGACTACAACACTTATTTTTATCCTTCATCGCCCACTGTTTTGAAATACGATGAAGGCTCGCGTAACGTTATCGGCGCTTTTACTGACGACCTTGGCACAGTAACAACATTGTTTCGTGAATATTATAGGAACTTATAATAAAGGTGAAACGGAAGTTTTGACATCGGATAGAGGATTGCAACAGATTACTGACCCGAGTTTTCTAAGTTTATTAGCTATGTTACAGGTAAGTGTTAATTCGCACATGATATAAATTTTAAGCAATACCTACCAGCTCAGCATTGTGCAGGGACTGATGTTCGAAACCCAAAATGATAGAAATATGAATTCACTTACGGACTTAGAAAATAAAACGTAATTTTTCCCACTGTTCCGCGAGTATTATTGGAATACATACTGAAGGCAAAATACAATAATCCTCCAGTCAGAAAGAAATACAAGGTTTTAAATATTATATTTGGTAGAAGTTTTTCCAGATTATTGGAGCAGTTCGTGAACTGTTTAGTATTCATGCGCATCAGTTATAAATCTGTAACTCTTAGGTATGGCACGAAAGCGTGACGTGTGAACAGCGGGATAGGCGCTGACCCTGAGCTGACCGGCAGGCCACGGACGCTAAAATGGCCGACAGCGGCTACTCGAGAGATTCGTAACCTGGTGCGTGTCGGAGGTTGGTCGTCCAGCGAGGCTGGAGTGATCCCCGATCAGCGAGTCTGCCGATGATGGAACAGCGTTGGAAGGAGCCAAAGCAGTGGCGTTACAGGAGCAAGGTCGAGACCGGGCTTTGGCAAGCCATCCTTCAAGGCCACATCTCCACTACACGAGCCGACGGAGGAACTCCGCTCGAACCGAGGCTGTCAGTAGTAGGTGATTTTGAGTAGAGTGCAAGGGCGAGCAGGGTGCGATACGAGTCGGGAAGAGCGACAAATATAAACATAAATTAACTGTTGAATCAGAGAAGAATTTAATGCAAATTAGGGTGAACATAAAGTAAGGCATTTGAGGAGAACTGAATATAATCTTAGGGTGGAAAGAGACAAGAAAAGTACAATTTTTTGTATCAGTGTAATTTGTAATTGAGAACAGTATTGATATTGAATTAAAGTAATGAAAAATTAATTGGTGGTAGTAATTTAGAAGCGTTAATATAGTTGACCCTGGTAGATAGTTGGAGGCCTTAAGCCAGAGTGCATATAGTGGTTGCAAGGATATAGGAAGGACGTACTCCAGCTTAGGCTCCACAACCAATGGTGGAGGCACCACAGTCTCTTCACCATCGCAAGAGTGAGTAAACCTACTAAGGGAAGTAAATTGTGCAGCGCCGAGTTTGTTAAGTCTCATGGGAGTTCGAAATAGCATTCTTGTGGGATGTCGGAACAGTTACTGACATCACGTGTCGCAACGGTTTTAAAGATATTTCAGACTTAAGTGTATTTATTGACTAGAATTTTTTCATCGCTGAGTTTGCAATTTGAAGTTGTTGAGTAGAGAGAGAACGAGAATCACCGTACCGATTGTAAAACCGACATCGAGGCCGCGTAAGGCAAGTCAGGGTTACGGTAGGTACTTGCGAATGCAGCGCAATGTAGGAGGCTCACCTTGCAGTCATTGTTTGTAGCTGTAGTAGTAGTTGAGTATTCTTACCGTAGTATTGCGCATGTCCGACGGATCCGCTGGGTGGAAACATTTGGAACTGCTTGTAGTAGTTATCCTAGGCATCGCAATTAGTTACATCGTGTGTTGGTAGAAAAGCTCAGTGATACGTGCATGCAGAGGCCAGGTATGCAGAAATGGGTTAATGATAGGGAAGTTGTACACTGCAATTTAGCCATACACAGTTTAGCCACACGAACGAAGTAGTGAGTACATGGACACGTGGAGTAAGTTAGTATCGGTAAGAAGTTTCATAAGAAGGCATTGATATACACTTCTCAGCTCGAGAATTTAATTAGACAGCAGCAAGTGGGCGCGAGCATTTCAGGCCCATGAACTACATACGCAGACAAGAGTGTTGGGTCGGAATTCTCGTTTGATAGTGGTCGGTAGAATGTGTTAATAGACAAGAATGAGAGTAATACTCTGCTCGATGCAGAGGTGTATCTAATACCCAAGGAGCATACACCGGCACCAACTGACGAGCATCTGTACTATGTACCTGCTATAGTGCATAGGGAACGTATACAGGAGATTATAATTAAAAATATTCGCATAGTAGTAAATCTACCATAGAAGCTACCGACTTTCTGCTGTAAAGCCACAGAAAAGGTCACAGACATTTTGGAACTCTTTAATGCCATAAATGACATGAGCTGCTGGGACAATCAGGAAAAATGTGGCCACATTAAAATTCAATTTAAGGAAGCAGCGAAGCTTGCTATAGACAATTTGGTACAAAGTCGCAGTCTAGAGCTTATGTGGAAGGATGTCGAGGACAAACTACGTAAGATGTTTACCATTACAGAATAAATCGAAAAGTATAAGCAGCTTCTACATATAAAGAGGCAACAGCTACACGAAAATGCCCAGCAGCATCTGGAAATGCTCTTATAGTATAGATGCAGGCACAATCCGTACATGAGTGATACAGAATTCATTAGTATAGTATGGGAGTAAATTTTTATATCCACCACCAGTATAATTATTGGTCTTGAAAATGACACGATCGAATAGATGGTGCGAAACTTCAAGCGGGTGTAATTAGGACTCTATCGCTATAATGAGGTGGTAGCACATGTTCTAGGCAACGCGGAATCAGAAAAGTTCCAGATGGATATGACCAAACTTAAGGAGGAGATAGGTAAATTAACTATTCAGAAAGAGCAATCGCAGGATGCATCGCGACAAGAACAAGCACATCACAGAGGCACGTATAAAAGTCGCAGGTGGCAGCAAAATAATCTACGAGGTTGCCAAACAAGCTATTGCAGTCAATATTATGACATAAATGTGTCCTGGTGGCAACAGAGGCAGAAAAATGCGCCACAGCCTATTGTGATAGTGAAGGAGTGTTCAGGGACGGCACATGAGCCCAATTTCCGCAGCAACATCGTGGTCAGCAGAATTACGGCTATTAAGGCAACCACGACACACAAAACAAACGTGCCACATTTTGCAAACATGAGGATCACCAGTACGGGAACAATAACCAACACAGCACGTTTCAGGGTAGCAACACGTACGTTCGTGGCGGCAGATGGCGCCACCAGCAGTCCCCAATCGACAAACAAGAACGGGTATGAAAAGCCTGTACAGCATTTTTCCACAAAGTCGTGCTGGGACGGACATATTAAAGTATAGGTAAAATCAATCCTCAGAGACAGGGCGTTGTTCGTAGTAACCCTGCGAAGTTAGTGACATTACCAGAAAAACCCACCAAATTGTGTTGCCAGGTGAAACACAGCAAATCGGCTATAAAGTTAGGTAACCACACAGAATATCGACCTAAGATAGAGAACACTAGGGCCACCCAGCAACCGGCGGTCACCGAATCGGCGGTACGAACAAGCAAAATGCCATCGCATATTTTGAAAATAGAGGCGAGAGGCAAAACCAGATCGCAGAGTAAGGAGGAAAGCTGGGAGATACAACACGGCGAACTCAAGCAGACGAAAATAATGTGTGCTCTGTACTTGTATAGTAGGCATAAAGCACGCCACTGCACACTGTTCCTCAACAAGGGGTTCTAATTTAACACTGGCATAACAGCGTGGCTCAAGCAGTACAAAGAGACTTTTGAGAAGCAAAAAGTGAAAGTGCACATCAGCAGGAATAATGATGCAGTGATTGACGCCACAGTTAACTCCCCCCCCCCCCCCCCCCCCCCGGAATGTCACGTAAGCAGGGATGAACTTGTGCATGCACCGCGCCGACTGAGCCGACAGACGACCCTATGCTGGCGAAAGCATGCCAAAGAACAACACGATTGTCAGCAGATTTCAATTCATACAGCGACACCGTGCATATAAGTAAAAATATGCTGTAGGATGTTTAGCACGCTAATAGATACAGAATATTAGCCAAGTTGTGTGGAATCCACTGTGATTTCAAAACAGAAACTCGAACCTATTTACGAAAAGTTAACTCTCGTATGTGCGACGGACGAATTAGTAGTACCTCAGTTTAAGACACAAATTAATTTGAACATTGCAGGACACACATATAAGCAGGAATTTCTTGTCACACATAGCCTCAAGATGGATGTTATTCTATGTGTGGATTTTTAAGACAGTACATTGTTATACCATTTTTTAAGGACAATATATTGTTCATCAATTGTAATAATTCATATAAGGTCCTTCAGGTTCCAATCTATTTGTCGAAAGTATATAACAAAAATGCAGAAAAGATGCAGTATTGTATAAACCAATTGGAATCAATAGATCATTATAAGACCAAGCGAACCTAAATTCAGATAAACAGTAGCTTAGATAAGCAACAGATGGTAGCTATAGAAGAGGTGATAGAGGAATTTAAGGATCGTTTTGCGCTTTCCATTATGGCAGGAGTTAGAGTATTAAGTTGGATTTGACTACTGATAGGCCAATCATAATGCAGCCATATCGATTAAGTCCTATGGTAAGAACGAGTTGTTGTAACAAATCCGAGACATGGAAAAAGTGGGTATAATACAGAAATTAGGTTCTCCATATTCCGAATCAAGCCTTATTATCAGAAAAACGCCAGGAATATCAGATTTATAATGGGCTTTAGTATGCTGAACCAGTATGTTAAACATATTCAGTATCCCTTACCGCAAGGACATATTGGACCTTTTGAAAAATTCTAAATATATAACAAATTTAGTTCTCTTTTCTGGGTTTTGTTCAATTCTGGTGCATATACAACATAGAAACAAACTTATGTTTTCAATTGATGGTATAGGACAACTTTCTACTGATGTATGCCAATGGACCTAAGCAGTTTCCCACAACACTTTCAACAGTTAATGGATATTTTACTAGGGCTGTTAAGATGGAATACAGTGATAGTATATATCGATGATATATTTAGTATAGAAATTTCATTCTCAGAACATATCAACAATATTCCGAAAATATTTCACAGACTCAGAAGCTTCAATGTCAAGGTCAATGCTAACAAGTGTGTTTTCGCACAACACGGAATAAAGATCCCAGGGCCTAACATAACACCAAAAGGAATAGCTACATATCCAGGAAAGGTACACAGAATCCAAGAAATGTCACAACCTAGTAATGTGAAACAATTGTGCAAATTCTTAGGATTAACGTAGTATGTACGTCGATATATATATATATAACTACACACACAAGGTAGGGCCCTTAGTGGATTTGACGAAACAGGTAAACAAGTATCAATTGGGACAAGACCAACAAAAGGCCTTTTTTGGAATTAAAACATGCAAATCAGCAGGTGGCTGTGCTAAAGAGATTTTATGATAGTAGAACCTCCATTTTAGATCGCAACGCATCTAAGACAGTGATAGGTGCAACCCTTTTACAAGAAGAACCAAAGGACAAATTGTGTTACATAATCACAATACTTCCAAACATGATCTAGTCTGGAGTCTCATGGAGCGCTACAGAGAGAGAGCTAGGTTCAGTCAAATTCTTTTGCAATTATTTCAGGCAATATTTATATGGATGTCACTTTATAGTCAAGACTGACCATCCTAGTGTCTTTGGTATCTGCATACAATGGCAGACCATAATTTAAGAATACAGAAGAATGCCATTGTGTTAGCTGAGTATGATCTCGAGCCACGAATTGTAAAAAGGAAACTAACTGCAGTTGTAGTTGCGCTAAGTCAACTTCCCACACATAGGTTAACACCCAAGCGGTACATGTAAATTATAAATTTTATAATGTACAAAATAAATTCTTAAAATATAAGTCGTTGTTTGTGGCACTTGAAGAAATTCTATTCCAAAATCCTAAAAAAGATGAGGCAATTAAGAAGGTCCTACATAAGTATGTTGTTAACAATTGGAATGAAATAAAAAAGTATATCAGACCAGACGTGCAAACGAAAGAGAAATTGGCGCTTAGTAAGATAATTTAGAAAAGTGAAAACATTCCAGCCTACGTGATAGCAAGGATCGTTTCTGAGAATTTTCATGTCAATGTAGAAATAATCTTGAAAGAACAGTCTAATAGTGTACATGTTACATGTTTAGATCCATCACTTCATTGTCAAATAATTGTACTTCAGAACAGTAATCAAGCATGCTGTTTCCAACACATTAATTTATTTCCTATAGACCAGCCCAAATCTCCATTTTTAGGTGAGTACGAGAATGGCCCGCAAATCTCTAAATTAGAGGTAGCGCTTACCAATCCAGATAATCCAGACCATAAACACAGAAAAGTTGCAAGGCATTATGGTTATAGTGGTAACGAGGAAATCTATCTAAAAAAAAATACACCCACAGGAGAAAGAAAACTGACATTTGTGCCTAAATATTATGTCATCGAGATAATTACAGTACACCATGCAATTTTAAGGGGAAGCCATTTTGGATTATTTTAAATTTTTCAAAAAGTTAAGCATACATATTATTGGGACGTGATGAACTCTACCTCTTGGCGAAATGTTACCAATTTCCCCACAGCCTATTCTACATGCATGGGCTTTGGATGCCAAAGGACCCTTTCCGGTCACACAACAAGGCAACAAATACACATTAGTCATGATGGAATTTTTTTTAGTTGTTATACCATTGCTGTGGCAGAACTCTTAAAGAGTGAGAAAATTATCAAACTACAAACTACATCCTATAATCCTGCTTGCAATGAGCTAGTTGAGAGTAAGAACAAAATGGTGTCAACACAACTTAGTGCTTTAGCTCAGCAAGACCCGCATAATTGGGACTATTATTTACCTTTTACAATATTCCATTACAATACTTGTGTCAGTGTCAGCACGAAGTTTACTCCATTTTATCTGATGCATGGTGTAGAGGCAATGCAACCAACACAAGTTAAAGGGAATAAGTACTCAGAGTAAGGAGAAAATTGGTGTGACCAATTATGCAAAGACAGGGAGCAATCATGGGTGAGTCTCATCGAGGAACAAAAATTGCAGGAACTGCAATTTGACAAACAAACCAGAGCAAATACGATAAAGATTGGTGACTGGATTTGGGTGAAAAACTGACCACATGCTAAAGAACTCAATTTTAAATACAAGGGTATATTCAAAGTAACAAATATGGCAGGACCTTCCACAATACAAATACAAACAAACAAAATAGGTTATCCCAAATATGATAAAAGAAATACACGAAACGTAAAGCTATCTCATGTATGATACAGACAAGTATATGTCATAATTTTTTTACAACATGCATATAACATTTTTGACAGCATGCATCAAACTCATGTGAACATCTTTTATTACAGCTTGAATGAGTAACTGTTTCTGTGAGAAATGAGGATAATATGGAAAAATTATTTACATTTTCAACATAAATCAATATTAGTAATTTTCGAAAGGTAAGGCATGTTTTTTAAGCATACGACATGTTATTTAAGTTTATGGTATGTTTAAGGAATGGGGAATGAGAATTAAGGATTGGAAATCAATATGTAGAGTTGTAATTTCATGCTGGCTTGTGTTAAATGTGTCATTTATAAAGTGTACAAATATTTTTAAAAAATGTAGATTGCTTTGCTTTAACTACATATATCTGATATGCACCTTGTGATTGTGTAGCCTTCCTAGATAAAGCACTCACCAGCATCTATTCTTCGAGACCGTTGTTCTCCTTGCAGAGATTATGATAGACTGATAGAGGGCTATATGGGTTGTATAGGTAGTTCTTTGTTTGTCGATGACTTGTGATGGTTTGGTAGAGAGAGACGAAGTAGACAGAGTAAGATAGTAAATGGAATGGTATATTGTTTAAGTGTTTGTTGTGTAGTACTTTACGTATGATAGGCTTGTAAGTTATGCATAATATCAGTTATATTTCGGTCGAAATTTAACTTTTGTTATGGTAGGATTTGTAGTTAGAGTAGAATCGATCACCTTAGTTATTTATTATGTAAATAGTACATATAAGGGTTTTTGGTGGAATATGAAGTAAACAACAAATTCTAAAGTTGAATTTAGAACATTACATTCATACTTCTTGCATTTGAATATTCAATACGCCAATACTTTGGTTAATTTACTTGAAATGCAATGAAAACTAATAACTACTTATCCTCTATGGTTCTTGAATCGCAACATACAGAATAATTTTTTGTAAATAGTCTTGTTAGATAATCATTATTTGAAACACCTATTTTCTTCTTGATGATTGATGAAGCAAGTGCTCAACTCACCCCATGTTATCCTGATCTATCATAACCGATACCATATTTTTTTTACAGTTTCTCAAAACATTGATTAGTTGTTGTATCTATCGAAATGTTAACCTGTATTAACCTGTACAGATAATGATTAAACATGGTGTTCTTAGTAATAATGCGATAACTTGTCAACAATTCACAAAACAGTCTTCTTAGAATAATTATCAAGATTAAAATGTTTTTGGTCCTGTTAGGGTATGTTAGGAGATGTTATTTTATGTTGGTGTTTTGCATCTGATTTCACAAGCTGGTTGTCTTGGTGAGAGGACATGTACTGAGTTGGTAAATGCATAAAACATAAGTATGTCGATGTATATATTAAATGTTGCATAATGAATACTTACCATGTGTGTGATTACTTTATATTAAATTAGCAAATATTTAATTAAGTATAAAATTTACATCAATTTTGAACATTTAATTAATATAAATTTTTTAAGATGTGTGGGTTTAAACAAAAATCGTAAATAGTAATTCATATACATGTATTTTTCTTATATGGAATTGAATCAAATAATATGTTAGTATAACGGTAATTAACTTCGGTTAGAATAAAGTAGTGAATAAATCAGATTGTAATTATTAACTTCGAAGGTTTTTTTGAAGTAGTTAAATGTAGTCAAATTTAAACAACACTTAATCTTCTAGTGAGAAGAAAACCATTTTTCATTGAGTAAATACTAGCCAAGCAGATAAGATCTAAGTAATATAGCAGGATTGAACCAGCAGTTAAAAATAGGCAGATCTTAACAAACATTATTTGATTATGGAATTTTTGTGAAATAAACAAGTATTGATTGCTATATGTAGTATGGGAAAACACAATTTTAGTGTGATGAGTGTTTCATTTGTTATATAATAAATTTACGAAAGGGAATGAAGGAAGAGTTTTTTCTTTATTGTTCGACTTTATACTTTAAATTAAATATGTGTGGTAATGTCTAATGGAAACATATGATAGAGATTTGTTCAATTGGGTTCCCGGATATTTTGATTTAGATGTTAAGTGTTTAGTTTTGGTTGTAATTATTAATGCTAGGGGTTTTGCAAACTACCTGGTATGGTATGTGCAAATGAGTTGTGTCATTGTTTGTGAGTGTGTGAATTGGTGTGTGGGATGATGTGGATTAGTGAGGATTGGTGTGGATTGGTGTGTCAATTGGTGTTTGGAGTGGCGTGAATTGATGTGCGGATTGGTCTGGATTGATGTGCGGATTGGTGTGGATTTATGTGTGGAATGCTCTTGATTGGTGTGAGGATTTATGTGTGAATTGGTGTTTCGATTGACATGTTGATTGGTGTGTGGATTGTGGTGTGGATTGGTGTGTTTATTGGTGTGTGAATTGGTGTAGATTGGTGTGTGGATTGGTGTGGATCGGTGAGGATTGGTGTGTGGTATGGTGTGGATAAGTGTCCGGATTGGTGTAGATTTGTAGATTGTTGTCAATTGGTGTGAGGATTGTGTGTGTGTTTGTTGGTGTGTGTATGCATAGTTATGTGGATTGGTGTGGTTTGGTGTGTGTAAATTTGTGTGCATGTAAGTGTGTGAAGTTAATTAATTAACACATTTCCTGTTCATTAATCACATTTCCCATAAATGGTTACTCAGACATTTCTGAAGTAATAACAATGTATCTTATTAATATCTTAATCAGCTACTCTGCTAAAGCACCATATCTTACAGCACTTTAATATGATTACAAAAATATTTAAAATCATAAAGATAATTAAAACAGATTAATATTCAAAACAAGTTAATACTCAATTGAATTTAAAAATCATAAAAAGCTTACTTTTCTAAAAGGAGAAACTCCAAGAAACTGTAAACGCTCAGAAAATGTTAATGTTTATCTGAATATAGACAATATGAAAATCAGGATGTAGGGATCAGGGGGTAAAGGTGAAAGTGTGTGTGTAGACACATTTCCCCCTCCATACCTACTGGATTGTGAAGCCCTGGTTGATAGGTCGAGACAACAGTTGCTACGCAGCTACCACAACATTAACTCTTATGGCTGTGCGATATCTCACTTTCTCTCCGAAGAGAATATATGCGAGTTTGCATAAGTAAATGCAAATCCCTCTTCCCTACCTCACTTGTGTCATTCAATGCATAAAATATTAATTGCCTTGTCTGGGAATCGAACCCAGTAAAAAATGCATTATATTAATTGCTCTAAGCTGGAATACCACACAAAAATATTTTTTTCATACTAAATGTATAAATGTGTAAGTGCCAAATGGTTAAGTTTTCTAAGGGATATGTGTTCAAATGGTTGAGTGTACTAAGGGTTAAGTGGCTAAAGAGTCAAGCACCTAAAGTGTTAATTGTCCGAATGGTTAAGTGCTCAAATGTTTAAGTGCCCAAAGGCTTCAGTTATAAGTCTGTTTGTGTCTGATGCATTTTAACTTGCCCTATAATATGATTACCATTGTGTTGTATTTGATGCTCAGAGTGATTACATGATTTATTTAAAAAAATATAAAATTTGCTCCTTCGCCTATTAAATTCAATAAGCGATGCGATGATACAGTCACAAATTCATTTTTTTCTGATGACATATTCTTTATTGTCTAAAAATACTATTCCTTAGATACGTATCTTGTAGAACTTTAATAAATATATATTTTTTATTTCACATTTAACTTATATTTTATAAAATTATGCTTTGAATATTTGGCCGTTTTGATCCCCATTATCAAATTATTCTCGAAAATATGAGTTCTTAAACATGTCGCTTCATATAGTTATGTCAGAAAAATTTAAGTGATGAGTAAAAAAAATATAAATTAAGTAAATAACTTTTATTATAAAATTATTATTTAAGTAATCAAAGGTTTAATCATAATATTCAACAAATCCTGTTTTGAATTTATGGTTTCACTTATAGGTGATTTTTTTATACATCAGTAAATCCTCAATTGGAAAACCGTCTTTCAAAGCTCAGTTAAGGAAGTGTGTGTTTGAGTGTGTGTCTCTCGACTCAATGTTAAGCATTTCGATCCAACCATAGTTCACAGATTTTTACACTGCATTAGACTGTAAGGCTTATGCATATAGCACATATAAATAATATTGCCTTAGCTGCCAGACAATACCAGCACTCCTACCAAGAGATGACAACATCAAGCAACAGGGACGCTAGCGGCCATGCAACTGGCACCGCCTAGCAGCCGAATTTCGAACTAAGCTGGCAGTAGAGCGAATGCGAAAAATCGAACAAATGTGAGTAATTAACTAATCTAGCGACTGTTGCACCACCTAGCATCCACTTCCAGAACTAAGATGGCGATCGAGCAAGAGTTACAGCAGCACTGCCTAGCATCCAAACCTATAACTAATCACAGCATACCTTTCTAGGGAAAGTTGTGAGAGGGTGGTGTGGAGAGGGGGTGACCAGTCACAGCAACAGCAGAAGGGTGTGAGGTGGTGGGGGTAGGCACTCGGATTAGATAACCTTAGAGGAAGGGAGCAGAGGGTCGGTAGCCTTTTTTCCGGCACACGCTTATGTGTTGAACACCCAGTGACGAGAAGGGCGAACCAGCAAAATTTCCTATGCTGCCCGAGACCTATTCCACGTTAACCACATACACCAGATGTCGATAAGAACGAAGCAGCAATTTATAACATGCTGCCCCTTTGATATTTTACCTGTAATTAATCCAGGTGCGATTACACAAGTGCGATGAACCGGAAGTGGTCCAAAACCAGCACGTTCCTACTACTACGATGTTCTTGTGAAGTTGACAAATTTCAATATAAACGACCTTCAGCTATAACAACTGATGAACATACAACTCCTAAAAAGAAAAAGGAAACTTGACATAGACGTTGAAACAGGAAGTGAGGACGACCATGAAGACTTTGAAGACGAAGGAGATCCTCTCAACGTTCACTCACATTTCACCAACAAGTTTCCTTCGACAAGTGGTGTGAAGATGGCAGACGATTATAAGAACACCGACTACGTATTTCATGAAGACCATAATGAACTTGTTGACATACTCGCATATTTGGTTCAACTGCAAATACCCAGAGCTTACTTGATCATGAAAGATGTGATTTCGAACATAAAAGAATGTAAATATTTGGATTACATACGATTATGTGTTGAACTGTTTTACTCTGAAAACGTAATTACAAAATAATAAGAAAATATTATAAATTATAATTTTTTGTTTTGTGTTTCGTATCATTTCATCCCTCACATATTTAAATTAGTTCTATGAGCACTCGACTATAAGTAATCAGATCTACACATATTAAAGTTTAAAAGATGCACAGAAAACAATTTAATTCTTTCGACATGTAAACATTCTGGAGACAGTTGTTGAACGAATGCAATTTCTATACATAATTTCGCACAACAGTCGTCGGGCCATCGATCAAAGAGGAGTCATATTTTTTCTGCAATGATAATTTGATTGATGTTGAATCTTGGACAAGTACTGCTGCTTGTATTAAATGTCTCTATAGTTATTTTTATAATCCATCATAGAGAGCTACTGCTTACCACCATAGGAGAATTTTCCATCATAGAACGCTACTACTTACCACCATAGGAGAATTGTCCATCATAGAGCGCTGCTGCTTACCACCATAGGAGAATTGTCCATCATAGAGCGCTGCTGCTTACCACCATAGGAGAATTGTCCATCATAGAACGCTACTGCTTACCACCATAGGAGAATTGTCCACCATAGAACGCTACTACTTACCACCATAGGAGAATTGTCCATCATAGAGCGCTGCTGCTTACCACCATAGGAGAATTGTCCATCATAGAGCGCTGCTGCTTACCACCATAGGAGAATTGTCCACCATAGAACGCTACTGCTTACCACCATAGGAGAATTGTCCACCATAGAACGCTACTACTTACCACCATAGGAGAATTGTCCATCATAGAGCGCTGCTGCTTACCACCATAGGAGAATTGTCCATCATAGAGCGCTGCTGCTTACCACCATAGGAGATTGTCCATCATAGAACGCTACTGCTTACCACCATAGGAGAATTGTCCACCATAGAACGCTACTACTTACCACCATAGGAGAATTGTCCATCATAGAGCGCTGCTGCTTACCACCATAGGAGAATTGTCCATCATAGAGCGCTGCTGCTTACCACCATAGGAGAATTGTTCATCATAGAACGCTACTGCTTACCACCATAGGAGAATTGTCCACCATAGAACGCTACTACTTACCACCATAGGAGAATTGTCCATCATAGAGCGCTGCTGCTTACCACCATAGGAGAATTGTCCATCATAGAGCGCTGCTGCTTACCACCATAGGAGAATTGTCCATCATAGAACGCTACTGCTTACCACTATAGGAGAATTGTCCACCATAGAACGCTACTACTTACCACCATAGGAGAATTGTCCATCATAGAGCGCTGCTGCTTACCACCATAGGAGAACTGCCCAGTCTTTTAAGAGATATCCTAAAATCATAATTGAAGACCTACACATTATAATAATATGTTATTTTTACTCAATTCTAAGAAGGTTAATACAAAATATTGAACACTAACGACAGATAACGTAGGTATTTTATGTTATGTAAGAAAATAGCATATAGCAATAACCCAAGAAATGCTTGAAAATAATATTCAGTTTAATAAACACGTCATATTATACGGCCTAATAATCTTTAAAATATAACTTTAAAATAGCAACGAATGCTTTCAAATTACACTACAATATCGGTACTGTCAAGGTCATAAGCCGCTCCTAGAGAGATTCATTATAACGTCAAAATGACAAACACCTGAAAAGAATGTTCATAGGACCTGCCAATCACATACTAAATCTCCTGGCTGTGCTTCTAGTTAGTGTGAACAAATTGTATTGTTTCTTTACTAAGAATGGCCCTCTTAATAAACGGGCAAACATAATACTCTAATAGAATCAGGCTGAGCCATGAACAACTTTCAAAAATATTGTCCCCAAAAATCTCAATAAAACCAGTTAACAAAATTGAAAGGAAGGGCAACCACATTATACTTAATCTTGCAAAATTCTAAAAGAATACACATTGACGTGGCAATTCTTAACATTAACCCAAAACAAACATTTTGAATGGCATGCCTGAGCCAACATTCTAGCGCCTGAGATCAGAGTCCTCCAAAATAACAGTTGAGTCAAAACCATAGAAATTGGCCCACCTGAAAGGTTCCAATACAAACACCAAGAAGTCCGAGAGACCTACGTGAAACGAAAAATAATCTGCTGCAAGTATGGCCGCTGAGTGCAACAACCACAAGTCAGTCGAAGAAAGCCCAGCCCCCACAAAATAATACTAATTACTTATTACTTAATTATCTTCTCTGTTCACACACTGTTGCAGGACTTTCCCATATTAACCACCAGATAGGTTTCAATATTGCATTTTCACATGTTTTGAATTTACTTTCCTTTTGATTAAAAAAATTTGTCAAATATGAATAAGGCTAAAAGAGGTTATTTGAACTTAAAAACATTATTGCCTAAAAGGGGTGATACATTCTTATAGGTTGGTCAATATAAATAAAAGCATAACTTTAGTTTATAGGTTTATTACCCATTAACTAACATATAAATATTTTTTTTTCGCATGCAGAAGTGCAAAGTCCGAAGGCAACGACATATATAAAACATGTAATTCACAACAATCTGAGTATTATTTGTTTCAGCAAATAAATTAATACACCACTTTCTTATTTTGTTTAACTGCATTTTAACCTTTAAAGATAAGGGAGGCACCCACTATTTAAATAAAATATAATTTTCACAAATAGATCCTTCAGGGACCAATGCCCTAAACACCATTTCTCTAAAGCTTTTCAAGTCATATTTTTTTATTTAGGAATAAAAACAGCTTTTATAAAAAAAGTTAATTCCCATGGTGAGGTTTTGTGGCTATTATTTTATGTTGAAGTCCCAGTAGTAGTGACCGTGTTGGAACAGTTTCGAAAGAAACAACGAAAAAACATCGACTACACTACTTGTTGAAATTAACAGGGCTGCTTTAAAAAAAAAAAAAGAGATTCTGACCGAATGCTGTTAAACGGTGGTCCAGAAACTGCCACACACCACGCACGGGCTCAACTCGGCTCCCAACACAACAGCGCCATGGGGCAGGCAGCTACAACCCTCACATCCAGGTGACGTCATGGTGCAGGAAATGGTCGCCCAATACGACGACCGCACTAAAAACATCATGTAAACAACGTGGCCATTGCCTCTAAAACATGTCGGGGGAAACGAGCACAAACTACAACGAAACCGCTCAACTTGGCGGTCGTAGAAAGTAGTTTCACTTAACATTGCGTTGAAAGTTCAAGCAAGGGGACATTAACGAACTTGTGAAAAATGAAGAAGAAAGAGTCAGAGAACTCTTTCAGCTACGACCTTCCTTGCAGAGTTCCAACAGTCACGACATGATCTTTCGATACATATCGAACGACCAAGAGGGAATATAAAAGTAAATGGAAAGACAACAAAAATAAATAAATATATATATATAATTTTTTTTAAAGTTAATATTAGTAAACAAATTGGTGCCTAGGTTAATTTAACAGGCATTTCTTTAAACACAGTTAAACAGCTATGCAAAAATTTGAAAGAAAGACAGATCGTTAAGTGTTGCACTCTCTATTTATGAAAATTAGCTGTACAAACCAGGTACCTTAGAGGTCGATACAAAGACATAGAATACATAATAATATCGCCATCACTTGCGGCATTTAAAAGACATAATAAAATATAACACACAATCTTTTTATCCGAAAATACGTTATAGATTTCACATTAAAGCAACTTTTGTTAATAGACTGAAACAAAATTGTATTCCGAAAGGATCAAGGAAAGATGTTAAAAAGGGGCTTTGCCAAAAAAAAATAATTGCTAGAAAAGCAATTAAAGAAAATTAAAAAAAGTGCGCCTCACCACGGCAAAGCCCTAAATATTAATTTATATTAAGAAAAGTGCAACGTCAAAATTCCCTATCCGTTCATAATTTACATTTCATATAGTCCTCGACTCCCATGGCCTACGTAATTGTTCTTCTTCGATGCGTTAGTAGCGAGATACTCCTGGACCAGAGTACTGGGTTCGAATCCAACTTTAAGTTGTTATGATACTCAGCAACATTTCAACATTTCTGACTATTTATCGCGTAACAGAAGCCTTCAGAATGATACCTGGTGCGAACCATTAATGTGTTAGTTAACGGGGGCTTGAGAACCGATGAGGTCTAAGCGAGGTGAGTACGGATAAATGCCAGAATGCAAGGACGGGGAGAAGCGGGAGATCATCGAGAAAACCCGCCAGCTATTCAAATAAGAATTTCCTACTTGGCTAAGACTCTCACTTGACCGACGCACGAATAAAGTGATCTGGCCCATTACACATACACAATGTAATAATATAAACGTAGATCTTGAGCAGGACTTTCGAAAGTGTTTACCGTTAACAACCTATGCGACTATAATCCAGATATCAGTTTTATGTTATTCTTTGGCAGTAGCAACATTCTGTACGTAGTTATCTGTGGCCGAACATTCGCTTATAAAAAATTTAGATTGTACATTGCGATTCCCGTGCAGCTGGAAATAATAGTTACTGACTACTGCATTTGTGATACATTGCATTATTTCTGTCTAACATGAGTTTAACGAAAAAAAAAAAAAAAAAAAGTATTGTGGGGTTTCCAAACAATTTTACTATAAATATTAATATATTAATATTCTTCATTGCAATTCTTGTGAGTACGAGTTATGAATAACCGACTTCGAGAAACAACTTAGCTTCAAATAACAGGAAACAATTTTTTTAATAAGGTAATATTTATAACTACGTACTCTCTGATTCAGCTGTGTAAATAAAAATCCCATGAATCCTTTTACAAAGCGAATGGCACAGAAGAATACAACACTGTAAGGCATCTACGACAAACTAATGAAATGTGTAAATAAAAAAAATTGCGGAATATGTAATTTGTTTTATTTCTACAATCATCGCAAAGACCACCAACATATTAAAACGCATCCTGCAACAACCATCAGCTGACAAGGTACTTTGCTAATGTTGGAGTACATTTTGATTTACAAGTTTCTTTGTATCACTGAGTATGAAGTGCTTGTTTGCTTTTCTTAATATCTGACACTAAATAATTAAATTATAACCACAACACACAACGAAGGAATATTATCTCTCAGATTCACCTCGCAGGTGATAAGTGCGCTGTCAATAGCAGCAGTGTGTAAGTGGATAATTATTTTATAGGTGTGTCACAGAGGATACACTATACTTTGGATTGAACCATTGTTAAGACAATAGACATACTACTATCGTGTATGTGGTAGCAATACTCAGAACATCAATAGACCTACTACTATCGTGTATGTGGTAGCGATACTCAGAACATCAATAGACATACTACTATCGTGTATGTGGTAGCGATACTCAGAACATCAATTGACATACTGCTATCGTGTCTGTGGTAGCAATACTCAGAACATCAATAGACATTTTACTATCGTGTCTGTTCTAGTAATACTCAGAACATCAGTAGACATACTACTATCGTGTATGTGGTAGCGATACTCAGAACATCAAGACATACCACTATCGTGTCTGTTGTAGCGATATTCTTAAAATAAATAGTTATACTACTATCGTGTCTGTGCTAGTAATACTCAGAACATCAAAAATTTATTCCAAATAAAGTGCAATTCTATGAATGATATACAAAAGAAACATAATGGGATAAGGATAGCAGAAAACACGTTTTTTTAATCAGCTTACACCATATAATATTTCACCCCTCCTACTAAAAAAGCAAGCAGAATTTGATATTGAAAAAAAATTAATAAAACATTCAAATACAATTTATTTAAATACACAGTCCATACAACATCGTCCGATTTTGTTTGACTTAAATTCTCCTGATACTTTTCCTACATAGCTTATGAGTTGGCCGCCAGGTGAAGGTGCCTGGCTAGTGAAAACGCTTGAATGCGATATTAATTTTAAAAAATATTTTGTACACTACAGTCAGAAGTTTTTTTTTCAACTTGTCTGGTAGGACTCTTCCTGGGCTAGTAAAAATATACATTAATTAAAAATTAAAGCTAGTTTATTTCCGTGTTAACTCGCCCGTGGCGTTCCTACTAGCTCTAGCGGAAGACAACATGAAGCTAGTTACTGCATGTCAGTACTTCATACAAGATGTATCCAAGTGTTATTGTGTTGTGTATTCGAAAAGGGCTACCTTGACTGCTCACAACAGTATTTGTACTATAAAATTAAACTAAAGTATAAATATTTTTCGTGAAAGGAGAACATATTTGAGTGTATGAAAGTAATACTATGAATTTTTGAGTTAAAGTGATTGGAATACTATTGTTTTTTTAATCATTTTATCACCAAATATATATTTTATTCTATCAACACATAGAAAAAAAATTACACTTGCGAGCAGTAGGATTTGGTAGGTTCACACAGAAGGGGATCGGGGATCGTAGCCGGCGCCTAGGGGAGGAGGGGGGATACCACCTTTATCCTTGTTTTCCTCTAAATCGACAAAAAAAAACTTAAACATTTCCCTATTTCCCTAAAAAATTCGCATTTTTGTCTAAAAAAAACTCCCTTTTTTCCCTCAAAAATGTTAGAAGCCCCCAAAAATGATAGAAGCCCCCATCGTACATAAACATGCCCCTGAAATCCAATTTTCGGCAATACAATTAATTTGGGGGGCTTCATTCAGACTTACATAGTGGCTGCCATATTGTTTATATAGGCGTACCCTATTCCAATTCGATACAATGTATAAATGATAGGACTCAGACCGAAGTATTAGCCATCTTGCATCCATACTGTATGCAGATGACCTTTCACCCCGACCATGAAATTTTGACCAGTTACATTGACCATTGACCTTTGACGTAGAAAAAATATAAACAAATCCAAAAAAATCGAAAAAATTCTAAAAAAAATTATTATAAAATTATTAAAAAATTATTAAAAAGTAATTATTAAAGATTCATAATTTATTTCTAATCTTACATTTCCGAAAGTCCCCCACCACGACCAATTTACTCACATCTGTTCGACTCCATTAGACAACTGACTCCCTCGTCTCCACTCCCCTCATATATACTCAGTCCGCCATCTTGATTATTTCGTTCGTCATTTGTTTACATGCTACTGGAGGCAGCCATCTTTATTTACATTTTACTGGAGGCTGCCATATTTGTTTTTCGTTTGTCATTTATTTATACATTACTGGATTCCACCATATTGGTAGGCGACCGCGATTTTGGTAAGTAACAAATCATCTTGGTAGACATCACCCATCCAGCATCTTGGAGACAATGAGATTGACCTTTGACCTGCGACCTTGTAGTCCGAAATGAAAGCAAAAAGGTCTTGGGCTCAAATCCTGCGCCTACATTAGAAGTTTTCCTTTTTAAATGTTACCAGTTGTTACGTTAAATGTGAAATATACATAATTTAAGTATTTAAACCAATTTTTCATTGAAAAACATTTTATGTACATTTTACAGTTTTTTAACAATAGTAAAATTCGGCATTTTTCAAATGAATTAATAAAATAATTCTTAATATTTATAAATGTATCACTTCATAGATGTCTGACTGACAAGGCCACACAGTAGCGCGAGCAGCCGCTATCATTGACCTCCCTTCCTTCTCTGTGTGGTGTCTACATACTAACGCCAGCACACTTGACTTAACACATC
The DNA here is from genome assembly GCA_029891345.1 of Dryococelus australis. NCBI lineage: Eukaryota > Metazoa > Arthropoda > Insecta > Phasmatodea > Phasmatidae > Dryococelus > Dryococelus australis. The sequence goes on along the minus strand of CM057003.1, from coordinate 119,378,254 downwards.
ACATCAGGCGCGTTGACTTGCGGGCCTGCCGGCACGTTATGAATGTGAGGCTACAAGGCTTGTCGACTTTATTTTCGTGCTAATGTAAAAAACAAACATGAAAACTTAAATATTAAAAGAAATATTTATTTTAAAAAATAAAGTACTGAAAATCGAGTATGTTATACAAAGTCCTGCATGGGAAGAACTTTAAAAAATTTTAATATGCATTCTAGTGTATAGAAAATTACATCTTTAAATTCGTGAATAAATAAACACATTGGTGATTTGCGCACTCTAGCAGGTGATGAAGGAACTATGAAGGCGGCAGAGTGGAGCAAAAGCGGCTAATCGAAACAAGTGTGAGTGATTGGTCGAACGAATCTACGAAACAAGAGAGAAAAGAAAGAGAAAAAGCGAATGTGAGAGACAAGAGATAGAGAAAGAACGAAACAAAAATGGAGGACTCCGAGTAAACCTATGGAATGGTAGAGAAACAAGAGAGAAAAGGATGAAATTATGGAGTAAGAGAGAAAAACGAACTAGAGAAAGAGATGGATTGAAAAAGATATGACAGAATAGAAAGAGAGAGGAAAGAAAGCAAGAGATGGAACGAGATAAATAGATAGATAAAGACGAATATGTGAAATGAGATATACAAGAGAGACAGTGATGATGGAATGAGAGACCAGAGAGAAAGAGAGAGAAAGGAAAGAAAGAATGAGAGAGAAAGCAAATGTGAGTAACTTGGAAACATGAGAAAAAAGAGAGAGAAAGAGAGAAAGAAATGGAATGAGAGAGATAATAGGGAATGATAGAGCATCAAAAGTGAGCCAGAATGATGGTATGACACCACGACCGTATGCACTTTTTAGAGACGAGTCCGGTGATATTAAACATTTTATATGTACGTCTTTATTTTTTTAATTATAAAAATATATCTAAATTTTATAGAAATGCTTAATTAAATAATTTATTGTCGATTTCTCAGATACAGCATTGTTTTATCTAGAAGGTATTGGAATCCCCCAAATCTTAAAATAGTTCGAAATTTGGCTTTCGGTGGCTTCTGTTAGGTTAGGTGCTTTTCGAGGGAAAATCCGAAAATTTTAGTCTGAAAAGTACGATTTTGAGTGAAAATGAGCAATTTTGGGAGAAAATGGGACAAATTTTAGGTCGAGGTCATTTCAAGGTCGATCACCAATCCATAGCTGGCAGCCGATATGCTAGAGTCTACATAATCGTACTACTTGGAAGCATTATTTATACTTAAATATTCTGTATGCAGATCTTGCTTTTAATACATAAGTGATCATACAACCACTCTATAGCGGTGAGGGATAAAAGGATATGAAACACAAAAAATTAAAAAAAATGCCTTATAATAATTCATGATTATTTTGCAATTCCATTTGCAGAAGAAATCAGTTCAACACATCATCGTAAGTAGTTCATATTTTAGTTCTTCTATTAGCGAAACCATCTCTTTTATGTTGGAGTAAGCCCCGCATTTTTGAAACTCAAGAAAATATGTGAGTCTATCAACAAGTTCAGCTTCGGGAAATACATAGTCGATGTTCTTGAAGTCTTCCGCCTTCTTTACGCCACTTGTTGAAGGAAACTCGTTGGTGAAATGTGTGCGGACACCTAGATTATCATCATCGTCTTTAACACTATCACTTTCTTCATGGCCGTCTTCAATTCCTGTTTTATCGTGTGTGTTAAATTTGCTTATTCTTTTTAGGAGTTGTATGGCCATCAGTAGTTAGAGCGGAAAGTCGTTTGTTTTGAAGTTCCTCGAATACACGTGAACGTCTTGCAAGTATATACTGTACGCAAACTGACTCCATTGCCCGCTGTAAGTCACTGATTCCGTCTTTAGCATTAAGTACCCTATCGTAATCGTCTACAGAAACAGTACCCATCCATGTAGCAGGAGGTATTAACCAAATTACTTGCTTGTTCCCAATATACGAATCCTCGCCAATCTCGGTATGTTCCTTCATTCTATCACCTTGCATAAACTGCATATGGTCATTGTCGTAATGCTTCATCGTGTGAAAAGTCTCATCGTAAAGAAGTGCCAGTGTTAAGATAGGTAGAGCTTCCTGAGAACGTAATAAAAACGAGGTTGAAAGATTTATGTATTAAATGTAACAAATTCTTATTAAACATAATTTTAAAAGTAATTCCTATTTTTATTTATGTTTTATGATAATGTATACGAGAGTGCAGATAGACAGAGCAATTCCATCTACTGCGTAAGGTTTAATTCCTACACCGTCTAGGATGTTATAAATAAACGAATGCTCATTTAAAGTACTACCTTTGGCCTCAGGTTACATATACATTTATAATTCTCACATCGCGTCTGTTACAATTGTCTCGACAAATCGGTTCCATTTTAGTATTACGGTTTCCTTCTTAAAGAAAAAATTTCTCCCATGACTTGAAACCGTGGTCTGATATTTGTTTTAAGACCAATACGGAAAATTTATATGGTTTTAATTGTTTCTGTCTTTGAACTCATGTCCCTACGCAATACCTAGCAGTTACAGATTGATAACTGAAGTGCATGAATATTAACAGTGCACGAACCGTGATATTAGTCTTATAAAAATGTGTACCATTGATAATATAACAAAACTTGTATCACCCCCTGACTCCAGGATTATTGCATTTTGCTTTCATTATATATTCATATAGTCCTAATATTCGCCGAATAGGGAAAAATGAATTTTTTTTCTTAAATACGAAAGTGAATTTATATTTCTATGATTTCGGGTTATGAACATCGATCCCTGCAGAATGCTGAGCTGGTGGCTACAGTTTAACATTTATATCAGGTGCGTTTGAATCCTAAACAAATAACCTCGCTAATAGGCTTAGAAAACTCGGGTCAGCAAACCGGTTGTAATCCTATATCCGAGAGCTAAAACTTCCCTTTCGCCTTTAAAATAAGTTCCTATAATATTCACCGAACAATATCGTTACTGTGCGAAGATGTTCAGTAAAAGCACCCATAATACAACGCGAGCCTGCATTGTGTGGGCGATGAAGGTAAAATAACAAAAGTGTTGCAGCCATTTTTGGTATGGAAAATGAGAGCCAAACAGATAGTCAGAAGGTGTAAACAACATCCAAGCATCGCAATGGACGAAAATGTGGACTCTAAAACTGCTGTGCTAGATATATATTTTACAGACGATGGTGAATTGACATTAGCAAAGCGTAAACATTTTGCTGAATTATTGACAGGATGAAATTGGATTCGAACAAAGTACTCTAGCCCTGAGGTATCTCGCAACCCAAAACATCGCATAAGAACAATTACGTAGTCCATTGGAGTCATAGACTCTATGAATTGTTAAGTATGTTGGAGGTGTTTTACCTGCAGGTTTTGTTGGTTTATAGAGTGATTTATATTAATGTCTGGTATGATATTTGGCTGGCGCCTGATGCTATGACAAAAATGTTGGACTTACGATTTTTGGTAATGTCGCTGTTGGCTGAAGTATCTTGAATTCTAGTTTGAGTGGTGCATATATTTAGTCTGATGACGGTTAGTAGAGCAGATATTCTGCAAAAATGTGGTGATCTATCTATTGAATAGCATAATATTTATGCGAATAAAAAACAAAAATAACTCATATAATATACTGAAACATTTATATATTAATTATCGTATGTATATTTGTTACTCTGAAACACTAATTAATTCAGTCGTGATTTAAATCAAATTAATTCGAGTGCATACCGTAGGAAGGCTATAATACCGAGGTTGTTTTAAAATCGTCTGAGTTCTACATGGCCAACAAATGAAATGAGATTAAAATTGTGAATGCAAATGTTTAGGCCTGTCATTCGTTCGGGAATAAAGACACATGCAGATTATTTGTCTATGGTAATGACCGACATGAGATTAACGACTTTTGTATTTATCATTCTGTATAATTTTTTTTTTTTTAGTAAGACAACTTTCAATATTCCTGGCTAGTTATACTTCTAACATTAACAAATATAATTTTGGGTTTATTAAGATTTTTTTAATTTATTTATATTATTGCAAAAATAAAAAATTATCACATCAGCTAAAATTAGTTTTTTTACCATTGAATCGTATACCTGAAGTTCACATATCTGAGACTATTAAGGTGCTAACTGAGGTGCCTGCAGTGCTAATTGCGGTGTCTTCAGTGCTAAGTGCGGTAGCTGCAGTGCTAAGTGTGGTGCCTGCAGTGCTAAATTGCGGTGCCTGCAGCGCTAAGTGCGGTAGCTGCAGTGCTAAGTGCAGTGCCTTCGATATGTTAGGATATGTTAGGTATGTTGAGGTAAGGTTAAGTTGACACTGAAGTGAAGTAAGTTTAAGTGAATGTCCAGAGAAATAAAATAAAATATATTCAGAGTTCTTACATGACGGTTAGGTTATGTTGATAATGAGCTATTACGTATTATTATGGGATGATGTGTGTGGGAAAATAAATTAATAAGTACTAGGTAAGGGATAGGAAATAATTCCACATTCTACATAGGTTGTAAGAAACTTTTCCAAAAAAAAATTTATTCAAAGTCGTACAAGGTGATTAGGATATATTAAGTTAGGTTAACATGTCTTTCTTAGTCCTGAAAAAGTGTGTGGACTACATACGAAGAAAAGTAGACAGCGAATTTGACAAAATGAGAAAATTAATTTGAACATCTACATGATGGTTAGGATAGTGGATGGCGAAAGTAATAATATAAAATAAATATATTCAGAGTTCTAAAAAGATGGTTTATTTATATAAGCTTCGGTGAAGTTAGGTTAGTTTGATACTAAAGTAGAGTTAGGTTAAAGGGATTGTGAATGCCAATAGGTAAGTGTGGGAAAACAAGACCTATCATAGGAGTAGGAAATATTCCACGTTTAACATAGGTTACAACGTCCTTATAAGAAAACATATTCTTAAGTCTGGGAAACTAAAAAATATATTATTATATGGATATAAAAGATCATTCATCTATGAAAGTGAAAAAACTTTATTAATAAATTATGGCTATATGAAAAAATACTTAAAAGATAAACTTATTGTTGGTCTATATAAGTCTGGGAGAGAGAAAATATTCTTATCATATAAAAATATAAATAAAAATCGAAAAAGTGCGAATAATTAACGTTCATAATGTTGTTTTAGCATTCAAATTGAAAACAAACAATTCCGAAATAAATAGATATATAACACTTGGTATAAATTTACTAATACATTTTTATAATTGCTCATAAAAATCCAATATGGTGCTAGTTTTAGTCATGTAATAATATATTTTTCTGACGAGATATTCTTATGTATCTAAAATAATACGAATCTGTAGACGTGTTACTCAATACACTTCTTTCTAAAAGATCAATAATAATATTTAAAATGAATTACATACCTTTTTTTTTTTTTAATTATTATCTGAATATTTGACTGTTGCGATCTCATAGTCGACATCTTCTTGAAAATATGACTTCGTAGAACCGTCGCTCGATACACTTGTTTGTAAAATTTTAATAAAAGTATAATAGAAATATTTATATATAAAATAAATTATAATAAATTAAATACTAAAGATATAATTAGTAATTATAAATACGATCAAAGTAATATATGTAAATAAAAACTAAAAAATGAATAAACTTAAAGAATATACTTAAAATATAAAATAGGTCTAACTAAAAAATGTTATATGTATATAAAATAAATAAATACTCAAAAAATTATACATTAAATACTTAAAATATATATAAGTTAAACATTGTAATGTCTTTAATGCGAGACGATATATTTATTCATCTCCAAGCTATATACTTCTTATAAACTCTGTTCCTAGCGCATGTCGCGATAGCCGAGGGGTCTAAGGCATTAGTCTGGCGACTCAAGGTCCAGCACTTTGATGCACTTTGATTCCGCACGTTTCCCGATGGTAGCTTGTGTTCTAAAAAAAAAAGCAGCACCTCTAGCGGCCAACTCCAGAAATAATGTAGCTGTGGAGAAAAAGTGAGTAATCTACTAATCGAACGACTAGCGCCCCATCTAGCGGACAACTCTAGAAACAAGATTGTGGCGCTCCGAACGGCCAATTACAGAATTAAAATGGCAGTGGAGCAAATGCGACTAATGGATCAAAGGTGAGAAGCATATGACACAACAAAAAAAAAATCATAATGGTTCCCTCCAGCAACATAATGACAAATGAGCAAACACGATGGCGAAGTAGAGCGCATGCGACAGATATGAGAGATAAATGACAACCGATGAAAATAATTGACAAATGAATGGGAGCGAAAGTGAGAGATATATAGAAAGAAAGGAAGAGAGAAAGTGCAGTTGTAGGCCGCGTTGCCTATCGACGTCAACCGGTTGGTGCTCCATCTACCTTGTGAGAACTTTGAACTGTTTCGTTATTACACTAGCTACACTAGCCAATATTCCGCATTAATGCCAGCGCTCGAGCCGACCTCCATGTAACGTTCTTGATTCTCCTCCCTTCTCCATTCTTTACCACCACCTGCTTGCACCGGAGTGTTCAGATTTAAGAACTTTCAATGTCATTTTTTGGCCCGCACTCGCTAATTCTCCGCCGAGCCAGGGAGGCGTGACGTTCACATCTTGAAACATCGGTACAGCCTACGAGGAATTCCCAATCAACAGATGGATAGATGGAGAACCAGCTTTGAATCAACTTCAGCGGCAGCATACTACAAAAATGTAATATCTGTTGTTTTAAGTACAATTGTGAATTTCTCTAAGCCGGCTAGAGGCGTGGCGAGAAATTTTCGGTAGAGAGTTGAAGGTGTAGTAGTTGTTTGGGCCTTTGAATATTTATTAAATTTAGTGTAATCAGTAGTGTGGTAGAACGAGTAATTTTAATTGTACCTTTGTATTGTATCCTAGTTGTGGTACTTCCTTTTGGAGTGGTACTATTTTTCAACCATTGGTGAACAATATTCTTATTTTTCCTCGAATTACACTGTATTTGCAACCAGCTTGGCTCTAGGTGTGGTGTGCCTAATTTGTCTTGAGTCAGCCACACGTTTCATGAACACCCTTGCAGCATCACCTCACTTGGCAGATATCTTTTTCATTTAATTATGTGTGATTTCATTTTTCTACCCAGGGCTTCAATAGGCGTGTAATTATTTATTCTACATGCACCCCTCAATATTTTGTTAGGTGTAACGTCTTCAACCCTAGGAGCTTTGATAGGGCTGCAGGCCGCCGTGTTTCGGCTTGTGTGTTAAAATTTTTAATAACTGTAGTCATTTTAATACGCATGGTAAGCGTCTGGAGAGAAAATTTTATTTTAGTAGGCAATGTTTTTTTTAAATGTAGAATTGCGTATGTTTAAAGTGGTAGGCGCTTCACACATTTTTAATTCGGGCGTGAGTCATCTAGTTTATAATTATTTCTGTTTTTGATATTGTATTGATTTGCCCTTTATGCGTTTAAAGATTTTAAATTCACGGGGTTTAGTTCCTAAAATTGTCGAAATTTTTCTGGCGTTATTTGCGACGTACGAAAGCCAGCGCCGTCAGAGCGACGTTTTATGAGACAAAGTGTATTGCTACCTTCACGTCGGAACCACGCCTCGAAGTTGAAATTGTTACATCTTTGATAAAATTTACGCTGTCATGATATACGCACTTTATGTCTTGCATTACGTACGTTGGGTGTACGTTGTTAGTACTATAAATACACCCAACCAGACGAACTGTCATATTGGTGCATCCAGGATTGAACCTGGCCATAGGTATTTTTCTTTAATGAGGTTTGAGTCGTTTGTGAAAAAAGGCACTATTGTAAAGCAAGTTGATGCATAAATCCTTAAAGCTCTATGCACAAGAAGTCACATTACCTGCTTTAATATTAAATGGTTCAAAATACAAGTTAAAAAAAAGCATTTGTATATTGCATTTTATAGTCAAGTTATTTTTGATACGGAAACTTTAAGACACAATAAAATTCGAAAAGTATTATTCTGTTTAATGCTATTCTTTATTAGTTGTATGTACGTTTCGTTAGTCTTAATACTGATTTTATTGTTGTAGAAATTTCGGCCAGAGAAAAGAAAGAAAGGAAGAAAGAGAAGGAAAGAAATAATGCAAGAGAGAAAAGTGGGAGCACTGTGAGAAAGCCCACGGAATTATAGAGAATGAAAAAATGACATATTGGTTACCAAAATGGCGGGATCCAACATGGCGAACGCACGGCCGGATTGACAGAGCGGAAGCCCGGTAATCCAAAATGGCGTTCAGCTCCTGTGTGCCCGTTTGCCCATATACCTACTACTTAAGCAAAATTTTATTTCCAATTATTTCACAACTTTGGCAAAAAAAAAAAAAAGTCCAGAGTTGTGCGATAAGATAATAAAAAATTATCGTATTTTTGTAAATTGATTGGGAAATCATACATAAAATATATTGTATATATTTTGTAAATTTATAGTTCTAATGCTGTTGTCATCTATTATATTCTTCCATGGCTATGTTTTTGTCACCGCCCTTAAGTTGGAAACTTTATGCCCATGTTAAACAGTGTGACTATGCTAGACACGAATAAAATCTCTTGGTTGGTATCAGTGTATCTAATATTATGACGCTGTATTATCTGAAACATCTGGGAAATCCAGCAAATTATTTAACTATATAATTTATTAATATTTAGGACATGACGTAGTTACAGCATCCCAATTCATTGGCTTGCGCAAAGTATCTCTAAGGCTCTCTCTACAAGTCGATGTCACATTTGACTCTGACTTGCCTCCGGTTCAGAGCCGATAGGCGGGGCTCAACGTCTCGTCAAAAGCGAGTTCATTAGAGGTGGAACAAGATGTTAACCGATATCAGTATGGTCGGGCCTGGATTCGAACCCAGGTCACTCTCAATAAACCACCTCCTCGGCGGGCGACTTATGCCTGGTTGCGTAAACATCTTCCCCGATCCGAGATCGAATAATCTTAGTTCCGAACCAGGAACCAGTTTGATCTTGGTTTTAATGTAAAAGTGTTTCACCAACGGAATTTCACGATTCTGGATTTCCGATTTGTCGAATTTCGTTCCAAAGTGAGGGATCGAGACAAGGTATGAGACATATTTGTTATTGATTCGTAATATATGACGTCATGTAGATAGAAATAGGTGCGCGATGAGTTATATATTTTAAGTAAATTATTTTTGTAAGAATTTTACTGAATAATATTGAAGTGCGTTTAATGTTGTTTTAATTTTCCAAGAAAACAAGTGAATGTAGTTTCTTCGTTGGCGTAGTTTCAAACTAGAATAGTCGACGATGGCTGCTGATCTCGGATCAATATTTCGAACCGCCAATTTCAGCGGTTCTAAATGAACTTCATTTCGATCTTCAGTCCAGCCCTGAACTCGAATGGTGCAACAGTTTTCTGTGTCGATATGAGATCCGATCTCGGATCGAGTTTCGACCACGATGGTGCAACCGGGCATTATACTTATCAAAAATGGAGATTGACGGAGGCCAAGATTGTTCGCTCCCAGGTAAGGCAGATGCGAACCAAGTTTGACAAAGGTATGTGAATGGGCGGTGTATGCTGAGGCCAGGGGAACAGGCTTTCACTGGCGGTGGGCTGGTGTAGCTTCGTCATTGTGATACGTCAACACTGCGACCGCGCAAGTTCTGCGCACACCACGTCACCCCCCTCCCCCCCCCCCCCCATCAATCTTCGTGGCACAACACGCCTCTGATTGATAGCCGCTGGCGCCGGCGCCTCTGACAGCCGTCACACGAGCTGCCTCCACGCCACTTTCACTTCGACCTTCCCCGTCAGTCACAATACATCTCTCTCACCCAGCATACCTCATTCTCATGTCTTCTTTGTTCATTTCCCATATTCATTACTATTATTGTTTAAATGGCGAATAAAGTGTTGTAGATACAGAGCTTGCCTTGCGGTACATCAGAAATCATGTCTACTGTTAGCGTGGAGCTGACCTGCGTTTTCTACGTACAACGACTCTGTAAACTCTCACCACATAAACGCATGTAGTATATAATATTTTACAAAATGTAATGCATTACTGTTATTCTTGATGTGTAATGCAAGCACCAAAGTCCTGCATATCCTTATAGCATGTCATGATGCGTTTCAGGATTATTTACACGCATACGCCATAAATAAAAGCTTTGAAGAGCACTCACAATTTTTTTATTTATTGTCCCTATTTCAATTCTTTTCTGTATTTTTCTTAGTACCAATACCCAAATCTCCGAGGAAATTTTGCTGGAACAGTGTAATTGCTTTTTCTTTAGTTACATTTCATGCGTAATGCAGACATTTCATATATAATTAATAAGTAGTAATAACTTATATATACGTTTTCTACACTTAGGACTTCTTATAAAGTAATAAGTTTTTATTGGTATAAATTCGTCCATTTTCCATCTTTTAACTGCAATAATTTAAACATTTTTAAAAATACTCTCATCGCCATAAATATTGCCCACCAAAAATAAACCACTGGTCGCATACAACATTTTACGAGTGTAACTACGTAGACAAATTATAAGTTACTATAGGAGCAACTCGCGTGTACAATATACAAAACACCTACGACACAGAAGGACAGTTTTGACATGTGTGCCGATTATGGTATACAAAACCGTGTATTGCAACGAACACTTCTACATGCCAAAAGCTGAGGTCACATTAATGTTCGATGAGCGAAAATTCATATCACAGGTCGGTTGGTGATGGACTCGTCAAGACATAAAGTAAAACCTTCTGGGAAATACATGTGTGAATAGGAGAACTCTATCTTGTAGGCAACTGGTTTCTTAGGCATTACCCAGCAAAGGAAGCGTATCGGGCAGTAATATACCTTCAGTAAATAGCTGTACTATTAATAACATTTGCAACATTACCACTGACGAATGGCAATCGAATGTGAAACTGTTTGCTCCTTTGCACGGTCAAAATACCGCGGCCATTGAATAATTCACTGGGCAGGTCAAATCTCATATTTAATTATTCAAGAGAAGATGTTTTTGATAAACAGGCGAATAAATAATTTTGCCTAATTCCTTAATAAAAATTAACAAAAAAATTATTTTAAATAAAAATATACTAATTTCTATATAATAAAAGTTTATAATATAAAGTTACTAAAATAATAACCTTTACATTGGCGTGTCGAGTGGCGAGTTTTCTCTACACATCCCAAGCAGTAGAAAATGAGAACTCTCGCTCGATGGGCAGGGATATTTCGCCAGAGATGCGAGCACGTTCCCTTTGTTTTAATGTATTCCTACACGACACTGGCGTAGTTGTTAATTACATAATATTAAATTAAAATCACATATCTTTTATGCAATGAATGATATCCTGAATTTCGGGGATAGATAACAAATTATGCAATGATGGATTATTAAGTGTTAGTCTACGCAGCGGAATATGTCATAAAGTGCATAATGCAGGATGACGCAATGCAAATGTTTATACAACTAAAAAGAGCGAGCATTAATATAAAATTCTTCGGTTACAGAATTTTGTTTTCTGAAATAAATTCCTGTTTGGTATATGTAGGAAAAAAGGTATGCTAACAGTAAAATATTTACTTGAAACACAGAATGCTATCGGCGTTTGGTTTTCGTGCTTCAAGCATAACAGGAAACAACGTTTCCTTAATGTTTTAAGTGAAGCAAATTTTTTTTTTCGAGTTAATGTAATGGGTGCAATTTATTTTAATATAAATATATGTTACAACTTTGAAAAATAATATTCAAAAACATACTTATTTGAAATTTATATTAATAAACTTAAATTAAATTTGTGTAATAATTTTTATTTATATAATTTTTTTAACAAAAGTGTATGCAGAGGAGTGTGACAGTAGTTGGTGTAGTCTATGTTGATGGGCGACCCCCCATTACCAAACTGGTCTCGCGAACACCTGTGTTGTTCGGGAGCACAGAGAGAAATGTTAACACCTCAATTGCTGAAGAAAGAGTGCCAGAGGAGGGGTGGCGGAGAGCTAGCTAGCCCTCCGTCATTGAATGAACCGCCACCAAAATGGGGAGTTGTGTTCACCGATAAAGTGTCTAGTGGATGGAGCATGAGTCCTTCCTTACACCACAAACTTTTCACATTCATATGGGGTTTGTGAGGGATTGTGGTCTGCCTGCCTGATCTACATTGCGCTTGATATTACATGGCAGCCATATAAGTTAAATATTGTATCACTTCTCAGGCCAGTGGGAAGTGAGCAGTGAGCTAGGGAGGATGTGTACTTAGAGTGTGCAATTAGTGCTGGTACTTATCGATTATGCAAATAGTAATAACACAATTAAGCATTGCGTAATTATTCATTGCATGTAATTTTTACCCAATTAAAACTAAGTACTCTCAATGGGTCTTGAATAAAGGACCTAATACTCAACCATATCCACCTTATCCCTAACCTCTCGCCTTCCAGCCCTGTCAGTTGTGTTTCGGCAGCAGATGAGTAAACATGTGTTGTACTTACATTTGGTACTTTCCCGTTATGCATACTTGCACCTAATTATGAATAAATACTAATCATGTGTAAATAGTCGTTATACAATTACTAATAATGCGACTTAAAAAATATAATTACCTTTAACAGGTTTCGAATCAAGGTACGACTCCTCAACCCTATATCGCATTACCATTAACTTCACCCTTCCAACTTCGTCAGTTGTGTTTCAGCAACTGAAGGGCGACCATGTGTACTTACATTTGGTACTTACTCATTACGAAAACGTACACCTAATCATGCAATTACACATTATGCATACTTAGATATTATGTCATTACTCATTATGATATTAAGAACATCTAATTACCCTCGATGGGTTTCGAACCAAGGACAGAATCCTCAACCCTAGACACTAACCACCCCTTCAGACCTCATCAGTGACAGTTTGGCAGTGAAGGGTGATTATGTGTACTTGGTAGGTAATTATTCATTATGTAATTACTAATTATTTATAATTACACAATTATTCATTATGCAATTAAAATACAACTACCCTCGATGGGTCTCGAACCGAGGACTCGGCGATTCCTAAACACTACTGCTTCAACCATATACTTCCTCTTACCTACCTTTATAGCCCCCTTATCACGCATATACCCTCTCACTCTCGAACAATTTCAAAGTCCCGCAAATGTCATATGGCCAGATTGTCAGATAAAAGGGTACCCCACACCCAACACTAAATCACAGTACACCTCCCAGGGGGAGGAGGTGTAAACCATCAGCCAATCACAACACACCTACCAATGTGGAGAGTAGGAGGGGTGATGTGAACTAACCATGGTGCCTGTAATTGCGATCCCTCTCTCCGACAACCCTTTACAGATCGATCATATGTCCCTTGTGCCAATTTTGATGTTGTTTTGGCCATATAAATCCTAAGCTCCCCTACTTATCACTCATGGTACAACAGTGCTAAATAAATAAAATGAACATCCACCCCCTCATTTTTAGTATTTTTCACCCTTCATCTCTCTTAAATATGGAACACATTTCCTATAATTTGGAGAACTCTCCACTAATACCTGACCTGACTTTGCATACAGTCGGGAGGGTTTTTACGATTGTTGTGTCAGTCCCCCCAATCCCAACTCTTTTAATATTTATAAGTTATCTATAGATACACTCGGGTAGGCGGCTGTGACCACAATCGCACCCATTCATTTCATCAGAGATGCACGCCTTTTTCAGTAATTCCTTCACATAAGAGGCTCAAATCTGAGATGGACCCAAGTCCTGTACTTACCTCGGATTCACATTTAACACATACGGAATGTTAATAAAAATAATTCAGAACTTAGTGAATCGCATATGGAACTAAGCCACAAACAGCCGTGCATAATTTGCAAGCCACATGAAAATATACTACCATGACAGGCCTATAAGACACATGTTATATAATAGCAGGGTACCGTATATTGGCGGTGTCATCACACATTTGAATGAAAACGTTGAAAATCAACCCCATGCGTAATTGACTTTATTGTTTTCTAATAATTTAAGTTGAGTTGAGCTTGTACTAAAATTTTGTGCATAAATAATATTTCATTTATAATTAATATTAATAAACCCAGGGAGAAATTAGAGGTTTGTAAGTGCCTAGTAAGATACAGTGGTCCGGCAAATTAAATTTTTATACCGAGTGTGCACGAATGGGGTGCACTGGCTCTTGGACGTCATTTTCTAGACACCATTTATTTAATTTTGATGAGGCGGAAAAATATACTGGACGAATAAATTAGGTAAGGATTCAGAACATTTTGACGTAAATGGGAATGAACTAATTTGATATTATTTTTTCTGTAATGAAAAATTAATTTATATGTATTTATCTTTTTACTATACGATAATATTAACAAGAAAGTTTTCTAAATGCTTACGATAAATTACAACTAAAATGCACACACATCCAAGACAAGTAACAAATAAACTCATCTTCAGAAATAGTAAAATATCAATTGTACTGTTGTAATAAAACAAACTAGCATTTATATGTTTTTTTGTAATATCGAATAATAATTCACTACAAGGTATGAATGATAAAATACATTTACAAAATAATCAAAACAACATTAATTCCAAAAGTTTTAATTCCCCGGACCTACAATATATATATATATATATATATATATATATATATATATATATATATATATATATATATATACACATATATATATATACATATATATACACATATATATATATATATATATCGTGAACAATATATATATATATTGTTCACGATATAGTGAGCAATTTTTAAGGCCCTTTCAACAGGTATTAACCACAAAAAAAAATGTATCTTATTGTAGCTTCAGACATTAAATTTTGATGGTGGTGAAACTGATACACTGTGTTTATTGGTCACATTGCAATGTTTATATTAAACAGCAGGAAGATGAAAATTGAAAGAAAAGTAAAATTTATAAGGGCCTTAAAAAGTGCTCACTTTACTGTGAACAACCTGTGTGTGTGTGTGTGTGTGTGTATGTGTATATATATATATATATATATATATATATATATATATATATATATATATATATATATATATATATATATATATATATATATATATATATATATATATATATATATATATTTCAATGCTAAAGAATTTATTGTTAAAATTTTGGTAGTTACCATATTATCATTGACCTGTTTGTTGGCTTGCAAATTTACCTATACATATACAATTAAACTACTTATATATATTTATCTAATGAAACGGCATTGAAACGCCATATGGCCCTAAGATCAATGGCATAAATGAGAAAAAGCGTTTTGATAAATGACGTTTTCTCCGTCTATTCAAATATTTAAGTAAAATTTCATCCATTTTTAGTGCGGGTATTATATTTGATGTTTACTGCACCTGATAAAAAGAACAATGGCGGAAAATATTTATGGAGTCAGATATTGTTATTAACAACATATCATTTGAAGGAGTCGAGAGAAGAAACGACTAACCCTCATTTTCGTGGATATCGGGCGTATTAGGGTTTCGGTTATTTGTTGACATGTACTACACACTGGATGCATGGAGTGTGGTTTTCGTCCACTAGATAGTGCTGGCTACTCTATGCACCTTTTTGACTGTCACTGATTAGGAGTATTATTGTGGATCAAGACAGTGCTATCCCGTTGTGTCAACACGGAAGGTGTATTTCGTTCTCATAATCCTGTTACAAGGAGGTTAATCTGTGATTATTGTAGTAGCGATTGTTATGAACATAGGGACGAATATGATGCTGATACACTCAATTCACCACCAAACAACTGGGAGTGATAATGTAATGTAAGTGTGGCTTAGCATTATATTGACGCGAGTATAAACTCAACGTTAATTTACTTAACATTCTTGCGGGTTTCGAATTACGGGTTATTAGTACATATACCAAACATTCCTGTAAACTGTAGAGAAGCATGTTTTACTTCAGATAGAGGCAACCTACAATGTCAAATGTTTTTTAACGAATAATGGCATAATATTGTTTCGATTGTTAGCATTATTTTGAGCAAACAAAAAAAAATATGCTTTGAGAGTGTGTATGAAACTCATAAAGCAAGCTATAAGAAACATATTGGAAGAAGGATGGAGAATATATAATGAGATAAAAGGCGGAAAGTTAGCATACCGACCTAAGTTTTGGATCAATTTCATCGAACTCTGTATGCGAATTTCTACCTATATACCTGCGTACACGTACCAGATATAAATATTTGCGCAATATCTATTGTTAAGGCATGTCGTGTGACTATGGGTTCGAGTCCCGAAATTAAAAAAAAAATATTAATTTCCTATCGGACTTTGAAAAAATACGGCAATTTTTCCAGTGTTCATGCGTGCTTATTATAAATATTCAAGCAATCACCAAAGAGCGAAGTACGGTGTAGGGCACTGAGTTCGAGACACAAAAATATAAAAAATAATAATAATTTTTCATCGGACATAGAACAAATTCGACAATGTTCCCCAGTGTTCGGTGATTATTATAGGAATTAAAAATAAAGGTGAAACGATGGTTTAAGCTATCGGACATAAAGATCAGGGCCAGATAAGAGGTTCGCCATTCGTTTAATGAGGCGAGTTTTCGAAGCTCATTAGCGAGGTTCGTGCGTTAACGTCTGATTACATAAAATCTATATAAATGTGTAAGAAATATTCACTGGGTAAGCGTTGGGCAGGGACATGTGATCGAGACACGAAACTATTAAAATGTTTATTTTCTGTCCGAGTTACAAAAAATTTGGTAATTTAAATTATTGATGGGAGAATATATATAGAACGCTGACACACGCAGATATCTTGGTTGATGTTCAGAAGACGAGAAGTTAGCATCGATTTGGGAGCATCCTTTCGCCGAACAGTAAAGATTAATTGCGAATATATAAGGCTGCCTATCACTTCGACAACCACGCAACCGCGACCTGCATCATCACTAACTGGTTGTCACCAGTGTCGATTCTGCGATCGAGTTTTCACCATGTTCAAAATGCTCGTCGGTATGAGAGGGTGGTTTGTACGAAGAATAATTTTTCCCCTCGATGACTGACTGGGCAGCATTGTTCAGTACAAAGTTCAAGTTGTGCATCGCCCAATGACGAAACTTAGTGGGAATCTGCTGTAGTTCTAGGCACTTTTATTGCAAAGTGCAAATAAAGTTTACACAGTATGAGTTGAAATATATAAGAGTCTGGGATATAAAAAATCTTTTAAGCAATATTATTAAATAAATTGTTCACCTTTCAGCTTTTGGAGAAAGGATTCTATAATTTTATTTTAAAATAGTTGGAATTTATTTTAATTTGCAACCAATACACACATAAAACGAGTCTGAATTATTCAAATTTGCCGACTACTACCACCCTTACAAACACCACTACCAACACCAATACCACCAATACCAATACTACCACCCATACAAACACCACTACCAACAACAATACCACCACTACCACCCTTACAAACACCACTACCAACACCAATACCACCACTACCACCCTTACAAACACCACTACCAACACCAATACCACCACTACCACCCTTACAAACACCACTACCAACACCAATACCACCACTACCACCCTTACAAACACCACTACCACCACCAATGCCACCACTACCAACACCAATACCACCACTACCATCCTTACAAACACCACTACCAATACCAATACCACCACTACCACCACCAATGCCACCACCACGCCAACCACCACAACCCAATGACTCTAAATAGCTCCAAATTACTTCAATTGACTCCAAACGACTCCTAACTATTTCAGATGACTCAAATGACACTAAGGTGACTTCGAAAGACTCTACCATCACCACCACTACCTTGACTCCAAATGACTCTAAATGACTCCTAAATTGCCCCTTAAGGCCAACTAATAACCACCATAAGGCCACAAAATTACCCCTACTTAACTCAATTGACCTCTAAATGACCCCTCATCACATTGACTCCATCTAAATAAATCTGAATGACCCCTAACCACTAAAAATAAACATAAATAAGCCTAAATGGCGCCCAATGATCCTTAAATAAACCTAAATTACTCCAACTCCACCAGCTCCACTGTACCACCTGCTCAACCACTCCACCTGCTCCACTGCTCCACTTGTTCCCCCACTCCACCCACTCTGCCACTCTACCTCCTCCACATGCTCCATTGCCCCACCTGCTCCACTGCTTCGCATTCTCCACCTACTCAAACTTCTCCACCGCTCCACCTGCAAAGTATCGATGGAAAGGCTGCGTATGATTATTGGAAATATTGAAATACTGAGGGAAAGACTTTGAAAGATTGATCGGAAATGGTGCCTGAGAAGAGAACGAATGATCATCGACCTAGCAGACCTCATACATTCCAAGTCTCCAGGTGCATGGCAGCATGGGCTTTGAAATAAAATCTAAGTATTCCTATATATATGGTGATAGATGCTGATCCGTACCATGATTATAACCTACTCGTGAATGTGGTCGCTAAGTGGGCTTGGTTTAGTCACCTAAACGTGTATTTAAAAATTACAGAGTGGCATACATATACCTACAAAACAGTCAGGGCAGTAAATAATGAAACTTCTAGAGGAGAGATCGGAAATTTAGTTGAGAAACCATGGTTTCGCAATACCCGATAGACAATTTCAGGACAACATAAAATAAATAAATACATTTTAAATTAAAAAATAAATTTTAAAATCTGATAATAAATAAAGATTTTTGATTTGGCAGACCGTATACCTATAAAACCAATATTTCCACCAGCAACAAACAGATATGCTTAAAGAATTATTAGGGCGTAACTACCGAGCACATTCAGGTACGTTCGGTAATCCTGAGTCGACGGCTTACGAGTACCCTTGAGACGAGCCGAAGATTGCCGAGTTCGTCCGAGTAGAGCGAAGGCCGTTAGCCGTCCAGCCGCACAAGCTACTGCGGCTGCCATTTAAAATATATTGCCTCATACTTCCCTTTTATATACTACTCGTGCTTAAAAAACTAAAGCATCTTTGATGTCAATGTTTCATCTCTGAAGATAAGTGTAAAATGTATGAATTCACGAAATCAATTTAAAAATGGCATTGATATTTTATTCCCTCTTGTTATTGTTCATTAAAAGAAAACTGAATTTTCTATTGTGGGAGACTAGCAGCCAACAACATTGACACCATGTGATAGAACCGAAATGCTGGGTGTCAGTATTTCCCTCTACTTCTTGAATCCATACGATTAATGCCGATAAACACCAATGACTTGCTAATAGACTTTTTTTCAAAAGTGGCTGTTTGGACACACATTATTGATGCAAAGATTTGAAAGACTATGCAAGCGTCCTATCATGTTACGCACTAGTTATTTATGAAAGAAAATAGGCCTAAATATATGTGTTTTGTTAAAAGTGAAATTTTCTTTCAAAAAATATGATTTGTAAAACAATGTGCTTCACACCGATGACATGTGGCTAACCAGTTATAGATATATATATACAACAGCGAATTTTAAAATAACTAAATATGAAAAAATATATTCCAAGTTTTAAAGCAATTTTTGCATTCAATTATGACTTCTAATATACCGAGATGTCTACTCAGAAAAGAAAATAGTCAATAAGTGGCAAGGTTTACTGGTACAAAATCACACCCACAAGTTCAACAAAACTGCACGACCTAGTATAGAAAGAATCTACATTCATGATGCAAATACGTGAGTAGCACCGTATGTTTATTGAAATGGGCATTGTTCTGCACCAGAGGTATGCTGACGACTCGCGCACAAGCTCTCAAACACGGACCTTGTGTGTGTGCAGTGTGTGTAAGTCATTTCGCACTGCCGCATGGCGACTGCAGTTGCCACGGTGGAACACAAAGTTCAGCAGTTGTTGTTGAGTCTATACTCGTATAAAGTGGAACATGTGAAAGCAGACGGTGTACCACAGTACGCACATCTTGCTGCTGATATGTTGGGCCTCACTGATGCACTGAAGCTACGTTTCATTTGACAGGTATATTGAACCGACATACGGTACGGATTTGTGGATCAGTAAACCTCAGTCAGTAACATGAACTGATGTGAGAGAGCCCGAAGTTAAACGTTTGTTGTCATGTGTAATCACGTCATTGGTCCACTCTACTTTATTGAAAGGAGGCTCGCGGCCAATGATAACCTTGATTTGCATACAGAATACATTAACACGCAATAATCGACGTAACCTCGTCATCTAACAGGATTAAGCGCCTGAACTATGGGGTCTGGATGTACGTGAACGTTATGATGAGCAGTTTTTTGCTAGATGAATTCACAGAAATTACCCTATTCCTCGGATTCCTCGCTTACCGGATATCACCCCTCTGGAATTCCTCTTACCGAGTTATGTGAAGGGCACTGTGTACCCAACACCAGCTTGACATATATACTGCATGAAATAACGGATTCTAGTAGCCACTGAGACGATCGACGAGAAAATACTTGCACGAGTCTGGCATAAAGTTGCATGTAATACGGATTAGCTATGTTCAATGAAGGTCACACACGTAGAGGTATAATAGTTTTTGTATGTAAAACTATGAGGGATTTTCATTCTTACGCAAAATTACGCATACGTTTATAACCTTCGATTATTTATAAAGCAATAATTTTATAATTATAGGATATAAATTTTTTGTATTCTGTAGTGTGCCGATGAGTTCTGCCAGACAGTGCTCTCACGTGGACAGTAAGATACTTTCCGCTTTCACTTATATATATATGTGTGTGTCTTTGTGTGTATATTGTATATATATATATATATATATATATATATATATATATATATATATATATATATATATATATATATATATATATACACACACACACTATACACACAGATACATATATACATATACAGATTTTAGTAGGCACCGAACAAGAATAATATAAAATATATTTAATCACACAAAAAAGGAACCAAATACTTGCAAAATTTAAAGAGATTACATTCAGTTCGAAACAGGAAATGGTTGACGAGACCTTCCATATATGTGCAAATTATGGTTCACGAAAATGAAGGAAATTACTAGCACCGTAGCAATAAACCCATTACTTAGTTCATTCTCCACTTTCTTACGTGGTTTTCTGGTACTACTCGCCAATACGGTCTCTGAAAAAGCTGAGAGTAGAGATTAAAGAGGCGAGAGTGTCCCACTTAAGTCAAAGGTAAAAATAAATTGTGTATACTGAAAACATGGAAGGTAAATAAAAAACTTTTACAATGAAAAATGTAAAAAAAAATCATTAAAATATCTATAATATGTAAGTCTGGTGGAAGGTACAGCATTGCTACTCCAACAAAGTATATCATCTTATTTTATTTACCACTTAATACCGCTCTCCAATAGTCCGGGTCAGTGAAATTACGCAGTGAAATATGAGTAACAGAAAGTTGGTACGAAATGACGAACTAGGCGAATGAGCAGAGAATCAGTGCTTCGGTGTTGTGGGATCCTATGGGACTCGACATAAACACCAAGAAATTAGTAACACATAGATGATTTTATAGTTAAGAATGTTTCCCCCTTGGTGATTTTTCTACAGGTTTCGCTGATGTTAAGCTATTTAGACTGCATCTGTCAAGAGTGTACGGAGGTGTGAATTAGCGATGCAGCAGGCACGACCCACAACCCGATGCGTCGTCCAGAGGATGGCAGAGAGAGGGATCGACAAAAGTGCAGTCGACTCAAAAGGAAGGTCGGAAATCGATAGCTCCCCCTCTCCCGCAGCTATCCACTTCCTCCCCAGTGACTTCTGCACATGATTGACGAACATCAGAAGACACAAGCGGGTAGAATATAGAACACAGCTTTGGCAAGGCAAGATGGCGACCCAAGTTTGCAATGCAAGACTCTCAACAGCGAACTTGTCTCGAGCTTGATACCGCCACCTCACAGTAAACAACTTGCAATATATTTTAGTTGATGATTCTTTATCATCACGGGCTTTTATTAAAAAGTGGCATTACAGATTGGAAAATAACATTTATCCAGATGTAATCATTGTGACAGAATGACTTCAAATCCCCCTCGTAGATTAAGTTATGAGAATTGATGTGGCATTGTGAATCGTTCACGTACTAGGCTTATTGACGGATAAAACAAATTTTTTGAAGTATTAATTCAAATATATATTTTCTCTCTAGAAATACATCGAAAAATCTTTAGTGTTCTTAGAAAACTGTAGCATCAATATGTATAAGAAAATACTTTTTATAACTTTTCCTATTTCAGTTATGCTACTGAAATTGACAACCTTAAGATTAATATAAATCAATGTAAGAAATTATAAAATAGAATCTTATTCTAATCTCAAACCGTTGGACAGTGTAATTTGTAAGACGTGCTGATACTAGGAAGATTATATCTCAGTGTTAATATTTAAACTTTGAAATCCAAACATTAAAATTTAACTCCTGTATGATGTTTTTGTTAGTTTCCTTAATATGTCGTGAATCACAAGATCTTTGTACTTCCGTTTTCATAGCAGTATATTATTTTGACAAAACAAGGTTTTAATAATTGGCTTATACATTGCAATATTCCATTTATACTTAATAAGCATTAAACAAGTATAAAGTAGGTAGGTTTTAAATGCTTACTAACAAACAGTTCTCATAAAAATTATATTGGATATATTCCGGGTTTCCATCTGCCTTAAGGATCTCGGTCGATGGCCGAGTTAACAAAAAACTTTCCTTTGTCTAACGAGTCTTCAGTTTGAAACCAGTGTAATTTTTCCCTTTACAAATGTTAGTTTAAGTCAGTTTGTAATGTGAGCTACTTAGTGATACAAAGCGAGGCTGCTATAGCTAAAAAAATTATCTACCATGTTTCTGAAAACTATGAAAAATATAACTATGTACATATTTGTGACATGTAATACCCAATTATTTCGAATAATTGCAGGGTGGTAGTAACGGGTCTAGGGAGACCGATAGTGCCTCTTGTAGTCAAGTAAAATTAGACAAAATGTCGGGAAAAATTCTAAGAAAGCTGAATTTGTGTACAGATGTTAAGAAAAGTGGGTAGTTTAACAAACTTAAAGTCCCCAGAGTAATGACTTGAGTTAACACCGCCATTTAAAAAACTGGCGGTCAGAATTTTTTTTCTAATATCTATCTATTAGTTTCTGAACTAAATTTTCTTTACAAAAATTAATTATCACATAATTATCTAGAATATTAACCTCTTATGTTTTCCTCGCAGGATTCATAGTTTTCGCGCTACGCACCTCTAAATATTCGCACTACACTCCTACCCATTGTCTGACAACTGTTTTCGACGTAAATAAAGTGACCTTAAATGTAACCAAGGGTTTAGATGATTTCTTTTTATTAAGCAGCTATAAGTGTAAATATTTTGCTGACAACCTATGTAGTAAGGCACCTATTTGCAGACTGCCATAGAGTTAAAGTATATGGAGCATTTTATTTTAACGGTATTTCTCCAGTAGGCCTAGTCCACGACACGAATTGCGAAGTCCTCTGTCTTCATTATTATTGCAATTTCAGTCGCTTAGCAGCTCCACTAAATATGATATGATGATGTTGGCTTTGCTTCTACATCCATAGTGCTTGAAAACATGGCATCAAGATAACATGAAGTATGGTTCAAGTCAAGCTTGTGGTCGTTCTCATTCTCGTGATGGGTTACAATCTCATGTTCCCTTACTCTGTAGCTGGAAGTTTCCAAGTGTGTTGCTGTGCTCGTCTTCATCGTCTTGTTCATGTGTGAAGGACAGCCCGGAACTAAAGCAAGAAACTCCGCTGTAGTTACTACTAACTACAAACATTGCAAACTTTTCAATCCTGCCTTTCTGCATCCACATAATGGTCGGCGACCTTCGTATATTTGCAGAAAATCTATTTTAGGAGATGATCCGGAGCAGGTGGATGTGTCGATTGAACTGGTAAAAGTCCATTTGTTATTCTCGCCATTCCCAGAGCTCTGGAGGTTTTTAATTACCACGCCATAGCGGCACTTGATGATACACTCTAAAACTGTGTTGCAGAGCAGAATCCTCTGTTGGAGGCAGGGAGGACAATCGCTTGTTTCCCAAGGCGATTCCTTTTTTGAAGCAGATGGAACTGTAATTGTTCAATGATGTTCCATTTTTCTTTGCACCATATAAAGCAAGAAAAACTCTAATCCCTGCATCGCCAATTGCATTTGGTAAAACAGCTTCCTTTTAAAATGTATCTCCAATTTTTTTCATATCTTCATTTTCTGTGATAGTTTCGACAAGTTGTCTTTTTTCCTTCCCCAAAAACTTCACATGTTGTGTCACAGCCAGTAAAGGCATGTAGGAATATTACATATCTCCCTAGATTCCCCTTACTGTGCAGACTGTGTGATGAAAAAGTTCCGGATTTCACAGTTCCTCTACCAGGTATAATGAGGAATACTTCGTGTTCTAGAGTGGCTTCCGATGTAAGCAACACAAGCAGATCTACATCTACTCCAATGACTACAGTTTGTACACCTGTATAAGCTCTCTCAATGGCTGTGGAAATTATTAGCGAGTCTGCATCTGATTCAGCATGTTTGACAAGAAAATCATTATTTTCAAATGTATTTTGAACACTGAAATCAATCTGTCTTTGTTGTAACTATTTAATAAAAACTTTTCTTGGAATGTTGTTGCAATCATATTTTTATCAAAAACTATTTATAGAGCAAAATGTTTATAGGAGCGACATAATCTTTCAGCATTTTTGGTGCTTAATATACAGTCAGTATAGCCATCAAATACAACTGGAGAGTTATGATTGTAATGACAAGCAACATACGACACATAATTATTGCAAATGTCACTGGGCGTGCTATTAAAAGCCCAAAGTACACGATGTAAAAGAAATCCACCATATTTAATGTTACAGCAGTCACTTGAAATTAAAGTGTCAGCCTTTTCTTCAAATATGTCATACAGAGCAGCTTTATTCAATTTTCACATTCATATTTCATTGAATAGAGAGGGAATGGTGTAAGCTCTATTTCAAGAAATTACTTTCAATAGGCTTAATTTTTCAGTAAGATAGAAATGCATTGGAAGAGAAGCAGTGGGTCCAGAGTTACTGTTGCGTCTTGAAACTTAAAACTGTTGTTACAGTGGCTAACGCAGGACCATATTCTTTCGCGAGAGTTTCACCTCACCAAACAATTTCCCAGTGATTGATGCCATTACATGGAGACCTACACTGTACGCTCCATGGCAGTAGAAGGTTTTGTCACCAACTACTCCTGTACTGATAGCCATAATCTTATCTGAAACAGGAAAAGGATGATATCTGGAAATCATTGTCAAGTTTTATGTCTGAATTGTCTCTGGATGTACGAGAATCACGCCAGTAGGTGTGTTGCTCTGTAGTGTGAGAATTATGGCAGTATAGGTTTTCTTATGCTTCATGGATATTCAGCAGCACTGGAAATCCAAAAACTCACCTATCCAAAACACTTCCTTGGAGCCCTCTGCCCGGTGTTAGACCTCCAGGACTTTTCCTAGACCACATAAGGGTTTGTTATATAACCATATCTGTCCAAAGGTCACAGCAATGTTTATCCAGTCGTCGTACTGTGAAGTAGACATAAGTTACAAATTTCTCGTATTCCACTTGTTCATTCTTTCTTCCAACCCAGCCATATCTTGCAAATAAAGTTGACATGACTTAGGATATGAAAAGTGACAACTTGCATTGAAAAATGGGATCATACTTTTCACAGTGTCAATATGTAGCTGCCAGTTCCCCATTATTCCCGACATTAAGAATTGTTTAATTAATGTCACCATTCTAAACTACTGTATCCACAACTGTGCAGTGCGGCCAATTCTTCTCAGTATCATGCAGCTGGCGCCTGAAGTTTTCTGTAATATCTATCATTACTTCTTCATTCATTAAGGATTATAGGGATAGAGATCCATCTTGAAATACATTTGTGATGTCCAACAGAGCTATATGTTCATCTTCTGAGAATTGTATGGCTCGCAGTACTAATTATACTATTGCTGCATGAAGTAACATATGACCACGTAATGCACGTGCATAAGCATGGCTAGTAAGAATTTTGTTGACACTGATGGGTGCATAAATTTCACACAACAATTTCCTCAAGCCACTATCAGTCATTATGTATCCCACAGCACCCAAAAAGACATCAGTAAATAAAAAACCCCTAGCCTAATGATTACATTATTAACATCCGGATTTTTCAATAAGGATGCTACTGTTTTATTTACCTTCATACATAGTGGTTGATTAAATGTCACCAAGGTCGTTTTCTAATTAATTTGCTTCTTTCTATTGCTGTGTACAGACTTATGTAAAAAGCATCATAACTATTGTAGAGAGATTTAAGAATGGAAGATAGCTGATGGGCGTTTTCTCAAAAGGCATAGGCATATTTTTTGTCAGTACTGGTATAAAGCCATTCCATACACGCACTTCTTGAACATTTTTCCATTTAGAAAACAACTATACAATTACAACCGCAGGTGGAGCAACTGGTCTACGTTTACTAAGCCAACTTTCAGATTCTCTAGACCAGACTTTTCATTTTGAAAATTTTTGACTTTCACTTAAAATTTCTGATGAATAGCATTTGCCGAGGGCATGCTTTTTAACCTTTGTACTGTCTCTGGAAGAACAATATTGGAACAGTGAGTTATGCAAGTAATGCCACCCATACTATGAAATGTGATGTAACCATCTATGGTGTTTATATTACCGTCAGCATTGTCAAACACACACTGCACAAATTAACCCTGTAATGCTTTCGACTCTTCCTGAAATTAGGCACATGCCTCATAGCATTGAATCGTTGTGTAAGATACACAAAATCCCAACTTTTTCAGAGCCATATTTTCTGTGAACATAAAAAATACCAAGTCCCACTTGAAAGGAGGACAAGTAGATCTCGGTCATGTTGCCGACCTTAATGCATGGCATATCGCAGTGCTTTTCAACTTCAAATCTGGCTTTGGCGATACGTTTTTCTTCATAATAACATCGCGAACGAACACACTAAGTGATTTGGGTATTACGTTTTCTGTGCTTCATAAAACTTTTCTCCATTTTGGTAGGTTGTAACATAGTACACTTGGGAACATATCTCAACTCTTATTATTGCAGCTGCAGCTGAAACTATTCTTACTTTTTCACCCTGATCGTTTTTTTTTTTTTGCTCGCTCGGTGTACCACGAACTAGTTAATACATTTGGCCTACACCATGGAAGTAAATAACTGTTTGGTTTTCTTTTTTTATATAGCTATGATAAGAGCATCGCCAAAGTTTTCAATTAATTTTATTTTTATTGTTTTATCGGTAGGAACATATCCTTCAATCTGATCAGTCAATTCCTCTGGAGAAAATCGCATTCTTCACTATTTTCAAGAAATGAAAAAATTTGGTCCACAGCTGATGTTACCTCGGGATTAGATGGTCTTCCTATTTTGTCCAGTAGTTTGTTCGTGTTTTGTGGAAAAAAAAAAAGAAACAAAGCATTGGTTGTGGTACCGTGCTTCGATGGCCACTAGGTACGCGACATTTTCAAGGCATTTTGTGATTTCTTTACTCCATTAAACTTTTCGTTTTTCTGCCATGTGCAGAATATTATCTTTCACTGAGACACTTGCAGTAAAAACTAATTTTGTTCGATATTTCTCAGACTTTTTCCTTTTGCAATAAATATGTCATCGATAGTAGAAGCACAGAAATAACATTTCTGATTAAATTGAAATATTAGTGATGCATTTCTGATTAAATTGAAATGTTAGTGATGCATTTCTTAATTTTTTTTTCTTTGAAGGACTCGTGGATGTTGATGCTTCCCCAGAAAACTGGTTTATGCACGCTGCAATACTTTGTTGTCTGGTATAGTTTTTGTGACAAATTGAATGCACTGTCGGCTCACCATTACGCTCTGATATATCTTCCCAAGTCTTCCACTTATTATCGTTTCCGGCCTTACTTGCTTGAACTAGTGATGCAATACCTTTTTGGTAATCTTAACTACATCTGTAGATTCATATTGTTGAGCACACAAAATACACTTATTATATGACATTTCAATCCCTAATAAATATATGCATTATGTTAATGTAGTTGATTTGCAGTTAACTTTTGAGATGCGGAGTGCCTCAAATTGCAATTTACGTCACGTTTCTTTACCCGACTACACAACTCGATCCCGGAAAAACTAAGTACGTGCGTGCTTGTGGAAACACACATTTTTGGCAGCCCGGAGTCAAGAATTCAGCTAACTATGCTAAGAATACACTCTCCTTGGGAACCAACCTGCAATGTCCATAAGCGACGGAAGTTCCTGGAGGCAGCTGAACGTCAGCTGCGTATGACCGGCGCGGAAGAATGCATCAGCAACAGTGCGTGGTATGTACCTGGCGTCCGGCCAGCGACTGTGCGGGTGTGCAGAACCAGCGATCAGGACCCGCTGCTATCACCGGTCACGTGGCCTTGATATCTAATTACCGCCTTGCGCTCTTCAATTTCAGGAAATTAGACTTTTAGTGCGGGTCGCCCAGCTTCTGAGAATTCCTACCTGAATGGGAGGTCAGCGCCAGTGCGACATCGCGCCCCGCTGTTGTTAGGCGGAAATAACTTGGCTGATTTAATAAAGTGTGTTACTGGGCGGAAGAATTGTAATAAAAAAATATGGATAAATTTGCCCTTCCCCAATAGTATGGTGTAAGGAATTCTGAGCCGTGTGATTAGCCTAAAGATTTTACTCCCATCCAGAGTTGTATTTTGTCAAGGGTATATAATTCTTGGAGTTTCCTGACTCAAGAGAGAAGTTGGCTCCGAGGATCATTAGACACTCCCTTCCTGAGTTAAGAAAGCTTGCCAAAAAAATTAAATTAATCAAAACTTAATGGTAGGCCCTTATAGCAGAACATGCAAATTTCAGAGTCCTTTTAAGGTACCTTTGAAAGTAGTTTTCCATGAAGAATAATGTTAAGATTTGAGCATGGTTTTCTCGAGTAAATATTACAAATTTGTATCAAATTTTAAGAGTTTAGTCATAAATGGCCTTGGTCTTGTTAAGTGATCATGAGAGTGATCTGCGAACATAATCTCAGTAAAAATATTACTCAGAAGGACTTGTAAATTTGCAAAATTGGCATTTGTTATTTTGAATAGCCAGAAATTTTGTGAGGAAAATAATACAACATTTAGCCATTTTACAAGGCATCATAAATTTTCTAAATGGCCCTTGTAGGTTTTGAATGGCCAGACATTTTTGTAGGTAAAATAATACAATATTAAGCTATTTTTTCCAAGGCATACTAATTTCTCGAAATGACTCTTGTGATTTTCAATGGCCAGAAATTTTGTGAGCAAGTAATACAAAATGTAGCCTTTTTCAAGGCAGAATAATTTCTCTAAATGGATCTTGTAAATTTTGAATGACTAGAAAAATATTCAGCCATTCTCAATGCCTAATAATTTTCATTAATTGGCCATAGTTATTTTAAATAGCCATAAATGTCGTAAGTAATGTGTCCATTTTTCTACAACTTTTGGCTTTGGTATTTGAGAACAGCCAGTGAAATATTGTCTTTTCACACACACAGATACATATATATGTCATTTATTCAGTTGGCCTTTGTTTGTGAATATGGTCATAAAATATATAAAATCATAAAAGATTGGCCATAATTTCTGTTTATATTTTGCCAGGTAAAATTTTAAGAATGGTGTATTGGTAACCATTTGTTATATAAGAATGTTTGTTCGTAATTTTTAATAATTGTCCTGTGCGGCGATATAGAGTTTAAACAAATGCCATGAGGGTATAAAGATGTACATTTTGCAGTGCTGTCTTTGACAAGATAAACAAATATGTGAATTTGCTACGTACCAAAGAAAACAAAGTGCAATTTCATGTTTTGTAAATTGGGGAATGGGTGGGGTCTTCTCTTTAAATTTGATTTTCAGCCCTCAGTTAGTTGCAAAGACGTTACTTTTGAATATTATAAATTTTCATGATATTTACTCTTTTGGGCTATCGTTTTACTGCCCCTTTGATGCGGCCTTGAGGAGAAGGAAGGATCAAAGAGATCCTGCACACTCTGCATTTTGTAATTTGCTTGTGGGTTGCGTCAAATTTAAAACACACAAGATTTTAATTGCCAGGGTGTTTTCTGTAACTCTCTCTCAGTTGCAACTATTATTTTGGGTAATTGTATTTATTTTGTGTCTAATCTCTCTCACAATGTAGACAGGTTGGGTGCAGAAACTCACCAAAGTGACACTTACCCAGCTTCTTAAGGAAGCAGGAGAAGAAGTCGCTTATACTTAAGGGATCGAATACCTCAGAATCAATGTTAGGCTCTGGTGCGGCGTGATGCAAATGTCAACACTCCGTCCAGTAGCAGTAGCGGCGGGAGAGTTCTCAGTGGTGAGCACTTTTCTAATTTTAAGATACTTAAGGATGTTCCATCAGAATTAACCTCTAATGTTCCTCATTTCAAGGGCTATGCTTTAATTGAGGTATTTCAGTTTTTGGTAAAATTGAATACTGTAATATCTTTAAATTTTTGTTCTAGACAAGTGGTCTAGGTGATATCAACCTTTTAGAGTCCCTGAAATTTTTCAGTCCTATTTTGTTTCAATTAGGGACGAGAATTGGGAATTTTGCCAATTATCAAAAACTTTTCTCACATTGGTTGCAAGTGAGCTAGCTCGCCCTTGTAAACTTTAGGTTGAAGATTCTGAAAAGGGAGATTGCAAACCAGTCCATGCAGGACTATGTAAAATCTATAGTTGGGTTAGTGAATGTTGTAGGATATTCTTGTAATGAGTGTATAGTATATGGTATAGTACGTTCATTTGTTTTGCCGCTAGAAGTACTACTTTAATGCAACTTCTGAGTTTGATGACAGAAGTAGAGTATAACATCTATTATTGGTCCTTTGATTCTGTGAGGTCGGATCAAAATAAAGAAAATAGAGAAGGATACGGGGAAATTTAGTTCTTTCAAGTTTTGTATTTTTCGTGGAAATAGCAATTAGAAATAAAAGACTTCAATCACCGCAAATCTGCTCTTGCTGTCACAGAACATTCAGACTAGGGAAAGGTCAAGACTCGTTCTCGGTTTTCCCAAACAGGGGAATCCAGTGTCAGAGTAGAAAAGCAAGATAGAATTAAGAACTTGGTGTTTTATTTTTGTAAACAAATGGGCCATGTAAAGGCCAGATGCCCTGCTCGTGAGAAGGTTTTGGGAGATAATTTAGCCAATTTCTTCAGTTTTGAGAGGAAATATGGTTTATTATATGTCCCTGTTGTGTTATCAGACCAGATAAAGGTAGATACACTGGTGGATTTTGGGGCATCTTGTTCCCTCATTAACCATGATTTTTGCGGGAACTTGTTGAAAAACATCCTTAAGGGTCTCTTG
The DNA here is from genome assembly GCA_029891345.1 of Dryococelus australis. Lineage (NCBI taxonomy): Eukaryota > Metazoa > Arthropoda > Insecta > Phasmatodea > Phasmatidae > Dryococelus > Dryococelus australis. The sequence goes on along the minus strand of CM057003.1, from coordinate 119,346,769 downwards.
GAAATTTCCATTGAAGATCTTTCCTTGCTTAAGTCATGATTTCATGTTGGGAGTTGACTTTCTGGAGAAAACCCAGGTATATATTGATGTGTCCAGGTACGAAATAGTGTTTGATTTTTTCAAATCTGAACCTGTAGAGTTGATTTGGAGGCATTTTGATTTTCAAAGGATAGCTGTTTAGTCTATGCCATCTAAGAACGAAGAAAAAAATTGGTGACGTTGTCACCCAAAACTGGGGCATTGCAACAAGAACCATATTATATTGAAGGTAAAGGATACTGAATCAGTGCCATCAGTTCCCTATCGTGTAACACCTCAAAACAAAAAATATTTCGGATTATTGTGCGTGATCTTCAAAAGGAGGACATATTGGAGCCTTCTGAAAGCTGTTACACCAATCCAGCCTTTTTACTGCTCAAGAAGGCACCAGGGAAGTACCATGTCATTTGCGATTACCGCAAGGTGAATAATAAAATCCATGTTGACCCATATCCCTTGCCTAAGATCTAATCTGTTTTTCAGCATGTAGGAAAAGATCAGAATTTTTCCATTTTCGATCTTAATTCAGTTTTTCTACAGTGCACCGCAATTCGAGAGGGATATTGGCATTTGTTACCCTCTGAGGGCAATATCAATGGAAACGATTGTCAATGGGTGTGAACTGCGGTCCACAGGCGATGTCAGATGTGTTCTCAGTTTTGGGTAAATTCCAATAAGATTTCCTTTTCATTTACAGCGACGATGTTTGTATATATAGTGAGCACATTGAGGATCACTTGAAGCATTTGGATCTTTTCTTGGAGGCTTTAAGAGAGGCCGGTCTCACAGTAAACCCTGAGAAGGTTACCTGGGCGAAAAGCTATGTCAGGTATATGGCCTTTGTTATTTCAGAAGGTAGGTTCCTGATGGACCCCGAAAATATTAGACCGGTGGTGAACTTTCCAGTTCCGAAGAACGTGTGTGGAGAGCACCGCGCCATTTCCTAGGTATGGTGGGTTTCTATGCGAAATTCATACCAAATTTTGCCGATCTTACAGAACCCTTAAACGCCCTGAAAAGGACAGGTCTGTCCTTTATTTGGGAGGGAGGTAAAAATAAACCGATTTATGTATTGAAAGAGAAGCTGGCTACACCTCCTGTACTCCAGTTGCCACATTTCGAGCAGCAATTTACTCATCAGGTTGATGTCTGTTGTAAGGCATTGGGTGCTGTGCTGCGCCAGATGAAAGGAGATTGTTTGGTGTCAGTATCCTATGCCAGTAGGCTGTTGATTCCTGCTGAACAAAAAATCTCGGCATAAGAGAAATGAATTCTTGCTGCAATTTTTGGTATGTTTAAGTTCAAAGATTATTTGGAGAGCTCAGAGTTTGAATTGCACACTGATAATCAAGCTTTGAGCTGGATTTTAAGTACCAACAAGCCTGCGGGGAGGTTGTCGAACTGGTTAGATAGATTTACATTTTTCAACTTCAAGATCAAGCATGTCAGAGGCATTCACAATGGTGTCGCCGATTCCTTGTCGAGGATGTTCGACTTCGATGAGTTACAGGTCGACCTCCCTGACATGGTGTCTGTGGTTCAAGTCCAAGATACTGGGTTGCAAAAGAGGTCCTTTGGAACTCAATCTGATTTACAGGATAATATGAAAAATGGTCTTCAGGTTGAGGTGCTCCAGGACTTTCCTCAGGCGTATTTAAAACTGCAACATCACCAGGGAATAAACCCTGAATGTGTGAAGATTAAATGTGATATTGATGTGGGGAATGGTGGACAGTTTGAGATCAGGAAGGGCTTGATTGGTTGTGTCGATCCTAAAACTTAAAACTTAATTTCTTTGTACCTCAGGTGGCGCGAGGCCCAATATACCAGTATTATCATAATTCATACTTTGAAGGACTTCTTGGTCAAGATAAGACCATTTCAAGGAATGTGGGAAATGTTTTACTGCCCTAGGTTGGTAAAGAATGTGGAGGATTTCGTTAAGGAATGCTTGAAGTTTCAGCGAGCCAATCCTCGAAACGCCAAAATTGTGAGTCTTTAAGTGCCAGTGTGGCAAAGTTCCCTTGGCAACGGGTTTACATGGATATTTTTGGTCATCTACCTCACAGTGCAGCTGGATTTACATCAATTCTAGTTGCTGTTGGTAGTTTTAATAAGTTTGCATTTCTTTCCTTCTTAGGAACATGAAATCCTGTGAGATTTGTTAAGTCATTGGTCAAAATTTCCTGTATTTCGTTCACCTGTTGAAATATTGACTGACAATGCCATGTATTTTGTGACCATGGAGATGAAGAATGGGGATCATGGGGATCAAGTTTGTCCAGATATCTCCATACTATCCTAAGGCTAACTTAGTCGAGAGGTATAACAGCAATTTGAAAGTAGCTTTAAGAGCATTTGAAACAGGATCTGATAGAGACTGGGATAGTATGTTGTACGAGCTCTCGTTGGCTGTCAACAATGTGGTTAACAGTACCACTAAGAAGGTGCCTGCGGAGCTCTTCTTTGGAAGAAGTTTGTTTCATCCCTTAATAAATACATGGGGTCTACATAAGTTTTGCTGGGAGACTGTGAATCGTAAGGACCTGGAAGAGGTCTGGAGTGAGGCTACCCAGATTTGAAGAGGTATCACTCCAGATTAGCTTCCAGAAAACCTTATAATGGTGGTTCAGTTACCATCAATTTGGTAAATATGACCCACATTTAATTGAAATATTTTGCTCCAAATTATATAAGGAATATATGCGGTGAGTGGCGGTAACTCCTCGTGAATCAATCTGTATATATAATTTCAAACATATTTGTGTCGTAAAAAGTGTCAAATTTTTTGCATTCTCAAATATTAAAATCATGTACCAACATCGTGTGTGCACGCTCTTCGGCTACAAGCGGTGAAATAAGAGCTCACGTGAGAAATAATTGTCAAAAGAGACAACCTCATTGATATTCGGCAATGTTACCAAATATTCTCAGAGTTTCCATTTATATTCTTATTTCTTCTGATTGCTGCCCGCAAGTTCTACAAAACATTTGCAGTTTCAACAAACGGTCAAAATATTTTATAAAGGCAACAGTTCTCAGGCTGGAAGAAAATTACCGCTGTGTTTCAATTTGAGGAAGAATGCCGGAGATGAACCTGAACTAAGTTTGTAAGGGCCGGCTGACGCGCGGAAGTAATGTGAGATACCAGGTGGAGAGAACAACATGGCTTCATTACCTCCAGGTTGGTTACCGCTCATCTCCACACAGCCGCACCATATTGTCTTTATGAAGTCTTGCCAGCACAACTTTGCACAAATTAAAGAAACAGTAGCTACGACAGTGCTCTTAACGAGCAAGCCTATTCCCCTAGATCTCAATTAGAAAATGCCAACATTTTCCAAAACTTTCATATTCTTAATTACATCTACGTACTTCATTTGATAATAGTTAACATTCTGGGCACTGCGTCATTCTGGGAAAAATTACCAAATTAATGAAAATAGGTAAAAGTGATTTTCACCAATTTCAAAACAATAATTTACTAAAATGGACACATTGTCAAAAATCGAAATATATTTACTATGCCAAAATATTGACGTCACAGTAGAACATATGAATTGAAGTATTTATAATAGTTTTTAATAAAGCAAGTCATATATTATATATTGCTGCTCTTTAAATAAAAATAAAAACATACAATTTTTTTAATCGTTATAGTAACTATAACATCAATTTTAAGACAATTCCATTTCCTATAAACTTGCGTCACGTCCCATTGGTTTTCATAAATTGGCAAACAGGTAATTCAGTTATCTAATTAGTGGTTCTTTGACGTATCTAAATAATTATTTATTTCTTATGTTTTCTTAGCCATTGTAAATTTTTGCTAATTAAGTATGTTGCAACTACAGACAAATATTTATGTCCTTGCTTGATTACAATCCTGGGCGTCTTGAAGTGTCTAATATTCATAGACTACGTGCGACACTCAGAAAAGTTACTTAAGTTTGTAACTTCCTTGCCATATATCTGTGATATTTAATCAACAGTTGTTACGCTGATAATTTCTCATAAATAACCAAACAAGTATTATAATGCACATCCATACCCAATTATGCAGTTTACAATTTGGAAAAGAATATATACTCAAAAACCTACAGCGTTGAACCGGTGCATGGACTATAAATTTGTCCATATACAGACGCGAATGATATTGCATTACTAACCTACCTTAAAATTGACTTTTCTCGAAACGTTATTTTAAGTAAATTACGTAGGAACAAACTTAATTTTGAGTGATCTCAGCAGTACCATAGGCACATTAATGAAACACAAAATATATTTTTTCACGAATGTATTCAACATTTGCTGTATAGAACTGCGTATAGCCTACCGACAATGGAATTTGTAAGAGCCGACGCCATTAAATAACTCTGGTGTATTTTATATTCTCTCGTAGTTCCACAACAGACAACCATTTGGTGCACTACAATATCCTTCTAGTCAATATTTGCACTCGTGCTTTTTATTTTAGTATACCACGTTTTCAAAATGTATTAACTATCTAGTATTTGATTAATTGGTGAGGCCACTTAACATTTAAAAAATTAAACATATAATTTTAAATTTTATTTTATTTTGTGTAACATGACTCATGATTGTCCATAGTGAGTTTCGATAATGGGTGTTATACACGGTTCAGATCCGGAAATTTCCATCTGGAGCTGATGAAGCTAAGGCACTGCTGTTAGACATGGGTTCAAATCCAGGGTAAGCGACGTATTCGTGTGCCTCTTGAGACTTAGGTTTGTGTTTCTTTAGCGTGTAAGCCAACCCAAATAATCCGAAATATAATTAAAATGTCTTTGCAGACAGTTTCATACGAAGACTAGTGAATTAGCCAGTCAGAACGAAATGGAAATCAAACAAGAAGTTATCGATATAACTCATGAGCCTACTTTTCTCTACATGGATGCAAATAAATATAAGAATCCGCTAAGTTAAATGGCATGGGGGTCTTGTCGTCTTGTTGATAGTGATATCATTTGAGATGGAACCAGAAACAGATTCAATACAATTGAGAAAATTACAAATACACAAGTGTCGTACCTGGGACTCGAACCCAGAACTCCTCTTACCGTAAGCTCACGTGCAGCCATTTACATTACACAACTGGGATTACGGACATCGACTTTAGTAGTAATAAGTCTAAGGTTTTGGTGTAGGCTACTCTGGTTAGCATCTTTTAACATCTTCAGCTGCATCATTTTGAAAACAAGCGCTTGATCCATTCAAATTATGTATGTTTTAATGGTCTACAATAGCACTACATATATGCAGAATTGAGTTAAAATAGGTTCACTGATTGATATATGGCATTAAAATGAAAATATCTGGTCAGCTCTCAACAGCGAGGTCTTGAAAGCTGATGAGTGATTGATGTGAGTATGGAGCGGCGCGGAAATGAAGGGGCGGGGGAAACGGGAGATCCCCGAGAAAACCCGCTGACCAACTGTGATTCCCACTTGCGAAAATCCGGTAACCCGGCCGGGGATTGAACCGGTTCGCCTTAGCGGGAGGCGAGGGTGATAATCGCTCCGCCACCGCGGCCCCATGACATTAAAATGTCCCATTCACCGCTCTAGTACAAAAATGCCTAAAACAGGTCCTGTATCGGCATATCTGATGCGTCTAATAGATAATGTTAAGTATAAAATGATTGGATGGCATTTGTAAAATTATTTATTAGATGTAATTTAGTTACGTAAATAATTTTTTTCGGAAATTTTTTAAAAATTTAATATCTAACCAATTTAAATTATGAACAATTATGTGCATCATTTTGTGGAAATTCGATGATTTGTTCTCAATGTATGACATGTGTGTGACATTTTATCACCTGACACTAGCTTACAAAAAGTCGGTAAATGTGATATGTATAATCATATTTGATGCTTCTAATGACTACTATCATAATACTTAGTTAAACTCAAAGCAGTTAAATGGTTTATTACATATGACAAAATTATCTAAATGGTTTATATGAAAGCCATACTGTAAATAAAACCAGATATACATAAAACGTGACCTAACCTAGCGCTACTTACGTGCAATGTTTGTTGGGAATCGGTTGGTTGGTGCCGGACATATAACTTATACGCTCCACTTTTCCTTGTGGTGCTATTTTTAGCCTACTATTAGAAGGAAAGAAAGGCTTATGAGATCCCTTCCTGTTTGTATGTGTATGTGTGTATATGTAAATGCCTGTGTGTGAGCCCTTGTGTTTGTGTGTCCCCCTTTCAATTATTGGATGCGTTAACCGAATTTCACAAAATTAGAATACACGTAATACCTAATAAGGTCAATAACCACGTAAGGCACTTACTTTTAAATGGCCGCCATTTTGTAATTTGGGGTGGTATATATCATATATAAGGAACCATCCAATCGATTTAAAACAAATTTTGTATACTAGCAGAGAATTAAGAAAGAATTAAATTTAGAGATAAATATTGTTGTTTGTCTACCATTTTGTAAAATAACAACAAATAAATATAAAAGTTTTACATTATATCTCCAAAACAATAAAAACCATTTCTTACCAAATTTGGCAGGTATGTGATACTTTGACAGGCCAAGTAAATGTATGTGACTGATATTGATAAAGTGCTTATTTTAAAAATAACGGCCCTATAAATATATTTGTTTACTTGGTATAGGGGTCTATAACCATGCCATTTAACCAATTCTGGCCGAATTTTATATACCAAAATTATGTATTACAAGCGTCAGATATACCAATACGTAACAACTTTTGTCGGACCTTTATTGGAAGATACCGCCATACGAATAAATAAAGTTATTGATAAAAACGGAGGCCATAAATATATTTTTGCTTAGAACGATATATTGTCTAAACACTGTAATCAAGGCCTACCTAACTTTGTAATCTGACAGTAGATATTACAACTATCAACTGTAGCTACACGAAGCACATTTGTCGGCTATTTTGTAAAAGAGCACCATGCGAATATATGTATAATACTCAATAAACAATCGACTAATTCCTCACAAATTTGGCAAACAAGTAGTCCTGCATCAGGCATGTTTTAGGTACGTTAGACAATTATTTCCAAAATAGCGGATATTTAACTGTTTTGGCTCTAAGACAATATTACCAAAACAATATAATATTTTCCAACTTATCTTTATATCTTCACAGTAAATATGTAAATTATAAACTGTATCAACATAATGCACATTTTCTCCGCCATTTTGTCAGATAGCCGCATTGTAATAATTTTTTTTGTCATATCGCATGAAACCGTTAGCAGATTCTTAACAAATTTGGAGAACAAATACTACTGCAACAGATATTAAGTTGTATGTTTAAAGCATGTCAGACACATATCTTCTAATATGCGTCCATATAGACATTGTCAATTTTCAGCTTAGAATGCTATAACGTCGATACAACAGTAATCAATTCCAACTTGACTTTGTATGCTGGCAATAGATATTGCAACTCTCAACTCTGTCTATACGGAGTATTCTTTCTTATCAATTTTGTAAGAAAGTGTCAAACGAATAAACTAATTATTATGTTATATCTCGGGAAGAAATTTACAGATTCCTAGCAAATTTTGGAATTACTGCAACTGGTGGTGTAAACTGGTAGGCATGTTTTACGTATGTCAGGCACTTATTACCCGAATGGTGACTTAAATATGTTAGCTCGGTATATTTTACTAACGAAACCAATTTCAACCGAACTTTGTATGCTGGCAGTACCTTTTACAAACATTAAATATTTTCATTTCCAGGCCATTTTGTAAGATAGCCACAGCAATAAAAACCAAGTTTTATCTCACACATTGTAAGAATTGTGGCAATAAAATCTTAAAATATGTTACTGTTATATAGACAAAACAATACTAATTATTTATTTTTATTTTTTTTTTGTAAATTGGCAGAATACAGTAATCGAATTTGTTACTACATGACATTTCTTTCTTAACTTTTTAAGATCGCCATACGTATATTATGAACGTTTTATGGCATATCTCGAGGACCAATAAACCGAATCTCACCAAATGTTAAATTGGAACATTTAAACTTTTATGTAACAAATTGTGAAAACCATACATGGCACAAATGACCATGTATATTTTCATGTTTAAAATGGACCAGAAAAATATGATGAAAATGGCGTTTTCGTTAATGATTTAAGTAAGCATACCACAAATAAAAAAAAAACAATACACCAAAAATATATATGTTGACAGTATACATCAGAAGCCTCTTTTATAAGCAATTTTTAAGTTGGCATTAAACAAAAATTAGTTTTTTCTGTGATATCTCAGGGACTAAACAGCCGAACGCCACCAAATTTATCGCACAAATTGTGCTAATTTTTACCATGTAAACTTACATGTTTTAAGTGGCCCAGTAACTTATTTTCAAAATTATGGGCCTATTAATTTTTAATGATAGTAGACCCCACTATTCGAAAAATGAGACTGATTAAATCCGAAGTTGATGATCCGAATCCGACCTCCGTAATGCAGTGGTATGCAAGCCAGCCTATTGTACGAGATTTTCTTGGTTCAAGTCCCAGGCAAGGCACGTGTGTATCTACACTTGCATAAGATTCTGATTTCATGTATAATATTATTGCTTTTAAAGAGAAGTCAAGTCCTGCCTACCAACTCCGCTTAAAAGAACTTATTTTCAATTAATTGCATCCATGTTGAGGAAACTCTTCCCATGTGCTATATCAGTAACTTCGTGTCATTACTGTATTAGCGAATTCAATGTTTGTCATAGATACCGCTGCATATATGTGGTACAACGGTGGCGCAGTAGTTAGCGCACTCGCCTCGCAACTAGAAGATCCGGGTTCGATCCCCCGGCGGGTTCGCTCCCGGATCTTCGCATATGCGAATCGTGCTGGATGATGCCGCTTACCAGCGGGTTTTCTCGGAGCACTCCCGTTTCCCCCACCCTTGCATTCCAGCGCCGCTCCATCCTAGGGTATCATTCCATGTCATGTTTAGGGACGACGGGCACCTACGGGTCCCAGCTGGAAGGCCCTCCACTAGGAGGATGTTGCCGCGACCTGGGTCCACCCGCCATACGTATTATTTATTACTGCTACATATTATGGCCGACTGACTTATATTACTAATATTTTATATTTACATCACTTTTATTTCGAAAATATGACTACCTTCTTACGTTATATAAATTAAGAATGACAACAAAAGTAAAACTGTAGCGTTAATTTTGTGTTTATACGTTGATTGTTTCCCCTAGACAAGCCAAAAATGTTTAAACTTTCGTGTAGGGCTATCTTCCAAAATGACCGACAATTTAATTTTGATATTAGCTTATTTGATGCTTGCAGAAATACTGCCAAAATACGAAATTCAGTTGGAAGTGGTTACATGTTTTCATAAATATAGCATTGTAGAAAATAGTTTTTATGTGGCCAAAGTTCTGAAAATAATTTTCTGACTAACTAAAACATATCAGTTTACATTATGTATTGGAGCCATACTTTAGTGTCGAATTTAGTAAGAATTGGTCGATTGTTTCCCGTGATATGAAATTAAAACCTTATTTTGTTGTGGCATCTTACAAAATAGCAGCCAAAATTGGCTATGCACAGATAAATAAGATACTTGTAAAAGATACTTTCAGCATAAATATTTTCGTCGAAATTGGTGGAACCGTTTTGCAGACATTACACATAAAACTAAAATATCTATCTATTTAAATTGCAAACATGAACATGGCCCAAAACATTATTATTTATATCCTAAATATGGCAATACTCGGTTCTTGAGTTGAGTTGAGAGATTAATGTAGCTCATAACAACGAGGTCTTGAGAGGCGATGAGGGTTAAATGATGTGAGAATGGAGCAGCGCCGGAAAGCAAGAGCGGGAGAAACTTGAGATCCACAAGAAAATCCGCTGACCAGCAGCATCGTCCGGCGCGATTGCCACTAGTGAGAATCCGGGAATGGCACAGCTGGGGATTGAACCCAGTTTGCCTTCGTGGTAATGAACAGTACAAATACTCTGCCACCACTGCCTGAGGACTCGGTTGTGTAGTTACACATGTTATAATGCAACATGTTGTAATATCTTCCACAATTGCTGATTATTAACATTGCCACTTGTGCGAATCCAGGAGTGGCACAGCTGGGGATTGTACCCAGTTTGTCTTCGTGGTAATGAACAATACAACTACTCTGCCATCGCTGCCTGAGGACTCGGTTTTGTAGTTACACATGTTATAATGCAACATGTTGTAATATCTTCCACAGCTGCTGATTATTAACATTGCCACTTGTGCGAATCCAGGAGTGGCACAGCCGGGGATTGAACCCAGTTTGCCTTCATGGTAATGAACAGTACAACTACTTTGCCACCGCTGCCTGAGGACTCGGTTGTGTAGTTACACATGTTATAATGCAACATGTTGTAATATCTTACACAGCTGCTGATTATTAACATTGCCACTTGTGAGAATCCAGGAGTGGCACAGCCGGGGATTGAACCCAGTTTGCCTTCATGGTAATGAACAGTACAACTACTTTGCCATCGCTGCCTGAGGACTCGGTTGTGTAGTTACACATGTTATAATGCAACATGTTGTAATATCTTCCACAGCTGCTGATTATTAACATTGCCACTTGTGCGAATCCAGGAGTGGCACAGCTGGGGATTGAACCCAGTTTGTCTTCGTGGTAATGAACAATACAACTACTCTGCCATCGCTGCCTGAGGACTCGGTTGTGTAGTTACACATGTTATAATGCAACATGTTGTAATATCTTCCACAATTGCTGATTATTAACATTGCCACTTGTGCGAATCCAGGAGTGGCACAGCCGGGGATTGAACCCAGTTTGCCTTCGTGGTAATGAACAGTACAACTACTCTGCCACCACTGCCTGAGGACTCGGTTGTGTAGTTACACATGTTATAATGCAACATGTTGTAATATCTTCCACAATTGCTGATTATTAACATTGCCACTTGTGCGAATCCAGGAGTGGCACAGCTGGGGATTGTACCCAGTTTGTCTTCGTGGTAATGAACAATACAACTACTCTGCCATCGCTGCCTGAGGACTCGGTTTTGTAGTTACACATGTTATAATGCAACATGTTGTAATATCTTCCACAGCTGCTGATTATTAACATTGCCACTTGTGCGAATCCAGGAGTGGCACAGCTGGGGATTGAACCCAGTTTGTCTTCGTGGTAATGAACAATACAACTACTCTGCCACCACTGCCTGAGGACTCGGTTGTGTAGTTACACATGTTATAATGCAACATTTTGTAATATCTTCCACAATTGCTGATTATTAACATTGCCACTTGTGAGAATCCAGGAGTGGCACAGCTGGGGATTGAACCCAGTTTGCCTTCGTGGTAATGAACAGTACAACTACTTTGCCATCGCTGCCTGAGGACTCGGTTGTGTAGTTACACATGTTATAATGCAACATGTTGTAATATCTTCCACAGCTGCTGATTATTAACATTGCCACTTGTGCGAATCCAGGAGTGGCACAGCTGGGGATTGAACCCAGTTTGCCTTCATGGTAATGAACAGTACAACTACTCTGCCACCACTGCCTGAGGACTCGGTTGTGTAGTTACACATGTTATAATGCAACATGTTGTAATATCTTACACAGCTGCTGATTATTAACATTGCCACTTGTGCGAATCCAGGAGTGGCACAGCTGGGGATTGAACCCAGTTTGTCTTCGTGGTAATGAACAATACAACTACTCTGCCATCGCTGCCTGAGGACTCGGTTTTGTAGTTACACATGTTATAATGCAACATGTTGTAATATCTTACACAATTGCTTATTATTAACATTGCCACTTCTTAAAGTATTGTATATTATGCACCGCCAAAATACCAAAATTTATTTTAAATTGGTTAAATGGTTCCGAAATATAATGCAAATAATTTCAATACACATTTTTGTCCAAAATGGTGCATTACTTATATTATCGGTTTCTAAAATATATGATTATATCATGTACTGTCAACGTACGAAATTTCTTTTTAATCTGTTAAATAGTTCTAGAATTATAATTTTTATTTCTGAATCCACTTTCTTCGAAATTGGAGGATTAAAAAAATGTTCGATAAATAATATGATTGTGTATATTATTCAATATCAACGTACAAAATTTTGTTGAACTGAGTTAAATAATTCCCGAGATATAGCATGGTCCCTTGAATTATTAATATTGGTGTGATTTTGAAAATAACTACCTAGCGTGATCGAAAAATTTTAAAAGTCTAAGAAATTATTAAAATCTAATTGTGGGTGTGGTCTGTTGGAATTGTTTTTTTCGGGTTTTAAAATCATATTAGGGATGGATATGTTGTCCAGACAGACGTTTGGGTGATTTAATAAGCAAAGCAGGGTAATGAAACTCGAAGAATAGGTAAACGCAGCGAGATAATTTTTCTTTGGTTTAAAACAGAAACTAAATACTGCTTCAAAGAAACAACGATTGTAGTCCAAGGTGATATGAATGAAACAATCCTGTTAGCAATGTAAAGAACTACGCGAGGCACATTCTTCTGAAGTTGAAGTGCGGGCAGTAGTTGGCACATTGAGTAAAGATATACACTAGAGTGGCCAGGGGATAGGAAAAAGTAGGACCATTTGTAGTGTTCTAGGCGACGTCATCCGCGCGGTGCCGCCAGTTCCGCAGCCGGTAAAAGTATGTCATAACCCTGGCCTCGGCTCACCTACGTGTTCGTTCAAGTTCTACCAGAGGCGAGGTTGTCACACGTGAGTTACCAGCATTCATTGCAGCTGTGAATACTCAACTCATGATTTACTAGTGGCGGCCATGGCATGTGTTTCTTTTATGACGTAAAAATATGTGTTTGCGGAAATATGCAACGATATCTACTACTATTTGGTTTTATCCACCTCTGCGGAAATTAATTATCTTAAATATATGACGGTCATTGTTTTTAATTATTATCTATTATTGTACTATAGTTTAGGTGTTCATGACGAAATACGAGTACTGTTAGCACTTACTATTACAAACGTCATATTAATCATGAATGTCATACATCAACGTAAACTTATCATTCCGTTCTTATGTGAAAGTAAATGGACCGGAAATAATTGTTTAATAATGGAGAAACATATGTTAAACGCAAGACGGCCTACAATTGAACGCAGTGTTTACAGTTGGGGGTTGTAATCTACTACAAAGGCGACAAATCGTACAAGTAATCAGTACGTTCAATATGTCGATTCAAATGTCATTAAGGCTGTGTTCGAACCTAGAAATGCACTTATGTATATAAGCATACTCCACTCTGCTCGGAACATGATACATTCCGATAGGCAGACTTATTTGCATCCCTTACAGCAACTAGTTAGCTGATAAGGTTCTGAAGAAACTTTTGAGGGAAAACACATACTGAATATGTGTTGAAACGTAGACACACCCGTCATCAACTAAATTATGTCAGAATTATTTCGCAAACTACAGATCGAAAAGCTTCAGTCTACGGCATATAACCCTGCATGCAACGGTTTGGCGGAACAGGTCAATAAAATTCTGCCTCCGGATTTAACTTCCTGTGCTAGCGAAGACCCCGCTCATTGGGACAATTATGTTTATTACATTTTGTGCTATTATAACACAACCACCAACAAAAGCACGAAGATCACCCCCTTCTTTCTTCTTCACGGGGTCGAAGAGGTACAGCCATCACAAGTGATTAGCCACACGTAATCCCTGCGAGCCAACGATTCGTGCAATCAATTACATCAGATAAGGGATCAAGCCCTCATGAACCTTATCGCTTCCCAGCAGAAGTAAAAACAGTTGTTTGATGTTAAATACCCCCCTCCACCCCACAATGTGTTACAAATAGGCCAACATATGTGGATAGAAAACCATGCGTGGATAAAGGCTCTATATTTTGAATAGCAGGGTCCCTACAGAATTCATGATATTCTAGGGCCATCCACAATAGCAGTATAAATGCGCCAGAGGAGCAACAGTAAGATAGATACCATGAGCATACGGTACATAGAACTTGTCAATGTTAGACATTAAAATACGCCTTTATGTTACAGGAGAGAGCAAGTGTAAATCTGTTTCCGGCATGAGGCTTGAGAGACACTGCGCAGTGCTAATTGTGCTAGGATTCGCGGTGAATGCAGCGGAGGAAGAGCTTTACAGGATACACCATGGTGCATACTTCATGGAGTTGATGCCGCAGCTACAGTGTGAACAAACTCTCCCACTTTTATTCACGCTGCCATTCCTAAAATAAATCAAATACCCCCTTCCTTCCACGGTGTTGTGTTATCAAATGAGCAAATGCTAGCTCTGCAACTAAATGGCCTACAAAATAATGTATAATCTTCCATTAACAATTTAAATCTCACCACCCATAGTGTGTCTGAAATTAGGAGTCAAGTTGTGGTGAAAATTAATTCTATTTCACGTAATTTTCAATCCATGTCATATAACTTTAATACACAGAAACATGAAATAGAAATGTAACAGAATCAAATAAAATGTTGATAGGCATAGTTATCGATTTAATTAATAAAGTTATTAACGAAGTAAGACTCAATACTTATTTCCAGGTTTGTCGAAACAATCTTCTACCACTACAGGCTGTTTCACGGTAAATGCTTACAAGATAACTATTAAAGTTAGAAACAAAAATTAAGCACTTAGACCTCAAACTTAGCATTCCTATTAATTACATAATTACTATTCATTACTCTGTTCCTATAACAGAATGCTCGTTCTCACCATCCCAAAAAATTATTAAATTACAAGTACCTCTTCAAAGTACGAAGTATAGGTGGCAGTTTTTGCGAGCTACACAAATTCTATATTTCTTTAAAAATTTATCGTGTACTATTGACTTGCCAAGTGAAAAAAAAATGCTGTTGATATGAATGAATAAATATTAAGGGTGGTATCTGACGAACAAAACCAAGAAAAGGTTGCGTATTTAATTTTCAAACACACAGTAGAAACTAGCTTAGTCAGATGTCTTAAAGCAGCAATTAAATTGCACAGTGTTGAGAAATTGTATGCATTTTGTAAATTTACCTGCGTTTCTAGCAATCAACTACCGGTTACCCCAATACAGCCACATCACTATATGATAACTAATCCGCGTGGTACATTTGCACTTAGATGTATTAATAAGACTCCCAGCCAAACAGTTTCTAAATCTGAATTTGGGTCACTTGAGTTAAAGATGCCATGTGTATGCAAAGTAACGGTAGGTAAGGTTACAATAGTATATGCCACACAGGTGTGTGACATAACGTGTCCTACAGTTGCAGTAGCTCACACAATTCTACCAATTCACTGGCTTACGAGTTGTTTTTTTTTTTAAACCACGAAATTATTTATAAATGAAGGTATTTCATTTTATTCAATTAACGATACGCTAAACACGGACTGAAAGATATTACATGCGAGTTTGCCAACTGTGCAATATGTATGAAGCCTAAATAACATTTTTTCAGAAGCAAGTTTTCTCAGTAATGTCTCAAGAGCATTACAATTATTTCATTTTGTCAACAATTATGGATCTGAGTGCAGCTTTAGCGTTACTATACTATAAATTTGTTAAAATCTCTATTTTGCTTGAGAAGGTATTTTAATATGGCATAAAGTAAGGCGCGAACCTTCAGGTGGTCATATATATATGCTTCAAGTGGAGTAAACACAGACAGTAATAATTGAATAACAATGAGTAATCGACCTATTCTGTTATATGCTTAGATTTTCTAAGGTGCGCAAAATAAGTTAATGGTGCAAATGAGTTCCCATATGGCACGTCAGGCCACGTGCAAAATCTTTTCACCTACAGTAGTTGGTATACCTGACACCTTGTTTGCCCGTACAGACGACGCATTCTTAAAGCTGACAATGTAACTGCTTACATGTCAGATATGTATGGGTATCAACAGTACAAGCTCCGTCCAATAGAGTACACCAGCAATCAAGGCTGTTTACATTCGTTTCAAATGTAAGCTCTAGAGAGTAGCATTGGAGGGATTATCTCGTACAGCGAGCACGCCATGCACGTAGTATTTAATCTTTATATAATTTTACGGGGCCCCCATGTATATAAGTAATTATGTGCCAATAGTGTTCAATCTTATATGCTGCCATAAATGACATTCATGTGTTAAAACAGGATAAAGTAACATTGTCTGAAATACATATACCTTGTAATATTTTACTATTCGTCACATTAAGACTGACAGGACAATATTTATTTTCAATTTTCAAGTTCAAATATTTCTTCATGTTTGTTTTTTTTTTCATCCACTAGTGTCTAACGTCACTTCTCATGAGCGAATTGATAGAAAACATGTCACGCAGTAATCTTTAAAATCTCTAGTATCATACCTTGTGGCGCTATGGCGGAGTGTTCATCGATATATGTCGCTCCAATTTTCCCAGTTTTTCCCGACTTTAGCAGTCGGCGCCGGTGATATTATTTTAGTTTCAAGTATTTAATGTTTATGAGGTTTAATTAACTTAGTTAATGGAGCCGAGCGCACTTCCCTCATACCTCCCCGATTACACGAAATCATAGCGGCCGTAAAATTTAAATGTCATCGTGCCGGCACACCAACTGTGACTATGTTGCAAGTCGCTGTGATTCAAACATAACCACTACCAGTATATCTATTTACAAACAAAGTTCTATTTTCTTCCATTCACTATATACTAATGAGAAGAATTAACTTAATTTAGTACTTAATAACTAGTTAATCAGGTGCATCTAATTTTAAATGTTTATGCAAGTTCACCAACATAGCTATGTAAGCTAAAATAACTGGTTGATTTAGAATTTTGTAAATAATATAACTCCAAGTTTCGCTTTCGAAATGTGCTCTCAAACAGAAAAGACAGACAAACTGACCTATTGTTGATAGAAGCCAAATTGTGATGGTATCCCTAGTCTCTCGCAACTGCCAGCGCCCTAGGGAGACTTATAATACGTGCGCGGAAGGACACTAAATGTTGATACCCTGTCGGCTTCCGCGAACAAGAGAGACCCCTTCTGGTGGCATCCTGTTATTCTGTGCCGAGGCACCCTTCGCTGCGACACCGCCATACTGCTTCACCGGCCTGGCCTCACTCTTACCTTCCCTTGAATTCGTCGACCTCTGTTATCTCATGCGGGGTCGTATGAGTCTTTGAAGAGCCGTGGGCGGGGTGTGGGAGGTATGGTGTGATCACCAGCAGCTGGCGCTGGCGGGAGACATGCTACAGCGCAGGGCGGCGCGACCTCGACGAGCCAGTCCAACTGTTATGGAAGCATGCTCCCGGGGGAAGAATAATGAGGCCGGAGTAGCCACTATACAAGACTGGAACAATGGTGGCTCGTGGCCATATTTGATCCAGCTGCCCGAGCGACGCCATTGAGAGAGGATCACCAGGCCAGTGGTCCCGGATCGACGCCCGCCTACAGCCACCATAGTGGGGGTTTTCCGTTGCCGTCGACATGACAGTCCAGGGTGAATATAACCCCTATTAGGGTGCAATAGGTCGCGGAAACGCAGGGATAGAAGCTGGAAAATTTGGACTCCTTAAGAGTTAGAGCACATAACAGATTCTTTCTGGTAGCTTCTCTAGCTAATGCCGTATGAAGTATTGCTGTACTGTATTGAGGCTATTGAGTAACGCCTTTGGGCTGGATCCTGTAACATTGTGTGTCTTGAATAAAAATAGTGTTTCACATAACTGAGTTTTCTTTCATCTAGCTACTAACTTCCCTCTTATAAGTGCGTTACCTGATCCCCTCAGGACAGGCCACAGCAATTGTTAAGAACTTTCGTCAGAGGAGTTTCTCAAAAGTTAGTGCCTCCATTCCACTCTTTATTTATTAAAATTCATATTAGTATTAGAAATAACAATTATGAACTATATATAACGATTAAAAAATCTGTAGCTTATGGGCTGTAAGGGCACGAGACTACACACATTCGTTTCCCAGTATACGTGTATATGTCATTTCCCGAGATATGTAAAACATTACGTACGTATACGAATGGGAACGCTGTAAGAGCATGGATCTTAGTAAACAGAAAACCTTATGCACACTGCGGGAAATATACATTAATAATCGCGTATACGGCTCAAATCTAAGAGAGGGTTGTTTTAAAGCTACAATACAACTGTCTTCTCTGTATGATCCAAGTTTACAATAATGATGTGCATAAGTGGATATAGTCTGGAAATTTCGCAGCTGTGTGTGTTTACATTTACACGAGTTAACACAGTACATTATTGTATATTCTACATTCAAACCTTGGACTCATAATAGGCCGGAAAACGTTGACATTGTAGGGTTTATCAGTATTGTTAACACTAACGAACGAATGAAAACTAAATCGAAATACTACAAAGAGAGTTGCAATATGCTACTTCGGACTATGAACATTACAAAATATAACTATTACTTCACTAAGCATCGGTTGAATGCAATGACTCGGTGCCAATCACTGATTTTCATGCTAAGACCGTGTTCCAATGACAAATTCGTTATGTTGTAATTTGTCATTTCGTAGGTTTCATTCCGAACGTTGTCGACAGTCACTTGTTTAGTACTTGCGGCAACACGTTCTTTCATTAAGGGTGACCATTATTATATATAAATTAAATGCTTTAAATTGACGTAGTATTTCCACCATAATCACCGGAATGCTACTAATGTGTTAATAAACAAGAAAGTAAAATAATTTCCAATAACGACTTAAAATAAAACATGCAACAATACAAGCACAACACTTTCATGCGTTTTATAACATGTCTAGTGTATTTTATGAACAGTTATTTGTATTTAAATACGCTGTAAGTATGCATTCGCGTATGTACTTTGAATGTCACAACCAACATTGAGCTTATTGTGCTATATTTTGTATCTCTGCTAACATCCGGTAAATATACAAGATACGAAATATCAATTTAACAAATACAACACAATATTAGTATAGCAAATCAGGTCACGTGATCACTATTTTCAACATGATATGCTATTTCGGACATGGTCTTCGTTTAGAATACAAAAAACCATTGCATTTATAATTATGCAGTAGGCGCTTATCTGTAATGCGCAAACACGTATTCTGTATTTGCAGTTTCCCAATAATGTTTTAAGACTTAATTCCAGCGAGTCGACATAGGCTGAAAGCTTGTCATGTTTATTTTTGTTCTTAAAATAACCTTGTATAAAACAACCATATTGAAGAAGATCAAACTTCGAAACCGACATTTGCTAACAGAGAAGCTTATTATTTGTGAACAAATATAATCGTCAAGATGTTCACAAACACGCCTCTGTCATATTGTTTTATACTTACTTTACTATAAATAACAGTTCCCCGCTTACAACACCGACAGCTCTGTACTAGTTGACAGTAGCCCCTAAATTTGTTCTAAACATATAAATTACATTAAGGAAATACTCCAACGCCCACGACCTGATAAATCCCACTTGGAACCAAAACATACGAGAACACACATTAATTTATTCTGCACACATTTTAATTCATAATATAATTCTTAAATATTTGTATTGCAAACCCAGCTTTACTTCAGACGTCGCAGATTACGCTATGTTACGGTGTGCAGGTGTGTATAAACACAGTCGACTCAATATATTTCTCTCTTCATAGTGTATAGTTGTTACCAAGAATAACATATATATATATATATATATATAATTTAATAGCTTAATGGTGTCAAGAGTTTTTCGTGTGTTCTGGAATGTTTGTCATCTCATAGCTGACAAACGAATAATCATAACAATTTACGAACACGATGTAAAAATTGGAATGATTTGTAACAGTACTGCGTTCTTTAGTGTTAAGACTTGGGTCAATTTACATAATTATAATTTATTTTCCTTTAAGTAGTTATGTTACGTGTGTGCCAAGTTGTTTTGAATGAATATACACGTCTTTGGTTAACGACCACTCATTTTGTTTCCACTATTATACTATACTAACGAAATATATTTTATTACATGTACGATCATCTTCATAACAAGGAGTCTTAATTCATACAGAAAGTGTAGATTCGATTCGTTTATCGTGGGTATTTTCTTCTTTTTTACTATAATTACCCGACAACTTGACAATGTTAATTGTGAAACGTCAGTATTATACTAGCAGTTTGTAGTGTATCATATTTTCAAAACTGTTATTCTTTCGAAATTTAAAAAGGATTTAATAAGTTCCTGGTGCCTAAATAATGTGAGAGGTGCGAGTCGTTTAAGCCAGAATTACATGATACTTTCTGTTATACTCATGGGCATAGCAGAAGGCATACAGGTTTCTATAGCAAAACGGAAGAAAGAACGCATCCGTTCATACCCACGCGTTACCTAAAGTGCTAATAGAAACTTGAACTCGCAGGGGAAAGGGGTACAAATGCAAACAAATTTTAATGCAGGGTCTTTGTGGTGCATCCACAACGTACGACGAAGGAAGGTTTTTTTTCCTCTGAAGACTGCATTGGTTTAGAGTTAAACGTACGAGTACTATTAATGTATGGAAAATTATATGAGTAAAGGCAGTATTTATGTATGGAAAACAAGGAACTGTATTCAGATGTATATGTATGACGGACATTTACGCCACTCGTTAAAACATTGCCATGCTATTTAAACAAGGGCGTAGCTAAGTATGAACTCGTGTGGGGTGGGGAGGGATTTCATATGTCTAATTTGGAATTAAATACAGAAGCTGTATTATAAAAAATGTATAGTTACATAATTATTTATAATCAATGGGTTAATGTACAAATATGGAGACACAAAATGCTACAAACATTATTCATGTTCACGGAAGATCACATATCCCATGAATAAAAATAAAATAGAACTTGTCATTTTGTGTTCAAGTTTTATTTTGAATATATAATTTTCATTTCGGTGGAGAGATATGCCCCAAATCATTCCTCTTCCTGGCTTCGCCCCTGTTTTAAATGTGTATGTATCCTTAATGAGCATAATAATTAACATTGTTCTTTCCGTAATTAAACACAATTTTACGGTTATACGGCCAAAAGAAAACAGAACTGTTACAATTTTATACTTAAGGCTGTCATGTGTGCCTGTTAACATTACTCACGCTGTACAGATCAAATTATCTACTTTAGAAAGCAATATATGTGATTAGCAAACAACCACTGCTAGTCGATTGTGTTGTGGTCGTACTTGATATTCTGGAAATAAACATTTCCTTACATTAAAATAACATTTAAACAGCAATGTGTCGCATAAAAAACTCTTTACCCGTCGGATATTTGAATTCCAATACCTACAATTACGTGCCGCAGACCTGCGCACTAATTTACTGAGCAACAAAAACCACTTGCAGCGGAAAGCTTGTGTTAAAGAACATAAATACACAGTTATTGCATATTTTATAATGTGGTGTTTATTCTTTTATTATGACCGTGTGGTAATAGGCAACATTTTCCGTTACTTATGCGTACATTAAGTATCATTTTGTACATACGTACAATGTAAAAAACGTGAAGAAATATATGTAGGCCTACAACCTTTTGGTAATTTTACATTTTCTGCATGAAATTTGCAAAATCAGGAACAGTAGATGTAAATTTATGGCAATGTACAACTTTATTCATAACATAGTACAATGGTACTATAAAAACACAAATGTATTGGTTTAATAAATATAAGAGAGGTGTAAATTTACACATTTTAAAGTATGTGTAAAAATCCACGAAAATTAAGTTTTTAAACCCAAAACTGTATTTTTACAACTACACCAATATTGAATTGAAACATGTACATCGGTGTAAAAATACATATTGTTGTAGTTAATTCAAAAGGTAGTACAATCTTGCTGAAAAAAAAACGCAAATGTTCTGGTATGTTGACATTTAAAAGGATGTAAAATTACACATGCAAAAGTATACGTAAAAATACACTAATGCAAGGCACTAAACCCTAATCTAGTGTGTTTTTAAAACCATGCCAATGTTGTAATAAAACATGTTTATCAGTGTAAAAGTACATATTTTCCTATTTCAATCAAAATGCAGTACAGTCTTACAGAAAAAAGCTCAAATATAATGGTATATTTACATTCATAAGGGTGTAAAATTACAAATTCGAAAGTTTACATATACAAATTTATGGTAAATTTACATTTTTATGTGTTATTTCCTATAACGAGTACATTATTTGTAATTTTACATTAATGTTCCCGTGAATTTAAATGTAACTACAAGTATTTGCTTAAAACATGCGATCTAGCGGTAGAGGGTAGAACTATTTCGAACTCCTTTTGTGTTCAAAACGAAATGTTAACTTCCACTGATGGAATATGCTGGTTTTTGTATATAACTACCTTTCCTTTATCTGAAGTCAAACACAATACATACTGACGGTAAACTTGCTCAGTAAAACCGTGAAAATTCACATATGCAGTGGTCAAATTACATGCATGGAGTACATGTTATTTAACGTCATAGTAAGTAAAAATCACAGACGGGTATGTTTACATTACACCTACAGTGTACATGTAATTGGGCATGATGAACATAAAATTATTTTTAAATTTTATGGACATAGTACATGTTATTTAATGTAATGATTAGTAAACGAATCTGACAGGTATGGTAAAATTACATTATGTGGCTTGATATTGGTAGCGAAAAAGTAAAATGACACATACAGATGTGATTTAACATAATGATTAGTAAAAAGAATAACAAGTTTAGTAAAATCACACTGGCATTGTAATTGTAAATATACATGGGACACATAGTAAAGGTACAAGTGCACATGTACATGTAAAAATACACGAACACGTGTGGAGATTGTGCTGCCACGTACATTCGTGTAAAATACACATTTTTTTACAGTGTACGTTTTACAGAAATTGCAATCTTTTCATAGACGGGCACATACATTTTGAGTTAGGAACTCGGGTGTCCGCCAGCTTGTTGGTGTAGCAGACATTCAAAACACGTCCTACTGTTGCGAAGTTGGGACTGGGGGGTTACAGAGATGGAGTATGAGTGAGAGAAAGGGTAGATTGCTCTGTGGCAACGCAGCCGATATTCCCCACGTACACGTCATGAAAACTGACTAGCGCTACGTGAAGTTGATCCCTCTAACTACAGATGCTGACCTGCTGGAGTGGTCGGAAAATTGATCCTGGGGAAGTCCACTCTATGTATATATTAACTTAATAGTTTGCAGCGCTCTCGCGGTACATACAGCATGCGAAGTAGACGGGAGAATGTATGGAAACTATCAGTGAGCGAGGTGCGGGCTGCTATTGTAGTCGCCTGCTTTGACGTGGCTCCGGGATGCAATTAAATCTGCTAGCAGGCGGCTACAGTCTCCACTTGATGGTTTACTAAGCTCGCGGGATCTCTACCATCAAACACGCTGCGCCGACAAAGGGCCAGTAAGTTTGCCGAGGGACGGATGGCGATCCAGAATAGCGGCAAAGTGAAGGAGCCTGGCTCTGGCTGTCGTTAATTAAAGAAGGGGCGAACTGCGACTTGAACACGTGTCCACGCAACCCGGTGCACCTTATCAACTTGCTTCACTCAATTGACGGTTATAGACAATGGCAAAACAATACAAGTTCCCCTTTAATTGTTTCTTTAAGGGAGCAGTGACTCAGGTACGGATGTCCTCAATGAGCGGGAATACAGTTTTGTCAGTTGCCGAAGACAGCCTCAAGAAGCCAGCGTAGTGATAGTGGTATCTCTGCTACGTCAGCAAGAGGGAGATAGCATAACAATCTGCCCCTCCTAGGGAAGTCCAGGAATGATTGACAGTTGCGAGGCCTAAAGGGCGTCATAGTCCCTCCTCTTCCGCTTACTGTGTAGCTAACGAAAATAGATTTCACTCAATAATAATCTGGGAATAAGGACACTCGACAGAACTCATGATTTTGTGAAACTAATGGGGGATGTCCTACGTTCCTACAAATACTGCAGCGGCTCAGTGGCCAGTAGGCTTTGGCTAAGGCCATCTAGTTGAGTGCAGGTGCGATGTCTAGTGCGGTCTGACTGCTGGGTAGGTATTCATGCTGTGAATAGACGAGAGGGTACGAAACCCGACAAGTGACGCCTGCTCTTCATAAGGGCTCTCGGAGAACTCTATAACATTGCAGACTGGCGGGACACAGACTAAATTGAGGTGAGACTGGGTGAACATGTAACACAGATTTGATTGTAAGTATTGGAACTGTCTAATATTGACAAATATTTTATAAAATAATTTATTAGGTTTTTATAAACTCTGTATTGGGACTGATTTTTAATTATTTAAATTTATTGGTTTTTCGAGGTACTTATAAATGGTATTAATATAAGTCAATATTTGTAAACAGTCCGTGATATCAGTTTATTGTAAAATGTTGAGTCAAGATAACTTTGTTTGTAGTAGTTGTAAATTAAACTAGGAAATTATAATTGACACATTTATTTAATTAATACATCCATCCCTTTACGATAATGGTTTAATCCATTGGCTTTAGAGAGAGGAATTGTAACAATATTATTCTGATATCGAGAAAGAATTGTGAAGTTAAATGAATCATATTCAACTGGCATAATACATAAATAGTTATAGCTAGTATAGATGTGATTTATCAAATATTTTGTTTATGTGTTTTAATTTTTACAAAAAAATGTGTGATCTTACATTATGGAGAGTAATATTATACCACCACAGCAATAATTGTATGCCAGAGTTGACAGAGATATGATTAGTATTATCAAATATACCATACTTAAATTTAATACATTTTTGAAGAAATATCTCACACAAAATGGAGGGCAAGAGAGACAATGAGTCAGCAATATAAATAAATGCAAGAGCGGTTATAAGCCTACCAAGTAATGTTGAATTTGGTCAAATTATTTGGTCTATATAAATGTCCATAATTGAAATGAATATTTAGCCACTAATTAAATAATTTAGCATGTGAGAAACCCCACAAGATCTTTTTAAATTTTTGGTGAGGAATGCTTTGTATATTTACAAAAGTAACTACATATATATAAAATGTGCAAAATTTCTTTCTTCGAAAATTACATTTTTCACATTTTACAGTAGGTTGTCACATCTTCCCCATGAAGAAGTTAATCAACCGCCAGGAATGTATGTCAAAATCGCCATAGCTTGGGATGCTGAAAAAGTGGGGCACCTTTTAGACAGCGGATATCGCGTCTAGCTGAAAAGCTGGTCGTTCAAGGACTTGCACGAGTGAAGTTGGAGAGGCGCGCCTATCGTCTTCCTTTCATGCCCGTCCGACATGTGCTTCAGCAGACGATCTCGGCCATGTAGCGAGGCAGCATTTTAAAGTGACCAATGAGAAGACATGGAACATACAGGTGCTTCGAGAATCTACAGTTTGTTGATAAATATACTTTATTGGGTATTATCATTTTAAAGAGAACCAGACACCAGAGGACATATGTTAAGGGTAATTGTCTTCTGTTTTATGTAATTATGTGGAAGAGGTGATGATGAAAACGATAAAAAGATAACATTATATAAATGTTATTAACTTTTATTTCTTATCGATAATTTTTGTTTTAATTTAATTTTATTGATATTATTGAATTTGCTTTTAGATATAACTTTTTAAAGATACTTCAAGTTTTACACAAGTGTTTGTGATTACCCAGTTGGTCATATGTATAGAGAATGTTGCAGAATTGCATGTCAATACTTCGGGGAAATGTTCCTCAAATCTGTAGGATGACAATATGTTATATGAACATAGGTCCGCAAATACTTTGTTTCTCCTCTACAGACCGTAATACATAACATACAGTGTATGGCCCGTGGACTGGATCATATTATTATGGAAGGTCATCGTAACGTTCATTTACATGATACACGACACCTCACATTACGAAATACACCTAGAACAGTAGCAATAGCACAGGAAGAAGTTACACATGTGTGAAAGCTTATCGTCGGCACTAAAATAAATGTTCGAAATATCGTCCATCATCACAAACACATGCATCAACCCATCGTTGCATGGACACCCAGATGCATTGACGAATCCCTGTTTCGCAACTCGTGGTGCCTACATCATCCACTGGGATTGCATACACAAGTACCTTTAAATGTCACCACAAATAAAAGTCTAGTGGATTCAAATCATGGCCATTCGTGGGCTGGTATGGGGCTGTAATTACTGCTGCGATGGCATTCCACAGTAACATGATCCACCTTTCGGACCATGCACTGTACGTTATAAATTACGGGAGGTAGACAAGGAACAAAGCGTTTGCAGACCTATGCTCTTATCACATTTTTTTCATCCTCCTAATGCGAGGAATATTTCCTCGGAAATATTAAAATGCAATATTTCAACAACCTGTATGTAGTTTGTAAAGTAAAGGACCACATACTAATAGTAAACGTTTTCCCATGGAGATTTGGAGTTTTTTTTCATACACCAAACAAACTTAAAGAGCTGCGCCACTCTGCTACTGTGAGTGTTGGAAAATTCGAATGGGACTTTTTTCTTGTGTGGTTGGTGGAGGACAGTTAGGATGAGGTAAAAAAAAATTACATTAAACTTTTTAAGTTCTTATACTTGTATATGTAAATTGCAGGTACTAGCGCAACTCAATGGTTAGACTAAAATGTAACAATTTCAAGCCAAATAGAAGCAAATTTCTAATTTCCTGTAAAATATTTCAAACCGCCTCTCAAAATCAATCAAATTTAAAGCCACTATCAGAATCAATTTTCAACTTGCGTTCACTCTTTGTGCGGGGTTCTTTTAAACCTTATTTGCAAGCTAAATCATCGTATATTTAATGAAATTCCAAGATTTTTCATAAAATTTTTGTGATTTTTTAGTTATTGATTTGGCTTGCAAATTTAGAGTAAATTTGGCCTTTCTT
Source organism: Dryococelus australis (assembly GCA_029891345.1). NCBI lineage: Eukaryota > Metazoa > Arthropoda > Insecta > Phasmatodea > Phasmatidae > Dryococelus > Dryococelus australis. The sequence goes on along the minus strand of CM057003.1, from coordinate 119,319,789 downwards.
GACCTAAATTTGGCCTCATTAGCTCCCTAGGACACTGCTCAACGAGTGAATGAAGCATGTTTTAAAAACAAGTGAGCTCGATTTAGATTGCAGATTTGGGTCAAATTAACTTGATGGTACAGAAAAATTTGGTAAAATTTGCGGTAATTTTTAAGAGATTAATTATGTCTCCAGAAGATTTTGAAAAAGTTGCTTGAAATTGAGAAATTTTCTTGAATTATTGTAAATTATTGAGTTGCGCTAGGATCTGCAATAGACACCTGCTGAATTTTAAAAAAAATGTTTACATATAAACACTATTGACCCTTTTCAAAAATGCTCAAAGAAAAGTGACACAAATAAAGTTGACACAAACAAAAATGTTATGCTCGAAAGTCTACTAACTTTTGAAAAATTTCTTCTATCATCTCAAAATCGTCTCCTATTACACGAAGTATGAATTCATCGTTAATGTTTTCGTATAGTGTTAATTGTAAACTTTGTATATTTAAATGAAATTTATAAGCTAAGTCTTTGATTGCATTACAGGCATTATCTATTTTATAGAAAGGCATAGCTGTTTTACTATCATCGTTAAAAAGTTTTGTCGTACTGCAACGCAACACAGGCGTCTTTATTTAATAAAAAAATAATTATTAAAAGAAACAGAAATTTCATTCAGGTTTAACAACAATATTTTTTATTCAACCAAACAACTTAAAAATAAATCTAAAAAGTGTATTAAAATATAGAAAGTGTTTCTTGTTTCTGTAAAATTGTTTACATCTTTCATTTAATAAAATTAAAAATTTATATAACTTCAGTAATCTTATCTCTCATATAATCATAACTTAAACTCCGTTGGCTAATTAAAATAACATTACAAATTGTATGTGCTTCAACAGCTTTATCAAAATCAACATTAATTTTTATATTTGCTTTCCTTTAACTACAGATACGAAGGTCTTCGACCCCAAAATGAATTATAATTTGTTTCACCATCAAAGTTTAGAACTGGTTTATAATAAAGTTCATTATTTGTATATAGAGTAGCCAGTTTTGTTTTAGAAGTTCTAAAATCGTTATAAGGAAGAAGCGCATCACAAACATTATTGGAAATATCTAGATTGCCGTTTTCTTTTGGAAAAATTTCATTTTTACCATTTTAACGGAAATATTTTTCACATTACAATGATCAAACATAGAAGCGTGCAGATACTGTTCAGCACGATTTTTTCTATTAGTTTGAAACCCTACAATTATTACAAAATTGGGCATGTCAAACTGCAAATTATTAAACTGATATTTGATATTAAAGTTGTAAACAGTTGTTCCAGTAGGAACTTCTTTTTATAAAAATTACCAATAATCAAAACTAATAGGTATTTCTAGTTCTTTGCATGTTTTTTCTTTAATTTCAATGGCTGTGTTAGTTTCGTATTCAACAAAAGGGCACATAATTTATAATATTTGAATAACTATTTTACCTGGATCAGTATAATCTCTATCTAGTTTACGATCTGCTTTCTTAATTTGAATGACAAATTTATAGTTGTTAACAAATTATTTAAGAATGAAAGTAATTTTATAACCACCTTTCCAATAAATTTAATTGTGGTCTCGAATAAAACCAAACAGATATCGCAGTGTTTAAATTATTTCATTTGGTTTAGCACTATGAGTATTTATTACTCGATAATAATCATCACACACAAGATAATTCTAAATAATTTTGTTGACCTGGAAATATTTACAAAGTATTCATCACTTTCGAAGTTATACCCGGATTATCAATAGCCTCAATAATATGTCCATGTTTTGAGATTTGTACTCTACAAAACTGAATAGGAAAAAATTTAGAACAAACATCAATGTTATATAAGCTATCATAGTTTGTCGCATCTCCAACTTTATATCTTTTTTGTAATATAAATTCTTTATTAACATAAACATAATTTGGAAAAGGAAAGCCATCTTCTATAGGAATATCAAATTCAGTTATATTATTGTAATCATTTTAATTCCCCCTAGTTTGATTAGTTGGGAGAAAAGTTTGAATATCAAAGCTCTCATTACTTTTATAACTCATTTATAAGTAACAAAAGTTGTAAATAAATAAAAGAAACCAAGAATATTTCTCGAGTTAAATTACTCATCGAAAGGTATAAAAAAACTACAGAAAGGACCATGAAGCAGAATATGGAAAAAATAAGAAGAGATGCCATTAATTTGCTAAATACGAAATAATGTGTGTGTGTGTGTATGTGTGTGAAGAAAACAAAAAATTTAATGATCACTCTAGTTCCAGTGGCAGGAAATAATTTAGACTACCTATCAAGACCAGAAGAAACTTCTTTTATAAGCAAATTATCCTCGAAATCTTCAAACGTAGAAGAGCGAATCGGCATTGTATTATTAAAATTTTGGCACAAAGCACACTTGTTTCTACTATAAAACTTGGAAAAGAAATTTAAAAAAGAATAAATGTTGTTAAATCACAATATGGTTTATGAGGAGATGGACATAATTTTTACATTGGAGATACAAAAGTAATTATAAATCATGGCAAAATAATAGTTAAAATAAATAATAAAAATTAACAGAAGGGCTCTCTAATTTGCTAACCAAAAATAAACTATCAGATCTTCATGATAAATTTACCTATAATGACTTAAAAAATTACAGAGGTATTATTTTAGCAACCAATACTGCATTCCAAGAATATAATGCAAAAATGAATGTAAACTCTAATAATAGTTGGAAGAATAAATATACAATTAAACCAATTTATGATAATTTTATACAGGGATCAACATCAGAACCAAACACACCTAAAATTATTATTCCGCCCAGAACTCCCAGATCTGCCGAAGATATAAAAAATACAATAATTTACCAAAAGAATATGTCTGGATGGATGATTTTAGACAATTAATTAATAGATTATTAGTTGTACATGGTGAAGAAAATTCTGGAAACAACTCTTATCACATAAAAGTAAACATAATGAATATGCTAAACAATAAATTTTCTGATTTTGTTGTTAATAATCCAAAAGGAATTCCATATATAATAAGAGTTTTAAAGGTAATTCCACGCTCATTTTGGAATTCTGAACATCAAGGCAAAGGTGCTATAAATTGGGTATTAGACAATTTAAATTAACCCGAAATGTGTTTGCCTTGTTATGATTATTGTGGTCTATTTACAAAATTAAATGAAAGATTAGAAAGAGATAACAATGGTATTAATAAATTTGATGAAGTTTGTAAGTTTCATAATATTGCTTATCGAGATCACAAAGATTTATAATCTAGGCATGAAGCTGTTAAAATATTATAAAAAGAAGCTAAAGTAATTATGTTAGATAGAAACACACCAATTGGTGAAAAAATTGCCCTTGTTGCTGTTGCCTCAACTATGTATACAAATAAAATTAGGTTGGGAAATTAAAATGTTTTATTGGGTATATATTTTTTTTCCTTAGCAATGCAGATAACCAAAAACATTACTTTTGATATTCCCTTAGAGGAATTAAAAGATTTGGGTATGTATAAATTTTAACTGTTGACCAATATATATATATATAATTTAATGAAGCCACAAGTTTAAAATTAACCTTATCATAGCCAACAGTTAAAAAGATGGCCAAAGAAAAAACTGGCAGTGGTTTACAACGTGGAGGAATTATAGCAATTATATTGGCTGCTTTAGGTGCACTTGGTGGTTCAGCTGGTGGTTTAGCCGGTAGAGCTATTTACAATTCTGTTTAACAAACTAAAAAATTAAATAAAAAGAATGAGAAGAACAACGAAGACATCATTAAGCAATGGAAAAAAAAGGCTGGAAACTGATTAAAAAGAGGAACGCTAAACAAAATTTCCCTCCATTATCTAATATTGATATCAAAAATATATAAAACTATTAAATATTAAGCATTTCAGTGGTGTTTGCATGATTGACTAATTGCCGAAAAGTATGCACAAAAATGTATGTGCCGTGGTTAATTTTAACATTTCAATAAATCCTGGCACTCGTTGGGTATGCTATTTTAAGGAAATTAATGATATTTAATTCTTCGATTCATTTGGATGCAATATTCCCACTAATTTAATTAATTATTTCAAAAACAGAACTGTTTACTATAAAATGATGATCGAACTCAGAATTTAAATTCAAATATTTGTGGACATCTATGTTTAGCAATTTGACACCTTTTTTCGAGAGAATTTAAATTTAACGATATAATTTCTATATTATTACATTACGTAAATAACAGGTATATTTGAGATATTATTAATCAAATATTTTTAAAAAATTTGGTCACTAGTGCTTACGCATTAAAATCTCGTGTATATTCACAATGCAATTCCAGTGTTTCTTCTTTACAAAGTGTACTAGCCAACAGTTTTGATTACACAAAAACTTATGTTTCCTCTCTAGGATGTAGAATTGTTAATATAGGTGAGCCTGTAGATAATTAAAACGCTGTCAACAAAAGATATTCCGAAAAAAAATATATATATATATATACACACTAACACATACATATAGAGCAGATAATGCACTTAAAAATGACGTCGATTCGAAATACAGTAACATTGTCTCTGATTATGCTTTAAAAGAAGGTATAATTTTACAATTCAGAAATACTATTGCTGATTGTATAAAGCGAATAAATAGTGCGAAACGGGCACCAAAAAGGGAAGTAGACTCAAAATATAAAACTATTGTTTTTGATTATGCATTAAAAACCGATGTAGATTCAAAATACAACACTAGTGCTTCTCATTGAAAAATATATGGCGATTAAAAATACAATATTATTGTTTCTGCTTAACGAGATCAACTTAGATAGATTTTGTTTATTCAATATACTGTATTTCTATTCAAAATCATAGAATCAATAATATGTCTGATCGTGTAGATGGAAAAAATTCTGCCAATAAAAGGTATTTCAATAATGAAATAGCCCATAAATTCCTAAACTTAAACAAAGCAATTTTTAATTATTGTGATACACTTGTTAACTTAAAAGTTGAAGACAAATCTCACAAATTTTATTTACCTGCAAAATGGAATAAAAAAAGACTGACAATTTTCATTCAGATGGTAATTTTTTTTTTTATCGATTGTACTGTTTAAAAAATTATTTCTGATAATTTACCTGATGACGCTCTAAATGTTATTAAGGATTCAAAAAATATGATTACAGTAATCCATTTGATGTTAAAAGAGTTGATATTGTTGGTTATTAAAATTTAAAAAATAACCAAAATATCTGAATACGCTAGTGGATACTGGTAATTTGATAGGCGTATGGTTACAAATATATTTTGACAAAGCTATTTTTTTTTGGAAAGATTTAGTCTTACAATGATGAATAAAATGTGGAAGATATTTGCTTTGAATGGCAAATACAAATGGGTAAATATATTAAATAATTAGTTAAAGAATAGAACAACACAAATCATAGTACTATCAGCATGAATCCAATTTAAGTCAATAAGAAAAATGAAAAAAAAAAAATTAATGATAAAATTTTGCGAATGTGTTTACTAAACCGAAATACAAAATTGGCGATATTGTCCGCGTAAGCAAGAGTAAACGACTTTTGAAAACGGTTATAGAGCTAATTGGACAACAAAACTATTTTCCATTTTTGAAGTTTAAAATTTTACTGTGCCAACCTACAAACTGAAAGATGACAAAGGAGAAGAAATAAAAGGTAGTTTTTGAGAATATTAAATTATAATAACAAACTGTCCAGATGAATATTTGGTTGAAAAAGTTTTACAAACAAAAGGCGATAAAATTTATGTAAAATGGTTGGGTTTTGATACCTCACACAACTCTTGGATTAAGTAAACAGATGTTTGGTAAATTTAGAAATTTTTGCTCAAGGGCATCTGGCAGACACCCTTAATTATATGTAACTATAATATTTGTTTTGTTATGGGAAACTGGATTTTTACCGTCTTTTAAATCTAGTAATTTTTGTGTTTCAGTCCAAATTTTTGCATTACCTGTGCTGCCTAGTTCTAATATTCCTAATAAATCTTTGCATAATATTTTTAATTTATTTTCAGCAATGAAGTCACATAATAAATTTAATAATTGTCTTTGTAGAGAAGATGCCAATTTATCATCATTACATAAAGACACTGGCTATGGAATAACTGTTTTAAAGAATATATTTCTGCTAAATGTTTTTTAGTTAAATTACTGGTGTAATCAAAATGTGTATTTCTGTCGTCAATTACCAAATCCACAATTTCAAGTAAATAAGTAGAATGTAAAACAAATATCTCTTTATTCTTTCTATTGTGACAATCATCTAATATATCATGATTACTCTTTCCTGGTTTGTTTACAACTTTCTAATGGAATCGAATATAAAATTTATCTTGTTTATTAAGCGAAGAAGTGAAATTTCCATTTATGGTGTTTCAATTATCTGTTTTACCAACTTTATAATTATTAATTGAAGCATTTCGTTTAGATGTTGTAATGTTTATGTAACCATTTTTTGTCTTCTGCTTGACTTTGTCTGTAAAACTTTTCATATTCATGTTAAAATGCTCCACTTTTTTATTTTCTAAGGCGAGTTGTTCAGATTTTTGTTGAATCATTTTTATCTACTGGTATTTTAACTCAATGGTTATTTGTAATTTATATTCACCATGTTTTCTAATTGATGGCAAAACATCTTTATATAGCCAGTCTTGAAATTTTTCAGCTATTTCCATTTTAGATGTGACTAGAAACTAAAAATATTTGGTTCATTAAAAAACTGTTAGATTTTTTAAAAGCATCAGGTATCAGTGTTTTACTGACACCTAATTAATCATGTGATATCAATTTTGTTTTTATGTTATCATATACAGCCGTCTTAGCTCGTTTATAACCCAATACTTCCACTATTTGATTAGCTCAAAAACAAGGTTTATTTTCCTCATCCAACACAATAGTTGTCCTTTTATCATTAAAAATAAAATTGTTAAAATCAAAAAATGTAGTCAATTTATTGTTATCTTCTAGTTTTAAGTTCTCTAGTTATTTCTCTAGTAATTCCGCCATTTCGTATGTAGGGTAATATGTTATATATGTATATACTTTTTTAATGAGAAAATGAAAATATGAAGCAATTTAAATTAAAGAATATAGTCCAATTTCAATGGAAAAATATAGCATTGCTTCTTATTCAATTTCATGAAGATTATTTATATCATTAATCAATTGTTTCTGACTATAATTATTTCCAACAATACGAAAATAGTTACGAAAACACTTAATGTGGTCATTAAATGTTTCTTTGGTCCTTTGATATAAATTTATAGAAATTGGAATGTAATCAAATCTCAATAATTCTTTGCAATTTGAATGTCTATCTTGCATTCTATACAATTGTCTTTGAACATATTTACATTGAGTTATTATGACATAGTACTCATATTCAAAATCATCATCAAAGAACTTTAAAAGAATGCAAGTTGGATTTAAAATTTGATTTCGTGTTTGTGGTACAACACGAGCAGATAGTTCTCTTATTTCGGCTTATCTGCTATTTATTACATAAAAAGCCATATGAACAGATTCTCGTAAATTATCTATACGATCATATTTAATTTTATTTATATCATTTAAGTAATTAACTTGAATTTCATTCATTTTCTTTTATGACTAACTTTAAGGTTCTTCATTTTTTATGCTTATTTAGCCTTTGTATAAATGCATTGTGTCTTTTTGAATCTTATATTCAACATGTTTTCTAATTGATAGTAAAAATTCTTTAGTTACCCATTTAGTAAATTTCTCAGCTAAAGGCATGCTTGATCTAAACATTAACTACACCGCACTGATGCATTGATAAATAAAGAATTTGTTTGCATATTTGTAGGTGTACCTGCAGCAGTTGTTTCACTGCTTGTTCCTTGGCAATTCTTGTTAATTATATGTTAACAAGTTCAGCAAATTGTTCCATTGAGTTCAGTAAATTTACTTTTATCATCGTTATCAACAATATAATATAAAGAACTTCGTGATATTCTGTATTCCAAAAGTTTAGTTATATCAGTTCCTCTAAACGAAGGATTGTTTACCTCATCAATAATCATAAAAACTTGTTTACCATAGTAAGAAAGTTTGTTGTTTTTATGTCTAGAATTTATTCCATTTTTATATGCGAAACTTTGAGCAACTGAAATTGGCGAGATGTACAAAGTGTATTTATATATATTCTTTTTTATAAAGAAAATTGAAAAATTGAAAAATTGAAGAATAAAAATGTATGAAATATAGACCAAATTCATTGATAAATATTGTATTCAACTTCTCTAAAGTTTGTTATGCAATTTGGAGTCCACACAATAATTCGACTTTAAATTTATGCATTCTATAGGGTTCTCTTAAGTGCATTATAAGCATCAGTTAAATTTTTTATTTTTCTTAATAAATTGTTTTTTTTTTTATAAATAAACATGTCTTCCCCTACAATTTCACTAGCATTTTATAAGGTGGCAGTGGCTAACAGCCACCTTCATATAGATTAGATAAAACCTCTGAAGATCTTAAAAATGTTGTTCACAAATATCATTCAAATTTACAAAGTTTACAATTATCACTCTTACATAACATTGACGAGAAATATGAACTTCGAGAAATGGGTGGAAATCTAGAGCAAACAGAAGAAGTTTTTAAAAATGTACTAGAGCATCGAATATAATAATTTTATTTGTGCCATCCAATGGTGGACGAAAGCATAATTATCAATTTTATTTGTTAATGAATATTGTTTATTAAAATTTCTAGCAGTTTGTTAACTGTTATTATTTTTCTTTGGCTTAATAAGTTTCTTGCTTTATAAATAAAAATGGAATTGCCTCTCTCTTGTGATATGGAAAATAATAACATATGTAAAAAATGTGGTGAAATTTCTAACATTTAATGTTTTCCACAGCATAAACACACAAAAGATAAGCACATTTACACCTGTAAAAATGTATCAATTAATACTCTAGAAGTGTATATATGAAACTTTACAAGGCAATCATTCAACCAAGATGTGCTCTGTATGCAATGAGAATAAATCTATGGATTCTTTTGTATCTTATAAAAACACAATATATAAGCATTTTAACATTTGCAAAAAAGTAATGCCAAATATTCAAAACGACATAATTAGTTAAAAAAGAGGAAGTACAATGCGAAGATGGAAAATATGAATATAAATATTCTCTAAAAGAGCATAAAAGTCGTAATTCACACAATGCAGCGATATATATTCTAAATGAAGTTCAGCATTCACAGACTACATAAATTTTATTTTATTATATTTTATTATATATAAATGTTGACTAGCAATCTGGTGGTTGAGTTAAGCAATAGGACAGTGAGGGATTTGAGAATTATACATGGGGAATTAAAAATAAATTAATAATATAAATTACATAAAGATTATTTTTTACAAGTGTTATTCAAAAAAGAGAATACAAATTTTAAAATCCTATCGAGCAAACAGGATTTAAAAGAAATATTCCCTTTTTAATACTAAATGTACATGTAAACAAAAATACAGTGAAACCAATAACACCTACGCAGCCAGATAGTATTTTCAATGTAGGTAACCAACATACAACATTAAAAATAATTTTAATGTAGTATTGCCCAGGAATTTTTTTACTTCAGTAAAGTACACAGTGTTAAAAATAATACATGATCAGCTTATAAAACTTAAAGCTATGAAATCTAACATTATACTTGTCGCACATTTTCGAAGCTGGAAAACTGGTGAGATAAGAATATTTGACCACATTAAATCACTCACATTTACAAAATTGAACGAAGGACACATTAAAAAGATTTACAAACAAACAAAAGAAGAAATACTCTCAGGAATAGAAAACATTGAATGGAGTACTTCAGATTTGGGTTGCAACTAGTCGTTAACAAGTATAATCCATTGAATGTAGCCTCTTAAATTGAACTACCAGAAGCAATTAAAAATAAAAAAGCATGAATTAATGTGAAGAATGATGACCAAAAATGTTTTCTTTGGGCAATAAAGTCTGTATTGTTTCCAGCAGAAAAAGGCCCACAAAGTGTATCTAAATATAAACATGTGGGACTTAATATCCACAAAGCATTAGGTAAATATGAATATCCTTTAAAATTGACGATACACCAATATAAAAAACCAAATTGATGTGTATATAAATGTATACTGTATTAGTGAAAAGTCTACAGTATAACCTCTGAACTTTACAAAAATTAAAAAGGACAAACATATAAATTTACTTTTTTTCAAAGATGATAAAAATTCTCACTACTTTTGGATAAAAGATCTTACACCCAAAAAATTAAACAAAAATTTATATATGCGATATGTGTCTTCAATTTTTTTATTCTCAAAAAAAAAAAAACGAAATAAACATGCAGAAGACTGTCCAAAAAATGTTCCAGTAACAATTATCATACCTCGAAAGGCGAACAAATAGAATTTTAAAACTACATACACTCTATGAAAATTCCTTTGACAATATATGCAGAATTAACAAAAAAATATCAACAGCTAAGCCAAGTCCAGTTTTAAGAGAGGAAAAAAATCGATAATAGCTTTTATAATGTAGTACTCGAAGAAAGATACAAACTTACTGATGAAAAAATTAACAACATTAATTTGAAATTGAATGACGTATAATACCCAATGAAATATCAGCTACACGAAGCTTCTGGATTTTGCTATTATATTGTATCTAGTTATGGTTATTATAAGCCACCAATGGTATATCGAAGCCCAAATACACATCAGCATTTTATAGAAGCAATGAAAAAAGAAGTAGAAGAGATTGGGGAAATATATTTGCAAATCGAAGCAATGCATCCACTAACTAAATAATAATAAATAAAATTCAATAAAACTAGAAAATTTACTGTATGCGAGTGTGAATATTATAAGGACAATAAAAAAGTGTGCCACCACAACATATAACTGGAAAATTTGCTAACCCAAATGCAACAATTTTAATCTATAATTAAAATTGCCCAATTTTATTCCAATTTATTTTCCTAACTTAGCTGTTTATGATGCTCACATATTTCTTAAATAGCAAGAATATGATGAAGAAAAAACAGATTTACTTGCGAATAACATAGAAAAGTTTATCACTTTTGGAATAAAACAATAGAAAATTGTAAAATGTTCTTCATTGACACTTTTAGATTTTTGGCAAGCGGTTTAGATAAATTACCATCTAATTAACTTAAGAACAAAGGTAACATACACAAAGATATTTTCCACAAGATAAAATTAATTTGGTATTTGGGAAAGGTTATGATTATTTTGACAGTATAAAAAAATTAAACGTAACTAAACTTCCACCAAAGAGAGAATTTTAGAATAAATTAAATGATTCTGACATATCTGAGGGTGAGTATGAGCATGCAAAAAATACATCGAATCAATTTAATATCAACAATCTTGGCCGATATCATGACATATTTAGAAAGTGATTTGCTGCTGTTGAAAGATATACTCGAAAATTTTAGACATACATGTATAAATGCGTATGGTCTCAACCCTGTGTGGTCTCAACCCCAGGTTTATCTTGGGGTACAATGTCAAAAATGACTGAACAATCATTAGATTAATTACACAATTATTATATGGATTTAAATGCAGAAAACGGTATAAAAGGTGTAATTTCACAATGTTGTAAGCGATACGTTAAAGCCAATAACAAACATTTAGAAGTTTTTAACTCATGTCAAGAATCTTAATTATTTAGCTTATCTCGATGCAAATAATTAATATGGTTTGGCAATGTTGCAACATTAACCATATGGAGGTTTCGAATGGATTGATTATGCAGAAATTAATTAAGATTTTTGATGAGAATATATATAAAAAGAGTACGATTCCCATTACAAAGTGATGAAACCAGATATGGAGATAAAATTGAATTGTGCTTTCAAGACACAGAATCGTATTTTTACAATAAAAAATGGAGGATTTCTACTAAGATTTGAAGTCGATAGTGGATAAATTTGATACAAGTGATTATCGATAGGACAATATATATATATATATTCATATATATATACATATATAACATGCCTGAAATAAATAAAAAAGTTTTAGGCAAAATGGAAGATGAATGTAATGGAAATATAATTAAAGAAATAGTTGGATTACAAGCAAAAATGTATGCATTTAGATTCGAGGATAAACAAAACAAAAGAGCAAAATATGTAAAAAAAAATGTGTACTCCATAATATAATTACATTTGAGGACTATAAGAAATGTGCGTTTGATGTGAAAATTCAATATAGAACAAGAATTTAATAAGGAGTGAGAAAAACAAAATATATACAGTCGAAGTTAATAAACTTGATTTAAGTCATTGTTCTAACAAGAGAATTATACTACAAAATAAAATCGATATATTGCCATATGGATATCGAAATTTATAATTTTTTTAAAAGTAAAGGGGAATCGCAGTCCCCCCATATATTTTCTACCATTGTAATTTTATAAACGAAATGTGTTATGACATTTTATCACAACTATTTTTTAAAAGAAAAGTTTTATATTTTATGTACCTCTTAAGGGAGTAATGCAGAGTAACTGCCGTGAAATGTTTTAAGAAAAACTTAATATATTATGTACCGCTTAAGGGGGACTGCCATTCCCCTTTTAATTTTTCGAAGTAATGCTTTATAGTTTATTAATGATAGTTGGTATGCATTTTGCATTCCAACTGTTTCTGAAATAAAAGTTTTATTTTTTATATACCTATTAAGGGCATCTGGCAGGACCTCTTTAAATTTTCAAAGAAAAGTTTTATATTTTGGAGATATTAAAGAGGGACCTTAAAACAAGGCATATTTCATGTTTTCTAATAAAATAGCAAAATTTTAAACACCTTTAATCTCCAAAACAATGTCAATATTAGCTCCATTAAAATTAATCAGTTTACCATTTTCGTCTGGAATATCTAAAACAAAGTGATTAAAGTGCTAATTATTAATTCTATAAACATTATATATGCAGGCTCATAGCTAAAATAATCTCTGAAGCCAACATAGTTTTTGGTGGAAAACTAGCAATTATATCAGTTTCTAAATGACTAGATTCATCAAACTTTATGAACATTCCATATGCGAAATTACAATGAACATTTATTGTTAGGCAATTTAATACCAGTGACATTTTTGTCTTTTTCATTTAGCATATTTCTTTTAAAACCAAGAATACCAGATAGGTGGCCTCAAATTTCATATCAAACTTAGATTTTACCGATATGCTATTTTCTGCGCTGTCTCTTGTTATTTCAATGTTGTTTGTTGAAAATGGATCAATTGAATTTAGCTTCTAGATTGAATATCGTATTTACCTCTGGGAATAGTATTAACTTCATTTTGATCAACCACAGCACTAATTTTATCGATTGTTGTTTTAGTATAATTGTCTTTATTTGGTGTTAAAAGTTTTGCACTGCTATAGATTTATCTTGATGAAATATGCCATGAAGTTTCTTCTTAAGAATAGAACTAATATCTGTTAACTTGAATATGATATATTCCATTTATTACAAAAATTATGTTCTTAAATGAAGAAAGTCGATCCGGGTGTTGGTGTTCTAATTTCCGAAGTAGATGCTAACAAAAAAAATTATGGTGAGGTATAATTGTAGGCCCGAGCAATGGCGACTGGATAAATATAATGATCAATTTTATTTATAAGCCATTGTGGCTAACCTTTCATAAATTGTTTGTTTGTTCAAAAACATTGAATCTACTCAAATATATTCAGTTACAAAATGATTTTGATATGATATCCAGTAAGTTTAATGAAAAAATGCCTTATTTTATCAATAACAATGACGAATGATTTCACTATACCATTGTGAAAACAAGACTCTAGTTGTTTTCGATGGTGAAGTTTTAGATGATCAAAATGTCATCTGCGAATATTTTACTAGAGGTCGGCATAAAAATATTGATGTTTTTTATTTGGCACAATCATATTCGAGGGTGCCCAAAACAATTGGTACAAGACAATGCAAATATTCTGTGAATAGTTAGACAAGATGACACAAACATCAAACATATCTATTGCAATTTTGTTGGCGTTGGTATGTCTTATAAAAAAATTTCAACAAATATGTGCAAAGTGCTGAAACAAAGACTATGGTTATTTAATATGAGATCAGAGTAGAAAAATGGACAGTGCTATGGTTCAAAATAAAATAAAAGTTTCTGTCTTGTGAAATGTTTGTTAGAATTCTCTATCTTCTTCCACAACTGAACTTTAGTGCACTCTCATTGCAACAGAAGAAAGTATAAATGCACAATTGTGCTCTCCCAGCCACGGCGAACTCTGGCCGCAATTGGAAGCATGTTATCACACAACTGTGTTGATATCTAATCGCCTTTCGCCAAACACACTGCACGACTCTTGGTAACAGGCTTCCAGCTCACCATATGCAGCATTTTTATTGTTGTGCCGCTCGCTCGACCACAGTGACTCAGTGGTGGAGTGTTGTATTGTAAGTCGAAGGTGCTGGGATCGAATCCCAGTCCCGAAACGATAATTTAATAGTGGGAATATATGATGCCCACATTTGCATTGTTAAATTATCACCACAGCATTCAAAATTTGAGCCAGAAACCATTTATTTCACTTGCCCATATATTATATGTATGAGTATTAACACAAATGAAAATGGTACCCTCAAACTCCAGCAAATAATGCTATCCGCATTAAAATAATTGTATGATAGATGCATAAGCCAGAGTGTACTTCATATGATGTAAGGTGCGAGCATCATATGGGAATAGGGTACCATAAAAATAGTAAAAATAAAATAATAAAAATGTAAAACTCCCTACCTCTCCACTAAGAAAGTATAAAAAATAGGCCTGCCAGTGGTAACGTGGGAATTTTCCCTAGTTGGAATTTTTTTTTGGTGCTTACATTAAGGCCCGAAAATATATAACAGGTCACTAGTGAGGTGTGACAGCCCCTAAACCTGGAAGGTCGCTGGCACAGCATTAGCTTGCTCGTAAACCTTTTGGAATTTTCAAGAATTTTGGACTAGTTTTAAGTTCACAAAATCTGATGAAAATTTTGAGAAGAACTGAAGTTCATCAAGATAACATGATTAAGCTTGCTTGATCTATCAAAAGGGGCAATTGCGTGTAACTTATATGTAAAAAAATTTTTTCATAAATTCAATAGATGTCTATTACAGGTCCTACAACAACTCAATAATTAGACTAAAATTCAAGCTAATCGAAACCAAATTCAAGCAAATTTCTAATTTCCTGTAAAATCTTTCAAAGCAGAACTCAGAATCAAACAAATTTAAGGCCAAAATCAAAATATTTTTTCTACTTAAATTTACTCTTTGTGTGGGGTTCTTTAAAGCCTTATTTTTATAATAAATCTTCATATTTTTGATTAAATTCCAAGAACTTTCATCAAATTTTTGTGATATATTTTTTCTAATTGATTTGGCTATAAGTGAAGAGTAAATTTGTTTTTTTTTTTTTACTTAAATTTGCCCTCATTCACTCCCGAGAAGAACACTACGCTAAGAGTGAATTCAGCATGTTTTAATAAAAGTGTGCTTGATTTAGATTGCAGATATGTGTCAAATTTGCTTAATTTTAGAGTAAAATTTGGTAAGATGCATTTCATTTGGAATAATAGACAATAAATATATTTTATCGCAGCCTTAGACTTTAACTTCCGAGTGCCGTGGAATATAAACACTGGATTTATTATTCACATGCCAATATTCATTTATAAACGGCCATTAAAGGATAAAAATTTGCTGAAAGAAAAAAGTAACTAGGGCCTCAAAAGTACTCACTTTACCATGAACAGACTGTAATGTAGTTTCTTTGCGAGTAGGATTTTCCCAGGTGATACCTCTTAATGCATATGCTATTGGTCTAATATATACACTGTTATTTTTAAGATATCCTGATATTCTGCAACCTGTTGTGAGTCAGACTATGACAGAAAAGTGCGCATTTGCAAAGTTTAGTCAGGAAGTTTTAAGTCAAGTAGCGACTATTTTAACACTAATTGCTTTATATTGGATGAAAATTTTATAAACAGCTCAAAAACCCGATTGTTTCCATGAAATAGAACATATCAGAAAAAATTAATATAGTAGGGGTGATAAGGTTACCATACAACGAGTCACATGTAGTTGAGATTCTATTTTACAGTTTTATTTTTGAAAACAATGCATTTTTACCTTTGCTCGAAAACGCAAACCATTTCAGGATTTGTTCAGCTTGTTTACCAAAGTAGAATTGACAGTGAGAAAATGTAGCCGAAAGATATGAGTAAAATAAAAGTGGTGCTGTAGCAATAGTTTTCGTGAAAATCGTAACACCGGAAAATACCTTCAAAGAAAAGGTACAGGGGTGGTAAAGCAAGGGAAAATAAAATGCTAGTACATTTAGTTTCCCTACAAAAGCAAATTCATGAAAAAGGTTTTATAAAAATTAATGTGCAAATGATGAAGTTCATCTCCTTTGGGAAAAACTTAATAAAGGGCTGGAAATATAAAAGTATAATATAGGAATTGCAGTGGAGGGCACTTCAGTAAAATAACAAATTGTTAATACAAGTTTATGGAGCAGAAACACAGGACATATACAGAACCATTGTTCTTTAAAGAAAATACCTTTTGGATAGGTATTTACTAATCACGAAGGAAGGCTTGGTTGCCTCACACTTTACACCCGAACAGTGAAGGAGAGAAGAATAAGCCTAGAGGATTCGGTATTAACGCACGAGGAAAGAGGCGAGATATGGTTGTGGAAAGTACACCCCCCCTACCCCTTCCCATGCCCCAGACACTTATGGAGGAGGGGTTTTGTGTCCCATTATTAAGTTGGGTTCGTATATACCATATTTGTGATACACAAGTCCACAAACCCATATATCGTGTACCATATGTTGAACTCTGGGTTGTTGTACATGCTGCCAAAATAAATGTAATCAGGAAGACGTTTTCTGCCACCATTTCCCAACCGATTTAGATACTTTGTTGACGGTTGGACAGGTAGTTTATAATGTTGAACTCTAGGTGGTGGTATATGCCGCCAACAGAAATGTCATCCGGGGGACGTTTTCAGCCGCCATTTATGAACTGTTCGAGATACAGTACTTGGTACGTAACTTTATTATTGTTTTTAACTGTGGTTGAGGCTGCTAACATAAATGTCATTAGGGATATGTTTTCTGACATTATTTGCGAACTACTTTAGGATACAGTTATAATGCTTGGCACATAACATTATTACGTTGCATTCTAGGTGGTTATATATGCTATCAACATAAATGTTGTCGGGAAGGTGTTTTCGGTTGCTATGAACGAACCATTTGAGAAACAGTGTTGATACTTGGTATATAACTTTATTATGTTGATCTATAGGTTGTGGTTTAAGCCTTCATTAAAAATGCCATTAGGAAGACTATTTCTGCAGCCATATGTTACCCAGTTTTGGATACAGTATTGGTGATTGGTACATACTTATTGAAGCGTTCAACGTAATAAAAGTACACACCAAGCACCAACACTGTACTCAAATGGTTTGTAAATAGCGGCGAAAAATATATTCCAGGTGACATTTAAGTTACTGGCATATATCACCACCTAGAGTTCAACGTAATGTACATACTAACATACTTCGGAATAAATACATACCACAAATAAATATTTTTACAACTTTTACTTAATGGTACATAATTCAGGTATAATAAAAGCAGAACAAGTGTTGCGAGCGAACACTGATAGGCGCGAGCGAGCAACTAGATTAATTATTGTACCTCCCACACATACCATAATTATCTGCTGCCTTACCATTATTAAATATTCACACAAACAAATACCACATTTACCTGCTTCGCCATGATGGCCTAGCTCATGGATTCTGCAAGCTCGTCCCGTGGTGGAGAACAGAAGTTTTCCCTATTAAACACTTTATACGAAAATGGTGGAGGGTGGAATGGGCCTAGGAGGAATCGATACTGCTCAATGACAGAAGGGGTAGATTATGGTTTTCTCCCACCTCTGCCCAATTCAGGGCGGGGAGGGGTTTTTGTGCCCCACAATTAAGGTTCATGTTCACCCTATAACAATTACTTTCCTTTGCAAAGTGCAATATGGTTATTTCTTTATTGTTTTATGTTGTATTTGTTACTTTCCTTTATTTTTAAGTCCATTATCTACCCTAAAACCAGTTAGGCCCTTCACAGGAGGTTACACAGTTCTAACCTGCACTCCTAATTAAATTCCCCACTCTTCGCCCCTTTTTCGTCTTTGGAAAGTGCTATATAGTAAATTTTTTTGTAATGTTTTGTTTTAATTTGCTACTTCCCCTTTCTTTTTAAGCCCACTTTATACCCAAAACGGGTTAGGCCCTTGGGTAACTTCTCCTTCTACAAGCGCATACCATAACATGTAGCATATTTATGGTTCAAAGTCATTTGCCCATTTTTCTCACACCGTAGTTATGGTATGGGGTACCATAAATTCGGTATTTCATACGATAATGTCGAAATTCGTAATATAACTGGATCAGCACCTTCCCAGCTTTCAAATAACATTTCGTATGTTCATGTCGGAGGAATACATTACCAAAAATTATTCAACACAACATAATTATCCCATCATTTTAGTATTTTTTTTCCATTGCAATTGCTGGACGGAATGCGCGAGCGAATGTCAATAGGCGCGGACGAGCCCATACAAGAGTTTCCAAACAACACAGTACTCTAAATACAATTTCGTACGAATACCTGTTTCACTGAATGTGGTTTAGCCTATCGATTCCGCGGTCATGACCATTTTACTAATTAAGAACGAAAGTTGGCCTTGTCTAACACTTTATTCTTAAATTGTTGAAGAGGGGGGGATCGGGCCTAGGGGGGACCGATGGTGCCCCACGGGGAAAGGAGGCGAATTGTGTTTGCCGAACCCCCCGCCTACTACCGTGGTGAAGGGTTTGTGTGCTCGACAACTGATCAAGAACGAAAGTTTCCCTTGTCTAAAAACTTTACGGCCGAACGTAGAGGAAGAGGGAACAGGCCTAGGGCAATCACTAGTGCTTAATGGAGTAAGGAGTGACTTATGGTTGCCGACCCCTCCCCCCCTCCATCTTCAGGGGGAAGGATTTTTGTGTCCCACAGTTAAGGATCGTGTTTAACATAAAATATGGGTTCGGATATAGTATAGTTATAATAAACAAGGCCACTAACCCATGTATTGTGTACTATCACTTTCGGAATTTGTGCGATAATTTTAAAAAATTTGCCATAATTTTATCAACATGCTTCGGGAATTCCAATATCACCCATTCATTTAGTCGTAGGTCCTATTGTTACAGACCAGACGAGTTGCGCTATGAACAAATATTTATTACATGGACCATTTGTGTAGGCCCATAAATTTCCTGGGCCTGCAGTAATCCAGCAATGCCATCAATAAAACAACAGTAGGCCGACTGCCTCTTAAGTGCGCGAAACACTTTAGTGAAGTGCCTTAAATGGCCAAAAAATTGACAATTGAAGTACTGCCAGTGCTGGAATGTAGTTGGCAAGACATTTGTGGATTATTAGGAGTATACCGACTCTCAGCTATTAGTTTCATTTCTATTAACATCATATCAGTGGGCCATAAATGGCATGCCAAGTGTCCTGTGGCCGGTAGTCAGCCATAACAGGGCTACAAGTGTGAACCCATAAGTAATCAGTGCTAGTAGTCATCCAGCAGTTTCAGCAGTAAAACCACAGTTGGCCGACTGTGGTTTGCTACATGGAAAATCAATTATTGTAAATGGTTTCATACACATATTATTTGACTGGATTATTGTCGCTGTTCCAACACTCGATTTCTTTTATGAAATAAGCTGGGTTCTGGTACGATTTGTTGGGTGTGTGCACTGTAACATAATGTTATGTGTATTTTGGGAATTGTTGAATGTGTAAACGGGCCTTATGTTATCTATCAGCTGCAATGGTATGAGGTGTGTTGCTGTGGCTACCTCTTCTGTCTTTTGTGGGTGAATGTAATCTACCTTCTAATTCTAATTTGCAATATTCTTCTCGATATTCGTTCTTGTTGAGTTCTTGCCCATTTCGAACTGTTCTTAAAAGGTTATACTGAAATCCCGCGCACATTAATAAAATTTCTTTCAACAGATTTCAATAACACTGAGGGTGTCAGGAATCAAATACCGGTATGTCACCTTCCTTTCGCTGTCTGTTGCAACCTTCCTTCCGTTTACATAACATATATTGCACCATATAAATAGGCGTTTGATTGCTATAATATCCAGCCAATAGAACTAATGAAATGTTTCTTCTTTCTGTTCGTCGTCCAGAGTAGTATATTAACATGATAAAAGTTTCCATATAGTCCTCTGTTGTCCGGAAAATGCAAAATATTTTTACGTCAGTAGTATTTGTCGCTGTTTCGTAGATGTTTTATTTTAGTCTTTTTTCACCAACATTTATTTTGATTTTTTTTTTTTTACTTTCTGTGTCCTATTACTTTTAGAAAACTCATTAACTTCACATCCTGATACATCCATCTTTAAAACAATTTTTAAAAATGGAGTATTTCGTTTTGATTGGCTTATTTAAATCATACTGAGCAATGAAACATGCTGACACATGAGCATAGCGAAAGATGTTATGGGTCTTTTTCCCTCTACGGATGTCCGAAGGCCATTCAAAATATTTTGTTCAGCTTGTTTAGAAGCAGTGAGAAAAAGCTACATGGTGGTGTGTAGTTCGTGACTTTAACAGATGAACGTGCAGCGTGATAATACACAATATCAGAAAATCACCAGCTGTGATATGTGTAAGGTAAAACGTTGAATTTTCAACTCTATTTGGGTCACCTTTCAGGAATATAATGTCAGAGAATGAAAAAAATATGTCGCACTATAAACATATCTATGTCACAGAATAAATATACTTATGTCACAGGATGTATCGTGTAGGTAACTGAGTTTTTTTTTAAATAAATGCTTTAAAGAATGGATCTTGAAAAGAAATGATGACACTAGCTATCTCGCAGAAATGCGCAAGTTGTACGTTATTCGTCTCTGGTCCATAAAAATCTTTCGATTATAATACAGGGACATGCATACATAATTTTGTATTAATTACCATCTGCAAATCTATGATAAATATGTGGTTATACAATTCAAAATTGCTATGAAAAGTGACTACAATAAGTACAGAAATGTTTTCGGTAGTGAGAATTGAGATAATTTGATAGAGTAATGTGTCGATAACTAAGTTCTCATAAATGTTACAAACCCGCGCTAAACAAAGCTGATTTTTAAACCGCTTACTGATACAGCTACGTTCATAAAATATATAATCGTATGTGGCCATACTTTTGCAAAATTTTAGTATCTCCAGTTCAATGGTTACAAAGTTATTATGGGAAGAGGGCATGAAGAGATTATTTCTATATTATAGGGCTATAATTACAAGTAAAATTCGGGTGTCTATAGAGACATATCAGTTCGTCTCAGGCTTAACAACAATAAGGTAGGTCAAGAAAAGTTAATTTTACCGTGAAATATCTCATATTGTCTGGTAGTAGACATCACCATGATTCATACAGTACCTCGAAAAGGAAATGCTCTGCTCTGCCATAAAAGTATCGCACGTATTACAGCTTTCCCTCGGATTTTAATATGTACCAGTGTGCTAGCATCATGTCCGTAAGCTGTGCAAATCAGGTATTCATTTAAACATCAGTATAAAATACAAAAATAGGTCAACACATTCATATGGCCAGCCGTTAGTAAAACTACATTTATAACTACTGCTTTGGGTCCCATTAAGTCCGACACATTATGTGGCTTCTGCACTGCTATTGAGATTATTAAAAACAAAAATGTGTCTCGTAGACTTGTCAAAATACACCTATAAAATGGTCAATTTTTTCCGCTGAAAAACCTTCTTCACTTTAACACATTTTTTTGGGCGGAATTATTACCTCGAAAGTACAAAAGCCTGGAAATCTATAGCTATAGCAGAGGAATGGCAGCAAAACTTACACAATTTCGTTTTTGGGCTCTAGTATTTTGCTGATACAATTCACACACACAATCTCAGTATGATTTTAAACTGAATGAATCTCCCCATTAGATAATAATGTAGTTTTGATAATAATGTTAATAGTTTTTGTGAAAATTTTATTTATGTTCAGTGAAGAAAAATGAGTATGAGAAAATTATCACTAAAATTTACATACCAACAGAAATAATGAATAAATGACAACATATTTTTAAAATACTGCAAATTGCACTACAGGTGCATAAGTCCAACAACTAACAAGGTTACAAAACATGTGTGGCCACACCGACGTGAAGCTTGCCCATCCTTCCAACAACTTGTGGTATCTTGCTTGCTTTGAACGATAGTTAAACTGGTTTCGTCCACACTAAAAATGACACCAGGTGAATAAATATGCTAGTTACAAGCAGCAGCCAACAAATAGAAAAACTGTCCGACACTGCTTTTGTCGAATCCCTCTTCTCTAGCATGAGATAACCTCGTTGGTTTACGGACTGTTTAAAGGATTCTTAACGTAGTTTCTCTGTGCCAATTGCAATGCCATCCTCCTCGGATCTGTTAGTGTCAAACTATAGAAGTTGGACTCATTTTGGAGGAAATAATCAACACGTGTCTGTTTTATATCAGGACCTAGTACAGTAGGTCTACGATGTTTAGGTACATTTTGCTGCCTCTCCAAGCATACCAAATTGTTCATCGGCCAACTCTATAAGAGTTTTCTGTGGAATGTTTAAAATTTATATGCTTTTAAACATCCCATTTAATGATTGCCTATTGTTGTTATGGCGTTTACCATATTATAATGTTTCCACTGCCGAACTGCACCTTTGTTGCATGCAGAAGGTCCCAGGGTTTTAAATATCTTACTAAATGTCTAAAACAAATACCTACAGTCCCGATTACCAAAAAGTATTTATTTGTTCATGATAACTAGACGTGCTCAAAGCAAAACATCAGGGTGTGTCTGTTTACAAACCCCCAGACCTGAGTGATATGTTGGTTTACGGACTCCCTGACTTGTATGGTATGTCGGTTTGACAGAACCCCCTGTTCTCACATTTATTGTTTTAATGTCGCAGAATTAGCAAAGATAAAAATACAAATAAAATTTTTACAGAATAGGCCTACTTGAAACCTATATATTGAAAGAGTAGGGCAAAGAAGTTTATTCATCGCTACTGAGTTCCTTCAATATGAATGTCACTTTCATTAGGAAATTACATTCTTACATCACAAACCACATACTGTACTATTACGATGCAAACCCGTAAAAAAAAAATGGCCTCTGTGTGCTTTGCACACATTTACGGGACTGGACGACGGAGTTTATGGCCTGACGGTAGAATGCAGCACTATCCAGCTGGGAAAACTGGGGTGTGTCGATTTACAGATCTATATGGTTTTTATTGTTTTTCCTCTATTATATTCGCGTGTTTTTGTTTTAACAGGACATTCGCATTATATTTACAACAGTTCAGTAGCTCCATTATGCGTTAAAAAAAAGAGTAAAATTGTTACCATGTTAAACAAAATAGGTGTTTTGGGCGTAACAAGTTATTTATTTGAAGTTACGCAAATAACTTATCTAAACTCAAAATTTGTTGTCGTGTATTTCATAAGTAAAATATTTTATTTCCTATGCAAAGCTAACTCAGTAGTATTCTTAGCAGACGGTTTCATTATATGAGCACAAGTGATTTATTCTAATAACTCACGAACAAATATTTTCACTGCGTGAAATTAACGATATCCTCTGAATTGATATACGGTGCACAAATATTTTACTAGTGTGTACAATAAATGCCTTATAAAAATTAAAATTATTCTGACCAACTGTTTTATTTCCGTTTATTCCCTCATTCAATGAATTTTTTGCATTGTCCTAGACAACATTATTTAATCTACATTTACAAAATAGAGAATCGCTGAAAATATATTTAGTTGCATAATTATATACGTCACCAATATCTTCCAAATATATATATACTTATATAAATCTTGTATTTATCTGAAAAAAATTGAAATTTTTAAATAAATCCATACTTTAATACTTTTTAAAGTCTGTGCCATGACTGCAATTATAAGCTCTTGTCTGCACTTCACTTCTGTGAAACCAGCACATCAATAGCACCTTGCTGTGCAAGATTTGGACGAATCTTTCTGTATATATAAATCAATTAACTTTATATAACAATTATCCAGTTATATAATGTCCATTATTTAGAACCATGTACATATAACTCACGCACAAAAGCACAACAATTTTAACCTTCACTCTATGTAGTTTTGGAACAAAATTCACTCAGATATTAATCCCAAAATATAAGTTTAGAAGCGCATAATATTTGTATGAAATTGTTACATTTCAATGGTTAATTTTGTTTGCGCAAGAATTTAATAGCATTTCACCTTATAAAATACTGAATCTGTACCACTTTTTCCTAGCAGTTATTTACCAATTGCAGCTTTCTCAATGAATTGTATTTATTTCAATATTCAAATATTGCAAAAAGCTCATATTAACAATTAACTAAAGGGGAAAAAATATCGAATAAACTATATTAAAAAATATTCTAGAGACCTTTCTGGACACGTTTGTTTGAATTAAAATTTGTTTATTTTAATTACATTTTAATTTGTATCAATTTGGTACGATTAAGCAGTGCGCTGGTTTTCATCTTTGTTTCGCAATATAACGGTCTTATTTAGAAGCTTATTTTGCTTCTCCTTACAACGGTGAATTTCAAACTTGCGATACGTCTTCATGAAACGTTTGAACAGAGAATGGTGAGTGCGTAATTCAGGTCTCATCCAAGTGCTAGATTTATAAGCCACGTTCTCACGTGTTGCCAAGTGTAAATGATCGCATTACGAACACGAAATTCTGCCCGCTTGGTGGGAGAGTTATGTCCAGACCGGTGCCGGGAATGTGGAGCGAGAAGAAACTTTTCTCTGCATCATGATATGTGAGCGAAATCGCTTGGAAACAGCTTTTTACGTCCTAGTGAGCGGGGATTCCCCAGCTTTGCATACACTAACAACCAAACCTCAGAACATATATGTCTACCCACCCTCCGTTCCTTTTGAAAAACCCGAGCCAAGTCATTTTTACTTCCCTTGCAAAACCGTATATCACAAGCTACGGTGAAAATACTTAACCGCTAACTTAAAAAAAAAAAAAAAGCAGGTTGAAAGAAATTGCAGGCAAAACAATTGTTTTAGTAAAATCACTATTTTTCTCTTTCTAGCTGCACGATATATCCGTATTCATACAAGAAAGTTTGCCGCAGTAAGTATGTGCACATTACCGAAATTTTATCAAAAGATATCCTAAGTTTTCAAAAAGAATAAACTAATCATACATTACGTTCTTCATTTCTGAGAATTATTTTAATATTTTATCGCGGACATAGGAAAACTAAAATTTTTTGTTGGACACTGTTATTCACCGCATTCGTAAACTTGCACGACAGGCAAATGCATGATTATATGAGTTATATATGTGATTCATTCTTTGAAAGTGAACGAAGATAAATCATCACAGTTTAGTTTTCTAAAGCAGTTTGTCTAGTAGGTTGCTGAAGTTCACTGCTGTCGCAGACGTATTTCTTCCTTTGTGTCTGTTCCATTGAAACGCAGAGTGTTCGTAACTTATTGATCGCTTACGAAAGCACACACCCAGACACACATATGTGTGTGTATATATATATATATATATATATATATATATATATATATATATATAAAACAAGCGCTGCCCAAACATGTTTTGTAAGTTAGGGAAAATAAAATTACATTTTCAGATAAGGAAAATATAAAATGCATCTGCTTTTCTAACTAAAACTTAACAGCGATTCAGTGTACGAAGTGACTTGTGTAAAATATTTGAAGACTGCTGTAACACACAGTTATGAGTTTTTCACATCCCTCTTATATAACGTCGTGCATTTTCATATTATTCTTGAACTTCTGAACAATTAATAAAGCAACATTATAATAATTTAAATATACTTTTTCAGAAGTACTGCATACATTTACGTTACACAGATGAAAGTGAATTGACCGGTTCAATCGTTTACAATGGAAAAGAGATTGGGCATTCCTCAGATGTGTTAAACCAATGCGACTGAATTTGACATGCAGCTACAACGAGGGAGTGTCAATGCATGTACAAACGTTCTTAGTCAGATATTAGCGTAAGATATATCGTATAAAAAGTGTCTTACAATTATGATAAGTGCGGCCAGCAGAAAAGTTAATACACACCCATGGTGCTTGATACTTAGGTAATGTTCAATTTACGTGTTAAGTCCCAGACGATCATGCATTGACAGAATTATCAAAAAGTGTTTATTATCTTGCTGTAGTAGAGATACACCATTCTGTGACAAAGGGATAAGAGATTCATACCGTCTGCCATCTTGGAATTCGCAGTTTTTCACTCGTAAATTCCGGTATTACCCCAAAGTTCACTTCA
This sequence comes from Dryococelus australis, assembly GCA_029891345.1. Taxonomy (NCBI): domain Eukaryota; kingdom Metazoa; phylum Arthropoda; class Insecta; order Phasmatodea; family Phasmatidae; genus Dryococelus; species Dryococelus australis. The sequence continues at coordinate 119,293,206 of CM057003.1, read as the reverse complement.
TAAACCAATTATTTTACATAGAAATCCTAAAGCTACCCTCAAAGTTACACGTTTATCCAAAATTTGCAAAAAAAAAATGTCCTTGCTACTTAATATGGCTAACTGGAAGCCCCCGAAAGTCAATTTTCGAGCCATTTGTAATATTTGGAGGACTTGCTTAATACTCGTAGCCCAGCACTCATCATGGCTCCTAGCCATCGCGAGATTCCTCGACTACACACTCTTACCCCCACCCCTCACCAACACCTCAACCAGTATACAATCTCGCGGGACGGGCAGGGCAGTTGACCTCGACATATCAATGGTTAAACGATCAGACATTTGGGAATCGATGTATTTACAAATAATTATCATTATTATACTAAATTTTATTAATTTAATTTAAAAAATATTCTCAAATCTTTAAAAAAATTACAGTAAAATGTATTGGAATATATTTTTAATGTTAAATCGGATTTTATAATTTAAATTATGAAAATTTCACACTTTTCCTCGACATCTGTTAACATATAGAAAAAAAAAAAAAAACATTCTCATGGAGGCATGCGCATTCAAACCCACTGCATCTCAGACAGGAGTCGACTACCTAAACCAATGAGCAAATTCTGCAACGATAAGAAGACATTCTGTTAAAATGAACTACAACAGACACCAAACGAAGAGGCTGCATCTCCTCCTACAATTACACTAATGTTTGCTGTATTAAACATTTCGTTATATATTATTCCAACCAATGCACATATTGCTCATGACCACATTTATTTGACAGCTTTTCCAGTTCAAAATGTATGAAAACAATTTAAAGGCAAATGTTTTACTAAAAACTTTTCGTTATTTTCAGTTGAGATCAGAATCATATGTGTCTATGCTCACATTAAATGTTTTCATATATTCTTTTAAAATAATTATGTAGCAGACCAAAACTCTTTGGTCTGTACATAACAAGATAATTCTGTTACGTTTTGTATTTTTATGTGTTTTGCATTATATGTAATATATTTTATATTAACATATAAAATGGGTTCGGTGTAACTCAGTGGTGAAAACATAATACATTTGATAGTTTCTATAGTGAAAGTATACAACTTTCATCTCGTTACAAAGCCTTTCAGATGATCTTTAACTCGGAGGATCTGTTAACACATAGACTGTTTATATTGTGTTAATTATTACTAACATCATTAAGTTACTTATCTAATTAAAGCCACGCATTTTTAATTAGTCCATAAGGAACGTCCTCACCTTAATCATATGTTGCCGAAGACTGATGAATAGACGTATCTCTGCGGACGGCACGCCCCATCTCTGGACGTCTTCTTGGTTCAGTGTCTCGATGACAAATACCTCGTGACTAGAAAGCCCATGTTACTGCACATAGCATTACCCTTTTAATTTGATAAATGTGGTGTCCTCTTCGTGCTGATGGTCGGTGGCAATGTGAATGCATTTGGGTATTTAACTGGATGTCTTCTTCTGGCAGTGGGAAAGTGAACAGGGTGAGGTACTAAACGTGGTGTCCTCTTCGTGCTGATGGTCGGTGGCAATGTGAATGCATTTGGATATTTAACTAGATGTCTTCTTCTGGCAGTGGGAAAGTGAACAGGGTGAGGTACTAAACGTGGTGTCCTCTTCGTGCTGATGGTCGGTGGCAATGTGAATGCATTTGGATATTTAACTAGATGTCTTCTTCTGGCAGTGGGAAAGTGAACAGGGTGAAGTACTAAACGTGGTGTCCTCTTCGTGCTGATGGTCGGTGGCAATGTGAATGCATTTGGATATTTAACTAGATGTCTTCTTCTGGCAGTGGGAAAGTGAACAGGGTGAGGTACTAAACGCTACAGTAGGATACTTAAAATGGAAGGAATACTGACATGAGAGAAAAGTGTATGGGAAACTGCCATAGACAACGTAACGTGATCAGGTAGTTGATCAATATGCTGAACACACAATATTGTGCGTGGCCTTGAACTTGACTGAGTGCTAGAGGCGCGCATAGTGTCTTGCCGGCAATCTGCCGTGGTCGCAGGCACACACAATGTGCGGCCATGAACTATCGGACTCTCTTGAGGTTGTGAATGCCCTACGAGATATGCGTCGTAGCAAAGTTTTAATTACTGTTGATCTGGTAAGTTTGGAAGAATAATTAAAGTTGCAATTACGTTTAAACTATTCAACTGAAATAACAGTATAATTAATATGTTCTAAAATGAAATTAAAGCAAAATGCTCCCTCCATTACAAACTATTATGATTGTACACAGAAAAGTAACTACCCTGAAAGAGGAGTTACGATTTCAACATCGTCAACGCACAACAAACAACAATTATACAACTATATATTGTATTAATTATAATTAAGCACTTAACCTATGTGACTTCGGGACATTGAAGGATATTGTATAGAGACGTGGTACTATACATTTATATAAAGAGTTATTTAAAATTTTAAAGATATGAAAATTTATTAGCAGCTACTAGTCGAACTGCATTCCAATATGTAAGGAAGGATTAAAAAGAATCCTTAAATTAACTTATGACTATATTGATTTTACATTATATAATTAGGCAGTGATATCTTTTATCCCATATATATGCACTAATAATATTAAACATGAAAACAGCAATAATTATAGTAATAATAGCTATTTAAAATTATTATAATAATGTCCAAATAGGCTATGTGAGAGTATTTTTTAATACAAAATATTATTTTTGAACGTATTAATATTTTCTGTCATTCTCAATGCTGTAATAAGTTTGTACCAAGTTGAAACTATAAATTTGTTTTACAGCTTTTTATAATTACAAGTTAAAACATTTTTGTGTTGAATTCCATTTATTTTTGAAGAAAGTAAATCTCTCGCTGCCAACATGTTTACAAAAAATGCCTATGAAATCAAAATTAGAACTTTCCATTTAAATTTCATAATTTCGCAATCAATGGCCTGTTAAAATGTATATAGGCTTCATTTTTTCATTATAACCAGTGCAAATTTCATGCTAAAAGTTCATTTAAGAATTATTTTAATTAATCACTTGAGCGTGTGTACAGTATGTATGTACTCTATGTTAACGTGTATATCCATCTTGTTTGTGTATCATGCTTTGTATCCCACTTGTTAGCGTATCCCGACTGGGCGCGTGTTTTAATATATGGGATAGTAAATGTTGGATGTTACCTGGCGTGGAAATAATGCTTAACGCAGCTTTGTTATTCGTATGTGCGCGTGGTGCTGCATCGCCTTGTGTGACGTCATGCAGACAGCTGGTTAGCTGCCCCCCCCCCAACCCCACGCGGTGGTGTCTTTTGACGTGTCACGTTATATCACGGATGTTGACAGGCTGTTCCACGCAAATGGCGGCTATAATCACGCTGCACTGAAACTTGCAAAAGCTTTATTAATGCCTTTGAATTAGAATATAGTGACCATACATTTATATAAACAGAAATATATGTTTTATTGATGTTAGGATTCAATTATGGTATTTATATTGGGTAAGATGTGCCGTGCGGTGTAGGACTAATTTGCCTGTTTCTGAAGCCAAATAACTATCTTTATTTTTATTTTCACTCTCGACATTAACAATAATTTTGTAAATTTAATTAATATATCAGATACGTATGTACTTAATACCCCACATTGCATTATGTCTGCCTGATGTGTGCACAGTTATTCAATTATATTAAATTATTACCAATATAAATCAGTGTTAACTTACAACTTAAAAATAAAATGGTACCTAAATTTCACTATTAACATACCATAGCCTTACAATAGTTTTAACGTTTCTATAAACTATGTCAGCAATTCCAAAAACAAAACAATAAAATACGGGTAGCAGGTAAATTTGCACTCAATGATTTCACTCCCAGCAGTTCGGAAAGTAAAGTGCCCTCCTGGTACACTCCTAGTTACTCCGTCGCACACAGCAGGATCCACAGTTAAAGTCCATATCATCCCGAGAACTCGTACTGCATGGTGGGCATCCCGAAAAGAGCCCAAAGTGAAGCATTCTGAGTGACCTGGGTTAAACTACCTATCACTTATGTGTATGTGGATAAAGTGTAAATTCGACATTCACAGCCGAAGTGGCAGCAGGATCCACAGTTAAAGTCTATATCATCCCGAGAACTCGTACTGCATGGTGGGCATCCCGAAAAGAGCCCAAAGTGAAGCATTCTGAGTGACCTGGGTTAAACTACCTATCACTTATGTGTATGTGGATAAAGTGTAAATTCGACATTCACAGCCGAAGTGGGCCTGTCTCTGTTTCTATTTCCCAATTCTTTAATACCCTTGTCATTTCACTAAAGTTTCCCATTGCCACATCCAGTTCAACAGACGACGCATGAGATTAATGTCCGGTAAAGAGTATTTCTAGCGCGTCTGCACCACAGAAGTTGGGTAGTCTTCCGGATCGTTTACTGCTTGGATCAGACAGATTACATTCCATCACGTTTTCGCATTAATATTTAAATTACTGAAGTGGATAAACATTTTCTGTGTAATTAAAACCTTTATTATTCTAAGCTATAACACAATGAATGTGTAGACAATAGCAGAACGCGCTCTTGTATGGTTTTTGTAACACTGTGATGTCAGCCAGGCAAAAATGTTGACTAGCTCGCGGAGGAAGGGTATGTCGCCAATGCATTGTTTCCTACTCTAACTGGGTCGCGCTTCGCTTCGACCTTGGTTCTGCAGTGCTGAAATTTTCTAAACAGGCCTGTCTGGCGCGTTCAAACATTTCTGCGTGCCAAACATGCATGCATTTGCACACTACATATCAACTATATGTAAAATAGCAATCAATACACTATAGTACACTGTTTACGTATTCTATTTTAGTATCACATGCATTTAAAATGAGCGTCATAAAACTTTTATAAAAATAATTAATTCAGCACTAATATTATTTAACATGTCATTTCTAGTTAACACGAAATAAATTATTCCCATTAATTATTTTATCTACAACACTTAATCAATTTAATATTATATGTTACGATGTTTTGGTGTTTGCATTAATAACACCAACCAAATATTATTTTACGCACACAGACATTTTGAGTTTATATTGATGTTTAATTGTTACAACACATTATCAGATGATCTTTGGTTAATTGAGAATGACTTCTAGAGAGGTAAATAATTTTATTTATATTCAACTACATTAGCTATGTAGTTATTTTTCTGGAAATATCTTTATTGCTAAAAATAAATATAAAAGACTAAGGTAGTAATTTAATTTTATGTTTAATCATTTTAAATATTTATACCCTGCATGGAATGAGAGTTATAATTTATTGTCGTTTTGTGTTTTAGTTAATCAGTACTGAAAAATTAAAACTTTTATACATGGCTTAAAATTTCAGTTTTAGTTAAAAATTATTATGTGTGGGTTGGTGATTATTTATATTTAAACAATGTAACACAGTTGGTTTATTTATTTATTTTTATAGCAAAGCACGATAATGTAACTTTCTTATTTAATTTACTTTATATAACCACTAAGCAAACACGAAAAATGAGGCAATGTAAGGCACCTCCACCAGTATTACAATTTATATTTATGGGTTTTCATTTATAGGTCATAAACTTTATATTAACGTACAGGAAGTGTTAGTCTTAACTCAGTGATCAACAGATATTATATTTGATTGTCTCTATATTAAATGCATTTAACTTACATAGTGTATCAAAACCGTTTAGTTAGTTTTTAACTGGGAGGAGCTATATATATATATATATGTGAGTGGTTACATTGTGTAAATTATTATTGTCATAATTAGTTACTTAAATACAGCCGCGCGACTCTAAATAGTCCATAAGGAACTTCGTTAAATGAATAATAATGCCGATAGCCGACGACTAGACATATCTCGGCGGACGGCACGCCACCATCTCTGGACGTCTTCTTAGTGAAGTGTCTCAATAACAAAAGACCTCGCTCACAATATTTCCCGCCGTTATATGTGCCCGTTTTGAATAACAACAAGCCCTGCCAGCGACCCATTGGAGGGGGTTTATTATAATAGCTCAAGTCTCCATCCCAATTTCTCATGTTATCTTTGTGCTCACAATCAGGCATTCAAGCTCGTGATATACAGTTTACAATTATCATTTCTAGCTTCAAGCAAATATACCTCTTTCTGGTATCCATAATAATTTTTACGAGAATAGGATGTTTCAAACCGAAAATATGTTTTAATTATTGCATTAGAATTTCCTTCTTTAATTTTAAACATTTTAGTGTGTTTTGCTAATTCGTACCGAAATTGTTCATATGGTCAAGCTGAACCATGTAAAAAGTTATCTCAACTTCATTAACAGTCTACTCTCTTGACATCAAATTAGTATACGACATCGGTACCTGTTATTTTTTTTATTTTCACAGCAGTTTGGTAGGAATAAAAGTATACTGCAAGAATATTTTTAAATATATACCAATGCGACTAAACGAAGCTACATCATATTCTCTATATAAGGGAGTAGGCAGAATACAACCCCAGCAAGAAATGAAAGATTTTCTCATTGAAATTATATATACACATACTTCAGACTACAAACATAAAAGAGAATTCTTAAATTTTCCACACTATTCGTGTAGTGTCTTTACAGCATCATTCTCACTTTTTATTTAGTGAATATAATCTGCTTATATGCAACTCAGGACAGTCTATGCTAGTAAACGTCCAACCAGAACCCTTAGCCATATATTATCCTTCTTTACGACAAAGTTCTTTCATTATCACTACAGACCTTGGGATATCAACAATTGTTCAATGCTTGATTAGATCTCTTGAATGCTCTGCGACTGATTTATTCATCTACAAATTGAAGCTTTTCTACGGCACAATCCAGCCAAACATTGTATTTTATGGAACCTTCTACAATTTATTCTGTTAGTTGATTTATTATCCTCTACCTAATGTGGTTCAGGTATGTACATATGTATTTCGTAACTAAAAACACATTTCCAATCACATAATCTTTTAAAGTATCCTTCGGTGCTGATTGTTCAGGTATAATCCGTTCGATGTTATTTTGCAACTGCTAGTACAGGTCGATTCTTAGCTGCTGAAACTCAGCCTTTAAAGTTCTTGCTGTGTCTCTTCAGTTTATCGCCGCAATTGAATAGATGCTTGCAGTGGATGCATCGCTGCATAGCAAAGGAAGATCCCTTTCACATAAGTATTTATTTTATGCTTCCTTACACTGTGGATTTAGGCAAATATATTGTCACAGTAACAGTAACAAGGCCCTGGCGAAATCATCAATGACACTACTGCTGGGTGCACCATGCGAAGAAATCTATGGCACTGTTAGCATCGCGCCTGACGAAGCCAATGGCACTGTCGATTAAATGCCATAAGTAGTAGATGGCATTGCTGTTGCAGGTGTCCTATCTGAAAAAGTCGAGGATGCTTTTGGTACCATGCCTGAAAAAGGTGCTGCTGCCACAAATGCCCAATCCGAAGTACAAAATACCCAGCAAACACAACCAGTCGGTAAAGTGTCGGCAAATTGTCGGCCCGATACCTGTACTGTCGTTTCAATGCCAGATGATAGTCATCTGACAATGGTGTGATGTCTTTTCTTAAACAGTATGTTTTCCATTAGAAAAAAGTCAATGGCCCACTGTATTTTTCTGGATAACATGTGGATATCATCAATTAAATATGTAGACATGATATATCACAGCCAACATCACGCCAATAGCAAATATTATATTCTGGCCCGATTCCAATATGTTTTTATTTTTTCGGGAAGCTGGCAGTCATCTTATTTATTCCGACCTGCTAACATCTTCGAGACATGGCTCTTTATCACAATAAAGATACAAATATGATGTTGTTTTGCCGACAAACTTTTGAAAAGTGTTTTGAATAGGCAAGAGGCTAGCAAGCTATTAACAGCATGATGTCTTTTTCGAGACAGTATGTTAGCCGGTAGAAAGAAGACAACGGCCTGCTGTATTGTTTTGGATAACTGATGGATATCACCTAAATTATGTCGGTGTGATATTTTACAGCCAACATGTCGCCAATAGCAAAAATAACATTCTGGCCCGATTCCGATATAGAAATTTTATTATATCGGTAAGATGGCCGTCCTCTTATTTCTTTCGTCCCCCTAAAGTTTTAGAGACATGGCTCTTTATAACAATAAAGTTGCAAATATGATGTATTTGTTACGACAAACTTTTGAAAAGTGTTTTGAATAGGCAAGACGCTAGAAAGCTGTTAACAGCATGATATTCTTTTTGAGACAGTGTGTTTGCTGTTAGGAAATAGATATCAGCCCACTTTATTTTTAAGATAACAGATGGATATCATCTAAAGTATGTCGGCATGACATCTCGCAGCCAACATGTCGGGAATAGGAAAAATAATATTCTGGTATGATTCCGAAATAGCATTTATTTTTTTTCGGTAAACTGGCCGTCATCTTATTTATTCCGTTCCACTAACATTTTCGAGACATGTCTCTTTATCACAATGATGATACAAATATGATGTCTTTTTGGCGACAAACTTTTGGAAAGTTTTTTGAATAGGCAAGATGTTAGCAAGCTGTTAATGGCATGATGTCTTTTTTTTTTTAGACCATGTGTTAATGGTTAGCATGTTATTTTTCATGATTATATAAGTGCCACATATAGCATATGGTCATTTTATTTGATTTATTTTTTTCATTTGTACAAACATCTGACAGCTATATTAAAATTTAAAAAAAAACTGTATTGTTTGCATGTCTTTGAAGAAACGAAGAAATGCTATTTAAATAATCAGTGTTTTTAAAATTATTGGCTATATTGTTATGAAATTAATACATTCACTTATAATAATTTGTGTCATGATAAATTTGAAATTACTGGATAATATCAGCAAATTACCCCATGGTGCATAGGTTAGCATGTTAGTCAACTCTAGGGTCTTAGGTTTGAATCCCGCACTCGGCAAGCAAAAGATTTCCATATCATATAATGTGTTGAGAAGTAAATGAAGTGAATATATGTAAAGAGGAAATAACCATTAATAAATTTTTTATCGAAATGTTAAGGTTTTTCATGGCTATACTGCTTATTTCTGCACATCATGCCATTGCAGGCCCGTCATCGTAATGACATTCAGCCGTTGCTTGCCTGGCCTCTTGCCACCATGCAGCCGCCATAGGTCCGGCGTCTTGTGGTCATCCAGCAGCCGCAGGTCCGGCATCGTGCCGCCATCCAGCCGCCACAGTCCTGGCGTCTTGCCGCCATCCATCGGGCCGCTTCCGGCATAAGACAGCGGGCCAACACCATCTGGCTGGAGTTTGTCGGCTATCTTTTACCGGCACGATTCTGGCCCATACTTTTTGTGTATGTCGGGTAGCACGGCGCCAACCTCAGGCGTTGATAGACCAGCAACGTTTGGCTCCAGAAAATAATCCACTTGCTTACAAGAGCTGAGACAAAGTGTCTTTCACGAATTCCAATGTCAAACAAAGCTTCCTAACTGGAACCCAGCTCCTTATATACTCACAATTAGGAACCTTGCCATTAAATATCCCCAACCACCATAACTCACGTTTACATAAAGAGTATATTTAAGATTTCAGACCAGAAGAAAAACAACAATCATCCCAGCCATTTGTCTAAATAGCATAACTTAACCTATTACAACACCCACCCCTGCTAACACGAACCTATTTAACATGCAAAAGGCTATAAAATATTCAGAAGTATCATATAATTACCTAGCCTACCATAGTCAATATAAAAATTATACTTATCCTAATCTCACATATGTCCTACATGCTAAGCATTATTTCAGACACATAAGAAAACTTGACATACCCGACATAAAAATCACACTCTATTCATACTGTGGCCAATCAGCACTTCAAGTTACATTTACATTACACTTACAAATGAGTTGTAGAAACAAGCAGAATTATATTTAAAATCCAATGTAGCCAACGAGAAAGTCAGAACTTATCATGTCAACCAAGCAAACCATACATTCAAGGTCAGCCCATATCACAATAATTCCCATCATCTGTCAATGTACCAACCGACTGATAACATACCAAGTAATGTACCAACCTTATCATCTATGGCCGAAGTAAAACCCAGTCGTTACTAATTAACGATACCACTCAACATGCCAGTTGTACCATATATCATAGTTTAAGTGTACGAATCATCCGTAGACCCATAATAATCCATAAAAATCCTTAAATGACTAATGACGACCCATAAATTACACCCGATTGTGGTATGTGCAGTGCATGCAGTACTATGTCCAGTGTGTGCGGTGCATGCATAGTATGCAGTGTAAAGTGCAGTGCTAGGTGTGGTGCTAATTGTGGGGCATTAAATTGTTAAGTACGGTGTCCACAGTGCTAATTGCGGTGCTAAGTGTGGTGCATGTGGGTCGCATGTTAAATTTCATTCATCCTATTTTGAAATAAAATTATGTATTTCTACCTCGATATCTGAAAGGTGGACAATTTATTTGATAATCGTTATTTAAAAAGTACGTAATCCTATATACACGTCTCTCGGTATATATAATCACTTTCTGGGTAAACTCTATTTTCGCTTCTCATTAAAGTGTTTAGAACTACACCAGGCTCCCACCACGCTTCGCCATTTTCCGATTCACAATTAGGACTTTGTACTGAACAATGCAGCTCCACAACAGTCACCCATTGTGCTTCCCAATTGGTCACGGTACGACTTGATATTTGTACAGATCGTCTGCGGAGGGATACAAGGATGATTGTTACAAAAATCTGATATAAGCTAGTGAAGCACCAGCTTCGTTTTATTCTGCCTTGTGCATTTGCTGTGTAATACTCTGAGTGCATCGTCTCTACTGTAATCTTGAGTCTATCAACAAGTTCATTCGGGTCTTCAGAAAATTATTAGATAGCCAGCATCCTTGGCGTATTCTCCCTTCGTCATGTCGCTTGCTCCAGCAAATGTCCTGGAGAGGCATGTCCAGTGCATCAAGAAAATCGTCATCATAGTCTTCAGTACTTCACAAGAAAGTCATGCAAGTGTACATTCCACGCAAACCGAATCTATTGCTCTCATTGCAACTTTAGCATAAACTGTCCCATACAAATCGTCTGTTCAATCGGTACCCATAGATGCAGCAAGAGGTACTGCCAGCAACACTTGCTGACTCCCAACAGACGAATCCTTGAAGATCTTGGTATGTTCTTTCAATGTATCGCTTTGTACAAACTGCTTGCGACCAATGTTGTAATGCTTCATCGTGCGAACAGGACTAGTAGGACATACTTTTCTATCAGGCCGATGAGCATTTTGACAATACATGAAAACTCGATCGCAGAATCAGCACTGGCGACAACCAGTAAGCGATGATGTAGATCGCGGTTCCATGATCGTTAAGGTTAAAGTCAGACATTTGTATTCACAATTTATCTTTGTAGTATGACAAGAGAGTGTATCCAAATCGATGTTCAGCTTATGGTGTCAGAACATCAACTGTTCTTTTTCCTATATAAATATAGTTATTCATGCCAGTAAATATATTAGTGTGTGTCCACAAAAGGCCTTTCGCCAATAAAGGATATGTAAAATAATATGGGAGCATTCTGAGAAAACCCACATATGCTTTCGCCTCCAGAAGAAAACAGGCAGATAATTGTGTAAACATTAATAAATGAAAAAGTTATAATTTTATTAATTTTGTATATCTTTATGTATAGGAATATTAATAAGTAAATAATTGTTAATAAACTTATGCATGCTTATGTACAAAATAAATTTAAATTTCGATATTTTATATAGATGTGCCTACAAGCAAATTCAAATAATTTATTATGTAGGTATCTGCATATTTTCTTCTGGAGGTGAAAGTGTATGTGGTTTTTCTCTGAGTACTCCTATATTATTTAAATTTAAATAATATGGTGGAATACTTTTTGTGGGCATAAGGTAAGCTCTTTACTAAAAAAAAAAAAAAAGAACTGCACTTATGTAGGAAGAAATTACCATTGATGTTTCGTCACTGAGTTGAATATCGAGTTGGATGCACTCTTTCGTCATACCACACGACTATATTATATAAAGCATTTATATAATATACGACTACAAATGCTTGTCTATGACCTCAACTATTAGGGAGCCGCGACCTACATCATCGCTAACTGGTTGCAACCAGTGTCGATTCTGCGATTTGTTTTCACCAATGGTCAAAATGCTCATCGGCATGATAGAACGGTATGTACGAAGACTCCTTTTCTAATCATCATGCCATTACTTTCATGTTGTTAGTGCAAGGCGATAGATTGAATGAATGTACCGAGATATACAAGGATTCCTCTATTGGGAGTCAGCAGGTGTTGCCGGCAATACCTCTTGCTTTATCGATGGGTATCGATTGGAGAGGTGATAACTATGGGACAGTAAAGCTTAAGATGGAATGAGTGCAGTAGAGCCCATTTGTGCAGAATGTACACTTAAAAGACTTTTGCGTGAAGTTGACTAACTTCAAAATAAATGGCCGTCGTCTATAAATACTGATGACCATAAAACTCCTGCTACAAATAAATGCTTTATATAATATAGAATAATAAACGGGATTTGAAGGTGACCATAAGAGAGTATTGAAGAAAAAGAATCAGAAGACAGGGGTAGTGCTGAAGACGATAATGGCAATTTTCTCGATGCACTGACACACCCCTCCAACCCAATTGCTGCAACAAGTGAGACGAAACAGGCAGAAGATGCTGAGAACAATGGATACCTAATTATTTACCCAAGACTTAAATAAACTTTTTGATAGACTCCAGATAACAGTAGAGGAGAAATACTTGGAATCGTACACAGCACATTCATAAGAGAAAATGGAATAATGCAGGAGCGTTCCTAGCTTTTATTAGATTTTTGGAGCTATTTTTCTTCGATTCCTCTGCGGACAATCTGTACAAAGTTCATGTCATGCCACGATAAAATGGGAAACATGTCAGGGGGGGGCTGCCATGGTGCTTCATTGTTCAGTACAAAGTCCAAGTTGTGCATCTACCAATGGGTAAGTGTGGTGGCAGCAAGATATATATATATACACACCTTTTAATATGAGATTGTTATATCAAATATCTACCATTCAACTTTGTAGGTAGGTCTACATACTTTTATTTTAAAAAAAGGGGAATTTAAAATATCTTGTGACCCACATGCACCAAACTTATAATTGCACTTAACACTGCATGCACCACACATCGCACTGTACTTAGCACTGAATGCACCGCACTTAGCACCGTATGCACCACCCTTATCACTGCACCTATCACTGTACACACTGCACTTAACACTGCAGGCATCACACTTATACAGAATGCACCGCAAACAGCACAATCGGGATTCATTTAAGGATCATTATGGGTTATTTATGGTTCGTTATGGGGCATTATAGGTAATTTAGGGGCAAATTGTGAATAATTTAGAGGCCATTATGGGCCATTATGGGTAATTTAAGGGTAATCAGGGATCATTTTGCGGTCATCTGGTGTAATTTAGGGTCATCAAGTATAAGGGGTCATCAAGGAGTCGGGTATTGTGCGTCATTAGTGGTGGTTAGTGGTCACTTAAGGGTAATTAAGGGTTTTTAGGAATCATTTAGGCGTCACTATGTGTATTTAGTAGTCATTTAGTGATCATCAGGGGTCATTTAGGGGTTATTGTGGGATACTTAGTAGACACTTAGGAGTAATCAAGGGTCATTCATGGTTCATAATGTGTCATTAGAGGTTATGGTGCAGTATGGCAGAGCAGGTTGAATGGGTGTTGTGTTATGGACTTGTCTGAACACTATAGTTGTTTAATACTATTGAGGTGTGATAGTTGGTATGAATGGTATGTTGTTATAGTATCGTCAATGAGTAATGGCTGAGTTTTCCTTGGGCCATATAAGATGTTATCGCTGGTACATTCGAAGGTCTAGTGCCAGTCGGGTATCTTACATTGGCAGATGGTAGGGATATTGTGAAATGGGCTGACCTTGAATGTGTGGTCGCTGGGATAGTCATGGTGGTGTCTGACTTTCTCTTTGTCTCTATTGGATTTTGAATGTAATTCTGCTTGTTCCGACCATTCATTTGTATGTGTACATTTAATTTTTCATCTAGTACTGGTTGTCCATATTATGAGTGATGTGTATTTATGATTTATAGAAGTGTAAAATTTTCTTCAGTGTCGGAAATGATACTAGACATGTAGGATTAGGATATGTGTGTGCTTCGTATAATTATATTTTTTATCTGGAGTTTGGTAAGTTAGGGAATGTGGGGTTTCTTCTGAAATATTTCTGTTTTCTGATAGGTTAGGTTATGTTTGATTTTTTTAGGTCGGTGTGGCAGGGGAGGGGGAGCCTTACTATATTGAGTTATGTTAGTTTGACAGATAACAGTGATGTGTTTTGTGTTTTGGCTGGTCTGAACTGTATAGTTCAGTAAACATACGTCATGGTGGTTGGGCTCCTTGATTTGCAAGGTGCCTGCTTGGGAGTATATAAAGAGTTGGGTTCTTGTTAGGAGCTTAGTTTGACAGTGGCAGCCATGAAAGACAGTTCTTCTCAGCTAGTGCAAGCAACTGGTCTATATTATGGAGCCAAAGTTTGCTGGTACATCAACACCTGAGGTTGGAGCAGTGCTATCAACTCCATCAGTTTGGGCACCTGTGGCAACAGCAACACCAAAGTCCTCTTCAAACATGGCACTGACAGCACCAACACCAACTTCTTCGGGCATGGTACATATTTTACAGCTGCAGCAGTGCTAAAGGCCTAATTGCTGTTACTGAGACTATATATTTGCCTACAGCCATGTTGCGAGGAAGCATGAAAGAAATACTTTTCTGAAAGAACCTTCCTGTTATATGCCATGATGCAGAAAGTGCAAGTATATGTTCAAAGATGGCGATAAGCTAAAGAGACATATCAAGATCTGTACAGACCTAGTTTCAGAAGTTAATAAACTACCTTTACTAGCTGTTGGTAAAACTACATCGATCATATTCTGCCTGAAATAATTAGCAATCAATGGTACTTTAAAAAAGCATGTGATTGTAAATAAGTTGGTTGGTGTGAAAGACTTATGTACATACCTGGACCACATTAAACAAAGGATAATCAACCAATTAATAGAACTAGTTGAAGAAGGTCCCGTAAATTAAATTTTTTGGCCAGAGTGTACGTATAAAAATCCTCAAACTTTGGACGAAGAAATCAGTCGTCAATCTTTCAAGAATGCAAATCAAGCACTATTCAATGTTGATAGTGTACAAGGGGCTGTAGTGACCTTCAAAATAAATATTTGTCGTAAAGAAGAAGAATATATGGTCAATTGTTCTGGTTGAATGCTTGCTAGCATAGACTGTCCTGAGCTGTGTATAAGCAGATTATATTCACATAATTAAAGTTGAGAATGCTGCTGTAAACACACTGCGAGAATTGTGTGGAAATTTTAAGGATTCTGTTTTTATGCTTTTAGTCTGAATTGTGTAAAAAGATTTTAGATAATTTCAATGAAAAAGTCTTTAATTTCTCGCTGGTGTTGTAGCATGCCTACTACACTTATATATAGAATATGACGGTGCTTAGTTTAGTCACATTAAAAAAACATTTAAAAAAAACCATGAAGCATGCTTTTATTCCTAGAAAACCGTCGGGAAAATAAATAATGAACTGATACCGTATCGTGTAATAATTTTACTTCAAAATGCGAGACCGGAAATGAAGTTGAGAGAACTCATTGCATGATTCCGCTCTACTCTATGTACAATTTCGGTACGAATCAACAAAAATTCTTAAAGGTTTATTTAAAAAAACATAAAGTAAAAATTAATACAGCTTAACGATTTGACACATCCTATGCCCACAAAAAGTATTATGGCTTTCAGAAACATACGTATTTGATTTACGCTAGAAATGATACTTGCAAACTGAATTTCACAAGTCTGTCTCCTAAGAGTTCGTAAATTATATTTTACTACCTAATGAACCTGTAGATAATTGCTTGCTTGCATGCCGAATTGCTAAACAATGTGGCTTGCAATGTAGTTATTTCTAAATAATATAAAAAGATTTTCAATGTGAGCATATATACATATAATTCAGACCCTGGCTGAAAATAATGAAATGTTATTAATAAAACATTTTCATGTACAAAGTTTTCAAAATGGTAAATACGATGAATTTAAACTGAAAAAAACTCACAAATTATTGTGGTCATGAATAATATAAGCATTGTTTGAAATAATATATAACAAAATATATAAAACATTACAAACATCTGTAATTGTACGAGGTAATTGCAGCATCTTCATATGCTGGCGCTTGCGTAAGTTTTTAAGAAAGCCTTTCCACCGTTGCACAAATAGTTCAGTGATTGGAGTACCCGACTCATGTTCAATAGGTGGTGAGTTCGAATCACCATCCCTTCATTAGATTTTTTCTTTTTATTTAAATCTCACCAACCATTGAGAAAAAAAAGTGAAATTTTCATATCTTAGATTTTATATACCAATTTTCTATTAACGTTACATTTCAATACATTTTCCTGCATGGTAAATATAAATATTTAAATAAGATACGTAGAATTATTAAAAATACAATGATTCTTAGATGTCTGATCGGTTTATTATTTATCTGCCGTGGTCAGCTGGCCAACCTGACACTAGAGATTGTATTTATCTGTGACTGAGTGGTGTTAGTAAGGATGGGTGGTGGACACATTTCGTGATGGTTAGGATTCCTAATGTGAGGTGGGCTGCAAGTATTAAGCAGGCGGTCCAGATAGTTAAAGTGGCTCGAAAATTTGCTTTTGGGGGCTTCTATTCAGCCACATTGAGGAGCAAGCAAATTCTTCACAAATTAAAAAATGCCGTTGAATTGTGAGGGTATTTATAAGAATTGTGGGTAAATAATTAATTTCTGAAGTTATTTTAGGTGTAAAAGGGGAAATTTTGTTAGAAAAACGGGAAATTTCAAGATGGATGGTGTTACGGCACCACTCCCCTATCGATTTGTACCAGAATCGACACAACCCTACCAGTACTTGTGTTTAGGATATTTATCGATTCGTATTTTCATGGAGATTCGCCTCCACTTATGCTATAATATAATTTAGGGATCACAATAATATCTACAATTTAAAAATTTAAATTTTATCAAATGAAATTAATCTTTTTAAAAATGGCCTCTCCTCCACTCGTTTAAGCCGTTCCTACACGATACCCAATTTCTCTTACCTTCCTCTATACACGTGGGCACAAAAGAAGTCATAACGTCTTCAAAACCAGAAGAGAAGAAATAATGCATCCGTTCATATCCACGCATTACCTATAGTGCTAACAGAAAATTATAAATAGCTAGCAGAAATATTCCGCAGTTGGCAGGGCTACAAATGCAATAAAATATGTATGTTCTTTGTGTTACGTCCAGAAAGGACCAAGACAATTTTATTTTCTTGAGACTATATATAAGCCTATTTAAGTTTCTAAGTACAAATACTAGACATATAATGTATGGAAAATTATTTTACTAACGGCACTGCTTATGTATAAAAAACCCAGGCTCTGTTTTCACATTTATGAACAACGGTCGTTTATGCGACTAATTAATACATTAATAAATAATTGAAATATTCATCACTAACAAGCATAATAACTTGCTAGTGCATTCAGTTATTAAAAAAGCTTATACGGTTAAGAGAATAAAAGAAGGGGAGGGGATATCACAGTACTAATAATACAGCTTTTATGTGTGGAAGTAACATCACCTCTGCTGCATGCATTAAAATACGCTTTTGCAGAAACGTTTTGAAAGTTGTGTGTGTCGCACAGTGGGTTACTGCGTGGTTTTGCACCACAAAGCTTTTGGTTTTGGAGTTCAAATCCCCATTATGTGTGGAAGTAACATCACCTCTGCTGCATGCATTAAAATACGCTTTTGCAGAAACGTTTTGAAAGTTGTGTGTGTCGCACAGTTGGTTACTGCGTGGTTTTGCACCACAAAGCTTTTGGTTTTGGAGTTCAAATCCCCATTATGTACTCATATTGTTGGTAATTTAGGTGCAAATTTTTTTTTCGTTTGTAATTTATGTTACTGCATTTATGATACGGTAAGAGAACGTTGATTTTTTTTAATTTCTTTATATAAAAGCAATGGTAGGCAAGAAACTGCACAGATCAGCCGACTACCTGTGGTTTTCTGTTTTAGCTTTTGTTTGTATTATTTATTTTAGACAAAGATATTCTAAATAAAATATTTTCTGGCAATAACTCAAAGTATAAACAGCAATAATGTATCATATAAAATTACTAAAAGAGTTGCAATACACGGAGATTCGAGCTCTAAGCATGATATTACACAGCGTAAACTCATGCAAAAACCCATTTATTTATTTTTTTCGTTTTCCTTAATTTGACGTTGTGACAAATTACGTTGAAGAAGGTCAAGTGAGACCAACCCGCTGACAAATTCCCAATGTGACAAACGAGCTGAAAATGTGCCGCGTCGGAGGGGCCGGGGTGCAAACCCGTGATCCTCCGACTACAAGTCGGCCACCCTGTCCCTGAGCTATGAGGGCAGAGCGCCCACATCTTGTACATTTTGCCGTGTAAATGGTAAGATACAAGATAAAAGTCCATAGTTTTGACGTATTTCTAAAGTTATGTTTATTGTTTTATTGTGACCATGGGGTTAATTGGAAAGTTTCCCGTTACTTTTGCGTACATTAAGTTTCACTTTGTATATAAATACATTTTACAGAACCCGTATTTTTTGTTAAACTGACATATACGGTTTAAGGTTAATACTCGGGTGTCAGCCATCTTGTCTGTCGCAGCTACGTGGGTATAGCAGAAATGTAGAACATGTTCTATTACCGTCTATGACATGCCCATGGGTATGTAGACTGCTATACCCGGAGCCGGATCCCTACGGAGGGGCTGTATTTTAACATAAACGGGAGCAGAAACTTCAACCGAAAAATGGGCTGGAAAACTGCTACAGAAATATGCATTCTGTAGGGCCGGCTTTAGTGCCAGCTCTACATCAACTCCGGACAAAAAAAAACACGTTTATAATTCTTTACTACGGTAGGAAAGTTGGGTCAAAGCGACTTGTTATATACGTCCCAACATTTCGTCCATTTCTACTCACAGTCTACCCAAAACAGTAAAGATTTTCGTGGCTGAGTTGTGTGATTTCCGAATATTCGCCATCTATAATAAAACAGAGTTTTTCGCGGCGTGGCCTCAAAGTTGATTTGCAATTTGGTTTATTTGTAACATTACAGACATAGAAGAAAAATGTAACCTTTCCTTTTATTACGTATCGA
This sequence comes from Dryococelus australis, assembly GCA_029891345.1. Classification (NCBI taxonomy): domain Eukaryota; kingdom Metazoa; phylum Arthropoda; class Insecta; order Phasmatodea; family Phasmatidae; genus Dryococelus; species Dryococelus australis. Next base: position 119,273,843 of record CM057003.1, on the reverse strand, counting down.
GAATTTTCTTCTTCCAGTTTTCCATTTATAGGATACGAGGTAAGAACAATTTTTAGTTTGGGAAACCCACATTCTGGAAATTATGGGACAAATAATTTCGACTCTAAAAGGCAAGAAATTGTTTAATCTCTAAATGAAATTCTTATCAATCGCAGTACAAATGTATAATATATCCATTTACATAGACATCTAGATTAAATTTTTCTTTATCCTGTTCCGGGTTTTCAGTACAATGTAAACATTTATATAACTAAATGCTATTGCCACTAGTGTATTGTTATTGGCAGCTCTGCTTTCAATACTCAAAACTTTATTAGTTATAATTGTAATTTTTTTTTCATTAGTTTAATTCACTTTAGAATAATACAGTTCCTGGGATAAATTTCTGATCTATGTCAAAGAAGAAACAGCAAATGAAACTGCAACTTTACTGTCTTCTCGCAAAGTTATTGTACGTAACGGTAAGAGCATGTATTGTACGTAACGGTAAGAGCATGTATTGTACGTATCGGTAAGAGCATGTATTGTACGTAACGGTAAGAGCATGTATTGTACGTAACGGTAAGAGCATGTATTGTACGTAACGGCAAGAGCATGTATTGTACGTATCGGTAAGAGCATGTATTGTACGTAACGGTAAGAGCATGTATTGTACGTAACGGTAAGAGCATGTATTGTACGTAACGGTAAGAGCATGTATTGTTTTCACTGTCAATCCCTTATTTTATTTCAAACTTTGTTCATAAAGGGTATTAAACATTTCAAAAGGTATTCTAATTCCAGGTATTGAATATCTGACCGTAATACTGAATACTTCAGCAAGTGTAAGGAAAGCGAATCTTTCAAATTCGAGGATTTGTCTACAAAGGCGAGACAACTCCCCCGTGAAACATTGTGGAACACTCACCTTTCGCGAACGAACAGAAAGAAGCATAATGCACACTTGTACATGGTCTGGACTGCCCACAAACTTTTCCATTGTTCAAGAAGTTCCGTAAATGATGTTATATAAATACAGATATCTCACAGGTTGATGTCTGCAAGATTTTCTTTACCTGAAAGCAAACAGAATGTCTCTCAGTATCAAGATCGAAAAGGCACTGAACGACATCACATAAAAAAAACATTTTATCCTTTATTCCATAACTAACTTACATAATACTACAAATGTTTTCCGAATGGATGCACTATTTGCAATTATATACATCTTAGTAAATCTCGTTTGCGCTAGAAAAATGCTCTGACCAGAAATTAGTAACAAAATAAACTTGATACGAACACGAAGTGTCACATTTTAAGATGGTAAAATGAAATCAAGAGAAAATATTTTTATTTAAAAGATAATATTACACAAAAAAACTAATATGCTATGCATGCCATGTTAAACGAATATAATTCAGTTAACCTAAAAAAATGTAAAGAACAAAATATACTTAAAAGTCAATGATAAAAGTTCGGATGATTTTAAAAGAATAGCGATATAAAAATAATAAATTTGTGGCGATATAAAATTGATGAAATATTGGTGACATTTCTATTTTTTGAAGCTCATCAGGAAATATACTTAACATGTTTATTAAAATAACATAAAAATGTACAATTTTAAAAAGTTAAATTTTTTTTATTATTATTGTGGTACTGAGAATAAAGAACTAGGAAATGTTTTCTCTCCTTAGAAATATTTTACTAATAAGTTAGGCTAAAATTAAAGGTTCCACTACATTTATTCCATTCCTTTCGTTACAAATGCCGTAAAAAATGTGTTCTGGTAACAATATTCTTGTTTTATACAAATACATGTACCAACGTATTAATTACGATAATGCGAAAATAAACGTATCAGAAAAATACAAGTACACACATAGTTAAATAAAAAATTTTAATTTTTTTGTCTCTAATCGCCAGTAGTTGTGTCAATAAAAATACAAACTAATTTGCAAAAGTACGAAAAACTTGCCTAAACTTAACCGGAACTAAGTCAAGACCTAAAAAAAATTGCGAAGTATATTTGTTACATTCAGATACGATTTAGGAACATATACAACTTATTTCGAGGTGGTCATATTTTCAGTGTTGTGATATATATGAACTGTCTAAGAAAAGCAAACAATTTAACGAAAGGGAGAAGTATGTTTAACGGCAATCTATGTGATGCAGTACTCTTTTAAGGTGTTTTGATCCAAGTAATATGCAATCTCTTGACGCAACCTGTCCATCAGGTAGATTTCCAGGCGCGATGTGCCATTTGTGACGACACCGACAGGACTCGGATTGAGACGTGAATTAACTCGCAAGCAATAATCGACATGGAGAAGCTACTTAAAGCTAGAACACGAGTGCAAGCGAACTTCACGAAAACTCACAAAGCAGTGACGGCCGAGACAGACACCGATAAGGTAAGATTGCAACTGGTTAAATTAGAGTTTATTGGTGACCAGCTGAAAGATGTTGACGAGATAATATTGGAACTTCTTCTAAATGATAAAGATGATTCGGCATACGACACTGAATATGATAAAATACAATAATATTACGACCGGTTGGACGATGCTCGTCAGCAATTAGAGGGCCTGTTGACTAAGCTCAATGTTTATTTTTCTACATGCGGCTGTTCTATAAAACTGAAACTAAAACTCCCTAAAACTGAACTGAGAAAGTTTAATAGTGAAGTTAAAATCTGGTCAGGGTTTTGGTGCCAATTTAATCGTATCTACGACGACATAGATATAGAAAGAGAAGACGAATTCCAGTATCTTATTCAGGCAACGGTCGTAGGCAGTAGGGCCAGAGACATTGTAAATAACTTTTCTCCCACGCAGAAAATTACAGAAAGGTGTCTTAAAAGTAGGTTTGGAAAAAGGAAATTTTAGTTGAATTCTATGTGCGTCGTGTTATTCAAAATATAACCTCCTCTGAAAGACTAAATCCTTCAAAACTATACGACTACCTGGAATACCATCTCAGATCACTTGAATCTCTAGGTATGACGAGTGAACAGTATGCTTCATTTCCATTCACATTAATCGAATCCTCTCCCAGAAGATATACTTTGAGCAAGGTTGAGAAATTCTGTTCACGTCTCGAGAACGAAACATCGCGAGAAACTGTATAATAATACATTGTCATAATTGTTGTTTCTTAAGAACCAAATTGAGGGTTACAAAATATTTCTCTAGCACAAAATGGATTCCAGATACCAGCTGAAAGGGCAAAAATATGGAAAATGAAGCCAGAGGAAGTGGAAAACCTACCTACTGCCAGCAACCTATTTTCTGGAGGATCAAACACCTCTGACAATAAGTGCGTGTTTTGCAGAAACCCGTACCAGAGCAAGGACTGCCTTAAGGCTCAGAAGATAACATTAATAGAAAAAATAAATATGTTAATGAAGACCGGGAGTTGTTTCCAATGTTTAAAGCAGGGACGCACCTCAAGGGCTTGCAGAACCAATGTGAAATGTTAAACATGTGAGAGAAGACACTATGGTTTGATGAGTCGAGGACTACTAAAGAAGATTGTGGAGACAACCTCTGAGGATGAAGAAGTAAAGGAAGACCCGCCTTGGACTTCCCTTGATAATCAAAGTTACAGTCAAGAAAATATTTTACTGACTCTAATGGTTAAGGTGAAAGGAAACAAACAGACATGCATCGTTAGAGATTTGACTGATTGTGGGTCACAGCGCTCATGTGTATTAGAAACAACTGGTTCTGCTATTGGACTGATGCTCTCCGCTTCTGAAACATTGATTCATGCCTTATTTGGAGGTGCATCATCAACGAGACAGTCCCACACGAACTACTAATTAAAGGTGAGTAGTTATGATGGCAGTTACACCTGTGAAGTCCAAGTGCTTGACCAAACCATCATCTGTAGCGAAATACCTCGACTTGGATAAGGACCATGGCTGATGGAACTAAAGAACCATAAAATTTATGTCTCGGACTATGGACCAGAGAGCCTGGAGATCGAATTGTTCCTTGTAGCTGATACTTACAGATTGCTTCTGACTAGAAGAGTGAAACCATTTAGTGGGGACCAGTGACAGTTGACATCTGCCTTGTTTGGGTTGTTCAGGTCAGATTATCTACATATAAGTGCTCCGAGATCAACAACTTTCTTCTGACCTCAATGATGACCTTGACCTCTGCGGCAGCTGATTTATAAAAATTTGATGTTATTGGGATAAGAAATCCAGTGGAGAAACAGTCCAAGAAGAAAATGGAAATTGCTACTCTGGACCATTTCAAACAAACTGTCTCTCTGAATGAGGAGGGTAGTTTCGAGGTTCTTCTTCCCCGGAACGAGAGATTTGAAGAGATATGTGATAATTTTAACACTGCGAAGAGAAGGCGTGCGTCCACAACAATGAGACTGACATGTGAGTACAAGATCGATGCATATGAGGGTGTGTTTAATGAGTGTTTGCAGGAAGGAGTTATTGAGGAAGGGCCCTTTCAGGAGACAGATACTCGAAGATTCTACCTACCAGACTGCGACATTATTAAAGAGGGCTCCACGACGACAGTCAGACCTGTGTTCAGCGCATCTTATCGGGGGAAGAGATCATTATGATTGAATGAGTGTCTAGAAAAGAGTCCAGATTCGCTTGAGCAAATTCCTCCGATTTAAGCAAGGTTCCGTTGAGAACAATTTTGTGTAATCTCCGATATAAAGAAGGCCTTTCTGCAAATTTATATTGCTCCCTCTGGCAGAGACTATCTGAGATTTTTGTGGAGGTAAGATATCTAAAAGGGAAAATCAAAGATCTTGAGATACAAACATGTTGTGTTTGGGCTTAATTGTAGCCCATTCCTGTTGGGTGCAGTACTTGAACTCCATTTTGAGAATAGTCCGATAGAGTGCCAAGAGATTATGGATTTGCTGAATAGATCTTCCTATGGTGATAATTGTGTAACTTCCTTTGACACAGAAAATCATTTCCATTATTTTGTTGGGAAGTCTACGAAATTTCTTACTGAAGCAAAGTTTGAGCTGAGAGGATAGGAGGACAGCACACAGAATGGTAGAGAGTGATAATCAAGGGTTACTCATGTTCTTAGCTTGCTGTGGAACAAAGAGGTAGGTGCTTTTTTATGTAATACAAGCCTTAATAAGAAATCCAATGTCATCACACAGATAATTGTTCAGTCCTCTGCACAGAAGATATTTGATCCCATATACTCTTTGTGTCATGTGACCTTAGTGTTCAAAATCCTCATTCAAGAGAGCTGAAATCTGAAAGGTGGCTGGGATAACCCATTGCCAGAAGGCATACAGAAACTTTTCGGAATATGGAAACCGAAGTTCGACAATTGCAAAGAATGAAGATTCCAATATGCTCGACTGCAGGTGCACTGGAAAATATACGGTGCTTACATACTTTCTGTGACGCCAGTCAAAGCACTTATGAGACTATGGTTTTCTTGAGAAGTGGCACTGAAGGAGATATCACAGTATTACTTGTCATGGCAAAGACAAGTCTCGCTATTGAATAATATCTTCACGCCTAGGGTGGAGCTGTTTGCATGCTTCATAGGCAGTCATCTTGCGGCTTCCTTTAGGGAAAGTCTTAAGTTAAGGATATCAGAGTTATTTGGAATGATTCTTCCCGGTCTTGTATTGGATAAAGAAAGACGAGGCCTGGGGTGTGTTTGTTTATAATCGGGTAAAGGAGATCAGAACACTTGTGAAGCACAAAGACGGTCATCATGTGCCACGAGAATAGAATCCAGATGATCTCCCCTTACAAGGCTGTTCTGTGGAATTCCTTGTGAACTTTCGATGGTAGGAGGGACCAAGCTGGTTAAAATTGAAACAAAAAGATAAGCCAAAGTCTCAAGTCAAGGTGAACCATGCCGAGATTCAGAGCGAGAGAAGGAAAATAACTACAACTTAAGTCATTTCATCGCCCAAGGAAGGTGTACAATGTTACCTAAAACAGTTTTCGCATGGATACTATGGTTTCTCAAAAATGCTTCAAAAAGTGAAAACCATAGAAGAGATTACCTCGTCATTGTGGAAATTGAAGAGGCTGAGTGAGACTCCACCATCTTGTCCAAAGAGAAAAAGTGAAAGAGATTGATGGAAAATGGTTAAGTCCCTCTGTTTATTGTGGACTTGAATGGTCTGATGACACTGATGCCTAAGATATTCCAAAGACAAAATTATGAGTCTTATAGATATCCTATTATTTTGCTATCTAAACACCAACTTGCAGTGTTACTAATACGAGAATATCATGTCAAAAATTAATATTCTGGTGTGCAAATTCTGTTGGGAAAACTATGAGAAGTGTACTGGACATGGTATGTCTGGTGATATCAAAATGATTCCTGTGTAGATGACACGGTTCAAGGAAGATTATTACCAATACTGCCCCCTCTGCCTGAGAACAGGGTGAATGATGCCTAAACCTTCCTATTTTGATGGTTTGACATAGCAGGCCCATTGTATTTGAAAGTTGGAGAGAAAGCATGGATGATTTGTTCACCTGTGCTGTGTATCGGGCGGTACACTTAGATCTCATATTGAGCTTATATACAGGTGTTTTCTTCAGGGCATTCGAAGGTTAATTGCGTGAAAGGGAATACCCAGAGTGATTTACAGCGACAATGGGACCAATTTCATATGATGAAGTTAAAGGGTTTGACTCCCTTGGTTGGTCAAAGATAGAAGACGAGTCTTCTTTTCAAAGGATCCAGTGGAAGTTCATTCCAACCCCTGCTTCATGGTGGGGTGGGTAGTGGGAACGAACAACACAAATGATCAAGTTACTGTTAAGAAGTATGTTAGGAAGATTATCCCTGGGATATAAGGACTTCTCGACCATCATATGTGAGGTGGAATCCATGATCAATTCTAGACCTCTCACACATTCTGAGTATATAGAGGACTTGTTATCTCATATATATCATTAAAAGTGCCAGCATCACAATATCCTCCATCAATGGCTGAAACAAGAGTTTGTGGTGGAGTAAGAGCAGATGATGTCCAAGAAGAGGGGGAGACGAACAGTCTATGTGAGGTAAAGACGAGGAGTGGACGCACTGTAAAGGTGCCCATGAAATCAAGACATAGACGACGTGTAAAGGACAACTCCATCAAGTGTTTTTGTAATGATTTTGAATTGTTGACTCGTGCAAAAATTTAAAGGTGGGAGGATGTTAAATTCAGTGAATATCTAGGAACATCTACAACTTTTTCAATGTGTTAGTATTTTCCGTTTTGTGGTATTTATGGACTTTCTAAGAAAAACAATGTGACGAAAGGGAGAAGTAGGATTAAAGGCAATCTAGAAATGATGCAGTATTTCTATTAAGATGTTTTTATTCAAATACTGTGTCATCTCGCGACGCGACTTGTCAATCAGGTAGATTTTCAGACTCGATGTAACATATTGCAAGTTAAATTATACAAATAACTAAAACTACTACACAGCATTAGGCACAAAGTGGATGCTATAATTTTGAAACAAATTAAATCTTCCAGATTCCATGTTTTAAGAATTATTATTCTTGAATATCCCAAAGAGAATATCCATTAATATGTCAACTACCAATAGTTATACTAAATGCAGAATAAATAGATCTGTCTATATTTTTCTTGTAGTTAAAAATGCTGTTGAACCAAAAAAAGTTCATCAAAGTAGGTCAACATATCAAGTGCTATTTATAGTTTAATTTGTATTTTTTTTTTTGTTATTATATATTTTAAAATATACGTTCTCTAATGAACATTAAAGCGGCGTGCGTGAACTTATAAAGTCTCTACGTCTCTCTATGAATGTACTTGAACCGGAATTCTGGTATCCCCACACACTGCCTGGCCTTTGAAGCACAAGCGACTATATAATTTGAATACAACCTGGTTGCAGGTTGTAATCATTTTCACGGCTCACTAAAGGCCTTAACATCAGCCATATTAATATCAGAACTAAATGTTTAAATACATCAAGCTGGCGCAAACATTCTCAGACACTTTACATGACATGGGCTTTCACATCGGCGGAGTCGAATGAGTGATTTCCAAGATATGACAGAAAACTTTACTATTTTTGAAATAATTGCACTTTTAAAGTAAACAGAATAGACAGTTATGAAATAAACTAGAGCGTTATTATTCTTCGAAATAGTTAGAGAGTACGTAAAATGTTTGGTTAAAACATTTCTAATGGTTTTCTAGGTAGGACATTACCCAGCAAACACAACGTGTTGTCAGCTTGACCCAATGCCAGTACTGTCGGATAGTGTACGAAGTAGGCTAAAAGAGAACTATCTCTTATTGGCACGACTTCTTATCTGAGACAGACAATTACATTTTACGATAAATACAATGGGCCTATATAGATATCATAATATAAGGACATCGCAAAAATTATGTCGGTCTAACATCTCGCAGCCAGACAATCACAAACATTTTACGGCAAGGGTTCCTTCGACCCATGAGAAATTCCGCATGTCTGCGCCATGTGTACCGTGCAGGTAGCAAACTGTTATCTATCTCGCTCCCGTGTTTCAGCTCTCGCTTTAGAACGTGAGGATTTCCCAAAGTGCGATAAAAATCTCCAACACTAGACTGCCCGCAAACAACTACCTGGAAACTACCGCGCTGCTAAATTTAAACTGCTGGCGGATAAATCAATTCTAGGAAGGCAGGTAATTCCTGCTTGTTGACAGCACCAAAGCTTTATAATAGGTTCATCATATGTTTCGTTATAATAATTTTAGACGCGTGAGTCACGTGGGGGTAGTTGCGGAGTTTCGGAATTCGTGTACAGGATTTCATTATTTTCATTGATGTTTCAGAGTGCATTTTTTACATAGTAAAGAAGTTGTCAGTGAAACACGAGAAAAAAATGTATAAAAATATATTTTATATTACATAATAAATAACAATACAGATTCCAAAAATTACAAGATTAAATTTTCTGTACATAGTTAAGTAGATAAAGAAACAATTATGATCCATAAAATTACAAATGTCAGTACTTAACACAAAGAAAAAAATTCATATTTACAATATTTTGTATTAAGTAAGTTGCGTGTAGCTGATGTGAAAATAAACATATACAAAGTTAACTGTTCACAAACATTGTTTAGTTGAGGGATACAGTTGAGCGGTTTGGGTGGCTAACATATAAGGTCTTGAGAATCGATGAGGGATGTAATGAGGTTGATTTGGAGCAGAATACCGAACGTAAGGGTGGGGGAAACGGGAGATCCTCGAGAGAACCGTCGACTGACAGCACTGTCCAGGCACGATTCCCGCAAGCGATAATTCCGGAAGTGACCTCGCAGGGGATGGAATATAGATCACCACTGTTTAGTGGTTACACATGAAAGTACTTTAAACATGTAGCAAATAGAGTTCGATGTTTTTATTGGACAGTTTGTATCATTACTTCATGAATTAGGGTTGTGGATCATAATACATACCAAGGAAACGGGTGTTCATAAGAGAAAATTTTTGTGTCATTAAAAAATAGAACTCCTAAATATTTAGTAGCATTAGCTGATTTTGCGAAAATTATGCTGAAAATGTATTTTCAAACATTTGGTGAATAATTTGTTTACATTAGCTAACACCTAAAATACTCAGATTTGATAAATGTGAGTTTCTGAATGTATACCATACCTGCATTTTGCAACTGGGTGATGCATTAAGTATGTTTGGAATTATTTGACGGGACAGCAAAAAATCGCTCCTGCAACTGTCACAGGAAGATACTTCAGTATGTATAATATTTTGCTGCTAACACAAGCTCTACTGGGTAGCTTGAAATTTAGTTGTATATTGATTCCAAAGAATAGAGTCTAACATTCCATAAAAATGTTTTTTAAGTCTCATAAAAAACGATTCGCTTAAAATATTGGAATACCAAAACAAACGTAATTCGGCTGGTCTAAAAACATTGTAATACTAATAAAAGTTATGACATTAAATAAAGTTTAAGAATTGTTTTTCCTCAAACTCTCATTGTAGCTGCAGACACGGGGGGGGGGGGGGGTGTGATTTAGCTACCAATTTAGTTTCACATACAAACAACGATCGGACAAACAAGCACGGAACTATTTCCGCTCCAGGCCAAAAGAATTACAGTAAATCATGGGGAGAAATCGCCCCTGTAGTGATACTTATGCAGTAAGAGAGTCTTATAATGACTTGTACAGAATTGTAATACTATATCGCAAATACAATGCACTAAACTGTTCAACAGTTTCTTCAAATTCCTTGTAGGTGTTAATTGTTATTAATAGACATATTCATGTAGACTCATTCCTGCCTTACAAGCAAAATTAAGCTGCCGTGTAAGGTAAATTACAGGCTATATTGTGGCAGTTATTTGTAATACAAAGACCAGTCTTCACAAAATAAAGCAATTTACTGAGAAACAGTACAGAATATTTTTAATGAATACAAGTGAAATTACGAAATCATCTTTGCAGTAAAATATGGGTTAAAACACCTTAATAAGTAATCTTTGCTGCTTTTCAACGTGCATTTGTTTGCAGTGCAATTAAATGTTTAGCAATAAATCGTCTAACAAGCATTTATTACAAAAAGCTATTATTTTATAGGCCATATCAGAATTTAGGTAGTAAAAATAAAATTTTTCTCCGGATAAACTCATTAAAATTCGTATAATAAGTAAGCCGAGCAGTAAAAAAACGGCTGACAATGGTTACGTCACGTGACAATGAGAAGTCGCACTTTTAACAGAGCATTCTTTCGGAAATAATTTCAAAGGGGACCAGTGTCAATATACTCCATTATAAAAGTATCCCCTGACTTATAAATCCGTTAATGATAATTTGGAACAGCTGTGTACTCGGCACTATGTTGAGCTTCAACAAAACGGTTTATTATATATAATAAATAGATAGAAATTTGTCGGAACAATATTACATAAAGACAGTTTAAAATAAAGTGAGCACTTTTGTTGAAATTAACCTTAGAAAAAAATTCACTGCCCTTGCCTGCATATATTTTACAGGGCGTACTGAGTGACATGCACTCAATAAAGTTGGTAACGATGAGTGGAACAAAGTTCCATAACTTGACGCCGAATGAAAAGTGTTAGGAAACCATTTGTGACAAGTAAATTATTTCTTTTGCTTTATGTTCTTTTAATGCATCGAAATGTAAAATTGAACAGATTTGTAACACATTTACTTTTCCAATAATTCAACAGTTTCACCTAACCGAGGTATAAATAAAGTTATAAGACCCATGACAATATTAATTTTACATAATCCAGAAGAATACACAACGTGCATACAAGTAGATCTTAAGCAGGGCTTCAAAAGTGCTCACTTTATCGTGAACAGCCTTTACTATGCCTGTTATGTTAGGAGTATTTATTTATTTCATTTTATTTCGTCTTTCTTTGGCGAAGCTAGGCTAAAATGCTTTCTCCCACACTTAACAAAATTGAATACGATGGAGCACATACATAAAGGTTATTTTAAGAAACTGTACTCAGTTAAGTACTTTGTATGAAATCTGTAGACATGATTGGCCGGAACAGAGAGTGGTAAATGCTTTGGATGTTCCTCGACAGTGAGAGGTGGATAATCCGTCTCGTCTATCTCAAACCCACCCCACACCCATTCTGAATTCTTATCGTCATGAATATTTTCTCTTTCGGTGTTGGCGTTTTGTGTGACAGGAGATGAGTGTATCCCTTGAAATATAACCTCAGTTGCACCACTGAAAATCCCATAACAGAGTAACTCTTTTGAAGGCTAGTAGTGATAATCAACTAACTAATAAACTCAATAAACTAAGGTAATGCGTAGTCCAGTTGCAGTGGTTGGTGTAGTATTACATTTATAAACAAGTGGAGAGATTTGGGTGGCACTTAACAGCGAGGTCTTGAAGCCCATAGGGTGTTATGGAGCAGTGCCGGAATGCAATGGCAGGGGGAAACGGGATATCTCCGAGAAAACCCGCCGCCAGCGACATCGTCCGGCATGAAACCCCACGTTGCAGAGATTTGGGGGTGACCCCACCGGGGATCGAACACAGTTCGCCATGGAAGTAGGTGAGCGTGCTAACCGCTACACCAACCGCGGCCACTATTTGAAACCGAAAATTTAAAAAGTCATATATTTCACTAATTTTATCATAACTGTTGTAAGGTTGGTGTGAATTAAATGGGAAGACGCTGTACTACGCACAGCTGGTTGCTATAATCGGACAGGTATGACATTCCCTCTCAGAGTAAAGATTGCTGGAGGTGACATGGCATACGGGTATGTATTTATCTGTATTTTATTTTGTATTACTGGCATTAATTTGATACTAATATACTAAATGGATTCGTAAAGATTGTAAGGGATGGCTTACACAAGACAATTAATATAAAACTCGTTTTCTTTTAAAAATGGCACTTGGCTCCGTAAATGTATCCATAATTCAGATGTATGTGTTGGTGGTTCGGAAATATAACAAATTACCTGTCCTTGGAGGATCTTCACTTAAATGTTTATTCCTAAGTCAGGAAAACCTAGGGCTCCATAAAGACTTTAGTAGCCTAGAAAAACCTGTTACGTCATTAGTGCCGGAAAGAAGAGCAGATAAGTGACATAATTATTTTCGATGTGTATACATAGAGCATACAGTGGTTCGGAATGGCCATAGTTCTTTAACAGCACACACTACTTAGGACCCACAAAACAAGAACTACATATTACCAAAACGTTTAGCAGTTTGTAATAACATAACAAAAATATAGCTTCTTAATGTACAGATAAGTTATTAAATGACGGGAAAGAAGCAGTTTCAGTCATCCTTTCATTACGTTTAATGTTTTATGATTGACTGAACATAATGTTGTATTCTTCAATGATGTGAATCATGTTCTCATTTATCACATTTCCGATATTACCATACTGAATATGCATCTATATTGTAAAAACGCAAGGATAGGCCCGTTTATGAAAATAGTGTCCAGGTAAATGATGAGGCCATTTAAAAGAACACGGAATTTAACAAAATTATGTGAATGTAGTCCGTTGTGACGAGCAGAGATACGAAACGAATTCCAATACGAAAAATGTAGGTGTCTGTGTATTCGCGTACAATGATATTTAAAATATGAAAATATATTACTGCAACGGCTAGAGCGCTCACCTTTCACAAATGTGACACTGGTTCGATCCCGGTGGGTCGCCCCATATTTTTGTATTCAGAAAACACGGAGAATGTAACCATTGGTCTATAGTTTTCTTGGAGTACTCCAAATTCACCCACACCCATTGCATCCCATCGTTGCTCAATCTTCATTTTAGTTCACCTTCATCGGCACTATTTAAGGTCCTCAGATAATCAGCGCCGGTAAATTCTCTCACATTAAATTACCCTAATTTGTTATGTCACTTTAATAATATAAATCATTTACTTTGACTCTTCACGAACTTCCTGCACGCTTTCCGTCGACGTGGATGGCGTAATCACTTCCATTTTTTCGGAACCGCAGCCATTTTGACGTGATGATTGTTGAGTAGCATTAAATTTCTTCATCGCTTGGGAAAGTTTGTTCCTTTTGGTTTTTAGGTAACACCTGCCATTCTTGAATTTTTGCGAAGCCATTGCACACAAAAAAAAAAGTGTTTCTCGTATAATTACGTTATAGGTTTCACTAAATACGATATTACAACTATACACTGAAAAAGTGCTAATGTATTAACTATAATTCACGCTCGACCACAGACAATCGTACATCACAGTTTCAAAGAGCACCTCAGTTGAGGGTAGGAACAGGCGTGGGCGAGACTAGCCAGGTAAGAAATTCCCGCCATGAGCGGAGTGTAGGTTTAGCAACCCTGAGAGAAAGAGCTGGTCCACCCAGCTGCACACACACGAGGGATGCCCTGACAGCCACCCTCAGACTCCTTGGCACCAGGTGTGTGATGGGTTGCATCCGAGATATTATGGAATTCCAGGCGTAAAGAAAACATGCAACCCTTTCGAAGCAGCTCTTCGCTATAATAATAAAAAGACAGCTTTTTTTACATTTTGTTTTGAAAGTATATGGATGTAGATACATCGTGAGAGTATTATTTTTGTTTTTAAATCATTACTTTTTTGTTTTTCACGGATGCGAAAACAACCCTATTTTACATCGTGCACATCACAAACGGACAAATTTTTTAAGAATTTCAAATCACATCAGTCAATAGTTTAGATAAAGTTCTCATGGTATCCCAAAAATTTACCAGTTTCCTCTTCTGGTTCTCCAGAAAGCTGCTGCAGCAAATGTCATAAACACAACTTCAAGAACCTACAGCTCTTAAACTACACGTTGCAGCAATTATCATTTTGGCTCAAAAGCTATTCAGTATGATACCCATTTGTAGGCATAAAAATCAACTATAAAAATGTTTGAGTCCAACAGCCTTAAAGAACATTCTGAGCCAACTCCGACACAATATTTTTTACCTAGTCTGTTTGAGCAAATGCGTAATTTATTCCGGTCCAGTATTTTTCTAAACACGAGGTGTTTTATCTCGGGAAAGGTATATTTCTAATGTATTCTTACTCGAGTAATTATTTGTAATCATCGGGAAAAGTACATATCTAATTTAAACCATCAAGAAACCATATATTTCGATAACTCAGGGTGTGTCTTACCTATCTAAGGTTAGGCAGTTCGAGGATCTTCAAGCCAAAGGATTTTACAGTCGCATTAAAATACACATGATGATAGTGGGCAAACATCACACGTATGACAAATAACACTTTGACCATAAATTCAGGAGAGAAAAATATACACACTATATAGCGTTTTAAATTTTCCTGGCCAAGCTCTGATCTATTTTTGACACTCTCTGAAAACAGTTGCACGACATTCAATATTTATATATAGGCGTAACTCCGGTAAGAGACATCGGGCCAGCATCAGCTGCTAAAGTTTGCTCGGCAAGCTTTTAGTGGCCCTATTCCGGCTCGTATCTTTCGATTTTTTTTCCTGTAAAACATTAAATATTTTGGTAATATCATTCAAAATAATTTTCTGATATGCTAAAGTAATTGCGTCATTTTATTGTTTTTTGTAATAGTAAGTTCCTGCCAAATTTGGCGGAAATGGTTTATGTTTAAACTGTGTTATGAGAAAAGAATTTTGTTGTTTATTAAAGCTGACCTGTCGGTACTTCTTTACTCGTGTCTTGCCAAGGGTCGTGAGTACGTTTGTTTGAGAGCTGTAGTATTGGACACAGTTTCTCTTCGCTCTACCTTGTCTCTGTAGCTTGTGGACATTTTCAGTGACTGCCAGTTTGGTAAAAATATTGTTGGTATTTCCTATTCTTTATTTTGGGTTTTATTCATATTTCTTTATTTGATGTGTATTGTGTAATGACTCCGGTATGGGACTTTGTCATTACATTTTGAGTCATCGAATCCTTGATGACAACCTGACCCGAACTTTTGATGTTTATCGTTACTTTACATTGCAATTTAGTACATTATTTGAAATTTTATTTTGGTTTTGTTGGTTTGACTGTATATTTCGTTGGCATTGTGTTGTAGTTTGTGTCAGTTTCACTGTGAAACTTGTGTAGGGTTGTTTTTGTTGGTTGCGCGGTATAGGTACAGCAGACCCCAGCTGTGCATTTGTTCGTTAGTATTTTGGTTGGCTTACCACTACAGAAGAGACCCAAAAGTAATTTTGTCTGGTTTAGTGTACTGATCCAGCCTTCATCTTGATCATGGACTGATCACACACTGGTACGAGTCATTTTAGGATAGCAAGTTGTCCAAGATCTCATTCATTAAAAAACCGTGATATTAAGTAAAGTTTTTTTATGATAAATATGCTTGAAAATATTATTTATTTATTTCTATTCTGAATTCAGATTTTCTGTCTACTATTTATGTAATCTTGAATTGCTTTGTATCTTTTAATTAGTTATAATGTGTGAGAATTCTAGCAGAATATTTTCCTGTATGTTATTTTAGTTGAGGATGATTTACCATTTGAGTTTTTATCCTTAGTAATAAAGCATAAATGTAATTTGGTGTGTTTTCTCTACTCATTGGCTGTTCACACACCAGTTGTTAGCTTAACTAGTGCAGGTCAGAACTTTTGCTTGGGTTAGTACCAGTATCAGTTTGAGTTTTTGTCCATTTCTTTGGCTATTTTTGGAGTTGTGATTGTAGGACTGCTGCACAATCATGTTGCATTATCACCTTGGCACTTGGACTTTCTCTGTTGGGGGTTCGGCCTCGTGGTAAGTTTCTTTACAATTCGTTTCTTTAGTTTGTTGTCGAGTCATGCCATAGGTTTTGTTTTGACTCATTGTATATTCTAATTGGTTTTCTCTTGTTGTCTTGGATACTTGTACGTCTACTACCATTGGGCCATTGCCTACTTTCTGCAAGTTTCCTTTGTTTCGGTCTAAGGCTTTTTATCTCATCTTCACGTTTGTTATTGTCTGTCTCCTACTTCTTCATTCTAACTTTGTTTTGGCTATATCATTCTTATCTTATAGTTTCGCATTTAAGATTAGTTCCTTATGCCCCTGTGTCTCTTTTGAGGTCAGAAGTGTGTGCGGTTTTAAAATATGTCATGACTATTTCACTGTTCCTTCACTGCTAGTGTAATATTTTAAAATATTTTTCATACCTCATTTCAGTATTTAATTCTGTAAAAATGATTGTGAGTCATGTTTTATTGTTTTGTTAACTGTCTTATTATCTTATGCCATAAATAATGATTTTAACTCCATTTGAGCATCTACAATCTATTAAATATATTCTAGTGGTGTGAAATTTATTAATGACAAAATTTATTAAGGATAATATTTCTATGTTTTTATTACATTGTTTATCAAATGTCATATAGGAATTTATTCATGTATTTCCATTTATTTCACTATTGTTTGCAAACATTTGAATTTTTTTAAATCTATTTCTCATTACGTTGATTTAAAATCAGTTTTGATCTGTACTTTGGAATGTATGTTTTTATACCCGTCTCTACTGCAGCCCCGTGATTCATTGGAGATTGTTTTTCTACAAAGCAAATGTCGAATCAATCTCAGTGTTGCAAAGTCCTTCAGTTTCTGTCTGAGGTACCCATTTGACACAATTCCTTTCAGCATGCAAGTCTTCATTTCTACCTCGCAGTCAGTATGTTAGTTTACCACAAAAATAGTCTTCAATCTAAATGTCATGTTCCCCACAACTGCGTGCTTAAGTACAATTCACCTCTTCTGGACAGTATGGAACATTTAACGGCCACACTTTAATCATTCCGTTGCTCTTTTCTCTGATGTTACTTCTTGCTTCACAACCTTGGTCTTAGACTTTTATTTCGGCCAGGGAGCAAGATGGCATATTGCTTCTGTGTTCCCAGTGTACATTTTCTATTCTTAGAAGAGCCTGTACTCTCGTCCCCAATGTAGTCATTTACTGCCAGCAATGCTGTATTAAATAGAAATTATGTTGGGTATTTCTATTCATAATTGAGTTTTTGCATTTGTATTTTTCTTTCATTGGTCTGTATGTCTTCAAATAATATTTTCTCCCTTTTTGAAATTTCTTACTAATTGAAGAGATTATTTTCCACTCTCTATTGCAGAGAGGGTCCAAGTAATATAATTATATTTTATTCGTGATTTCTTCACACTTTTGAATCAAACCTTTAAAACAATCACCCCATGCATGACATGTTTAAATATTTCCTAAGCATACCATGTATGTATCACAAGCATTGTATACCTCTGTAAACATGAAAGGATCTTATGTTTTGTTAAGTGTTTTATTTATAAATTATAATTTTTTTAATTATATATTAAGATATTTTTCGTAAACATGTGTGTACGTAGCACCTGACAAGAAATAGTTCTCTTGCAAAATATAATTACAAGTGAGTGTGCAGAAATTAGGTGTGGTGTCCTTAGGTGTAAATTTATAGACTTAAATAAAATTAAATTGTGCGATGCAGAGGAATCCCTTGGAAATATACTTTTTAGCAGGGCGTCATAAATTCATGAAGTAATAGTGAATGGACTTACTAAGTAATCTACATAATTCACGTAATCCTGGTTGCTGAAAATCTTCTCAAAGTTTGTGTTTTTGACAAGATCCGGCCTTAATCTCACAACAGTTGTAACTGTATTAAATAGCGGTTGGGATTTTCAGCTGCTCCCAGAGCCATACTCAGAGCCAGTCCTTTTCTCCTGCAGCAATTCTATTTATTGTGCAATTGCTCGTTGCACTTAAGCTAAGTGAAAATAAAATTTTTTTTCATAAAGAATCTATACGCAAATGTAACTGCATGAACTTGAACGGTTTTCATATTGTCTATTGCATTTGAGGTTAAAATATTTTTTTTAACTTTAATTTGAATTAGCAGCAGTAGAATACGAACGTATGTTTTGGCGCAGAGATTTGCAGGAGGCGCAGAGAGACAGACAACAAGATCTTGGTTTTTTCCCTCTAAATTGCATGTTTCGCCCCAAAAGTCAGTCATTTACAGCTTGAAATCAGTTTTTTTCACTCAAAATTTCGCTTCATTTCCAAAAAAACTTTCCATTTTTTCCAAAAACTTGTGAAAAAAGCCATGTTCTAGAATGTGTAGTAGCAAATCGCATTTAAAAAAAATGTCAATCCAGGTGATTTGTGGGGATCATTATTGTTTCTAGACCAAAAAATGAGGCATCCTAGTGGCCGATAAAGTAAATTTTTTTTTTATATAATTGTTTACAACTTAAGTATTTTCAAGGCACATACGATCGTGACATCATGCCATTATTTCGTTTTTGCATTTCATAAACTGTCATTCTGTGTTGTCTCGCTCTCATTCCATCTCTTTCTCTCTTTACTTTCTCTCGCATTCAATATCGTCCTCTCTTTTTTTTTCTCTCATTCCATCTGTTCCTCTATTTCCTTTCTCTCATGTGTCTATCTCATTCCATCTCTCTTTATCTTTCGTTTCTCTCTCCTTCCAATGCTTTCTCTCTTTCGTTTCTCTCTTGTCTCTCTCATTCCCTCTATTTTTCTTTTTTCTTTCTCTCTTGTCTCTCTCTCGTTTCATATATTTCTCTCGTGTCTCTCTCTCTCTCTCATTCCAACTATTTCCTTCCTCTCGTGTCTATCACTCTCATTCCATCTCTTTCCTTTCTATCTTATCTCTCTCTCTCTCTCATTCAAACCCTTTCTCTCTTGACGCCTTCTTCGCCATGCCATCTACGTAGTTCCTTCATCGCATGCTAGAGTGCGCGAATCAACAGTGTTTATATTTATTTACGAATTAAAAGATGCAATTTTCCATACACGAGAAGTTAAATAAAAACTATGGTATAGTACATTCCCGGGCGGACTTTGTAAAAAAATATTCGAATTTTAATACTTTGAAAATCAAATCAATCAATATTTCTTTAGTATGTAATTCATTCAATTTGTTTTTACTGATGTACGAAAAAAAATTACATTTAACATGAAGCCGTATAGCCTTGTAACCACGCACATACGCATGTACTGGTAGGCACGCCAAGCCAGGCAGGCGACAAGTGTAAATGACCTCTGAGACAAGGGCGTGCAAACTAAACGTGATCACTCGCGGTGTTATGCAACCATGTGAAACCAAACATGCATATGGGATTGATGCTTTTATAATCATTTTTTAATTTAATTTATTCTAGTCTAATGTTAGAAAAAAATTCCGAAATCTTTAAAGAAATCCACGGGACCGTGGTGGCCGAGCGAGCGGTTAGCACGCTCGCCTCCCACTAAGGCAAACCGGATTCAATCCCCGGCTGTGTCATAGGATTTTCGGACGTGCGAATCGTGCCGAACGATGCCGTTGGGCGGCGGGTTTTCTCGGGGATCTCACATTTACCCCGCACTTTCATTCCGGCGCTGCTCCAGACTCACCTCCATCACTATCATCAGCTCTCAAGACCTCGCTGTAAAGAGCCACCCAAATATTTTCACTCTTCGCCTTGCCTACCTTAACCTACCAAAGACCATAAAAAATCACAAATAACCTAACATAACCTAACCTACCATATTCCAGATAAAAATTGTAATTATCCTAAACACACATATGTCCTACATTCCTAGCATTATTTCAGACACTTCGGAAAATTTGACATTTCCAGACATCAGAAACACACTTCATTCAGAATCAGACCAGTGAACACTTCGAGTAACGTTCACCTTACACATACAAATGAACAGCCGGATGAAGCATAACTATTTTTAAAAACCAATATAGCCGAATAGAAAGTCGGACACCGTGTTTAGACGCCACGATCAACACCATATTGGGTGCCGGTAACTTTGACCACATGACATTCAATGGATTTGAAATCAAAACGTCGAGAATAAATTCATAAAAGCCAGTATGCTGTAGACCAAGTAAGATGCCAGCCTTTATATTTCTAGGCATAAAAATTCTGTAATTTTTCACCCAATTAAAAAAAATTGTTACCAATCAGCAGTATAAGTATAAGCATGATGCAGGACTTTGACTACATGCATCATTTATTAAATATATATTGTTTATTTAAAATTTAAAATGTAACCATTTTAAAAGGTTTTTTAATACCTTCATTCTATAATAGTACATACAGCAAAATTGTACCTTATTTAATATATTTTAATTAAATTTATTTATGTACCTTTATAATTTTTAATTATATTTATATAAATTAGGAAATAGTAGAGAAATTACAATTTCATTCACAGGCATTTTTATTCAATTTAATTATTACAGTTATTAATGCCCTCAAAAATATTAGATTTACTTCAATATATGTGCAACTCGTACAATCTTTTAAACAATCTGTTACTGTTAGGTATGTTGTAGGAACCTGAGTTCAAAGGCCGAAACTATTAAAATTATGTCAATTTTCTCTTGGTCTAGGAAAATATCGGACGGAATTTTACAAGTGATAGAGAATTTGCATATGGAGCTGTGATGGATTCTGAAACCTTAGCTGTTGTTCAGACATTGGGAAGTGAACACACATTTAGAAGCTCTCTCTCACTTTACAGTGAAGATTAATTACGAATACGAAGGCCTAACTTTCACATCCACGATCATGGAACTATGACTTGCACAATCGCTAACAAAAAGGTTTGGAATATTTCACACTAGAAACATAAATTCCTGCTAAATAATAATGATATCGATCACACCTATATACAGAAACATTAAAAGAGAAACAACAGGCAGGAAAACAAATTTAAATTTTTTGCCCCTTACATCAAATTCAATTTTGCGATAATCTATAGGCAAGAGAAAACCTCACATGCCAGTTGCCACGGGGGGGGGGGGGGAATTGCTTTAAATTGTAATTCCTTACTACTATTGAAATGCGAAAGTGTGTTTGTTTGTTTGTTTGTCCTTCTTTCACGTCAAAATGGAGCAACGGATCACCAGGTTACGCAGGCAATGGTATTCTAGGTACCTCAGTCTAAAAGATCGATGTCTCCTTTGAAGATTTCGTAGGCGTAACTGATGAGGATGTGTACGATACTGTTACATTTGCAGATGTTCGTGCTGCACTGATGGCAGTATATCCTGGTAGCTATGTAGATGTCACAGCTGAAGAATTCGGTGACAACATACCAATCATAAACGATGGCACTGCACTGATGGAAGTAGATGCTGCTAGTGAAGTGGCCATTTGAGCTGAATAAATTGATGGAGCTGGTAAAACAGGAGACATCTCATTCGAAGAAGAAATCGATGGCGATAAACCATTGGTGGGAATATCCACTCAATTTTAACGTAACTAGCCACGAATTACCTGATGTAGAAGCTAGCTGAGACGATCCCACTTTCACGACTACTGTTGTCTAACAAAGCCACTCACCTGACATCCCCCCTCTTAATTTCTTATAATATACGAGTATGCAAGCCCTATGACATCATATGGTCTTTGAACCAATCACATCACACCATTAATGTATTGTGCAGACACCGACCAGCCAATCACCGAGTTGCCACGTGACTGCAGCTGGCCAATCGCGTGAAGGCACTGAGACATCACATGATGTGGAGGAGGATTCATTTTGAGTAATTTTTGGGTATTTTAAGTAACCTTGTGTCGAAGAGTCAATTAGGCAAAGAGTCAGTGGGTCATGGATAAATAGGTTAGTCTTGAGAGTGGTCGATTAGACAGCAGTCAGTTGTCTGATTTAAGTGTGACCATGAGTTTAAGCTGAGCGAAGATAACAGGAGGACGAAATATATATTCACTCTTCACAAAATCTAATGACGGACAGGGCATCTATGATAAGAGCAGTAGGACATAGTTCTTTCATGACAAGGATTCCAGGATTCAGCTCTCTGACTCTGGTCGCCAACTCGGATTCCGCCATTTGGGAATTGTTTGTACAAAATTGCCTGTTTTCAACCAAAAAACACTTGTTTCTACCCAAAAATCCACTAAATCTCTGGTTTTTCCCAGTTGCAAAAAATGACCCCTACGACCACAAATTGCGTTCATCGGGCTCTGGCTTCCATTTTGAATTTCCCATGTTCCCGTTCAAAAAGCTTGTTTCAAACAAAAATTTCTCCTTTTCCCTAAAATTCTTTAAATTCACTTTTTCTTTTTAAAATCCCCAAAAAAAATTATCATTAAATTTTATAACAATTTGTAAAAATTAAAATAATACCTCCCAATACTTCGGATAGTTGTATATTTTCCTAGAAAAAATCTACATTTGTCAAAAGTAAAAATACCTGGGCGTGCATGGCAAGAGCAATGTTAGCATGTCTGCACCTACATGGTGTGAAGTAACTGAAGGTAACATGCTAAATCTGGTTCGCTTTTATTTGCTATTTTAGAGTAATGCTGCTGTTTTGAAAACAAGGCGACCGTAGGAAACAGAAAAATAAATGTTAAAGGCGCGGAACAAGAATTTCCATGGCACTCCGATTGGCTGGTATAAAAACGTATGTTATAAAAAAGTTTAACATGGCATAATACACAGGTGCGAGCTACAGTTAATGAATTCCATGCTGGTTGTTGATAGGGTCCTTAGTGCAAGACAATCGCGCAGACTGTACTGAAGAGAATCGCAGTTGACCCGTTGTGACTGGAGGAGAGGACGTGAGATGGCATCAACAACACATCCGCTTCCTATATAACCATCCCACGGTCATGCAGCTGTTGCGTCAGAGAGATTCCCGGCGCGTTTATAAGAGCCAACTAACTTGACATACAGGTGCATAACATAAGAAAATATTCCATTTGGCAAATGCACGTACTCACGAATGTTTAAGAAAAAAGTTTATTTGTTTGACAATAATTCAGAAATAACACTATTACTGGTTTACCAGTTTCACTTTATTAAAAACCACTGGAATAAATTCGGATTAAATATATGGTGTTAGAAAAATTTTGAAGAAAATATACATGAAGATATAGGGACCCTAGTTGGAATACCGGCCTGGGCGTTCGACAGTTTTGGAAAACTTTGTACGTGAATTTCTGTCTCTTTATGTGCTTATATTATCCTAATATATAATTATATATAAGCCATATATTTATATATGTATACACATATAAGCAATATATTTCGTTTAGGCGTAGCGTAGAGCAACCAGTTCGAAATAAAAAATTATAAAATATCGGGCTTACATAAAATTTGCTGTTGTTAGCCTGTGATGAGTGGTATATATAATGTAGTCGAAACAATAATCCTGGAGTCATAATGAAATACATGGTTCGTAATTTTATTCAAGGTACACGTTTCAGAAGCTTATTAGCGCAGTTAATGCACTGTTTAGCATTCATGATCAAAGTTACTAAGCAATTTGTAACTGTTAGGTATGTAGTGGAAATATCGGATAATATTTTACGAGTGGTGGGTGTAAGTATATATAGAGCCGTGATGTATGCCAATACATTAGTTGTTTGGGAAGTTAACAAACATCTTGGAAGTATTCTATCTCGCTATACAGTGAAAATGAATTGCGAATACGGAGGTTTGTCTTTGACCTGAACGACCATGGAGCCAAGCCTGCAACATCGCTAACAAGGTTGTATAGCATAGCTCCCGATCACGTCTAGTACGCGCGCACTTGTCTCGGAGGCCATTTACACTGGCCGCCTGTCATAGTAGGTGCGTCTGCCTGGCCTGCTTGCCGGTGCATGGGTGCGTTCGTCGTTACTAAGATAGACATTTTACTTTTGATTTAAATCAAATTTAAAATTAAATTTAATAAAGTCATCATTAAAATTATCTATTGACTTGCTTTTTTAAGTAGTAATATTCAAAGTTTTTTTACAAAAATTTTTATATACCTACTCGTGTATGGAAAATTATATCCTTAAATTCGTAATTAAATATGCCCACTGATGATTCGTGCACTCTAGGAGGCAATGAGGGAACTAGGTAGGCGGTAGGCGAAGAAAGCGACAAGAGAGAAAGGAAAGAGAGATAGAGCATGAAGTACAAAAACATAATGATGGTATTGCATCGATATTATACGCGTCTTGAAAATACGAGTCCGGTGATATAAAACATTTAATAATTATACCTTTATATTTATTAAGTATAAAATATATTCAAATTTAAAGAATAATTTTTTAATAATTTTATTTATCGGCTTCTAATTTACATCATTTCTTTGTCTTAAAGCAAAAGCTACCACCACAAACCACTTGAATTGGAGCGTTTTTGTAGGGAAAATTTGTGGAGAAATAGAACATTTTTTTCGGAATGAAAAGGGAAGTTTTAAATGAAAAATACTGATTTTAAACTATACAAAAACACTATTTTTGGGGGAAACAAGCGATTTTAAGGAAAAAAACCGAGATGGAACCGTGCACTGCTCTGCGCCTCCTGCGAAACCCTTCGCCAAAACATATATCCGTATACTACTAGCAGCTTTAGGTGTTAGGGATGATATATATCAGGGGCGATGCAATCTTTTTTATACTTGATAATATTTTTAATACAACTTTTATTATTATTTCACCAATTTATTTGTTTATACAGTTTTGTGGACATCTGAAAGGATATCTTACTAATATAAAGTAATTGAATTCAATATTGTGATTTGCGTTTGAAGTGCAGTTAGGAGAGAATTTTCAGTATAATTTGATTTGTTAAAACCAAAAAAATATCTTAGCAAGTAGTTATTTTGTAAATGCTTCCAGTTTTAATTAAGCTTATCTGCACTGCTTGTTGACAATCATTATTTTCCTCCATCAATTGTTAAACAACATTCATTAAGTTCTTACACGTTTTTTATAAATTCATATTAAATTACGATAAACACTAATAAATTATTTAACATTGCACAACCACAAGTCTGGCGTTATTATTCCACAATATTAAAATTTACCTCTGGGCCTATATTTATTGGTTATATAAAATATTTTTGTGTTTCATACTACTTTTTTTTGTGTACATGTACGACATCCAAAATGATAATATATTAGTGCTTCTTATTTATATGTTTATATTTAACCTTGTTTCGAGGGTTTTGGTTTGGATTATGTTGTTCATTTATTTGAGCCAATGCTTTGTTTGTGTTACTTGTGGTTTTTTTGTGATTTCTGTGTGTCAAGGACTCGTGCATATTGTAGATATGGTAATTATTATTTCTTACTGTCGCAATTCTCACATTTTCTGACCGCCTAAGTGTCATTGCATATTCAAGTTGACTGTGCCATAGGCCGGTGTCGTGTTCCACATAATGCCGCAGACATATCTGACGTGAACTGTGGAGTAAATCATCTGCCAGGCCCAGAACTGCGAGCATGTTACAATTCATTCACTGGACTGCACCATAGAGGTGCTCTAGGTGAGCATGAACTCTCTGGTATTAACGGCACTTCCAGCCACACAATCGGATGCTGGTGAGTGTGTCGCTGACAGCAATCACTCATGATCATTCTCAAGACAGCAGGCGTTCCTTTCGATGGATGTACTTGTGGTTCTGGAGTCAAACCAACATCCACTCGCCAGTGGAGCCGCCCAGTTATACGTCTTCTCAGAGCTACCAATGCTTCTTCTGGCATCGTCAAACTTGATATTGACTAGGAGGTTGGCTATTCGGCCACCTAATTGTCAAATATAACCACAGCAGGAGCCGCCAAGTAAACTTTCAAAGGTCATCCACATCTACAGTGCAGTGAGGGTGCGACATATGGCTAACCAGAGACCGTAGGTTCCACTACTCGAGATGATGGTTATCACTGAAATCCCACAACTAATGAAACATTTCGCAATGTACAAATACGTACCATCGTTCGTAAACTTAGCCTTGCACATAGTTTCCTACCTAATCAGCGGACTAAGTGTGTTTTTAAAACAAAATTGTTTGGACTGTTTGCCAAAGATCGATACACTTAGTTTCGAAGGACAATTCAGAAGGACGTGAATTGAGATAAATTTTTATCTTATGGATTATATATGTCTTCTTAAATTAAATTTTTTGTTTAAGTACATAAATGTATTTCATCATCGTTTTTACATTCAATTAATTATAACATAACTATATTTAACCAAAACCTTTGCTAATTATGCTGTTTATATTTATTATTTTGAAAGAAGCTTGATGGTACGAGGGATATCAACAGCCTTTCATGTTGGGACATGCGGTAAGATGGATGAGATGGGCTGGGTGTGAGAGAGATTGTAATGTAGGGAAAGGAAGAACATGGGTGGTTTTGGGGTTGGTCAAAAAAAGGGTTACAGGAGTAAGTAATAAATGCGATGGTTTTTTTTTTATGAGATTGCCTATTCTTAGACTAAATTGTATAGGTGCGGACCATTTCGTCTGGCTTCTACATGCTTCTTTCTACAGTCATTGTCCTATTGTGCAACCACGATGTCTTTCTATAACCAAGATTCAACAGAGTCTAGTACAATATTATATATTTCATCAGGTGGGCCGCCTACAGCAGCAACACTATCGACTTCTTCAGAGGTATTATCAACATTGTTATCGTTTTCTTCGAGCGGGTCACTTATAGAATTATCATCAGTATCACGGACCAAACTTACTTCAATACATTGATGAAAGTACTGTAATGATGCCTTCGCACATATCTGTAATCTTAGACCAGTTAAAAAATATAATATCGCTTAAGCCCACATCATATCGATAACAAACCTGATTAGTGCCTACTCTAATTGCATTTCCCGACATTTCAAGTTTATAAATGACTTGTTCCAATGTCTGCTAAGCCAAATATATGCTGTTATTTCCACAGAATTTTGATGAATGTGTTATCAATGTAGCGAGTATTCATGTAGTCATAGCATCGCTGCCTAACACAATAAGTGATGATCCAATGATAGATACCACCAGCTAATGATGGCCTGAACGTATAC
Source organism: Dryococelus australis (assembly GCA_029891345.1). Taxonomy (NCBI): domain Eukaryota; kingdom Metazoa; phylum Arthropoda; class Insecta; order Phasmatodea; family Phasmatidae; genus Dryococelus; species Dryococelus australis. The sequence continues at coordinate 119,246,528 of CM057003.1, read as the reverse complement.
ACCTTAGACAAATTCGCTGTCAAATTCAAGATGTCAATGCAGATACTGTGATGAGACTTTCGGTAAAAGTAGGAAGGCATGACGGCTTGAGAGGAGTATAAGACAAACGAAGAACACATGCTGGGATAAGATGATATTTGGCTGTATTAAGCGTGGAGGTGAATTCAAGAGATACAATACATCTAAAATGAGGAATAATTATGGTGTGAGACATACCGGCATCATGTCAACTTGTGTACACCCCAAACCCAAAAATGTGCTGTAATCTAGGCAACCAGAATCCTAATGTATTCGTGCTGAAGAAATCCTCTTTATATGGCAACATGAGGAAATGTGTTGCGCAGAATTCAACACATACTGCAAAATACACACCGCACATTTCTATCAGCTGTGACAAATGATTTATTAAACCAACTTATAAAGGCGATAGGAAACCAGCAGTATCTAAAATACAATCAGTGTTTGCAATCTAACAAATCTAAATAATAAACACATACAGACGAAAATTGTAAAAGGGCATTCAAGAACTCTAGTGTTACCCTTTATTATGTATTCAATAACGAAGACTGTGTTTAAGAGGCTGTATTGGTGATATGTAACGAGGAAGAGAAAATGATGAAGAAGTATTCAGACTTGACTGTCGATTATGTTAATAATTTTCAGCCTATAGAAAACGTATAAATCGTATTTTAAACATAATGAAATTATGTCCTCATTTGCCAATTAACGTTGTCGTAAAGAAATGCTTGTATAAAAATGGGCGTTTTTCTTGTGTGTTTTCAGGGACTTTTATGCGATTTCACGAAGAAATGTCGTGAGTGGTGTCATTTCATTAATATTTTAATGGAGAGTCAGAATAGTGACACTGACCAATCTCACTTTCTAAACCGGAGGTTGGGACAGAAGGTAAATGAATACAGAAAACCGTATAGGTATATCTAAGTCGACAACTTATAACATATTCTATATAAAAGTGCTAAGAATCCGTCAGCGAATACACTGTACCGTTTAAAAATTAGATAAGTAGGGTTTACTGGAATTAATACTGTGGTTTCGTATTCACTCGGCTCGCAGACAGTGAATCACTGACGCCGTCTGTCATGCTCCTCTCCACTGTGCTGGAGAGCGGCGCCTCGCCGAGAATTATTTACCAACCAGGCCCGCCTCGGGACACCACGCTCTCTCCACATACAACCACACTTCCATGATCACCTGGTCAGTGTCCAGGCGGTGTAATCATACCTGCTTCCAGCAAAGTTGTCATATATGTTTGAAGCTAAGCCGACAAATACATTGTAACATACATGTAACGAAAAGTCTCCAAACATTGATATACCCATTATATACAATATATATGCATATAATATATATACAAGAACAGAGAGAGAGAACAGAAAACTAACTTATAACTATTAAACCCAGCTAACTAAAGCGTTATTTACATCAGTCTTTATACGTATATAATGTTTTCAACTTTCATGCTTTAAAATATATTACACGACTCCTCAGTTTTATTCGGTTAGCAAAAATTATTAATAATATCAGTCTAACGTCCAACAATTGTTTTTCTCGACCACTGCAGAAGATAATGATGACATCTCAAATAGATAGATCGCGCCACTACATACAGAAACTATGCGACTGCTGGCCTGCATTTTGCTGAAAGTAATAAAAGTTAACATTCTTTGACTATACTTCTCCGGTCTTAATTGGCCACTTAACGTCAAAATGTATAACGGAGTGCTACAACCAGTGAAAAAATAGTCCATATAACGGAATAATGTATAAATTGGAAACTGGGCTTATATCATTCTCCGGTCACTTATATGTCTACCACACTCGCGTTACTAACGGAGAGCCTTTGTTGAAAAATGTTAAGAGCTTATCACTCATACTCACTCGTCACATCGTCTTCTTTGATTTCTGAGTGTTTCGGCAGGAGTCAGTCGGCAGGAGTCAATCGGCAGAGGCAGAGTTATGAATTCGTGTATGCTTGAAGACGATTCATGATATTGACAATGTGAACTCGAGTAACTCAAATACTACTACATGCATACCTTCAACGACTGCCAAACAATTTCACAGGAAACCATGCTGTTTAAGTGTTAAATGTCGCAATGTGCCGCAACACGAAAAGTGCGATGTTTTAAAGAACCCAAGTAGCAAACAACAAGCAGATAACAGTTGGCCAATCGTTGGCACAGCTGGTACATGTTCGCCCACATGACTGTAGGTGTTTTCTTATGTAGTACGCAATAAAACCACGTGAACAATAGTGACTGTACTTTCTTGGGAAGTGTTTTAGATGTGGGCCATTAAACACAAAATTATTGACAGAATTTAATGTGTGCCCCACAAGCATACATCACTGAAACACCCACAGGCATCTTAGTGTACGTAAATAACATGTAAATGATATATGCCAAAGAGTATGATTATAAGATCATGTTTACACATAAAGCCCTTGCGTGGTGGAATGGTTCATTTATGATAGTTGGGCATTATCATGTGGGAAATTGTGGGCCATTTAACACAAAATGACTAACGGATTTTCATATCTGGCGCACCAGCAAATGTCTGTGAAACACCCACAGGCATATTAGAGTATGTAGAGAATGTGTGGGTGACGTTTGCCAAAGAGTGCATAGCATAATACCACGTGTGTACATAAAACCCTCATGTGGTACAACAATTCATTTTTGATATTTGGGCATTATCATGTGGGCCCCACGTATCAAACAACAAGCAGTTAACAGTCATGCAACTGATACAACTGGTGACAACATTATAATTTATGACTGTTTGCATTTCTTATATGGTTCAAAATCAGGTCATATAAACAAAAGGCCAGTACCTATTTTCAAATACTCGTAATGTGGGCCAATGCTCTCACGACGATTCTTAGGTTTCAACAGACGCCCACAAGCAGATGATAAAGGAAATGCTATCTGTTTCTCACTGATGGGAATATATTAGCAGCATGTTTATTGGCCATTTACGGTATGCCAACTGTTGTTTGCTGCTGAGGACATAATAGCAGCATACTACCGCATTTTGTGGAATGTCTACTGTTCCTTATTACTGAGGAAACATGATAGGCAAGCTTATGTTCCATTTATGGCATACCGACGATATGTTGTTGTGCAGTACCAAATACCATATGCGTATTTAATATATCTTTTTTATTTCATGTATATATGAAGTAAAATTATCTCGTGGCATTGCTAGTAATAGTAAAAACATATTTTTTTGATGAGAAACCTACAAAGCTTAACACGCAAAAAATTCATTATTTTGCATTTTAAATTTTAGCTGAAAGTAGTCGGAAACTATAATTTATATATTATACTATACTATACTATACTAGTCTATACTATACTATATAATATACTAGTCTTTTAAACAAATCACATAGATCCCAGTATTGACTCGTGATACTAACATTGTCAATATAATAAAGCTAATTGATTATCAATGTGAAGAAAGTATCCAGATTTTCTTAAAATGTCGTATATGACTACATAGCAGAGTAGTTGATAGCATACTTCACTGTAGACGAAAGGGTAGTGAGTTAGATTCCATGTTTCTCCAAAGAAGTTTACTATTTGTGTAATAAATCTGATGATAACACATATGAATGTGGTAAATACATAAATTTGATTTGGATTAGACACAATTATTTTTCTATTTTGAAAATGCATGGCAAGCTGCGTCTATGTGGGCCACAATTGGCCAATAGCTGGGCCACAAGTGGCAGTTGGCTGACGGCATTTGGTTTACTTATGGCAGGCCAGAAGCAGAAAGCCAGTGGGCCACTGCTACGACACATGGTCCATTGATCTTGCTGACATGTTCGGGGTACAGTTAGTTAGGCAGAGGCGTGCCGCTTTTGGGCAGATTGTATTTTGCTACATGGACATTATCTGAACAGTGGCCCAGATGTGGCCAACTGCAAGAGGCATCATGTGGGCCACAAGCATCTGCGGGTAAATTACAGTGGTCGACTGATTGTTAACTGATTATGGAAGCCGTAAGTTGGCCGCTCGTGTACCAGCGGATTTGCACAAGAGAGCCTAGTGACCTTTGCTACTTGGGAACCCATCTCATTCGATTCTTCGCTGCTATTAATGTTCCAGATAGTTTACTAGTTCTTATTACTTACATAAACAAATCGAGACCGAGAAATATAGTATTATTTTGCCTGATAACAAACAGCAGTTGTTACCTCCTATTAATAAAGTACATACTATGTTCACAGACGGCGATGGAACTTGCATGATGAAACATTAAGACAATGACCATATGCAGTTTATGCAAGGCAGTACACTGAAGGAACATATCAAGAGCTGGAAGATATCGTGTACTAGGAACCAGCAAGTGATGTCAATAACCCTTAGTGCATGAATGGGTACTGAATCCATAGACACGAGACAGCTGACGTTAATCACTGAACGGGAGACCTACGATGTGAGGTAAAGTTGGTTTGTGCAGAATGTATGCTTGCAAGACATTTGTTTGAAACCAACCATGCGAGTTCTGCTACAAGAAAATTAAAACGAACGTAGACTACAAAAGAAGAGATGAAGACAATGATGAAGACAGCATTGTTGATAATTACCATGGATGAGAGTGTTGATGTTTCTCATGAGAAGCATGAAGAGACTCCTGATGTTCTCACTCATTTCTTCAACGAGTTCTCCTGCGACAAGTGATGTGAAGAAGGCGGAAGTTGTCGATAATGGTTGTTACAAATTTCTCGAAGACCTGAATGAACTAGTTTATAGGCTCAAATAATTTATTTACATGCAAACACGCAGGGTTCTCTCACAGATTTTTAAGATGTATTCAATCATCCATGAGCTGAAGGATTGGCCTTGTATAAGACGAGACATTTGGCTACTATCCATGATCTGCACACGCCTTAGAAATGTAAAGAGAGGATGTAGGAACTAATTTAAAATATAGTATGTTTATAATAAGTAAACATATCAAATTTAGGTATACATTATGTCAGATTAAATTGTAAAACAGTCCATTCTGCTTCTCTGTAAGACTTACAGACTCAGTGTTTTATACAATTTACTGCAAGAATTGGTCTTTGAAGAAACCATTCTGGTTGGAGTCACTCTTTTGAGAAATCATTTCGGGCTTCGGATTAGTGAATAACTAGGGGGGTTACGTGTGTTATATAAAGTCCAAATTCACTTTGGGTGTCGGAATATAAGTCGACTATATATCCTATGGAATATAGAGCTGGTTCGGTCACCTGCTGATTTTCGTACCAAAGAGTGGCTGTGCTCTGCCATCTTGATGAGAATCGAACCCTCAGTGTCACACACACACACACACACACACACACACACACAAAACAGTGTTTTTGCTTTAGGTATGTTTTTTTCCCTGTCTGTTAAGTTTTCTTTTTTTTTTTTCTTTTTTTTTCTAGATTTTCGAGATTTTTTTTAAATTTCTGATTTTAAGATCGTTGGGAGTTTAATCTTAAGGTCGCTTGCATTTTACATATGGTCGGAGTCAGTAACGTGACGTGTTAGTCGATTTTTACAAGGTTTTTTTACTTTTGCAAATTTTTTCGAGTTTTATGTCATTAGGGTTAAGGTTATGGTCACCATCATCTAACCTAGGTGTCTGAGTCAGTGATATTTCATGAACTTACATGTTTAGCACTTCCTGTCGACTTTGTACCGTTTATTCTGGATTTTTCGTCTTTAAGGTCATTGGGGTCAAGTGCATTGGCATCCAACTTTGTGTTGGCGTCACAGTGTAAAGTGATCCTACATTTTACGAGTTTCTTTCGCATTTGATCATTTATTTCTCGACTATATTGAGTTCAAGAGGTCAGTAGGGTCAACGTCATGGTTGCCAACAACCAACATGGAGGTCAAAGTCATCCATGTAATTTTTTCTCGAATTTTATAATTTATATTTTGATTGTTGCTATTGTTCTGGATATTTAATGATAGTGGTGAGAATAGCTAAGCGGTAGGGCAGATGGTTGGGTGACGAGCTGGCCGGTAGGGGATGGTGCGGTAATATTAAAAGCTTCTCGATTTTTTCTTCGATGTTTTAAATTTAGTATGACTAAAAGTGTTTTGGCAAGGGGTGAGGTATTATTGGGGTGTCAGTTAGGGTAAGGTATTATTATATGTTCTTCGATTTCTAGAATTAGTTTATTGAAGTTTTTCGATTTTTTTCTATTTTTTATGACTGGGAGGGTGGTCGTAAGAGTTGAACAGTGTAAGTGATTGTGAGCGGCAATGGCGAATCCTGTAGGGAGGGGGACCAAGGGGCTGTGCCCCCCCTCTCCGAATGTTAAAACATAAATGCTAAAAAATATTTACCTATGCTGTTTTAATGTTATATATTTGAACATACTCACATCTCTTAATCATACAAATTATCCAAAGCACTCAATTTTTCAATTTTTAATCATGTGATCGATGAGAAAGGGAGGTAACTTTTACCACAGTGCTTAGTCTGAAGGACGATGGAATAATTTTGTGCTTAATAGGATATTATACCAACCGATTTTCTGTGAAATTCTTGTGTATGCAATTACGCTTTTATCGGTAAATAAGCGTTGCAGGAATACGACCTTTGGGCAAAAGAAACATAGGCCAAGTATCTACTACTGCACGGTTTGACTTTTAGCATATTAAGCGCATTTAAAGAGGAAAAAATCGTGAAAACGGCAAAAAAAATGGATTAAGCAGTTTCCGTAAGGGGTAGGAGAAAAGTACAGCCATGCGGTAGTACTTTAACCTGTGGGCTTTCGACACGTGCAATAAAGTCCTACTGTTACAGATATAATTTGCAAAGTACAGCGAAAGTACGGAGACACTGCATGCATTGTGCGTAGGAGCGGGTGAGTGGGATTTGTGGAACATGAAACGGAAAAAACTCAAAAAATGAGCTGCCCAAGGATGTAATCACTGCACTGATGAAGTGTGAAGAAATCTTGTTTCCCAAATTGCATATTATTTCAAAAATTCTGGTTGCCCTTCCTGTTACCACAGCATCATTATAGAGACACTATTCGACACTGAGGAGACTGAAAAGGTATCTTAGAAACAGCACTGTTCAAGACCGTTTAGATGGACTAGCACTAATGTCAATACACCGCAGCATACCATTAAATGAAGATATATTGCTTGAGAAATTCGTAAAGAAGAGAAGAATTCTGCTTATTTAAATGTTTTAGGCAAAAGTGAGACCAAAGAAACATCAGCATTTGGTTCATTTCTTTATTGCGGTCTTCATTTTATGTAGTTTTTGACGCTTATAACTTTTAAGGTTTTTTTTTTAATTGGAATATAAATATATTATGTTTTATGTGTATTTTTACTCTTTGCAGGGGCGTAGCAAGAAGGCACCCAACTGTTCGCCCCTTTATCTTAAAATATTTCTATTAGCGGTATGTTCAATAAATTAAATACGAAAACTGCTCAGATAGCACCACATTGCACTTTGAAATCTAATTTTTTTTCCGGCGGAGGACCCCTGAACCCCCCCCCCCTCCCGCGCTTGATTAGGGATATCGGTGTTCCTTTTTGAAATTCCCAAGTTGTGATGTTAATGTAATGCTTCCCCGTGAATATAATCACATGTTAATATCTACCGCATTTAAATTGCTGTTGCCTTAACCGTGCATTGTGAAGCGAAAAAAGTGGCAAGTTCTGGCTGAAGAGAACGGGGTGGGCAAGTGCCTGCAGAGTCATGCTGTTGTCGCTCAGCGATGCAGACCAGCCTGTGAGGGACTTCAATCGCGCGCGTGAGTGAAAGAACTCTGTTGAGCAACATCGTTTCGGCACGTGAGCGGGTGTCTACATTGTAGATTGTAATATTTATTCTTAGAAGTTAGCTGTCGAATATTTCTATAATTACTGAAGATAAATGCTTTATTAAATGTTCGAGTCGTGATTGTTTTGGTATCCTAAAATTCTTATTATAGTGTGTTCAGGGATTAAAAAGTTATGAGACGGGGTCATACAAACATACGAAAATTCTGGTGGTTTTATTTACATACTATACCAGAAATAATTGGGTAATATTGTTTTCATAATCGCAATGTTAATATATGCTTATACTGTTAATATTATTTCTGTAATGCGTAGTGATGAATATTGCGAAGGAAAATTGTTTATCTTACAAAAAAATTTTCCTTGAATGCCTACAACATTCATTAAAATATTAATTATTATTTCTGTTATAAATCATTTTACATAGACAAAGATATATAACATGTCAACAAAGAGGAAGAATTCATACATTTTATTGCTTGTATCGTTGTGCGACCAACGAATTCTGTGAATTGTTTTAGTGAGGATTTCATTGGGGAAGCACATGTTAAACAAATGAAATAGATACGAATGATGTGTGATGAATAAATATTTTTGGTTGACAAATTCACTCTCATTTTGTAAGATAAATATCTATTCATTTAAAAAATGATTGTCTATAGAAAATTTTAATTCTTTTAATGATTCGGACACACATCATTAGAGAAGAGTAACTAAAAACAGTGCAATATCACTAAAATATGTGATACAAAATGGTGGCCATTAATTTACGCAAATATTAACATTAATGTTTAAGTGCTTAAAAATCTAACATTTTATTTAATATTGGGAAACAATTTTGCAAGTTAATGGCTCAGGAAAAACTCTTTCAACAATTCTAATGCCACAAATCTCTATATATTTGATTGAGTAATAAGTTTTTTTTCCCCCAATTCTGCACATGGAACTAGAGAATAACTTGACGTTATGATTTCTGGAAATAAGCCATGAAAGTACTGGGAGCGAGGCTGTTGTGGACTGTCTGTGAAAGGGTGGAACAAGTGTAATTTTGTGTTCAAAGGGATAATTGTTTAATAGAATGGGTTAAACGTTTAATTGCAATTTTTGATTGAAAGAGTTAAGTAATTACATGTAAAGGGTTAAAAATTGTAAGAAAATGTTAATTGCTTAAATGAAAGCGGAATTTGTTTAATTGGTAAGGGTTAATTGTGTTGAAAGGGTTGAGTGTCCAAAGGGTAGATGGTGCCTCTCCGAAGTCTGGCAGCCGGTTGAGTTTTGAGGGTTATGAGCAGCAGTATATATATATACCTTGGAGCAAGAGTGGCATAATGTGTTAATAGGGTCCTCTTGGAAGTCTGAGGACAGAATGAGATGTGATTTAGGGATGAGAGAAAGGAGGTTGTGTCGGGAGTGGGCACACATCCGCTTTGGTTGCTGTTTGATTGAAGACTAAGCTCTGGAGCAAACATATCTCTGGAGCTATGCCACAGCCCACTCGTTCGCTATTTCACGGCACCATTCGTTCCAACACAAAGTATTAATACCCACATATTAGTTGTATAATTAACTTATGTTTTGTTTTATTAAAAATTGTATACAAGCAATACCATTAATTCTCGCTCCTATGAGTTATAGCGCTCAGTTGCATGTAGTCGCCTAAGTTGTGTAATATCATTCCACGACGTAGTATTATTTCCAAATGGTGTTACAATGTATGACACATTTGTGTTAGCTATGTAATCATGCATTCATTATTATTAGGTGTCCATTATTGTCCATTTTATCACTGTGCTGATTGCAGTTGTTTTACGAATGGGAGCTCATCGGAGCAGATATTCTCGCCTTTCCTTCACCCTGATGTGCTCCTGCTCGCGCGGAGACAGCGAGCTATCTGCTTAGTTCACAGACCTCCCGCCAGAGGGCGCAAGGGTTTGCCAACAGTCATATATATATATATATAATCACACACACACACCTTAGCACTTCCGCTTTACGGCGTTGGCTACACACACAACGGACTTTCTCATTTTAAAAAAAAGTATAGTTTTGCTATTAACCCTTATGTTGGCATCACTATTTATTGTGTACAAACCTAACGACAAGAGACAGAATATTGCATGCGTAACTCGAAGAGTTGATAAACTTTCAATACAAGATACCATACTTAGGTTCGCAACTGATATTACTATAATGTTAGTAGCTGAAAATTTAACATTTTTTTTATCGATTCACGTCAGTTTTATTAGTTGGAAATTATAAGAGTGTTTTGCTATACGAGATCTCAAAAATCTGTTCGTCTATGTAAAACCTAACTTGGTTAATATTTCAAGAAATCCCAGACTCGTATTTGTCAAACTGGAAAACCCCCATACCTATTTGTTAAAAAGCCCTGAAACAAATGTACGCTAGTTTTTACCGTACAAAGTAGAATGTTGACACTATCAAACCGCCTCGGAATTAATAGTTTGAAAAACATAACGTTTCCACACAAGTCTACATAAACCATAATCTGTGCAAATGAATCAGATATTTAACATTCCCACACAATCTCTTTGGAGATTCTGATTTATAATACTAGGCAGTCGTGTTGCCCCATCTTGTGTAACCTATGTAAGAAACCTTATAAGTGGAGTGTTACTAAAGTCAATTGTGTACATCTTACTGGACTGTGCTTACATGTACGTGCCAAATGCGTATTGTACTCATTGCGCAGACGATGTCTCTGTGTAACGCGTAGTTTCACCCAGCATCCGGCATCAACAACATCAACATGCAGATCTCGCTCCACCACATCTGTATCAACTTATTAACTTATCGTGTATAAGTCTGAACATGTTACGTTAGTATAATTCGTTAGCCGAATATTCTTTAACAAGTTTATTTTGCATGTTCGTTATTTCGTTTCCTTAGTTAAAATGTGTATGTATAACATTTTTATGTTAATAAACCAATAATAATAATGTGTTCTCCCTGTAATAATCACAAACACATGTATATGACAACACATATTAGTAAACAGTTTTCAAAAAATATTTTGTTTCCATTTGTACCTCACTTGAATAATCGTTGAAAATTGTAACCCATTATCTTATATTCGTGAAATTTTTTAATATTCTGTAAATGTTAAAGCCCTGTGGTTGGACTATTAAATTTAAATCCGAGTGTCCCCCACTGTTTAATCACATATTAATAAACACATATACAAAGCTTAGAAAAAAATAATATGTAAATAAAAAACCGTGGAGTAAGTCTATTGAACTTAAATCCGAGTGTCCCCCTCTGTTATATCACATATTTATGAGTCGCTATTTCTTGTAGCAATGAATCTGTGTCACAATATAGGAGGTGCATGGCTGGCGGAAGTATATTTCTACACAAGTATATGTAATGGAATTCATACAACAATAATTTGGACAGGTCGAGAATGGCAATACTGGTCTACAAAGTCTTGTTAAATGTATCAACGCTCTTTGACATCTCGATCAGGACAGTATTCTCATCGATGATTTGCGGTGCTTGAATGTTGGACGCCAAATCAGTGCTACCACCCGGTATATTGCGTCATACCACGATACGACTCTGATGTCGCATTACTGGCGCACATTCCACGTTTTCCCATATACCGAATTGTTCATCAATCAAAAAAAAATTTGTTTTCAAACTTGTTCGAAGCTTAGGCACGATTCTCAATATCAAATTAATTAATGGAGACATCAAAGCTGCCTGTTCATATCACAGAATGCGATGAAGAGCATAGAGTTTAACTCCATAATTTAAATAGTGCTGCCATGTTCCCCGTGAATAACATATTTTTTACGCGGTGCGAGTATCAAAATAATTGTCATGGGAGCCATTTGGAGATATGCAAGAGACACTGGGGCAAGAGGCAGATATGATAGCGCATCGTGGCATTCATCTGGAAAAGACAAATCCACTTCCGCAAAAAAAAAAACAAGTGTCACTATCATTGACCATGATTTTGAAATCCCATGATGAAAACATGTGTGACACAACCCACACAAAGTTACCAGTCGGAAGCTTGCATTTCATGATATGACTGTACAAGATGTTTACGTCGAAATAACAAATATACTTCTCTACCACAGTGGGGTTGTACTCTTCATCCATATTAATATTATTGGCTTCCACGCACCTTTTGGAAACCTGTGTAAAACCACCCCTAATGCCATATTCTAGAAAAGGTACATGTCAGGGTCAGTCGACAGTTATACCCTCGCAGCTGTCTTTACAAACAAAGCATCCCAGGAAAGGGATGGAGTTGTAATTTACATGGCAGGGTCAAAACTGTGATTCGCCCAACATATGGTCTTGAAATTCTCAAAAGTATCTGCCAGCAAACAGGTGTGTACACGTAAGTAATGAATGGTATACTGCAGCAAGTTTATGCAGTTGAACGTATTCCATGTGGCTTGATATTTTTAATGAATTCTTTGGTGTGAGTGAAATACTTATCAGACTATGTAGCGACTTAACAAAGTCATAAGGAAATACTCCCTACCTTTGTGCCAATTCAAACTGGGTAATATCTGGAAACAGTTAACAAGTGATTCTCAATTGCAGAGGTGTCAAATTACCATCCAGAATCTCCAGAGATGCGCTCATAAACTGAAATGAGTCAATGAAATGCAATTGCACAACTTGAGTACGTCCTTAAGTTTGTCCCATTGAAAATGTGCTTGGTGAGGGATTTATATCTTTCCAATGAAAGTACAAGAACCAAAATATCATGTGGGTTTTCGATAACCTTGGTTCCGTTGGTTTGTGATGTGATGCGGAGCCAAAATCTTTATGAGATAGTGGGTATCACAAATCTACAGGTTATGAAAAACAACCACAAATTGTTTTTTCGGCAGTCTTAATTTCAAATTGCATCTATTGTCTGTAAGGCCTATGATTACGCCTGTCAGATAGTCGTCGTCGACCACAGAATCTGTGCCAAGCTCTTTTTTACAAATATGATCACTTTTTTGATCTGCCAACCTAGCTTTGTAAGCTGCGATTTTTGTCTTTATCGGAATTGTCATAGTGCATATTCCAGCAACCCATTTTGTTATTCATAACAACCAATTTATCTACCAATTGGTACATACAGTTGTCACCCACAATTTCAATGTAGTTGGAAAAGACCAGATTGTATGATCAAACCAACAAAATTCTATAGGTATATGGTACATGTTAGTTCATGGTGGTTATGTTACTTATCTCGTTATTGGGCAGGCAAGTGAACAAGGGTTTCAAATATCATGCTGTGTCACGATAGGTGATGGAACCCAATAATTTATAATTTGCATAATTTTGAAATTCCAAGTACTTTTCGTTTCCAGTGGGGAAAGTACTTCGAACAGCCTTGTGTTGCTGACAGAGAATGGTGTGTTTTGCGTGCTTTTCCTCACTGACAATGTAATTGGAGACAACGATCGCGAAAGAAAATTTTCTTGCATTTCTTATTCAACTGAGTGTGAAGCATTCGGCCCAAATTTGTATTGTAACGAAATGCAAATGCGCAGTATTATTGCTGACACAAATGGCCAACACATTTTCATGGTGGGTATACCGTTCAGGAGCAGTAAACTTCGATATGACTATCCCTGCCTTATAGAAATTATTGTCAATATTATTTCTATCAATGTCTACAACATAGTAGACATTGATAGAAATCGAATTGGTGGCCTCGAAATAACCGATGGCCTGTATTACTACAGGTGTCCACAATCTTTTAGTATTCAAAACCTGGTTAGGTTTCGGATATGAATAGTATATGTCAACATGTTGTGCCGCAGGAAATAAAGTCGCCATAATAGCGCAATTGGAAGCACATGTCTTCCGGGCATTGCACATTAATGCTTGCATAACGATTGACAATAAACTTGGGTAATTTAATGTGTGTGGCATGGCACAGATGGTAAATGTACAATATTGCGAAATATGGATGTCCATATGCAATATAAGCTGCATTGCCCAGACACTACCCCTAGCACTGAACTCCCCAAGTCTAGTAGTAGTATGCTATCGCTATACAGTTCGAAAACATTGGACGAATAAAGGACAGGAATAGCTTTACTCCGAAAATAAAATGTATCCATGGGAAAAATTCTTAACAAATCTACCCGCTACAGTGATTCTTAGCTTAAAAGGCCAGGGCGTTGTCATGATTCTTGCAAGAAGGGAGCCATACACCGCATAAAGAATTGTTCAAAATAAGCATCACTATTGGATCTATCATTAGGGATATATGCATCTACGAGCCTAGCACCAAATGTCATCTCTGTAAGGTCATTTTGTAGATTGGGCAACAATTCATTATTGAGCAAGGATGGGCCGGAAGGCGAATCAGTTTCCAATACGCTCGTATCGCAAGATGACCTATTAGTATCTGATACAGTATTACGTTCCGAATCCGATGAATCGTAGTCAGAACCACGTTCTGTGTAAGACACATAAAGGTCGTCTAACAAAATATTGTGTCGAATGCACTTGGGGGAAGCAATCATGTTTTGATAGTTTGTGGCAGGTGAAAAATTGGTGTCCGACCCAGAACCACTTTTTGTATCAGACACTCCCGTAAAGCATCAAGGCTTAGGGAAAGCCATACTGCTTTGACAGTTCGTGGCAGGAGAACTTTCTGTGTCTGATTGATGAAGAACTACAGGTTGTGTCAGTCACATAAAGTTCCATTAGAAAACTGTCAAGGTGCCGACGCTTAGACCATGAAGGAGATGCAATCATGCCTAAACAGTTCCCCCTCTTATACTCACCTACTTGACCTGCTTTAGGAAACTGCGATCTGAACCAAAAGATAGAACAAACAATTATATATATTTACAATGATAGATTTTACCTGAAGGATAAAGTCTTTAGTCCCACAAAAAAAAAGAACGATAAATCATTATTATTAAAGAAACCCTTAAGAAATAGTGAGCCTGTAAACATGTTATTAAAACGATTAGAAAATAATACTAACTGGTTAAAGAATAAAGCGTTAAAAATGTTATAAATAATTTTGTGACAGTTCCCATTTAAAAATGCATAAAGCATACACCTGTTTCCTAAATCATTATCAAGCTTAGACCCTGAAAATACATTTCCAATTTCCTCATAAAAACCTATCATATATAAAGGATTGCTAATACACATTACGGAATTACTTCAAAATAAATAAGTTGCACACAAAATACAACTATTTCCCAACGAGGTCTAAACGTCGATAAAACGAGGCACAAAAAGATTTAGACAAAGAATATAAAATGGCATTATAAATTATTTAAAAAAATTTTAAAAATGATTTATACAAATTTAATTATATAATTTTCATTGCGAATAATTAAAATTAAATAAAAATTCCTTAAAACTAGCTGAAATGAGTTACAAAGTTGTTGAGGTTTATTTACGGAAGTATAAAAAATATTTATGAATGTTAAAATTGTATTCCAAATTATCTTAAAACACACATATTATGATAGTAACGTTCTACCCTGATTATTATTGATGTAAAATGTGCGATTACATAGTGTAACGGTTAATTCACAGTAAGACAATGTAACATGATCAATGAGTTGTAATTGTCAGTCATTAGAAGTCAAATGAAAAAGCATAACGCGATATCAATCTTATAATTGATTAAAAATTATTATTTATGTTTGAAAATCCATTAAGATGCATATAATTGTACATGACATGACAAACACTGCTAACAAATTTAATAGCAATCACAAATACTGCAAAAAAATTAAAAATGCTTAATCTCCGACACAAAAACCAAAAACCTAAATAACTCACGATAATAAATTCCTTTAACTTAACACCTCAACATATTAATTTACGAAATGTTATAGAAGGAAATATTTTTTGAGTGATGAAAAAGCGCGACACAAAACATTACAAGAAATTTATTTTATAATTATTGAAGATATTATTTTTATTTAAAAAGTTTTTTTAGTTAAGTGGATTTACTTATATTAAGCCCAGCCACTGTAGTACCAGTACTCAAATGCCAATGTCTGCCTGCAGTCTAATGGATCAACTGCCGGCTGAACCTTAAGGGGGAAGTATCCTTGCCATACTGGACTTAAATATTTTCCTCATTAACTTAATTATCGTAATCAATATTTAAAAACCAAGTTATTCATGACATAGGGAGCATTTTAACAGTTATTTTTAAATCGCACTTATATTTATTACGTGATTAGTGTCACATCTTTCACCGTAATCAAACATTATCTAATTATTTTATAATTTCAATCCCACATGGAAAAATACAGGTATATTTGAAATCTACAAATTTAAAACAATTCGTTAAGTAGTCGTCCATGTCATGTCTAGATCCGATTTTTTATTTCTGGTCATATATTTCCATTACGAAGATTTGTAAGAAAATTCGAAGATAGGGAGTATACAACCATATGATAACATTGTCTGTGAAATCATCCTTTGTACACAAATGTGTATCTTAGTAAATAAATGTCATCGAAATACGACATTTTGACAGAAAGGATAACAAAACTATTGTCTATATCAATATTGGTTTACGTTTGTAATATTTAGTATATTCTTGGAGAAAAAAAAGGTGAAAGTGGTCAAATATCACATTTTTAAAGCTTGCAAAATGCAGTTTCCTTAAGCGACAAGAGAAAAGTACAACGACATGTACATAGCTTAATCTGTGGTCTTTCATCTCGTGTAGTAAAACCCCACTGTTACAGACCTAATTTTCTCAGTACAGAATTACGACAGAAATACTGCACGCCATGCGCATAGGAGCGATGTAGCACTAGGCGAGTGTGTAAGTGTCGCCCGCGTCGCTCCGTCACTTCTTGACCCTGGAAGGGCAGGTACATAATACCCTTAAATGCAATCGATAAAGTTAGAGTCCTGATCACTGTTGCGTGGAGTCGATCTAGCATCTGCTCCCCATTGCAGCTTGGCACTGGCTTGACACAGGGCGTCTTGGGGTGGGACCATATATATATATATATATATATATATATATACACCCCATCGGAAAACCCCACAACACCAAAATTAAGGTACATCGGAATGTCTGATACAATGTAGTTTCAATGTGTTGTTCATGATGATATCCTGAATCTAAATTATAAGGTTGTCCGATTAGTTGCAATATTATATTTCGTATTTGTTGTCAAACGAAAGCTTTTTCTTTTCTGCATTATGGCGACAACATTTCTGACATAAAGGTATCTTAATGTCATACGAATTTCAATATGTATATATATTATGTCGAATGGTCATAATACATATAAATACATTTTGTAACGACTCCATGAAGGACCATTATGGAGAAATGGTGGTTGTTCGAGCCGGGTCGGGGGAGGGGCTTTTGTGGGGGTGTCGATGGCTCGGCAAGTCGAAAGGAAACACGTCGTCCACAGGGTGCCAATAACAAAGCAAACTAATGTGGCTGTGGCAGCTCTCTGAGGGGACACTTTCAAACACACTCTCGTCTTAACATTTGACGAGATATATGTTAGCAACTAGCGGTTGGTGTTGGAACCATTTCTATATATTTTTACTTTGAGCAAAACTTAGTTTCATGTATCACTAAATATTAGTATCCTGGAAAACAATGTTCTGTGTTAGATTATTGTGTCTCGTAGCAGTACATGTAAACATTGAAATTATAATATCCCGTGAAACCATTGGTGCGTGCTGTTTAGTACTGATCTACACCCATACTACATTACAGGTTAATAATATCAATTAATTCACATTTTACATTCATTTGTTATAATGTAATGTTGGTACATCGTTCCATTTATTGCATTTCATGTATCGGAATGAATCAATTAAAATGAATCAACTCTCGACATACATACAAAATATTACATAAAAGTTCAGGATTGAGGGCGAAACAATGATTGTAAAATATTTTTTTGGTATATTGAAGATAGCTTACTTATTTACACAAACACAGACAATGTGTGTTAAATTTCTTACTAAGGTCAACAACTTACAGCAGCATTGTACTACATAGAAACTTCTGTGTTAAAACTGATGTGCACTAACTGTCGGATAACCAGGGTGTGGTCGTTGTATGTCCATCTATCAAGGTATAGTTTGAGATTATTACATTCACTTCATTGCCAAAATTAAGGACCGAGATGTTAGATAGCTCGCCTCCCATTCTGTGTTCGGTCCCTGGTGGGGTTACCCACCGGGTGTTATCAGAGATCTCCCAGTTTCCTAGTCTTTTCGTTTCGGCGCTGCTCCATACCCATCCCCATCAGCTCACTAATATCTTCACTTGGTATTGTCCTATCAATAAAACAATGTTGGAGGGAAGCTGTTAATGTCATACTTTGTTTGTATCAGAACTGCAATGAATGAGCAAGATATGAAGCTTTCCGAAATTTATTATTACGTACATAATTTCATCACATATTGTAATATTGTTGTTGGGAATTCCAATTATAATTTAACGAAGATTTAATGAATTCACCCTTTTAAATAATATTAGTCATTTAAAGAAACCATTCATTTCAGAATAAATTGTTGGATACAAATATTACCAATTTTGTATTTCGTGCCACATGTAGATTTATTAAATTATATCACTCGGCACGCATCTGTTATTAAAATTAGTCTTTCGCACACCTCATGGTGTTCGGATTCTAATAGGGTATTTATTTTTTAAATGACTATATTATTGAATACATATTTTTTAAATTTAAATTTGGTTTTAATGAAATCAGGTAATGCTTTACACTTTTAAAACAAGAGAACTCAAAGAGATTCATTTTTCAAACATATTTATTACTGTTACAAAATACACAACAGACATTGAAAACATACATTACATTTGACAAACATATATGTTGAATCAAGAATCATGTAATAATCATTGCAAAAATGATAAGTATATTATCATAATTTTTTGAGAGTGTCTGACACACACAAGTCACAGGAAAAATGTATAGACTAGAACACAAGTTGAACAAAATATTCACAGGATGTCTCGAAAAAGTTCAATAACACTTTGATTACAGAGAAGTAGATATTTTAAAGAATTATAGGATGTACCACAAAGTAAGTTATGCATAAAAAATGATGGAGCAACACAAAAAATTTAACAAGTGGAGAGTAAAGGGTCTTCACCAACGCAGTAAACATTAAAATATGTTGGCTAACTTGCGAAACACAGATTTCATACATTATATTATGATTGAAACTATATCCTGTCCTTGAACACTAGATTCAAGGAGGGAATGATTTTTACATCCTGGCTTAATTCTCTCAGGATCAGTATGAATGCAGATATCTTTACATTCATGCGAATGTAGAACAACGTTTTCTACTATGTCTGAGAATGTCTCTACATAATGCGAATGGACATCATCTACACTTGCAGATAGGGAAGTAGTTACTGTCATATATAAAACAGGATACTTCATCACGTCAGGACATTGAAATAGCATTTGGCTTTTTTCTTCTCCAACAGCAAACTAATCACCTGGAAGTAAAATACGCCATCACGGCTCTCAGTGTACTCTCTCAAAAGTTTGTTAGTGAAAAATAAGTGATACATTATACCTCCCTTCCTAATGCAGATGTAATGATTCCCGGGGTGGAAGAATTACATGTATGCAGTATGTGATCTTCTACTCGACTGAAACAATTCCCTAAGCAATGCAACACCCTTATCTCAATGTTGTGGCAAAGGTATATAAATACCATCCAGAATTCAATTAGAAAAATGTGTAGAAAACATTTCAATCATTAATACCTTCTAAAGAGAGCAGAATTTGCCAATATGTCTACTATTGTTAATAAAATAGAAAGAACACAAGACTTAGGGCATATTATCTTTAGGGTTATATATTTCCTTTTTCAAGATCATAGTACACAAATTCATTCTAGCTCCACATGACAACATAGACAATTGACCATAAACTTGGGTAATTTAATGTGTGTGACATGGCACAGATGGTAAATGTCCTATATTGAAAAATATGGATGTCCATATGTGATATAAGCTGCATTGCCCAGACACTACCCATAGCACTGAACTCCCCAAGTCTAGTAGTGAGGTAAGAGACTATGCTATCGCTATACAGTTCAACAACATTGGACGAATACAGGACAGGAAGAGCTTTACTCCGAAAATAAAACGAATCCATAGTCCCTACCTCCAGGGAAAAATTCTTAACATATCTACCCACTACAGTGAAGCTAATCTTAAATGGCCAGGGCGTTGTCATGGTTAATGCCAGAAGGAAGCCATACACCACATAAATAAGTGTTCAAAATGTGCATCACTATTGGATCTATCATTAGGGATACACGCATACATGAGCATACTGGTTGTCAAAATCATTTCAAATAAATTTCTAAATTACAAAATGTAAGAGGTACAAATGACCCATCATAGTAGTTATAGGTAGTCAGCTTGTGCCAGTAGTCTTATTGTTAAACACTTTAGAAACCATGTGTAAATTTTCTTAGAGGTGAAAACACCTGTTCACTCTGCGAGTGTTCAGTCAAGTTGTGTTCCATGTACTTGATGTTGGGGGAGGGGTTAATGGTAAATTGAGACTCCTGTCTCAATTCCCCCCTCCCCCCAACAAAAGGGATGAGTCCAGTAGTTCAGCCCAAATAGAGGCCAGAATCTTCACCAAACTGGCCAGGCTTGGTGGTGGCCCAGATCTTCTCCAGGAGGACATCATCAACTGCTACTCGCAGCTAACACCACCAGCTCCAACAGAAACAAACCAAAGAAACAAATCTAGTATGCAGAGGAATATCCCTATACTACTTCTAAATTTACAGGGATTAAAAATCATTTACAAGACCAGCCTAGGGGCCCCTATGAAGTGTTAAATTCCTACATTTCCTATTACATAATTTTAATTCAATTAATAAATACCGAAAATATACCTACACCTAAACACATTTATCCAGATCTGGAAATATTTTAAAATACATATTAATAGCTATATAAGCATGAGCGGCACTGGAATGATTGGGAGCATGAGTATATCTTTAACCTGAATGGAGTTGAGTGCCCTGATGATAATGAGCATGAGTGAGATGAAGGACACCCTGCAGTATTCAAGACAAAGACCAGTCCTTCAAAACCAAACAAAATGACCAGAATACTAAAATCATACAAGATGATAGGATGATATAATCAAATCATTATACAAAACAAACCATCTTAATATTAGACATTATCAAAAGACACCTCGTTCCAGTGACATGTGCAGACCGAAATAGTATTCAGAAACACTCACTTTTAATTGGCTCACATGAGCCTTATTATAACTACCAGGGTGATTCACATCCTCAATAAACACTGTTACTGGTGATATAAATTTGGGGTAAGTTTGGAGCTGAACAGCTCAGCCTTATTACGAGGTAATGCGTCTCCAACTAGACCTTATTCCCAGGTCACAACTGAACTGAACCCGTATTATGTGTGGTCCTAGAAGTAAGTTTGTTATGGTACGAGTCTCGTCCCAAACAGTCTCCCAGCAAAACTCATTTAGTCCTCAGCCATTTATAAAGGGGTGAAACAGACTCGCACCAAAGAACATTTCTGTGGGCACCTTTTTGGTGGCACAACTATTAAACTATTAAAAGAAAGGGAAAGTTGCTAAAGAACACTGTCCCACTTCTTATGGGAAGCTGCTTGGAAGGCCTGTAATGCAGCTTTCAGATTTTGATTGTAGCACTATACTACATTCGCTTTTGGGAAGTACAGGGTAGTCTGAATAATTTTGATCCCCCAAGGGAAAGGTAAATTCTTCATTTCAACCAAAACAAAATAGGTAACCTTATAGGTTCCTTAACATGAACAGGGGACCCAAGGATGGAAAAATTTGTTTGACTGAGTATTTCGCTAACTTCGGCAGATTTCATGGAATGGAGGGAGAAAAAGAAAAAAAATTTCTGAAACTATCAACTGCCACTAAAACTGAGGTAAAATCAGATTTAGTATGGGGCGAGGGAACATTGCTAAAGTTGCACTGTATGGACTTACAATTTTTGCATTACGGGGTTTGGCCCTTTGGCAATCCTCACACTTCTTGACTAGATGTTCAACTTCTTTAACAAGTCCTGGCCAAAAAACACATCCCAAATGCGCGAAATGGTTTTGTCTTGCCCAAGGTGCCCACCAGAATAAGTGTAATGAAAATACTGGAAAATTGACCCATGCAAAGCCTTGGTTTAAAAAAATTTAAGTATTTGAGATTTAGAATCCACAAACCTAATGCTATATACGAATTTCATATTGTCCCCCTCTTCCTGCATCAACATCAGCCTTGATGCTAATAAAATAAGGGTTTATTTGCAGATAATGTTGGAGTTTTAATATTCTTATGAAAATTCTTGGATTACTTGAATTTGCTGACCAACTTCTCTTACTGAAGAAGTATTTGTGTTATCATTTAAGGACATCATATTACTCTTTCCTGCATTTGCAAAATGATTACTAGTTTTACTACCTGGATTGTCAGTTATTTCCTCAGTTTGTACAGAAAAATCACTAGTTTTATTATTAGCAAGAACAATTACCTCTTCTATCATCATGGGATAGGTCTGAATATTTCTTAAAGAAAAACCCTCAGCCTCTCGTATGGTTACCAAATCAGGGGTATTTACATAGAACTCCTCTGCACCAAACATGTGTGAGAGGGCATCAACCACTCCATTATCTGTACCCATTATGTGTTGGACAGTAAAACGAAAATGCATGAGGCAAACCAACCACCTCGACAACCTCCCAGCTGGTTTATTAGTTGTCAAAAACTAGCTTAGTACCTGGTTGTCTGTAAATTGCTCAAATTCTCCACTTTCAAGATAATCGCTAATCTTTTCTATCCTAAACAGTAGCGCCAACACTTCTTTCTCATGTGTTTAGAATATTTGCTCAGGTGGTGTCAGGGGTCTGCTGGCATAAGCAACAGGCACCATATCATCACCTGCTCTTTGACACAAAACAGCACCAAGTGCTTTTGAGCTGGCATCCACCTGCAGCACAAAAGGTTGGTCGAAATGGGGTAGTTGCAAAACAGGAGGGGTGTCTAATTTTTCCTTAAACACCCGAAAAGCAGGAGTTTGTTCCTTACTCCAAGAAAACTCTACTCCCTTACATTTCAAAGCATTTAGTGGCTCAGCAATGTTTGTGAACTTTGGATGAATTTAATGTAAAACTCCACCAATCCCATGAATGGCCTAACACCTCGAAAGTTCTTTGACACTGGAAAGTTCACTAATGGCCTTACCTTTTCATGGTCCATCAATAGTTGTCCATTGGAAATAACAAACCCCCAGGTACCGAACTTAGACCTTGGCCCACGTACATTTGTCTGGGATTACTGTAAGGCCCACTTCACACAAATCAAGTAGAAAGAGCATCAGATGTTCTAAATGTTCGTCAAAGGTTTCACTTTAGACACAAACATCATCGATGTAGGTGCATATGAACTTATACTGGTATTTACACAGGACCTGAAAGAGATCTCATGACATAGCCTGCAGTCAACAGTTTATGCCCATGGGTAGTCTTTTCCATTCGAATTGACACCATGGGATTACAAAAGCTAAGACACCTCAGAAATCTGGGTGCAAGTCACACTGAAAGACTGCTGGATTTAGGTAAAAAAAACTGAGAAATACCTGGCCTTTACAACATGCTGAAACACTGATTCTATGGTCGGCAAGGGGTACTGGTCAACACAGATCTTCTTGTTCACTTTTCTATAACCACAGATCACCCATAATATTTCCTTGGTTCCTTTAAAGAAACTAGAAAGGCTGGACTAGAATAATTTCTATCATAAAGCTCCACATAATAATCCCGCTGTAATTCCGCGACCATTTTTCTAAATGCTTTTAGCTTAGGCGGGGCAACTCGGTACGGCACCAAGGACACAGGCTCCAGATATTTAATTTTAGGAATATTGGGGTGTTTGCCATAGCACCCTAGTTTAAAAGTTACTGCATCGGGAAATTGAATTTGCAAATTTACAATTAAATCCTTGTATTCCTTATCTTTAGTTTGCACTGTTTTAATATGAAAAGAAATATGCTTGGAGAAATGCTTACTTGCTGTGTGGCACAAAATTGCAAAAAGGAACTCTCTCTTAGCTATATGAATGCTGGATTCTGTTTTTCCAAGGAAATCCACACCAAGCAATAAATCATAACTCAAAGCCCGTAAAATTCGAAACGGAAATTTCCATGTAAAGTTGTCTATCTAAATTCTGAAAACAGCCAGACCATGGGAATTAATGACACCTCAATGAGCTAAAATCCCACTTCTACACTTTTCCCGCACCTTTATAAGACGTTTAGGTGAAATATGCAACAAGAAAACACAAATGGCATGACTGATTAACGAGCAAGAAGCACCGGAATCCAGGAGGGCAGATACTACATTCTCGTCAGCAATTACCACTGACACATACAACAACCCGTATTTCTTCTCATACTCTAAACTGTCGACTGAATGATCTCCTATGGCCGTTTCCTTCATGGCACATTTTGCCTTTATTTGCTTTTTTTGCTTACAAAAGAAACATATTATATCCTTCGGACAATCCTCTTTCCCTACATTCACCCTCATATTTCGGATTATCGGTTGAGGTCACTGAGAACACCGGTATTTTGTGGAAACAGTCTTTAGCGTAATGATTACATTTGCCACAAAATATGAACATTTTAGATGGACCTTCCTTCTCTACCTCCTTCCATGTGGACCTTAAATAATTCCCTGTATGTTCTAACGAACAATCTCTTAGGGTGCATTCTACATCAATGACAAGAGACAATAGCTCTAACATAGATGAAGACTTGGTAGCAAAAGCAAAAAAAAATGGCTGTTCTTAGGAAGTAAATTATGAAATATGACTTGGGCAATGTAGTCCTCAGAACAAGGATACCCCCCAAACACCCACTAATCCTACCACCTCTTGTACAAAATCCAGCATGGTCTGATTTGAGGATTGTTTCTTTTCTAACAGTTTGAGTCTTATGTTGGCAACAGACATCTCACTAGCCACTTTGTTTATACAAACCTTAGTTAACTGTGCTGCTTCCCAATTCTCCTCCTTAGCATTACAAAACATGGGCTGTAATATTTCTGGTACCCGAAAGGTAAATTCGGCATATGATACCTGTCGAGGGCAACAGTTCAGAGCCAAAATGGAATTCAGTGCAAAAAAAGAATGCACAACCAAGGCTAAATTAGTATTTATTAGTTGTGGAATACGAGATGAAAGCTCTGGAGGTAAATATCTCAAATATTTTACATGAGGAAATATCCCACCCACGCCAATCCCCGTGGTGCTAGCTCCTGGCTCCTCAAGTGTTACGAGTGCACGTGCCATTATCCTGAGATCATTTTTGAAGTTATGAGCATTTCTATAACCCAGCAACATCCTTTAACCTGAAAAGAGAATAGATAAAAGGTTTGCTTGGAGAATCTGATGTGAAAATATTAACATGCTGCAGTTTACTATACTGTTTCCAGAAACAACTGTTATTTCAGTCACGCAACATGTTTTCAATATATTAAGGACGTTTGACATGTCATCTAATTCAGAGCATAGTTGATGTTTCACTGTCATGAGAGCAACAATTTGTTTGAAACTTTCGGAAGCTGATGATAACGCGTACGCGACAAAATATTTCGTTTCTTCTGAAATGTTTTAATTTCCCATGCCACTTAATTTGTAACGAATACCATCTTTGATGAATGGGTATTTCATCAACTTGTTAAACGAAATTTTTCTCCCGCGTAGCTAGGATTTTGAAAATCGTGGTTATGAAGTGATTTTTTTCGGTTCCCTCGTTAGCAGATGTTACAGTTCCAGACTATATGTGCTGCAGGAATATGGGTCTGGTAAGACCAACAACAAACTGTGTTATTAGATAACACTCTAGCACACACGTGGCCTGTCATATACATATCATAAAAGCATAAACTATTGTTCTTACAGAATATGATTTATTTTTATTAATGCATAACTCCAGTAGTTCTAACAGAAATTATAAGTGCGCCAACGTCGTTTCACACGAACTGGAACAAATGATTTCTCTAGATAAGAAATACTTATGTGTATAAATAAACAAAAGTCTGTACTTAAGGAACGAAAGTGCAATTTTTTTAGAAAAAAAAAATATTTCAAGCGGAGATCACTTTCCCCACTTTTAAATTCGAGTAGAACTTTTATGTGAGATATAGTGAAGAGAAATAAAGACCACTTTCATTTACGTAACTATTAAAAGTGTCCGCGCTCTTAACATCGTCATCACTTCCAGAATCTTTTTTTTATTTAACTGTGTACAAGCTGACACAATTGCTATCATACCTTGCCCTGTGTTATCTTAATGTTCATAAACTAACGCCTTCTTTCTTCAGGATCACTTCTCTGAGACCGTAAAAAAAAAAAAAAAAAAAAAAAACTAGGTACCATATTTAATACCAAATTGGGAAGATTTCAAAAAAAATTATTCCACAAAACCGTTCCGATATTTTTACATTTAAATCCTTGAAATGCCATGCGCACCAACATGTTTGATACACACGATTGAATTCGCTGGAGGTGCTCAGTCACACGTAGCAATGTTTCTAATTCACTCTAGTATCTGTTCTTTTGTTTGCATGAACGTAAGTTACGTAGCCTTGAAATAGTTTCCATGACATAGTTGCGAGGGCAACCTTGGGTACAAAACACTTATTCAGCATATTCTCTGCGGGAAAAAGAAACACATGTACAGTTTGTAGGAAAAGAACTTTTCATAAAGCTCACGCGTGTAAAACATTATGGCGGTATCTGCAGAGGAGACCCGGCGAAGTGAACGAGACCCGGAGTTGTGATGGAAACAATAGTAAGTGTGTACGTGGCTGGGCTGGCACATGGATGTGTGCAGCGTTGCCAACACTCCGGCCTCCATCTACGGGCCTCCCACAAAACATGGCCTGGCGCGGCATTGCTAACAATCTGGCCTACCACTAATCACGGCCTGGAGCGGCGTTGCCAACACTCCGACCTCCCACTGAACACGGACTGGCACAGTGTTGCCAACACTTCGGCCTCGCACTAATCACGGCCTGGCTCGGTGCTGCAAACAATCTGGCCTACCACTAATCACGGCCTGGCGCGGCATTGCCAACACTCCGACCTCACACTGAACACGGCCTGGCATAGTGTTGCCAGCACTTCGGCCTCCCACTAATCACGGCCTGGCGCGGTGCTGCTAACAATCTGGCCTACCACTAATCACGGCCTGGCGCGGCGTTGCCAACACTCCGATCTCCCACTGAACACGGCCTGGCACAGTGTTGCCAACACTTCGGCCTCCCACTAATCACGGCCTAGCGCGGTGCTGCTTACAATCTGGCCTACCACTAATCACGGCCTGGCACGGCGTTGCCAACACTCCGACCTCCCACTGAACCTGGCCTGGCACAGTGTTGCCAACACTTCGGCCTCCCACTAATCACGGCCTGGCGCGGCATTGCTAACAATCTGGCCTCCCACTAATCACGGCCTGGCGCGGTGCTGCTAACAATTAGGCCTACCACTAATCACGGCCTGGCGCGGCATTGCCAACACTCCGACCTCCCACTGAACACGGCCTGGCACAGTGTTGCCTACACTTCGGCCTCCCACTAATCACGGCCTGGCGCGGTGCTGCTAACAATCTGGCCTACCACTAATCACGGCCTGGTGGGGCGTTGCCTATACTCTCCCCCCCCCCTCCATCACTGAATACGGTGTAATAGAAACAATCTAGATTTTAACGTTACACTTATTAAACTACTTATCAAGATTCAATCCATTTTTAAATATGGCCACTGCCAATAATAATAATTCACTTCTTCATATAGCATTAGAGTCCTTTTTTCGGCGTTTTTATATGATGATGCCTGGTTAGAATAATGAATATGTATGACATATTTTGGAATCCAATAAACTAATTCTGGGCAAATTTTGCCCACAAATATTGATTCTGTGGAGCATATAAATTGCATGATTTAAAAGACTCTTCAAAATGACAAATCTGTTAATATTTCAGGTAAGGCAAACTTGTCTACCAAAAATAATACTCATTAGAACTGTATTTGATGGTCATAATCCTACTTCCGTAATACATTAGGTTGCAGGTCAACTTACTGTAAGCGGTGTGATATGTTAGAGTCCTTGGTAAGGCGCACGTGTGTTTTTCACATCTCTAATGATACATTTGTTAACAAAACATCAACGCCTACCTACCACACAAGCTTTAAATAACGTCATCATAATTTTTCTCAAATATGTGGGGGATCTTAGACTCATTAGCCATATTGCTAACTTCTTATTTAAGACTGGTAATGTTGTGCATATCTATATTTTTTTGGGCTCTGGCCTGTGCTATCTCAAGGACAAGTAAGAATAACGGTTAAACGAAAACTTGAAAGGGTGTTTATTTTTTAATGTTGATTTTAACATTTTTAATTATTTTAATATCCTGGATGATAAGGCTATATATATATATTTCAACATAAGCTATAAGTGCATGTTTCACGTGTTCGATTAGTTATCATTCCCTCCTTCCTCACTGAGGAATTATCTTAACCACATGGTTGAATATATTGTACATCCGTCTTCAGCTTGTTTTGTCTTGGCGCACATTGACTTAGATCGCATCTAAGAGGTGATGCGTGGCCTTAACTTGGACAAATATAGCCACTCGAACAGAAAGTGCGTACCACATTTTATTTACACTACTGTTCTAGTGATTTTTTTAAATTTCACACTTGCTGACAACTTTAAAAAACTGAGTTCTAAACTTATTCTGCAATACACCAGAACTTTGTTTACTGATACATTTTAACATCTAACACAGTTGTCTTGAAGATTACGGGATCCTTATCTGATTTCAGTATGTCTGGAGTTTCTCATTAAAAACATTTTGGTTAGTAGCAAATAAAAACACAACGCTGCTTATGTTGAAAATGTTTTAAATGGTAGGCAACGGTATAATCTCCTTTTCTGTACCCGACATATTTATATATTTTTTGCTGTTTTCTTGTTTCAAAGGTTTGAAAGGCCTTTACTTCTGCCACTCCTATAAGCTTTCTTTCTCCTTTCTTTTTTTTTTTTTTTTTTTTTTTTTCTCCTTTCATGTTTCTTGCGAGTCCTGAGCAACCACAGAAGTAGTACGAGAGATGCCCCGTCCTTGCTCTGCACTTGCGAACTATCGGCTCGATCACGTGACATTACCACTTATGATTTCGGAAAACGGTAAGGTCAAACTGTACGAGAGCCCTCGTATACGCCTATACATACGAGCAGACTTTGTCTGAGGTACATGCCGTGTTAAAAGGATTTATGTATACGAGAAACGTGTTTAAACTAACAAAGCGGTGCATATTTAACTGGCGCTTCCGTGAAAAGAAACATATTTACAGCGAAATTAGAAATGTCAGAATACAAAATAAAAAGTATCATATACGATTTTAAGTTAGAATTTCGTATTTATGAATACACGCTCTACATGCTGTTTTTTTCTGTACCGTTTTAATAGTTAAAGAGTTAACGTAACTTTCAATGTAAATGTTTTGTGGGATTAAACATGGTAGAAACAAATATTTTCTTGAAGTATATTTATAAAATGCCTTTTTAACAGTGATAATATGATCACAAATGTACAAAATAATGTAATATTGACATATCTTACCATAAATAAAATAATATGTACTTATCTAATTTTAAAAAAATTGATTTATTTGGTTGTGTTTACGGTAATTTGACAGACAGGCAGACCGGTTTGAAAACATTTTGTATTGGGCATGTTTCCTGAGGCAATAAAATACGCACGCACACACACACATATATATAAAACATATATTTATTATAATTATTAAAGGCTATCATTTATGCATGTTTCTTTACTCGATAACTACCTAAAATTTTCCGCCTATATAATAACTATTTCAAATGCTTTGTTGATGGAGTACAATTTAAATATGTACATTACAGAAGCATATCTTAAATGATATTTGGTATCCAGAAGTTTATATTATTTATTACTGAGATTTTAGAAGAAACAATGCTTTTCTTATTTCAAGCTGCTAGGAGTTTTTTTAAGAAATTAATTACAATTTGCTGTTTAAAAATGAAACATCTTAATTTTTCGAGTAATTCTACGATTCCTCGTATTTTTATTTTAAAGGCTACTACAGGAAAAAAGGAACAAAATAAATTTATATGGTAAACATATTCGGAGAATGTAGTCGGGTATAACTTCCACGAATTCGAAAAAATAAACTGTCACTCTTGTATTATTTTATTCAGTTCAGCCACTGTATTTCAGAAAAAAATGCCAAGTGAAACGCTAAGCAGTAACTTCGTTAGTGTCCTATTATTTGCTGTGTGCGGAAGAAAATTTTCCCATGTAGTATCACGTGTGACGAAATGACAAATCCATGTATCACACACCACTCCTCAAGTTCAAGTAAGACGTATATGATACGCAGGTCGTTGGAGCATACGAGAACTCTCTCCGCATACGTTGCAGACTGTGCGAATCATCATGTTCACTCTCTACACTTGCAATCGCGAGCTAACACCTGGGATTGTTCTCCGTCACGCGATGGCTGCCGAACTCCACTGTGTTCACCGATTTCGACAAGCCTGTGAGGTTAGCGAACTTTATGAAGCTTGCCTCTTAGAAATTTCCTTTGGATATGGCATGCCTGATGGCCGCAGCACTCGGTCTTGCCCTCTTCTCGGCGCCTGGCTCCCATGAGATACTTCCCGCTACGCAGCCCTTGCGTGTAATGTGAGTTTCCACAACTCAACTGCGACCATATTATACGGTTTATGAACTCCTTGTTTTTCTAAACATCTACACATTGACAAGCTCCTATTGTTAAATAAATATATGCTAATCTGTACTGTTATCAGATTACTGTAAATGCCGTTTATATTTCTGATATTTTGACATTGCTTTTATTGAAAATATGGTACCTAGTATGTGAATAAAACTCTATAAAATAATAAGCCCATATGGTTGAGTTATTACCATCCTCCGATGGTTTTGGGGAGGAGGTTATACAATGTGGCGACGTTTTAAAACATATTTTATGGTACGGCACAAGATATCTGCTATGATTGTAACTCGGACGCCTTGAATTCTTGTTGTTGTTTCCTATCATTACTGTACAATATTTCTCTTATTCTTTGACTATGAGTGATCAGTGTCATTGCTAATCGTTGGTCGCAGACGGAAGCTGTGATGCGTCTAGCTAACTTGTGGACGGGCCAGCATAGGTGGAGTCTTAGTTGAATTTGATGCACGTAGTAAATCTACGGGTAGTGGGTATCAGTATGAATGACGACTTTGTCCGTTGGGATTCGTCAAGGGGACGACAGACAAAGAATAATCGCAAATGGAATAATGTAGACAAGGTTTTGGCTCCCCTGTGTCAAAATTGTTATTAGGATTATGGTTTTGTTTAGAAATTTGTGTTGATTATTGCTTTCGCTTAGTTGATTCGTTAACGGGTTCTAGTGTTACTGCCCTAATAAATGATCAACAGTTCTGAAATCGAAACTGATACGGGAATTTTACAAGGGATGTTCACCTTGGTAAGTCACAAAAACTCAACAAGGTTGAAAATGAAATTTTAATTAGTACACGGTTAGAAAGTCTGCATTGCTTAATTACTTGTGACAATCCTGTTGACGAATTTCAAATACATTTTTAAGTAATTGGTTGTCTATATTTTTATATAGTTATTGTGCGTACTTAAGTGTAGTCCTGTGATTGTGTTGCCTTTATTCACTGGGTTTTGATAGGCTTGAATTTTACATTGCCGTCAGGCGGGTTGTATTGATAAACTGTGTCTACTGCTACTATTATCGTGCCAGTTTGTCTTCATAATGGAGTAAATGAATGCTACAAGGTTTACTCTTTCTACTGAATGATAACTACCAGAAATAATTAGAATTTCCTATTTGCTTGCTGAGTACGTATTTCGCTACTGTATGTCACAAATTCATATCATTCTACTTTTTCTCACCTGAAGCGGTGGTTTCAAGCAATTTCTGTTGCATTCTCAGTGAGAATATCCATATAGTACAAAGTATGTCGCAGTGAACATCTAAATAGCAAATTGGCCCACGATTACGTGAGTATATTATTTTCTTATTATTTTTAGAATTTTATTGATTTGTGTACACATGTAACGATAAATAATTACGAATAATCCGGGAGTGTATCTTATTATTTACAGTTAATGGAAAATTTGTTATTTAAAGTTCAACATGAAATTACTTTCTCATCTGTGTATTCTTGTATTGTACCTTCTTCGGAAATTTGGCACATACACTTACACAAACAACATACAAATTCCATTGGGCTAAATTCGGAAACGTCGATAATTGTTTGTTCGTCGAATAAAACTGTGTTTTCTATGTGTTCTGCTCTATGAGTAATCAGGATTTGATCTTACATATTTTTGTTCACCTCCCGGTTCATCTGTGGTAGCTTCATAAGGATGTATTACTTGTTCCGTGTGTTGATGCATATTGTTATGTCTTTGTTGATATTTTGTTCTTTTATCATTTTTTTTCTAGAACAGTTGAGAGAATCCGCGATGTAACTATATGTTTTAAATATGTATTTAAAACATTAGTAGTATAAAATACACAGTTCTGAGACAGGGGATTGGGTATAAGAATAGAGGGATTCTCGACCGTCGTATTTTCTGACTTCACAGGACCTGTTTTTCGCACAGAAATTGCCAGAAAAGTCCGCAAAACCGCCAAAATTTCACGCAAGAAACATATTTTTTGCACAATGAGGCGCACACCGAAAGTGCGCACTTGCTCAATCAGCCGGATTTAGCTCAATCCGGAGGAATAACTCCTCAACGTGGTATTTGACTCAATGAGGAGGAGACGGAGGATGTGGATTCATTGAATTTCCACTCAGCACTTGCATTACGGTCGGTTTTCTCTGGCTGCTCCCACCCGATGTTACGGTTTTCTCTACTACCAAAATTGCGCACTTCCCGATCACGCATTCTGCATGAATGGGGAAACCCTATCCCAAGGCACCCTGCCAGCCTCAGGTCAGGTACGACCTATAGGCACATATAAGCATAGTTGGCTGTAATTTCCACACATTGTGAAATATAACTAGCATATTCATAATGCAGACATCGCCCCAGACAACAAAACGAATCAGGATGTCAAGTTTGACCTAATCGCTTTTATAAGTACAGTTTACAATAATTTCCAAACCATTAGAGATACAACTAGCTAATGCATAACTTAAGCATCGCCCCCGACAACGAAAAGGATCGAGGTGTAAAGTATGTCCTAAGCGCACTTCCTCAGGTCAACCATCACCCAACAGCACATATAAGCATTGTTGGCTAAAATTTACGAACAATGAATAATACAACCACCAGAGTCATAACAAGTGAAAGTACCAACATCATGCTCTGTAATTCCGATTCCGGGGTTTTCCTGAGTGCTCCCAAACTCAATTCATTCCTAGGGAAAGTGAGCAATTTCCATCCTATCACTCGTATCCCACGACGAAACCCCGGCCTGAAATACCTATAGCAAAGCCCCAACATAGACATCGCCCCCGACAACAAAAGGACCTAATGTTCAAATATATATAATTTATAAGGAAAGCTTGTTGTAATTACTTTAGCTTTTAATGTAAAGTGGCCAAATTAATAACAGACACATCACCCCAGACAAGTGAAATATATGCAGGGTAAGGTATGCACTAAATACATGTATAGGCATAGTTGTTCGTAATTTCCAAACTGTTGAAGATACAGTTGCTAAATACATTACATAGGCATCACCACAGAATATGAAATAGGACGCAGTGTCAAACATGTCCTAAGCACACTTATAAACATAGTTGTTTGTAATTTCCGAATGGTTTTAAACAGTTGTAATATTCATAAAATAGCCATCACCCTACACAAAAAATTGATCGAGGGTTAAGTATTTCCTAAGTGCACTTATAAACATAGTTATTTGTAATTTCGGAACCATTTAACATACAACTAACAAATTAATAACATAGGCATCACCCCTAAACAAAGAAATATATCGAGGTGTCTAGTATGTTCTAAATTCACTAATAAACATAGTTTTTTGTTATTTTGGAACCATTTAAGATAAAACCAAAGAAATCATAACATAGGTATCGCCCCTCACGACGAAAACTATCAAGTTGTCAAGTATGCCCTAAGCACAATTATAAGTATAATTAGCTGTAATTTCCAAACTGTTTAAAACGCATTTGCCAAATACATATAATAGATATTACACAAGATGACCAAAAGAGACACGAGGCCTGGCAGGGATCGGGTCATCCTGGACGGATCGCAGCATCTTGGCATGGGATGAGTATCATACTCTCCACCTATGAGACATGGAGCGAAGCAAGCATACGCACACTAGGATAGAGTCACACCATTCATGTGTCAAGTATGTCCTATGCGCATAGCATAGTTGGCTGTAATTTCCGAACTGGTCAATCATTAGCACTAATCTCGGCAAGTCGAAGAGATGGCACAAAAAACTGGCAGCGAAATAGTGAAATAGTCGCATCAGGTGGCTCACGACCAGCCAAGTCACACATGAAATTTTCCATTATGAGAGGAATTCATGTACTGGTCAACCAGTGCAAGCATCGGGGGCTGTGTGCTGTGTGTTAAAAACGAAGATAGATACGACCATGCCGTCCTGGTAGGTACAACAGAACGCATTCCTTACGATCTGACTGAAGCGAAGTCATAACCAAGAGAGACAACAGTGCTACATGCTGAGGCAAACTTATTAAAAAAAATAATTTACCAATTAATTAATATTGTGCGAGCATCGAGTGCTGTGCGTTGTATTAGGCGAAAAAGTTCCATTTTGAATGGTGGGAACAATAAAGACATTACAGCTATACTGATGCAAATATAAATAAAAAGATGATGTAAAGGAAAATAGCTATAAGGACTTACTAATCAGTTCAATCTCATAGAACACAGCCATCGGGTTACTTGTACGATGCATGTGTTGTAAATGATACTAGGCCAGACCAGGCCATCCTGATCAGTAGAACAGAACAGAAAACGACTACCTTTCGAACTGCGACCATGTTGTTATGTTGGCTTCTTCACCCTTCGCCAGTTGTCGCATGCTAGCATCGGGGAGCATAGTTAAAAGTTTGTAATTTATTTTAGCTGATTGGGAACACAAAAAAATTGCAGGAGGTGTGCGGGATCATTCCTGATACCCTTTGGTTACCAGTCCAATGGCTTGACCACACAACTCCCATTGCATGATGACTGTTAGATGATATGATGTATAAACATGCACTGGACACACACTAAGCGGATAGGAGAATAAATAAAGTAAATAATCTCATGAGCCTATACACTCACCAGACAATAAATATACCATCTCTAACTGGCGAGGTTCACTTGTTCTCCTTCTGGACTCGCCTAATATAAGGATACACTCGACAGACTGTGCACGGTAAGGAGAAGAAATAATCACTTAGTGGACCATTAACATATAATTGCGACCTGGTGAGGATTTTTCTCATTGTGGACCTGCCTAAGCCAATGAGACATTCGGCAGACAAAGTGCATGAACGATAGGAGCAACACTGCTACACACTACTTGTAAACAGTTATAAAAATAACATAAAGGAAAACTGTAATAAATATTTACCAACCAGCACAAGCGCTGGGTGCTATACACTGTGTGTGTTGAATGAAGCTAGTCAAGACCAGATAGCTCTCGTCAGTACACAACCTCCTTACGAACCGAAATCATCACATGCAGAGTGCAGCCATCACTCACGACAATCGAAGCGACCAACCCGGCCGTCGTTGTGCGATATACAATCTTTGTGAGTATCTGTAAAGTAGCGCATGTAGTCGGCTAGCAGCAAAGGAGAGTGAAGGATATGGCACGGCACATTAGAACAGAGAGAGAGAGAGAGAGATGCATCAGGTTCCAAGGTGGTAGACCAGCAGTCAGACATGTACTGTACCATTACGAGATGAATGCAATTATACAGTACAAAATAACTATTTATTTCATTGTGAAAACTTTACATGTATATAGTTCGAAATACAAGCACATACGGAACCACATACACTCAAATATTACCCATTTAACAACCTGTGTATATTGTGCGCACCTCAAACACTGTACATTATGATAGGCGACAAACATTTTCCTTTGGTAAGTGCGGGAATGATATAAACAACACTGCTATACACCGATACAAGCCAATATAAGCGCATATAAGCCATTGCAATCGTATATGTCATGTGCTGTAAACTTTGCTAGACAAGACCGAGCCTGCCTGGACAGAAGACCTGCTGTACGAACCGAGTGAAACAACACCGACAAATTTAGACGACACACTCACAGCACTAACAGCAGAAAGATTCCAACCTGCTGTGACGGAGTGGCCATCACAAGAGAAATGGTTGCTGTGCGTGTCATTTTCAATTGCAGTTGAAAACGCCTTAGTAGATGATGGCGCGTCAACGTGCCAAGCAGTTGTGTGTGGTAGGTTGCTGTCTGAGGAAACCTAGGTGCAAAATAAGCGAGTTGCTTATAATTGGCTGTGAGTTTTTTCGCACCACTGAAAGAGTCTTGAATAAAATATCGCTCTGGTGTAGTAATTAATAAGAAAAGAGAGTATTGCCTTGTATATAAGGCACTGGGAGTACGTTCTCTAGGAAAGGAATGGCAAAAGGAGAGGATCTGGCAGGTATATATATACGGGCGCGGAGACGGTCCTCGGGGAGACGACACCAGCCGGCGAGCTAGTTGTGATTAGGGGCGATGTGGTAGCGCCCTTGAGACGAATGAGTGAAGGAGCCTGTGAATGTTAGACTGATAAGTATAAGCCTGCGAGTGGGGAATTATAAAACTGTTCTATAAGCGACGGAACCAAGAGCGGAACTTAAAAAAATTTTGATAGGATTTCGGACCTACACTAAGGATACGAGGACGCGTGGACTTAGCTGAATTTTCTACAATGACTGAATTTTATTTTCCCCTGCACTCTGATAAAAACTTAGTTGTTTTTAAGGGTTAGCTGGGCTTAGTCTGGAAAAATGTACGTTCTGCTGGGAACTTAGGAATTTTTGTTGACTGTCGGTGTTGGTTTATTTTCTCCAGTGGTGCGGGATGGACTTTGTTGTTTTTCAGGAGGCATTTGGACTTACCCTTAGAGTATTAGCTGGAAGGGGCTAAATGGAACTTAGCCGTTTTAGCTTAGGTAACCTTATTATAAATGTTGTCTTTCCCACACGATTAGGGGAGACAAACAAACGTTACCCGACACGGTGTGCCGCTGGTGCGGACTTTTACGGTAGAGTTAAGGGAATTACAACCCTTGGTTACAGTGAACAACGAATTATTATTTTAAACACCTGAATTAAAAACAATCCCGGAATGTATTTCCATTAAGATGAGGGGGAAGATATTTTATTAGTAAAGATCAAAATCTATTCAGAAGAAGTTCCCGACCTATTATTGTAAACCCTGCAACATAAATTCCGCCGATAATAACATATCAAAAGACGACAGACACGATACAATGCCACAACATCGACTTGGTTAATGTGGTAAAAAGTTACAATGACGTGTGATCACCGCGGAAAGCCACATGTGCAGTGCAGACTATTCCTGTTATGAGGAAAATGGTCGCGCAATTAATTCGGGTATGGAATCTCACCTCTACATTAAACACTCGCCGATTTTCTGAACAGCCAGCGAAGGCACCGGACGCTCCGAGATAAAACAGAACAATTCGTCCGAAGGATGCAGCTTTGGTTCAAATCGGGAGACGTAACTATCGTATCCTAGTAAATGGTATCTAATGTTTCTAATAATTAATTCTCCAGTGTTGACGGACATCGTCAGCCACAAATATCTAACGAGGGAGAAAAAGAAAGTCTCTCAATATGGCCTGTTACGAAGCTTATATAAAACATGCGTTGTGGCATACAAGATCGACATTTGATGCCGTCGACGAAATGAAGGTGTATTTCGTGTGAAGTGGTTGATGCAGTGCGCCTGATTTACACAGCCAAAAAAATTGTACTTTACGTGTGCACCAGTTGACACTTTTCAAAATTAGTCAGGACAAATGAGTTGTTCTTTAACTACTGCATGGCCAAAACAATGAAGAAGGAAGTTTAGTCAGTAAATTGATGGTCGAACTATTAGCTGGAAAGTTTTACGTATTTGAACATTAATGTTATTCCTTCTAAACAATAACTTAATATTTGATTTCTTCATACCGTGTATGCCACAATATATATTTATATATATATATATTTTTTTTTTCTTTTTTCGACAGAATTTCGGCCACTTTTTCACCTTCCACAATGAAATATATATAAAGCATTCTTGACTGGGAAATTGCCAACGTTCTTCTTCAGTACATCTTTGTGGCAGCTCCGCTCTACCTGCCTCCAGTCGCCGCAAACATTGTGACACGGGTAAAGTATATATATATAAATATGGCAGTGTGCTGTGTCGCACGCACTGTGTCAGCCGCAATTAATTTACATCAAGTGAGATAAATATTTATTTATCTAAGAACTATTTTCCTTACACTAACAAAATACCACATTTACATCTGTTTTGACTTTGTTATTAAGACAAATTAATATTTATCGTACAAAAATAAATACTTCAAATTAAATGTGAAAGGTATATGTTCATTCATGAAGCTTCCAGCTTTGCTTACTTCAATATTACCATTTTTATTCCTTAGCAGGCGTACTCTTTATAATTATAACAGTGACATAAGTAATGTGGATCCATATATCATAATGGGCGGAGTTATATACCTGCATCACTAACATACGACTTGCGTAATAAGCCAGAATTAAACATGGGTTTTAAAAGTGGCTACAACTATCAAGTTCACTGGAATGTTAGGTTAGAAGTTTGTTTTATTTTACTAATAACATGAGGCATTTTTATATATGTCGCCTATTTAATTAATTGTAATGTGCGGCTTTTAAAAGAGAGGCATAACATAACTGGCGAATTACGGGAGTAAATGAGCAATTAAAACATAATAATTAGCGGCGAGGCTCACAGCAGTGTTGAGGGAGAACTTTCATAGAACGCCAAAGGCAGAGGCTATATTCATTGTCCCAGCTGGTTCATTGTAGCGTCTCGCGATTCAAAACACGACAACTGCCGTACGCTTCCATCTAAAGGTGTGTAATTCACGCCTGTCTGCTTCCTTCTTTCTCCACAGATAGCAAGTAACGTGTTGCTCTATGCAGTTAGTTACAGTTTGCCGAATGTTATCACGTGTCTCGTGACAGTCCAAGTGACTTACTAGTTGGATACATCGTATGTCACTCGCTCACCGTAGTCATACGATCGCTTGTAAACGCCCCAAATTCTACTCACCATTACAATTATTCATTTTATTTCTCATATTTTAAAGAGTTATTTCTACGACGATTATATATATATATATATATATATAATGGCTATTTTCTCAAAAAGCGTTTAAAGTTTAATTTGGCAAGCGTGGAAATAAGAGTAAATTAAGAGTATAGCATTAAGCACAAAGTTACATTAAACAATTACCTGGATTTCTTGCGCTAAAAAGGATTGTGAATGTATTATTTTGAGCGGAGACAGTTTCGCAGCAGTTCCATTGGTGGCTGGGTGTGTGTGTGTGCGCGCGCGCGCAAGATGTCGTAGCGGAACTGAGAGGCGCTTTCCCGCCATTGCGTCTTTATTTCTGCTCGACCTCAATCCGCTTTCCTCAGTCGCTTCCTCTCTTTGCTTCCGCCCCTCGGGATTAATTTGGAGTCGGCGATTCGCGGGGTGCAATACTGCGAGATATTGGATACACCAAAATACCACTTTATAACTCCTCATCCCTCCCTGCCTCCCTGCGAAGTGCGGGCGACCACCAAGGGAGAGGAAGAAAGTTTATATATATATATGTGTGTGTGTGTGTGTGTGTGAGAGAGAGAGAGAGAGAGAGAGAGAGAGAGAGAGAGAGAAAGAGAACAATATCATTTTTCTCAGCGTCTTGTCCGGTTACCACGCTATAACTCGTGCGTTCTCAAATTGACTTTTGAGAACGCCGTTTCTCCTGAGCGCCGTGCGTGCCTTGCCACGCTGCTATTGCTGCCACACCTCACTGTATTCTGGCTCAGGACCTCTGGGTTCGAGTCCCGCCTACAATACACCCTCACGCCAGTCGTCTCTTCTGTTCGCCGTTATTCACTAAAACTATGCTGAGAAAATTTTTTGTTGAATATGACTTACTCAGTTTGGTGCAACTAATTATTAATATTATTATTATGTCTGTATTTAAAGGTCCTATATGTGTAATATCTGGTTGGTGAAACCAAATATTTGTAAGGCTGTATATAGAGTAGTGGGTTTGTTAGAAGACATGCGAAATTAGAAGAGATAATAGAATGAGAAACTGTGGTGCCCAGACACTACGCCTTAGCGACCGTCATCGCAGTATGAAAGTTATGTTTTTTTATATTCCTACATTGTCCATTGCTTAATGTTTACTTCAAATATATTCAAGACTTAAAGCTTTACTTTTTAGTTTTGTGTGCAAACAGTTTCATTGTGATTGTTTGTGCCATTATTAAGTACCAAGAAACACACTTACAAACACTGTTACCGTACTTGTAAAATACATTTTTAACAAACTCTCCAGCTGTAAACTCGAAGGAAATCAATTAAATTAGTAAAATCACCAAAAGCTAATAAAATAAATACCGGTAATTAACCAAGTTGATATTGTGGCCGCTACAAATTCTGTATTACTAGACATATCGCAGCAAACAGAACCTGTCGGCCAATTGTCTACCCGATACCTGTTCTGTCGGCAACTGTCGTATCAATGCCAGAAGAGAGCCATCTGACAATGGTGTGAAGTCTTTTTTGATACATATTACAAGCCGTTAGAAAAACGACAATGGTAGGCTGTATTGTTTAGGATAACAGATGGATATCATAGAAAATATGTTTCAAGCATCCTAAAAAATGTTTTGGGCCGATTCCCATACAGCATCTTAGTCTTTTCAGTAAGCATAGCGTGATTTTATTTATTCCGGTCCGGTAACGTCTTTGTTATAAGGCTCTTTATTATAATAAATATATAAATATGGCATATATTTGCAGACAAACTGTTGGAAAGTGTATTGAATATACAAGATTTTAGCTAGCTGTTAATGGCATGATGTCTTTTTTTGAGACCGTGTGTTAACCGTTAGCATGTTTTTTTTCTTGATTATGTATGTGTCACTTGGTATCCCATGCCATTTGTTGACTTGGAAATGTTATTCATTGATACAACCACCCCTCAGATATATTAAAAACTAACAAAAACTATTTTGTTGGCAAGCCTCTGCAGAAATAGTTT
Source organism: Dryococelus australis (assembly GCA_029891345.1). Taxonomy (NCBI): domain Eukaryota; kingdom Metazoa; phylum Arthropoda; class Insecta; order Phasmatodea; family Phasmatidae; genus Dryococelus; species Dryococelus australis. Next base: position 119,205,261 of record CM057003.1, on the reverse strand, counting down.
TAAAAGAATATGTGTTTTAAAATTGTTTGTAATATTGTCATAGAATTTATACATTCCTTTATAATAATTTGTGTCATGATATATTTTAAAATTTCCGTACTCAAGGGTCCTAGGATAGAATCCCATACTCGGCAAGCAAAATATTCCCATATAAAATAATGTGTTGATAAGCAAACAAATGAACATGTGTAGAGAGGAAATAACTATAACTAAAATTTTCAATCTAAAATTGTTTTTTATTGTTATAGTGCTTATTTCTGGACATCATGCCGCAGGAGGCCCGGAAATATAACGACATCAAGCGGTCGCAGGCCTGGCTGGCATCGTTGCGACATCCAGTCGTAGGCCCAGCATCGTAAGGACATCCAGCCATTGCAGACCCGGCATAGTAACGACATCAAGCCGTCTCAGGCTCGACACTGTCGGCCCGTTTCTGGCCCGTTATTTCCGTGTTTGCTGGGATCGGTCTGTCCCACCTTGCCATATTCTTGTTCACTCCAAAAATCATGTTAATATTACACTACATGATTTTTACAATGTTTAGGCCAACCAAACTGATTAGTTCTTCATACTTGTAAACGCGCTGCACGAGAAGCAAGAACAACAAAAAAAAATTGCCGGCTGAAGAAATTATTTCTAATAATTTGTGTGTTTTAAACGAACGAATGCAGCTGCTTGAAAAAACAGGACATCAGTTCAGTGCACAAAATTTTTCACTATAAACAAATGCCCTTGAAGTGAAAAGGTTTGGTTTCTGAAATAGAAAACTTTCAATGACTGTGCTCACATATCTCGTGGCCTTTATAATAGCTTCTTACTAAATAAAACGTCGAAGTGATAAAGAAAGATAATGATTACATCACAACAATAAATAATTAAAGGTGGCAATTTATAAAGTGTCCCACTAATGTACACTTCTCGTCCCAAAATTGGGGTATGTTTGGCAAGCAGCCCTACTGCCAACTCACATCCGCGTACTGGAGTGGGTGTGGCTTAGTACTGCAGTAATACACGGCTCTGGAGGAAAATGCATACAAAACACGAATAATAATTTATGAGCACATTTGTATCCAAATGTGTACCAAATGATATGTAATTTAGTTAAAGTAAGTAAGTCGTGAAAATATTCGCAGTTATGAACTAGCCTTTATCAGATCTGAGAAACTAATAGTAAATGATATCATTTGAACATACCACACTAGCCCAATGGATAAAACTACTTTCAAATCATACATAATTTTAAAAATTAATGAAGCTTTAAAAATCCCCTTGTCTACACACACGAGATCTTTGAAAACATAAACATTAAATAATACATTATATTAATTAAAATTTTCATATTTATGATAATTAAAGACGAAGAAATGTCTCAAAATCAATAGCCTATAGTCTATACTTCACAGTCCAATGACTACTTGGACATCAAATACTGCAAATTCACTGTGTTAGGGAAACACCCGGGGCATCGGCGCCGAGGCCCTAAGAGGGCAAGTCGAGGTGCAGTATACGGTGTTTGGGAATACGTTTCTTAAACCCGGGTCGGGGCATTAAGAAAGGAGGCCAATGGACGTGTAATTATATAAGTGGATGCTGAAAGGGACCCCCTGGAGGTCACAAGGTCACCTAGACATCGAGACGTGGCGAGGTCAACGCAGTTCGGCGGGGTCCAGGTGTCCACAGAACGAGTCTACAGTACTGACACAGTAGGGAGTGAAACCTCCCGTAGGCGCTAGGCGAGTCTGTCTCAATAAAGCGTAGGCCGCAGTTTATACTAAGACTGGTAAGCTACATCATGGTAGTTGTATGCATTGTTAAGTGGTTAACATAGAGAAGAGCATTTAGCTTACATGTATGAGCATTAGTCAAGTAATTGAAGATATTCTGTAAAGTTTGTGTGAGAATAAACTAGCATGTATTGTGTGAGTAATTTGCGACTTGTTATTCCTGTTGAGTGAACACCAACTTCAGTTAGGAAGTATTATGTGTACGCTAAACCACTTGGCGTAACACTGGTGGAGGCACCGTTTTGATTAAACTTCTCAACTTCAAGTGACGTATTAAGCTACTCATCAGGTGTTACTATTCCCGTGTTCATACCGTAATACCTGTACAGGCTATAGTGTGTAATCAAATTTTTACAATGGATAAGCGTGCAAGCTCCCCTAATTTCCTGTCAGGAAATTGCGTTCAATATTCATACTACTATACGTCACATGTCAATTACCGAGTTTAGTGCAGTGGTAAATATCAACAGGCAGTTAGAGAAAATAACTGAATTAGCTTCACGTGTCTAAAATAAAAGAGTAAAAAAGTCTATAGTCCGCACGTGCGAGCGAAGTGAACTGTGACGGAGAAGGGAGAATTTTAGCTTTCACTTCCCAAGCGTCACAAATTTAATTTTGCTACATATTTTTTTCCACAGCTAGCTTCCGAACCTTTCAAGAGTGATAAAATCAATTCCTCATTCAAGTGTAGCTAACCCTACCCCATGTAAACTAGACATAGAGATCATCAATGTGACAAAAGCTACTAACATATAACTAACATTAAGAAATAATTACATAATTAATGACCCTTCTTTAAATTACCAACGGCAAGGACTAGAATGAAGTGGATCTCTAAAAAAATTTAATGAATATAAAAAAGAACAAATTAGTATGTTATATAAAAAAAAACATATGAACAAAATGCAAATTTTCACAATCGAAGCCACACAAATAAAAAAAAAAACTTTTTTTAGTAAAATATAAATTAAGAGACTGCACGACTTGTTGAAGATTAGATTTAAAGTAATAATTAACCTTACATAGTAAATTAAAAGAAAAAATATTGATTTTCAGAAAATTAAAACATTAACTTTCAATTGACCTTTAATTAGATATACGTCCATATAGAACCTTGCATGGAACACTTCCTAGGGATGACGATGATTCTCCTTCGTTGTCCGTTGATCACTCTAGCTCTCTGCTCGAACACTGGTCCCTGGACTTCCGCGGAGGCTCGAAGTGTTGATAGAGCGCTACACTCCAGATGCAGCGATGGATCCCTAGCAGTGGCATACGATCGTCCTTCCTTGGATCATCATCAGTTCCTGGATTGAAGATATTTCTTCACAGTCCTTCATTTAATCTTATACTGTCCAATTTTATTTTCGACACATTTTATCATAACCATCACTTCTATAAATCTAGGCTGGTCAGCAGATCAAAGGAACTATTATTTTATCAATTTTTCAATATCAGTTTGGCTGACTCCTCAACATTCTTCAGCCCTTCTGAAGACGAGTTATAATATTCCTAACAAGACAAAATCAAAAGCTGATCAAAAGAAATTTGTCATTAGAAGTGTCGCCTCTTTGCATTTGTAATACTTTTCCAAGTTCATAGAGATGAACACATACATTCCTGTATCAACAATAAATAAGATGGGAAGCATAACATTTTCGCTAGCGTATAGAGACCGTCCCGAATTCATATTTACACACCTCGCTGTAAAAAATTTAAAAGCATAAATAAATTCAATAAATAACAGGCTTATTCTATCTTAAATAAACAAAATAATTATACTAACACTTTTAAAAATTACCAGATGCTACAGATAGCGCCGCTAGATTTTACGATCGTTTATTTGAAATGCGGGCGTGGAACATGTCTTTTGCAACTGTATCATTGGTCTAGTATCTAAGACTGAGAATTACATGAACATCGAATTCTCAAAAATATATATAACGTCAAATTATTAACATTCCTTTGAATGTAAAAACAAAATGAACACATCCATTATAGACCTCTATAACACTGACTCAAGTTAGAATTGCAACAAGTCATTTTCGACTACACATTTTTACTATAGTCAACTTTAAAATAAACAAAAAAATTTGTTAATTTGTATTTAAAGTCGTTCAACACATTTTAAACAAAAGCACACCAAAAAATCTCCCACTTGAACTGATGAGGGAGGATGCTGGTGAAAGCCTTGCTACTGGGCACTCCACGCTCTAATTAAACCGTCGGAATGGACAGTGGACCGGATATTGCTGAGGTCGCCAACAGCAACGGTTGCCAGGAGGCGCACTAACGCGGGGTACAGCACGACCTCGGCAAGCCAGCCCGCCTGTTATGTTAACACTCCCAGGGGAGGTCGAGTCCGCCAGTATATAAGGACAGGACAATGACGACTCGCGGCCATCATGCTCCAGTCCCGCGGGAGGCCCTGCCGGATCGCCGCCAGACAGGAGGACCACCAGTCCCGTTGTCCTGTGGTCATCGCCATCCTCAGCCGCCGTCGAGAGAGCCTCCATGCAACCGCCATCGTTACCCCAGGGTAATTATACATTCCTATTAGGTTGTATTAGGTTGTGTAAGGCGACGGGATATACGAATGCATTATTGAGGCTCCCTAAGAGCCATAGCACTCTTGATTGTTCACTCAGCTAGACACTCTTGCTTCATAATGTTTCATACCTTCCTATTTACTTCATATCTCTGTTGAGTCGCAACTTGCGAGGCTGTATTGTAATAGTTCTGTACTTGAATAAAGTAGTGTTTTTATATCATATGAATGCTTTTCTTCTGGCTACGAGTACCCGCCTACTGAGTGTGTGTCTTCCTCCTTCTGAAAGGGTTTCAGCAATTGGTGGAGGCACCTTTCGCTTCCGACCTTTCATTAAGTCTTTCAGTAGAAATTAAAGAAATACTAACCCAACTCTGTAAATTCAGCATGACAGGAATTAGTAGAGGCGATTCTCGTCTCCTACCTCCCTACATGGTTTGCATCCCCTCGGAACTTGCAAATTAACATAATACAGCCAGTAAGCGTATATGACCCCGTAGTAAACAGTAGTGGCATTGAAAGAGTTCATTAAAAATTTACAGTGTATTACTACTCAGCATTTTACGGTCGCGCAGGAGCACGCGGGCACAAGTGCTGCATCGACAAAAACGTGGCCCTACAATCGTCTATTGTTCTGTAGTTAGAGTGTGTGTGTGCGTGAGCTTGATCTTAAAATCTCTTTAATGCATGCCAAACCACGGCACGGCTATTCGGGCCGTTTCGCTTTCTACCGTGAGCAAATTTCCACTAAAGGAGTGCGTAAAAGGGGAAATAATATTCTATAAAGCTTTGTGGGTGCGTGATAGCGAATAAGAATACAATACAAAGTACCTTTTTGTCAAAACCGAAACTTCATGACTGACAACTTCTCGTCGCCATAGTTCAAGACAGCAAGAAACATTCTGAAACACGCTACCATTGATAAAAATAAAAAAATAAAAAAAATGCAGGCCCATAACACTAACACAATAGATAAATTTCAACAACTCATAGGGTCAGTAGTCCCACACACACAGTACTGCCAATACACTTGTTGAGACACGGTAATTTTGAAGCCACACAGTTAAAATTGCAAGAAGGCATTTCATTCTATTCTGTAAACGAAACTGCAGACAATGACTAGAAAATTTTACTCTCAAGGTTGCCGACAGTAAAATATGTCTCCAGCAAATATAACATATTACAGACACGAGTCTTTTCTGTTCTTTCACAAGAACGCTAGAATATAGCCTATAGACAACCCTCGTACTCATTGTCGCGCATGCAAAAGGTACCCGTACAAGTAGCTCTTGCAGTTAGCATCAGAAGTTGGTATGTATGATTCCCCCTGCAACAGCACAGACTGTGCGATCTTGTAGCAGGCGAGGTAACGTGCTTACGTGTCACACCTGAGTAAGTGAAAAACTGCAAGCTCTTTGTGTAGAGTGCAGTAGCGGACGCTGGCATATGAATTGGTGTAGTGTATCAGCTCTAGAGAGCAATTGAATGCGGATCAAACCCACGCGGCGAGAACGCCATATGAGTTTTTAAGTTTCCATTAACACTATCGCAGGGGGCCCCTTGTAATTTTTCAAAGTGTTATTCTTAATTGTCAGTATTATATCGTACTAATAAGCCACACAGATGTACATAAATCGAAGATGGAATTACGTAGAATATATTTAAATTGTGTATGATAACTGTCTATAACACAGTCAAGGTTCCGAGAACTAATAGTACTTTCTTTAAATACCCCATGTTATTAGTTTTTTTTATATATTACAGTGTTATTTCACTGTGTAACTACGCAATTTTTAACACACATTTCACGTAGAATATTTTTTGAATAATTTTTCACAAACTTTAGTGGCGCTAAAGCAGAATGTTGATTGAACAAAAGGTGCACTGTAGTGCCATATTTCCTTGCCTCTGTGGTAGGCGCCAGAGCTAACAGTTTTTACGTTATATAAATTAAGGGGAATCAGTTAAATAGCTGAGCCGAGCACACTCCCCTCCACTCTCCCCGGTCAACACAAAGCAATAGCGGCCGTAGTCAATCACTTCTTAACATGCCGACACAAAAGTTCAGCAATCTTTGTGTACACCAATGTTTTGTTATCACTACGACTATATTTAATCTCTAATATGTAAAGTGTAGTATTCACTATAATCTACCTATAGTAATGTTGTACATACAATCTACGTGAAGGATTTTATATATTGTAGTAATGTAATTGTATTTAACAAACTCAGTGTTCCACGAACAAGTTTTTAGAACTATAAATGTATTTAGTATTTCAAGAAAACTTTTACCATAAAATTTTCATGTATATGGTCTAAGATTGTAAATGTAAAATGTGTTCCAAGGAATTTTTTAGTCTGAAACTTTTCATATATAGAAATTTATTTAACTAAGACAGTGCTCTAAGAATACTTTTAGTATAATATTTGTAGAATTTCTGGAGACGTAATGCCGTCATTTAAATAACCTTACATGTAATGCTATCCCCAGACTCACATAGCTGACAGCACCCTAGGGAATCAAAATAAATACAGTGCGCGAAAGACACGTCTTATCGTATTACCCTGTCGGCTTCCACGTGGAAGCCAGGTTCTCTCTGGCTGTATTCTGCTGTTCAGTGCCGCGGGCGTCTGGGCTCCTCCCTCGCCCCGATGCCGCCATGCTGCAAAGACGGCCCAGCCTTACTAATACCTTCCCCCGCATCGTCCAGCCCTGTCTTCAAATGCGAGGATGCATGAGTTTTCTAAAGATAGGGGGGAGGCCATGCTGTGGTCGCCAACAGCAAGTGTTGCCTGGAGGCGCACTAACACGGGGTACAGTGCGACCTCGGTAAGCCAGCCCCACTGTTATGTCAACACTCCCGGGGGGGGGGGAGTGTTAACGTGGTCAGGTCCACCAGTATATAAGGACAGGTAAATGACGGCTCACGGCCATCATGCTCCAGCCCCGCCGGAGGCCCTGCCGGATCGCCGCCAGACAGGAGGACCACTAATCTCGTTGTCATGTGGTCATCGCCATCCTCAGCCGCCGTCGAGAGAGCCTCCATGCAGACGCCATCGTTACCCCAGGGTAATTATACATTCCTATTAGGTTGACTTAGGTTGTGTATAGGCGAAGGCATTATTCAGGTTCCCTAAGAGCCATAGCACTCATGATTGTTCACTCAGCTAGCCACTCTAGCTTCATAATGTTTCATACCTTCCTATTTACTTCATATCTCTGTTGAGTCGCAACTTGCGCGGCTGTATTGTAATAGTTCTGTACTTGAATAAAGTAGTGTTTTTATATTATATGAATGCTTTCCTTCTGGCTACGAGTATCCCCCTACTGAGTGCGTGTCTTCCTCCTTCTGGAAGGGTTACAGCATTATTTTGTGGCGCAGCTGACCTCTGCGATTTATATATATATATAAAAAGGATCAGTCTTATCCACAACACTGCCACTGTTGTCAGTTCAGTTAGCGAAGTTAACAAGTTCACTATCTCCTCTCCTCCCTATATATATATATATATATATATATATATATATATATATATATATATATATATATATATATATATATATATTAAGGGTCAGTCTTATCCACAACACTGCCACTGTTGTCAGTTCAGTTAGCGTAGTTAACAAGTTCCTTATCTCCTCTCCTCCCTCGTCTTGGTTTTGATCGTATCTGCAGGGTCAATTATGGCCGTATTTACTTTCCAAAGTAAATACTAAGTAGTGATGTTTCTTTTCTTTGTAGGTTTGACTATATTAATGTAATTTTAACAATTTCATGAGAAACCAATTTTGGTTAATACATGCATTTCAAAAAGGAAACCAGAACCATCAATTAATATATTAGATTTTGATAAGTAGCTACACAAGATGAAGATATCTTTACAATTTTTTTAAATTAGAATTCACGTGAAGAAAGAAATCTATACAACAACGCCTAACTATTATATTTCAGAAGGCTCTAGCCACGGAATTATTAATCTGGACCACAATTAGTATTTTTTTTTATTGTGAATAAAATTTTGTCAAGTATTTCGATTTGGTTCTTGAGATTTATTTTGTTCTTCTTCCATTGAGTAGTTCGGGCTATCCAGTTGTTTACGATATACATTATACTTAATTCTTTTCAAGTTGGACATTCTTAAAGAGTTAAAATTTTGCTGCTCTTTATTTTGGCTTATACCTCATTTGCTGTAACAACGTAATGTAAGCCATAGCAATGCCATATCTGAATTTTGCCGGAATCTTTCATATACTTAGTTTCAAAATGTACTTGAAGATCTCAATAAGAAAGATCGGTCATCTTTTTGAAAGAGAGGCAAAATAGAAATTAAATACACAATACATATCATCATCTTAACATGGCGGCTATCGGCAACATCCATTAAATATTTCGACAAATAATCATAACATTACCCCCTTTCAAAATATATCAATATTAATAACAATGACGTAAACATCCCTTGTTCTTTTCTTCAAGTATAATAGAATAAATTAATTTTCAAACAGCGTTATCAGCATTGGCGTGTCTATATCTATACCACATTAAACAGCTATGGGGGGAGGTGGCCGGTATTCTTTCAGAGTTATTATATTATATTTTCCCACTATTTCACCCTTGTCCAACAAAGCTATTTCGTAACAATGGGTATTTACAACTCTTAACAATCCGAAAAGGACCTTCAAACAATAGCATAATTTTCTTCGTTAAAAAATCCCAAGATCTGCTCACGGAATGTGCTAATACTAATACTAGTTCTCCAATGTCTAAACTGGTCTTTCTATATTTCTTAGCGTATTTACGGCGAAATATATGGGATCGCTGGCCGGTCATCACTTCCACAGGTGTTAGTTAGTGTTGTTGCTTCGTGCACGGTCTTATTCATGACAAACTCAATTAGGGGCAATTTATATCTCCAGTCTTGATGAGTATTATGGCATATAACCCTTAGCATATTACCACGTGTCTTCAATTATAACAAAATCTGTTTATTTACAACCGGAAATAGCAATAATAATATGTAGTCTAGGTACGGGTATACATGGAACTTTAATACCGGTAGCTAATAGGGTGTCATAAAATTTCTCATACACGCAACTCATATCTGCGCTGCTATCGAGTAAGCATGGTACACTTATGTTTTAAATTCTTAGAAACAGTTTCCGGTAGTTGAAAATATTCTTCCAAAGGTTCAGATAAAAAAAATTCGCGAACTGTTTGTTCTAAGGTGACAGTCTGAATTATTACTCCATTGAGTGATCCGGTTACGTTATTATTTCTAATTCATACATGTTCACTTGATTTAGAAGTGGACCCCTCCGAAGTTTAATTCGACTTACAGGCCAGCGATCGGGATCCTTCCTATCCGACCTCCAGTTGTTTGTCGAATGGTTTAGTAAATCTCCCGAACCATTCGAATTACCATTCGTATTCTGTCGAGACGGTGACGATTGAGTGAACATTTGTACCCTCGTGTCAAGAGGAGCTTAATTCCCAAAATAACTTCGTTCTTGGTACTGGATACTTTCTCCCTGTGCTATATGTTGTGACCTGCGAGGTGGCGTATTTTTTTCCAGTTCCCGATTTCGTTTCTCTTGGTTTATATCCCGTCTTCTTTGCAATTGGTGTTCCGAGATTAATTCACCTTGGGAACCATTATTTCGTTGTTGTGTGTTAATTCCTTCCCGTTCGTTTCTCCGTCATATAGGTGAACTTGGTTTGCTACGAAAATCCAGTAAGTTTCTTTCCTCGTGGTATTCCTCATACGAAAAACGTATTCTTCGTTGATCCCTGAATCTGCCTCGATTCCGATTCGAGCCTCTTCTGAAATTCCTATTTCCCCGATAGAGGCATGGAAAAATTTTGTTCTCGTACATTTCTGTTATGATATGGTACTGTTCTGTATGTTTGGGCTCTAGTGTTTCTATCATATCTAGGCGATCCTTGGTAATCACTGTTACTTCTACCTTGATCGGGAAGCGAAACACGCCCACGAATGTTGATGTAATCATTATTTGTACTACCTAACTGTCTTCGTAATGGTTTGATTGCTTCAAAAGCCAATAGATCTTCCCTGAACGTGGCTAAGCTTATATCATATCTGCCTGCCCAATGTGACTAATACCTGTATGGAAGTTGCCAGAGGATCATGGCGATTAACTCCTCATCTGCAAGTGGTCGTTCAAGATGACGCGATTTTTCGTATAGATCAGATATGTGTGTCTCCAGCAATTTTATTCCACAATGAAAGAATCTTTCGGCATGGGGTTGAGCTCGAAGATTGCCCTGGGCCTTTTTATTTCAAATATGAACTAAGTACTTATCTTTGAAATTGTCATATGTTTGAGTGTTGGTACGATTCATCTCCCACCAATAATACGCAATGTCCTTTAAACGCAAGTTGAGGTTGCGCAATTTATCCTTTTCGGGTAGACAAAATAGGTTGCCATAGTACTCAAACTTGGTTAAGAAATGAACGGGATTTTTCTCCGGTTTTACCTCCAAAAGTTAGTTGTTGTTTTGCCCATATTTTATTCGGATGGTACAAGAGCGAGTTTGCTAATGGTAACATAGCAGTGCTGCTACTAGAAGGCGTAAGATGGACTACATCATGAAGTTTGTTTTCTAACCGGATGTTAGTAATTCCTGGGTTTGTTACCTCGTCTTGCACGCGGCTATCGAGATTAACTTTTTTCTAAAGAGATTTCTATATTTTTCATCTGATCCTCAATTACTCTGGCTCACCCTTCCACCTGATTTACTTGTGACATATTTGCTTTTCTCACCTCCTGAATCACTCTTGTCTACTACCTGCGTTAGTTGTTCATCATATTGCTCATTACTTGTGTTGTTCATTCTAGGATTGTTTTCTAAATTTGCTAAAGGCTACTCATTTCTTCTCATATTTTCACTCCACTCGGATGCAGTACTCATTAAATTACATTTTACAGTTTTCACCTCAGTTCTAACTTGATTTACTTCTCCGGTAATAGTTTGGAATAACTTACTGGATTGTACACTAACGTATTCCTAAATCGCTATACGCTCCAATTGTCCATTTTGTCCACGCACTATACGCATCTCCATTCCACGCAATTGCTGTTCCAATAGTTTCCTGTTCCCCATTAAATTTACTGAGTTGCTGTAACATTATGGCAGCGAACTGATGCTACATTGTATTCTGTTCCACAGTGTTTTGACTCGTTAAGAAAATTCCCTGTGGGTTGACGGTTCGGGGACTACAACTACGTTAGTGTTGAAAACATAATTTACCGCCTCATTTGTACTATCCTTCGTCAACTCCATGTTTGTATCCATTGTAAACGGTATCTTATATTCTAGTCGGCGATAATCTATGTCAGGAGTGTTACTTAAATTATACGTTGTCCTATTTTCACTGGGCATTAACTACTAATTTCCTCGATAACTTTCTGTACTCAATCCTAAGGTTTTGTAATTCCAATGGACTAATATGTCTGTGAGCATACCAAGTGACCTATACAAGAATAAGTGATTTATTTCTCACTTTTAGTTCCTTTGTGTGAGTATATCCATCTCGTGGCCTCGCGTATTTGGTGACACTTTTTCTGTAACGGGAAAGGAAGAATTTTACCTTTCACTTTCCCAAACGTCACAAATTTATTTTCAGTAGTGTAACTTTTTGCCACGGCTAGGTTTGGAACCTTTCAATAGTGAGAAAATCAATTCCTCATTCAAGTGTAGCTAACACTACCCCATGTAAACTAGACATAGAGATCGTCAATGGGACAAAATATATTACCAACTACAAGGACTAGAATGAAGTGAATCTGTTAGAAAGTTTAATGAATATTAAAAAGAACTAATTAATGTGTTCTCTTTATCAAATATTCATTTGAACCAAGTGGCATATGTTCACAATCCAAGCTACATTCAGAAGAAACAGTTTCGCTAAAATAACGATTAAGTGACGACACGGCTTGTTAAATATTATATTTTACCTAACTAAGTGAGAGGAAAAACAAAATATCAATTTTTAGAAAATTAAAACATAAACTTTCAATTGACCTTTAATTAGATATACGACCATATAGAACCTTGCATGGAACACCTCCTAGGGATGACGATGATTCTCCTTCGTTGTCCGTTGATCACTCTAGCTCTCTGCTCGAACACTTGTCCCTGGACTTCCGCGGAGGCTCGAAGTGTTGATAGAGCGCTACACTCCAGATGCAGCGATGGATCCCTAGCAGTGGCATACGATCGTCCTGCCTTGGGTCATCATCAGTTCCTGGATTGAAGTTATTTCTGCACCGTCCTTCTTTAAATCTTATACTATCCAATTTTAATATCGACAGATTATATCATAACCATCACTTCTATAAATCAAGGCTGGATAGCAGAACAAAGAAACTATTATTTTATCAAATTTTGAATATTAGTTTGGGCGACTCCTCAACATTCTTCAGCCCTTCTGAAGACGAATAATAATAATATTCCTGACAAAACAAAACCAGAAGCTGGTCAAAACGAAATTTGTCAATATTAGTGTTGCCTCTTTACATTTGCAATACTTTTCCAAGTTCATAGAGATGAACGCAAAAGTTCCTGCATCAACAACAAATAATATAAGAAGCATAACAGTTTCGCTAGCATATAGAAACCGTCCTGAATTCATCTTTACACAACTTGCTATAATAAGGTTCAAAACATATAAAGAAATTCAATAAATCATTAGCTTAACATACCTTAAACTACCAAAAAAAGGATACAAAAATATTTAAAAATTACCAGGTATTACAGTGCTTAGTGAACAAGTAAAGATACAGTATAAGCCAAAATTTTACAAGCGGTTATAGAACACAGCGCATTATACAGAATCGGAATTTGATAGATTAACTACTACAAAATAAATCAATCACAGTATAATAAATATTCATATGCGCAACATAATTAAACAATAAAAACAGAAAGGTAAATTAAAGGCAATTACACACGCGGTAGACAGAAAGAAGCGAGTGTGAATACGTAGAACACTTGACAGTGAATAATTATTATACAACATTGTCAAGACAGCGCAATACGAATTTGCATCAGTGCACTGTCTACGTGGCGCCGCTTGCAACACACAGTAGAGATTGCACAGCTACTTAGAACGATTATTGCTTGCGAGATTTCATTCATGCCAGTTAATTGGAACCACTTTTCGGCTCCAAATAAATTTTGCCCAAAAAAAGTGTTCTCCACAAGGAAGTAGTTTTGTTTCTCTCTCTCTCTCTCTCTCTCTCTCTCTCTCTCTCTCTCTCTCTCTCTCTCTCTCTCTCTCTCTCTCTCTCTCTCTCTCTCTCTGTGTGTGTGTGTGTGTGTGTGTGGATTATATGGAAACACTAGCTTGTAGTGAGTAATTAAAAAAAAGAAGAAACTGCTACACTATGTGCGTAAAACACTACACTACACAATTTAGATTGCTAGAACACAGAAATTTAAATACAATACACGTGAAAACACAAAACATTTATGAGTAATAAAAGCAAGTCAGTCCCATCCACAGAAAAGAAAGTAAGTGGACAATGTTACTCCAAAACACGCAGCACGTGATCAAAAAAATCTTTCCTTGCAAGTTTTGTATTTACTTCGCTCAATTCTGGGTGAATCTTGTTAACTGCAATCGCATGCGAATGTGGATAAAGTCTACAAGTGTGCAAAGTTTATCTCGTCCTCAAAATAGTCCGCGTAATTTTCCGTTCATAAACTAAAATCCTGTTCACATGCACCGTCATGATTACCCAGAATACCTTCATCTAATTACGATTACAGGTGTAGTGCATGGGATTTATCGTGAATTATGCGGACCGCGATGTACTGTTTAGTATGCAGATTATTGTTAACAGATAGTATTGTAGTAATTTGCACATGGCTTTTGTGGCATATATAAATATTTTTTTTTTTTACTCTATTATTGATCAGAATATTTATTTTTGCAACTTACTTTGTTGTGTATAACAAATTCTGCATTTTTGCCACTTTATATGTGTTTCCGTTTGTGTGATATTTGCTTGTGTCCCGTGACAGTAGATCAGAAAAACCATATGTTGAAAGTAACTATGTCAACGAGGTGACGTCAGCGTCGTTGGTGTCGCCGCCCGTGATTGGCTGTTCAAGTAAGTGTCACTTTAAACTGTAAGTGAAGGAGTTTAGCAATCTTGTCTTCTTCTACTGACAGCCGGGTTGCGACGTGTGTCGCGGAGCCCGGCAGAGTTTTACATTTCCAGCAGGGATCTTGGTTCGAGTTTCGTAACTCGGACAGCAGACTGCCAGAAGGTTAAGCCGGTATTGGAAGAGCAGATGATCAAGTCTTCTCGCACCTCCTACGTGTTATGTGGTTAACTTTAGTTAGTCCCCTGCGAGTTTCCGAGTGCTACTAGAGAGACTGTATAAACGCGTACCCAGTTCGTAAAACTGATTAGGAAAGACGCTGGAATTGGACAAACAGCCCTCAGCGGTGCAGAACTACCAGATGCTACAGCTACTGAATTTTATAAGTGTGTAAATGTGTGTAAATTTTAGTGTGTAAATAAGTGTGTAAATTTTATAATTGTGTAAATGTACTGTTTAACATTTTCTACCAGTCGAGATAGATGAGCACGATGGCCGAATATTAATTTTGTAAATGAAACCAGCCGAACACACCATCCTGGATTATCGCAAAACCCTTTGCTAATGAACTGTGCCTATGCATACCATGTTGATACGTTCACTCGTGCTCCCAAGTAATATCGCCGCTAGATTTCTAAGAATTGTTGATGAAGAACAATATTTTAATTAGAATAAAATTTAATTTGGCGTCGATCACTTGCTAGGCTATATCAGTTACGGCCACGTTAATGAATGCTTATTTCTTTCTTATTTTATAATTACTTCAAATATACGTGTATGTTGAATCATGCATATATTTACTTCTTCAATAAGAATTTCAGCTATTTGTCTGAGATATTCCAATATTTCAATAAATGGCAAATTAGTGAGATTTTTAAGGCTAGTATCATTGCAGTTATTACAGTAGCAAAGGTAGTCTATATTTCACTGATTATTCCAGTATACTAGCTGCTGCCATATATTTTGTGACTCACTCTCACGTAAGTTTGAGGAGGAGATAATACTGGAGAAGTACCATTCTGTCTGCAGTGATCCTGACAAATGGTATATCTCAATGAGTTATAATTGTTGTGAACCAAAGTCATAATGTTATGTTTAAATGCTATTCAGACTACATATATCTAAGGTTCTTACAGCTTTTTTAAATTAGCCACATATCACCTATTTCTATCCATTTCCCTTTCACATATTACGCCACTCTAAACACTACACATATTACGCCACTCTAAACACTACACATATTTTTATGGTGGCTCGCTTAAGCGGGGCGTTGCTGTTGCAAGTAAGCTGCTTGGTACATGTTATAATTGGCGACCTAACGTGTAGGACGAGCAAATATATAATCTGGCTATCAAAGAGCAGACAGTCGCGCCAGGTAATTGTAGCCGCGTAAAACGGTTGTAAATGAATAGGGAGAATAACCCTCCTTACAACTTAGGCCAGGTTACACCCATAAAGTACATGTGACTGGAATACAACACCGTTATGGAGGAAATAACCGAAATCACTAATGTGTGTATCAATAGGTCCCACTAAGACTTAGGCAACTCTGAATGTAGAACTAACACCGAAGTTACCTAACGCTATGTCTGAATCAACATACTTGCTTACAAGTACCAGCCAGGCCACTGCAGTTCAGGGAATTCATCCTAGTATGAGAATATTAGTTCAGGAAATGGCCTAAAAAATAACTGAACAAGTCACTGCAGAAATCAGACAAAGTCAAGAAGCTAGAAGCCGTGACATAAAATCACCATAGCTCGTAAACAATACTGAGGACGCGCCCGCATAACACACAAACGCAGACAACGCCACTGCGAGTAATAAGTGGTTATGTATCCCTGAATAAATTTTATCGTGAGTCCAGTAGTTCACGAAACAGATGATTGAACAGCTGAGTGCAATAATTGATGACCATCGCCAGAAGATGAGGTAAATAATAAATAAACAGCTCCAAGAACTGTCGCAGGCATCCCAGAAACCGACAAGAGAACCGACTGAAAATGTTAATGTGTTAAACACAAAACATGACACTGACCCTACCCAATAAAATGTTTAAAAAAAGTGTACAACCTGAACACAGCCCAAAAATATCTACTAACACTGCTGGATGTACTCAAGAGCCTACATCACCGTTCACACAGGAGATATAAGTATCCGCACCACCTAATTTGAAAGAGTTCGAAAACGTGGAGTAAGAAACTGTTTCAGAGAAAATCACAATGGACACAATCACAATCATCGTAACCTAAAAACCACCCGCCATACGCACAAGTAAATGACGTATTTTATATATGGATATGTGACCCAATGTACATGAAAATGCCATCAAGATATACAAATGACTTTACAAAGTCAAGTCAGTATTCGCAAAGACATGCACTGCAACCAAGCATGACAGTTCGCGAAATCATCGGACTAGCTCGATAAAAAGGCAAATAACATGATGTCACTGTCAGAGGCGAAGAAATCATTGACATATTGCGTGGGAGTACTGATTCCAGTCTAGCCTAAGGAGACAATTAGCAGTGAACACAGGAAGAAGAGGAAACAAAGGCAGAGAAAATAAAACGGAGAAGTTAGTAAAAGAAATTAGAGACGCTGGGAGAGGCGTATGGCAGAGCATAAGAGAAGGAAGAGGAAAAAAGAAATCACGAAGGATAATTGCGTCATGAGGCGCAAAAGTAGGCATAAGTTTAGCCACTTTTGCGCAAGTTTCAGAGGATATTTGGCACAAGTCGACCACATAAAAAAAAAAAAAGCCGGAAGTACTAACAGGACAGCGATCCATTATGTCCGACCTAACTTACCTACCAATTCCACCAGCAAACAAAGAGGAAAGCATCACATCTTCTGACGAATTAAAATAAGAAATTGCAAAGTTTGTGAAAAATCGTTTGTTTATGGCAGCTGAAATGTGACAAAAGCATAAAAAGCTCTCAAAAACTAGGAATTTTATACCTGTACGCACTGATACTGACGAGAGCGGCTAACATCAGTAAACGTTGGGACAAGATCACCAAGAAATTGCTACACATTATTTCAGGTCTCTGCGTCGTTTCCCGAGTCACACAAGGAAATTGCTATGAGATAAAGCATCCGACTACCGGATAATTTATTGGTAAATTTAACCTAACCTCGCTACGAGATTATGAGAAGCCACTGACGACAATGTAATTATGTTTGATTTACGCAAGTTAATTAATTGTTCATACGACGTGTCAACTAACAACGAGCTTTCAGTTAGCCAAGAATCGCAGTGTCAAGTGAGTGTAATTTGGTAGCAAGTTTAATTTTAATGTGCCGCGAAGAGCACTGATGTGATTAATGTAATATGTATTTTAAGCTTCAGGTAAAGAGGACACGTGCCGACATAGCCTTGAAGAGTATCGTTTACCTCTTACGTCATGGAAACATAAATCTACATGAAGTGAACGATGAGACACTTAAAGATGTGTGATACTTATAGCAAGAGGCCTTAATGAAAAGGAATAACGCCTACATTCTAGAGCATCCTAAAGTGTTAGAACAAGTCCTACTTAATAGATGTTAGAAACCTGCCCTCACCTTGCTAAATAAACAATGTTTTGTACTTACAATATTCATGTTCTTACAAACATCGAAATGAATTGGTATTTAATGGAAATCATCCCTGCAGTATTTGTTTTAATTTTCATGTGTAATTCAAGTTTGGTGGCACTAAGTAATTTTAATTTGCTATGTAAAGCAATATGTGTTCAATTCCATTGTGTTCATTGGTGATATATCATGTGTTGTGTATAGGTGTGCATATGATAATTTGTTTTGTAATGTTGCTAAATTTCTTCGTTATTTACCTACATCAATGTATTGTTCAGCTGAAGGTTTGCACCAGAGAGAAAAGTTTCTTCTTAAAGGCAACATTGTTGCAGTTTTGGATACATTGGTTTACGTTGTAACAGACGAGAAGGCCAGTTTACCGAAACGGAGATATATCCCGGTAATTAAGTGTGTACAATTTCCATTATTGAACATTATATCTTATAAATTCACATGTGAGTATTAAGTATTTACGAAAAACGCCACCGTG
The DNA here is from genome assembly GCA_029891345.1 of Dryococelus australis. Classification (NCBI taxonomy): domain Eukaryota; kingdom Metazoa; phylum Arthropoda; class Insecta; order Phasmatodea; family Phasmatidae; genus Dryococelus; species Dryococelus australis. The sequence continues at coordinate 119,186,727 of CM057003.1, read as the reverse complement.
GGTTATAGGTGCTGGTTTAGTAAGTACTAGAAATGAGAACATTAAGATTAATGTGAACACACACGCACAATATAAACTGTTGAACTAACGACACACACTATGCACTGCCACACTCACTATTGAAATCACTGAAGAGGACACTTCACAGGTGCACACGTAACATGGAGGTACTGGAAAATTACGTATATTCCACAGACTAATGACATTTTCGTCTAATAAACTTTGCTTGCATGAGATGCGAGTGTTAGCATGCTATAATCCTGGTAAGCATGTAATTCAGTTCCAGATCGATGTAATACAAGTATTGTCATCTCTTAATTGATAACTTTATTTTAAAACTAGCTATTTTTGCCTGGTTCCGACTAACGGTATTGTCCTGCAGATTCCCCAAATGCGAAAATCCGCTGGCCCGGCCGGGAATTGAACCCGGTGCGCCTTGGTGAAGGGCGAGCAGACTAACCTCTCAGCTATCGCGGTCCCTATACAGATGGAATATCGGGTGAACATGCAGTTCGAGAGAGCATTGTGACATGGTCTTCACTGAGGAGCCATTGTACAATGTGGACGACATGTGGTCACACGTACAAAGCTAGCCCTTGAGATAGGGGTGACAGTAGGTTCCAACACCTCCATGATGTGTTGGTTGCTGGTCGGCAATGTGGACAAGGCGCGAGGAAGAAATGGAATCCAACGGTACCCCATAGCATAACTGCAAGTGCTGAGAACGAACGAGGTACCGCAGTGGTAACATTTTGGACTACCATTCGGTAGGACCTGGGTTCGAATCTGTGTCCGGCCATTGTGATTTTGGTTTTCCATGGTTTTCCGAAAACACTTCAGATGAATTCTAGGATGGTCCCTTACTACAGGACATTGCCATTCCTTCGTGTCTTTATAAATTGCTCCGTCTCTAATGACCTCGCTGTAGACGAGACGTTAAGCAAGGTAAAGTGAGGACTTTTGAAGCCCAAGTTCCTTTATCGTCTCAACCATATTTGAATAATTTAACTACCCTTGCAAATATATATTGCCATGCAAATAATAAACACAGTATATATTACACCGCACTCGGAAGTAAATGTCTAAGGCTTAAATAAAATATTTTTATTGACAGCCATTCCAAATGAGAGGGCTTTCAAAAGTCCTCCGTTTACTGTACGTAGCCTATACCTAGCTACGTACCTGCCTTCTAGGCGTGTGCCACCGCACCGCCAGACTCAGGTGCGACCATCATGCAGCTACAACAAAAGCCGAAGAGGAGTATATGAGAGGAAATTATGACATGCAATTATTCCCATCAGGTTCTAAGTATCAGAGACCATTACAGTCGCAGGCGCCTGTGGTGAGCAGTCTGTGACAGCCCTAGTAATGTGATACATGGACATGATACCCAGATACTATAGATGTCGAAGTCTTGTGCATCGTGTGCACACACATTGATGTGCCACAGACCTGAACTGCTCAGTGAGGATAACTGATGAGTCTTTATGGCACATAATCACTATGCGCACGAGATGTCTATCCTCACAAACGTTGCTACTACGGTTTCGTTCGCACATCAGTTAATACTTCTATCCTTCATCTACTAATTTAAATATTCTCTTCAGTGTTTTGTATTTGTTCGTAGGCGGGAACCAATTTCAAGGCAGAATAATCCACAACTTGTTAATACCACGAGTCTCCTGCGGTCAGAGGCGGAAATCTGTTCGTATGATGGTCTCGTTCTTCAGCATGGCTTGCGCATTCCTTCAGTGCTCACAAAGAGCGGAGCAGTATAATGCCAGTATGTCTCAGTTGTTCCGTGATCTCCCCTTATGTAAATCTTATCAGTGCTGCCATTACTGCACTTTGTTACTAAGTACGCCTTCCGGCGTTCTTGAAATTAAGGTTTATGGGGGTTTGTGGTTGAGATACATGATGAGGGCTGTAGCTTAGGGTAGAATAAGGGTTGTTTGTCTTTCAAACTATCTGGAATGAAGCTGGGTTATTATTGTAGCTGTTGACATTACATAAGTACAAGCAAGTTGCACTGAGAGAGCTGGGGAGTAAATGTGTATTAGCCATTAATAGCTTACCCAGTTAGTATCATCTGACGTATCTGAATGGTTGGGGCTTGTCCCACCTTGTGTTGAGTCCCGAGTATGTTGTGATGCGGGGTTACGAGGTGTAGCACAGTGAGCCTCTAGGGTCCTCCATTCTGGTCGGTGTCACGATGGAGATAGATGCCGCCTGCCGCCCCATAACGCCAGATATACTGCTTTAGTTAATGTTATTTTAACTTCTATGTAAACAAATTACTTTAAAGGAATGAATGCACAATTAGCTGATATTAAAATGAATCGAATTAACAATTTATTATTTGAAAGACTATGCTCGTACCGTTACAACATTTATGCATGATTACAGAATTATGAGGAACCTGAAAGAAAATTGACATATCAAACATGCAACAATGTAACAGTAAAGAAATAATTAAAGCTTGTGATTTAAAACATATATGACTTTTATAGTGAACGAATAATTAAAAGTGATAATTCTGTTTATGTGAGCTCACACGGTGTTGAACAGAATTGGGGCGGGGATTTGAAACATAAGAGGCAATTTAGTCTAATTGCATTATGATACAACAAAATGTACGTGCCTCCTCCTAGTGATCAAGCAATGAGGGAGGGTGGAAGGAAACATGATATATGAACTTAAACCTAATGTAAAGGTGTTGTATTGTTACATGTTGTTACAAATATATTGGTTTATATATCAGGAACAATATTGGTTTTTGGACATGTATACTACAATGTAATATTTAACAACTCTTCAATCATTTGTATTTCAGTGACGAATTACTGATGCCGTTTTAAGATTCGGCTTCATGGGAAAAAAAAATTATTCAGTAAGAGTATATTATGAGTTGGGGTTTCGTTTTATTAAGAGCATAATATATTTTAATTTTTCTACCTATATAAGTTACTTTTTATCATTGTCGTAAATTTTAAACAAGGTAAATCTGATATAATACAATAAATTAAATAATTTGTTGGATGAAAAGGTAACAAAGAAAATATTATACCTACGGTTATTGTAAAGTATTTGTAAAGTATATACTGGAATATCACATGTTATTTCGAGGCCCCTTAAACTGTGACAAATTGTATATTGTGTATTGTACTATTCAACTAGTGTGCACCAGCAACGTTGATGTATTATAGGATTTGTCAGAGATTCTGTAAAACAAGTGTGCCTGGGAAATTATGTTAATAATAAAAAAATGAGGGAGCTAAATACGATCTGTGTGAGCTGCAAAAAGGAAGTGTTTTTGGGGGAATGTGTGTTTTGTGTGGTATGTCGGCTGCAATATACGTTTTTCTGTGATATGGACGAAGTTAACCTGTTTGTGCAAATTCTTACTACGCCCGCGAGCGGGAGAGAATGGAACTGTGCTATCTGTGGCTGGCTGCATGTGTAGTGTGGATGTTGCACGCACGACCACTCATCAGCTGTGTTGTACTAGCACTGCTATGGTCGTCATGTTCGTGCGGGGAGGGAATCTCGCTGTGACGTGGGAGGTTAGTCAGCTCGTTGCTGGATCCGTTATGAGGTTACCTGAAACTTAGAAATACGGCATTAGAGGAAATTCTGTGGTTTATTTTAAACCTTGTGGGAAGTAATGAATAATTATAAAAGTAACAAGAGAATATGGGATTATTTTAAGAGAGATAAATTATTTGAAAAGCTCTTTGAAAAGAAAAAGCGTGACTCCTAATGGAAGGGGAGAGGTTTCTCTGCCCATGCCTCGTCGTACGACGCCCGGGCATAAAGAAGTGCCATGTCTTCTGAGTGTTGAAGAGGGGTGGGGGGAAATGGCATGGCCCGTCGCCGAGCGAAACGCTGACATAACAGGAACAAGCCAGTGTTCAGTGATGATGGTAAAGGATGAAGGAAGCGGTCAATTAACTCTACGTAACAAGTTAGCGCTGCTCTGAGCATGCAGCTACAAAGTTCTGAATTTAATTAATTCCCACTTATCTCCACTAATGTAATGGACGACTTTTTAAGAAGTACACTAACTCTTATACAATGCTGTAGAGTTACTACCTTTTTACATCTTCTTTATATATTAAATCCATCCTGCATGACTAAGCCACATCATAACTGACAAACCACTGTACCAATTGAGGTCATATTCACACCATATATTATTGAGGTGGCGAGTAAAATTTTTGGAGTCAACTTCTATATTTATGGGCCGATTTTGCTAATACTTGCAGGAAATGTTATGTTGATCTAAAAGAGAAAAATTCCAGCTGTACCACGGTCAAACATCGGTCGACGTACCAGACATAATAGAGAGGACACATTGAGAAGACAAAATAGAACTTGGAAGATGCGGAACAACGTTCGCCGGGATCAGCTAGTGTAATATAATATACTAAAAGCCTTTACTTTTAAAATCTGCTATGGAAAAATTCTATTGGCACTACTCATTATTTATGGCAACTATCAGTGAAATGAAATTGTATTAAAACACTGGACATTATATGTAATTATAATAATAGAACTCTTGCAAAGTAAAATAATATATAAATTGCATGAACCAAACAGAAATAAATAATTATCTACACACAATAAGGTATTAGCAAGAAAGTTATATTATGTTTACAAGATACCTATTTTTCCTAAAACTAAATTATTATATTAGACCTATTAATATTGTACAGCTACAATAATTCAATCATAATTTTAATTAGAAAATTTGATATGTGGCTTTAAATTGTCATCACTGGGCATACCAAATTTAAGTGTGGGTGGGCGAGGAATTTAATGAAATGAGGGTGTGGACGGTAGATGCAAGGCAACGAGAGGTAGGAAAGAACCAGCACCTCCACCAGTGTAACAAAGCGCACCTTGTGGCCGTACTTGTAACTAAGGGCTAGGGGGGTGTATGGTTGAGATATAAGGAGGAGGCTATAGCTTATGGTAGAGCAAGGGTTGAGCGGCTGTAAAACTGTCTGGAAAGAAGCCGGGTTATTATTGTAGCTACTGGCATTACACAAGTACAAGCAAGTTGCACTGAGAGAGCGGGGGAGTAAATGTGTATTAACCATTAATAGCTTACCCAGTTAGTATCATCTGACGTATCTGAATGGTTGGGGCTTGTCCCACCTTGTGTTGAGTCCCGAGTATGTTGTGATGCGGGGTTACGAGGTGCAGCACAGTGAGCCTCTAGGGTCCTCCATTCTGGTCGGTGTCACGACGGAGATAGATGCCGCCTGCCACTCCATAACGCCAGATATACATGTCGCATGTTGCAATCTGCCTTCATTCTGCTGCTAATAGTGGTGGGTTCTCGCTTACCAATGTTTGTCAAGGCGCGCACCGTTGGCAGCAGTCGCCTTCCTGGCTCATACTTAATGTGAGTGGGTATGTTTATTAAATTAATGAAAACCTACATTATTTAGTAAAATACTGGTCAATAATTTTTTGTATTATTAGAGATATTTACAGTCGCTCTCTATTTTTCTGAAGTGTTTGTGGAAAAAAATTATATTTATGAACAAAGGAATTGTTTTGCAGTCGTACAATTACAAATAAGAAAATTATTTAGTAATCTTGTTTCATAACATTATCATACAGAATACCAAACCATTATAATTATGCAGAATCTAATTGGTCGTATTTATATATCGTAAACATTTTGTGAAAGAGCTCAGAACATTTTTTGGGTTTCTCATATTGAGGATACAATAAATGTATTCAGTTAGTGTGCAAAATTATGACACTAATTGAATATTTTACTGCTTAGTTTGTAGAAAAAATCCGTAAAATTTAAATTTCAAGAGACCTATTTTACTGTAGATAAACTATAATTGTTATTGCAAATGCCCTATTCAATATATTAGTTATTTAGGAATGGAAAATAATATATTTTAAGATACTTTGAAATCCTTAAAATTACTTATGTCTAGAAGAAATTTAGACTTAGTATCATTCACAAAAATAGAATAGCTATCAGGTTACGATATTGTAAATTATAGAGTTTCGAAGAGAGCTGTCCCAAAGCATGATACATCACATACTTTGAAACTATCCTTACAGAATAGTAATTTTTACCAAAGTGTCCAATAACACAAATTTAGTGTCGGAAATACGCAACTGATATGCTGACAATTTGTCACACACATATTACACTCCAAACTATGGGAACCATGTTCTATAACTTGAAAATAATATATTTAAACATTCCAAAATCATTCCCATGTCTCTTGAAAATATCGAGTAAGGCATTGATAATAGCTACACGCGGTCAGTCCATCTTTCATCCAGCATTCGAACAATAATCTGCTTCTCCGATAGCTCATTCAATTTGTTTGCGTCCATCCTAACTAGGGATTGCAGTATCTAAACAGCCCACCGAGAAGATTTCTTAGGATTTAATTGGAAAACAATTTTGACACTACGTATGAGTGTCTAATATATTACAATTTACACATCGTCATTAAAAGCAATGGCAATATAGTTTGTCACTTCGACGAAAAGAATCAGATACTGAAGTATAAAACTTATGTCTATGACGGCGAAAATTTTAATAAAAAATTTGAGGAGTTATCATTAAGTAAAAAATAATTCTTTTCTAAACATTAAATTGCAAACATATTTTAGATACTCTTTTACTTTCAGTTTACATAATTACAGTGTGTATAAAAGTTTTGCATTTGTTTGGAAATATGTTTTTGTCGTTACTTATTAAGTAACCAATAGCACTGCATTGATTTTAAAAAATTTTCCAACTTATGGTTTAATATAAGCATTCTTTCACATGTCAATATGTTGACTATGATGATAAACTAATTTTTGCCCCAAAACTATGGCAAGATATTGTTGTTTGGTTTACACAAGAGCATACACAAAGCAGACTTGGCAGCTGGCCTGCAGATGTGCATGGTCCGGGAGCTGTGAAGCTGTACTTGTTGAGAGAATAGCTTGTTATCTGGATGGCTGAAGGAGTTTCGTGGTAGATGAAAGTAGAGCTCGGTTCCTTGCTGCATCGAGGCTGTAATGACGTCGTCGGAGTGCAGCTAAGCCGTCCCCATTGCTACATCCTCAGTTGCCAGGCAAAGTGAGGGATATCCTGCCCTCCACCCTGCTACATCCCTTACCACACTCTAACCAACAAACTGTTCCCCGCAAGGAATTATCTCTCCCCTCGACTGCCGGCGGATAAAGAAACACATTTCTTCTCTTCCTTCGCCCATACAAAACTACAACATTCGGATATCCATGACAATCTTCTTACTTTGTTTTGCAGCTCGAATGGTAAATAACGTTATTTTTCCAAGGTGGATGTATAATGTGTTATATCGTTTCTCAAAACATGTAAAGATAAAATAATTTCTTGCTATGAAATCTTCATTTTTGATAAGATATTATAGTAACGGTAGTTTATTGACTTAATTTGTGTCACTAATTTACGATGTACTGAAATAAAAAGCTTTTGCAAAGTGGTAAACGAGTATTGAGTGTCTGCATATAGAATTATGACATTAAATGTTCAGTTAAGATACCTTTATACATAAAGGTAAGAATAATTAATTGTAATGGCTGAAAAATGAACAATTTTGGGAAGGGGAATGTCTTATTATGAGTGCAATAACTTACCACTCTCTCGCCAGAAAATTGTATAAAGTTTTTTTTATGTGTAAACAAAATAGATTCCTTTAAAGCGTAGGTTAAAAAATTTTGAGAATCTTTCAATTCGAATGAATGCTTGTATGCCATGTTAAACGATTTTTGAAGGAGCCTAAAGATTTAGCGCAAGGGAATACGAAACTAATATCATGGACTCAGGAACTGTAATACCAAGGACAGTATGAATAAAGAAAAAAATATAAATTAATAATTTGTACTCTTAGTGGTCAGTAAAAAAAAACGCTGTTACATTTGCGTGGCAATGGGCTAGTGAGTAGGGGTGCTTCCATTATTTGAGCTGAAAGTTGGTTTCCAATAAAAAACATTATATCACAGTAATATGTAAACCGATTAAAATCTATTTACAATCACGTCAAAATTATTTGAGAGATACGTTCTTCAACATTATGAGATAATAGTTAATTTACTACATAAATCCGCACACATTTGTGTATGTGTCTCATTACGAAAATTTTGGATACGGGCACATTGTAAGAAAGTAAAATATTTATTTTCCAATAAAATAAGTCTATGTGTAGTGTTTGTACCTAAATTAGCATGTTTCTACATCAAATTGCTAATTTATTTAATATGTGTAGCATTTTATTTCTTGGGAATGTTTAAAAATAAAAATAATCATATTTTTTTAGTTTTCACAAATTGCACGATAAATGTTTGGGCAAGCTAATCCATTTAATATTTTCTTCATATATATATATATATATATATATATATATATATATATATATATATAGTATGCAGCTTAATAAAGAGAAGTAATTTGGAAAGTACTTCGAGAACAGGAAAAGTTACAATTATTTTCAGTAATTCGTGCACACTGAGAAATGTGTTTTGTCCCACAAGTCCGAAGCATATAAATTCCTAAAAATACATTTGGGTCTTAGTTTCAACATGTCCGTAACTACAGTATCAGTTATACAAGGGGTGAATCCCTTCTACAAATCATGTTGGAATTTTTGTGTATGCATTAACCAAACATTGAAATTAAATTTGTTCTTCATTAGCGGTTTATCTAGTAGGAGCAAGAGAGCTGAGATATTTTAAGATGTGCTTCTGCTTAATGTTATATCAGTAACATTGGTTAATAAATAAATCTACCGAAGGAAACTTGCATGCCTGTAGCCATCTTGTGATATTAGCGGGCAACAGGTCGTTCTAGGCCAAGATAATGTTGCTCCTTAACAGTCAGCCTTATTCAGAGTGTAATCGATAATTTTTAACTCTCGTAAAAAATTTTTTCCTCGAAATTTAATAACGCTAACTTTATTTTCTACTTAACATCATTTGTCTGTAAGGTTTCTGCTAAGTGACGAATTACAATTTTGTAGTTTTTCTGGCGATATTATGAAACTAAGCCCTCATACGTGTCATTTTGGCGCCCATTGAATGTGCGCAGGAAACGGCAATATCAGTAACAAACCCTAAAAGTCACATAATCTGTGCAAATACCTACCCTAGAAAGTTCTAAAATTCTCTAAAGATGGATATTTACTTGCTGACTGCATTATATGCCATGAAAGAAATACAATAGGAAAGTCTAAATATATATATAATTTTTCCAATTTAACTTAACAATAGCTTTCGAATAAAACTCATGCTTATTTATGAGGTACAGTATTCTCAAATATACGTTAATTTAACGGTACATTAGATATGAGCTAAAAAAAATTGAAGGATCTTATATTCACACTTAAATATCTCCCAAATATTAATTTAAAGTGTATTTAATCAGTCTATGAAATAGTTGGCATATGCCTCAGAAAATATACAATATAATATATTTGAAAAATTAAACTAAATTGAATCATTGCCTTGGCCACGACAAAGAACTCATGACCCTCATTAAGTGCGCTTGTCGCTGTAATAGTGTTGCAGTGTGCAGTTTGAAATCCGCGTTTTTTAAAAAAGCCATTTCTAACTGGTCCCTACTATACCTATGTACGAAAATAAAACACCCTTCAGGCGCGTTATCTATAAAACTCTCAATACATAATGCACATGATAATTACAATTTCCGAGTCATTCTACATAGCTAAAAACGGGTTCTTCACACGGCTGTATTTCATAACATACTGGTTGGAAATATGCGAAACAATGATAGGGAGCTGCTCTCATGTGAAGATCCAAGGTAAGGAACTATAAAGCCACTCCAAAGGCCCGGGATGAACTCGATGCTTCTTGGTTACTCGTAGAGGTCAGACATCTTGATAGAGCGACACGACAGCTCGCTAGTCTGGCCCATTTCACGTTCGCCGCCCCAAATCCGATGTAATCAGTGGGTCAGAATAGCTTGGTAGCTTGCCTGGTATAGGCTTGTGGCAGGTCGCATTTTAATTCAAACTGGCCCCTGTGTTAAAATAAACCACAGTGTTTCAGTTGTTGATCTGACAGAGATTTGGGGGCCAAGGTGGCTGAGCGATTAGCACGCTCGCCTCCCACCAAAGCGAACCGGTTTCAATCCCCAGCCGGGTCACCGGATTTTCGCAAGTGGTAATCGTGCCGGACGATGCCGTTGGCCGGTTGGTTTTCTCGGGGATCTCCCGTTTCTCCTGTCCCTTCATTTCGGTACTTCTCCATATTCACTTCAATCACGCTCATCGGCTCTCAAGACCTCGCTGTTAAGAGCCGCCCACATCTCTCCACTTCAATTTACTCTGAGCGATTTGGGCGGTTCTTACCAACGAGGTGGAAATGGAACAGCGCCGAGACGCAATAGCAGGGGAAACGTGAGATCTCCGAGATAAACCCGCTAATCAGCAGCATCGCCTGGCGCGATTCCCGCTTGCGAAAATCCGGAAGTGACCCAGCCGGGGATTGAACCCGGTTCACCGTGCTGGCACAGAGGTTAAATCGTTTCTTCCTCAGAATCTTCAAATAATCTTAGATTGAATATAAAACACGTCATTTAATTTCCTAGCATTGACGAAAGAGTAATCGTCTGTTCGAACGCTATACCGCGAGAGAACGTTGTACGTGTAAGTAGACCTTTGTCTATAAATTGTATTGACTTCCGGTAGAAAAAGTAATATTCAGGTTAAGGCTGTCCACGGCAAACCGAGCCCTTTCTAAAGACCTGCTGAAGCTCTACTTTCCTAATCGCGTTATATACCTCCACCATAAGAAATATTAATATTGCAATAGGCGGGATCACTTCATTCCTGTGTCCATATCATAAAACTGTGAAATTATTAGAAATATAAAGTCTTAGCAATGTGCTAATTATTATACTTTGAAGCATAAAAATAAGAAAACTTAATAATTTTACAAGTACCAATAAACGTTGACTTAAAGTTTTTTCTGAACGTTAAGACATGGAACTACTTTCGCTCCGTTGTCACCAAATATACAGGACACTTGCCAGAAACTGTTAAAATATATGCAGATAAGGACAGTGGCATTTTTCAAATGTTAGTTTCGAAAGGGCTCACTTTGCCATAAACAGTATTTAACATCATCGTTATTGTAGTGCGTGTATGTTATGTGCTCTCATGAGCAAAGGACATCTTTTTAAACTAACGCCTGGAATTTAGTTTTCAATGCAACCCACATAAATGTGTTATTTCTCCAGTATTTTGCCTTATTAGAATGATCATAATGAGTCGAGATCAAGGGGCTAGGTATCCGGAGCAGAAGCCGACAACATGTTGTGTCAATTTGGTCAACCAACCGCCAGCTTTGATGTAGGTGACATTGACCTTAACCTTGATACCGGTGACCTTTGACCTTGACCCCGGTGAATTTTGACCTTGAAATAATTAAAAAATGCAAAAATAAAAAATCCAACTAGTTAAAAAATAACCAAAAAATTATGGAAAAATCCACAAAATCCCAAAAAACTAAATAAATAAATAAAATAAAATAACGAAATGGTGTCCTCCAGCAATACATAAACAAATGATAGACGAAAATCCAAGATAGCGGAACGAGAACAGATTAATGGGGTGGGAAACTTCCGGAAATGTAAGTTTCTAAAATAAATTTATAATAGTTATTAAATAATTGTATAACAATGTTGACTTACTTATTAAAATTAATTGCTTGGGATTTTTTTTATTTTGTTCTATTTTTAAAATTTTTCAGTATATATTTGGGATTTTTTATCATATTTAAATTCTTTATTTTGTAATATTTGAACATTTAAAAATTTTTATTATTAATTTGTTATTTGTAATTTTTGTATTAATTTTATTGGATGTTGAAGTCGAATGACACTAGGGTCAAGGTAAAACGTCGCTTGGGTCAAGCTCAAAGGTCAAGGTTATCTGAATCCTATGTGGTGGTTAGGTTACCGGAATAAATAGCATAAAATCGGCTCCGGCTCCGAACCCATAGCTTCTTGTCCTTGACACATCATGATTACTTTTATTGCGTTTATTAAAAAACGATGTTATTAATATTAAACAGTTTTATTTGAAGTATTCTTAAATCTAAATTAGTTTATTCAGATTATTTTAAACAATATACACATATTGTGAAGGGAGCTTCACTACCAGGGGATGATATAAACTTCATCTTAAACGCTGGTTAAACATAATTACATTACAGTATTGCTAAACAAACTAAAATAAAGGAATTGATAATTTTTTATATTTTATACATTCTGCGAATGTGTCATTAGGTTATATTTCTTAAAATCGTTTTCTTTCTAACGCATATCAATAGAGTAGGTAAATACGCTAACGATCAAAAAGTAATTGAGCACCAGACCACATTGTTTTCTTGGTGGTTGTCGCCCTGTTAGAATCTCGCAGAGCCACCTCTTGCGGCTATAACAGCAGCCACCCTGTCTGGCATGCTCTCTAAGAGTGTTTGCAGGACATCCACAGGGATTCGTGGCCATTCCTCTTGCAACCATTCCACGAGTTGAGCAGTGGATTGTGGCCACGCCTGACGAGCCCTCACCCGGCGATCCAATTCATCCCAAAGATGTTCTATAGGGTTGAGGTCGGGGCTCTGGGTGGGCCAATCCAATCGGCGAACATTGTTGTCGGCGTACCACTGCATAGTAGCCCTTGAAACATGGCACCTGGCATTGTCATCGTGGAAGTAACACAGGTCCATTCCATAAAAACGCCACAATGTTGGGAGCATTTCATTATCCAGAATATTACAGTAGGCCTCTGTGTTCATGCTACCATGGACAAACACCAGCGGTCCTACGCCGAAGGCCGTGAAACAGCCCCACACCATCACACCACTACCACCGGATTTCCTAGTTGGCAGTATACACTCCGGCAGAATCCGTTCCCCGGGCAGACGCCACACCCATACACGTCCATCGGACCGGAATAATGTAAACCTCGACTCACAGCTCCATAGAACAGATTTCCACTGCTCCAGTGTCCAGTTGCGACGGTCCAAACACCACCTGAGTCGCCGAGCTATATTGTTTGTCATCATATGCAGCTGATCTTCCGAAATATCCAATTCGGTGGGCCTCTGTACGCAATGTTCAAATGGAAACCGATACTCCTGTTGCTGCATGATACTCCTGTCGGATGGTAGCCACGGGTTGTACCCTATTTTTGACAATTTCACGTTTTAGGGTTCTACGATTTCTGTCGGTCAAGATTGGAGGTCGCCCAGAACATGCAGCTTTGGCGCAATACCCATTGACTTTCCTCTTATGCAGGACGAATGTCACCGTTGATTTGGGCCTGTTTACCTTCCGTGCAATCACCCGGCTAGACAGCCCACTGAGATGGCAGCCCACAATAACACACTTATTTTTAACTCTTGCCATCTCCTTGTCAACTGGTTCTACACCGGCCTGCAGCGTATGGCGGCCACACAAGTCAACTGACGTACTGAATTACCTATCTTCACGGATATCCAATTACTTTTCGGCCCATAGTGTCCATGATTAATATTTCCGAACATATTTCTTAATTTGTTAACAAATTGCAACATATTAAAAGAATCGGGGAAAATTGTATTCAGTCTTGCAATTTTCTTTTACCGCATTGATGCGTATTTAAAAACAATGCCGCGTAGCGCTGTTGTTGCTTATCTCCAGTGACCTGACATGGAGGTTGTAAGGCGTAGTGGTCTCAACGTATACCGCTACAGCCTGTGGCCGAACACACAACACCAGACTGCTGACGAATAGTTCTCACCACCATTCAATCAACGCAAATATTCTCTCTTCGTTTGGGTGAATTTTTTGTGTCCCCACGTAAAATTTTAACGTTATGACATCTGGTTATGTGACGCATCTGATTTACATATCATTAACATGAAACGATACGCAAATTTCGAGTGTATACATAATTATTCTACAAAATACCGATGTTTTGATGTATCCTAGCATATAAGATAATAATGTAATATTGTTATTTTATTTTATATGTTTATAGGATACACTCAGCCAGCTTAGGTTCGAATAATAATATGTTTATTTTCTTGTATTATTTATATGTTAAGTTTTGAATACTATGCATATTGAGCTTAAGTTGACAGTATCAGCTGATATCACTTAGTTTATACTCTTAAGGAATGCTGTCGTAATAATTTCCTTTGCGCATACGTTAAATTTTGAATTTGTAACTGACAATGAATTAGAATGGCGAACGAAGAATCCGTTCTCCATCTTGTCTTAGTTAGGTCCTTATCGTAGCTGGCCAGGAGGGCCTGAGCTCATTTCTATAAGGTTAATTTTAAGTGTGTAAAGTGAATTGACACCAACGGAAATGTTACGTTCTGTGTTTTTGAACGTGGGCGTACGTATTAAAGGCCAAAGAAGGTCGCTGAGTGCTATTTCAGCTAATGTACAGCATCTGAATAAGGTAGTTTGTATCGTCACATACATTGACATTTACGCAGCGGTGATGTGTACTTGATGGCAAAATATAGCTGCACTCAACTAATAATATTTCCATAGTTTATCACACATACCTTGAGAGCTATTTATAATTTCGCTCTACTGACTGATATATAGCTAGCCACAATAATTAAAGTAGAGTAATCAGAGACAGATAGCTGAGTTAGTCATCAACGGAGGTATGAGAACATGTGTTAACTTGCGTGGAACTATATTTTACACTGCAAGATTTTTTTATTTTTAAATACCAACGCGAGGCACACGAGAAAGACTATGTTTCAGTTACTACACTTGCCCGCATAATTGTTATTTTAAGCAGACGCAGGGAGGTGAATTCATTTCAATTGTATCGGTCAGCTTCTGCGTGTATATTTCCTCGTGTTTGTAATACACAGCTTTTAGGAGAAGGTCTGGCGTCATATGAATAAAATATTTTATTCCATGAAATTTGACACTTCACGATTGACCTGGCCTCCTGATTTAAATGCTGCACAAGTAGTTAGTTCATTTGACCCCCGTTGTGTTTGGTTCAAAGTAACATGTTTATAGTTGGTTTCTGGAGCTGAGTGCAGCTTGGAACAGGTTTCCTGACATATGTCTGCTGCATAGTCAGTTAAGTGTATGCAATTCTGGTAAGTGTAGTAAGCTTACAAGTTAATTGTCAATGTGTCCTTAGCTATTGCCATCTTGCAAACAGTTGAGTGTGTATGGTGTTGGCCTATGTTAGTCAAAGGACCTATATGCAAAAGTAGACCATTGTTTTTTACACACTCCTACACATGTTTACTAGCCCCCTACATGCTGCTGTTAGCCCTATAACTAACCGAAACGAAATCACCAAATCATTTCAACATTGATGATGGGCAGGCAGACTGGCGAAAATATTGCATACTGATTTCCGAATGGTTAAATTATGGGCATTAGACAAGCGTGTCTCTTGACCAATGTTATTTAAACCATATTTAGTTTCAGAAAATGTGCTACAATTACCCCAACTATTTATTTCGTCTAAAGCTACCCTCACAAAAAGCTACAATCAGGTCGTAATTTATATAGCACCGTGTCTCTGAACCCAATGGGAATGACATAATTATTTCTGTTCCAGTCTCTCTAATTTAGAGCCAATATTTTGAGGTCGCTGAGCAAAACCAGTTGACATTTCGAAATACTGAAGAAGATGTACATTTTATCTTTGCTCGAAATAATTTCATATATGCCGGTAACTTACTTCCACTACTTGTTATATGGAAAGTTTTATACTGTGAGACATCTGTATAAATATACGGCATTAGGAGGGATAAGTATGGCACAAACTGGATTGTTGTAATTTTAGAAATAGCAAGTGTCTGTTTCCAACCACAAAATCATTTTTATACAAGCTTACCTGTAAAATGTGATTACGTGATTCCTATTTTGTTATTGGCAAAAAAGTGCAGAATATTACAGAAGTTTGTATATTTTAAACCACAAATTTGAACATCTGTTATGGTTCCCACGCACTGGATAGGAAAAATATGACTTTAATTCAGATTTCACTTGTTATACAAAATATTAAAATATCTATGATTAAAAAAAGAATTTCGTTTGTTAAGGAAAGTATACCGATACTTTCGCAAGCCACTTACTTGTGAAGACGAAGAAGGCTGCAGCTTTGTGATTCAGCAGTTGTCGTACCTGATACACAACTGATCACATGTGTGACAAAAATAACGCCAATGCAGCTGTAAGAATGTTTCTACAAATTTTACTTTATTACACGTTTCCACTTCATTGCATATAACATAAAATCGTTACAAACCTTGTTCATTTAAATACTTGACATAGTTAAATGATAGGCATTCTTTTATTGCTCATTACACATAACAAAGTGGTAAAATGTAAATCAGTAGCATAATCAAAAATTTATTTTCAAACTTAATAAATTTGAAAGCATGGGAGGCCATGGTAGTAGTAGCCTGTATGGCTACCCATTAATCCCTCCCTTCCCCTCTTTACACTGAACCAATTGTTCGCTTTTGAGGGCAAATTACGTCTCCGCTGGCCTTATTTTCTTGCTTTTATTTGTACCGATAGGACTGTATGTCAAAATGTTTCGCCTGTCAGTCTTAATTCATGAAGAGGTTTGCAACCACTGAGGCATTTCAAAATAATTCAGTAAACATGATGCAGGACAAACATGATGCAGCACAAACATGCACATGTAATTAATTACATGTACATATGTATGTATATAATGAGTCCACTTTGCAGCTAGTCTACAAATCATTTAACACGACATCAAGTAGTTCGACATTTTATGAATAGGTAATAATTGTTTCTCTAGCGTTTCAGTAATATCAAATAACAATCAGTATGTTGTGAAATACAGAGGTTTCACAACTACTCCAGTGAAAAGGTAGTTACTTCAAAGATGTTATAAACACAAACGTAATGAAGCATTGTGTGCAGCCATCTTTAATGGCGTCACAACCAAGTGACAATCAAGATAATATCTGCATGAGAGCATCATTTTGTTTTGTTACGAAATGTTATGTATGCAATCTTATATAAAGGTGTACATAATTCGTGGAAAATTTTGGCAGGTTTCATAATTCTGTCTCATTAAGTACAAAATGTTTAGTTCAATTTGGTCTACACGACGCTAACTTGTAACTACGAGATTGTTCATGCTTAAAAAGTTGTATTGTAAGCAGAAAGAATTAGGATTTGGTCACATGTATATAATATTGTATTTATGAAAGCCAAGAAAAGTTAATATATAAAACTGTTAACCTAAATGGCGCAAACAGCACTTAATAAGTTACCAATGCCTCAAATTATGGAAATCTATATATATATATATATATATATATATATATATATATATATATCATAACGCTTTCTTTCACTCGCCGTAATGTTTCGTATTCATATTCGGTACGATAGTACGGTACAATTTTAAAAGAACACGTGTTATTCTTTTTGCAGTCAAGAAATGTTGTACGAATCAAGAGCGATTTGGTTAAGCTTGGACGCACGTTCAAGTGTTGTCACACAGCAGTACTTACATTCATAGTAACTACAACGTTAAACGTTATTTCCATGCAAACACGTTCACGAAACGTCTCAATCAGAAAGTCACATATTTAACAATGTAAAACACGTCACACCCTTGAGGTATAATTGCATCTGCGGTCGCAGTCTTTTTCACACGGCACTGTTACATGACCAATCTGCGGTAGTAGAAACAACTTCTGCAGGCAGCCATAACGTGCTTGTCATTCTTGTAAACGCCAGTAGCACACTTCCATACAGCCGAGTGCTGATGTCAAACTGTGTATATACTAGATCAGTCATATAAATTATCCCTTGTTACATGCGTCATTGTACGCATTACAAATAATTACATGTTTTCAAATAACGTTCTTTCAATATTTCACTAGTGCACACGCAGGGCGGATTGTGAAGTGTCGGTTTACCAGGCTGGTCAACTACCTCCGTTCACATCTCCCAGTGTTCGGCGCCTAGAACTTTAGTTGAACGTTTATTGGTTAATGGGATTCCACGTGGAGTTGGACACTCTCCCATATCCGGTGTATCACACGAACCAACCCATCACATGATCTCACACAATGCGCATAAGTTTTTCAGACAAAATTGTAAATTTTACATTAAATAACTTTCAGTTTTAAAAGCCATTGCTTTAAATTCAAATTGCAGACATATTCACAGGCAAATTATTGCTCTTATATAAAAATATATAATATATTTGACGTAACGATAACTACATATATAGTAAAATAATTGCGAACGAATGCTATTGTAACTTTACATATATCGACCATGTAATTCCAATTGAGTAAATTATTTCACCTTCTCCAAGTATAAAATACATCGCAATATTTTATTTACTCTATATTTGAACTGCTAGAGACACTACGACGCTTTCTTGCACCCGAACTAACATCGTAGTTACACTGATCGTGTCGCGACGTAGTCGAAGGAAGCTCTCCCGTTCAACTGTGCTGAGAGCAACATTCACCGCCCTGGCCAGTTTCCTCATGACGCGGCCTTGAGGTGTGGTTCGACTCTCGCCACACGACTTCCCCGGCAGCTGTGAACGTCTGCTTCCCGGATGATAAGGGTGATGTTGGGTCCAAACGTTGCAATGTAGGAAGAATAAGTAGTGCATTATGCCCACTCGCCATATCGGCCGTGTGCGAGCCTCACTTCAGGAGAGAGGTGTTGAGGAGAATTGCGATGGCAACAATCCGACCTACGTCAGAACGCGGAGCGGAGGGGGGAGTATTAACAGCGCCACTGGACACGCCACTCTCAGACGCTTCGGCCACTTGTCAGCTTGGATGAAGCCGATCAAGATGACCTCTTCTTTAGTGCCACCGACGCGAAGCCTCGCTGGTCCAGGCAGCATCCTTCCCACGTCAGGAGATGTACTCACAGCATCACTGCTCCCACATCAGGAGGACACGGAAGAGCTCCGTTCGATTCCGAACTGAGTCAGTGGTAGGTGTAAATTCATTAGGGCGCAAGATCAAGTCGATAGGGAAGCTAAGCGGATAGAAAAATATTATATTAAAAATATAATTTAAATATTGCTAGTCAACAAAGACTCAGTAATTAATTCATATTTGTATATAAAATTATTGTTAAAAAAACAATTTTTAATAAACTGTTGTTATAGTTGTCGTTGTGTTCCTATTTATATATTAAGCACGTGACCCATTGTTAAACCTTGTGATAGTTAGAATTTAGTAAAAGTGCAGAGTTGGAGAGAGTTAAGGAGAAGTGAGAATATAGTGAGTATCTTTAGAGTTAAGATAAGGACAGGTTCTTGGCCTTAAGCCAGCAGGGCTGGCTAGGCGCACGCAACAGTATAAGCGTGACTCAGACTTCGACATCGGAATGCATTAATTACCTGCGCATCAGCAATCGTGTGACCATGTGAGAGTCTTTAGTCAAATAACACTCTTAGAAATTTCACCCTTCATAGATAAAATTAATTTTTCCTTTTGACGCGCCATATAATATATGATACAAAGCTGAATATTGCTCTTGAATTTCACGTCATGTTTGACACTTCTTCCGGGAATGAACTTCTCAAACATCCTTCACCACCTCCCGCCATCAAAACATTTGTGTGTGCTCCCGCAAGTGTGACATTTTAAAACTCATTTGCATCTACAATCCATAGCTAGGTGCGAAATAATTCTACAGTTTCTCAAGAATTGCGTTCTAGGTCTCTCCAATATAATTGAAAACATTTTTAATAATGTACATTTATAAATGTTGCTGGTAACTTCTGATCTTTAATCATGTGTTGTTTTTCTTTGCTACGGTAAAACTTAATCACAGACATATTATATTGCCTTCATTTTTGTCACAAATCGTTGCATTTCCACTTCATCATCGTCCGTGTTACTGCCATGTTACTTCCATGCAACGTTGAGTCATATTCTGGTCAAGTAACTTGTTCCAGTAAAATACCGAACTTCATATATGAGCTCCGAAACCTCTGTGGTGTAGCTTTAGCAAGATCGTACAGATTCTGCAAGACGTACAACCGCACTTTTATTTCAAAATATATTAGAAGCGCAAGACCGCATATGATGCGTCATGAACGCCTTGAAACAGACAACCCGCAGGCTTAACAAGCAGGCACGCAATTCAACATGACGGGGAAAAAATAAAATTTCATTCAAATTAAAAAAACCTGTAATACTGAAGTGCCATGACTGTCTCAATTATCGGTAAGTGGCCTTATGACATAAACAACTTCAATAGGCTTACTGTTTAGGTTTTTGACCCAAGGAAGGTATACCGAATGCGATGAGCGCTGCTTACAGCGCTTGTAGTGCGCGATGTATGAAGGTAAAAATATTAGCTAACATGAGGCCGAATCAGCTTCCCCTTGACGTAATTGCCCTCGAAATGTATTGAGTGTTGCTACGGCGGACATAGTATATATTGAGTGTTGCTACGGCGGACATAGTATATATTCCCGATGCAGGCGATGCTGAACGTCATCGCGGCAGTGTTCCTGACTGTTATGTCCCACGAACGCTAGTTTGTTTCCGAACTCTACTTTGCTGTGTCCTGTGTTTCAGATAGTTTTCTTTCGCTGTTATGGCCACTCCTTGTTGCGATGATGGCTATCTTTTACTCCAAAGTAAACACTTTGCGTCAACACACACCTTGCTACCACAGTTGGCAGTTCTTTGATTGTAAATTATGTCTATTTTGAATAAAATACAGACAAGTTACAGTCTTCAACTTTTCCCAAAAGCCATTTTTTACGTTACTGAAACGAACACCTTTTATGTAAATAATAACATAACATAAAAATACACATTACAAATATCAAGCCAAATATTGAAACATGTTCATCTAGCACGAAGTTATGTGAAATGTGATATTTCATATTTTGCATATACTCATATTCGTTGTTATTGTTTACTGACAATCATAGTTTGTAAACACTAACATTCTTGGCCTATTCATAAATATGTACGGATTTTATAGAACAAATATGACGTTTTGAGACCATGAAACTTTTGAAATGCGCATTTTACTCAAATAATGCAACCTGACGAACACAATATTGTCTCTTAAATACATAATTAAATAATTAATATTCCATACCTTTAAACACATTGAAAATATTTCATTGTTATTTTTAACGTGTAATACACAATTTCAAAAGGTTTAATTTCATTCATTGTCATTGTAATTCGTACGTAGTAGCTTCATAATAAAACAGGATTAGTTTTATGTATATATAAATTGCAGTTTTAAAAAAAAAATGTCCATTATTCGTGTGCATGGCGAGAAAGACATTTTTAATAGATAGTTTGTTAAAACACTGGAAATATCTATTGGTAAAAAAAATTTGGCCTTAACAAAATATAACTAACCAACTATCCTAACGCTGATCCGTAAGCAGCGGCCATAACCACAACGCTACAGTGAGCATGACATCTTGGAGACTCGCAATAGTTTAAATATATCTTGACAACTGTGTGACACGTTAGCGTGAAAATATACGCACTCGTTTTGAAAAAAAATATTAATTTCTGTTTGCAAGTTTAAACTAGTTTTGAAAAATATTAATACTTTTTGACATATGTAAAATACTTTTTCTAAGCTGCGTTATTTAAATTCAACAGATTTAGTTTACGAGGTAAGGGCCACTAGAGAAATATCTGTATTTTCTCTTGCTGCGTGAAACGCAAAGTGGTATGTGGAGAGTATGACTCCTGCGTTAAGTTTGCGACCGTATTTATAGTCGGCACAAACTTATCGTTCGCAAACTGAGAGGTCGTAATCGGAACTAACGCAAAGTATAGTTTTGCGTCGTGGTAGATCGCAAAACTGATTGACGTTTCTTACCGTTGCCATCATAATACACCCGCTGGCCAGTGGTGTTTGCACACACGGTAGTGCGCCAGAAGTGAAATGGAATACACTTATCACTTATGCAGAAAAGATGTACATGATCCTAAGGTACCAGCGTATTTACTGTTAAAGTGCAGCGATCTAAATCACATCTATTTCTTTCTATGGGGTCATGTGGAAGTGTTCGTTTGCAGCACACCTGTTGCCACCGTTAATATACCACTGCAACGCGTTTCCGACAGATTAGCGCCAACCACGATATTTCGGAGAGGGTGCTATCATGCATTGTAAGACGTCTGCAGGGCTGTGTATAGTGCACACTTTTTCCTGTTACACGCCTCACACTTAGGGCAGTGTACCTACCATGCATACTTAATCCGCCGTAGCAATACCCACCAGATTTGTAGGACGATTACGTGGACGAGAAGCTGAATCGATCGTATGTTTGCTAATATTTTTCCCTCATAATATACGTACAATACCTTCTGTAAGCAGAACATATTTTATGAAACAACGTCTATATAGTCCCTAATACATATACATATATATGTGATTAATAGAACACAAATAACTGGTCATTTATATGCATTCTTTAAATAAACTTTTACTATTTATTTTAATGCTATTTAAATAATGAACAAGTTTTGAAGTGCACGCACTCACCCACTCTGGTATTACAATTATAATAAATTGTAATTATAATGTATTATTTTGGAAATATGGAATACGCCAATTAGCATAAAATTATATCTACTAATGAGTATATTAACTTAATTTGATAACCTAGATAGTTACAGTGCTGCAATTAACCACACGTGAGTGCAATTGTAAGGTAAGCAAATTACCTGTACACATGACGTGAAATTACCTATATTAATAAAAATAACGCAAATGAGAAGTGAAGTACTGTTATTTAGCTATACGAGAAAGTACCTTAAGAAAATGTGGGAAAGTCTCATACCAGTAAAGTAATACTCACTACTCTGTGAAGGATGTGAGGAGAGAAACTACTTTTAATGACTTTATAACTTATATCCTTCAAAGAGTTGTAACGGAAAACACATTTCTGAAATCCTCAACATTTGCTAGTGACTGGGCGCGAACCAGATTGCTTTATCACAAAGGGCGGGTGCACTATTCACTACGCCTGACCAACAACATATCTACAAAGAGTTAGTATAAGCGTACTCAATTAAACGAATCGGAGAAGTTGAAATTATGTACGTAACCTGTAAATTTTAGACTTAAAGTAATTAAGCACATCTTTATGGAAAATTTATTCAAATATAATTTCAATTACTCTCGCTTTTATGCTAAGTGTAGGAAAATTTCAAAAAGAAAAACAATGACAAAAATGGCAAGATTATATTAATAATAATTGGAAAATTAAACCACCAAATTTTTGCAAATATGTAAAAATTACTTTTAAAGGCTGCAGAGAAAAATTTATGTTTCTATCTTACAAAGCTATGGTTCAAGATCCTCGATCTATTGCTAATATTTTTGCTAAGCGTTTCGCTTAGGTGTATAATCAATTAACTGACAGTGTGAATTCTCAATGCATTAGTAATGGAGATATTTTGCACTGGCCATTTCCTGTAATTACACAACTATTGGTATTCTGGACAGTTAAACGACTCAAGATTCCTAACTTTATAATCAAATGATGTGCTAATACGTTCACTCCACATTTAGCTAATATTTTTAATTTTGGTCTATCATGTGGTAATTATCCTAGTTTTTGGAGAAAAAACAAAGCTATTGCTTTTCCAATATTTAAATAAGGTAATAAACACGATGTTAATAATTATGGACCGATATCGTTATTATATTAATTCTGAAAGATTTTTGAGAAGGTAATTCACGGACATATATACTTATAACGAAATGTATAATATCAGATAGCATGGATATAAAACTGGTAAATCATGTACTACTAATTTATTCAATTATGTTTATGACTTATTTGAGATGTAAAATCTATAAATCACACAGATGCAATCCATTTTCATTTACGTAAAGCTTCTGATACTTGCCAAAAGTGTGTCACTTTGAAAAAAAGAGAAGCAATAGGTTTATATATTAATAATGCTAATTAGATTTATAGTAATTTTTCTTGCAGAGAGTTTGCTGAAAACTCCCTTTCATATGATTTCAATGTATTCTCTAGTGTCCCACAAGGTGATTCATTAGCACAACTTTCATTTAACATATTTATAAATGATATCAGCAGTGTTACAAACAATTCTTGAACACTTCTGTGTACAGAAGATTTGAAAATCTATAAAAATATCAAAGACTGGACGGATTGTGTTCAGCTGCAGAAAGATATTTATGTTGAGTGTGAATGGTGTACTTACGATGTTTGTCACTTAACCTATGTAAAATTGTTTGTAACTTATTTTCAAGGAAAAGTAATACATTTATATATAAATATTTGGTTCAAAATTATGTCATTAATAGAGTTTATTATCTTTTGATCTGGGTGTTATACTTGATATTTAAATACTATTCTATCAACACGTAGATAAATTAGTCAATAATTCTACGCGTACCTTAGGTTAAATAAAATCTATAATTTATTCACCATCAACCGCCGACTCATTATTATACTAATATTGGTAATTAGTGCGACAAAACTGAACTAATGTTCAGTTATTTGGAATTATATTTTCACTACAGATTCAAGAGGACTGAGAAAAATACAATATACTTTATTCAAAATACATTATTTTTTAATTCCTAAAAGCCATTTAATTTTTAGTTATAACTTGGAGCTCTAAAACAAAGTCTTTGAAAATTAGGGTGATATTATGGATGCTTTATTTTTGATAAATAATTTTCTCTCGCATTTTTCCTCCCCTGTTGTTAATAACATTGTTTGTATTAAGATTCGTAATTACAATTATAGAATTTTGATTACACTCTGTACCCCAAAACAATGATTACGTTAATAGGTGTTCAAAACTAAAACGAATTGTTTCATGAGTTCGGACCGTTCTTGAGGAAAAAAATTACATTTCGTGATTTATTTCAACATTGTAATATATAGAGCACAATATCAGTGCATTCATTATATGTTACTTTTTGGGGTTAACATTAATATTATCTGTTTTATTTTATTGTTGTTTAGTTTTAATTTGTTTATGAGAGTTAAATTCTGTAGTACGTTTGTGTAACTCGTGTTGTAGATGTGTAAATTGTGTTGTAGTTGTGTTGTATGTTCGTGTTACTGTCTAAATTTCATTTTTGTATAATGGTTAATTTCTCTCCTTTGTATGTTTGCATGTGTGTATATGCCATAATTCTCTTAGTCTCCACTGTTGGGTGACCTATTAAGCTCCAAATAAGTCAAAGTATAAAGTATTATTGGCTTTAACTGTCTCGATATTCTAAGAGCAGCTTGACACATTTTTTTCATCCTGAAGTATTTCTTCTACTACTACAAATTCCTAGAATCCGATTTAATGATTATTCGGTTAAACAGATTGTTCAATTTTTTGTGCTCTGCAAAAGAACGTTTGTGTAAGATTTCTTTAGTAACTTTATTACTGATATGGAGAAAATATATTTCCACATTATTTACTTAGGCACAGAAAATACACAAAAGTGCCTGTTATTCTTCTGCACCTGACCTCCCGACCTTATTTGTCAAGTCATGTAAATTTTACGTTTCCCGAAATGTCACACCAGTTACTTTATTTCGTTAATGGACAACATTTATATTTAATACTATTTGATAATTGTATTTTATAATTTTTCTACCTAAAAATTAATTTGTAATGCTTAATTTTGTTTCTACCTCCGTCCTCCCGTCGAGCTGTTGAACCTATTCTCATGAGAGGCGCACGTTTTGAGGTGATCTTTCCATATATTTAAGGGATTTTCCACTGGATTTTCCACTGGTATGAAAGTGAATTTTACTCCATACTCCGATATTACTATGTTAGATATAAAAATATGCTTCCCATATATTATTACGAATTAGACCTTAAAATTGACATTCAAATTTCCTAATATTTTACAGTATATTGTACAAATTTGTAGATAAGAAAAAATTTTTACGAAATTAAATTACATTTTATATAAAACGACCCTGGCAAGGTTTTCAATCTCATATCTTGGAGGAAATACAAGGACGCACTTGGTCCTCCTGCACAATAAATATCAGCCAAATATAATTTAGTAAAGTACGTTTTGTAATATTTTTGTTTTTTTTTTTATCATGAACGAACTGTACAAATACACAGTTACATTACTTACTTAAGGGAAGAGGCTTGTTCGAGGATATAAATGTTCCCTTCCAGGAGAGTGCCAACTGTACAAATACACAGTTACATTACTTACTCAAGGGAAGAGGCTTGTTCGAGGATATAAATGTTCCCTTCCAGGAGAGTGCCAACTGTACAAACACACAGTTATATTACTTACTCCAGGCGTAGAATGTCTCAAGAGAGTTGCATACAATTTATGAAAGACATCTACAAATTTTATTTAAAATTCACACAAATTTGACACGTGGCACAAACGTAGCACCTATATTTACATCCTATTTCACAATTGAAATGTGTCTATGTACACCACACAGGGTAGAATCCCAAAATACAATTGCCATACACTGATTGTAAACTCAATGTCCAGCTTAAAACAGTAGTTAAGTTTTTCTATTAAACTGGTGCAAATATTATACATGAATATCAAACTATCAATGTATTTTTTCTACAGAATCGAATCATTTTTTTAATGAATTAAGATGTAGAAATTTCGTGAATTGTATTATGTTGAAAATGCGTAATTTGTATGTTTAGATCATTTTTTTTTTATTTTTCATATATTGCGTGTATTTTTATAACCCATTTTTTTAAATTACATGCATATAATTTGACCGAAAAATGTCAATTTAATTTATGTGGGCACATACAGTTTAGTTAGAAAAGGTTTCTGGTATAAAAGTAAGAGTCCTAATACAGTTCAGAAAAAATTTGGGTTTGTCGGATTACATTGAAATGAAGAATAGCATATTATTTTGCATATTCTCAGACAAAAGCAGTATTAACATGAATATAACTGTAATGAATTGGCATTAGCTACTCACGTTTAACCATCTGAGGGCAAAACTACGTCAATAGAGACTACTTAAACTTAGCTCCTTTTCTGAATCGTTAACATTACAGACCTAAAACTAAAAAATTGCTTATTTGTATTGTTTGTAAAAAAATATTCCTCTCGAAATGTCTCTCGTTATTCCCTAAAAATAGTACATTGTTCTCGGGAAACTGTAAGAAAGTTACACGTACATTAAATGAAAAAAATAATGGCCAGGAGAATAAGCAAATCGTGAGAAGATTTGAAATTTCATTCAGGAAACAGAAAATAGATGCTGTCCTTTCTAAGTGGAAACATTTTTGGTCACAAAAACAGTGTTGTACCTATTTTTGCTCTAACAACTCCACGATAATAAAAAAAAACTAGGACGTGTTTATTATACGACAACCATGATAATATTTATTAAATAAAACGTCCCGTTTAGTCAAAAAAGCTAACAAAAAAGAAAATTCTACAATTTTTTTGTACGATATTAATTTTCTATTTGCTGAAATGAATTGATATGCGAAATGTGGATTTTAAAAAATGCACGTGTGTGTATGCGTGTCTATATATATATATATATATATATATATATATATATATATATATATATATATATATATATATAATACCCATTGCAAAAGGGTTAAAGAAAATATTTAAGAATGGAATTATCGACTCAGAAAGCACCATAACTATTACTATAGATAAGTCAACATCAATGAGGCGGAATGTTGATCGTTTGTATTTGATTTCTGATTAAATAAAACCTGAACCTCTTTAGTGACTTGACTGAACTGCTTATTGCACTAACAGTTAATGAATTGTTATTAAGCTTCAAGTCAAACGTAAATTCAAGAGAATTCACTGAGGATACGAAAACGTTTGGCATCTTTGATTTCTAATAAAACTAGCTGACATCTTTCGATTTCTCAGTGGTATTATTGAACTTTTGAAGGAAAATTTCTTTTTGTTGTACTAATGCACCCCAGAAATCGCAGACATTAGCTGTCAGTTTTTTTATGTCATACTTATAAAGCGGGTTATAAACATCGCTGACCGAACTTTATGTTTTCTTCCTTCCATGTGAGCTAAAGGATTGTGCAGAAAATTTGTATTCTCATATTTTGTAAGCACGACCGATTTCGCCCACAAGATAGGTTGTTATAAGCTGCAACCCATTTTTTTTTTTTTTTTTGTAATGTAGCAACTGTATGAAGAATTTGTTGACTCTTGAAGAAGCCAAGGAAGGCAAGAGAAGAAACAAAAGTGTTTGATCCTTGTGAATAAATTAAAATCAGGTATTTGTTTTATATCTCGTATTGATATAAAACGTTCTCCAGGAATAATTTGGACTCATCCTCAACTCACTAATCTTTACATAACTCATCTGAACTACATAATTCTTTCCGAAGAATATTATCAAAGGAAAACATTTTGAGATTCAAAATACAGAGAATACTTGAAGCTGCCAGTAATTTAAGAATGTACACACAAGAAAAGCAGATAAATCATTGTCACGTTAACAAATTATTTCTATAATTACTTGAGAAACTTGGTTCAGAATATATGTGGAAAGGTGAGCAATGGTTTAGAGTCAAGGAATTCGCCAGCAGTGGCAAAATACTCCCATTTGAAAAAGGAATAAACTCTTACGCTCTCAGAAACGTTTCAGTAATGTGAAAACGAAATTATTTCACCTTTTACAGAGTTCCCAAGATCTTCTTATAAAAATTATACACTACATTGGTTAACACTACACTGAGTTTATGAGAGCTCGGCAAAAGATGGCTGTTTCTCAAAAAAAATACCTGAATATTGTTAAATTTGAAATCACATTGTATACATTTACTTTGTCAACAAGTGAAAGTGAGGGTTTTATTATCCAGAATGAACTAAACAAACGCTAATAGAAACAGTTCTTTATGTATTTAGTAGTTATGGACATCTCACATGCTTGAAGAACTCAATAATATGTGAATAAATCGACGTCACCTTTTGAAAGACCCAATCAGCCAATCAAAAAATATATATTCTGATATCACTAATGAGCCTATTTTCCGCCATGTAGATGCAAAGAGTTCTAGTGAAATTACTAAAAGCTTAGATAGGAGGTAAACCTTGATGTCTTGATCACGGCTATATCAATAGTGATGCGGTCAGATATCGTGCAAACTTCGTATCATAATATAGCCTGCAAGAACTGCACTACTGATGTAGGATTTCAATCATCCTCCTCGGATGTAATGAGTTTAATGTTTGTAATCATAACGATTACTACATTTAAATACTTAAGGGACTGTAATTTTGAATTAAACGTCTACGCCTTTTCAAGCGCGTAAGATTTCATGGTCTACCGTAACGCTACATGTGTGAATATTTGTGTGGAAATGGGTTTATTGGTGTTATAAATATTGCATAAAATTTGATTTCCTTATTTGGAGATATATAACAAAATTTCCTTTAAAAACACATTCTTTATGCCATTATCCTAATAGACATTGTCAACATACAAATTTTGGTTCAATTCGTTTAAATTAATTTACAGACATAACAAAAATTTTGTTAAATATTTTTATGTCTGTCACTTAAAAAATTGTTGGCATTAAATAATACGTTTACATGGTACTTTGTAGCACTACGGATGTGCGAAATCGGCATAAATGAGATTTATGTTTCCGGAATTACGGCAAAAAGTTCAATTTTCTCTCCTGGCAAACGTCAATCAGTGATATTGTATACATAAATTATGCTTGTGATGAATACAGTAAAGTATACTATTTGGTAATTGTTTAGCTTAGTTTATTACTTCTAACATTTTAAACAATATTATTTATAATGTCGCCTATAAAAAGGTCTCCCCACCTAAATATGTTGGTTTATATTTCTCATTGTAACACAACGTCAGAGTAAAATTTAGTGGGGATTGGTTGATTGAACTGCGGACGCATATACGCAATCTTTTCATTTCACGATTTTCATAAATGGCGAACAAAATTTTTAAGCATTAACACATTAGGTTATTTTCATAGGCACTGACTGTATAAACAGAGAAGTTATAATTGTTTGCAATAGTATCGTTTATAGATAATACAATGCTTAGCTGTCAATGTGAATATAATTTTCTTGCACTATTAAATCGTATAAATTAATATGGCCTAAGATAGTACAACTTCTTTACAAAAATTTGGCAAGAATAAGTTGACATTCTCCCGAGATACGACGAAATAACTTATTTTTTCATGTGAGGCTGTCTTACAAAATGGTGAATAAATGATGCTCTGTAAATAAACACTTTATAGCTGCTATAGAAACTGCCAGGATACAAGGTAAAGTACATAATCGTTTCGTAATTTTAAATATATAACATAATAAGTTTAAATGTTTATATTTTTGCTTTTTTTAAATAATTAAATGGCTAACTCGTAAGATATCATTATACACGTCCTACCATACTATTACTTTACTGCCAAATTTACTGGACACCTGTTGGTTTTCTCGGAGGTATGACATGACATTTATGCATTTTTATATGATACTAATCTTACAAAATTGCACAAAAATGTACTTTGGGTAGACACATTTGTTTGATGTAATATACACTGATAGCAACAAAGATAAATTGTTATAAATTTCATGGTTTCGACGATATAGTATACCTAATCTCAAATTACTAATTGGCCACCATTTTGAAAATGAGTGTCTGATCCATTTAAATCGTACGTTTTCATCGCCTACAACTTTAATATTTGTAAACTAAATTTTGTAGGATTTTGTTAACTGTATTGCGAGATAAAGAAGAAAAATATAATTAGTTATGTGATTATTATTATTATAGCTATAAAATATATATAATATATTTAATAGATAGCATGAAAAACTTGGGTGGAATTAATTTTGTTGTTTCTGTGATATTTCATGCTAAGACAGAATATATATATATATATATATATATATATATATATATATATATATATATATATATATATATTGGAAATAAGTTTCTTTTCCACTTGACAAATTTCTGTTTACATAATCCTGTCCAGTACTACGTGTCTGCTATATTTAGTAGGAAGCAGTTAAAGTTTCCCGATGTATAATATTAAAATTTAATTGCTTTAGATGGTGATATAAAAACATAACAGAGAAATATGAACCTTTGTTAACATATAAATTGCTTTGATGATATAGCCTAATTTCAGCATAACAAATTTGGTCTACATTCGCTAAACGACAAAGTATATATCCCTAATAAAAATAAAATATTTGAGTATTGCCATTTCGAAAACAAGTGCCTTAAATAGGTAAATGCCATATATTTATACCGAATACAATAGTGTTACTTACGTGCCAAATTTGGCGAGATTGGTTGAGTACTTTTCGAGATTTGATTTACAAGCTTTTTACTATATATTGTGTTATCTTCAACAAAGACGGTTTGCTATTATATGTCTGTACACTCAATGCACACAAAATGCACCGTGAAAGTACAATTTTTTTTTTCAATGGGTTGAATGGTTCCCAAAATGAGATAGTGCCATACATTTTGAAATGGTCGTAATTTTGAAAGTAAGCACTTATCATGGACGAAAACTATAACGGTTGGATGCCTTACAGACTCAGACACACAAACACAAATAGACACAGACAGTTGAATTGAATTGACTGATTTGGGGGGGGGGGGGTTTAACAACTTAACTTTGAGAGCCAACGAGGGTAAGATGAAGTGAGAAAGAGCGGCGCCGGAATGCAAGGACCGGGAAAACAGGAGATCCCCGAGGAAACACGCCAACCATTGGCATCGTCCGGCATGATTCCCATTTGCGAAAATCCGGGAGTGAGGCGGGCGGAGATTGTAACTGGTTCGCCATGGTGGGAGGCGAGCTGTTTAACCGCTCAGCCACACAGCGGCCACAATACAGACAGGGATGTGTTATTATCAGCCTTTCTCTCATTCGGAATGTAAATCAAAACGAGGACGTGAATCACGAAATAGGAATAACGAAATAATAAAATACTTTAATGTTAAAGGTAAAAAATGTAAATAAAAATGCTATGCAGCATTTACCTCTGCATTATGTGGGTGGCTTGCATAAAAACAATTTTTGTAAATTTCTGTATTTTTAATTTTTTGCAAGAATATTAATACATCACTTAGGAAATATTTTTAAATAAAAAAATACTTTCCCGTTTCAATATAAATTCTCTATTATCCCGAAATACTCACTAAATTAATAACATTTGGTTAAGTAATAGGTGGTTTTAGCAATTTGAAAATGCCATTGTCCGAATTGCATATAAATGGTACCACGTTAAATGTAAAAAAAAATTGCAATATTTTCACTCATACAGTTTAACACAATGTCTTTACAGACAATAATATATTGGTCTACATTAATGCTATTTTTGCGCCAAATTCTAAAGAATGTGAATGCCATATTTACTCACTTCAGGCTCTCTTAATAAATAAAGATATGTTAGATGAGGGAACTTATATATTTTTAACTGCTTAATATTCTATTTGTTTACAGAAATTGTCAGGTCCCAAAATAGCTTCCAACATTGCTAAACCAATCATTTTAAAAGCATAGCCTTTGGCTATCCTAAAAACCACCCGCACAATATACAAAGAATTGTTACCATGTTTCCAAATGTTATCAGGATGAAAAGTTGTTTCGATAATTGTGATTTTATAAGGAATTAGTTACAAGAATTAAGGAGAGTAAATACTTTCAATATAGTTATTGGAAAATGGCGTATCTGATTAGTCGCTTTATTTACAACAGGTTTCACACGAAAACCAAATACGTGATGTATAAACTCTATTAAGTGAGTGATTGAGTATGTTTATTCTAATCTTTGAAAATAAATTATAAAATGAATTTAAAATGTTCTTATAAAAATATAACCAGACAATATTAGTTTAATGAAAACTCACGCTGCCAGTAACACCAATAAATGTCAAAATTTTAATTTTATTTTCCTACGTAAATTATTTTATTATAACGTGGGCAAATTTAAAAATTATTTATATTTATTCAAACTATAGGGTACAAACATTCAGCGCAACATAGTACAACCGAAAGCAAAAATTGTAAATTTGACTAATATTATATAAATCCTTATTCATTTGATTCTTTAAATTACTTTAAAAAAATAATTTTTACCGAAAGATTTTGCTCGAAATATTTTATAATTTTATTACAAATTTTCTTCTTAAAATTAACGAAAATGTTTTCTTAAAATATTTGTTACATTTTTTAAATTAGTAATAACAATTTTTTTTCCTTAATGAACTATTGGAACGAGTCGTATAACAATAAAAATCAAAGTACCACCGAGTTTCTTACAGTGTTTTGCTAGACAGAATATTTTGATGTTACTGCTCAGTTTGCAAAAAAATATTTTAATTATCAATTGACGAAAGCAAGTAGTCTTAAAAAGCAGCTAGAGGACTTGTACTTGAATCGCACTTTACTGCGGGGTAGCTCTTCTTTGCAAAGGGAGAACATTCAGCGGGAATGCCATCTTTATTCAAGAATGGAGCGCTGAGTAAGTCGTGCGTCCATCAGATCAGTTTCCAGTCTGCGAGCTTTCAATCCCTGTCGTATTTGTGAAGTGTTCATCTGAAGCACTGGCTTCTTTCTGCATCCGCACTAAGAAAAACGTTTTGTTGAATCAAACAAGATTTTTTACGGAGCAACCAAATTATTTGTTTTTATAGGGGCACTGGAATATTTTGATGCTGAAACCAAATGATTTAGTTGTTCTCATTTGGTTGCCCCGAACTGAAACATCTGGTTGTTGTAACTAACGATTGTTTGGTTACACATACAATAAACAGTATATGCTGATATAAAATAATGTTACAAATTCGACCGAGTTTCGAACCAAGTCACCTACATACGTGTGTTACAGTAGCCTCAACTAACGTGACTCGCGAACAACGACTTCGGAAAGCTTATCAATAGATATACTAGAAATATTAGGCAACGTGTGCGCACAAATATTTACAGTCTTACAGTTTTACTTCTCAGTTTATTGTTGCATTGTTTTATTAATGTGTTTATAAGATGTGGAAAAATTAAGAACTGCACTAACAAACATGGCTACTATCCTCATTGCTACATAAAATACAAACAAACTCTCGAGCTGAGTACGAAGGCTGTCAAATGTGTGGGCAAATCAATATCTATAGTTGAATCAACAAACTATTTAGTTAATAGAGTTTTTTTTTTTTTTTTTTTTTTTTTTTTTTTTTTTTTTTTTTTTTTTTTTTTTCCAACAGAGAGATTTTGTTTAGTCAAACATATAATTTTTAGACGAACAAAAGTAATTTTGTTGCTTTTCAAATTTTGTTAGCTCAACAATACATTTTGTTACGGCAACCAAATATATACTTGGCTCTATACAAGCAAATACTTTATTCGATTTAGTCTGAGTGCGTAATTATTTAGCTGCGTGCTCTGCGATACATGATGAGAAGATGCGCGGCGCAACACTCGAAGGTTTCTTGCGAGGAAGAAGAGAAGAGATGAAGCGAAATAAGTGAATGTAGCTGCGCAAGGTCTCCAAGTGTTTTAGCGGGGTAGAGGGTGGATCTCGCGTAGTTATTATTACAGCGGCATGTGCCAAGCCATTAAACCCGAATGAACTGGAGGAGAAGAAGTAAGTCTTTGGCAAGACGAATGGAAATGCTTTCGCTAAAATTGAATAAAAACAAAATGACAGCGCTTTTTTATTTTCCTGCCATCTAAGCGAAAATTTCTTATAAAATGCTACCTCGAAATAACGTAACCCTTTTGTTTTAAAGAATAAAATACATTCTATAGCTTCACACTAAGTCTTAATAAAATCGAATTCCACAAGGAAAAAATCAGATCTTGTTGAAATTGGGTACAGAGTTCAATTATATTCTGGATTACCACAAATGGTATTTTTCATTTCGGAAGAACGAACAGTTTGTTAGGGAATGTGTAAGATATGTGGCCAATTATTAAAATAGAGCACTTGGACACTATAATGAAGGTTTGAATATTGGACGGGTTTGGATCCGTGGGAACGGTTAGTTTAAAATAGAGCACTTGGACACTATAATGAAGGTTTGAATATTGGACGGGTCTCGATCCGTGGGAACGGTTAGTTTAAAATAAAGCACTTGGACACTATAATGAAGGTTTGAATATTGGACGGGTCTCGATCCGTGGGAACGGTTAGTTTAAAATAAAGCACTTGGACACTATAATGAAGGTTTGAATATTGGACGGGTCTGGATCCGTGGGAACGGTTAGTTTAAAATAGAGCACTTGGACACTATAATGAAGGTTTGAATATTGGACGGGTCTGGATCCGTGGGAACGGTTAGTTTAAAATAAATCTTCCTGGATTCATGGGACGTGTCCACAAATATACATTTTTTTTTTTTTTGTATTTACAAAAAGCGATAACAAGAAAAAAATTAATTTCGTAATGTGGGTGATTTACTGTGTATAAATGCGACTAAAAACATGAAAAATTTTGTCTGGTGACGAGATTTGAAATCGGAAAATAATTTCGTCAGTCGAACACATTATCCACTAACGTACAGCAATTTTACAGGAATTAGTGATTCAAGATATTTGGGCGGCTCTTAATAGCGAGGTCTTGATAGCCGATGAGGGCGATTGAAGTGAATATGGAGCGGCGCCGGAATGAAGAGGCGCGAGAAACGGGGAAATCCCCGAGAAAACTCGCCGACCAACGGACGGCATCGTCCGTCACGCTTCCCACTTGTGAAAGACCGGTGACCCGGCCGGGTATTGAATCCGGTTCGCCTTGGGGGGAGGTAAGTACGCTAATTGCTCAGCCACCGTGGCCCATAAAGGAATTTGTGTTCTAAATACGGGATTGATGTAGAATGGCGCATGTACATTATAACTTCTAGTAATGTAAGAGTGTTTGCAATATTGTTTTTTTCTTATTTCTGGTTTACAACTAGTAGGGAAAAGAGTTGTATTTTCGTAATGTATTTCACCATGTATGAAAAAAAAAATTTTTAATTAAAAATGTTATCCGTTAGTGAATACGTCTAGTATTACCCGGTTATTCGGGTACCCGAGCACTATCCGGTGTCTTTAGGTAATACCTGGATAACAAGGTACCCGAATAACAAAGTAGCGGGTATCCAGGTAACCGCTCACATATACCCTTTTACCCGTTCACCCGTTTATTGCAACTGTGTACTATGTACTGTGTGATCTAAGCGCACGGATACATACTATTTATCCCGAAATGTACCTTCCACCTGAACAGTTCTATTTTACAGACAAATAGTTTGTACCATACGAAATGGCTACTATGGTGTGTACCTACTGTAAATCACACATGACTACAAATGTTAATGAATTGGTTTATTTATATGTCCTACATATTTGCAAATCTGAACAGGAGAGATTTTCCTTTCGGGAAACAGGCATATACACATAAATGAGTGTAAATACGTATATTTCTTATTCAGACTTTTTGGTTTAGTTGTTTATTCACGTGAATATAATATGGAACTTCAATGACGCTTACAAACACACTGTAAGGCCTGGATTTAATAAAAACAACGCATAATTGGCGAAAGCTATTCAAACCAATGGTGGAGTTTCTTGAAAAGTTTCGTTATAGTTTCCTCTACTATATCTTAACAAACAAACCAAATTTAAGTCACGCATTTGTTGTAACAAAAAATTAAGTAAGGAAATGAATGACAGCTCCAATTTAGGGGTTTATGAAAGCTCGGTAAGTGTTTAAAAATACAAGTAAATTAACTTTTCCTGGGCAAAGAGAACTGCGTTTAAAAATACTGCGTTTGAAGTAACAATATTGCCTACAGTTGAAAAGGTTCTCTCTGATATAGAGGAAGATGTTGTAAATCGCAAATACATGTTTGCTAAAGAGCTAACTTTTCGCGCACTTTCCACCATTCTAAAGGACCTACATGATGTCCAATCTAAGGTTGGCTGAGGTAATGTTCAAGCTGGGAAGTGCCATCCGATCTTTGCTTGGGTGCAGCAAATATAAGGTCGAATTGTGAACCTATTTCAACAAATTGGTCACTATACTGGTCTTCCAATGTATGAGTGGAAAACTCCGTTTTAAGAGGAACATATTGTCGGATCACAACTGTTGTCGTGTTGTCTTCAGCGCACAAACCCTTACATCGGGGATCAAGATTGAACCAACCTGCTGTGTAATCGCCCATTTAAAACCAAGAAGAAAGAGAAATCAATATAGAGGTTTTGAGGGTTGCTGTCGTGTCACTGTCCTTCAAATTCATAATTAAATGATTGTCACTAATGACTCTAATTACTGTACGGACAATCGACTAAAATAACATATTCCCAAGAAAGAACATTGATTGCAGCTTTCATAGGCTTCAACAGAATGATCAGATCGTATAGTAGTGACCAGTCACGTTAACAGATCTAAATCTTGATAGCGATGTCAGCCTTTGTGTATACATGAACTGTCAGGACAGCGCTGATTGGTCTATTGATTGCAGCTTTCATAGGCTTCAACAGAATGATCAGATCGTATAGTAGTGACCAGTCACGTTAACAGATCTAAATCTTGATAGCGATGTCAGCCTTTGTGTATACATGAACTGTCAGGACAGCGCTGATTGGTCTACGATTGCGTAAAAAAGTGTAACGCATCATGAAGGCTGAACCCCACCATGCAGGGTTCAGATCATGTTATGTTTGTTTTTTCTGCACGGCAGAAGAAACAATGGAGTGCTTAAGTGACTGAAAACGTGGCTTATTTTATTACAAATGGTACAATTTTCCTGTACAATTTGTACGGCAACCGTTATGGCAATTTCATGTGTGTGCGCCGAATATTATATACAGCGATTGACTTCACATAAGACATGATCCGCAGCTGCCATAGAACTTGAAATATCGTGAACAACAGTGTGAATTTTACCAACTATTCTCCAGTCTTCGAGAACTGTGTTTCGATGCTTCTACTCCGCGAATTTTCACACCCAGATTGGTTTTGGCATTTTGCGATTTCCTACGGTTAAACGGAAAGTCGATAAAGAACGTTAACTGCATTTATAACGTGATCATATAACACAGTAGACAATGACACTAATAGAGTTTCTTGCACTTTGACTGAGAATGTTATAACATGGTATAGGAAAACCAAATACTTGAAGACGGCAGCGATCTGAACGACAATTCAGTACACTAATAAGAACTAAGAGGACGCTGCTGGAATGGGAAAACAACAGACCAAAGGAACCTAATTCATCGCCATAAATACACGAAAAAAAGACTCCCCGGGTACTCGTTCCATCGGGTGTGACACGCACTATGCATAACTGGTACCCAAGTACTGGCGGTTTCAAGTACCCGTACCTTTCTTAACGGTTACCCGGGTATTTTCGTTACGGGTAGGTACCCACTGTAATGGGTACTCGGGTACTCAGTTACCCGGGTATGTACCCACTGTAATGGGTACCGGGGTACTCAGTTACCCGGGTATGTACCCACTGTAATGGATACCCGGGTACTCAGTTACCCGGATATGTACCCACTGTAATGGGTACCGGGTACTCAGTTACCCGGGTCTCATCATCAGCTCAAGTAGTGATATTTGAACACGAATTGAATAAAATAAAAAAGTAACAACTCGAACCATTCACCTAATAATCATTTACACGAAGAGTCTAGTAAATATGGATTTTACACGAAAGTGAGCACGCGGCTTGTCTTAATTCCAAGTCGTATTGTAGTGCTTGCTTAGCATGCGGTTAATAAACCGAGGTTACGAAAGAAATATACCATTTTCGTTATGTGCGTATTTCACTGTGTATACAGAAGGGTTTGTCCTTTAGCGGAATTTAAACAAGAATTGTCGAATTGGCACGCCATGAGTGGTTCGCTAATCAACTGCTACTCATTTACAAGAAGAAGTATTGTGATGATGGGGTTTTATACTCTTCGTGTATCATCTGCGTGGTTCGTGTCTCAAATTCGAAGTCATAAGATCATGAAGTGCTTCCGTATTTGAATTAAGGGAGCTCATTTCCGTTATTCGTCATTACGGAATGTCTTTCCGTAAATTGACATTACATCTTCTTACAAGTTTCCGTAAATCTAAAGGAAATTCTAATAACGTAGCAAACACTACATTTGCAACCGATGAAAATGTATGCTAGAAATAAATATTCGAAAAATGAATTCCTGGGATAAATGAAATTTACACAATAATTTAAAATAGTGGTCAAAGATGTAGTTTTTATAAAGATATGTATACTCGTATTACTAGATGTCTAAAAATACCTTTTTAATTCTGGTTTTAAAAAAATTATTAGTAAGTAAGTAAATTTTTTTTTTCTGCTTTAACTGCACCACACGATAAAATATTACTGCTGTTTAAAATTAAAAGTGAGGTTTTTCAAAATTCGTTTTCCGACTAAAGTTAAGGAAATATGAGATTATGTTTGTAATGTTAAGGAAGTACGGGAACTGTGTAATGTTAAGGAAGTACGGGAACTGTGTAATGTCAAGGAAGTACGGAAACTGTGTAATGTTAAGGAAGTACGGGAACTGTGTAATGTTAAGGAAGTGCGGGAACTGTGTAATGTTAAGGAAGTACGGGAACTGTGTAATGTTAAGGAAGTACGGGAACTGTGTAATGTTAAAGAAGTACGGGAACTGTGTAATGTTAAGGAAGTACGGAAACTGTGTAATGTTAAAGAAGTACGGGAACTGTGTAATGTTAAGGAAGTACGGGAACTGTGTAATGTTAAGGAAGTACGGGAACTGTGTAATGTTAAGGAAGTGCGGGAACTGTGTAATGTTAAGGAAGTACGCGAACTGTGTAATGTTAAGGAAGTACGGGAACTGTGTAATGTTAAAGAAGTACGGGAACTGTGTAATGTTAAGGAAGTACGGGAACTGTGTAATGTTAAGGAAGTACGGGAACTGTGTAATGTTAAGGAAGTACGGGAACTGTGTAATGTTAAGGAAGTACGGGAACTGTGTAATGTTAAGGAAGTACGGGAACTGTGTAATGTTAAGGAAGTACGGGAACTGTGTAA
Source organism: Dryococelus australis (assembly GCA_029891345.1). Classification (NCBI taxonomy): domain Eukaryota; kingdom Metazoa; phylum Arthropoda; class Insecta; order Phasmatodea; family Phasmatidae; genus Dryococelus; species Dryococelus australis. The sequence goes on along the minus strand of CM057003.1, from coordinate 119,146,645 downwards.
TGTTAAGGAAGTACGGGAACTGTGTAATGTTAAGGAAGTACGGGAACTGTGTAATGTTAAGGAAGTACGGGAACTGTGTAATTTTATGCTTTGGAATGCCTTAAATGTTTTGTCAGGGAAATGTAGTGGCCACGCCGTTTACTCATCGAAACAGTCATTAATAATACTGGAAATATTACAGCGGAGCACGATTCTTATGTCCACACTGTTCAAATATTTTTAGTAAATAGTTCATTTCTAACTATAAAGTAAGGTTTCAAGTTATTCGTAATATGAGACGATACCACATATCAGTCTGCAAAAGTATGAATATTGAGCGTAAATTTCCGTACACTTTAGACTCTTTCCTAACGAATCGTAGGAACGCCATCATAGATAAGATGAATATGAATATACTTAACAATTCGCGATTTTTCACTGTACTCCATTCACTGTTACGTTCACATTCTCTAGAGACCTGCTATAATTCTACTTTCAGGTTATTTTTCCCCCTCGTGCAAACAAAGGTTATCCAGTATAAAAAATTACATCAATGTGAGACAGCACCGCATACGTTCGCATGCAGGGTAGTAATAATATTTTTGACGATGACTTTTTATTAGTAAGCAGAACAGACACACCGATTTTATACCCGCTTTTATTAAAATTTATTAAAAATTAAACAACTTATTTTGATAAGATATAGGTAACATATAAATGTATATAAAACCAGACTTATATTAACACAACTACTAAACGCTTGCAATAGAAGACATAATTAGGAACAATCCAACACTTCATACATGGAGTGATTATTATTCAAATTTTATACAAGAAGCACGATTAGACTATATACACTGGTGTGGTATATGTGCGATTAATTTTCTGGATTGCACATAAACACATGAAGAACCAAGTACCATCAAAATATTAGATAAATAAATAACTTCAATTGTGTTTATATGTGCTCGTTTACTGAGCATATTGGGCCATTGGAAAATGGCTCTTGTCCGGGTTTTGCGAATATGTGGGTTGTGTTGTATACTGTGCATGTGTACGCATCCAAAGGTAGTTCACGATAAAATTAGCACTTTTGAAATCAACCTTAGAAAAAAGTCACTGATCCTACCTGCATATAAATTAACTGGATCACCGAGTGACATGTGTCCAGTAAAGTTGGTAACGATGAAGGGGAAAATAGTTAGGTAACCATTTGTGATAATTTAAATTAATATATTCGCTTTCTGTATTGTATAATGCGTCTGGTTGTAAAACTGAGAATATTTGAACAATATTTACTTTTATTATAATTTCACATTTCTACTTGACCTACACATTAATAAAGTGACGAGGCTCATGTTAATTTTCCATAACTTGGAAGAACACACAACGTGCTTACAAGTAGATCTTAAGCAGGGATTTCAAAAGTGCTTATTTTACCGTGAATAGCCTATACCCACTTGAAAAAATAGTGCTCCTCTCTTTTTATCCTACTGTACTTTAGCAAAACAGTTATAATAGGTCATTTCGTTAATGACACATATACAGTAAATATGTCCTTTTATGGCGAATGTTTGGGATTTATTAATTTTTCCCCGGAAAATGATGGAACTGGTAGTCTTGAGGCAATAAATATAATATTGTGCGCTTGTGCCATTTCAAATGATACACATGTCACATCTGCTTCTGTCTGTTCGTTCTTTGTTAAAAAGTATTGCTACTGTAGGAATAATCAGTATATATTATAGATTATAAGCAAAGAAGAAAATGTGATACGAAATGATAAACTTTTAAGCCGGTTTTCTACAGACCACGAAGGTTTCGTCACATCAGGCAGGTTTATAAATTTATCGAAGTAGTGGGAGCGAAACGTTTCTGAAACGCAGGGTGCAAGAGTGGACTAACAGCAATTTCACAAAAGGCATGTACCACCGTCACCGAACCAACCCTGCTTGTGTGTGTGTGTTCCCCAGGCAACTCCTACCCTAACCTTCCCTTCTCTGAACTGTGCTGTGATTTTTCACCCCCTTACCCCTGGAGGTATGCTATGATTGGCTGTTGTAAGTGGGTGGGACTACCCTTTCGTATAGATTGCTTACCACTTCTTCCTCTGAAGTGTGCTGTGATTGGTTGGTTGGTTCCTGGTGTAAGAAATAAGTAAGGGGCATTTGGGAAGAGTAGATGTTGACTGTTTGGTGTATGTAGCACACATAAGCTCTGCTAGTGGTAGACGGGGAGGGGGGGATTCAGGGTGTAAGGAGCTGTGCAGATCTCGCTTGTCTGATGTCTTGTGGACGACTCAGCTCTGGTGGTATATAAGAAGAAGGGGGAGGTTGAAAGACTGAGCTTGGATGTGCAGTTAGAGCAATGACCATTACAAATCAAGCATTTGAATAATATCCATTACAAATTCAGCAAAAAAATTCACCATTGCAATTGGAGTACCGAATAATGAAACAATTAGAATAATTACCAGCTAAACAAGTACGTGTACGGAGAAAGTCCTTTGTTCGAACCTCGTTGGAGGAAATTATATTTTTGTTATTGAATAATGAAATATTGATTAAATGGCAGTTACAATTTTAGTTTACATAATGAGTTATTACCAATACTAATTATGAGCTAATAATGTACAAAGAGAGTAATTGATCAAGTACAGAGAGTAATTGCGCAAGTACAGATAACCTAATTGCATGACCTTTACCGACTGCAAACTGAACTCAGGTCATATATATCAATAGCTTGTACCTCCCAGCCCAACCACCGCTTACCCCAACCGCCATAGTCAGCCCAAACACTGCTCAGCTATCTCAAACATCAACGACAATTTAATGCTCCCAACACGTGTTATTTTTAGTATTTCATTTTATTAAGTGTGTAAAATTTTTAATAAAGAATAAGTTTATTTTACAATTTACTATTAAAAAAAATACAGTTCCTTCGTGCTTCCCAATATGTCGTTAATATTAACATCACATTTTATAATATTTCCCACCTTGTGTTAGCAAAGACTCATAAAAATCGATTATTCCCAATTGTAAAATTACACGTAAAAATATATTGTACTATCCGTGGTATAGCAATGTTTACCGCGCAGGCACAACACAAGTCAACACATACCGTCACGAGTTACTGGACTGCTACATTGCGCTCGCACTGCTGCTCGAACTCAGATCATGTTGCTGTGACCTGTCCTGAGGATGAATCAGGCCACAAACTAGCAGGGGAGATAATGGTAGCTCAAAGGAAAAACACTCACGTATGAAAGACTAATTTATTATACATTTATATTACAACTGCGCCTCAAGAAGGAGTCACAAGTGTTATTCAAATAAATCCATTATTCTGATGTACAGATCTGGAACTCGACAATGAGTATATAATATTCTTCAACAGGCACTGATGTCTTTACTCTCGTACAAGTAGCGCTAAGCTATCAAGGCGAATCTGTGCTCTTAGGGAGCTTACTACCCTTCGCAAGTCCCGAGCCTATCGTGCCTTTAGTTGCCCTACCAGGGATTGGGTAGATACTCTCTTGTTGTCGAAGTCTCGTGGCAGCTCCTCTCTCGACGGCGGAGTCGTCGGTCATCGTAGGCGGACCCAAGGGATGTAGTCCTTGTCTCGTAGTCCTCGGGCAGAGCCTCCGCCCCCGCGGCTGGCAGGATGGCTCCCAGAGCCGCCATCACTCTGAGCTTATATAGTCGTTTCCTGACCTCATGCTCAATCGCCTGGAATTTGTTGTGTTAGAACAATGGCTCGGCTGGCCGAGGTCGCTCTGCGCCTTCCCTCAGTGCGCCGCTGAGCAGTCCTCGCAAGAGCTAGCCACAGCAAGTCCCCCCCCCCCCCCACTTTCATTTGTTTCACGAGCATCCAGGCTCCTTCATCTGGAGCATGGGGTTGAACGGTGCGGGGGATCAGATGGGCCAGGAGGCGAAGTTGCAGTACAGCGGGCAGCCAAGCCCCAAAGGTGGAGCCCACCAGAAAGAGCTTTTCGGTGGCGTAGTGAAAAGGATGGAAGTTTTGGTCTCGAAGAAGAGTATTGACCCCCTCCCATTATGTAGACTCCCTAGTGTGGTGTTAGGCATGAAGGGACGGGCTTGTGTTACGTAGATGGTAGTCTTTAGAATGGCAATGCAAACCATATATACTTTTGTTGCTTGTTGTTTTTCAAAACAATAGTATAGGCATTTTAGCTTTACAAGTTACTTCATAGCTCATCTTATTAAGAATTTCATACATTACAATTAAACTGGACATATTACTACATTTAAGTCTGAAGACTGTTTATTTTTGTTTATACATCCACAGTCTATGTTATTAAATATATTTACATGGAACATTAATCATCGTATATACAAGGAAATGTCTTCACGCATTTTCATTAATCATGTACAGGAAAACGTAAGCTGCTTATTTTCTTGTAGTTCGATAGTGATCATACTTTTTATTGCTAGATTACCACAGTAAGGTGTTTTTTTTTCTTGTTACAAAAATGGAGACAGGTGGTTCTAGTGCTGGGATAAGAATGTGAAGCATTTGTTGAAGCTGCCATTTGTATGAGTTGAGATGGAGTTAGGTGGTTCTAGTGCCAGGCTGAGGACGTGAGGCAGATGCTGCTGCCATGTGGGTTAGTTGAACTGGAACCAAGTGTTGTAAGTGCTGGGCTGGGGACGTGTGTCAGTTATTGCAGCTGCCATGTGGGTGAGGTGAGCTGGAGCCAGGTGGTGCTAGCGCTGCGCCGGGGACATGAGGCAGGTTTTGAAACTCAAATGTGATTGTATTTAGCTTGAGTCAGGTGGTGCTTTCAATGGGCCGGGGACGTAAGTTTTTGCAGCTGTCATGTGGTTGAGGTGAGCATTAGCCAGGTGGAGCTAGTGCAGGGCTGGGAACGAGAGGTAATTGTTGAAGCTGTCGTATAGGTGAGGTGAGGTGGAGCCAGGTGGTGCTAGTGTTGGGCCAGGGATGCGAGGCAGTTGTTGCAGCTGCCATGTGGGCATGGTGAGTTGCAGGCAGGTGGTTCTAGTGCTGGGCTAGGGAATTGACGAAATTGTTTCAGCTGCCATGCATATGAGTTGAGCTAGAGAAAGGTGGTGCTAGTGCCGGGCTGGAGTCATGAGGCAGATGTTGTAGATGCCATGTAGGTGAGTCGAGCTGTAGACAGGTGGAGCTATTGCTGGTCTGCGGATGTGGGGGTGTTGTTGCAGCTGTCATGTGTATAAGTTGACCTGTGACAGGTGGGACTACACTGGGCCAGGGACATGAGACAATTGTTGTAGCTGTCATCTGGGTGAGGTGAGCTGGAGCATTTTAGTTCTAATGCTGGGCTGGGGCCCCAGGCTGTTGTTGCAGCTGCCATGGGGGTGATGTGGTATGGTGCCAGCCGGTGCTAGAGCTGGGGTGGGAACATGAGGTAGTTGTTGCAACTGTCATGTGAGTCATGTGAGCTATAGCTAGGTCGTGCTAGCACTAGCCGACGACGCGAGGCATTTGTTGCAGCTGCCATGTGGGTGAGGTGGTCTGGAGCTAGGTAGTGCTTGTGCTGGGCCGGTGACGTGAGGTTCTCAGCTGCAGGAGTACGGCGGTCACATACTCTGCGGAGACGTTCATATTGTTTACTGTCCGGGGTCTTCTCCCTCAATGTTGAGCGGTTAGAGTGTAGTCATGTTTCTCCTGGAAGGTGGTTAGCCCCCTTGTTTCTTCACATGTCACTCTAAAGATACTAAATTGTGTTCATATTTACAAATATTTTATATTGCTCACCACCAAATACTAGTCCACAAATGACCATTATTGATTTTTAACATTACTGCAGGGCGTGTAAGGGAGTGGTTTGTCAACCAAATCTCATTTATAGGCTGACCTACACAGAGTTCCGTTTCGAATCTGATATAATTTCTCTGGGATGTTTCAGAACGCTGACTTCTTGATAGATCCACCGACCGACATACATACATCTTCTCATTTCAACACCCCGATATAAATGGTCTGCCATACCCCAGGAAACCTTCCACCACCTTAATAAATGTATGTCTGCGAGAGTACAGACTTTCATCAAAGGTTAGGGTAGTCCAATACTGTATGAACTGCCAGTGTTCTGAATGGAGGGAGACCCAAACTTCTACTTAATTTTTCAGGTGGTTATCTAGATAATTTTGATTATATTTTATATTTATCGGGCTATGAGTTTAATGCATGCAAAACAAATTCTAAATCGTCATATGATATGATTTTAGCCTGTGCAAGTGGTGATGTGAATTGTGAAAGACATCAATTATATGGTATATTTTGTGATTTTTTCCAAGTGATTTTTCAGTAAAATTTTTTACATATATATTGTTACGCTCTTTTACGGAAGCGTACAATTACTTAAGGGCCTAGGGGGGGGGGGGGGACGTACTCAGAGAGACTTAGAAGTTACCACAAAACTAGTCGTTTAATGAATATCTTCAACACCATTACAATAAGCAACAGTTGACACTAATTAAATTATACCAGTCGCTCGATTTCATGTAAGTTCTCAAAGTACATTGAATGCTTTAAGTGAGAATACTAGCAACCATCTGAGTTTATGTGCAAACACTTTACTTTAACTTTCCGCACGCTTGCTACTGACGAGACCCGTCTCACGCTTATAAGGGAGTCACTTATCACTGGTTATGCAGCTCTCGCTTGTCGAACACTCGGGGCACAGCGTATCCTCTGTTCTGGACCCGGTCTGCGTCGCGGCGGCCTGGTATCGTCTCGCCTCTGACCTTGTGACGTCTCCCATTTTATTCTGTCTCCGCTGGCTACCTGTCGCGTTCCAACCCTCTGTGTTTATTCTTACCCAACCAAACACCGCATGTCGCCCTGGATGCCATCGTCTCACACCCGAGGCTGCTCTCCTCGAGGTGCTGCTTGTTGCAACCGCAACAATATATTTTCGGTGGTTATTCCCAGACAGAATAGGATTCAGGATTGGGATAGCTGGATTCTGTGGAAACTGATAACTTAATAAACGATACAATTATTAATATTCATATATCTTACAAAATGTTTTAAACTCCCTTAGGTCTTTAATTTCTTATGCATATAATATAACTTTTTATAGTGTTATTGACGAGCATTGTGCGATTCCAATTTTTATTCATTATCTTATGTAATTTGAAATGTTTCTATTTGTGGGTGCTGACTTTTCAGGTGTCAAGAACATAAATATTTAGAGTTTCATTTTTTAATTTCCCACTTAAAGAACGCATTTCGTCGTTTTGTGTGCACGTAAAGCTGCATCGAGACTGTATTGCACAGTTCCCGTTGGACTGCAAAGATGAAACATCATCTCGAACGAAGATGGAACATATTCCAGACATTTGTGATTAGTCATTTCAAAGAAAAAATATTTTCTGGAAGAACCAATACTCGACTGCATGAGGTGGAACGTGTTTAGAGTATGGAAAGTCCTACTTTCGAATGTTGCAAGTGTCTACATTGCAGTTTGGTCGACGAAGTGACATCCTGGAAAGACATCTCGCAAAATGTAAAGAACACAATTCACGGCATTTTCTAATTCTGCCAGCTTTGCATCGGTGTTGTATTGGAACAGAAACTCAAGCTGTGTGTACCTGGCAACCTTGAAAGCAGAAAACCTTAGCTGCGTGTGAAATGGGCAGTTCGTCGATTATTTCAAGTCTTCCGTGCAAATACTGCAGTAAGACTTTCGCAATTCCTAATGAAAAAGATCATGTATAGAATTAAATTGTAATTTCAAACGATGTAAACGAGCCTCACCATACCCATCCTTTTACCGGCAGGTGTCGAAGCTGTTGTAGAAATATAATTCATCTGACAATACATCGCCAAATACGAAATTACAGCAGTTAGATGAAACCAAATGTAAATTAATGTTTTCCCGAAGGAATCAGCACAGAGGGGTATTGTGAAAATACATATTATTCTTCCGAATCTGACAACACCATCACAAGTGTTAGTTCATTTCTGGCGTATATGAAACAAAATTTAAGAAATTTACTTAGAGGGAAGATACAAAATACGGTCATGTAAAATATAATGTACAGATGAAATTCGGCCATAATATATAAATAGCCTTTACGGCGATGAGCACACGAAAAAGGCATTCAACCCCTCGAATATAACATTGAATAATGTGAATGACATCGAAGAAAGTGTCGGAGATAGTAAAAAGAAAGTATGCCTGGATTACCTGCACCTGAGAACAAATAGGTTTGTTCCTTTCAATGCATAGGCGATATAGTATCTCCATCCTCGATGCCACTTTCGAACATATCAAAATAACTAAATTATTTTATATCACTTTCCAATTCAGGTTTGGCAAAGTGTTTATATGCACTAATTCCATGGATTTGTGTTGGTTAAGTAATTATTTCGTTCGGAAAGTTGTCTAATCATAAATTGATGTCACTGGTATAAGTATAATTCGAAGTTTGAAAGGCGCATGTTTCGTACTGTAGAGTGGCGAAAAGAGCGCAGATCAGTGTTGCGAACCTGCAACTCCACACATGACATGGAACACCAGACTGTCAGTTTGATATTGGCGCACAGGAATGTAGCACCAGAGAACTGGCAGTAAAGTGCACATCAAGGATATACCGACATTCCAATCAGCTGTGATTGATCGTCTGTCACGTGCGGCACCTTGCTGCCCTTACGTCGAGCGGACAATAACTGAGCTGCGGAATACTTCTTGTCGTCAGAGCCAGGCTTCTACACTGACTATACCTTCTCATGTCGAGCGTGTTTGGTCCTGCTGTTCTTGCTAAATGACTTCGGTGGGGAAGATCATACCTGAAGTGGTTTTACATCCATGTACCACAAAAATGAAGTTTTCGTTAATAATAAATGTTTTCCCTCTCATTTGTCCTTTATATGGAGCCTTTATATTGCGTCACATAAATAAACTTTTTAGGATGGTAATTACGTTAGTTTTATGGCCTATCATTAAGGAACTAAGTGCAAACAATAGGTATTTGAAACACACCATGATGGGTTTTAACCTGTATAATTTTTCAGAAATATCTCTCATAAAACTAAAAGTATATGAGAGAAGTTTAAATTTATGAAATTAAGCGACTGTATTGGATTGGAGACATTTAGGCGGATCTTAGCATCGAGGTATTGCGAGCCGATGAAAGCGGGGTGAGTATGGAACAGTGCCAGAATGAAGGGGCGAGGGAAACGGGAGATCCCCGAGAAAACCTACTGACCAGCGGCATCGTCCGGCACGATTCCCACATGTGAAAATCCAGGAGCAAGGCCGCCTGGGAACAATCCCGCCTGGAATCGAACCTGGTTCGCCTAGGCGGGAGTCGAGTTATCTAACCACTAAACACCGTGGCCCCGTAATAAAAAAATTGAAATTATCTTGATATGTGCCTATACATAACTGTTTTAATATAGGATGTTCACAGTAAAATGAGCGAATTTGAAAGCCTTGCTTAGGATCTACTTGTAATCACGTTTCGTATTCCTCCGTCTTATGTAAAATTAATATTGTATGGTCCTCATCACTAGGTATATCCATACGTCAGTCAATTGTAACTGTGAAATTATTACGAAAGTAAATACTTTATAAATGTGCAAATTTTTACAATTCGATGAATTAAAAAACAGAAAGCGAAAGATATAATTTTACGTTAGCACAGATTGTTAACGAATAGCATACTTTTTATTCGACGTCAAGATATAGAACTACTTTTCCTCCATCGTTATCATATATACTGCGCAAATGTCACTCAGTGTGCCCATGAAAATATATGTATGCAGGTTCAGTGACTTTTTTCGTAGGTTGATTTTAAAAGTGCTCACTTTATCGTGAACAGCCTTTACTAAACAATATGTTATCGTTATCAACCTATGCTTTTCTCTACGTATTTGCGATTAATTTTGATGAAGATTTTAAAGCGTTGGATCGTGGGTGGCTGTTGACGCTTCGATGGCGATGTCAATAGAGATGGAAGCAAAAAAAAAAAGCAATAATGGTGAGACAATTACAAACACACACGTGTCTTACCTGGAACTCGAACACAGATCTCCTCGCATCGTGAGTTGGCGTGCAGCCAATTACATTATAAAGATTGGATTCGGAGCATAAACTTCTGTAGTAATCAGGCTAACATTTTGGCAGACTGGGTTTAGTGAATTCAAACATTTACTACGGTATCATTTTGAAAACAAGTGCGTGTATCACTTAAATTATCTCAGTTTACATGACCTATGGTAGCACTACTTGTATACAGGATTGGGTGGAAATAGGTTCACTGGTTGATGCTGTCATAAAAACTTAAATTTTCCTTTATTGCTATCATTTAAAAAGCCCAGAAACAGGAACGGTATAGGAGTATCTGATGCATCTAAAAGAGAACACAAATACAAAATTAGGGTTGAAATTTGCCAAAAATAATTCATAGTAACGATTAAATAATCTAAACAACTTATACTGAACCATTTTAAAAATAAATGTCTGGTCCACATAACTTATATAAATTTACATAGCCTACTATACCTGTGAGCCAAAACTTTGTGATATTCCTCGTTTCGGAGATATGGCAAAAATGATGCATTCTGTTTCCTGGCACTATCTTACAAAAAGTCAGCAAACGATGACTTCTACAAGAATATGTTATACTTCTAATGGCTCAAGTAGCAACATACGTTGGCTCAACGGTTGGCATTTGGTTGGAAAGGTTGGCAATATGTTGCGTTAGAAAACTTATACATATACAAGGTTGCTCAAAAGTAATATGCGAAGCAAACAGTTTTATCCGAAAATTTTAATGTCTTAACTTAGAAAAACGAACATTAACACCTCGCTATATCAGAAAACGTCAGAACATGTAAAAACAGTTTTTGAAAACTTCAAAATGGTTGGCTAAATGTGGGCAAAAAGTTGGTAGACATGCTATAGGTAATGTGTTGGTATGTTTATGTTGGGCGAACGTTGTAAAACGAACATATTATGCCAAAGTTAGGATATATATCATTTATTAAAATAAAGCCCCTTTCCTGCATTTTATGAAGAACACATTTTTTCACGATACAGACTATTTTTCTTTGAAATATGTGTATTTGGTTTTATGTTAGGACAATGTTCGAAACCAAACAGTTGGTGATTGGTAAATTTTTTTAATTGGGACAACTTTGTGTAACTAATATATTTCTGACAATGTTAAATTGTATTTGAGGAAAAAAAATAGCTTACTGTTTGCTTAACATTTAGGATTTTTAATAAACAAATATTCTTTTTTTCAAACTGAATTTGATGAACGTTGGCAACACGCTATTATTAGACATATATTTGGTATTAATTTTTATGTTATGCTAACATTGTACAACCAACACTTTAATGCAGAAGTTAGGGAATAATTATTCTCAATGAAAACAATAACTATATCCTGTACTATAAGAGATACAAATGTAGATCACGATAGAGTTCATTTTTCTATGAGACATGTTAAGTTGGTTTTATTTCGGAAAAATGTTGGGTACCGAACAACTGGTGTTTGGTCCCTTTTAATTGGTTGTGTCAACATTTTGTACCTAATATAATTTAAACAATGTTCCATAAAAAGTTTGAGATGAGAAAAAATAATAATTTTTATGTTTGCTTAAACATTTTGTTTTATAATACACAAACTAATTGTATTGAAAATATATTTTGATGGTAATGGTTGACTGATTGTTGGCAACTAGTTGGTAGACATACAGTTGCTGATTAATTTTTATGTTGGGCCAACATTCTTCAACCAACACTTTAATTTCCAAGTTAGGGAATAGTTATTCTTAATGAAAACAATATCCCTTTCTTGTATTTAATTAAGTACAAATGCTTTTCACATAACCTACCATTTATATTTTCAATATATTTTGTTGGTCTTATGTTAGTTTAATGTTGGAAACCAAACAATTTTCAATTACTACTTTTTCTTTAGTTTGTAGGCCAGTTTGATCAATGTTATGTAACTAACATATTTATAACACTACTCAATATTATGTATGGGATGAAAACAATTACCGATAATTGTTCATGTAGGGTTACCACTTCGGATTTACGTTCATATTATTTTTGTTTTGAACAGATTATTATGGTTATGGGTGGCTGATTGTTGGCAGCATGTTGGTAGACACAGTTGGTATTTGGCATGAATTTGTATGTGTGACCAACATTGTACGTCCAACATTTTTGTAATAATTATGGAAAGTTTGTTCATAATATTAAAAAAAAAAATCTTTCCTGAATATTTTTAATAAGATAAACATAGCCAACCTGATATTTATATGTATCCTTCGCGAAATCTTTTCTGCGAACTGTTTCGAAGTTCATATTTATGTTTGTTAAGTGTGGAATTTTTAATTTTTTTATTTTAGAAATTTAATGTTAAGATAAGTATTTAAGCAATATTTAGCAATAATAATGCATGTTTAACCTACGCTTTCATAAAAGAGAATTGATTTTTTTCGAAAAAAAAAAAAAAAATATAATTTCATATTTAATTTCCTTAATTTTTACCATTTTAGCACGAAATTTATTTAGAAACAACAGTTTTGAAGTGGATAGTAGGCGTCTAATTCAAAGGGCGTAGTTTAAAATCCGATATCTAACAATGGAATTTTAAGGTCATAATGTGAAATTATATGTTAAGCGTAATAATAATAGGGTTGACGTATTTTTTAATATTTTTAAATAGGTAAAATTTATTTTGAAAACTGATAACGAACGTTGGCAGAACGTTGTTTATTAGTTAGCATTGTGAATGCAATAACACATATTTGCAAAAATTGCTTACTGTAAATAAATGGCTGTGTATAAGCCTTTCTAAAAGAGATAAGAATATTATTTAGCAAATTATCAAAATACTGCTAATAACCAACGTAATACCAACGTTGGTTAGTGGTTGGTTTTCTGTCATACTAGATTGTTGATCTGTAATATACACGCGATAAACTGACGTAAAGCCAAAAAACAGCATTTAGATTTTTTGGCATATGTTTGAAAGAAAGAGAATTTAGGAAAGTGTGCAGAAAACATTCATTATCATTGCCGCAATAATGTAGGTTGGGCATCATATTTCAGTTGGCAGCCAACGCAAAAATACACGTTGGGCCAATGTTGCCTTGAGTGACCTTTTGACTTTGGGCCAACTTATGTTCTCTAACGTTGGACTAGTAAAATGTTCCTACTTTGGGGCTACTGTCGGCATAATAAATTTAATTAAAAGCTGTAAAATTATTAAATACGTGTGAAAAATGTATCTAAAAGATTTGTAATACTACCACTGTAATTGAAGCCAGTCACGCACTTAACACACGGCCTACTGTAGCACTTATTATGTGCAAAGTTCAGTGACAATCGATTGAATGGTCTTGGACATGTGGCACAAAAGCTTTAATTTCTCATGTGGCGCTATTATTGTTACTCTATTTGCACACTCTATGTTTGTCAAAGATACTGTGACATATCATAATGTCGATTGAAATCGTTTGCGACATATGGCTTTCTTACCTAAAATATTCACATAGATGTGGTTTGGAAAAAATTTGACTACCTCCTTAGGTCATATAAATTTAGATAAAATACAGCAATTTGTATTCAAATATAGGATATAAAAACGGGAAATTTCATGTTGTGCTAAATTCCAACATGGCTGGCAAATCAGTTTATTTATTTATTATTTAATGCTACCATCATATTGGTATTTAATGTTACGAGGCAATTATTGTGAAAATAATACCTTAACACCCTAAATCATGTCAGTTGATTGTTTCTCGAGATATGACATTAAAACATTATAATTAACGTGGCACTATCTTACAAGACGGCTGACAAAGGATCTATGTCTGGCTACATTCGATGCTTTGGAAAGTATTTTCAACATAACGAATTTGGTCAAACGAAATTTTAGTAATTGCAAATGAACCTAATGGACAACATTTTGAAAATAAATATATTCTTCTTTCAAATGTAATTTATGAACAAGGCCTATAATAGTCTTTCTTATGCCAAATATGTCGGGAATGGGTTGTTTAGTTACAAAAATATAATTTAAAAACCAGTTTTTAATGTAGCACTATCTTTTATAATAATAGATAACTGATAACATTATATTTTAATTGTAGTGACTATCTACACAATGTACTGCCAACTTACCAAATTTTGTTCAAAATGGTTAAATCGTTCCTGAGATATAAAGCAAAACATTTATTTTTTAATTTGTACTAATATGCAAAATGGTTCATTAATGATATTATCGGTTTGTTAATTAAATGCTCACATCATGCACTGCCAAAATACCAAATTTCGTTAAAATTGATAGAATAATTCGCGACATATAATAAAAAATTAAGATTTTTTCAATTTGCTTTTTGTCACAATTGCAGACTAATAACGTAATCCCTTTCTAAATTCGAGACTCATATAATGTACTATCAATGCTCCAAATTTGGTTTAAATCGGTTAAACGGTCCTCGAGATTATGTAAAAGCCTTGATTGTTTATTTTGTGCTTTCTCACAAAATGGCGGACTAATGGAAATATCGATTTCCAATTTAAATGCGTATATACAATTCTGTTGAAGTACGAAATTTTGTTTATATTCGTTAATCTGTTCTCGAGTTACATTAGAAAATACACAATAGAAGAGATGTAATAATTCGAATTTTCCCCCCAAAATGGCGTAATAAGCGAATAGATGGCTATCATTTAAATGCATACTATCATTAGCTGTCAACGTACATAATTTGGTGCAAATATTATTAAAGGTCCCTGAAATATAATGGAATGTATATTTTTTCAATTTGCACTTTCATCCAAAAAGGGAGGCCAATACCAATTAAGCTTTGCAGTTTTAATTGTTTTATATACTATCAACTAGCCACATTTATTAGAAATCGGTTAAATATTTTCTGAGATAAAATATAGCAACCTAAATTTTAAAATTACCTCCGTTAATGACATTACTAAATACTATATTGTCGGCCCGATACCTGTACTGTCGGAAACTGTCGTTTCAATGCAAGAAGATAGCCATCTGACAACGGCGTGATGTCTTATTTAAGACACTATGTTTGTCTTTAGAAAAAAGGCATTTGCCAACTGTATTTTTTAGGATAACCGATGGATATCACCGAAAATACGCCGGCATGATATTGCAGAGGAAATATTTTGGAGCATCTTAAAAATGTTTCTGGGCCGATTTCCATACAGCATCTTTATCTTTTCGGTAAGCTGGCTATTGTCTTATTTATTCCAGACTGGAAACGTCTACGAGACAAGGCTCTTTATCACAAGAAATATATAAATGTGATGTATTTTTGATACAGATGTTTGCCATTAAAAAAAAGACAATGGCCCATTGGTTTTTTAAGGATAACAGATGGATATCAATAAAAATATGTCGGTTTAATATCCCAGAGCAAACACCTTGCAAGCAACTTAATTATATATCAGGGCCGAGTCCGATACATCATCTAATTATTTTCGGTAAGCTGGCAATTATTATATCTATTCCGGCCCGGTAACGTTTTCGAGACAAGGCTATTTATAAAAATAAAGATGTAAATATGATGTCTTTATGTAGAAAAACTTTTGGAAAGTGTTTCGAATATGATAATGTTAGCTTGCTGTTGATGGCATGACATATTTTTGAGACTGTGTGTTAACGATTAGCGTTTTTTTTTTTCGTGATTATTTATGTGTAATGTGGTAGCGCATGTCATTTAATTACTTTAAAATGTTTCTAATTTGTACAACCATCCGACGGATATAAAAAACTAACAAAAACTACTTTGTTTGCAAGTCTCTGAAGAAATAGTTTTTCTAATAGTCAGCGTTTTGAAAATATTTATTATGTTGTCATGGAATTAATACATTCCTTTATAATAATTTGTGTCATATATTTGAAGTTACTGGAGCTCATTAGCAACTTACCTCGTGGTGTATAGGTTAGCATGCTTGACTGTCGAGGGCCTTAACTTCGAATCCCGCACTCGGCAAGCAAAAGATTTTCATATCATACAGAGTGTTGAGAAGTAAGTAAGATGTATACATGCGATGAGGAAATAACAATTTTTTAAATTTTTTATCGAATAGTTATTGTGTTTTTCATTGTTACACTGCTTATTTCTGGACATCACGCCGCTGCAGGCCCGGCATCGTAACGACATCCAGCCCTCGCTGGCAGCACTGTCAGTTAACATTTAGCATCCAGTCCATATATCCATCGGGCCGCTTCCTGGCATAAGTCAGCGGGCCGGTATCGGCCGGCCGGAGTTTGTCGGCTAGCTTTTACTGGCCCGATTCTGCCCCGCATTTTCCGTGATTGCTGCGGTAGTTTAGTAAAATTTAGTTGTCGGATATCAAAGTTATTAGGGGGATAGTGGTGCAAAACTCCATACAGACAACCAGTGATTGAATACGACAATGTTTCCTCCGGAAAGAAGGTTATTAATTACAAGATTAGGGTTCAGAAGTTACTTAGAACATCATCCGCGCTTCATTTCCACATATTGCGAAGTTCAAAATGGGGGTGCAAAAAGATTTAATTTTATTCGTGTATTACGCAAAATAATAACATGCCGGTTTTGGTGTTATTTGAAAAATCGCTTTCATAAATATTAAGCTAAGTATTGTTATAAAATAAAAACTGTATGTCCTGTTTTGAATAAAATTTAAGAAAGTACTATACATTCAACTAATATTTGTATTAACTTAACTAAAACTTCCCTTAAATATAAATGATATAGTTTCAAAAGAAGTTAATCCATTGTTTGTTTGTTATATATGCAGACTATTATAACAATTATTTACCTTAATGTTGTACCTGTACTGCTAAAATAAAGACATCAAATTTTAAGAAATTATTTTTAAATTGATATAAACAATCAGAAAAACGAAATATGTAATACCTTCTAAGATAAGTAATATAAATAAATTTTAATACTGAACAGTTAATTTGCGATGAAAATATCACGAAAGAAGTAATTTTTATTGTATTGTACGTGATATATAATTTTAAAAATATTCTTCACATACGTTCAAATCTACTTACTCATATATACAGATATATATATATATATATATATAGTATCAACTGTTTTTTCTTTGCTATGTCTTAAGGTATGATTTCATTTTGATTTAAATATTTTCTTTCCTTTCTACTATGTTAATTTATGATATTCAGATAGGTTTTAAAAGTATTATAATATTCATTGGAGATGATTTAATGCTTTGGTAATGTATTTGTTTATGACTGAGGATAAACCTCGTTTGCAGGATTAATAAACACCTTTTGATTAACGTGACTGTTTTAAAGAAAAGTTTGTTTGGATTTAAAATATAGAATATAAGAAAAAGGTTCATCAAAAGAGAGTGCTGTAAGAATATTGAAAAGATACTTCATTGTGTATATTCTGAATTATGAAGAAGATATTTTAACTACGCGAATATTGCAAGATAATTTTGATTGCCGATATATTTGGAAAAAGGTTCTGCATAATATTGAACAATATTGAAGACGGTAAAGAAGAGATTCTTAACGGCGGGAAGTCCCATCTCATAGAGGATTCCAGAGTCAACTAGTGAGCTGCTGTACAATCGGTTCCATCAAGCCGGAGAGAGACAGAGAGAGGCTGCAACTCGTGTGCTATTCCTGAAGTTTCAGCGTCAAGTACATCCTCTGCAACATTATTATCACTAAAAATGGATCAGCGACGAAGTTGAGCTAATCTTATTGAAGTAATCCTTACAGTAGTGTTGTTTGCTCCACTAGTGATAATTTTATGGATGAAAGCTAGAGTTGTTTGATGCAGAATTTTTCATCATTAGCATTGACACTGTATTTTGTTGTGATTTCAAATTTCGATTTTTTTAAATATTAATCAGAGGAGCATTTAATATCAAATTAGTAAAAATATATTGGAATTTAATTATTTTATTAAAAAAAGAAAGAAACCTAACAAATTTTTTTTTTCTCCAAGTAATTTGCTTATAATATTTCCTGGTATTTCAGAATTCCATTATTATTACGTTCCTTTAAATATATATATTCTAACCTTATGTTGGAATACTAAAGTGACATATGTATTGAACTGAGATATTTTTGAATAACTGTGTGACGGGTAACAGTAGAAATAAAGAAGCTAGCTGAGAAACTATTTAAATTTAGCATTTTCGATGAAGTGAGCATATTGAAAGCTTAATTTTATGATTTTAAACTAGCTGTATGCCCGTAACTCGTAACAAGAAAAAAAAAGGGGGGGGGTTGTTTTGGGTGTCTGGACATCCCCCGAAATATTGAACTAAACTGGAAAAAATACTCATGGTAACATTTACAGTGGCCTAGCAATTGCAATGAAATGAACTTAGAAGTAATAGATAATGGGGTTGACTGTTTGTTGTGCATAAAAATTCGGTTATCTGGTCGGGTTGACCTTGAGCGCATGCAGTAATTTTTTTTTTTAATCCTGGGAAAAATGTGATGAAATATTTTTTATTAACAACAGTGATGGGGTTTGCGTTACTGG
The DNA here is from genome assembly GCA_029891345.1 of Dryococelus australis. Taxonomy (NCBI): domain Eukaryota; kingdom Metazoa; phylum Arthropoda; class Insecta; order Phasmatodea; family Phasmatidae; genus Dryococelus; species Dryococelus australis. Next base: position 119,128,132 of record CM057003.1, on the reverse strand, counting down.
TCACAAGAAGGAGGGGGGTGGGGGATGTACAGTAGGTAAAGGTCTCTCCCCTTCCGCGAACCTTTTCCTACACAATCATCATGTTATCGATACTGCTATCTTCCAACTCGGAATTCCAACTTCTTATTACGTGAACATCCTGGTCGCTGTGAATAGTTCGGTTTTTCAGATGGCTGAGGACTAGTAAAAAAAAACTCTGTCAGTGTTGTCTGTTAGTAGAGTTCACCACTATAACATAAGAAACACGTGTTCTGTTTCCCAGCGGCTGCCACCTACGCGAATTTCACTCGCGAATATTGAATAAATGGTTACAATTATTTCCACGTGAATAAGCTGAATAGCAAATACTGTGTTCGCGAATACGGAGGATTTTATAGATAAAATCGGATAGCACGTTACCATTTTGTTAATTAGAAGTGTCCATTGGAACCCAGCCTTACATGTGATGATACGAATGGTTTGTGTTTCTAACAACCAAATAGTTTCGTTCTGATTCTTCAGTCCTGTTTAGCAGCCAGATGCTGAGTGGTATTTTATTGTAAAACAATGTATTAAGGGTCTCGGTTTCAGTTATTTGAAAGTTATAAAAAATGCAATACTACTTTCTTTGATATTATTCACTTCTTTGTACCAATATTGATGCTAGCACTTTTGAAATTAACTGACCAGCATTAAATTTAAAGAAAACAAACTATAATGACTTGGAATTATAAAGTAATTCCACTTGTAATCCCATCTTCCCCAGGTCCAAATTGCTGATGATAGTGAAATATCTGGATCTCATCAGAATACAACCAGAGTAGCAAGCCCACAACCACAAGTACAATCCGAATCCCTACAGAAAGTTACTTACAACTTTCGGCAACAAACATCTGAAGACGCAGGACCTTCGACTTCCGACTACAAGGAACGACATGTAAGCTTGACTAGCACAGGTATAGGCCAAGTTTCTGAAAGTAATATAAACTCACCATCCCCAAGTCTCAACAATGCGGAATTTAAATATGAAATGTTAACTATAATATTTGTACCAGGGTGATTGTTCTAATTTGCAGCGACTAAAACACACAAATTTATGATTGAATTTCAACACAGTTGGCTACAAAAATGGAACTGACTAGCGTATTCAAAGAATAACGATGGAGCCTCCTGCTAACACCGTGTTTTATTTGCTTCAGATTATGTAGGAAAAGATTCCCACCCAACAGCTGGCACTTTTGTAGGTTCCCCGTTTAGACGATGGAAAGTTGCAGCGGAATATTTTGACAGCCACTCAAAAGCTAGTTACCATAAAACATGTGTGCTTGCTGCAGAAAACATTCTGAAAGTATATACTGGGAAACAGGAAGATGTAGAAAACCTTTTGGACAAAAAAAAAAAGACGGAAAGAAAAGGAATTCGATAGGACAGCTTTTAAACCTATCGTTGCGACGATGATAATTTGTGTCGAAAATAAACTTCGTCTCAGAGGTGATAATGACAGTGGCCCTGCAACTCTAAAAAAACCAGAAAAAAAAAAGATGGGAATTTCAGGGCTCTTCTCAGGTACCGGGGACATACCGATGAGCATTTGAAGCATCAGCTCACTCACTGTTCCCGAAATTGTACATACGTGAATCCTGAAATAAACAAATGAAGTCATAGAGATATGAGGAGAGCTAATCCGAAATAAAATAATCACTGAAACTTACAATGCTCAATGATTTACAATCCTTGGAGATGAGACTTTACATGTCTCAGGAAAGGAGAAATTCTAACTTTGTATCAGATATGTCAGTAATGAATATCATCATGTGTTGAGGGAAGATTTTGTTTCTTTTATCTCAGTAAAAGATTTATGTGAAGAATACCTATCAGCAAAAATTTTTAGAGGTATGTGGAGACTTGGGTCTTTAAATAACAAAGCTTTTAGGTCAGGCTCACGATGTAGCTGCGAACATAAGTGGCTCTTTGAGTGGTGTTAAAACGAGAATTCAAATACTGTATCCCAAAGCGAAGTATGTGCACTGTGCATCTCGCAGACTGCATTTGGTACTAGATGAGTCTCTTTATGTTCCTTCAGTCACAAATGCACTTGGAGTTGTTAAAGAGACAGCAAATTTGTTCCGATTTAAGTATCAAGCATCAAGTATTATGAAAAATAAAATCACGAAACTACTCCCAGACTCAAAGAAAGCGAGATTACTTGGGTTGTGTGAAACCAGGTGTATAGAAGGCCATGAAACTGTAAACACTTTTGTTGAGCTACTTCGAACCATTGTACCCAGTCTACAAGATCTATCAAAATATAACAGAACTTTTTCAAGTACAGCATCATCTCTTCTGGCTGCAATGGAAAAGGGAAACTGCATAGTAGCACTCCTTGTTTGCGGGTATTTATTTAGCCTCACTCTTCCATTTTCTTCATATTTGCAGAACCCACAGCATGATCCCGCTCCAACAATATCTTACAGTGAAAATATCCTGAAAATGTCCCGAAGTCTAAGGGCTAGCGACGATGATGACCATAAATAATTTTCTGAGATATTCCTAAAGTCTGTAACTACAGCAGATAACTTGTTTGGAACTGTTATTGAATCACCGCGACAGGCTAAGAAGCAGACCACGAGGAATAATCATCCCCACAAGTCTGTTGAACAGTACTATCTCAGATCTATTTTCTACCTTGTGTAGATGGATTTATTGTCAGTCTTCAACGGCGATTTTGGCAAAATGAGGAAATTCTCTCAGTGCTGGAGATGCTGTCACCCAAACACCCATGGTGTGAAGAAGCTCAAAAAAATTAAACCTCTCCTTTGAAGAGCAAACTTATCAGCCACGGTTGAAGCGGAATATCTTTTTTTTTGGTGTGAGAAGTGGAAAGGCGAAAAATCTGACGTGTTAATTGGGATTTTTACCATTTTGGATGGATGTAGTAAACATTTCTTCCCAACCATACACCATCTGTTGTGTACCCTGGCAACTTTACCTGTATCAACAGAAGAAGTCGAGAGGTCATTTTCCTCATTGAAATAATTAAGACATTTTTAAGACACTCAATGTGCAGCGAACGAATAACTAGCCTGGCACTCATGTCAATTCACTATATATTGCCTTTCACGGCTGATGACGTTATATATGTCATGATCAGGAAACCAAACAGAAGAATGTTGTTATTGCAAAAGTTCTAGAAGTGTGTCACTACTTTTACATGCACATACAATGTTTTTATAATTGATACTGGGGCACCTTTTAAGAATTTGGTAATGTAATACATAGCTTTAAAGTGTTTTATTAATGGGTGATAGAATTTAATGTTCAAGGAACTCATTTTATGTGTATTTTTATTAGTACTATGGTTGAACGAAAGTGTTCGATTCTTAGGTACGTATTTGGATTTTAATGTTGAATAAACAAATTTAGTGTAAATTGTTATTAGTAATGTGACTGGTGAAAATTGTTAAATTTACAGGAATTTTGCTTTAATGATCAACAGACAATATTGTATATAATGTGATTGAGGGTGGGCACCGGGGAACGTGTCCCCTCCCCACCACTGAATACTTCCAAGAGTTTTAGAAAGTTAATCTTTAAAAATATTACGATGTCTGCCAGCTGTATATTCAATATTTAGATTCTAAAACCACTTAAATAACATCTATTTGCACTTTAAAATTCAAATTTTTCCGGGGGAGAATCCCCGGACATTTCGCTTTAATTGGAGGTAGCAGCGAAGAACACACCCTGAAAAAAAATTCTGGCTACTGCCCTGCTAGCTGTTACATAGAATTTGGCTATCCCAAAATCAGGGCTATAAAAATCCCCACATGTTGCGTGTGTTTGCCATTATATATATATATATATATATATATACATATATATATATATATATTATATATATATATATATATATATATATACACATATATACATATATATATAAAATAAATATATACTAAAGCAAATTATTTATAAATTTTCGTAAAATATCTACGCTAAAATTAAAATGTTTTATTATGAAACACCTTTAGGTTTATATTTAATATACATGTAATTAAAAAGTACACAAAATTAAATAATTTCTTAAATTTTTTAATAAAGAAATCTCTTCCTTACACAAATTAAAATGATTTAGAGAGTTAAATTTCTCTAGTATATATCAATACGGAATTTTAATCTTCGCAAAATCCAAATTTTGGTTCGGAATGCTAAAAAATATCAGAATAATTATTTGACATGCAACAGAACTAAGTAACCGATTTTGTTTGTGGTGTAATTAGCAGAGAATATTTGAGAAACTGTGGAATGTATTCTAGAGGAGATGTAATTAGCAGAGAATATTTGAGAGACTGTGGAATGTATTCTAGAGGAGATGTGATGCCTCACACCACTTGAACGACTTTATTGTTGTACTTTTTCTTTATAATGTGAGCATTGCAAATCCTTTCATCTACAGCGACCAGTATAATGACTGGAAGTGTTACGAGAATCGTATAGTGAGTAGAATATATCAAATATATAATAACCAACATAATATCGGAACTGAAGTGCACAGAGTGCTTAGCCCAAACGGCATTAATTTTTATTAAGTATATAAGAAATGCTTTTGCATGATAGCGATGCTAAACATGAACTTTTACCAGATATTCCCTATACCGAGAGGTTATTTAATGGCTACATCTCAAAGTATCCACAGCGTAAATATTCAGGTAGAAGATTAGGAAGGAAAATGTTATGATGGAAGACAAATAATTTAAGTTTTACCAAAAGGATTTGGCAGAACTATTGTATTGTTTTGGCTTATCTGAGAACCGATCGTCGTTACCAACAAATTTTACGTGTTCAGGTAAAATCTGTTTTAGAGTGCCTTAAGGTTTTGTAAATTTTAGTGATCTACATTAAATTAAATGGAACAAATGACATTTTCAATTATGCTGTACTCATAACTGATTTTTAAGTTTCTTGACTAGATGATTTATTTTCTCCAAGATGTTTTGCCTCGATAAACAAGTTGTGCATTAAATACATGTTTCCACTTTCACCATTATATTGACGAATTTTTGTTATTACATTAAACAGAGTCGAACACAGCCACAAATGCTTCGTATCAAGTAGGCTACTTGCTCTTCACTGGTGTACACTAGTGTGTGAGGATGTATGTTCCAAAACACTCAGGTCATTGGTAGGCATAGTGCCATTTGAATAACCTGGGAAGAGGTCTCAGTCAGGAACACACAAACTGGCGCTACCCCTGGTGCTACCCCATACCCTTCCCCTCTACTACCATTCACCGACAACACCCACCCACTCCTTCCCTCTGAGGTGTGCTGTGATTAGCTCTAGACTTGGCCGCTAGGCAGCACTGATGTCATTGGCCGCCAGCCTAGTTCTGGACTCAGCTGTTAGGTGGCATGTCAGTTGTTCGATAAATCTATTACTCACCTTCGTTCGACTACTCGCAGTGGCTGCTAGGCCGCGCGCCAGTCGCTAGCCCATGAGCGCTACTGTTGTTTGATGTTGTCATCTAATGCTAGGTGTGCTGATGTCAGCTGGAAGCTAAAACAATTTTCTACATAATAAATATTATGCATCAATGTGTGGATTCGAACTGCCGAACTTCGAATTGACAGCTCGACACTCCATCCATCTTCCCAGTGCGACAAGCGAACTGAAAATCTGCCGCGTCGGGGAGCACAGGTGAGCGAACCCGCGATCCTCCGACTACAAGTCGGCCACCCTACCCCTGAGCTATGCAGGTAGGGCCACCATAAGTGTCAATAAAGCTTTTAATTACACATAAAGAAATAATCACCTATATATGAGCTCGTACATTCAAAACTGATTTGTAATTATGATTGAACAATAGATTAGTAAAATAGTTATTTTATTAAAAAAGTTATGTATTTTATTAATAAATATTTTTTCATTTTACCTTTAAAATTTTCAAACATAAATGCTTCAAACAACTTGTCAAAGAACTCATATTTTCAAGGACAAGTAGATCATAATTCCACAAACATAGATTTGGTAATCATGATTTCATAAAAAAAGTTATGTATTTAATAACTATTATTATTAAATACTTGAGATTTTCAAGCATAAATGTATTGTGCGACTTGTCTACAAACTCATATTTTCAAGAAGAAATCTATTATGAGATCACAAAAGATAAATATTAAAAGCATGATTTTATAAAATAAAAGTTAAGTGTATTAATTAAGAATATACTTATTTAACTTTTACAAACAAGCATATCGAGTGACGTATCTAAAGAACGTATTTGTAGACAGATAAGATTATGTCGTCAGAAAATATGATTATGCGATTTTAACCGCCGGCATATTTAATGTAGTTGCATAAGACCAATCTTTATTAATTTAAAATTAATTACATAACCAATTCAAGACTCAAATAAAATTCATCACTTACCATAACATAGATCAGTTAGGCCCTAAACCCTTTATGATAAGCTCAATTATGAGTTAAGCCATTTTACAATCATAGTCATAATTTCTGAACAGTTAAAGCTATAGTTATCAAATACATATTATAGTCATCATACCCGATATCAACAGTATGGTAAGTTAATTTAGGCTCCTAACCCTTTCTGATAGGCTCAATTTTGAGTTATACCTTTTTACAAACATCGACATAATTTCCCAACCTGTAAAGATATAGTCTTCAAATTCATATCATACACATCATCCCCGATGTAAATAAGAGCGACAAGGTCAAATATGCGTTAAGAACTTTTACATTTTAATTAATTATGTAATCACTCCGAGCATAAATACAATGGAGTGCTTAACTTGCCACAGTTCATGTTTCAACTGTAGTATGTCTGCAGCAAACCCACATGAAGTTATAAGTATAGCCTTTGACCACTATAAATCTTTGAACACTTAACCCTTTAGACACATAACCCTTTGAGCAACTAACCCTTTATGCACTTAACACTTTAGGCATTGGACACTTTAAGCACTTAAACCTTTGTTCACTTAACCATTTGGATAATTAACTCTTTTGACACTTCACCATTTGAGCACGTAACCCATTTGAAAAATTATCTCTTCGAGCACTTAGTCTTTTGAACACATAATTCTATTTTATTAACGAATTTAACAAAAGAAAAGCATATTTGGATTTCATGCCTGCTTAGAGCAATTAATTTAATTTTATTATTTGTTTTCTGGCTTCAATACCCAATCAAGACAAATAATATTTAATGCATTGAGTGACACAAAATAGATAGGGAAGTGGAAATGCATTTACTTTCGCAGTCACGCATATAGACTCGTCGGAGTGAAAGTGAGATGTCGCATAGCCACAGATGTTGATGTTCCGATAGCTGGGCAGCTACAATCATCTCGACACATCAGCCATCACTTCACAATACAGTAAGAGCGTGGAGGGGCTAATGTGCCTGCTCACACACACACACACATAACACACACACACACACACACACACACATATATATATATATATATATATATATATATATATATATATATATATATATATATATACTGTTCTGTACTTGCCCACATTAATTATTTAAACTTCTTCTACCTTGTTTTTAAGTTAAAAACAAATAATTAGTTAATATGAAAAGACGTGCTTGCGAACATGGCAAGTAGTAACACAATTATCAAACATTATTTCGACATAATAAAACTGTACTTAAATGATGTAAGTATTACTCAGAGATATAAAAAAAAATAACACGAGAATTCAACAAGTTGGTGGTCTCAATATATTGTAATACGAAACATTAACAAGTGTGTTTGGCATCTGAGTATAAATCCTCTTTGCATGAAAAAATAATTTTTAACTACAGATTTTTGAACTGGGAAGCCGGAAAAAGGAACGAACTACCTCAGCTTTCCAAGTACAGCTTCTTACACAATAGAAAACTTAAGCATTTGACTTTAGGTTTCCTTTTCTCTGACGAAACTGCCAATACACAATACAATATTCTAGAGTCAGAGTTCAGACAATTGAACACCGGTTCTGCGAGCTTCTTAAAAATGTGTATCTTTTTATGTAAATAATGATATCCAGAAATGCAAATGAAGGAATTTTTTTTTTAAAACAGGCTTAAAGTTTATGTTAATAGTTTATTTCGAAACAAAAAACTCATTTGTTTACTGTATAAAAATATGTCAATTCATATATTTCCTATTTAAATTATATTTGTTTGCCATTTACTTAATTTAAGACGAGCTTTGTTTAATAAACCGATATTAAAATCGCCCTACATTAAAATGACGCACTCTCCACATAACCTCTGTTAGATTCTCGGCAAAATGGCTTCTTGACTTTCACTTTCATCTTTTCGAAATCGTAAAGTGAAGAGAGCTTGACTTTACCTTTGACAGTTCCATTTTCTCAAGCTCCTTAAGAAACAACATGTCGGAAAGTAAACGTGAAGTCAAATGTTAAAGTTTTCAATTGTGTAAGGTCCTTACCGCAAAAGTAGACACAACGGAACTAAATTGCATACTTTTCAAGGAATCCCTACAACAATATTGAACAGACGGGAACGTGGGAAATTAGTTTCAGTCGCTCGCGGATAAGGCTCTAAAAAATTATATATATATATATATATATATATATATATATATATATATATATATATATATATATATATATATATATGGGCGTCGAACTTACACATTCCGGAGGTTGGAAAAACTTGCCTAGGTGTAGAACAGGAGTTTCTACGACAATAATTAAATTACTATATTTCTACTGCATTACGCGTCTTCCAAACTACCAGCTACATAGATGTAATCACTGAAGTCCCCTTGACTACTACATTCCAGTAAAGATGACAACTCTGCTGCCTGCAGAAAGAAAACGTGTATGTCACATCGAGTGGCAGTATACGAGTAACGTGTAGCAACACATGTGTGCACGAGATGGTGGCCTGTTAGCAGCGCTCCGTGGCAGTGACGCGAACTAAAAGTAATTACAACACACTCGAGAGAGGCGCAAAGATGCACCAACGCCACTTCGTGACCAGAACTTCCCACATCAACCGGGACAGAGGGCGCTTTTTTTTATTGCTAACCAGCGAACGTGGCTTGAATACACACTGGTGTAAAGCAGCTTTTGCCGAGCAGAGTGCGGCACGAAATGTAAGGAAGAAACGTGACAGAAACAGATGTGAGAGCAGTCCACGCCTTGCTGTAGCCACCGAGCCCATCTCGAATACCGTGTAACTTGGCTTCCCGCCGGTCTCTCTCTCTCTCTCTCTCTCTCTCTCTCTCTCTCTCTCTCTCTTGTCTATGATGCTGGCCAATATGTAAAGTTAAAGTTTTGTAAGCCTCAGAGAAAAATAGGCACGTGATTGGGAAGCCACTAATTTAGAATTCTCTACAACTGGTTGGAACAGAATTAAGTTCAAATTAAATGAATTAAACAAATTTCAAAATATTCTAAGAGAACCAAAAAATATATCCAGAAACTCACTACTAAGAATCCCAATTTATTATGTACATTTAAAAATAGTAAATAAACAACAACAAAATTTTTATAGTGTATCCTGAAATAAACCTTTCTTTTCTACTATGTGCTACTTATTATAACTTATTTGCTAGTAAATTAAAATTACCGCAAAGGCTAACAGATTAATTTCCCATGTGTACTTATAAGACAAAAGTATAGCAATTTTAAGAGATTCCTTACTGCTATATAAGGAATATCCCTAAGTAAATAAATGTTGACCTATACCCTAAGTGAAATACAAACCCTATATATTTTCCATCATTTCTAAATATACACAAATGATATTGAATAACTAATTTCAAACTGACAAATTCGAAATCCGCAAGAACAAACACTTTTATTATGTGCCCTTTTAAATAAAAAAAAAAAACAGAAAAACAGAACTTCGGAAATACCAAAACAGGCTCACAATTAAAATACAGAGGTTTTGCTCTAAACTTTACGAACATGCAAACCTTATAATTGTACCACAAAATCAAAATGTGTCAAAACTGAAAAACAGTGTGCCGCAGAAATTTCCAAAATTCTACAACGGCACAATACACACATGCAGTTTCACATTTATTTGTACACCCTGCAGGATTACTCGAGATCTCAGGAGTTGTGTTCAGTGGCAATGCATGCTATAATTTCATGGGCAAGCTACTGTGTGCAGAGGGCAGTAGAGACGCTGATCTCCCAAATTAAGGGAGGGGGCTCTCCCCCGGGAAAATTAGGATTTCAAGGTGCAAAATGGTGCTATTAGAAAAATGTTTCGTACCTTAATATAAAATACACTGATTGTAAAAATATTAATATTTTTAACATAAAATTTGCCCGAATGAAAAATATTACAAAGATACCTTCATCAAACCCGGAACATTGTCCACTCAAAATTAATATTATTTTAATACCCGTTGACAGTGAGGTATTTACATAACGAGCAATTTTGTTGATACATAAGTTTAGACAGGAAAAATCATTATTTGTTTGTGTAAAGTAGGAAATCAGTTAACGCGAACGAGCAGGAGGCAGGAAAAAACCGAAGCAGGTAGAGTGCGCATAAAAAGAGAAGAATCTTTTAGCACAGCGTAAGGGAAGGAAGCACAGAAGGGGAGGTGTCCAGTGATAGCATATAGGAGGGAGGGAACACGAGAGGGAGGGTAGCCAAAGTCATAACAGCCGAGTTGAAAACATATTTACCATTATCCTTGCACCAATGTAAGTTACCGTCGTATCGTGCAGCTGTCTTTCACGAAAATAAACCCATGATTAAATTTCAACTAGCTGTAGCACAGTTGCGAAGATATAGGGACATGTGAGCAGATCATGCGGTGTGTGTAAGATATAGGGACATGTGAGCAGATCATGCGGTGTATGTAAGATATAGGGACATGTGAGCAGATCATGCGGTGTGTGTAAGATATAGGGACATGTGAGCAGATCATGCGGTGTGTGTAAGATATAGGGACATGTGAGCAGATCATGCGGTGTGTGTAAGATATAGGGACATGTGAGCAGATCATGCGGTGTGTGTAAGATATAGGGACATGTGAGCAGATCATGCGGTGTGTGCGCGAAGACTGACCATGAGTGTAACAGGTGTTTACGATATCCTAATGTCCTTGAATTGCTAATCAGTGTAATTCGACGCACCTACACTGAACATTGTCACCCAGTGCGATAGTTCGCGCCTCAAAGGTTGTCTCGCAACCCGATACAGACGTAATACGTCTAGATTAGACAACACACACATCCCACAGGCCACATCACTAAACAGCTACAGGAAAATGTGTCATGAAAAGTCGCCTGAACATGTGGTATTGATACATTCAAGCATGTAACGGTTGTCCACGATATAGCGAGCAATTTTAAAATCAACGTTAGAAACAAATCACTGCCCCTACCAGCATATACTTTAACGGGTGACCTGAGTAACATGCGCCCAGTAAAACTGGTAACTATGGATGGGAAGTAGTTCCGTATCTTAACGTCCAATAAAATGTGTTAGGTATTTATTTCTGACAACTTAAATTATTTATTTTTATTTCTATTTATTGTGTTAATGCATCGAAGTTAAAAAATTAGCTAATTTGTTAGACATTTACTTTTCAAGTATCACTTGACCGTCGCATGAACAAAGTAAATTGAGGCCCACGGCAATGTTAATGTTACATAAGGCGGAAGACTACACAACTTGCATACAAGTAGATTTCAAGCAGGGCTTTCAAAAGTCCTCATTTTACCATGAATATACGTTACATAGTTTTATTGTACTTATAGAGCAAATATTTACATCAGCTTTGAAATGTGCATGTAAACTAATACGTACACGCATTTTTTCCCAGTCTGATCAGTGTCCCAGGTCATTGATTGTACATATATAACACATGCCATAATCATATTAGAAAACGACTTGATTAAAATACTCGCAAACTCGTGACTGCGACCATATTATAAACATCACTTTCATTATGCTCAATTTTAATTTTCTACCATATGTACTGAAATCGAGAGTTTACTAGGATTCATCACCGATACGGAGTTAGATATATTATAGCATTGCATTAACATTTCTGATAAATGAGCACAAATTACACTATATGCAAAAATTCACGTCAAAATTAATATGCAGTAAATTAATGTTTTAACGTAAACGTATATTACACAATGAGTAAATGACATATTTGAATTCATATTTTTACTTAAAATTTTACAAATTCACCTACGATGCGCAACATCCCGGCTGTCTGAATCACTACCAAGTCGCTCAAAGCAGTATACACTCTTCACTAGTATTTGCGTTGTTGGTACATGTTAGACGGCGTAGGGGATTTGAAACAACGAACAATGCTAATTTTTGTACACAAAATCAATTCTTTTCTCTTTTTTTTTAACGGATCCTGCCGTGACACGTTCCAAAAATCGTCGCCGAGTTTCATTTTCGACAAAAGTTTCTTTTCAAAGGAGAGAAGTGCAAGACCAGAGAGTATATTTTGCCCCATTATGTTCCGTGAATATGTCTTTATTCGTTTAAGTGTTGAAAAAGAACGCTCCACAGATGACATTGTAGATGGTATTGTTGCCACTAACGTACATAATTTACGGAACTGTGGGAGAGCATATAGTAAATCATTTTCATGAATGCATTTAAGAAAATTTTGAACACTTCTGATTTTCATGGCATCTCGACTATACACAACTTTTAGTTCAGGCAGATGCTTATCAAGGTCAAAGTAACTGCCATAGTATTCGGTTGAAAATTTCAACTTGACCTCAGGAAAACTACGAGAAAACTCCTGGAATTTTGTAGCATTTACAAGTTCTAAAAATCTTAATTTCTTCATGTTTTCGAAATGTGTTTCGATTTCTGTTACAATGTTGTCTAATATTTGGGCGTGTAGCCTGGAATACTCTCGCTTTGTCTTTGCATTTCCGACGTTTTTTTTTCTGGTTCCAGACCAAATTTAAGTGTGTCAGAGAAAACATTTTCAAAATCGTGCCTCAGTTTACATAGAAATACTTGTGTTTCATGTATCTCCTGAATACAGAAACTGATGTCCAGTTGTTTGGCCTGCATTACGTTATATAGGTGTCCAGTGCTATCAACAATCTTAGAAAACAAAACTAGGAAAAACACATTCTCGATGTTTCTAGAAAACTGATGAAACCTTTTGCTGAAGAAATAGTGTCACTATCCCATTCCTGTGAATTTTCTGTTATTGTGGAAAACATTTCTAAGAGAGAATCCCGAATGTTGAATGTACATTGAACAAGTCTGTCATTATAATTCCATCTTGTTGGCGCAACACCTGGAAGCCGTTTCCCAACTATCTGCACTAGCAATGCTACCCGCTTAGAACAGTGCGAAGAAGGAAAAAAGCAGACCGGGTGATAGGGTACTGAAAACACTCTACACTTGCTAATGTTATTTACGGACTGGGTTAAGGCAAGGTTCAAAACATGTGCTGCCCAATGTACAAACAATGAACTGGAAAATTTGTCACGTACCAGTTTCTGTACACCATTTAAATCTCCCGCCATTACTGCAGCTCCATCATAAGACTGCACGACAAGTTTATTGCCAGAGTTAGTTGTCGTAACAAATTCAATTGCATGACTTGCTATGTCTCCCGCAGACCTATCACAACTAACATTAGCGAATCCATAAAACCGTTCATTAATCTCTCCATCACTCGTTACAATTCTAAAAACTGTGGACAACTGAGAAAGTTTGGCACACTCCGACATCTCGTCAAGTAAAATTGAAACGAAAACTGATTTTTCAGTTTCATTTTTAATTTCAGCTAACACAATATTTTGAATGGATTTTACTATGTCGTTCTAGATATTTCATGAGAGACCAGAAAATAATGTGGATGTCTGAAGTTGGTGCGACAATACTGGCTCATGAGTTGCAATTAATGCAAGTAACTCAATATAATTACCGCGGTTTTCTGATTCTTTAGTCGCATCATGACCACAGAAAGGCAGTTCCTTTACACCCAAGAAACAAACAACACATATTAAACGCTTGGAAGTTTCTCTGTTTCTTTTAACTTTTATGTTATGTCGTTGTGTGCTTAATTGTTTGGATCTATCTAGAACGAAATCAACTCTATTAATACCTAATTCTATAAGAGACAAAATACAAATTTATGTGAACTTCAGAACGTTCATGTGTTTGAACAGCATTGCACAGATTGTTAAGGTCACAATACCCAGTTTCAATCCTCGTGTCAACATCCTTTGAAAACAATAAACATGGCCAGCAGAACAGCTTGTTTAGGCTGTTACCATGGGGTGTAAACTACATACGTAGAACCTGAAACATTTTCTAGTGTGGTGTACGCCCGTACAAGCGCTATAGTCAACAAAACAATTGCATGGTGGGAGAATTTTTTTGTGTATTTGACAATATGGCGGCTGCTACAGTAGCGTAACTAATGGTTTGGTTATGAATGAGCTGATATGTTTTCTTTTTTAAAAGTTTTCAGGATAGTTCTAAATAGTAAGGAGTAATTTGTGTGGCACTGAAGTAGATATTGTATTTGCTATTTTTTGGCTTATTCCGTGTTATCACACTTTGAATCTCTCAGATGGGAGGTATTAAAAAGTGTTGTGTGCCAGACTGTGTCGATAGAACATCTAAAAGACATCGTTTTCCTGTCTATGAGGAAAATGTGTTTAACATTTGGTTACAACGTATTCAGAGCATTGATTTAAACGTTTTACATCCCTAAGATGTGTACAAATACAAAGTTATTTGTGATCGGCACTTCAGTGAGATATGCAAGATACCCGGTTCCAAAAAACTGAATGTTTAGACTTCCAACTCTGTATTTACCTGGTATGTACGTTTTTTTTATATTTCTTTTTCATTTTCTGTCATTATCTTTTAGCCCTACTTTGATAGTTTTCTAAAAATGTATATTTGAATTATTATATCTATTAAATCTGGGATCCTGTATGAATTTCGGCAGTAATACAATGTCAGAAGGACATTATGAAACGTGTACATTATTGCATGTAGAATGTAGAGAAAGCAACAAAGAGAACGTTAAAGTTTGGAGTTTGAGCCTCTAATAAAATGTCACTGTAATAAACAGCATCTGTAGCTGGATCACACCTCTTGGCAAGTTTAATACTGTTACTTTTGTAAGTGCCAATTAAGGGGCTCATCTGGCGAGAGTTTGAGTGTAGTGTGTGGTGTGTGTGTGTTTGTGCGTGTGTGTTTTTTGTTGCGTATAAAATTGAATTGCTAAGGGCAACTCTACCTGTCACATTTAATGTGACCTCACCTTATGTGCATAGCACTGAATTGCTGCGCAATTTTTACATTGTGCTGCGTATACCAGTGGAATAGAAAGCTGTGAAGGTATGATTTTGTGGGTGGATAGTGAGAAGCAAGGTTCAGTGCAGAGTTCTCAAGTGTTGTCGTACAACTTATAGCTGACCAGTATATATTGAGATACAGTGTTGTGAGAAAATGGTTTATCTAGGTTGGAGTGTTTCGAAAAGCTCTTTATACTGCGTAAGATGTCTTCAAAGCACTCAAAAAGTCTGATCGAATTGCATGTCTTTTTGAGGAACAGAAAATAGGGTGTGAGTTTAATAGTTTCATAAAAAAAAGGGGGAATTGCAAGCACATGCAACATAGTTCAAGCCCCACCCAGATGGCTGACTTACATGATTTCTTTACACTACCGCCTGAGCCTTTGGTTACAGAAGTCTTTCTTAGTGGATCACTGAATTCTGACAGTGGTGTAAACTGACGTGTCCAATATCTTTGTACAGCTGTGTATTGAAAAAAGATCTTACGGACACAATAAAACAAACGAACAAGGGATCTGCTAGGACCTGACTTAGGGAACCATCCTAGCATTTGCTTGAAATGATTTTGGAAAACCAAATTCAGGATAGCCAGACTGAAAATAAAACTCTGGAATTTCCATATGCAAGTCGAGTGGTGTACCACTTTGCAATCTCGCAAAATACCCAACGTAATGTAGTTTCCATTGTATCTAGCGACAATAAAATATTTCAGTGTCCTTTGTCGCATAAATTGCACATTTAACCACACTTCGTTTGACTCAATAAAACCATATGGTATTACGAACAGTTAAATTACGTCACACAACCTATTCATATGTTTTGTTACACACAGATAATGTTTTTACCTAGCAGCCAATAGATGAATTGCTAGTAATGTTCACTTGTTTATCAACCTATAATTTCCATTACTTCTATCTGCAGCCATGCCTTATTGAATCATGGTATGGTGACGCAAAAATATAATTGGTAAACAAGCTCCTTAGAAATGGGAAATTTTTAACATGGTCTGATACGGCATATTAAAATATTGTACTCTGATGAGGCATATCAAACATCGCATACCTCGTTTCCTGGTGATAAACGAGATATATTCAGGTATGTTACTCGTTGTACCATGTGAATCCCTCTTATACTGTTTGTCCCATAACTGCACAATTTGCTTAAAACATAACAGTTGCATATAAATTTGTAATTGTTGTTAATTAATTGTTAGGTAAGCTACCCAGCTATATGTAGTAACAGTTATCATTAAGGTCCATTTGTAGTCAGGAGGCCTCAGTGATGTGGCTTAACCAATTTTTGTAGGACAGTTTAAAAGTATTAATATTGTGCAGTCTTAGAGCCTGATTGTGAGGTCTCCCTGCAATACAATCCCTTGATACCTATATTCTGCTGCTTCTTCTATTGCTATTATATGTTATTCAAGATTTGCAGGTTAGCTCCTAATTGTGATTACAATAGGCCAATCCATTGTTACAAATTAGATGATTTGTGTATTTCCGTTTTAGGATTCAGTGATAATACATCTCGAGAAAACTCATTCCAGATTCCGGAACGGCAGTTCAGAGATCCTGCAGAGAGTAAGTTTGTTGTGTGTTGTCATAAAACAGTGTGATATACCTAAGTTAATATTGATTAGGTCCAAGTTAAAGAATGTAAGCTATAGGTCATTTTCCATAATTGCTTGCCTAAATAAATGATCTGATAAGCCGTACGCTATACAGCTGGAGGTGCAGTCCAAATATTCTTCGCATGACTCTGTTTAGTTGAAGCTGTTTGCACAATAGTAATTTTTATGCTGACCAGATATCTACATATTTTCAACTCAGCATCCCAACCTAACAAATAAACTTCTCTGCGAAGGATGAATGACTACTGAATTGATCCGCTCAACAGTATATATGGTACTGATAAAAAAAAATGCATGTATTTTTGGCTCAGCGCCCAAACATAATTGACCCATGCAAAGGATAAATAATTTTATTTTTTAACACAAGCTAACAAACAATATTTGTGACTTACAAATCAGTTTCCCGTGAATGAAAATTTAATTGTATGCTTGTACAACATAGTATAACATCAAACAAAATCATATTTTATCTTGACATTTATATGAAAAATGCCACAAATCATTAATGTAACTTATAAAATATTTCCATGGCTGTACCTGTTGTGAACTAACTTTTTCTCGAAATCAATGCCTGAAGTAAAAAAATAAAGGTGTTGTAGTATTAAAAGGTTTTTAAATAGCTTTCTTTCAGTATCAAATAGCCTTTCTTTCAGGAAACACCTACATGTGGTATTACTTCAAACTGCTCCGTTTGGTACTGTAAATTATACCTAAGCGATATATCAATGTGTCGGTAGTGATGTGAGTTACTAGTGTCCACAATCTGTATTTTTGCCGGGGACATCAGCAAAAATAGGTGTCACTCGTCAATAATATATGTAAAAATAATATAGGGTATTCGTGATAAAATGAGCACTTTCGAAAACCCTGCTTAAGAGCTACTTATATGCACGTTGTGTAGTCCTCCGCCTTATTTAAAATTAACATTGTCATGGGCCTCATATTTATTCATGCACCTGTCAAGTGAAAATGTAAAATTTTTATAAAGATAAGGATTTTACAAATCTACTCATTTTTACGCTCTGAAATTAAAAAAAAAAACCTGAAGGCAAAATAAATATTTTAAGTAGTCACCATTGGTTACCTAATTTTTTTTTTCGACTTTAAGATGTGGAATCACTTTTCCTTCATCGTTATTAACTTTACTAGACGCATGTCACTTAGTGCGTTTGCTGAAATATTATTTAGGCAGGAACAATGACTTTTTGCTAACGTTTATTTCAAAAGTACTCACATTATCGTGAACAGTCTTTAACAAAGTTATGTTAAAGTTAATTTCATGTTTTACATCATTGTAACATTTCTATTAATTTATATTGGTTGTAGGGGAGGAGAAGGGGAATGTAATGTGTGCAGTACAAAAAACTTCAGTGTTTGGTGTAAATTTTAACCAAAAACATCAACATTCTAGTCAGGTAAGTTCCAGCTAATGGCCAAGGAATGAACTTTTACAAAAAAAAAAGGATTAAAAAAACCTGTCAAAGAATCGATTGAAATCATCAGTCAATGTCACAAATGTTTGAAGTACTATAGTCTAAATCAGTAATGAATGACTGCTATGTTTGTTTTAGATGTTATGATTATCCCGGGAATTGAAACATTTTTGTATGTTTAAGAGAACGATTAATTAAAGTGAAATTAACAGCAGATTATTTCTGACTAGACATTGTGTAACTCCTTGTAAATGTTGCTCAGTTTTTATTACTTATTCTGCTGATGATATCAAATGTACGTAATTATACAACAAATGTTGTTTTGTGAAATTGTGTAGTGATAATGCAACTCTTGATGAAGTCTTGAGAGTCTATTTTGTTCTCAATAAAGTTAATTTGCTTGAAATTTCTTGATTGGTTCTCAGTTATTTAAATTACATTTTAAAAACCACTCTTTTGGAAGGTCCACAATTTCATATCAGTTTTACTTGTGTCCATGTAATTATTGTCGAGAATATGTGCACTGCCAATTGTGTAGTCTATGGTTCAAAATTATTTCTAATATCTACAATGACTTACAAAATGTATGGCAATTATCGCAAGGTCTTTGGATTTTTAGGATATGGATGATATTCTGCAAGTACGAAGGATTATGCTGTATGTTTTGTTATGACAGTCATGTTTGGAAAATATTCAGCACTCCTAGATTGATGGCTACTTGTACAGAGTATTGAGGATCCCTTAATAACCATCAAATATATATCTTCCTTATTTAGTTAGGCAATGGCAAATCAACAGCGCTATAAAATAATGACAATAAAAATTATAGGCTACAAAAATTGTATTGTACAAACACTTATTTATTAACAACACTGAATAAGCAATGCTACTTCAGAAGACATAATCAAAGTTCTTAGCAGCCATAAAATATTAAAATAATTGTATTGTGAAAAGCATAGATTTTCATGAGCCTGGGTGCATTTTCATCAGTGTTTGGTATCCTACTATGATGAATTTAATTCACTTATTTATTAATCTTGAAAATTTCTTCTTTCATTTGTCGCTGAATTAACACTGATGTAAGGTATTTTGTAATTGCAACAGAATACTGTCACTTCAAAAATATTAAGTTGCAATGCTGCTGCAAAAACCTTTGATGTTATTTGCTTCCACTAAGGGGGTTACCTAGTTGGAAATAAATATGTAATTATTGCCAAACAATGTTAGAAATCTGCAATTTTCATTGCTGTAGACTATTCAGCAATAAAACGATGGATCACTGCTAGAATTTCTATATAAAAATTAGCATGATGAAAGATCTGCACACAAGTACAGAGCCAAGGTTGTGATGATGGGGCACTTGACACCAGCTTCACCTTTATCATGTCCCTGCTTTTCTTATATTTCGAAATCAGGAAATTGCTCCTAGTAGGTCCACTGTTAGTCAGCATGGTTCAATTGTTTTTATAGAGAAAATGCAGACATTTTGGAACTCTTCGTTAGTATTTGTGTGTGTACCGAGGACAAAAGTTAAACACTTTGATGGTAAGGTATTCATCTTAATATGCACCATCTCCAACATTGACAAAACAGTTAGCGGGATGGTAGGGGGGTTGCAGGGTGTACACTGCCCCTTCCTAACTTTTCTTAAAATTTTCTGGGAAAAGGTTAAATGTGTAGCCGAATATCTTTGTCCGCTGAAACACATTAGAATCATGAGTAAAATCTCCCATTCCTGACATCGCATAGATTTTCCAAATTTAATACAATACTTTGATCATAATATTAAACAACAAGTTTAAGTTGTGTCGTAACAATAGGTGGAAAATTGTGATATGTTTCTGATATGTAGCATCTGCTGTCTTTGTATATTTTTATTCATTTATAATGTAATTAAGGCACCAATTGTAACAAATTGGCATTTGTAATGGTAGAAAAATGTATTACAGATGCCTAAAACTTTAATTTCACGCATTAACCCTTCCGCCCTACCCCCTCACTGCCCCCGACATTTTTTTGTAAGGAGGCGCCAAAAGACTTGCCCCCTCCTAAATCACATATGTTGTTTCGTCACAAATATCAAAGAATGTCTACCAAGGAATGTGAGTATAGTCTAAAATTTGTAGTGATTTTGATAATAATGTTGGTGGTTTGCAGTAGCAAATACCTTGCATATCACAATAGTCTTATTAATTTTTTCTTATGTATGTGTGCATTTCTTACTTATGTACTTCAATTTAATCAAGCTATGCGTGATGGGACACGTCAATATAATTTTTCTCCCTAATATTTGAAATTGTTGAGCTAGTGTTTGTAAATACTCTACTGTATTGTAAGAGAATATATGCCAGTATTTGGAAATTTAACAGCTGCATTTTTGGGACTTAGTGTGTCGTTTCTACAAGTTGCATTGTACTGTATGTTTATATTTTTTATTTATTTTATGGTGTGTTTTAAGTGCCCCTGAAAAGTAGTAAGTGTGGCAGGGTCACACTTTTTTTGGGAATTTGGAAGGATTCGGCTAGGACCTGATTTTAAGGACCTATCCCAGTATTCGTGTTGCGTGATTTCTGGAAAATCAAAATCAGGGTTGCTGGGTGGAGTCAGGTTTTGAAGAGGGATTTTTGTGTTGATGATTTATATTAGGGCTAAATCAACACCTACCCTGCTTTATTTTTACTCTTGCTTGTCTTACTTCTTAATGTATTATTTTACTAGCAGCCTGGGATCACTTCGCTCAGGTTTTATGGAGTTATTCAAATATATACCTATATATTTACGACTACCTGCTACTACCATGACTACTTGTGACTACCTGTGACTACTTGCAACTACATGTGATTTAACTCCAAATCTAGCAATGCATCTGTCGTTAGTATCATACACTAGACTGTGCCTGAATTCACGTATCGAGGGCTCTTAACTGCCATCGTGTCCTAGAAAAGTGTATCTAGGGCAGAACGTCAAATAGTAGCTGTCAGAATTCACGACTAGGGCACGAATGCACCCTATAATATCCTCGTAAGCCGATGGCATGAGTAATGTGCCCTGAACTAGCTCATCATGCGATTTTCGACAGGAAACTATATGTATTCTTTAAATTCCTCTACATCTACAGAGTATAGGCTCAGTGCCGAACTGTTGAACGAAATGGAGACCACAATACATGATTTGGTAATGTATACAGACACGTGCATGTATTTCATTCTCAAATATCAATTTTGGGTGTCTTTAAATGTGTCGGGCGTCAATACTGTATTGGTATATTACGATAGTTTCTTCCTTCTCACAGTGCCCGACATCTAGCCATTTGGTTAAATTAATCTTGAAATTTACGACATAGTATACAAATAAATTGATTAGCTGCACGTGACTGTTGTGTATTTTCTTATTTTACCACCGCGGAAATAGTGTTATTAATTTCAAGTGGCTGAATAGTTCACTTTGTTGACATGCATACAATATAAGTTATGTGAACAAGGGAGTCAGAATTCTGAGATGCACACTCCTTCACGAAGTTTATATCTTGGGAAGGGCGCAAAGGAGAAGTGGACCAGAGCGCAAGGCGGTGTATTCAGACACAGCATACGTTTATACCGTTAGCCGAATGTTTGGTAACCTCAGTATCGGAAAGTGAGGTTTTGTTTTGGTGCTGTATAAATGCCTCGAACCAGTCTTTAAAGGCGTTCACCCTGCACCGAAACGTTATTTGACGACACGGAGGTTACCTAAATCAGACATTCGGCTGATGGTATAAACGTGGTGATAGATCTTATATTTATTTACATATACATGGTCTATGAAACACTTTTACACTGAAGGACTTAGTACATTAGTCTAATGAGCACCCGTCTGAGTGTTGTTGGACTAGTCACGCTTACACTATGAAAGTTTGCATTCTATCTCATATATGTATCTCTTTTCTATGGCTGTTACATTAAGCTAACCACGAATATTTCTGATAAACCTTTTTTTTTTTTGGAAATGTTGTACAAAATTATCTTTCTTGCCTGTTGTCATTATCGTAAGTTCAGATGTCTTTTATGATGTCACACCTTTCCTGAAAAGTGAAAGCACTGCGTGAAAAATGCTTTACTCATACTCCACACACACCACACTTACATCCACATGTTTCTGTTGCACTCATTCTATCTACTCGTTTCTCAGTTTCACACAGTAATTGCATAATTTTTATGTAGGGTATATATCACGCACGAATATGTGTAACATTCTCAACACCAAAACTAAATTTAATAAAAACAATACGATTCACGTTGTGCGCTCGAACTTGCCCACGCATCGATCTGGTTACTGTAAACTACACGACGCCAACTGCCTGCGGCTAGGCCAGCTTCGTCTACGTCCGCTTCAGTTCGGTGAAGAAAGCACTACCACCGTAGCTTCTATCACAGGTTGATGCAGCCATAAGCCCCCGCCCCTCCCCGGGTTGTCTTCCTACCCTACCACCTCTCCGGCGGCTGGGAAACCATTGCGACAGCCTACCTGCTGAAAGCATTACTTACAGCGCATCAAAACATCTTGGTTTTGCTAGCCAACGAGTTTGTTTTCTTATAATGTACAGTATTATTTCCCGAGTAGAATGTATATTGCATGAGTGAAAAGTTACCTTAAAGTAAATATAAATTATAATTTAATATTTATTTTAAATATAACATTGTCAGGAAACTGTCTGGGCAAGCTCTGCTTGCCTTGCTTGCCCTAACGAGGCGCCACTGGTTGTGTTGCCAGACATTGAGTCTTGGAGATTCAAAAGGACGGGAGCTCTAACAAATGGTATGTGGATTGATACTGAGATCGAGTCCCGGGCAGAGTATTTGAAATTTTGTTTATTTTTGATTCCTAACATACAAACCCTGACATTTTCTAACATCTTCTAAACATTATTCCTTTCCACAGTTTTACCAGTAATACATTTTAATTTATTCAATATTCTTGTAAACCTTCAAATTTTCTTGGAGTTTAATTGTTTCTTGGAGATTACCCTTTTTGTAAAATAAGCTTTTTTCGGTCATTTAAATTGAATTGGGCAACGTGGTTTGAATATGATCAGCTCCAATTGGTTGAAAATAGTTTAGTATTTTTTAAGGGAAGAGAATAGTCATTATTGAGAAATGTGTATAATTGAAAGGTGTAATTTTTGTTTGATGGGGGAGAATGTTGTTTCATTAGCTTCACACATACACTCTTTCTCACACATATACACACACCTATCCACACACACGCGTACACAAACCCATGCATACACACATACGCAAACACACACACTTTCGCATATGCTCTGTGCAACTACTAGAGCTATATAAATGTCATATGATGGAGACCCAACAGAACGGTAAATCTAACAACAGGTAGGCGAAATGATACGGAATTCGAATTCCTTTCAAGTTACTTACTTTTTATTTGCACAATGAGACTATTTACATTATCTACATATGAAAACCAGCTCTCGTCTAACACAGTGTGGCAACTTTTGTGGCAACCGCTATAGTTTTCTTTACTTTGTGTAATTTTGGCTATTATATTCCTTTCCTAGGAATATGTTAGTTTGTCTAGCAAATCCGTGTCCAGTTTAGCCATAAAATTTTGCTATGTTCTCTTGTGAAGTAATGTAATTCTTTCGATTCACTGTTAACTTTTGATAGTAACTGATACTGTGTTCCAGTATTTTACACTAGTGCTTTTAGTGGTTCAGTTATATTTATTTTCCAATCATTTTTGTATGAAAATTTTGGGATATTCAAAATAAATTGTCATTTGAGTGATCTGTTTGTTGGTAATTTTGTTTTACCCATCAGAAATTTGTTAAAATGTTTTATTTTTTCAGAGAAATTTCATATGTTTTAATGGTTATAATATTACAAATTCTGCATTGTCAAAAACGTCAAGTTTAAATATAATTCATATTCACCGAATATTTTGTTGTGTTTATATGTTATTAATTTAATTTTTTACTTTTATCAGTTTGTTTAATATTAAATAATTTCGTGATTATTAAAATTTTATAATCCCACCATGTCACGAATCGATTGTCGCCATAATTACCTGAATCTATATCTGGCTTATGACCATTTCCGGGAGTGACCACATCATTCTTGTTCACTTTACACATGGCTTGATACTAACTAGAAATCTTCTCCTCAAGATAATCTCCATGATTCTCCGATAATCCATTAGATTCGCCGCAATTGGTAAGTTTGTTTCGCAGCCCATTTTGTGCGCCACCCTCGGTTAATTCTATTTTGGTAGACTGTGTTTATTTTGTGTTAAATGTTTGTGTAGCAGTCGGCCAGTAGGGCCACTGTGGTTTAGTGCGTGACGACCCCCATTTCTATTTCCATCGTCTCTCTCGACGTGGATTAGTAGCTGTTCGCCTTTCCTAGGAACGTCCAGTTCTGCGGGCGTGTTCCTGAATATTCGTGCAGGCTAAAATTTACTGATCTACAGTTTGTGCATGTGAAATTAACCTGCTCAGAAAGTATGAAACTATTGTTCGACCTTTGTCTGCAATACTGCAAAATTTCTCCATACCACGTTCATATTCTTTCGACATGGATTCAGGAAATTTAGGCAAATAATATTTAATTGGTGGAAAATAGACATAAAATAATTATTCTGAAAATCAAAAAATTATTTAAAATTTGCATTTATGAGACATGTTGGGATTTTACCACCCGCTAATGTAAAATGAGTTTTCATTCCTAGATAATTTACTTGCTCGGGATCCCGATATTTAAATTATGCAAGCTATGAGATTATATAAAAAAAGAAACTGATACAAATTATATTATCTTATACTAAATAATTTTCCATTATAAGTGTGTACGTCTACAAATTTTTGTTTCATTTGGTTGTTGTTTAAGGCAGGAACAAAGTAAGTTTCACTATGCCGCAATGACATTTATTCATAAATTTAATTCAATAATACCCTTAGTAATACATGTTTTATCACTTTATGGTTTTGGGTATCAATTATTAGTAAATCTAAACTGAGTACTAAGCAGACAAAAACACAATAATTCACTTGGTATTTGTGATAAGCAAGTTTAAGTTCGCCGAGCTGAGCTAGTGTTTGGCCCATGTGATTCTACAATAATCCTGATAATCTTCATTCATCGCAACAGATCCACTGTGTTTTCTTATTGGCTGTGTGCATAGAGGATGTTGGAGGTTATGTAAGTTCATGGAGGGCTTCAATAATTGGTATTTTGACCGCCGATGACCTCATGGCAGAACAATAGCTGACATATAACGAAGGGTATTTGTTTCTCATCTGCGTTCGGCGGATTACTCGTATTGGCTCAAATGTCAGCAAACCTCCAAAACCTGCATTCGAATGCATATTGAATTCCTAAAGTATTACAAATTAAAAAAAAAAAATGTATTTAATTAGATTAATTATTGGCAGTCTCACACTTGAATAATCATGCGTAATGAAGAACTTAATAAAAATTTACTAAATACACATACATATTTACATACACACACACTTTCACACACAAACACACCCACTAATTCATACACACATGCATACATCCAAACATACATGCATACAAACTCATACACACATGTACTTACCAAATACTTTATACATTTCTACCAACAACTACACAAATATGCAAGTATACACATGAATAATTAACTAGTACACATAAGATACAGAGAGTGACTATGGCCAATCAACACGACACCTAACACAAGACCAAAGGTTATTCGCATGTACAAAATCTTATTTGTTTCTCACCTGTGTTCGACTATCGCCATCTTGCATTGCATTAGCATATAAAAGGAAGAGAGCTAATTTAAAAAAAAATTCACTTGAATGTTGGAAACTATCGACGTTGCTTCGCAGACAGCCTGTGACACAAGATACATACGTCATTTCCTGGCAACTACTGTACATAAATTTCGAACCCAACTAGACAATGCACATTACAGAGAGACGTACATGCAGTGGATAACAAGATGTTTACCATGCAGCTGTTACGTAAACAGTGCGATAACCCTGCACGACAGAGAACATGCATTCCTCTAGGCTAAAGGTTGAAAGTGAAGGTAATACTTTCTCTGTCACTGAGCAACCCAGAGACCATGGAGCCTGAATAACACGGGAACGAAACTTTTGCTAATGAAGTGATCATATTGTCGAATCATACTAACACCAAGTCCAAAAAATGCATAATGCACAACCCGAACACTTGTCACGTATACTTTGAAACAAATGGTTAGAACATACATTTCCTTATACTGTGGAAAGAATTTTCAACATACGAAACCGACAGACTTATGTTCAGTTTCGTGTTAGAAGATAGTGATTGCTCCATTCATCTCTGTGTTCCGAATCTATCACTGTCCTATGCCATAGCCGGAGATGATATCAACTACAGAGAATCTTGTAATAGTAAACATTATTATAGAAGTTTTAAGAAAGACTTACATAGCAGTTTACCGATATTGGATGCAGCGGTTAGATCAATTTTGTGTTCCATATATAGACAAAAACTGCTTCGAGAAAATAGATTTTCTCCAGAAGGACTTTCATTTCAATTCAAGGCGGATTAGATAAACAATGAAGATATATTTATTCATACAGTAAGAAATAAGGCATATGGAGGCATACAACCGCAGGCAAAGTAGTAGTGACTCAATTTCCAAAGACTCGTCCTTCAATATCTACAAACGCAACACTTTCACGCTGTAGGTCCAGCACGTTTATCTACAACAGTAAAACTTCCACCCCGTAGGTCCAGCATGTTTGTCTACAACAGCAACACTTCCACCCTGTAGGTCCAGCATGTTTGTCTACAACAGCAACACTTCCACCCTATAGGTCCAGCATGTTTGTCTACAACAGCAACACTTCCACCCTGTAGGTCCAGCATGTTTGTCTACAACAGCAACACTTCCACCCTATAGGTCCAGCATGTTTGTCTACAACAGCAACACTTCCACCCTATAGGTCCAGCATGTTTGTCTACAACAGCAACACTTCCACCCTATAGGTCCAGCATATTTATCTACACAGAAGATGATGTGTTTCGCTTCAAAACATTTAGAGACTCTCATATGTAAGCTAAAGGTATACGAAAAAAACAGTATACAAACTAATTTGTAACTGATGTCATAATCGATTTTAATCTAGGGGTGCGCTATACACTAACATCGAAAGACTTTAACAATCACCCATCATGAGTGAAATATGTGTATTAATTATAAATACCTAGCGAGAAAATTTCCACACAATTAGTATTTACGTGACGAATCAATGACCATACAGGATAAGTATTTATTTCTTTTAGTTGCGGATTAAATAAATTAACCAAGGTATTGTCATAATTAACATACAAATATATGAAGTATGTATGTAATGAGCTAAAACCAAATAGACATCGAGCGATGAAACAAAACAAATAAGAATAGAATACAAAAAATGTTTTGAAAATTTGCACCTTGCTTCATATTCCATCAAGAACACTTATAAGTACTTCTTATGTAATGATTAATTAACGTGATAAATTTCACTCTAACTACGCTTCTTTACATAACCAAAGTTAACTTCCAACCAAAATATGATTGATAGTATGTATAACTTACATGCACATTGTCTTATAATGCACTACACAACAAACACATAAACAATATACAATTCCATTAACTATCTCATTCTTTTTACATCATCTCACTCTACCAAACTGTCAGAAGTCTTCAACAAACAAAGAACTACTTATACACACCCACCCAGCCATCCAGCAGTCTATCGTTGTCTCTGGTAGAAGAACAACAGTCTCGCGGAAAAAATGCAGGTGAGTGTTTTATCTAGAAATGCTACATAATCACAAACTGAATAACATATATATGTAATAAGAGCATACAGATATGAAAAATGTTAAAAAATTCATATACTTGAATACATATCAATACTCATTCCTCAATCATCAGTTCTCATTCCTCAAAAACATAACTTGTATCTCAAAAACATGTCTTATGCTTAAAAAAATCATGATTATACTTTTAAAAATAATTAACATTATTGATTCATGTGAAATATGTACAAAATTTGTTAATGTTAACATTATTTCCCATACATTTAACACTCCGACAAGGATGTTTAGAAATTCACATCGATGCTAACTAAGACATAAAAATTTGCTTCTGCTCCCATCGACACCAAGGTTTTGTATGAGATTAGTTCCTGTCGATAAAGTTAAAAAAACATGTTCACTAAAATACATCTAAGTCAATCCTATCAATGATATTTACATTCTATTCTTCCAATCCCGACGAACGTGATTATGCATATACCATTTTACTAAAAGTATGTCGATATTAATTTAATGTAATATAAATAACACCCAAGGCATCATATAGATTAGTTTTTAAAAAAATAATTACTGTGTTCACATCTGTAGTAAATCTGAGGAGAGTTGAGATATCGCAAACTGTAGACGCGAGTGAGCCCAACTAAGTTGCAAAAGAGATGAAGGCGAAGGCGCCACTACTTCCAACATTGTCAATAAAGGATGCATGCAGACGAGCAGTCATTAGTTCCCCATTGCCCAATCAGACCACAAACACTAAATACAACAGCCCCAGAGGGTAAACATGCACCCCATGCAAATAGCAACCCAACTTTACAATTCGCAACACAGAACATATCTTACAAGCTATCCCAACACAACAAAACATACATAGGCCTAGGTACATTTAAAAACTCACATACCCATGCACCCATGCACACATACTGAAGAAAATACCTACACATTCATTGCTTAATACCAATATGGTATACCTAAAAACACCTGATATTTACACTTTTGGAAACATACTAACTTTTGAGGAAGAAAATATATTTTAAATAATCCCAGGGAATTAAATATATCATAAAAGTTATTATACTTTCCTTTTAAAAAATATTAATCCAAAACTCATTTTAAAAACCTATAGCTATACACATTTCACATACAAGAATAAACAATCTTTATAACTAAACCTGTTACAATGCGAAGGTTAATACCTGTATTCAGAAGAATGTAAGTTCGAACATTCTGCCAGCCCATACCTATACACACCCAAGTTAATCTAATTAGTAGAGAACATTTGCCATAATAAATAGTTATGTTAGAGCCATCTATACTGTTACAAATCACTCACTAACAAACAAAACTTTCAAATCCATTACATATTGGGATTGTTTGATGGATTCATTTATTTTTGCAGATATAAATAAAATATTCTTGTACACATCACAATATGTCAATGCTTTATTACAGAAACGGCAACCTCACACACATCACTATATTATTATTTAATAAATATGTCAGCCAGATTTCCCAAATGACAAATCATTAGATAATGACACATTAAACAACTTTATAACCCAAACATCCATTAGCACATCAAACATGTTTAAAATATCTCGTAATATTTAGATGTTATATCATAGTCGTTGCTAAAAAAAAAGAGGCCAAAATCCACATAGAAATGTTAATTCAGACTAAGATATACTAAATTGTGTTATCCCAAAATACCTGAACACTACCTAAAATCCATTCCATTACATCATATCAATTATACCAAAACTCTTCTGTTCATACCATCCAGGGCAACAAAACGATCATATGAGCATACCTATGAAAAAGTCCAGCGAAATTATCTAATAAAACATTTCATCATGTAATAGCAAAACACACACACATTCAAATAATACCAACACCCATACAGTTTACCATAGTCAACTATCCAATCTTAACTAAATCTCATTGCAATAGCAAATATCACCAAACCAACGATTAAAATGTTGTAGCAGAATCAAAAACATTCTAATCATCAATACTCGCAGACCATATCATGCCACACCGCCCATTTAGGCAGACTATAACATAATTATATAACAAACAAACTACAATACAATAATGTCAGAACAGACCAATTACCCAAGCAAATATTCGAAATTCTGACCAGACATATTATTACACTATTTGCAAAGACACATTACCAGCAAAACTAACATTCCATAAAAACCACAAATATTAAACCTCTATCAGTTCATTACGACCACCATACATCGAAAAAATGGTTACCCCTTGAAATTTAGAGTTAATTTCATATCATACTCACTGCTAAAAATAACATGCCAAACATCCATTTCTACATATTCTCCCAGACAAACCTTCTAACTTGTAATACTTCAAATATTTTGACAGAATATGACACACAATATCTCTAATACATTCCATTGGACATTACAGGTTATACCTAGATATTCCCTTCAAACCTTCTATGACAACAAAACAACTATATAAGCATTCCTATGAAGTATTTCAGCGAATTACTCAGATAAACCACATCATTACCATATCGTCATCATAAAATCATCACCATAACCTAATATGATGTCATTATCAGTTTGTTATCATCATATAATCACCACATCATCATAATATCTCCCCATCATCATTATGCCATCATGTCATCATCACATCATCATGTAGACCTATACATCGTCTTCAGTCAGATAAGATCTCAAACATCCAATATAATGTCAATGCAATCGCTACTAAAGATGGATAACATATCCCATATCACATAATTAATAGATGTTTCCATTTCTTTATTCACATATGACTTTTTACTGGAATAATAACTTCATCAAAAAGTCATGTATGTTTCTTCACTATTTAAATTGCAATTTAAATGGGCTTCATCTCAATAGCTACACGAAACATGTACACACATATTTTTAATGTTCTTATATACTCAGAGGCCACACTTGTTTTGGATATGTTAATAAATTGCATAAAACAGGAAAGAAAAAATATATATTTGATGTTGAAATGTATTTAAAAAAATAATTTAATAAACTATATATTTATTTCACAAATTATCAAAAATACATAGTATTACTTACATACACTCAAACATATTATATAACCAACCAAAATATTAATGCTTTAGTATAGTTTTATAGAACATTTCCTGGAGTGAACACTCAAACAGGCCCTATTTGCATACACAGCATTGCAATTAACACATTTGTACGTCTTGTAGCTTATGGCAAATGAGCAGTTACTATCTTCATGTTGTCTGGCGCTGAACCAAGTGGCGAATGTCTTACTGGAATACTTGCACTCCCACTACCTTTACAATTATTCTTATGTCTGTATAGGATATAACTAAGAGTAAACAAACCACCGCAATTTTGTGCAGAAGAACAACTGGTATGCTGGACCGAACAATCAAGGACTACATTAATATTGATGTGCATGGCAACTTGAACTAAAAATATTTCAACAATAACAACATTGTTCCTGTATTGCTCTAGAGACTCATCAGAGACCCTTGCTGGTGTTGTTACAGATGGCAAGTCTTCAACCATTGTTATCATCTTCATATTACAAGAGCTTTCCCTATCACTAGATGATTCCACTGGTGACGATCTGCCTTCCATCACAACCATCGAAGAAGTGAAAACATTT
Organism: Dryococelus australis; assembly: GCA_029891345.1. Lineage (NCBI taxonomy): Eukaryota > Metazoa > Arthropoda > Insecta > Phasmatodea > Phasmatidae > Dryococelus > Dryococelus australis. Next base: position 119,096,270 of record CM057003.1, on the reverse strand, counting down.
CTACAGATAGCACGCTTATATACTGTTTTACAACAGAACAGTTGATTTATGTGTCACTCGAACTACATCAGAGAAAGTCTTAATATATGTATTTAAAAATTAATTATGATGTGTGGGACTAGAACCCATGCTCCGATACAGGGAACCTGGGATTAAAACTAGCATTTTACACCGCTAGGCCTACCCAACAATTGCAAAAAAATGTTTTATTTGAATGAGAAGTGTTAACCTTTTCCTTGGTTGATGTCATAGGATAATGCCACAGGTTCTTATGCTAATGATCAAAATCTACTGTATAATACAAAATGAAACATATTTTTAGTAGAATTTAAATTTTGCAAAAAAAAATCATATGCCCTTCGCTATTGCGAACACCCTGAGAAAACCCAAAGACATGTTCACCCAGAAGAAAACATATAAGAATATATATGATAGTATTATATATAATTATATAATCAACTGGATTATATATAATATATGAGTATAGTATGTTTATTCTGAGTGAACATGTCTTTGGGGTTTCTCAGGGTGCTCCCAATAGTAAAGGCCTTATGATTTTCTGTGAACTTAAAATCTTATCAAAAATTATTATTATTTTTGTTTTATACAGTTGATTTTAAACATTAACTTAATATCCTTAGACGTCAACCAAGGGAAAGCTTAACACTTTTCATTATAATCAAATGTTTTCTACGTTTTTAGGTAGGTCGAGTGGTGTAAGATACCCTGGTTCCCTGTATCGGAGCATGGGTTCGAAACCCATACCCCGGTAAATAATTGTTTTAAAGACATATATTAGGATAGAAGAGCTTGTGTCTTTTTCTCTGATGGAAGGCAGATGGTCAAAAGTGGAATCATCTAGTGAAAGAGTAAGCTTCCGTAATATGAATATGGTAAAAACAGTTGAAGACTTACCATCTGTAATAATATCAGTCAGGTTTTCTGAAGAGTCTCTAGAAGCATTAAAGAAACAATATTGTTATTGTGGAAATACTTTTACTACAAGTTGTCATATACTTCGACATGAATGCAATCATTGTTTGTTCAGACCAGCATACCATTCGTTCCACTGCGATAGTTGTGATACTGGGTTTACTGGTAGTGATATCCTATATAGACATAACATGATGAGTAAAGGCACTGGTTGTCGATCATTGGGAAGCGAGTGCAAGTATTGTAGCAAGACATTCGCGACTAAGTTTAGCGATGAAGATAGTAACTGCTCATTTGCCATCAGCTACAAGACCTACACATGTGTTAATTGCAATCTGTATATGCGAATAGGGCTACCTAGAGTGCTCACTGCAAGAAATGATCTATAAAACTATACTTAAGCATAAATATTTGGTTGATGAAGGAATATTTTTGAGCGTGTGTAAGTAATACCATGTATTTTTGACAAATGTGTGAAATAAGTTTAAAGTGCATGAAAATATCATGTTTTTATTAATTTCACCATGACATATACCTTTTATCATTTACTGTTTTATGCAATTTCTTGACATATCTAAAACAAGTATGAGCTCTGAGGATAAAGAACATTATATATATACATATATATATATATGATATGATAAAGTTTTCCTTGATGTTATGAATGGAAGTGTTTGATATAACTTACAGAATGTAATGGAATGGATTGTCGGCATTTTTCAGGTGTTTTGGGATGTTATAAGTAAGAATATTTTTGTCTGAAGTATATTTATAAATAAATTTTGGTCCCTCTCTTTTAGCTAAGACTATGATATAACACCAAAATATTTCGATATATATATATATATATATATATATATATATATATATATATATATATATATATATATATATATATATATATATATATAAGTGTTTGGTATTATTGCGATGGACTACTCTGGCAATTTAAATGGTAATTAGAACAACAAACATAAAAAAAAGTTTCATTAAATTATTTTTCCCAGTAAAGAGTCATCTGTGAATAAAGGAGGGGAACTTCTATAAATTAATGTGAGATGGGATATTTTATCCTTCAGTAGCAATTGCTTTGACACTATACCGTATGTTAGTGATCTTATATAACAAAAGATGAATTATAAGTCTGCATGATGATGATGTGATGATTATATGATGATGTGAAGATGCTACGATGATGATGTGGTGGTGATATGATGATGAAGACAATGTGATAATGACATAATATTATGAAGACATTATATGGTTATGGCGATATGGTGATGAGAATGTGGTTTATCTGAGTAATTCGCTGGAATATTCCAAAGGAATGCTTATATTGTTGTTTTGTTTTCATGGATGGTATGAAGGAATGTGTTAGTATAACAACATTGTCTAATGGAATGAATTGTAAATATTGAGTTTTGTATAGTTCTGTTCAGGTATTTGAGGCATTATAAGTTAGAATGTCTGTATGAAAGAACATATATAAATGGTTGTTTAGCATGTTCTTTTCAGCAGTGAGTATGAAATGAACTCATATATTATCAGTGAAACATTTTTTCTGTGGGTGGTGGCCGTAATGAATGGACTGATATTTAATATAACTTGTCTGTATGATATGTTAGATTTGTTTGTAATGTGCCTTTGCTAATGGAGGGTATGGTGTGATTGTATGGCTGGTCAGAATTTGGAATATTTGCTTGGGTAATTGGTCTGTTGTGACATCATGGTACGGTAGTGTGTTTGTTATTAGATTATGTTATGGCCTTTCTAAATGGGCACTGTGGCTTTATATGGTCTACGAGCATTGATGGTTAGATTATGTTATGGCCTTTCTAAATGGGCACTGTGGCTTGATATGGTCTACGAGCATTGATGGTTAGATTGTTTTTTTACTGTTCGAACATTTTAATCGTGGGTTTGGTGATATTTGCTATTGCAATGAGAATTAGTTAAGGTTGAGTAGTTGACTATTGCAAACTGTAAGGGTGTTGGATGCAGGTGCGTTTTACTATTACATGATAAAATGTTTTATCAGAGAAATTCGCTATACCTTTTCATAGGAATGCTCATATGATTGTTAATTTTTCCTTGATGTTATGAATGGAAGTGTTTGATATAACTTACAGAATGTAATGGATTGGATTGTCGGCACTTTTCAGGTGTTTTGGGATGTTATAAGTAAGAATATTTTTGTCTGAAGTATATTTATAAATAAATTTTGGTCCCTCTCTTTTAGCTAAGACTATGATATAACACCAAAATATTTCGAGATATTTTAAATATTTTCGATGTGTATATGGTGGTTTGGGCGATGTAGGTGTTTCATATGATATTAAATTTTAATAGAGCATTGGGGAAAAGATGGTCAACATACTTATTTAATAATAATATTGTGATTTGTGTGAGGCCTCCGTTTATGAAAATGAAGCATTTACATATCGGGATGTGTGCAAAAAAATCATTATTAATGTCTGGAAAAAAATTAATCCATCAAACAGTTGCAATAGATCATGGAATTTAAAATGAATTTTATAAGTGAGTGGTTTGTAAGTGTTTAGATGGCTCTAACGTAACTATTTCTTATGGCAAATATTCCTCACAAAATAAATTACCTTGGGTGTGAATAAGTCAGGGCTGGCAGAATGTTCGAACCTACGTCCTTCCGAATACAGGTATTAACATTCGCATTATCAGTTTAAGTTACCGAGATTATTTATTTCTTGTATGTGAACTGTATATACATAAAGTATTTTTAAAGTATTGTGCTAAGTATTTTTTTTAATATTGCTTTATAACTCTTATGATATACTTTATTACCCTGGGTACCTTTTAAAAAATTATATTTTCTTCTATGTATGTTAGTATGTTCACGACAAGTATGTATGTTAGTATGTTCACGACAAGTATAAATGTTAGGTGTGTTTAGGTAGACCAGATTGGTATGAAGCGATTAATGTTTACTTCAGTATGTGTGTGTGTGCGCATGGCTGTGGATGTGTGCATGAGTGTGTGTATGTGTGTGTGTTTAAATATGTCAGTGTATGTTTTGTTATATTGCTATAACTTGTTATATATGTTCTGTATCACGAAAGGCAAAGTTGCTATTTGCATGCATTGTATGTTTACCCACGTGGGCAGTTATATTACGTGTTTGTGATCTGTTCGGGCAGTGGGGAACTAACGTCTTGTCATCGGCACGCATCCTTTAGTGATAATATTGATAGTTGTGATGCCTTCGCCTTCATCTCCCTTGCAATTTATTTGGGCAAACTCACGTCTACAGTTTGAGAGATCTAACTTCTCGTGAGGTTTGCAAGCGATTTGCACATGGATTCTTGTTTTTTTCTTTTCTTAACAAATCTATATAATGACTTGGGTGTTAATTACAAAACATTAATTTAATATTTACAGAAATTTAGTAAAATTAAATACGTATAATCACCTTCGTCGGGATTTGAAGCATGGAATTTAAACAATATTAATAGGGTTGACTTAGATATATCTTAGTGAGTATCTTTCATAACTTTGTCGATACGAACTAATCTAATAAATAAAGTTTTTGTCGATGGGAGTTGAAGCAAGTTGATTTAATTCGATATGAATTTCTGAACATTCTTGTGTGAATGGTAAATGTATGGGAATTAAAATGAACATTAAAAATTATTTACTTGTTTAATATATCAATAAAAAAAAATTTCCTGAAAGAACAGTAATATTTTTTAAAGCATAATACACGTTTTTTGGGGTATAAGGTATTTTTTTTTAAGAATGGGGAATGAGGATTAAGGAATGAGGATTGATATTTAGAGTAGCAATTTCATACAGGCTTGTGTTGAATGTGTCATTTCTAAAGGCTGTAAATTAAAAAAAAATATCTATTTATATCCGTATGCTTTAATAACATATATCTGTTATAACATATATCTGTAATTGTGTAGACATTTAAAAAAAAGTTCTCACCAGCATCTTTTCCACGATAGACTGATGGATAACTGGGTGTGTGTGTGTGTGTGTGTGTGTGTGTGTGTGTGTGTGTGTAGGGAGTTCTTTGTTTGTAGATGACTTGTGATAGTTTGCTAGAGTGAGATGATGTAGACAGAGAGATATGTAATGAAGCATTATATTGTTTAAGTGTTTGTTTTGTAGTGCATTACAAGATAATGAGCATGTAAGTTATGCATAGTATCAATCATATTATAGTCAGAAGTTAACTGTGTGATGCTTAAGAAGTGTAGTTACAGTGGAATTAATAACGTTAGTTAATGAATTAGTAAATAGTACTTCTAAGTGTTTTGAAGGTAAGAGAACCATAGTCTTTGCAGATAAACATGTCGGACCTGTAGGGTGGAAGTGTTGCTATTGTAGACACTGAAGGACGAGTCTTTGTAGATGGAGTCACTACTATCATACCTTCTGGTGGAGTACATATCCTGTAATTTTAAGTCCATCAATAAAAATATCTGCATTATTTATCTAGTCCGGCTTGAATTGAAATGAAAGTTCTTCTGGAGAAAATCTTGCTTCTCGAAGCAGTTTTTGTCTATATATGGAACACAAAATTGATCTAACCGCTGCATCCAATATCGGTAAACTGTAACACGAAACTGAATACTAGTCTGTCGGTTTCGTATGTTGAAAATTCTTTCCGCAGTATAAGGAAATGTATGTTCTAACTATTTGTTTCAAAGTATACGTGACAAGTGTTGGGGTTGTGCATTATACATCTTTTGGACTTGGTGTTAGTATGATTCGACAATATGATCACTTCATTAGCAAAAGTTTCGTTCCCGTGTTATCCAGACTCCATGGTCTCTGGGTTGGTCAGTGACAGAGAAAGTATTACTTCCACTTTCAACCTTTAGCATAGAGACATGCATATTCTCTGTCGTGCAGGGTTATCGCACTGTGTTACGAAATAGATGCATGGTAATCATCTTGTTATCCACTGCATGAAAGTCTCTCTGCAATGCTCATTGTCTAGTTGGATGAGAAACTTATCTACAGTAGTTACCAGGAAGTGACGTGTGTATCTTGCATCACGGCTGACTGAGAAGAGATGTCGACGGTATCTACCTTGAAGTGATATTTTTTTAAAATTAACTCTTTTCCTTTTGTACGAAAAGACAACGCAAGATGACGAAAGTCGAACACGCATGAGAAACAAATAGGGGTATATGCAAATGACCTTCAGTCTTGTGTTAGGCATCATGTTGAGTGGACACAATCTCTCTCGGTATCTTATTTCATTTTATGTATAATGCGGGAGCTGGCGCAACTCACGTTTTCATCGAAAAATCGTGATTTTTTGCTCCAAAATCAAGGTTTTTGAGACCAAATTTAAGCTCTAATTTTTCTTTAAAAGGATTTCTGAAAAGTAAAATTTTTGCTCCAAAATCATGTAATTTTGCCCCAAATGAAGCTATATTACTAGTTTTTAAAAAATGGTCACTCAAGATTTGTGTCACTTTAAAAAATCAAACAATTTTACCTCAAAAACAAGCAAATTTTCACGTTTTCTAGAAATCTTAATTTTGCAAGCGAGTAATCAAAATCAAGCAAATATATGCCAAAATCAAGCAAAAAAAGCTAAAAATAAAATGAAATATTATCTTATTATTATTTATAGTGTATATTCGAAGATGTGCTTTTTTTTTTCAATCTTCATCTATTAGCTCTTTATTTTCACCAATATCTCTAAGTTCATATTTATCGTCAATGTTATCTAAAATTGATAATTGTAAGCTTTTTCAATTTTGAAAAAAAAATTGCCAGCAATATTTTTAAGATCTTGGGATGCATTATCTAATCTATAAGAAGGATGTCTTGAGCACTACCATCGCCTTTTAAAATGATAGTCAGGCTGAAAGGGAAGAGTGGCATTTTTATTTATAAAGAAAATGAATTTATTAAGAGAAATCAAAACTCATTAAGAATTATAGAAACTATTTTTTATTTGATCAAATAATTCATATTTATGTCTTAATTTTTTTAAAATTTTAAATGTAACCATTCAACTGCAAGTCAAAAATAGTGCATGAAAATATCGAAACATATTTTTGATTCTTCCATTTATTAATTTTAAAAATGTGTATATCTTCAGTAACACTTTCTTTCAAATAATCATATGTTAAATTCATTTGGCTAATTAGAACAACATTGTTAATTTTATTTCCTCCAACTTCTTTATTTAAATATACATTAATTTTTACATTTGTTTTTTTTCTGTAACTACAGTGGTTTTTCTGTATATCCAATCAATTATATATTATATACTATATTCTTCCCCCAAAAAATTAATAATAATTGTTGTTGACTTCGAAGTTTACAGTTGGTTTATAATAAAGTTCATTATTTCTACATGTAGTATCTAGTTGTGTATCTAGTGGTTTATAATAAAGTTCATTATTTCTACATGTAGTATCTAGTTGTGTTTTGAATTTATAAAATCAGTATAAGCAAGGTACATTTTATCACAAAGACCATTTTCAATATCTAAATTAGAATTTTCTTTTGTCATTTTTAACATAAAATTTTTTAAAAAATTATAATGGTCAAACATAGAAGCATGAACATAGTGTTCAGCACGATTTGTTCTATTAATTTCAAAACCTTCTATTACAAAATCGGAAATGTCAAATTGTAATTGATATTTTACATCAAAGTTAAAAGGGTTGTTTCAGCAGGGACTTATTTTCTTTTAAATAGCTTATAATCAAAACTAATAGGTATTTTAGGTTGTTTGTATATTTTTTCATAAAATCAAATGGTCGTATTAGATTCGTATTCAACGATAGACCACATAATTTATATATATATATGTATTTTTCAATTCTACCCGGAGCAGCAGAGCTTTTCTGAATCTAACCATCTGCATTTTTTGTTTCATAAACAAATAAATAGTTGTTATCAGATGAATTTCTACATAAAAATAATTTTAACCGCCTTGCCAATAAATTTCATTGCTCTCATGAATAAAACCAAACAAATACCTAAGAGGATATGTTATTTCATTTGTTTTCTGACTAGGAAGAGGTATTACTCGATATTTATTATCAACACCAGAAAATTCTAAATAATTTTGTTCACTGGGCGATCTTAATAAAGCTTTTAATATTGCTGATGTTATACCAGGATTATCAACAGCTTCGCTAATATTTCCATGTTTAGAGATTTCTACTCTAGAATGCTGAAAAGGAAAATATTCGAACTAACATCGACATTATCTTCTTGCACATACTTTGCCGCATTGCCAAATTCGTCTCTCTTTTTACTTATATTGCTCATAAACATTAGTGTCATTTAGAAAAGAAAAACCCATTACCTATATGAATGTCAAATTCGATTCTACTATTGTAAACATTTAAATTTCCCCTTGTTTGATCAGTTGGGGGAAAAGTTTGTCTCTCGAAACTCTCAATATTTTTATAACTCAATTAGAAGAAAAATATATATGTAAATGAAAGAGTCGAAGAACATTCTCGAGGTAAATTATTCATTGAAAGATACGAAAATTATGAAAACACCATAAAGTGGAACATGAAAAAAATAAGAAGAAGAAAGTTATACCTTTAATTGACTAACTACGCAATATTGGTAAAAAAGTAGAATAAATTTTTGAAGAAAATATAAATTTAATAACAACACTAGTTCCTGTAGCAGCAAAAAATTTAGACTATCCACCAACACCAGAAGAAACATAATTCGAAAAAGAATTATTTTCAGAACAAAAATCTCCTAATTTGGAAGAGCGAATGGGCATTTTAGCCATAAAAAGTATCGCGTCTGATTGTACTATAAATCTCGGAAAATAAATCGACAAAAAAAATAAATTTCATTGATACTCAATATGGATTATTGGCAGAAGGGGATCTTTTTTACACAGGTAATACACAAGTAAAGACAGATGTTAATAAATTATCTATCCGTTAAAAATAAAGAATATGAATTAATGGAAGGACTTTCTAGTTTATAACAAAAGAAAAAGAATACTATCTTAAGGATAATTTCACTGATACCGACTATTACAACCACACGAAAATTGTTTTAGATACCGATGTTGCATTCCAAGAATATAATACAAGGAAGGAAATTAACTTGAATAGAAGTTGGAAATACTAAAAGATAATTTGACCAATTTATGATAACTATATAAAATAATCACATTGAAGAACAGAACCAAACACACCAGAAGAAAAGATTTCTCCAAGAACTCTTAGATCTGTAGAAGGTATAAAAAATACAATAATTTCCCAATAGAATATATCTGTATGGATGATATTACAAAATTGGTTGATAGATTATTAGTTATTCACTGAGAAGAAAATGCTGGAAATAAAAATTATTACAATGAAAAAGTGATAATGAATATGTTGAACAATCAATTTCTGATTTTTTATAAACAATCCGAAAGGAATTCCTTATTTTATAACAGTTTTAAATGTAATTCCACATTCATTTTGTAATTCAGACCATCATGGCAAAGGTATTATAAATTGGGCATTAAATAGTTTAAATATGCCTGAAATGAATTTGCCCGGCTATAATTTTTGTGGACCATTAACAAAATTAATTGAAAGACTAGAAAAAGGAGACACAGTTATAAATAAATTTGATGAAGCAAGCAAATATCACGATATTGCTTATAGAGATCATAAAGCTTAAGAATCTAGACATGATATTGATAAAATTTCACTAAAAAAAAAAAAATTAAATTATTTTAGGTAAAGATACTCCATTTGGTGAAAAAATTGCTTCTGCTGCTGTTGCATCAACTAATTATACAAAAAGAAAATTAAAATGTGGAATTAAAATGTTTTATTAATTTTATATATAGGCATTATATATATATATACATATATATTCATATATATATATATATATATATATATATATATATATATATATATATCTTATAAATGAAAATAGCAAATTCAATTTTCAATATTCCCTTTGAGGAATTAAAAGATTTGGGTATAGGTCAACTTTTAACAAAAAATCTAACTGACTAAAAACAGAATGAAGGGAAAAGATTCAAACTAACTTTATCACTACCAACAGTCAAAAAATGGCCAAAGAAAAATCTGGAAGTGGTTTACACCATGGAGGAATTATTCCTATTATACTAGCCGCTTTAGATACACTTGGCGCCTTAACTGGAGGAGCTAGTGCAATTTACAATTCTGTTTAACAAACAAGAAAAATAAAAAATAATTAGAAGAACAACAGAGACACAATTTGGCAATGGGAAATAAAGCAGGAAGTGGTTTAGTTGCAAAAAAGGGAGAAGACCAAACAAAATTTTAATGTGAACCCATTAATATCGAATTGAAAATTATTTTAAAATGTTACATATAAAAAATTTAAGAAAATTTTATATGATTGATGAATTATCAAAAAAATATGCTCAGATATGAATGTGCTGGAGTTATTTTCGACATTTCAACAAATCCTGGTACTCATTGGGATTGTTATTTTAAAGAAAAGAATTATGTTTACTATTTCGATTTATTTAGATGTAATGTTCCTACTAATTTAACTAATTTTTAAAAACAGAAATGTTTATTACAATGATGATCGAATTCAGAATTTTGAATCAGTTATATTGTGGACATCTGCATTTAGTTGTTTTACACCTATTTTCCAAAAGATTTTAAGTTTAATGATACAATTTCTTTGTTATTAAATGACAGATATATTTGGGAAACCATTAACCAAATCTTTAAATAAAATTCTTGACACTATTGCATATACTTTGTAATCATATGTAGATTCACAATGTAGTTCCAGTGTTTCTTCTTTACAAAATGAGCTGTCCAACTGTTTTGATTATACAAAATCTTATGTTTATTTTCTAAGACGTCGAATAGTTAATATAGGTTTTTTATTATGCTTTAAAAAAGGTATTAATTTACAATTCAGTAATACTATTGCTGATTATATAAAACGGGAAAATAATGCAAAAGAGGAATTAAAGACGATGTAGATTCTAAACTTAAAATTATTGTTTCTGACTACGCTTTAAAAAGCGATGAAATTCAAAATACAATACTAGTGTTTCTGATTTAAATCATATGTAGATTCTAAATATAATACTATTGTTTCTGCATTACGAGATCAACTTAGTAAAGTTTTTGTTTATACAACAGACTATGTTACTATTCAAAATCGTAGAATTAATAATATGGCTGATCCTGTAGATGGAAAAGATGGTGTAAATAAGAGATATTTCGGTAAAGAAATAGCTGTTAAATTGCAAAATTTAAACATATCATTTTTTAATTATGGCGATACACTTGTCAACAGAATAGTTGATAAAAAGCAAAGAAGTCTCCAATAATGAATTATATGGTAGATTACAAAATTTTAACTTTAAAGTTTAACAATTTATGTACGATAAATCTCATATATTTGATTTATGTGGAAAGTCGAATGAAAATAATAATATTTTTCGCATAGACGATGATGCAAATTTCTTTTCTTTTTTGATGTATTGTATTGTTTATAAAATAATTTCTGGTCATTTATCTGATGATACTGTAACTGTTATTAAGTGAATTAAAACATGGATTATAGTACGACATTTCAAGTTAATAGAGGTGAGTTTTTAACTTTAAAAAAAAACACTATCTAATTATTTTGTTGATGGAATGTTGACTACAATATGAGTATTCATGAAATATGAATATAACTATATTTATATTTTTTTACTATTAAATGGAGAACACTTGTTGTTTGAATTATAAAAATCATCAAAAATAATAATATTCAAATTAAAATACAAAAAATGGACGATTAGTCCAGAAAAGCAAATGTTCTATATGCAATTCTAATAAATCAACATTATTTTTAAAAAATTACCCAAAGTAAGAGAAGGTATAATCACTTAACTATATAAACCTGCAGGAAAACATTTTCCAAGAAGAAAAGTAATTTCGTATGGTATTGATGATTTATGGCAAATTGATCTTGTAGAAATGGATACCCGAAATTTAAAAGGTATAATACGTGTATATAATGGATACAAGTATATTATGACAATAATCAATTTTTTTTCTTCAAAATTTGCATTTGGTTTACCACATGTTTATTGTTAAAAAAGAAAACTGTGTAATATTCAAAGCGATGCTGGCTTAGAATTTTATACTAAATTATTTAAAGAAATTATGCAAAAATATAAAATCATAACTATTGTACATTCACTGAACTTAAAGAAAGTTGTGTTCAGCAAATGAAGTTATGTAAAACAAATATCTTTTTATTCTTTTTATCTCTAAAATCATCTAATTGCCTTTTCTGTTTTATTTATATCATAAACTTTATAATGGCAACAAATTTAAATTTATATTGTTCATTATGCAAATAATTGAAATTTGCATTTCTAGTGATTAAGTTATCGGTTTTACCAACTTTTAAATTATTAATTCAAGCATATCGTTTAGATGTTACAATGTATATACAACCATTCTTTGTTTTCTGTTTAACTCTGTCTATAAAATTGTTCATATTCATGTTCAAATGTTCTAGTGTTTTATTTTCTAAAACGAGTTGTTCATATTTATGTTCTATCACTTTTATATGCTGGTCTTTTAACTCAAGCACTTTTTGCAATTTATAGAAGCTATATTTTCTTATTGATGGAGAACTTCTTTAGGAACCCATTTAAAAAAAAATTTTTGGCTTCTTATTTTTAGAAGACAAAATTAAAGAATAAAGGCCAGATTCATTAATAATTGCAGTAGATTTTTCGTTTCCTCTTAAGCGTTTCTGGGAGGCCCCATTAAAATGTTCAAATAAAGTAGTATAATCTTCATCAATATAATTTTCTTATAGCTTGTTTTGTATCTGTATATTCAAAAATTTCAGCACTATCCTGTCCTTTAAAGAAGGCATATTATTCTCATCCAGTTCATTAGTTACCCTTTTATAAATATAATTTAAATTATTTAAATCAAATGAAGTAGTCATTTTATTGTTATATTATAGGTTTGAATTATTTAGTTGTTTGTTTAGTGATTATGTCATCTCGTAAGTAGGAATATAATTTTTTTTTATATAAATTCTTTTTTGATAAAAGAATGAAAAATATATATAAACCTGATCCATTAATTTTACTCAATTCGATAAATATTATTTATAACATTAATCAATTGTGTTTGCGTATAATTATTTCTGACAATATTGAAATAATTACGAAAACAATCAATGTGGCCATTCAATGTTTCTTTCATTTTTTGGTATAAATTGATAGAATTTGGAATATAATAAAATCTCAATAGTTGTTGGCAATGTGGATGTCTCTCTACAATTTTGTACAATTGTCTTTCAACATATGTTATTTGAGTTCTAATGACATAGTAATCAAATTCACAATCATCAGCAAAATAAATTTAAAATATGAAATTTGGATCCAAATTTTGATTTTGTGTTTTGGTACAACACGAGGAGATATTTCTCTGATTTCGGCATTTCTGCGATTTATTACATCGAAAGCCATATGAACCAATCCTCTTAAATTTTCTATGTGAACATCTATAATAGTATTTAAATCTTTGAAATACTCTATTTGGCCTTTGTATAAATGCATTATATATTTTTTAAATCTTTTATTCGTCATGTTCTCTAATTTAAGGAATAGTTTTGTGTGTAACCTATTTTTTAAACTTTTTAGCAACTGGTGATTTTGAGCTCATACCTAGACGATAAAGACAGTATTCTGTGATAAAATTTTTTTTTTATTATATGTTAGCGGCGGTATTTTGCCTTCCCTACTAATTTCTTCTAATTTAGCTTTATCCACCACATCTACATATTCTTTGATAAAGTCTTTAGTATTTTTACATTCTAATATTTCAGTAATATCTTTGGCTTTAAACCATGAATTATTTTCCTCATCAATAATCATAAAAACTTGTTTACCTTCGTAAATAAGCTTGTTATTTATGTCTAGAATTCATTCAACTTTTTATATGCGAAATTATGTGGAAGTGAAATTGGCGAGTTGTAATGTTGGATCTGGTTCTGCACTTACCACTGTTAACTTTTCTACTCAAATCTATTTTGAAAAACCTGTAGTCTTCATTCCAACATTTTGCACAGATCTTTTAAAATTTCTCGTAAGCCATATCGCCAGGAACAAAATCATTATAAATATGTCTTATGTTCGAATCATCTTTTCTAAATATTCATAGCAATTTCATGTTGTCTCTTACAAGTTGTTTGGGTACCTTCGAATATGTTTGTGCCAAATAAAATAAATCTGTATTCTAGTAAATTACTCATGGATTATATTTTGATCAACAAAAATAACATCGCCAAATATGACTAAGGCATTGTTTTCACATTTATCTAAGGGAATCATTTTGTTATTGTTATTTAAAAAATATGCCATTTTTCCATTAAACCTGTTGGATATTACATCAAAATCATACTGTAACTGAATATATTTTTGTTGAAATAAACTTTTTGAGCAAACATACAATTTATTAAAATTTATCCATCCTGGCTTATAAATAAAATTAATGATCAGGTTGGTTTTCCCACCATTTCTGGGTTAGATGATAATTGCTCTAATGTCATCAATCGACTTTTTTTCATTTAATATGATAACTTTTGAAATAAATAGAGAATAAAGTGTTTGGGTCAACAAACAACAGTTCTATACTATAGAAGAAACTTTACTATGATATATTTCATTAAGATAAATCGATATCATTACTTAGTTTTCATGCGAAATTTTTCATGCCAAATATAGACAATAATACTATAGCAAACATTTTATAATTGAGTACTGTCATTGATAAGAATGAAGTTATTGCTTTTCCTAGAGGCCAACACGATGTTGAATCTTTAAAAGAAGCTAAAAATTCAATCGATCCATTTTCAACAAATAACATCGAATTCACAGCAGGCCTTGAAGAAAACATAATATCTGTCAAGTCTATGTTTGATATAAAATTTTACGACCAATTGTCCGATATGCTTGGTTTTGAGAGAAATATGACTGTTGAAAAAGATGAAATAGTTGTAGGCACGAAATTACCTAATTTTATTCCTGTTAAAACATTAAATATTCATTGTACTTTGGCATATGGAATGTTCATGATATATTAGGCTATTCATTCAGAAACATATATAATTGCTAGTTACCCACCAAAACTATGTTTGGCTTAAAGAGATTTGATTAGTTATGAGTCCGAATATCCAATTTTTTATAGAACCATTAATGAACAATTTAATCACATTGTTCTAGAAATTAGGGATGAAAATGTTAAACTGATTTATTTTGGTGGTGGTGATATTAAAATTGTTTTAGAGATTAACTATGTTTAAAATATTATATAAAAATAATTAAATACCGATATGGCAATGGATCGATTTTACTTTCTAATGTATTCCTTTTCTTATCATAAGGGCTTAATACTATTTTATTAACTTCTACTGCATATATTTCATGATTTTTCACACACCTATTATATTCATTGTTCTACATTCTATTTTCACTTTAAACTAACATTTTTATAGTCCTCAAATCTAATTATCTTGTAAACAACACACTTCTTTACACCTTTTGATATTTTATTTTCTTTATTAACAACTCTATATGCATACATTTTTGTTCTCAAAGGAACAAAAACTTTAATTATTTTCCCCTTTACATTTGTTTTTCATATTACCTACAACTTTATTATTTATTTGTGGCATGTTATACATATTGTCATTTGATTAATCACTTGTATCAAATTTCTCTATCATCGACTTCATATCTTCATAAAATCTTCTGTTTTTATGTTATAAGTGTACAAATAGGTGTCTTGATAGCATAATTTAATGTTGTCTCCATATTTTGGTTTCTTCACTTTATAATGAAAATCACATTTTAACTCTTTCGATATGTCCAACATTGACATGCCAACATAAACAGGCCTATTAAATTTTACATTCATCTTGTTCATGTGAATTCCCACAACATTCTAATTAAACATAGCACTTTTGAAATTTGGTTTTGGTTTTAATTTTTCATATTTTCTGCATCTGATATTAATATTATATATACTCAGTTTTATATATGTTCCATTGTTTTTCTGAACACAGAATTATTCATCAACTTATAAAAATCTTTTTCAAATAGTTTTTTGCATTAGTTCTCATCTCTGTATTCTACTTTTTTTTCAGCCAATTGGACTGATCAAACGTCAATATTCTATGTATTTTAGTAAGTTTTAAATCATTATTTAGTCACTGTTTTAAGTTACGATAGTGTAGTACATACATTTGTTTATGAAGTAAAGTTGTTAACATTTTGGTTTGACTTATTCCTTGGAACTACCTTATTTTCTGGGCAAAAAGGAAGATCATTATGTATATTATGCAGTTCTTGTGGATATTCCAAACCAACTTCTAATATATAAGTACAATGAGAATAGTCCTCCAAATCTAATATATTTTTACTCCAGTAATCTAAATCATATAACATATAATTAACACATTCGAAACCACCACATGGTAAATATTGAGACATTGCCCATCCATAAAGATTATTTGCATCCAGATATGCTAAATAATTTGATTCTTGTTTTGGATTAATTCATCTAAATATTTTTTATTGGCTTTAACATATTGTTTAGAACATTGTGCTATACCATGCCTAATACCCTTTTGTATCATTAAAATCATATCATAATTGTGTAATAAATGTTTTGGTTGTTTAGTGAACTATAACATTTATTCCCACAAAAATACCGGTGCTGTAAAATACCACCCAGGGTCTAAATCATATGAATTTATACATTTATTTCTTACATTTTCATATGTATCTGCTAACAATTATACATCAATGTTTAAGTATAAGTCGTGATATTCACCAAGATTTTTTATATTAAATTGATTCCATACAAGTTTCGCATGCTCAAAGTCTGTGTCAGTTATATCAGATTTGCTTAATTTATTGTAAAATTCACTCTTTGATGGAAGTTCAGTTTCTTCAAATTTCTTCCAACTGTCCATATATGGGTAAACACATTTCCTAATAACTAAACCAACTTGATCTTTTGCAAAATGCTTTTGGGTGTGTTTAATTTGATCTTTACTTAAATTAGATGATAATTGTTTTAAACTACTAGCCATAAATTTATATGTGTATATAAATCTCATCTTGGAATTTTCTGTTGCTTTCCCGGAAGTAATCAATTTTTCTTCGTTATTGCAGTTAATGACGATATTTTTTCATCTCTTTAAGAAATAAATTAGCATCATCACCAGCTATGTTATGGAAATAAATTGGAACAAAACTGAGTAATTTTAGTTGTAGATTACAATTGCTGCATACTGGGTAAATGAATTTTTCACTTATGTGACCCTAATGAGGTACTTTTTTATTGTCATTATTATATTCACTTTCGCATAGAATACATCTTTTAGATTTACCGTATCATATTATTCTTTTTTTGTTTGTGGATACATTGGTTCAATTTGTGAATATATTCCCCCAATTTCTTCAAAAAAAATTTTATTGTATAAACAAACATATTATGTGCATTTCGACGTCCATTTACTACTGGAGGGTTAAAATCACCATAACTAGATACAATATAATAGAAAAAATAGATGCATCGTGTAATTGATATTTCATTGTGTATGATTCATCATTCAACTTTAAATTAATGTTATTTATTTTTTCATCAGTAAGTTGATATCTTTCTTTAAGTATCATCTTCCGTTAAAATTGGGTATTTGTTGATTAATTTAAATTTATTTATTTCCCATAGATTTGGCTTAGCTGTTGATATTTAGTTTTTTAGTATTTATTAAAATTGTATGTGAGTATATATATATATATATATATATATATATATATATATATATATATATATATATATATCAAAATGAATTATCATTTTATGTTTAATATTTTTAAAATTTATTTGTTCGCCTTTAAACTGTAAAGTTATTCTTAACGATTCATTCTGTATGTTTATTTAATATATCTTGAGAATAAAAGATTTGTCGTCATGTATCACTTATGTAAGTTTTAATTTTAAGATAATTTTTTGTGCAGAAAGCAACTTCAATAAATCTTTAATTCAACAGTAATGTGAGTTTATGTCATTTTTAAAATAAGGTGAATTTAAATGTTTTTCCTTTTTACTTTTTGTAATCCTGAATGGATATATATTGAACTTGTCATCTAAAGAGTATACATTTATAGCGATTACAATATGATTTTCTCTTTTTGGCATATCGTCAATTTTAATTGGATATTCATATTTATCTAATGCTTTGTCAATATTATGCCCAAAATTTTTTTATTTAGATGCTCTTTGTGGGACTGTGTCGGGCAGAAATAATGCAGATTTTATTGCCCAAAGGAAACATCTTTGGTCATCATTCTTCACAATAATGCATGCTTTTTTATTCTGAATTGCTATTGGTAGTACAATATATGAAAATCCATTTAATGGATTATACTTTTTTATTGCTAATTGTATTCCTATTACTCTATATAAAGTCCATCCAGTAACTCTTCTTTGAAATTCAGATAATTATATGAGTAATTCTTTCGTTATAATTTTGTAAATTTTTATAATTTCTCCTTAGTTTAATATTGTGTCATTATAAGACTGAAATGTAAATTGTTCTAATTAATTATTTTCTTGTATGCGACAGTTGATGTGTATTTTAATGTTTGTTTTTAGCCCCCTAAATGTTCTAAGATTTTTGTGTAATATCTGAAATACCTCATTTTTTTACTGAAGTTAAAATATGTTTAAGCTCTACTAAATTAAAGGAATTTTCAATTGTTGTATGTTGATATCATATATTGAAAAGATTTATTAACTAACTAATTTTCTTTGGTTCTTCTATTTCTTTTGCTAACAAACACATTATTACAATAGGGGAATACTTTTTAAATTGACTTTTATCTTGTTTATATAATTAATTTATATTAATATTAGCTAAAGGTAAATTTGTAAAATTATTCTTTGTTATTCATTCCGTTACCTGTTTACTATATTTCAAGGTTTAACAAATAAATTATATGATAATGTAAATATTTTTTAAAAATTTCTTTCCATCTTTCTTCTATAATTCATTGATGTTGGCGTAAGAATATGGCAAATTTGCGAAGTTTCTTCTCATTTGCACATCAGTTCTTCTTTGCTCATCAAAAATAAATGGTATAAGAGTTCTAATTGAATCATCTTTCCTCAGTCTGCTATAATTCTCAAATCCCCCACTGTCGTATTGCACAACTGAACTGCGATATTGTTCGTCGCCATCGTTATTGCTTTTATTTTGTAAGAAAACATTTTATAAACATTTTAAAAAAATGATGGAGTGTAAAAAATAATGAAAACACTGTAATGAAGTTGGAAAACTGCTTAAATTATATTGAAAATAATTTTTAAAATATTTAACTTCTTCTGTGATAATATTTCTCTTTACAACTTTTTATGCATATTGTTGAATAGTTATGTGAATAGTTTTTATATATTAAAATAATTTTATAGATTTATTTTCATTACAGTCTGTGCATGACTTTGTTGGATAATTATCATTTTGAATTTTACTAAGAATATATAGTGATGTATTGTGTGATTTACTTTTTTATGCTGCTTGAGGTATATAATACAAACATATTTTCACATTCATATAATATCTTCTCATTAAAACATTCTTTACATTTTGTTAAATGTTTGTCGATAGTTGCTTTGTGAGGATAACATGAATGGATATATTTATTCTCGTTATATACTACACATGTTTTATTTGAATAATCATCCTGTTGAATTACTTTTCTGTTGTTTAATTTACTATCTTTATACTTTTTGAGATATTGTTTAGAAATATATTTTCCGCATTCGCATAATACTTCCCTTAATTTATAATTTAAATCAAAAAGATTTCTGGCATAATCGGTGGCACATTTTTTTACATGTGTTAATATGATTATCTTTTGTGTGTTTCTGTGAGGCAAAACATTCAATGTTTAATACTTTGCCACGTGTTTTACATTGCTTAAATATGGTATTATGTTGCATTTCGAACATAGTTGCCATTTCATTTATTTAGAAAACGTATTTATTAAAGAGAATGAAATTTTTTTTCTTTAATAATGTGTTTCCTTATAAATTATGCAAAACAAAAAAATGGAGGCTCTGCTCAACAAGTTGAACAATTTGTTTGAATTCGCCAAACTACAAGATCTATAAAAATTAAATCGTTTACTGCTACAGATTTGGAAATTTACAAATCTAAGTTTGGTAAGAAATTTTATTGTATCCTAGATGACAAATTAAAAATTTCATTACCAGAGCGCTATGTGAAAATAATAGATCGAAATGATTTGAAACTATTAAAGGAGAAGGAATATTTTTTATATTTCATTTTATTTTTAGCTTATTTTTGCTTGTTTTTGGCATAAATTTCCTTGATTTAGATTACTCTCTTGCAAAATTGGAATTTCTAAACAACATGAAAATTTGCTTGTTTTGAGGTAAAATTGCTTGTTTTTAAAAGTGACACAGGTCTTGAGCGACCATGTATGAAAAACTGGCTAATTGGCTTGATTTTGGGGTAAAATTTCTTGATTTTGGAGTAAAAATCTTAGTTTTGAGAAACCCATAAAAATAATTAGAGCTTAAATTTTGTCTGAAAATCCTTGATTTTGGGGCAAAAAAAAAACATTTTTCGATGAAAAATTAACTTTGCGACAGCTCCCGCACTATAAATCTACTTATGTGTACTTGTTAATTATTCATGTGCATACCTGTGAATTTATGTAGTTGTTGGTAGATTTGGTAGGTGTGTGTGGTATGCATGTATGTTCTGATGTATGCACGGGTGTATGAATCGGTGGGCGTAGTTGCGTGTGTGTGTGTATATGCCTACATGTGTATTTAGTAAATATTTATTAACTAATTCATTATGAATGATTAGGCAAGTGTGAGTGCGCTAATAATTTATGAAATTAAATATGTTTTCTTTAATTTTTAATACATTTGGAATCATACATGGCATTCGAATGCAGGTTTCGAAGTTTGCTGACAGTTGAACGAATGGAAGTAATCAGTCGAATGCACATGATAAATAAATACCCTTTGTTATATTTCAGCGATTTTAGTCGAGATATGGTTTTTATAAGTTGATAATATCTAAATATTCTTATCGAGCAATACAATGTAAGTATTTCGAACAGAATTCTAATTCAGTGTTAATCCACCTACCTGTTGTTAGACTTTCCATTCTGTTGGCTCTCCATCTTATGAGATTCTAATACCTCTGGAAGTTGCACAGGGGAATGGTGAAAGAGTGTGTGTTTGTATATGAGTGTGGATTGGTGTGTGTGTGTGTATGTGGATTTGGTGTGTGTGGGTTTGCGAGTGTATGTGTAAATACAATGAATTAACACATTTCCCATAAAACAAAGCCAACACCTTTCGATTATTCACATTTCCCATTAATGGCCACTCTGTGGCATTTCTCAAGTAATAACCCTGTATCTAATTACTTTTTCCCTGAAAGGGTTCGAAATCCTACCAGAAGCACTTCATAGCTAATTTGCTTAATCAACTATGCTATCGAATGAGTGAGTGAGTGTGGTTGTAGGGTACATGGCAGCGAGGTCATTAGTGCCCACAAGACGTTATATAACACACAGTAAAGACCTCCACAGGAGCAAAACCAAAGTCAGGGGAAAAAAAGAACACCCTTGGGAAAGAGGGAGGGGAGGCAAAACTAAAGGCAGTTAAAGAACGGTAAAAACCTCAAAGGAGGCAAAAGGACAATCACAAAAACCACAAATAAAACAGGATATAATATGGCAGGAGAGTAACAACACAAAACAAGCAAGTTATAACACATTAAAAAGACACATCGCATGGAAAAATTGGAATATGCCGCTCACAGATATACCGCAACACACAGCATTCGCCATATGTCATCAGGAAGATTAAAAGTGCAACGAGCCTGGCCATACCTGCGACACTCCAACAAAAAGTGCAGTACAGTCAAGGGAGTGCCACAGGCATCATACTCAGGAGGGGGTTCACCCACAAAGCCAGTACTTGTGTGTCAGATAAGTGTGCTCGATGCGAAGCCGAGAAGGCAACTCATCTTCCCATTGTGTAAACTAAACAGGACGAGCACAAACAGGCAAGTCATAGATGGCACTTAACTTGTTAGACAGCAGGACCGAGGTCCACTCACACTGCCAAGCATGCTAGACAAGGCCATGAACTGCATGCAGCATATCGCACACAAGGACACGAGGATCACAGGGTTGAAGGCTGTATTCCTCCTTAGCAGCCATATCTTCTGCTTCATTTCCCAGGATGCCCACATTGCCTGGAAGCCACAGGAAGAAGACGTGAACACCAATAGCCACAGCCCTTGCCAACTTCTCCCAGATCATAGAAAGAAGCAGAGAAGCTGCGTAGCCAGATCGAATGGCTGCCAAGACACTCATCATATTGGAGCACACAAGGCATTTATGGTCAAACCCCTACGACCAAATTCAGAGCCTTGAAAATAACAAAAAGCTCTGCTGTTAAAATACTGCAAGACGGATGAAGTCCGAAATGTACCAAGAAGCACCAATTACAAAGGTGCACCTATTTAAGATATCCGATTTGGAGCCAACTGTAAAATAGCAAATAAAACCACCGAACACAAAGACAGATATACAACAAAAATGCCTTTGTAAACAAAAGGAGGAGAGGTCAGCTTAGCAAATTCTGCTAGATCGAGGCGCATCTCAACCTGCATCGTCAACCACGGCTGTTCACGGTGAGGCAAAGGCAACACACACAGAGGTATAGCACACCTTTTCAGGGTATGTGCAAAGTAGACAAACGCCGGCTGAGGAGAACCTGGTTTAGTGGAGTACAACTGTTTATTGAATGGACAGAGAAAAGCAGTGTGGTGAAAATGCGAAGAGTCCGAACACACCTGCATCCCATAGGAAAGGAGAAGTTGGTGACACCTGTAATATATGGGAGTCCACAGCACATGGACTGACAACAGAGCTTGTGCAAAAAGCCCCAGTCGCAATGCGAATACCAGCATGGTGAACACTCGCTAAAGATAAAAGCACAGAAGCTCTAGCAGAAGAATGAACGACACTGTCATTGTCTAATTTGCTATGGATCAGGACACAATACAGCTGAAGAAGTGTCACTGTATCAGAACCACAGTCACGACCAATCCAAGTTTTCAATATATTCAAGTCCCTTACACAGCGAGACTTCAGGGACTGAATATGACTCCTCCGGAGAAGTGGGTCACTACTCCGTCCAGTACTTGACTGGACAAGGTAACTTCTGTGCGAAGCTGTCCTTACTGGGCCTGGTGGAAGACCCCATGTGCGTGGTGTGTGGGGTGGAAAACACCTATACCGACGTGCTGGAGTGCCTCAAAGTCGAAGACCTGACGAATGAATTCGAGGGGATCCATGGGCCTCTCCATCTCGGGGACATGCTCGGGACAGGAACACAATAAGGACGGTGTTTCAACACCTTACCAAAGTTGGTAAAAGAAGAGAGGAGTTCGACGTCTGGTGGTCTGGCCCTCGGCTGAGCAGGGACCTGGACATGTCGGAGGTACAGGATAATGAGGATGAGACTGGGATATGTGCTTTGAACCAAAATGGGTGAATACATCTTCCCAGTCGTCATTTTGAATGAAGGGGGTTGCCCTTGTAACCCCCTCCCCCATTGGGAATAACACCCACAATGGTCCATGGGAGCCCTGCCTGTGCACCTCCTTCCAGGAATGAAGCAAAAGGAAAAAGGGAACTAGAGCTGCCCAGGTCTATGTCTATAATGAGAGTTATAGACCTAGAACCTTACAAGACAAGTGGCCATGATCTTGAAGACCAAACAACACCTGGATGGCCGTGTACCTGGAATCCTGTGGTGCTCGTGTGGGAGGGCTTTGCTCATGTTACTAGTAGCATGAGCAAGCTCAAACGCGACAACAGACGACGTGCATTCTGTGCCATGACCCGTGCCAGGGAGGTATGGTCGACAGGAGTACCAATGGAGGAGGTACGGACCGATCAGCCACGGGAAACCGAGGTTGAGAGTGAAGTCTTCCTCCATATTGTCCTCGCCAGGAAATTTGAGGCAACACCTGAGGAAGCGAAAACCGTTGAAATCGACTGGCCGGATGAGGAAAACATTGTTGATGTCGCAGTACAGGCATGGCCTGCACAAGCTGACCCGGACGACCCACAGTGGTTGTACAACGAGCTCATCAGGGGAGCAGTGTTAACTAAACTGGAGGACCCAGCTACATTGACATCTGCTCTGGCCCCTGTGATAAGAAATATGGAGGGACGGGACAAGGTCCTGCTCCCAAGAATAGATCCAATAGACAGGCTTGTTGTCGCCCAGGCAGGCCTGCCCACCAAACCTTCAGAGTTAATCACTCTGCTGAAGGAATGCTATTGTCATAGGGGCGAAAGATTAAACGAATCTGACGCCCTTCAGGATGCCATCCGTACATACGGGAGGCGTACATTCGACTACAGTAAGGCCTTCAATGGGTACACTGTGGTCCAGTACTAGTCCTCCAATCCCGGATGGCACTCTATCAACAGCTTTGGAAATGCCACACAGAATGTGACATGCCCCTCCCTTAGTAGGGGCCTGGCCGTGTGGGGGGAGGATATGGGGGAGAAAAGGTCTGGGAGTTAAAAGACTCATGACCTTGGAAGTAGCAAATTTGGAAAAGGAGAAAAGGAACTCTTCCCCATTGAGCATCCAGCCACATGGCCAGTCAAAAATACCGGCTAAGACAACCCGATTAAGACCGGATGTCATTTGAGCAAAGCTCAGGCATCTTTTCACGAATTGACAAAGGTGATTAAACCAGTATGTATGCAGTTGGATAACAAGCAAAGGGAATGAGCGCAGCGTTGGTTATTTATGAGTGTGTGTGTGTGTGCATGAGTGCCGTATCGAGCAGCTGTTTTGAGTGTAGACAGAAGCTCTTTGCGCCCGGGGGTGAGGTGGCGAGGAATGTTTCTGGTTACCAGACATCCCCAAAACTAAGACCTGCACAACCCGAGCACACTGAGCCGAGATGGCAGTCATGGGAATACCGTCATGCTTAAATTCAATCGAGGAAGGATATGCGCAGTCGTGGAAGGTAGTTAGTTTGTTTGAGTGAGTAGATTAGTGTAGATTTCATTTTTAAATTTTCGGACAGTATGGCGGTGTCAAAATTGCAAAGTTCCCGGTGGTACCTGAGATCAAAAGAGCCGATTTTAGCTTTTGTTTGTGGGGTTAAAGTAGTCTGGATAGAAAGTAGAGCTCCAGGTATAACCTTTTAATATGTATCGGCCACTTGGAGGGAAGGTTTGGAGAGGCCAGCGCCGGTTCCACCGGGAACTTTGTTGTGCTTGGCATGGAAAAGTGGAATCCCCAGCTGTTTGACCAGTTGCTAAGGTGGTGGATGGCTAACTGGACCTGACGTTCTGCCATGCACAGAGATACAGCACAGCAGAAGATAGTAAATTCGTCAACATACAGGGCACATTCCACAGGTCATCGAACGACAGACGCAATGCAATTGATGGCGACAGCAAACACTCAATATGTTACCCTGTGGCTCACCGTTCTCTTGAACGAACTCCCGAGAATAGGAGGCACCATTGCGAACCCTGAAAAAACGGAAGTGCATAACTTGCTGTATGAAACCAGGGAGATGTCCATGAAATTCCCAAATGGACAGCTGTCTCAAGATACTATGTCACCATGTTGTGTCGTATGCCTTCTCCAGGTCAAAGAAAACAGCAAGGAGGTGCTGGCCTCACAAAATGTCACCCTCTATGGCAGCTTCCAAGCTGACTAAATGAACAACCACAGAACGATTTCAGCAGAAACGACACTGAAGAGGAGACAATAGATGCCAGGTCTCCAGGCAGTATACCAGATGTGCATTGACCATATGCTCCATGGTCTTACAAATGCAGCTGGTAAGGGAAATAGGACGATAGCTTGAAACTTCCCCGTTGACTTTCCCTGGTTTCAAGATGGTCACAAGTGTCGACTTGCACCAACTCGAAGGGAAAACACCAGATTTACAAATATTATTAAAATCCTTAGCAAAAACCATTCCTCATTAAGTGGTAGGTGTTGAAACACAG
Source organism: Dryococelus australis (assembly GCA_029891345.1). NCBI lineage: Eukaryota > Metazoa > Arthropoda > Insecta > Phasmatodea > Phasmatidae > Dryococelus > Dryococelus australis. Next base: position 119,070,187 of record CM057003.1, on the reverse strand, counting down.
CTTAATGGATATTGTCGGGTCAACAGAGGTATGCTCCGAGTGTGATAAAGACTGCTTTAACTTAAGAAGAGTAAAACACTGACTGTAGTCCTCACCCGAGCTGTTAAGGTAAGATATACATTGTATTTGATGCTCGGGGTGGTTACATAATAAATAAAAAATAAAAAAAGGATTGCTTCTATGCTTTTTAAAATCAATTTTAAAATCAAAAAGGCACATTAACATATTTTCTGAAGACATATTCTCATCTGTCTAAAAATAAAAAGCTTTAGACATGACACTCGATATTTTATTTGTGAAAGTTTAAAAAGTTTTTTTTATATTTTAACCCATAACTTTTATTGTATTAAATAATGCTTTGAATATTTGGCTTTTGTGATCCCACAATCGATTTTTTCTTGAAAATAGGAATTTGTAAACACGTCGCACCGTACATTTTAGTCTGAAAATTTTCAGTTATAAATAAAATATAATAATTAAATACATACCTTATTTATAATACAAAGGGGTAACTAATCTATTGTGAAATCATCATATACTAAAAATCAATTTTCAATGTACGTGATGATATACATGTGATAATATTATTTATACAGTATTAAAAACTTCTTTGCCACTAATGACATGGTCACTCATATGGATGGAACGTCGAGTTGTCAACCCAATGTTCGGCAGTTTGAATCCCCCAGGTTCCACAGATTTTTATACTCTATTAATGCATAACATATATAATGTAGAAAATATTCTTAGCTTCCATCCGACATCAGCATGCCTAGCATCTGATGTCAACATCAAACAACAGCTTCGCCAACTGATGCGTTGCCTAATAGCCATTCTGAGTGCTCGAACTACGATGTTTAATCGAACAACCGGCGCGCCACATAGCAGCCGAGTCCAGAATTAGGCTGGCGGCCAATGACGACAGCAGCATTTCCTAGCGGCCAAGTATATAACTTATCACAGCAACTTCAAGGTGATAGGGGGTTGGTGGGGGAAGGGAAGGGTGCTGGGAGATGTGGCAGTGGTATGGGGTAGCACCAATTAGTGTGCTCCTGTCAAAAAAGTGCGGGCTCCAGTTTGTGAGCTCCTGATCGAGAATCCTTCCCAGGTTAACATACATGATCATGCTACTTACACTGTTTTACGAGAGATGAGCTGCTGAATAATCACTATATTGACGTATGGGTCGATGTGAATACCTGCGTTACAGTTATGAGGAACCATCCTTTAGGATTTTCAGTTAACATGTGGGCAGGTATAACAGTATCATAGCCCTATATCGTTGTTGTATTTATTTAAATACAGCAGTTCTAACTGTATTTCTCAGATATATAAACCATGAGTTATTAGACATGGAACAGCTTTATGTTCGTCAAAGCTGGTGCGTCCAATTCTATTAGTGTTTAGGTCATTCTGAATATTATCTTAATCTGCCATATCTTTAAAAAGTGGATTTGAAGGGTATGTACATTTTCTTGGCCCGCTTATTCACCTGGTGTGGCCCCACCTAACATTATATTGTAGGACATGTGAAAATTCTTATCTAAAACATCTCTTGTGGAGAAGAGCATCGTAACAAGATTTCCATCTGCCAATGACGTGAACTCCAGGGATACTCGGCTTAATGCGACATAGTTTATTGCGACGGCATTCCTGCATCGGTGAGACAGCAAGATATTTCGAAAAATTTTTGCGAACGTAGTGTTCATAGCTCGAAGTTAACTGAATCTGAATGATTTCTTCTACATCATCTGTAACAGTCCCTAGTACAGTCATTGTGTGTGTGTGTTCCGGAAAAAATTCCTCACTTTTATTATTTAAGGTATTTGTGATTTCAAGATTTTGCAAATAGCGGTGAACGAGAACGATTATGTCAAAATTTCTAGATGAAGTGCTACCGTAATAATTGGTATCAAAGCGTTGGTACAGTGCAACTAATATGTCGTTGGATATGTGGGAACCGGAATAGAGTGATCGCATATGTACCTGCTGAAGGCCTTAATACGAATGTTGAATTTCCAATTGTATCTATGTGTATGGTCGTATATTTCACATATATGCTAAGTAGACGGCACTTGACATGTACAACAGCCGGATATTTTAAGGACTTTTGAATAAAGTTGACTTGGAGTCCAGGCAAAAACTGCGATTAGATCTCAAAGCAGGCCCTTCACTACCAATTTCTGAAAGTAAGAACATTCTGCAGGGAACTGCATGTCATGAACTTATGGAGTGAGTGCCAGATAAGTCGTATCTGCTTAATTCTGCTGAATATTAACCGGTTACACAATAATTATTATTATATGGCCTTTATTCGTATAAAAAATGTTAAGTTTAAGAAGAAGATAAATAAATTCTTCATAATCACTAATAAATTATAAAAAAAAAGTGTTTGTAAAAATGAGCATATTGTAAAATATATGTATGTGATACTGATATGTGTATATAAACGTACATACAATCCTTCTTCCTCCATTTTATCACCACACTTTACATGTAAACACCATCTTTGTTTAGAAATCGTAACTTTTCCTGTAAGTTATGGAACAGCAAGCCATTTTATGTCAAGCGTTATTTCTCATTGACTAAACAATGTACACTGTGCAGCCACTCTATAATATGGAAATATTTTAGTTGTGCGGTGAACTGAAACGCCCTTGCAGACACTATTATTACGGGGACATGGAAGTCTTGTATAATAGAACTAAATGCAATGCACGTGAGGCTGGAAGCTTTTCATAAAACATTTATTTTCACCGTAGGCACTTCGACAGTCGTAAGTTGAAAAGCCTCAGAGAATCTTGGAACATTAGCACGTGGCGAACGAGATAGTGGGTCCATATATTTTTTATTTGATATTCGAGTAATGTTGTTATAAAACTGGCATCGCATCAATACGAATTTCTGCAACGTAGTGTGCATTGAGTGAGAAAAGCATGTGAATAATTTAACAGCGCCCATTTTCTTGCGGTCTCAAATGCCAAAGACTATTAGCATATTTGTTTAATACCACGCAAGCACCAGAATTTCAGCCACTATTTATAGGGTAAGATCAATATACGCCATATAACAGCAAAATAACGTAATAAAAGCTGTTTTGTAATAAAATGTTCTACTTTTCCGAAGCAAATGTAACAAGTTCAGCGAGGTTTGGTTGCTCCTGTGCCAATATTAAACAATAATCAGTATCAGGCATATAGTGCCGTGTTATCACGTTGGGGCGGCCACACTTCAAGATCAGCTACAGCTGATCTACACACAGCTGAAAATTAAAATATAATAGAGATTTAAGGGTAATGTGTGTAAAAATGAGAATTTTTTTTATCTTAAAACTGACTAGCTTATTTGTGGTGAAATTGGCAGAACACTATTTGTTTAGAAACGTGGTTGCCGACGAAAGGGATAATTTTAAATTACTGAAATTAGAGTGAAAAAAAGAGTTAAAGGCTGTTCACGATAAAGTGAACACTTTTATAATCAACCTTAGAAAAAAGTTCACTGCCACTACCTGCATATATTTTAACGGGCGCACAGAGTGAAACAAGCCCAGTAATGTTGATAATGATGGATGGAAAGTAGTTCCATATCTCAACATCGAATAAAAAGTGATTCATAAAAAGTAATTCATGATAATTTAAATTATTTTTAGGCTCTCTGTTTTTTTTTTTTTTTTTAACGCCTCAGTGTGTAAAAACTGGCAGATTTGTAAACTATTTACTTTTCTAATATTTTCACAGTTTCACTTCATCGACGCATGAATAAGGTAATGAGGCTCATGGCAATGTAAATTTTACATAAGTTGGAAGAATCACTAAGTAGATCTGAAGCAGGGATTTCAAAAGTGGTATTTTACCGTGAACAGGTTATAGTTAGGATTTTGTCATTATTTCTTTCAGACTTTTCGTCGACGCATGTTTGGTTCGTTTAGTACACGAGAGTGCTATATATATATATATATATATATATATATATATATATATATATATATATATATATATATCAGATGTGCGCCCGTTAAAATATATGCAGGTAGTGGCAGTGAACTTTTTCCTAAGGTTGATTATAAAAGTGCTCACTTTATCGTGAACAGCCTTTAACTCTTTTTTTCACTCTAATTTCAGTAATTTAAAATTATCCCTTTCGTCGGCAACCACGTTTCTAAACAAATAATGTTCTGTATATATATATCTGTGTGTGTGTGTGTGTGTGTGTGTTGGGGGATCAAAATTAAATCAGATGAGCTGTCACGATTATTGATTTACCAGTTCTCAAAAGGTTAGATGGTAGGTGTGTCAATTTATCACAAACTGTCACCTGACACTTTTTATTCGACATTTAGATATGGAACTACTTTCCCTCCAGCGTTACCAACATTACTGGACGTATGTCACTCACTGCGCCTGTTAAAACATATGCAGGTAGGAGCAGTGACTTTTTCTAAGGTTGAGTTTCAAAAGTGCTCACTTTAACGCGAAGAGCCTATAGCAAAATCATAAGAGATGCAACCAGAAACAAATGCAATACAAGTGAGACAATTACGAACACAGCGTTCCTTACTATGTCCTAAAACACAGAACGTCTCTTATAGTAAGGTAGCGTTCATCCAAAGGCATAATGGAGGTAGGGTTCGAAGGATTCACTTCGGTAGTAATACTTCTAAAGTGAGTGAATGGAGAGAGTTGTACGGCTCTTAACAGCGAGGTCTTTAGACCCGAATATGGAGCGGCGCCGGACTGAAGGGGCGGAGGAAATGGGAGATTCCCGAGAAAACCTGCTGACCAACGGAATAGTCTGGCACGATTCCCAATTGCGAAAATCCGGTTATCCAGCCGAGTATGGAACCCTGTTAGCCTTGGTGGGAGGCGAGCGTGCTATTTGCTCAGCCACCGTAGCCCCAATAATTCCTAAGTTTTGGTGGACTGCTGGATTTTCTTACTTGAAATATTGACAGACATATCATTTTGAAAACTGGCCTGCTTGTCACGTAAACCATTATAAGTTACATGGTATACCGTAGAACTACTTGTATGTAGAATTTGGTGGAAATGGGTATACTGTTTCCTGAGATATCGCAAAAAAATATTTAGTTTCACAATTGGCGTTATTTTACAAAAAGCATATTATAGTCCAGGATAATTGAGCTAAGGGTTGAAAAAGTTGTCTATAGTTCTGTTTTTGGTGTCAAATGAAATATATTGATGTCTAATGGCAGGAAATGCCGGGAGACTTCGGCCATCTGTTGAGCATCTTAAGAAATGCAATAATACGTCCAAGATGTAATATTTTCTGAAATTGTATTAAGATAATTAGTCGGTAATATTTGGTATCGAATTGCATGTTTTCAGCAGCACTGAATCCAAATATGGGTCTAGATATTGTTTAAAAGCTTATTTAATTATATATTCAATATGTCTGCGGAATTTTTTAAGTAGTCCTAATGACAGGTGAACATTTTTGTTGTGCTGTGCATTATTTTTTGGATCATGAATTATGTGATTATTTGCCCAACACTTATTTATTTTTGTTGCAGGTGTGATGTGAAGTAACTTAGAGAAGAAAATAGGAGAACAATGCTTGTTCAGTTGGAAATTCAATTGTGACAATTACACGAAAAGACGTATTATATGTGGTTCTAAAAGAATTCAGACTGTTATAAAAATCAGTGAAGTGAATAAAGATGATCTCTACAATCAGCTAGAAGAAACAATATATAGCTGTAACCAGCGAATTGAATGTGAAATGCCACAGCGGTTGTTTATAAACATTCTGTTCACCAGCACAGTTGGAACGCCATCGCAAGGGGAAGCATCAACAAGAATTGCACTTGAGATCTCCAAAAAGAACGATGAAAAATGAAAATGCATCATTCTCATTTAAAGAGCACTGCATTATTTGCGCTGAAGATTGCAAAGTTTCGAAGGATGAAAAAAATCCATCATGTTGGCGACCCGTATATATATATATATATATATATATATATATATATATATATATATATATATATATATATATATATATATATATATATATATATATATATATATGTGTGTGTGTGTGTGTGTGTGTGTGTGTGTGTGTGTGTGTGTGTGTGTGTGTGTGTGTGTGTGTGTGTGTGTGTGTGTGTAGAAGAAGATGTGGATGGCTTAAAAATGTAATTCAAATATTCTATTCTTGAAGTGTATGACATACGAAAAGATTAATGGGCGGTTAGTGTACGGATATGCGTTTTAGGATCACTAAGTGACCTTCATGCCGCAGATGCAAGATACCATGTTAACTGTAGGTCAAACTTAATGTCACAAAATTCTATAAAGTTTGCTACAAGGTAAAAAAAAAGTGAAGATGAAAATGATGTGGCCTTATATTTAGTGATCAATGAAGTGGCAAGTAATAGAACAGCAATGTGGACATCTGTAGAACTGCATCAAATATGCCAGCGAAATGGAGGGAGTGAACTATCACCACAAGATCTAATCGAGGCAATATCATTTGGAAGTGATGTTGTTATCCTCAGTTCCCCAGGTGTTGCTAACGTTATTATTTTCCAGAGTACAGCAAGACAAGTTCTCATTTTTGTGGACAGTCAAGAAGATGATATTGAAAATGCCATTGCAAAAGTAAGCAGGACGATAACAACAGAAATACAATCTCTTCCAAAGGAAATGATGTATTGCAGGAGTAACATCAATTTTGACATTGCTTCAGGAGAAAGTAATTATACTCTAATGAAGTTGCTCAGTAGTGTTTCTGAAAAGCTGAACGATTCACTGCCTGCAGTTTTGATTGGTAGTATTGTAACATGCACAATAAAAAAATTCCCAACGAATCTGCACATAGTTTTAGGCATAATCCTTCGCGATACTAAGTCTGTAATAAAGTTGATGCACAAGTTTAGAATCACATGTTCTTGTGATGAGGTGCTGAGGTTCAAGAAGCAACAACAGCAGTTGTAGAAGATGCAAAGAACTCTGGAATTTTGGATGCAGCACATGGCATGATTCAAGTTGTTGCAAATAACTTTGATGCAGACATTTCATCACAAAATGTCAAACGTACCACTCATTCACTCGCAGTGGTTCTTGCCCAACCAGAATCAGCAGAATCTAATAATTATTATTGAGAGACATTCGAGTGCATATCAAAAAGTGATATGACAAAAAACCATTAAGTACGATATTTCAATTCGCAGATTTAATGGCCCTAAAAAACTAAACCTGTCTCAGAAGGAAGCACAGGCATCAGTGTTACCTTTAAAACTTCTCTGCCACAAGACAATCGCTGGAATAAGAGCTGGTAAACTTGATTTTGAGTTTATGAAAGAGGTAACTACAAACCCAGAGACTCCTGAATTCAATGGATACAACACGTCTTTATGTCTGTAACAGGGTCACAAAGTTAAGAACAGAACTAGACGAGTTTAGCTCCCCCTGATTGATATGATACCTTCTGATCCAGATACCATCTTCACTGCTTTGTGTCGGTGCCAAGAGCTTGTGCAGCAAACGGGACAGAAGTTTGTTGTTTGTACTTTTGACCTACAGCTGTATCGTGTTGCAGTACATATGATGTGCGCATTACCAGAGCATTTTCAGAATGTAGTTCTTAGACTTGGTGGTATATACACTTTGATGTCCTTTGTTAACTCAATAGGTACTTTAATGTAAGGCCATCATGTAATGAGGCACAACCCAGGTGAATGGAATGGTATTTGGAGTGACATGTATATCGAGAGTACTTGTATGATGTATGGTAATGGTAAAGGAGGTATCATTAGCATTTCCTTAAAGCCAGAAACACTGTAAACCTGGGCTCTAAGTCTTTATATTTCATGTCAGTTAGAAAATGCCTTGTATGATACGTCCGAAGGTACTAATGACGTCAATCAGATGTCACACAAAGATGAAGGAATGAGTAGAATTTTGAGTGATGACGATCGAGAAGGAATTCGACAGAAGCTATAGTTATGCATCGACCCTCTTAATGCACCACAACATGCTGTTGGACTATTAAATGTAGTGAGTAGAAAAGTTGCCTGAACAGAGGTAAATGTTGATAATTCTCTAGAAATTGGACTTACACAAATGAAAGAGTTCGAAAAAGGTTGGCATAAAGATTTTCACAAGACAATAACAAAAAAAAAGTGATTTCCCTGTCTGAGGGGAAAAAAAAGTGTGGAGTGAAAAATGCAAAGGGAATACTAGATCCTAACATAATATATTAAAGAATTATTGGGATACAGAGCAGTTCTCGTGAAAAATATCTCAGCAGAAGATTTGATCATGAGCTTTCACATTTTCCAACATATATATCTATCGAGGAAGTAGAAATTCGAATATCCAAATTAAAATCAGTGCTTAGAATGATGCTACATGTAAGTGTCTACTAGAATGAAACCCAAATGGGATATAATCATCATTGATAGTATGACTCCTTTGTAAGCTGGCCAAACAAAGGGACAGTCACAATACTTATCTCCAATCTCAAGCATGTACTTAAGTGCAAGCTGGATAGCAGTGAGGTGTACCTAATATCTGATCGGTACTATGACTACAGTACAAAATCCGCAACCAAAAGAACAAGATCTTCATCTGCAAGTCGAGTGTACAAACTTACAGAAAATACACCGCTTCCATCCCAAAATTTGTACTGAAAGACACTGAAATCAATAGAAGTTGATTGGACTAATTTGTGAAGAACTCGGTAGTGACCACGCATTCCACGAAAACGTGGTAAATAAATTTGTCATTACTGGTTTCGACAACACACCTTTTCAAATATCAGCAGGCAAAGTGATTTACAATCGAGAGGATCTGTACACGACACACGAAGAAGCCGACACAATTATCATGCAGCAAATTATAGCAGTTTCAAGAGAAAACTCTTAAGTAATATCGGTTGTATCAGATATATCGATGTATTTGTTCTTCTTTTGAATTACTATCAAGAGTACAGTGTCCCTGCTTGTGTGTTAATGGAATCACCAGTACAGGGAAGGACCATCGTGGAGATTGGATAAACAGTAAGAGACATTCTTCAATCATTTCATAACTTTTACCTGCTCATGCACTTTCGTGATGTGACGCTGTTGCGTGCTACTTTGGGATAGGCAAATACACGGTTGTTAAGGTACATCGATCAGTAATATCGCTTTCCTTAGTTGGAGATGAAGCAGCAGAAATGAATGATGTCATAGAGCAGGCAACAAGTTTTGTGTCGGCATACTATGGTCAACGTGGATGTAAAACAATGTTAGAAACCCACGTGAAAGTTTGGGCGAGCAAAGCTATTACAGGTTCTGTCACTGCTCCAAATTTACGTATACTTCCTCCAACAACTGCATCATTTCTTGAACATGTTATAAAGCGCACATTTTCAAGCTTGTATCTGGTGATCAGTAACCAAACCTGTACATCCAACCCTAGATCCAGAGGAATATGGCTAGTCACAGGATGATGCTAATAAATCACTCGTCCCTGTTGCAGTTTCACACGGGTTTGCCTACGGCCATGAATCTATTTTGAATCTGGTCAAATGTGACTGTACGAAACTTACCCCTTGCCAATGTTCGAAGTGTAGTAGATATTCTGCAAGACTTACTTGCGCATTGTTCGTTGCCTGCAGCGATTTGGAATACAATAACCGTTCTTAAGTTGTTGTAAGAATAAACTTGAATGGTTTGTATGTTTTCACGGCACTGCAGTGTTAATTTTTTATTTTAAGACTTCTTTGAAAAACTTAATACTGAAAAGATAGAAGTAATTTAAAGCACGTTCGAATTATTCAATGTCATATTCAGTAATGCAACATTTAAAATACATTTTCAGTTTAAAATCATTGATAGGATTTACTGTTAACTATTCCTACGCATATCGGATCACTAATATTTGTTTATTTAAATTGAGCTATACAATTATTGAAGAAAACTTTTTTTCAGCTTTTTAGTCCCTTCGTTCATGCGTCTGATAGACGTTTTACTGTACACCCAAGTTACAAATATAGAATCTCTAAGACACATTTACTTATACAAGAAATTATAATAACACTAAAAAATTATGAACTTCGAAAATTGTACACATTTGTTTCAGATATGTTGAATATATAATTAAACTTTTTTTTACACAATATCTAGGCACATATTTGGATTCAGCGCCACTGAAAACATACAATTTGATACCAAACATGACCTACTAATCATTTCATTACAATTTCAGAAAATGTTACACAATCTTCGACATCATATTGCATTTCTTAAAATTCTCAACAGGTAGCCGATGTCACCTGGTATTTCCTATTATAAGACATCAATATCATTCATTTGACACCAAAAACAGAATCTTCTTTTCGAAGTGAAAAAATGGCATATTTCTGCCCGACTATTAAAGGCTCTAGTGCTTCTAATACACACTGTCATCATTAATGTTTGGTTAAAATTTATCAAATTATTTCATAGATGCGATAAAATTATATAAATATGTCATATTGCACCAATTTAAAACTATGTCTGACATTCTTAAACTATTATATTTTACATCGTCCAATGTAGTACTCGTGTAAAAAATGGGTGATAAATCAAACGATTTTTTTCCTAGGTATGGCATAAATATTGCATTTTATAACATGGTAATATCTTCCATAAATATACAGATATGATCTCTATAACCATATTTAATGCTTCTTGTGGATACTCTCAGCAGTAAAATTTCAATTGAAATTATTAAAATTCTATAACAGATATGATTAAACACCTCAATTATTTACATGGCAACCATTTTTAAATAAAGATAAGCACACTTAACACATAGCCTACTTTAGCACTATGTAAGTGAAAAGTTAGGTAGGAGTCGATAGATTGCTCCCGGCCATATGACGTCAAAGCTCCATTTTTTCATGCGGAGAACAAAACGGTTATGTATTGGCATATTCTGTGTTCGTAATGGATACTGCAACATATTAAATCTGGTTGAAATTGTTTGGAGCATATGGCATACGAAACTAAAATGTTCACATGACTGCTATTTTTAAAATATGTTACTACCTCCTTAAGTCTAACTGATTTATATAGACAGCAATACTATAACTTTTTGCCTGAATTTGGTACATATCAGTTATTTAATAACCCAGAAAATACACAATGACCAATTTTGTCATGTTGTGCTGTCTTTCAACTGGTGAGCAGGTGAGGTAATGAATTTATCCATTCGATGCTTCCATAGACATACCAGCCTACAAAGTTAAGTTGAAATTCATTTTCATATTTTATTGATATAGCATTATTTTATTTACAGTTCATTTTGAAAATAACTCTCATATAAACTTAAAACATGTCCGTTTATATGAGCATTATTTGTTCACCAAATTTTGTACGAATCGGCTGATTGTTTTTGGAAAATAAAAAATTCTATTTACACATGTTGCATTATATTACATAATGGAGGACAACAGAGACTCTGTGTAGATACGTTTGATACTTGTAATTGATACATTTGATACTTGTAATTGATACTGTCTAAATACAAAATAGGTTTAAAATCGGTTTCTGGGTTTGTAGATATGAAATACGAAAATAAAATAGATTGCCTCCTTTTAAAAATAAGTGTCTGGTGCACTTAAGACATGCTAGTTTATACGGCTTACTGTAGTAATATTTATTTGCCAAATTCGGAACTAATCGGTGGTTTCCCGAGATGTGACCAAACTTAATTCATACGTGCGAGACACTCTTACAAAATGGTAGACAATAGAGTCTCTGAGTATATCCGTATGATTACCGTAATAGGTTCTGCCAGCAAATAAAATAATGTTGAAATTAGTTGCGTGGTTTCAAATATACAGCATAGGTGTCTAATATATTTTTTTAAACGCGATTTTGAAAACAATATTCTGAACCACTAAAATATGTCAGTTAACACGACTTACTGTAGTATTTATTGAGTGCCAAATTTGGTAAGAATCGATTGAATATTCCCCGAGCAATGGCATTAAACTTTTTTTGTTAGTGTGGCGCTCCCTTAATAGAAGACGAAAGACTTTAGGAATTTACGCATTTGATGCTTATAAAAGACACCATTAGCATAACATATTTTGTCGAAATTGATCGAACGGTATAATATATAATGTAAATTAACTTATTTTTACTACCCTAATTTTTAAATAAAAGCCTAGTCAATTTAAATTATATACATGAACACTTCCAACAATATTATTATATATATGACAAATTCGATACTATGTGGCTGTGCTTTTACCGAGATACAGCGTAAAATCATTGTTATAAATGCTCCGCTATAATTTAAAACGGCGGAATAATAACATTATCGCTTTTTAAATCCAATGCTTCTATTATGAAATGCTAACATACGAAACTGGTTTTAAATCGGTCACATGGGCCACGTGATATAAAGTATAAACTAATTTGTTTCCATTTACGGTATTTTTTAAGACGTCGTACAAGTAATGATATAAGTTTCTAAATTTTTGCTTACATTATGCAGTCTCAACGTACAAAATTCGATTTAAATCTGTTAAATGTATCCCAAAATACAATGGAAAACCTTAATTTTTCAATTTGCAGGAACTTCTGCTTCTAAAATAGCGGGTCTATAAAATTATCGTTTCAGAAATTCAATATTAACATAGTGCAGTATTAACGAGCTAAATTTGATTTAAATCAGTTAAATGGTTCACTAGTTTAACATAATGAGCTAAATTATAAATAATGCCGTCATTATGAAAATAAGTACTCGGCATGATCAAAAACTATAATAGAATTATGTCCTTTTTAAATAGCATTTGCGGACATGGTTTGGTGAAATTAGGTAGTTGGCTTTAAAAGTTATTAGGGGGAGACTTAAATTCCATACAGAAATTCTGGTGATCCCATAAGCCTATATTTCCTTCGGAAATTAGGCTGAAAACAGCCATTGTAATTTCCGTCACGCTTGTGACACTAGTTTGGCGTCACGATATAAGGTAGCTAATTGCAGTTATATGCTCGTGGTGCCGTTGTGTGGTCTGGCAGGTAACTGCTACAAGACATCGCTCTGTCTAATCCAAAATGAGAACTACAAGTCTGCTCTTCCTGTGGGGCATGCCAGTTTAATATGCGTGTTTCAGTGACGAAGCGATGCCTGTGTTAGCTGCTTGTTTACTTGAACAATAACGTTAAGGGCATACAGGCGATTGCAAATACATCTGTTCAGTAGCAAACACAAACCCGGGGAGCCTGTGAGAGCTTCGTTCTGTGTACAGTAGAAGTAAGAGCGAAGACTCGGCACTGCATGCGCAGCAGGACAGGCGTGGAGGAAGTTTGTGCAGACGACGTCTTCTCCTCCCGGAGGAAGGGCGAGGCAGGCAACTTTGTCCGCAGACTGGGTCGTTAAGTTCCGGTGCGGAATTGCGCGGGGGGAGGGCGGCGAGATTGATGATCGGCTTGCGTAGGATTAGCCCGGGCAATGGGAAAACGTGACGATACCCGTGCCCGCAGCTTACCAAGGACCCGTGGTCCATAAAGCAGCGAGACTTGGCGTCGAGCACAGCTCCCCGACCCACGCGGTGTGAAACAGCACGTTGCACCCGCCGCGTGATCACTGGCGTGCCTGGTTGCTCCTTCTAGCACATGGCGTAACCCTACCGCAACATACATACATATATACATATGTGTATACAAGTAGAGCTAGCGGGAGAATACTGGGACAAAATACCATTGCACATACACATGCACAGGCGATGTACATGCACCTGCACATTCATTTTTGTACATACACATACCCTTGCAATGCACATCCGGTTCGATTCCTGGTGAGTGCATTTCTTGAATATTTAGATTTATGCATTTCCGGCGTGGTGTTCGATCCATAGTGAGAGCAATTTAGAAAATCTTTCTTTTGAGTCGCATTCCCTAATAGGAATTTTTCTTCGATTCACACTTAGAGCAATGTGTTGGGTTCGATTCCCGGACAGGGATCTTAACATTAATTTTAAATTTTTGGAATACCAGGTTGGAATACGGCTTGTGGCAATGCAGTTGCGCAATCACAGATATTAACTTGTAAGTGTTAACCCTTCGGTGTCGCCTGGGCGAATTTCAGAGAGAGACTAACATGTGGAACAGCTTCCACACAACTAAGGGGTAAGGTGATCCTTTCAGGAAAAAAACATGAAATGCAGTTGCACTATTTCTCTATCATAGGTATGGGATAAAAAACATTACTTTGTCTCCATATAAACCCCCACCTTTGCATACAGAATGTTTCAATGGAAACCTTCGTTCGGCATTAATTGCCTTCCATGCACATGACCAAACTAATTAGGACAAGAATTTTCCCTGGCTACAGATGGCATTCAACTATCCCAAACATGAGAGTCATAAATCTATACCTTTTAGTTTGATGTTCACATGTATATAACTTATCATCCTCTTTCAAACTTGTGGCCGTTGAGTGATCTCCCCGATTATGTCTCTGACATCTGACGATTTTGGGCAGCAGCCCTCAAGAATTTTAAGTGGTCCCATGAGAATAGGCATTCAAATTATAGCCGGAATATAAAGGGTAATCCTCTCAGAACAGGAGTATTAGTTCTACTAAAAGCCCATCCAATTAGCAAGGCTGCAGATAAAAAATAGGAAAATTTTCATTTCGTTGGTCTGGTCCATACAAGATCCATCGCTTTTTAACACCTGTTACAGCTAGCTTGGCTAACCCTAATACGGGAGCCAATATAACACGGGCTCATATTTCTCATTTGAAACCTTTTCATTCTAGGGCTTCTCGTTCATTTCTTGTTCCCGACAGTGTTAGACGCTTCAGATTCTGCCTGTTTTTTTTATTTATAGGCCTATATTTCTTTTGTTGTGTTTGCCCCAGCCTTGGTTCTGGCTGTGGACTGATCACCCACAAGTCTTAGTCTTCCTGGGCTTTCACATTTAAAGTAGGCCTACTCAAAATTAAACTAAATATTCATGGTATCCTAGATTAAATTGTTTATCCAAATTATGTGTTCACCATTGGGTTTATAAGTTTGGAGAACTATGGGTTGTAACAGGATTTATGTGAATTTAGCTTGAAGTTATAATTGATATATTTTTATATAATTTATCAATTTGGAAATTTAGGTTTTGGATTGAATCCACAGTTTTTAGTATCCCTTCTGTGTTTGTTTTAGTGCCTGTTCTGTTCCTGTGTGAACCTGTTCTGTTCCTGTGTGAACCTGTCCTGTGTTTCTGCATTGCTGTTCGTTGCCTTGAATCATATGGTGGTACCTGATTGTGTTCATTACTGCCTACTACCTGTCTAAATCATCTCTAACGTTGAAACATCTTCATTCTGGTATTGTTTTTGAAAGGGAATGTGACATTATATTCACAAACAGCTGCTACTCCATTGTATGGGAATTCAACCCGTTGGAAATCGAAACTGAATCTCGTGAGTTAGAGGAAATGCTTCTAACTATAATGTACTACACGAAAAGGATATACGAGATGTGAGTCAGAATTCAAGATTTGATCAAAACTTTCAATTTGCTGTAAATCGGTTGAAGGAAACTCCAAGTCATTCAAGTCAGAAATTTCTGCTCCAACCTACCCTTTGCTTTCAGCATCCAGAACACAATGTGATATTTTTGACTTTGCAGGGAAAATTCTAAAGACTATGTTTGGTACCATTACAGTCAAGATTGCTCTTTTGGAAAGGCGATTAAACTCTCTTGCCAACAATCAGGAATAAATTACAGTTAATTTAGATAATCACATTTTCATGTTGCTTAACTTAGAAGATAACATTTTGAATAGTACTAAGAGTATTGAAGCGTTAGCAAACAATTGCTTTGAACATTATATTATTTCAATTTAGCAATGAATAGAACCTTGTATGAAGTGTTTGACAAAATTATATTAATCAGTTTTCGTGTTGACCTTAATACTATGTCACTGCGTGTTACTGAAGCTGTGTCCAATGCTAGGTTGAATATTTTTGATCTGAAACACGCAATAGAAACCAGCATTCCTTGTTCTTTGAGCTCACCTTACTTCATCCAGTCTCTTTTTTTAATACGTTAAATACGATTCAACACCTATTTACTTTACATTTGTATATAAGATCCCCTTTGACACCCGAAAGGTTTTACATGTTTTATGGCCATAGTTCATTGTGCACAGTTATTAAAAATACTTTGTTGAATGTTATTGTAGATATAACTTTGGAAAACCAACACAGTCTTTAAAAAATATCATGCTTTCGCTTTGCCACTTAGAGCTGAGAATTTAAGTCAGTATTTACTATTATCTGTGAATGAATTACTTGTTGTTAGCCCTGATAGAAAATAATTTGCTTCACTAAACCACAATGTTTTAACTCAGTGTCAGAATCATGGAACCACCCTTTGCCCTCCTCGTTTCCCATTTATTGATAGTCACATCGACAGCTGTGAGTTCAACCTTTTTTTCTGGCAATCAATATTTGGATTTTTGTGAAAAATCTATTGTTAACCTTGAACTTCCATTTTTCTAAACCCGCCTTTTGGTTAATTGCTACAAAGTTTTCTCTTGAAATCACACTCCTTTGTAGATCTACTATGCTTGCCACTAGTAATATTACTCTCACATTAAATGGTAGTGGATACCTAGCTAATGCTACCCATTGTGGCATAGTAAGTCCACACTTCAAAACTTTTCGTTCCTTTACCTACCTATGATTCATGTTCCCAAACTTGAACCTAACCTCACATCCCTGCATTTTTGTAAATTTCCCCATTTAACTTTGAACTGATCTTCAACAAACGAATTTTATACTATGTTGGCATCACAACCACATGTTACTAATTATAATGACATACTTCATCTTCTTCGCCCAATACATTCTCTACCAAGTACTCATGATTTCAGCATTGTGTCCATTGCTGTTTTCTGCAACATTACTGCTTTTTGCATAGCCTTTTTTTGTGCTATGGCATAAATTCTGGTCTCTTTCTATCCGTCCCTCACTACGACCTACTTCTATACATTCCATATCCAAAGGAACCTTTCTGCTTCACAAGAATCTAGGGTATAAATAAATATTTTTTTTGAGGTTTTGTACAGGGTTTTGCGATACATTTCTTTTGAAATAACTTAACATAGTATGTTATTTACTGATTTCGTTTATTATGAGTTCTTCACCTTTTCAGACATAGCCTTTTTTGAGTGGTGCAGTTTGTGCCATTTTTGTGGCACCATAAGCATTGTGCTTGTGTTGTTTTCTTACTTTCTTGCATATTTGTGCCTTTGCCTTTTCTTAGGTAAAGTTTTTCTTTTTTTTTGGCGAAATCCAACACTTTTAAATTTAGCAGCATCTCTTTCTATATTGCAACTTAAAACTGTAATGGTATCTCGCTAAATTTTAGTCATTAATAAGTGCAATTTATGTAAAGTAAGAATTTTCCATGTGTAAACTGTTCAATTTAGTTCGCATTTAATACTGCCAAAGGTATTTACTATTTTGCATCATTGGTTGATATTTTCTCGTCTCTATAGGTAGCAGCACCACCTGTAAGTAATCTATATTAATTAATGTGTAGTTATATCCGGATTTGAAAGAGAGCAGTCATTTTTGTAAATTCTGTAACAATTTTTCCTCTGTGTTAGTAATATTATTATGGATAATATTGTTAGCAACCATAAAAATTTTTGAACAAAATACTTAATAATCTCTAAATTTAAGAATCATTATTTTTTAACACATGAGCATATGAGTGTAACTATGACCACAGTGATAATTAATATCAATAGTTGTATTGTTATTTGTGTCTATATTGTGTCTTTGCTCTGAGTTGATGACATCGTCTTTTTCCTTCTGATTCTCAAGTCTTTATCATGGTGAGACTTTTTTTAAATACTATCCTTGAAGAAAATCTTCAATATGTGTAAAAGTACTTTTCCTACCTTCCTAGGCAAATTTTATGTTTGTGTTATTCCCTTGGGAATGTGTTAACATAATTTTTTACTAGGCACGAATGTTATATTGTATATTAATTTGTCTCATTGCGGTCAACCTTCGGGGCTAGCTAGTTCGTTGTTTCCTGTTGCCTTCTGCCATGTTGTAGCGGAAATTTCGGTGTTGCGGTTTTTGCCCACCGGCACGAATTGCTGTGCCCCCGCATCTTCGAATGAGTGGAAAATGATCGGTCTACAACACCAGAACGTAATTCAGGAAAGATACATTCTCAATTATAATTTGTTTTTATGAGAAGATGGATGTGGAATTTGTGGTCATCACCAAACTTCGGGTGTTGTAAAATACATAATATTATTTTTTATTTTATCCGGAAGAGTAAACAATAGACGTATACAATCTGAAAACATAGTAACATAATTAAATATTAATTTTTAAGTACTATTTGTTGGGGTGCCTTTCAATATCGATTTATTTAATCTAAATTCATTTCTTCTCTCAATTGATTTTTTTTTAAATTTCATTGTGTTTCTTTCGATATAAATTTTATTTACAATCATGATAATTTAAAGTAACCTGTACTGTACTTGTAAATATTTTTTGTTTCAAACATAACCTGCACTAGAATGCAACCTGATATTCTGTAATACGCAAAAATAATTATTTGCAACGAAAATACTCTACAAGTATATTTATATTATACACATTTGCAGAATATGAAATTTGTCAATGCCATTTGACTAAAGGGTTTTTCTCTATTAAAAATGTATTTTGTAGTCCTATAAGAATACTGAGTTCGTGATGCTGTGCATAATGACCATATAGTAGTGGTATTGAATTTTTTTGACTGGATAGATAATTGACTGCATGTTAAATTATATATATAATATCATTTGCACTCGGCCCTATGTTGTTGATCTCCTCCATTATCAAAACACAGACAACACAACTAGTTCCACTAGTTGCTATTACTGTCCTCGGCCTTGCAGGTTATATGTTGTTGAGATCTTACCGGCCATTGACATATTATTTGTTATATCAAGAGATATGATTCACTATTCGCGCCAAGCTTTTATATATTCTACTCATAGCTGCCTACTGTAAAACACACCACAAGTTGGAATGAAAGGTAGAGGATGGTTTTATCCAAAATCAAAGCGTATAGTCTCTACACCGGGGGTTTCTTTCCCTTAATCTGTCATCCCTTTTAATAATGTATAAAATATATCTGCCTTTCGAAGGTTCAGTTCATTCTCTACTTTTATGTGCACTGCAAGCATCTCTTTGTCTAAGCCATCACATGTTTGACATGTGTCACTCCGCGGATTCCCAAATATTTTATTATTATACTTAGCCTGGACCCTGAGATACTGTTGTGTTTCATACTTTTGTAGATAAAGAGAATGCATTTTCTTAATTCCCAGCTCCGATGAGGGGTAGTAATGTTTCATGTTATCTCTACGACTGCAGTGTGAAGTGCGCTGTGTAAAACTTCTTATGTTGTCGTCAACATTAATGATGTTGTCTTTTGCTACAGCATGAGGTCCGGTAGCATGCCAACCTATCATATCTGGAGGACTAGAAGTCAGTAATGATATAAAATTGGCAAGCCGCTCAACTCTTGACTTTGTAATACTATACAGGCAATATATTTCAAGTGAAAGCCTATTCGATCTACAATATAATGTTGTTATACTCACCTTCTACTCATATGCATGACATCGGGGAAGGCAAGTCTCTGATTTTGGATGCCGTCGCTTAATGTTACATAATTTTATTAAACCGCATAGGTACGAAACTTTTTTTCTTTCCCTTTAAGACTGTTAAATTGTTTTAATAATATTTCTTGTTGATCCTTATTTATTTTATGTTAGCACTTTGATCCATAGTTACATGGATGTCGTGTAATGCGAGCAGTGTTGATATATGGCTTGTCTTCATTCCTGCATTATTTTTTTTCCTTTTCATTACCCTTCGACTTCTTCCTGTTAAGTAATTATTCTTTCTTTTATCTGGGATTGCACGTACTACAACATTTGACGAAATAATGATTTCACATGTATTATACTAGAATTGCCATTTTTAGTTCTCATTAAAATAGAAATATCGTAAGCTTTGTTTCATCAGTATGTTATACTATGACAATATCAACGGTATTGTGTACATTCCCACTGTCAAGTGCTAATATAGAGCATCAAACAGTAGTACCCGTTGACATTTCTATTTATGTGCTGCTAGCTATAATATGCTGCTAATATAGAGCATCAAACAGTAGTACCCGTTGACATTTCTATTTATGTGCTGCTAGCTATAATATGCTGCTAATATAGAGCATCAAACAGTAGTACCCGTTGACATTTCTATTTATGTGCTGCTACCTATAAAAATATTTTCAATGTAAACTTTGTAGCTCCCTTGTGCTGCCATCTCTTAAACGTCTCACTTTATGATTTCCATTTACTGCTTTGTATCGGGATTTTCTGTGGCTACAACAAGCAGCAGTTTTGCTACCACCAGTCCAGTGCTCTGAACACTGATATTACATCTTGGTGGAAGAATCAGGCATCTCTAGGAGTTGCGGGGTTCTTCCTACCAACATACGTCACAAATAGATCCTTTCCATGCATTAATGTATGAAATATTGCGTCAATCTACCAAATTTTTGTGCAAATAATAGGCCAATTTTTTTCTGCACAGTGCCTATTATAACTCAAAATCGGCAAAATTTCAGCTACATGGTTTTTGACAAAAGCTTTCAATTCAGGTAACCTGCCTTTTTTTACATATGCTCAATGAACACCAACTCACCAACACCAGAAGCTCACATACAACCTCATAACATTGCTATGTCAACCGCAATATTTTGAAGTCCCCCTCAAATAATACTTGCCATCTCTTGGTTAGGTTTTTCTCCTGACTATTGGCTTACCGTCTAAAATATGAACTTTCAATTTGCTCTCATCGGCAATTAAAAATTTCCTACCTATTTTTCTCTTTATCTTGAAACTCCTTTAAAAACTTCAAACGTTTACGTCGGTTTCCCTCGCAAATGTAGGGCTTATTTCGAGCAACCCTACTAACACTGCCAGCTCTCTTCAGTGCGCACCTAATTGTTAACTCTTGGAATCTCTTACTAGTAGCTAATTGAATTACATTACCGATCTTTGGAGCACTTATTCTATGATTATTTTTTTGTCTCGGCGCTAATTGATTCTTCTTTGTCTATTAGGCCCTTGCTACAGTCAGTATTCCTTAATTATATCCTGTATTCATGGATGATATGGGCCACTGTAATTATTTATATTATCAGATTTTTGACAATCACAAACTGACATTGATTAAATTTTGTCTCCTTTCCCTTTCACCGTATACTATTGTTTCAACAACAGCACAGTCAATACTAAACATATAGTAAAATATGCAATATATGACTATGAGCATATGACGATCTTATATGAATATATGGCAATCTTATATAAACAAATGACAGTATTACATGAACACATGGCAGTAATATATTAAAATTACGATGCAATGAAAAGCAAATATCAGAATGCATTCGTGATTTGTAGTATATTACCCAACAATCAGGCTCACAAAGTGATAAACTTCAGCAATGAAGATTTGCTGAAAACTTCTCGACAGCGCCCAGACTTACGAATCATCGTCTGACCCTCACTTGATTGGCTTCATGACCAACTCACGCACTCAGAACTGAAGTATCGAAATTGTTCCAAATCATTGAAATGTGACTGACAGTCAGTGAAATCTGACCCACTGGAATATTTGAAAACTCACCGAACGTCAGAACAACCAAATCCCTGTACTTTACAGTGGTCCGCGCCTCTGCGAGATAGTGGGCCTAATACTGAGTAAATGTATTCGCTAGTCAGCTGCAGCTGTATGGCCTACAGATTCACACTACTTCTACGAAACTACTTAGTTTGATTAGGTAAGTGACGACAAAACACACAACATAAGATACAAGTAATTCAAATGAAGCTCCCTGTAAGTAAGATATAATAAAGAACTTGCCCACGACAGGAGTGTGATGGTCACGGAAACACGAAAAAGAAAAATAATATGACCAAGGGTAGTAGGAAGAGGGGAAAAACTAAAATGGCATGCGACATGGAAAATAAAATTTCCATGATGAGACAGCCAAGACTATTTACGAGCTGAATACGGTGAGAAGGAAGGAGGTAAATCTCAGAAATCCATGAGTGAAGGGAGTTGGGGAGGAATGTAAAGAACATAGGAGATATTATGGGATGTGGTATAGACGAGCTTGCTCCTGGGAGTATATCGGATTCTGCAAGGACCCGGACTGTGTCTAACAGGCAACAAGGGCGCTTTAAACTAACTAACTAACTTCATTTCAGATTAACTCAGTCAATGACGAATCAGCTAATGAGCAGTGTTTCCTTTTAAAACTATTTTAAAATATACATTGTTAACTTTTGCAGTTTGGTTAATTATGTGAATTTTATTTTGTAACAACAAGCGCATTTTTTCACTAGCACACAGAGGCACATATTAAACTAGGTTAGAGTACGTCATTTCCCGGACATATATCAAATGTCACGCCGTTCTATCGTTAACGGACAGCCGGAGAGAGGGAAGGGTCTGAGAAACAATACTTTGCTGGCCAGAAATGCAATGGAAATTTTTTTTCCCACAAACTCATTGATTACATTTTTGTAAGCCGATTGCTTTTATTTACTGTAAACGCTGGAAAGTAATTAATTAATTCAGAGTTCTAAAATTAACCAAACGTAAATATATGCAATTAGGAATACTATATCTATATAAACCAAGCGTAGTAATGAAAGAAGATATAAACCATCTCTTCGAAACCATAAAATACTTAGTTGAGCTATTTTGTGCCTAAAATGTCCGTCCTTTGCGTTAATGAAAATATAATCATGAAGATAGTTTCCAAGTTACTTTTTTCTTAAATACAAACAGTTCCTCACGAATACGAAAACAATATTCTGTGTAAAAATGTAATAATGATCATACTGTACTTTGCATCCAATTTAAATCAATAACTTTATATATGCAATAATTTGAATCAATATAATAGTTTGCACTTGACGACATTTACCGCTAATATGCTAAAACAATTAGGTATTCATTGCTAATATGCTAAAACAATCAGGTATTCATTGATAATATAATGGTACACTTTAACTATATCATCCAGTTTCTGTCACTAATTCTTTTAGCAATAAGTAACAAATAAATCATAAATTCTGTAGTTTCACCGCATGAAAACCATTATACACACTTTTAAATTATATAAATTTTTTTAGTTTCACTACCCCACTATTACACACAATGTGAAAATCGAATATTTATAGGCCCTAGTAAAAATACTTATATTATGTATTTTATTTTTGAGCCATCTTAATTTTTTGTAATGGTATTTATAGACATAATTTGGTTATTCTCATTTTATAAGTTAAACACGTGGGGACCATTCTTATACGTTAAGTGGGCATGATTAAGCAACCGTTTCGAGAACAGAATGCCAGAAAAATCCAAACAGACTGCAACTTAATTGGTGCTACTTTATATTTTCCCAGTGCAACTGGGGATAAGTACAGGAGATTCGGACTGAAACATTTTCAAGGTTCTACATAATCGGAAGGACCATCAATGTCCTAATAAATAGTCGTCGGTTGAAAGGTTCGCGTAAGTAACTTCGAAAATACTAGAAGTGGACTCACTGTCACATTCCAGAAAATATGATTGAGGTAGCTCATAGCCATCAGCTTGAAGTCAATAGAGGAGAGCTCTGTGGTCAATCATGAACTGAACACAGAATGCTGTTATTTTTCACTACATATAATATTGTGCTCTCTAGGATATTCATTTTACGACTCCATTATGCAATTCTTCTAAATGAACCAACTTCCTTATTTATTCTCCAGCCATATTTGGTGTTGCACTCCCATTATCTAAGTAGTCAGTTTTTACTTATTTATTTATTATGCCCGTTGCTCTTGATTAACGCCCGATAACAAGACAAACAGTACATTTTCCTCCTTACTCTTGTCTTCGTTTAACCACGTGAGAAAATAATGTGAATTGTCAGTATGCAAGATATGTTATGGCTGTAGTTGAAGCAGACGTAAATAGCATGAGGGTGGAAGATTGCCATTTTCAGGTGTCAAACTCCCGAATGGGTACACAACTCACGCCACTTCCTGCCGGTAAATTGCATTGTACTGAATGTACACGGTGAGCGTTTAATACTAAACACTGCAGTGTAAAGACTCCTAGACAGGCGATTTGATATTGGACACTTGTGTAGTATCTAGTCGGGAAATATTCGAATATCGCTTCACAAGTGTACTACGGCGCGGCCGGCCTGGCTGAGCTAGGTCGCACCCCGCCGTACTGTGTTGCTCGCCCGTATGCCCCTTCGCACTGCTAGCGTCTCGCTCGTAAAGGCGATATTACAATGACACGATACCAGATTCCTTAAGAGCTTGTGCAAGGTCTGTCATAGCGGCCGTTATACCGGCTAGCATGGGACCCGTCTTGGCATTTTCCGCCTTGTACGGCCAGATTTCGTACCAGGTTTGGTAATTGGACACGTCGTATTTTTCGTGGCATGTTCCACACCAGCTTTCGTACCTGGCCAATCACATCGCAGTTTCAGAGCATAGGGCGCTTCCCGTGGCTACAACTTGAAACGAGTTGATGAAACGGAAAAGGACGCCTCCATCTTGAATATACATCCGTGATGTTGAAACTCTGTTACTGAACATTTCCTTTAGTGACGACGATAAGCCTTCACACATTTGTAACTACATCCTGTGCATTTCCTACTGTTCTCGGAGTAGTGTCATAGCGTGAGGTGTCGTGTATTAAGTAAACGAACATTGTGACAGTATTCCATAGTACCATGATACAGCCCGCAGGTCATACTCAGTACGTTATGTATTATGGGCTGTAGTGAAGAAGCTAAGCTTTTGTGGACCTATGTTTATATAAAATTCTTTAATCCTCCAGATGTGAGGAATGTTTCCCAGGAAGTATTGACATATATTAAACCACCCTGTTTAAGGATGCCTTTGAACATGTGGGCCAAGGAAAAAATATTTCAATTTAAAAGATAAGAATGTGTTATACTTAAATAAATATTCCTATATGCTCTATTGATGAAAGACATAATGTAGTAAAGTTCTGCCAAACCAAGCATTTATGATTTATGTATTTTTTTATAAATATTAAGTTGCTAATCAACACTGCCTTCAAATATATTTTCCCGTTACTTTGCTGTGGCGTCATTTACGCTATGTTATTTGTTTGAAATTTGATTTTTTGTGTCGCCCTGTTATGCACATCAAAGCGTAGCAAGCGATTTTGGGATATTTCCCGACTCGATGGAACACAAGTGTGCAACACCAAGTTACTTGTCTCGGAGTCCTCTACATTGCAGTTTATAGTTGTAAACACCCATCATTTACTCCTCATACACGCTTACCTACTACGCTCAAAAGCATAGCGTACCATGCTTCGTGAGTAAATCTCTGGGAGCAACAATGTCAAATCATTAAAAAAAATATCTACTAGCAGATATTTAAGTTAGTATTGTAACATTTTAATTTACTATAAAGATACTTACAATTGAATCATAAGTAATTAATAATAACACTCTATTCATTACCTAAATAGACTACGAACCATAACCATGAAAGAGTGAGTATATTACTATTTAATAACTTATAAGAATACAAAACAAAGAAAAATATTTTTCAAGAAGCTCCTCTCCGCTTCTCACATATACACACAGAAAATAAATATGATGATAAAAGTAACACAGTGTTCAATGCACAACAAGAAAATTACTAAACAGTTATAAATTAAAAACCTAAAAGTTAAAGAAATTGGAAAATTCGTATCACAGAGATCAAGCTTTAGCTTTCCTAATGTTCCACGCAGAAAACATGTGAAACATTTCCATAAAACATCAGCAAGAATTTGACTGTAAATTCCACCAAAAATGAACTATTTCAATCACTTATCGCCAATCAAAAATTATAGGTGTGCGAAAACAAGAATTCAACAATAAAAGCCTACATACGACACCATAAGAAAGGAATTTGGTAAGAATAAACGATAATGTACAACATTTTTATGACTTCGCGTACCAGAGTCTCTGCTAGACGAGAATATCAAACACATATATTTTTGCACAGCTATTAAAATAGCTTCATTGTGCGACATTCAGGTGAGAACGTGTGTATCAAGTCGTGCACTTAAACAAAAGGCCGGCAGACATAACTTTTACATACACCTGCAGAATCATTGTAGTATTACAGAGTAGTTCTGCCAGCCAGGGTTAAACTATCAACACCTGAAATTAGAGAACTTGTTCAGTAAGTAATACCACAGAATAGAATATATATACAGAGATAAACAATGATTGAAATATATTTGTAATTACTCGACAGTTGTGAACGACACATGCCAAAAGCAACCGCAGTCTTTAATGATTGATATGAGTGTTGCTTAGCAGTCATGTTTATGTTAGTTCACTATGTAAGATGAACGTGAGCTTGGCTAGCAGCATGCAAACTGAGTCGCTAATAAGCCGGGCAACGACGCTAAAGATCATGTGGGCAAATGCAGGTGACAGTTCACTCATTGGGGAATACTATCAGTTCGCCGTCCACAGGGAAGCACCCAACATGCTCACTGCTACAGAAAATGGTGCGGCTGCTACACACTCACTGATAGAGTGCACACATAATCCCTGTCATCCTGTAGCATGCAAGAAGAAATCTGAGGTAATACCAGCTTATTTTCCAAATGATAGTTACCATAAAATGCTTAGAATCATACACCTAACTGTACCTAGCAGAATTTGTCTGCTGTAAAGATGCACTCATAACAATCACCCCTCAGCCCGGGTTCCATTCCAAGCAGAGTTACGCCCAGATTTCCCCATGTGGGAGATGAAGAATTTACACTCGCCAGTCAACACCAGTTACATTCCCAGCGGAGTTGCATCCAGATTAACCCAATGTGCGAGACACAGCCACAACACTTGCTTGTCAGCAGGAGTTCCATTCCCAGCTGAGTTGCGCCCGCATTTCCCCATGTGGGGGATGCAGTATTAACACTCGACTGTCAGCATGGGTTACGTTCCCAGATGAGTTACGCCCGAATTTCCCAATGTGGGAGATGCAGACACAACAGTCGCCAGTCAGCACGGTTTAAATTCCCAGCGGAGTTGCGGTCAGATTTCCCCATGTGGGAGACACAGCCACAATATTCGCCTGTCACCACGCGTTCAATTTACAGCTGAGTTGCGCCCGGATTTCCCCATGTGGGTGATGCAGACTTAACACTTGCCAGTCAGCCCGGGATCCATTCTCAGCCGAGTTGCACCAGGATGCCCCCAAGTAGGAGACACAGCCACAACACTCGCCAGTCAGAACGGATTCCATTCCCAGCAGAGTTGCGCTCTGATTTCCCCATGTGGGAGATACAGACTTAACATTCACCCCTCAGCACGGGTTCCATTTCCAGCAGAGTTGCGCAGGGATCTCCCCATGCAGGAGACACAGCAACTGCATTTGCCTGTCAACACGAGATCCATTCCCACCAGATGTGCGCCCAGATTTTCCCATGTGGGAGATGCTGACTTTACACTCACCAGTCAGCACAGGTTCCATTTCCAGCGGAGTTGCGCAGAGATGTCCCCATGCAGGAGAGACAGCCACTACATTTGCCTGTCAGAACGAGATCCATTTCCATAAGATTTTCGTCCGGATTTCCCCATGTGGGAGATGCAGACTTAACACTCGCCAGCTAGCACAGGTTCCATTCTTAGTGAAGTTGGGCCCAAATTTCCCCATGTGGGAGATGCTGTCACATCACTCTCCTGTAAGCATATGTTCAATTCCCAGCAGAGTTGTGACCCGATTTCTCAATGTGTTATTTACAGCCACGACAATAGCCAGTCAGTACGGGTTTATTTCTCAGCAGAGTTGCTCCCGGATTTCCCTGTGTGGTATATGCTATCACATCACTCGCCTGTCAGCACAGGTTCCATTCCCAGTGGATTGGGCCCAGATTTCCCTAAATTGGAGATGCTGTCACAACATTCTCCTCTCAGCACGGGTTTAATTCTCAGAGGAGTTGCGCCCGGATTTCCCCATGTGGGACATGCTACTACTACACTCACCTGCAAGCACATGTTTCATTCCCAGCAGAGTTGAGCACAGATTTCCCCACATAGGAGACGCAGTCACTATAATCTCCTATCAGCACATGTTCAATACTCAGCAGAGTTTCCCCGAATTTCCCCATGTGGAGATGCATTCACTACACTCACCTGTCAGCACAGGTTCCATTCCCAGCTGAGGTGCTCCCGGATTTCCCTATGTGGGAAACACAGCCACAACACATGCCTGTTAGCACAGGTTTATACCCAGCAAAGATGTGCCCGGATTTCCTCATGTGGGAGACACAGTCGCAAATCTCACCTGTAAGTATGGGTTAATTTTGTAGCAGAGATGTGCCTGGATTTACCCGTGTGGGAAGTGCAGACACAACACTCGCCTGTCGGTAGAGGTTCCATTCCCAGCACAGTTGCACCAGGATTTCCCCAATGTTGGACACGCTGTCAAAACACTCGCCCATAAGTATGGCTTCCATTCCCAGCGCAGTGTCACCTAGATTTCCCCATTGTGGGACACACTGTCAAAACACTCGCCTGTCAGCATGGGTTCAGTTGCCAGTGGTGTTGCGCCTGGATTTCCCTATATTAAAGACACAGTCACAACAATCGCATGTAACCAAGGCTTCCATTTTCAGCAGAGATGCATCCGTATTTCCCCATTTGAGAGACACAGTCACATCACTTGCCTGTTAGCTCATGTTCAATTCCCAACTGGGTTGAGCCGACATTCCCCCATGTGAGAGACACAGTCACAACATTCACCGGATAGCACGTGTTTAATTCCCAGTGGAGCTGCAACCAGATTTCCACATGTGAGAGATGCAGTCACAACAATAGTCTGTCAGCACAGATTAAATTCCCAGTGGATTTCCGATTGGAATTCCCCAATGTGGAACACGCAGTCAAAACACTCACCAGTCAGCATGGGTTCAATTCCCAGTAGAGTTGCGCCCAGATTTCCGCATGTGGGTAAGGCAGTCACAACACTCGCCTGTCAGCATGGTTTACATTTCCAGCAGAGTTGCGCCTTGATTTCCCCATGAGGGAGACACAGCCACAACACTCGCGGTCCACAAGGGTTCCATTCCTAGCACAGTTGCACCCAGATTTCTCCATGTAGGAGATGCTGTCACATCACACGCTTGTCAACGCGTGTTCAATTCCTAACAGAGTTGCGCCTGTAATTCCCCAGTGTAGAGCATGCAGCGAAAACAAACACAGTCAGCACGGGTTCAATTCCCAGTGGAGTTGCGACCGGATTTCCCCATGTGGGAGAAGCATTCACAACATTTGCCATTCAGCTCAGGATGAATTCCCAGCGGAGTTCCGCCAAGATTCCCCATGTGGGAGACACAATCACAACTCTTGCCTGTTGGCACTGGTTCAATTCCCAAATGAGTCGCGCCCGCATTTCCCCATGGCGGAGACACAATCACAACACTCGAATTTCAGCATGGGTTCAATTCCGAGCGGAGTTGCGCCTGGATTATCCCATGTGGGAGGTTTAATTCTATCGGAGGTGCTCCTGGTTTTCCACATGTGGGAGATGCAGTCACAACACTCACCTGTCATTTTGGGTTCCATTCCCAGCACAGGTGCGCCCGTATTCGCCATGTGGGAGATTCAGCCACAACAATCACCTTTCAGCACAGAATTAATTATCAGCGAATTTCCGCCTAGATTCCCAATGGTAGAAACACAGTCATAAATCTTGCCTTTCAACACGGTTTCATTTTCTAGCGGAGTTGCATTCCGATTCCTTCATATGGGAGATGCAGTCAAAACACTTACCTGTCTCCAATGGTTCAATTCCCAGCACTTTTGCGCATGGATTTCCACATGTGTGAGACAGTGTCACAACACTCTCCTGTCTGCACGGGTTAAATTCTCAACAGAGTTGCGCCTGGATTTCTTCATGTGGGAGACGAAGTCACAACACACTCTTCTCAGGTTGAGTTTAATTCTCAGAGGAGTTGCACCTGGATTTCCCCATGTGGGAGATGCAGCCACAACAAAAACGTTTTTGCTCAGGTTCCATTCCCGATGGAAATGTGCCCTAATTTCCCCATGTGGGATATGCAGCTAAAATACTCGCCTGTCAGCATGGATTTACTTCTCAGAGTAGTTACGCCCAGATATCCCCATGTGGGAGTTACAGCCACAACTTTCGCCTTTCTGCAGGGTTTCCATTCCCAGCGAAGTTGCACCCCGATTTACCTATTTGGGTGATGTAGCCACGACACTTTCCTGGTAGCACGGGTTTCATTCCCAGCGAAGTTGAGCCCCAAATGTCCTATGTGTGAGACATAGCCACAACACTAGCCTGTGGTAACGGGTCCATTCCCAGTGGAGTTAGACTTGAATTTACCCATGTGGGTGACACAGTCACTACATCGGCCTGTCAGCAGGTGATCAATTCCCTGCATAATTGTGCCCGGATTTCCCCATGTGGGAGATGCTGTCACATCACTGGCATGTAAGCATATGTTCCATTCCGAGCAGAGTTGCTACCAGATTTCCTAATGTGTGAGGTACAGCCACGACACTAGCCTGTTAGTACGGATTCATTTCTCAGCACAGTTGCTCCCGGATTTTCCCGTATGGTATATGCTATCACATCAATCGCCTGTCAGCACAGGTTCAATTCTTAGCAGAGTTGCACCCAGATTTCACCATGTGAGAGATGCAGCAACAATACTCGCCTGTCAGCATGGATTGTATTTCCAGTGGAGTTGCGACAGGATTTCGCCAATGTAGGACACATGGTCAAAACCCTCGCCTGGGTTCAAATACCAGCGGAGTTGCGTCCCGATTTCCCAATGTGTGAGACACAGTAACAATACTCGCCTGTAAGCACGTGCTCGATTCCCAGCAGAGTTCCATATGGATTTCCCCATGTGGGAGATGCAGCCAAAACAATCGTCTGTTAGGACAGTTTCCATTTCCAGCATAGTTACTCCTGGATTTCCCAATGTAGGAGATGCAGCCATAACAATTGTGTGACAGCACACGTACCATTCCCACTGGAGTTGCACCCGGATTTGCCTGTGTTGGGGATGCAGTCACCACACACTCTTATCAGCATGGGTTCAATTCCCAGCAGAGTTACGCCTGGATTTCTCAGTGTGGCAGACGTCGCCATTACACTTACCTGTGAGCACAGCATCCATTCTCAGCAGAGTTGCACCCAGACTTCCCTTTTGTGGGAGGTGTAGTCACTACTCACCTGTCAGCACATGTTGTATTCCCAGCTGAGTTTGCGCCTAGATTTCCCTATGTAGGAGACACAGTCACAACACTCTCATGTCAGCATGGGTTCAATTCTCATCAGAGTTGTGCCCGGATTTCCCTGTATTGGAAGTGCAGTCACTGCCATCACCCGTCATTACATATTTCATTCCCAGCGGAATTGAGCCCGGATTTTTTGTGAGGGAGATGCAGTCACTACACTCACATGTCAGCACATGTTCCATTCCCAGCGGAGTTGCGCCCGGATTTCCCCATGTGCGAGATGCAGTTACTACAATCTCCTATCAGCACGTGTTCAATTCTCAGCAGATTTTCACCCGAATTTTCCCATGTGGAGACACATTCACTACACTCACCTGTCAGCACAGGTTCCATTCCCACCGGAGTTGAGCACGGATTTTCCCTTGTGGTAAACACAGTCACTACACTCACCTGTCAGTACAGGTTGCATCCCCACCAGAATTGCCCCCAGGTTTCCCCGTGTGGTAGATGCATTCACTACACTCTCCTGTCAGCATGATTTCAATTCTCAGCAGAGTTGCGCCCATATTTCTCCGTGTGGGAGACACAGTCACCACACTCACCTGTCAACACAGGTTCCATTCCCAGTAGCATTGCGACCGGATTTCCTTGTGTTGGAGATGCAGTCACTACATTAACTTGTCAGCACAGGTTCCATTTCCAGCGGAATTGTGCCCGGATGTGGGAAATTTGATGGACGTTGCCTTTGCTTGGATGGTTTTCTCAGAGTACTCCCATTTACCTTGCTCCTTAATTTCACCATGATGTCCAATACAGCACTTTTTAATCATACAAACCATTGCTGACTTATACCTACAAAGTTTTTCTTTGCCTTTGCATGTTAAACCTTTTTTGCTAACATTAATAAGATTTTTCAGGTAAGTGATTTTGGCTTCTCATTCTTAAACATTACATAAGGAGCAGCCTAAGAAACATATATGATCGAAAATGTCTTCAAAATGCTACAAATATTGCGTGGCATTTAGTCTACATAGCTGAGATAAGATTGCAGAAATACATACAGATTGTTTTCGGTCGGTTATTCAGTTCTTCGAAAGAGGGGGAGAAAATAAATGAACCAAAAAGACGATAATTCAGCTGTGCCTAGAGGTATGATGTCATTGCTCCATTATTGCTGATGAGTGATAATGTTGAAAATATTGAATTACACCATCGACCAATATTAATTGGGCATCCGAAAATATAGGTAATTCAGTATGTCAGTTAAATGCGTGGCCTTCATACGATGCCGGCCGGCTGCCATCCGACAGGGGTTTCATGCAGCAACAGAAGTATCGGTTTCCATTGGAACATTGCACACAGAGGCACACCAACTTGGATATTTTGGAAGAGCAGCAGCACATAAGCCCCATATCACGACAAACAATAAGGCTCGGCGACTCAGGTGGTGTTTGGACCAGCACAACTGGACACTGGAGCAGTGGAAATTGGTTCTGTGAAGTGATGAGTTGAGGTTTATATTATTCCTGTCCGATAGACGTTTATGGTTTCTACCCGGAGAAAGGCTTCTGCCGGAGTGCATAGTGCCAACCAGGAAATTCGGTGGTGGTGGAGTGATGGTGTGGGGCTGTTTCACGGCCTTCGGCGTAAGACCGCTGGTGTTTGTCCGTTGTAGCATGAACCCAGAGGCCTATTGTAACATTCTCTATAATGAAATGCTCCCAACATTGTGGCGTTTTTATGGAATGGACCCGTGTTACATCCAGGATGACAACGCCAGGTGCCATGTTTCAAGGGCTACTATGCAGTGGTACACCGACAACAATGTTCGCCGATTGGACTGGCACACCCAGTGCCCGACCATAACCCTGTAGAACATCTTTGGGACGAATTGAATATCCAAGTGATGGCTCGTCAGGCGCTGCAAAAATCCACTTCTCCACTCATGGAATGGCTGCAAGAGGAATGCCAACGAGTCCCCATGGATGTATTGCAGACACTCGTAGACAGCATGCCAGACAGGGTGCTTGCTGTTATAGCCACACGATGCGGCCCTACGAGAATCTAATGGGGTGACAACCACCGAGCAAACATGTGGACAGGTGTCCAATTACTTTTTGTTCGATAGTGAATTTCAACAGTATGCTACAAATACTTCAGTAACTCATCAATTTACGACAAGAAAAGAATAATATCTTACTATGAAATGTGGCAGTGTGGCACAGGAGAAGCTAAGCACGTCATGAAACAACTGCTCATAAAAAACGATATTATTTACATATAACAATAGTGTGCCAATCTAAGTGCGGTGTTAAAGGAACATAACTAATTTCACAATTGACCAATTAAGGCCGAAGTAGAAAATTTTTCATAACATATAATGGGGTTTCAGAACTTAAAAAAACATCGGCTTTTACACCAGCGCATTCAGTTTGCCAATAAATTTTCTTTACCACTGGCAGTTTTAAAAGCAATGAGCAATACCACACTCACAGCACGTATTTTGGAACATATTTAATCTATATTCTGAGAAAATATGAAATATATCACGGTTATTTATTCGCCATCTTATGCAAAGCTGTAAACCTATGTAAATGGCAATGAGTAGTTGGAAAATGTATATTCAAACACAAGGGCGTGGGGCATCGGTGCCGATGACGACCAGCAGCCACCTTGTTATCACACATCCGCCATCATGGAAGTCATTGACCTTTGATCCTGACCCATAATATTTTACCCTTGACCTTGACCCTGGTGACCATTGGCCCAAAAAGTGTTAACAAGTGTATTACAATAATTCAAACCTGATTGGTTTAAATGTTACAATTTATCAGCTAATTTTTTATCAAAAAATATTTTATTGACTGTGTCTTTTCGTCTATAGGGCAAGCATAATTGTTAATTATATTATTTTGAAGAGAAACATAATCTTTTGTATAAAAAAAAATTTACATAGTTGATCTCGTAAATCAGAAACAGTAATATTGTATCTTCAATCTACATTTCTTTTCGAAGGTTTTAAAGCAGAGACTATAGTATTGTATCTTGAATCAACATATCTTTTTAAAGCATAAGCATAAGCACCAAACATTTTATTTAAATATTTGATTCATGGTTTCCAAAATATATCCATAATTTACTAACAAGGAAATTATATCATAAAAACTAAATCTTCTCGAAAATATATATAATACAATTAAACATAGATGTCTGCAGATCACTGAATTAAAATTCTGATCATGATAATCATCAAACTAGACATTTTTCTTTTTGAAGTAATTAATTAAGTTACTGGGAATATTATCTCCAAATGAATCAAAGTAATACACACAATCATTTTTTTTTAAATAACAAATCCAGTGAGTGCCAGGATTTGTTGAGATGATAAAATTAACCACAGAACATTAATATTTGTGAATTCTATTTGGTAATTCATCAATTATATAAACATATCTGAAATGAATAATGTTTATTATTTGTGCATATTTTTCAGTCTCAAAATTAGAAGAAAAAAAAATGATAAACTCAAGTTATTTTGGTCTCCCCCTCTTTGTAAAAAATCATTTCCTGATTTATTTCCATTGCAAAGTTATGTCTCTGTTGTTCTCCTAAGTCTTTTTTTCTCATTTCTTCAGCTGAATTGTGAACTACGCTAGCTCGTCCGACTAAAGATCCAAGTACACCTGTAAACTGGAATTAAAAATTGTAGAAATCTTTTATGATGTAAACCACTTCCAGATTTTTCTTTAAGTATCATTTTGATTGTTCGCAGTGGCAAAGTTTATTCGAAACCTATGCCTTCTTTCTGTTTTTCATTTTTCCACTCGAGAAGATCTTATGTTAGAAATTTATCTATAGCTAATTCTCCGAGCTGATCTATGGATATATCGAAAGATATGTTTTGTTAGCTTCATTTATAAAGGGGAAAAAAATATTAATTAATAAATTTTAATGCCCTAACATAATGTTCTTTTTGTAAACATTGTTGAAGCAACTGCGGCAGAAGCAATTTTTTCACTTATTGGAGTACCTATATCTTACATAATCTCCTTAGCTTCTTTGTATATAATTGTGTCAACCACATGCCTAGATTCTCAATCTTTATGGTCTCCGTAAGCAATGTCATGTTGTATGCAGGCTTCATTTAATTAATTTATTTCTGTGTCACCTCTTTCCAGTCTTTCAATCAATTTTGTAAATGGCCCACAATAACTATAGCTTGGAAATGAATTTCAGGCAGATTTAAGTTGTTCCGGGCCAAATTTATTATTCCTCTACCATGGTGTTCAGAATTCCAAAATTAATGGGGAAATACTTTTAAAACCGTTATAAGATATGAAATTGCTTTGGGATTATTAATAACAAATTCAGAAAACTTATTGCTCAACATATTCATCATGCTTACAGTTTGGTTGTAGTAACTGTTATTTCCTACATTTTCTTCGTCGTGAATAATTAACAAACTATCAATTTTCCTACTTTATCCATCCATATTCTTTTTGCAAAATGTTGTATTTTTCATAACTTCTCCAGATATATAAGCACTTGGAGGAATCATTATTTTGGGTGTGTTTGGCTCTGATCTTTAATGTGATTCTTTTATATGCTGATCATAAATTATGTTAATTATATCTATGTAATTCCAACTCCTATTACAGCTTATTTTCTTATTGGGATTATATTTATGGAATGCAGCATCAGTTGATAAAATCATTTCTGTGTAATTTTAATAGTCATTCTTAGTGAATTTACCTTCATGATTTAATTGTTACTTTTTATCAACAAATTAGAAAGCCCTTCTGTTAATTTATATACTTTATTGTTAACAAGTTGTTTAACATCATGCATCATTACTTTTGTATCCCCCGTGTAAAAAATATACTCATCTCTTCAGAAACCATACTGTGATTAATCACATTAATTATAAAAAAATTTCTTTTCTGAGAATTATAGTAGAATTTTTTATGGGTACTATTCCCATTTCTGTTCCAAATTAGGAGATTTATGTTCTGCGAATAATTCTCTTTCAAATGATATCTGTTCTGGTGTTAGTGGATAATATAAATTCTTTGCTACTACTGGAAATATATTTCTTATTCAATTTTTGTTTCTTCACTTACTTTTTCTACGTTTTTACCAATAATTCGTAATTCGTCAGGCAAGGGTAGATAAGTTTTCTTATTTCTTTCATAGTCTTCTTTTGATTCTTTTTATAATTTTTGTATTTTTCAATCTTTGAATCTTCGTTTGACGAATCTTTCATTTACATGTGAATTTTTTCTTATAAATGAGCTATAAAATTATTTAGAGTTTTAAAAAGCAAACTTTTCCTCATCAGATCAATGTAGGGGAATTTAAATGTTTACAATAATAGAATTGAATTTCATATTACTCTAGGTGATGGATACTCTTTCCAAAATGGTGATTATGTAATTGAAAAATATAGATTACTAAAAAGAGGTAAAGTTGGAGATGAGGCAAAATATGCCAAATTATATAATATTGATGTTTGTTCTACCTTTTTTCCTTTTCAAATTTCTAGAGTAGAAATTTCAAAACATGGAAATGTTATTGAGGCTGTTGATAATCCTGGAATAACTTTAACAATCATGAATGCTTTGTTATGATCTCAAAGTGAACAAAATGATTAGGAGGTTGTTTGTGTAGATAACAAATAACGTTTGAAATCTCTTCATAGTAATAAAACAAATGAAATAATCTATCATCTGAGATATCTGTTTGGTTTTATCAGATAGAGATTATACTGATCCAGGTGAAACTTTTTTTGGAAAATTAGAAATTGTGTGGCCTATTGTTGAATATGAATTTAAAAATGCTTTTGCCATTAAAGAAAAAATATTTAAGCACCGTAAAATGCCTATTAGTTTCATTCATTGGCAATTACAAAAAAATTGAGTTCCTCCTGGGTCAACAGTTTTTAACTTTGATATAAAAGATCAGTTTAATAATTCACAATATGACATGCCTAATTTTGTAATTGTAGGTTTTCAAGCTAATAGAAGAAATTATGCTGGAAAGTTTGTACACCATTCTATGTTTTATCACTGTAATGCAAGAAATATTTATGTTCAGAATGAAATTAATTAATTTTTTCCAAAATAAAATTGAAATATGGTAATAGAAAATAATATTTGCTTAAAAAATGTTTCTTCCTTATAATGATTTTAGAAATTGAATTTTAAAATTAGACACTTAATATAGAAAAATGAACTTTATTATAAACCAAATGTGAACTTTCAGGGTGATATAAATTATTATTCATTTTGGGCCAAAATCATTGAATATTATTGATTGTTTAAATATAAAAACAGCTGTAGTTAAAGATAAAACAAACATAAATATTAGTGTGGATTTTAATAAAGCTATTTAAGCAGGAACAATATGTAATTTTGTTCTAATTAGTCAAAGGAATCAAACTTAGGAGTACTTGAAAGAAAGGATTAATGATGATATATAAATTTTTAATTAATATATGGAAGATATAAATGATTTTAGAGAAACAAGAAATTGTTTCGATAGTTTAATACAAATTTTTAGACATATAAATAAATATTTAATCTTTTAAAACTTTTACAAATTTTTAAATGTATAGATGAGTGGTTTTATCAAATAAAAAATCATTTTGCTAAACATAAATGAGATTTTTCTCCTGGTCTCATCAAATTTATAAAGTTTATAAATTTTCATTGTATTTCAATTTTTTTTCAGTAAATTTATATAGCGAATTTTTTTTGGTTGGTTGACTTCAGCTTAAATTTGCTTGATTTTGGCTGAGATATGCAAGAACACGTGAAGATATAAAACTTTTTGGGTACATAATTACGTATATTCCTATCTTATATAAAAAATATTTATATATTATTTTACATATAATCAGGTATATCTGTATCTTAAATATTATTATATACCATATTATGTATATTTCTATGTTATATAAATACATAATTATGTACATTCTATACATATTTAGGCATATTCCTATATTGTATTCATACATATAGATTCTATACATAATGATGAATATTCATATTTTGTATATATTTATATATGAGAGAATCTGTGTTCTGGGGCGAACGATTATTTGGGTTTTCTCAGACTGCTCCCATAAGGTGAAGATGAATAAATTGCGAATACGAAGGCCTACCTTTGACCTCGACCATAATATAGCTGCGATCTTCATCGTCGCTCACTGTATGCCGCCAGTACTGATTCTGCGATCGAGTTTTCACCTAATTGTGGATACATTTATTTTATACTTTTTCTTTAAGTATCATTCTAGACTTGGAACAGCAAGGACATAAATTGTCAATGATGCATCCGCTTTATTGA
This sequence comes from Dryococelus australis, assembly GCA_029891345.1. Classification (NCBI taxonomy): domain Eukaryota; kingdom Metazoa; phylum Arthropoda; class Insecta; order Phasmatodea; family Phasmatidae; genus Dryococelus; species Dryococelus australis. Next base: position 119,031,478 of record CM057003.1, on the reverse strand, counting down.
TTCTCCAAGATGAAAACTTCAAGAATGTGATTTCAGAGCAATTTCTGCCTGAAGCAGTTTATACATTGCGATATTTTGACGAGACATAAAAAAACCTGTGGCACTGGTTATCAGTAATACTGTAATCAGCACTGAACACACCACAATCAGCACCGTACACACTGCAATTAGCACCACGCATACCACAATCAGCACCATATATACACCACAATCAGCACCATATGCACCACAATAAGCTCCATATGCAACACAATCTTCCCCGCATGCACTGCAATTAGCATCGCACGCACCACAATCAGCACCATATGCAGTGCAATCAGCACCGTATGCACTGCAATCAGCACCACATACACCACAATCAGCAATGCACGCACCACAATCAGCAATGCACGCACCACAATTAGCACCATACGCACCACAATCACCACCCTACACACTACAGTAGTGCTAACATATGTTTTATCAAGCAAGATGTTACTCTACCCAAATGCATTCATGCTGAAGTTGAAGATATTTCCCACGAATCACGACATGGATGCCCATTTCCGAATACAGCGGGACCATCGAATTATGGGAAAACATGTGTCCTACTAAGTCTGCTGGAAGAACCGAAAGGCCTTTGGTTCGAGAACCTGTACCTGTATTCGCAATCGCTCCAGCAACCCAAATATCAATTACTTGCACGAGTACTGCAGGCTGCGGAAAGTATGAAATATCTCCTACGCAGCGATAATAAAGCCGTCGTACCTTCGAACGAAACACTGTTAAACTCGATAGTTATTTTCGATGACATAGCCTATGAGAAACAAACTTCTATTCAATAATACTTCAGCATGGGATGGCTCGTGTATGTGGACTGTGTGTACCTAGGCATGACTTATTCATACATACCCAAAAAGATGCTTCGTGACAATGCGAACGTGTTGATGCTGTTTCGCATGGCCGACACGAAATTGTGGCAAGTTTACGACGATCATGTCAATACGAACACGACATTTGCAGAATTCAAAGGTATACGTGCCTTGTGCTGGAAAGAGAAATATGTATTTTTGACGACTCATAAAGGACTGTCCCCTATACAATGGGAGGTACAGGCATGTGTTCGATAAGTTTATCGCTGCCTGTCGAGAAAGAGTTACAACATATCGAAATTCGGGCAAAGAAGTCTCGCTGTATAGTCACAAAGATGACGATGAAGGTTGTCTTGTAACATGAAACGATGAGACTTGTGAATCTGGTTGGCAATTCGTGCGTGGACACGATTCCGGATTGCCAGCAGGCCAATATATCAACTGAATGCTCCATGGACACAATTCCAGCGGCAGTCGCACTAATGGCATAGCCATTTGGTTCTTTGGAAGTTCGGGCTGGACACTCGATTCGGTAAATCATATATAACTGAGAACTAGTGGGCTACATCCACTTACAAAATAATATGTAGTTTTTGTCTTGCCTTCGAAAATCATAGAATAGAACTATTTGTTTGTATATGCAATTTCGTAAATAAAAAATATATTCAATATCCCAAGTTTTATTTATTTTATGAAAAAGCTACCTGCTTTATAATAAAAATTATTTTTAATACAAACATAAATGTTTAAGGAAAAAAATTACAATTAAATATGACAGTTTTGGTGCTTTGCAGGAATAGTTAATGTTACGAATCGGTATAGGCCAATACTATTACTTTTGTAACCACGTTTTAATAGCTATGTCGTCAGCACCATGACGTACCGTGGTGGTAACAACTAGAAAATAGGGGTGAACTTTCGCGACCACTTGTAAACATTTTTCAAACATTTGTAAACTATTGCAAACCTTGGTAAACATTTTTAAAAATTCTGTGATCACTTGCCAATAATCGTTGATTACGGTCTCAGCTTCTGGTATTAAGTAGGAGCTATGCGAAACCCCTTGTTTTAGTACGTCTTAAGAGAAACTTTACGAAGTTTAGGTCTTGCTCAAAAATCCAGTTTACTCGCTGGAGTTAAGGCTGGCATTGCTTAGTAGTTGCTCCCATCCACCTGGGATTGTTTGAGTAAATTAAAACGTAATTATTGTTCGATGACCAGTAATGTGTTACATAGTGTAGGAATAAAACATGATGTAATAACGACAATGGTAAATGTAGGTGCGAGAGAAATATAGTAGTCATTTGTAACAATGGTAAATTGGGGTCACCCGCTCAACATATTTTGTGATGGCCTTTTAAAGATTGTATTTACTTATTAATGTGGCTAGTAAGGAGCATAAATATAACATTTATATGTATTAGCACAATACCAGCGGTAGTATTGGTACCTGAATTTGGTTGCATTTTAATCTATATTTTTTGGCAACCTGGGTTTTAAGTAAATGTTTTTAAGTATAAAATTGTCATATATGGGAAAAGAAATAACAATGTTACCATTTAAGACGAAATGTCAGAAAGCTAACCATATAAGTTTTCCGTGTATAATATTTGTGAAAGAAATGTGAATGAAAAAAAAAAAAAGTTCTTCAAATAAAAGAACATGACCACACTTCTTTCTTTCCATTACAAATCGTTTTAAACATTTATTACCCCTACACTGTACAGAAAAATAGGTTTTGCATTGATTTTGCCATTATTAGTGTTCTGATTGGTTTTGCTAAGATTTTATGCAAATCCTGCCTTTCCACGCCCTTGGTTAAGGACGCAGCAAGGTCAGATGCAGAAGCCCACACACGTGCGAAAAAGAACCTTCACCCCAAATGCTCAAAAAGGATCTTCCCATCCAATTTGGGGTGATTCTTTTCAAAAATAGAGCATTGGTTATATACGTATATTATTGTCCGTAATTATGGAAAATCGATACAAAGAGTCCGAAGCCAACCGCCTGCTATAATATGATGTCACTTGACCGCCATATTGAATCTGGATGGCCTGTACATTTGACCTTGATCATGTGCCCGTGACCTTGGATGGCCTTAAGCCAAAATACCAAAAAAAGAATTAATAATTTCCAATATATCTTAAATATTCCGATAATATATTTAGAATTATAACTTAATTATTACAAGTTATTTAAATACTTACATGTAGCATGTCCGGGGATCGATGGCAGTTTGAGCGATCAGCTACAAGACAAACAGACGATGCCACACGATGGCTCAATGCTCTTCGAGTTTGACGAATAACTTCCGCCAGGTGCGTGCCTGTCGTGGTGACGTTTGGAGAGAAACAGACGAGCCCATTAATCTTTGAGAGGGGTGTCGCCTGCTTCTCACGATGCCAGTGAGCGAAGGCGGCAGTGCCGGAGTCATGTTCGCTCCCTCCGCCGCTCGCCCTTTTCCATAAATAGTTTCACTGAATTATGTGATCATAAAGAGGCCAAAGAATGCCTTTTAGTAAAATAATTATTTTTATTTATTTATAATTACACTGATGGTGTTACTCCAAAAAATAATTGTCAATTCTTTCCCTATTTTTCTTTACATGTTCGCCTTACGTACGTAAAACTGTTTTACGGTGACTTCTGCGCCCCCTTTGCTTGGTGCCCTATGAGGCTGCTGCTTATATCCAGAACCGGCCCTGCACATTCGTCGAGAAGGCTCCGGCTCACCCCGGTGGACCACCACCAAGAAATGTATTTTAATTTTGCGAAAGGCTGAAAGGACTCCACGGGAATCGCTGTCCACCATCAGGGGGCATGTCTCGGCATGTGGGGATACGCCTGCGTCCACTAGTGCCATATTCAGGCGGCTAGCAGGGCGGAATTTGTTGTCGCGGCGTCACGTCGTTTATAGGCAGTTCACAGTTGATAGCCCTGCTTGAGATCTATTAATATGCATGTTGTGTATTTCTCCGACATAGGTAAAAATTAACATTGACATGGGCCTCATCACGCGTCGGGCAAGTGAAACTATGAAATACTTACAAAAGTAAATATTTTACAAATCTGATCATTTTTAAACTTTTATTCATTAAAAAATACAGATAGCGAGACAAATAATGTAAGTTATCACAAATAGTTACCTAACACGACACTAAGATACGGAAGTACTTTCCATCCATCGTTACTAACTTTACTGGGCGCATGTCACTCAGTGAACCCGTTAAACTATATGCAGGCTGGGGCAATGACATTTTTCTAATGTTGATTTAGAAAGTGCTCACTTTATCGTGAACAACCTTTACCGAGCAAGTGCGATATTTCACAGGGAACGGACAGCATCGCACCTGGCAGACTTACGAGTGGTGTTCAGCGAAGTATCGGGGTTAGGTCTGGATACGGACAAATGCCGAACTCGAGTCTCGATACTTTCTTGCCAGCTCCGTGATCCACGCATCATTGTAGAGTGCACACCGCCCAATGAGATATGTCTTGGGGTGGGGTGCCATTTCCAAATTTTCCATAACCCACAGATGGTGAGTGAAGGATTGCTGACGGCAAGGTTATACATCCGGGAAATTTCGCGAACATGTGTAATCCCCTTTTCGGTGCAGCTTCATAATCTCATTTTCTAGTATGATAATACCCGGCGTCTCACTGCACGTGCATTTCTGGCCTGTCTTAAATGATGTCATTTTGCTTCCTTCGCTAGCTGAAACTCTGCCGCTCTGAAATATGAAACTTAATTTTTAACCACGTGTTTTTGTAAACTGCGCTTAAGTCTTTTGTTCAATGAACCTGGTTTTGACAAGTTCGGATTTGAAGTTGTTTAATTGCGGAACTCAGAATTTACGTACGAACCTAGATCCATATTTCCACTACCTACAAGCCAGAATAAGTTTTTATTTTCAGTCGTTATATTTGTGTCAACCCATTCCTTTATACAGCTTCAGATCCTTTGATTTTGTAGCACATGATTTTTAATAGTGTTTATGAAGATAGCATCAACATGTAGAGCTGGATGTTATACATGGTAAAACTGCTACAATCGGTCACGTAAGGGAAAAATATAAAATAAAGTACCCTAACACACCGCCGCATGATTATGATGAATGTGTTGCTGTCGTCTTCCGGGAGATGGTCCCATTCCATCTGGGCAGCTTTGATGAGATCTGGAAGTGGTTACGGAGGTTGGAACGATTACAAACTGCTGTTTTCAACATGTGCTTGGCATGTTCAATGCCATAGTGCGGTCTCTGTTGATAACAAAAGAACATCACAACCCCTACCGCCCAAACTGCCTTATCGCAAAATATTCCTAACTTTTTATATTGATCGTATAGCATGTCTACACAAAGACTCTACACTTCTACTTTGGCATAACCACGTCAATGCTGACATGAAACCGTCACTAAACTTAGGAATGCACCGAGCTATAGATTATTATTTTGAAATACTGTATCAGTTTATTTTATAATTCTGCACTAGAATGAACATAATCGGAAATAAGTTGATATAAACTGTTATAGAATTAACAAACTTTGCGCCGAATGCTGACATGGAAAACGTTTTAAGGAAGTTGACTCTGCGAGTTTTAGTAGGTGTTGCAGAGTTTTAGTAGGTGTTGCAGAGCTTTAGTAGGTGTTGCAGAGTTTTAGTAGGTGTTGCAGAGTTTTAGTAGGTGTTGCAGAGCTTTAGTAGGTGTTGCAGAGTTTTAGTAGGTGTTGCAGAGCTTTAGTAGGTGTTGCAAAGTTTTAGTAGGTGTTGCAGAGCTTTAGTAGGTGTTGCAGAGTTTTAGTAGGTGTTGCAGAGTTTTAGTATGTGTTGCAGAGCTTTAGTAGGTGTTGCAGAGTTTTAGTAGGTGTTGCAGAGCTTTAGTAGGTGTTGCAGAGTTTTAGTAGGTGTTGCAGAGTTTTAGTAGGTGTTGCAGAGTTTTAGTAGGTGTTGCAGAGCTTTAGTAGGTGTTGCAGAGCTTTAGTAGGTGTTGCAGATTTTTAGTAGGTGTTGCAGAGCTTTAGTAGGTGTTGCAGAGCTTTAGTAGGTGTTGCAGAGTTTTAGTAGGTGTTGCAGAGCTTTAGTAGGTGTTGCAGAGTTTTAGTAGGTGTTGCAGAGTTTTAGTAGGTGTTGCAGAGCTTTAGTAGGTGTTGCAGAGCTTTAGTAGGTGTTGCAGAGCTTTAGTAGGTGTTGCAGAGTTTTAGTAGGTGTTGCAGAGTTTTAGTAGGTATTGCAGAGCTTTAGTAGGTGTTGCAGAGTTTTAGTAGGTGTTGCAGAGCTTTAGTAGGTGTTGCAGAGTTTTATGTTACTTACAAATAACATCATAATTTCGACAGATTTGATGATGAAGTGAAAAGTATTGGTTCACAATCCACACTAAATAACATTTGTGTATTTTGTTTTCCAATAAGCAGGAATTTTTTTATATTAAAAATATTGACGGTTATATTTCGGTGGCAAACTCCACAAACAGATTGTCCTCGTAAATATTGTCATTAAATTATTAAAAATATTTCTGAACAATACAAATGTCCAAAAAGTTGGTGGGGGGGGGGGGGGGTTATTTCAACTGTTCGTGGCCAGTGATTTAGTAGATAATCCAGTTTTCGCCGTTCCTAAGCGGAGGTCACAAACACAATATTAGCAAGTAATCAACTAGCAATTCGCTTTAAAAGCTTGTTTCAGCAGAATGAACAAAAGTGCGCGTGCAGCTAATCATCGTTTAAACGCAATTTCGTTCTCGGCCGGCAGCAGATGGGCAGGGAAAATGAGCCGATGCTGTTTTATTTTTTAAAATGTTGTTGTGCGAGGAGGCAGGGAGAAGGGGCATGACCAGGCGACACGCGCGCTGCTCCATATGAGGAGGATGTTATTCAAACTTGCACTCGTGTGAAGGGGCGAGAGGTTTGGTGATAGAAGCGCGGGGAGCGGGTAGATTGGCTTGCGTGGGCGACACTCACGTCACATCGCAGCAAAGTGCCACCCGCGTTCAGCGCGGCTACACTCTAAACAATTGTTTGCACTTTTACAAGAAAAATCCTTGGAAACCCAGTTGCCAAGAAAATCCTTTGTAAAACTACACAGAGTTTTCTAGTACTATCTGCAAAACGTTTCTTTGTAATATTGCAAATGATGGCCTTGTAACACAACTGACATTATTGAGGAAAGTACATAAAATTACTTTTTTTCTTACGTCTAAAAAACAAATGTGATGAATTAGTAACAGAGAACAACATCTAAAAAAGTATTTCAAAATATAATTTACAAAAAAAAAATCCTACCTCGTCAGTATGGGATTAGAACTCCCACACCTTGTATTACTAGCCCAAACCTTTAATCACAAGACCAACGTGACTTATGGTAAAAATGCTTATTTTTACTTTTAATATTAGTACAGATATGTACGAAGAAATATTTAAGTTATGCGGTTAAGAAGAATAGGTACATGAAATTTATTTTTAGGAGTTCTGTTGTTGAGTTGAGAGATTAGGATCCCTCTTAACAATGAGGTATTCAGAGCCGATTTGAGAGTTCTGTGTAGCTAGGAAACACACTAACAGATAATGATAAATACGGTCACGTTTGATTGAAATTGTCGATTTATGACGATTATTTGGGTGGTTTAAATTGCTTTACGTAATTCAAATTTGCAATATATTTCTTTTTGCACGCAGCTACACTTTGTATCTCCAATAGTTTTGGCACAAACAGATATATACGGTTTTACGTCGTTGAATGCCCGCCATTTTGCGGAAGCTCATGTATACTGCTCATTATAGTAGACACATTTCCTAAGGTCTATTACAAATATGGACCTTGTAGTTTTACAAACGAGTAATTTTACAATAAAAAACTTTCTACTCTTTTGTAAAATTACAAAGAATTTTTCAGTAAAAATTACCAATTTTTTGTTAGAGTGTAGGCACAGAACGCTAGCGAAACGCCTCCTCGAATTGCACGTAGGAATGTCACACGCATACTACAATGTAAAAAATTAAGTTAACATTACCTGACAAGTGTAAGGTAATATTCTCTAACTTGTATGATAAACATAGCTTCCCTTACATGTAAGATAAAATTTCCGCATTGTGGATTAAAATTAGCGTACATGGTAGTGAAAGATCCCATAAATGTATGGGGAAATTACCTTACGACGCGGGGATATCCTAATCGATTTGTAACTATTTGATAGTTGTATAATATGTAATTACTACCTAAAAATTAATTTACATTGTCTAGTCATACAAGCTGTTCAACATGACTCTTTATATGAAAGGTTTAATAACCGCACTCTGGAGTAAGATTCACGTACATAGAGGTGGAAAATCCAATAAATGTATGGGGAAATTATATTACGACGCATGCAGCTCTTCAGCATTGCCTCAAAAGCTAAGTGGGAGGACGGCCGGAAGAAACAATCGTCTAACATACTTATATTCACTCATGCTGTAACGCTGTCGTCGTGATGTAATGAATAGCGCATCGGCGTCTCGTGAAAGGGGTCCATGATTCGCGCCCATCCACCTGCAAGTGTCAGGGATTTTAGAGTTGAGGTTTCGGTTACTCTTCGCCAGAGAATTTATGTAAAAATTTATAAATTAACGGTACCATTATTCCTTGTGGTTTTTAATATAAAAATATTGTACAATACTGTAAATGTAACTTTACCTGTAAAGGATTTTCCTCTGTTCTTGTCAGGTATTTTCCGTACGTTTAGGGAATAGTACCTGACTTTTTATGTGTAAATTTACTCCACATTTGACATGTAATTTTACCTTACATGTATAGGTAATTAGCTTCCCTTACTTGTAAGGCAATTTTATCTCAAATATTTTTCTGTGTATGTAATCTACATATTTGCCCATCTTGTGTTATTCGCATAGAAAAATAAAAAATAACTGTATATGATATAAAGAAATTTGTACCAAGTTGTTAGGTAAACAATTTCAAGTGGAGAGGTTGTAGAGAGATTTTTGTGGCGGTTAACATACATGTCTTGAAAGCCGATGAGGGTGAGGCGAGGTGGGTTTGGAGCAGCGCCGGAATTAACGGGCTGGGAAAACGAAAGAACCCCGAGAAAACACGCAAACGAGTGGCACTATCAGGCACAATTCCCACATGCGGAAATCCGGTGTCCTGGCTGGGAATTAAACCCGGTTCGCCTTGGTGGGAGGCAAGCAGGATAACCACTCAGCAACAGCAGCCCCAGTTGCCTCTTTCAGTATCGTTTACATGTGGAACACTTATTAAAGTTAATTTTTGTGTCATACATAGTAAGTAAGAATTCATTTCGTCTACAACATTCAGGTTTGTAGCGTTTTACAACGTTTCTGGTCAAAATATATTTATATAAATGGCAGTTTTCCATTTCAGTTTTGTGTATGGAAATACAAGCAATAGGCAGGAAGAAAAAATGATCCATTTTTTTAAAGTCCGTAGATACTTGAAAGCGTATATGAAGACAAGCCAAGGTTGGCCACCAGCCTACTCACAGAAAATGTCTCCGCATTAACTGCAGTTACAACTCAGCACTTATCTACAAGAAAAAGTTGAGGAATTGTCCATTTTCGTATTTACATAACTGGATACTGCTAATAAAGTTTACCGAGATATTTGATAGGCGAAGTAGTAGACTGATATGGAGAGTTCGGGCACTACATTTTGTAGCTTATGTGTAGTTATTCATGCTCTCTAGTTCTATTGGAGCGGATTATGGCATGCGCAAGGCATTTAATATAACCTGATTAGATCTTCATCCTGGGATCACATTGGGAAGGAGTACTTCCGAAAATATATGGGAATTCTATAATTTAAAAAATCTATTAATATGTATTCAACCAAAGAAAAAATAAATCTTAATATTATTAAAACATGTATATTAAGGAATTGTTATTTTCAATATATATATATATATATATATATATATATATATATATATATATAAAATTTGTTGACTTCAGTTATCAAGCTAAATAAATATAGTTTTATTAAAACTATTTGTATGTACAAGTTTGTGGCACAATGAATAAGCTTTCTCTTTTTGATAAATATATATATGTATTTATATGACTTAATTAGTTAACCATTGTATTTGATGGCATTTTTACAATCATACTGCAATCCTGCCTATGATATTGAGGACACATTCAGAAGTTATTTCCAATACGTCTTTCACTTAATGGATGCATATTTGATAAGAATTAAAATGCCGTTTATTATCCCACCAAATATTACGAGACATGTACATTCAATATTTAATAATAATTAATGCTCATTTCCGAATCTAGTTCTTAAATGACGTTACAAGGCTGTTCACGATAAAGTGAGCACTTTTGAAATCAACCTTAGAGAAAAGTCACTGCTTATGCCTGTATATATTATAATGGGCGCACTGAGTAACATGTGCACAGTAAAGTTGGTAACGATGGATGGAAAGTAGTTCCATATCTAGTCGAATAAAATGTGTTAGGTGGCCATTTGTGATAACTTAAGTTATTTCTTTCGGTTTCAGTTTTTTTATTGAAGTATAAAAAAGAGCATGTTTGTAAAATATTTACTGTTCTTATAATATTACAGTTTCACTGGACTGACGCATGTAGTGGGGATCCATTCTGTAACTAGTTTAGGATTTGAAGGTGAATACGGTTTGCTGTATGTTCCCGTTATCATATTCGACAAAGTAATATTAGCAGCTCTTTTGGATTCAGGGAAATTTTTCCTTGATTAGCCATGAATGTTGCACCTACCTTTTGGAAAATATGCCGAAGGGGCTTATTCAAGTACAGAAATGAGAAGAAGTTAGGATTTCTTCAGCAAATAGTGGGCTGATAAATTCTCAGGGTGTTGCTATTTCCAAATATAAATTGAAAAATATTCATGGAAGTATGAATTTAGAATTCTCCTCTGCCTGCGCCTTGAATTATTGTTAGGAATCGGTTTATAGGAAAAACACAAGTGTGTTTAAATATTGCAACAGAGATAGTATTAGCATTCTGCAAAAGATATCCAGTACCGATTACTTCAAAAATGTTCAATTGTCAAGTAATAAATGTTTAACATTTTGATCAATATAGGATTGTCAGCTGACTCAGTTACAGGCCAAGTTCACGAATGTGGTTACCACTTAATTATGATACTATAATTAGCATTCTATTGTGTTGCGACTTAAGGATAAGAAGCCTGTTTCTTCTGTTCCTTATCGTGTTTCTCCCACTAAGGTAAACAACTTCCGGTTACAACCACGCACAATGCACTATCGCAACTGATAACATCATGTTGCATGCAACACATAAGTGCAAACATGTTAGCCAACATAAACTTTTGATCCACCAACTTAACAAACATAATTACTCATTTCAGGCATGTTAAAGGATCACATCGAGAGGCCAAAGGAGGGGAATGAATTCAATGCTTAATGTATGTGTTTTATCAAACTTATATTATTTTATTTATATTTCTGTTTACCATGTTGGACATTTTCCTAAGGAAGCTCCATACATTACGATATTAATTATAATAATAGTATTTTTGAAGAGTTCACTTTTTTAAAATCTAGTATGATATCCTTGACATAAATACTTATATCACTTTTATATTTAATAATATAAAATAAATTTTTTTATATTCCGCCCCCCCTCAATACATCACCCTTTTAAATATAAAGGAAATGAAATATAGAAAATACAAAAAAAGGGCAGTATGTTTCATACCTACAAAACATTAATTTACAATGTATTATTATATTATGATAAACCTTCCTTGGGTTATAGCCAGAAGAACAAATGTGCGTCCGATATATGACAAGATGAAATCTGCAAAAAGACAAGCAAAACTGTTAGTAATTTTAAACATTGATATATTATGCAAATTCTAATAAAACTATTAATACAACACAGACGCATACCTCAAAACAAATTAAGAACACAAAAAAACTGCAAACAGAAATGTCCAGGATCAGTCCACACCTACTACTTCAACCTACTTGCTCGGCATTTAACATGCAAGTTCCAACTCCGCAGCAGCAAACTGTATCTTGAACACTACTGCTACATGCTGGGACCTTATCAGATGTACTTCCGGGCCACACCAAGCTGCCACTTCTGGGCGATAAACAACTTCTGGTTACAGCCAAGCACAGTGCACTATCACAACTGATAACAACATCCTGTTACATGCAACCCACACAAGTGCATACATGTTAGCCAACATAAACATTTGATCCACTAACATAGCAAACATAATTACTCGTTTTGGGCATGTTAAAGGGATCACATCGAGTCGTCAGGAAGGGGGAATGAATTCAATGCTTCTTGCATGCCCCACCAATCCTCCACTTCTGGGTGATAAACGACTTCCGGTTACAACCAAGCACAATACACTATCGCCACTGATAACAACATTCTGTTACATGCAACACACACAAGTGCAAAAATGTAAAAAATACATAACACATAATCGTTGATTGTAAAACAATTCCACTTGACCAAGAATATGCATGTCACCAGTAGTTCCAACTAATTTCCGACACAACCAAATCTGATCTCCAAGCTTCATCTTCATCATCTTACATGAATACGTAGACGCATTACCAAAAACACTTATTACAGAAGTATTGTCGGCCTTCCCCTCATGAACTGGAAATGTCTTCCATTAGATTATCCTGTTTGTATCAATCTCACTAAACTCCATTGGTGCATGCTCCTTCTCGACATGAAACCTTCTGAAGAAACACATTTCCATAATATTACAAATAGTACTTGGTACTACTGGTGACATGCATATTCTTGGTCATGTTGAATTGTTTTTCAATCCCTGATTATGTGTTACAAATTTTTCATTTTTATTTCCAATCTGTGATTATGTGTTATGTATTTTTTCATTATGTAAATAAATGTTTTGCAGGTACAAAATGTACTGTGACTTTTTGTGTATTTGTTATATTTGTTTCCTTTACATTTAAAAGGGGGTATATTGAGGAGTGAATGTTCTAAAAATTACTTTATGCTATTAAATGTACAGAGTGATATAAATATACATCAAGAACATCTCATTAGATACTAAAAAAGTGCACCTTTTAAAAATCCTATTATTAAAATTAATAGTGATATTTATGGATCTTCCTTAGGGAAATGTCCAACTTGGTATACAGAAATATAAATAAATAACATTAGATTGTCAAAAGACTTGCAAGAAGTGTTGAATTCATTCCGACCTCTTGACCTCTCGATGTGATCCCTTTAACATCCCCAAAAAGACTAATTATGTTTGTTAAGTTGGTGGATCAAAAGTTTATGTTGTTCAATATGTTTGCACTTGTGTGTGTGTTGCATGTAACAGGTTGTTATCAGTTGCGATTGTGCATTGCGCTTGGTTGTAATCAGAAGTTGTTTATCGCCCAGAAGCGGTGGTTTGCTGGGGTCCAGAATACATCCAGTGATAAGGAACCCAGGACGAAGCAGTAACGTTAATCATATGGAGAGCTACCACGGAGTTGGCCTTGTAGCATTTTAAATGCCGAGCGATTATGTTGAATTAATAGGTGGGGGATGATCCTGAACTTTTCTATTTTCGGATTTCGTGTATTCTTACTTTGTTGTGAGGTACCTATTTATGTTTTATTTATATTTTTATTCCTTTTTGCATAGTATATTAATTTTTACGATACTTAACAGTTTTGATTAGATCTTTCTTTATATTTCATCCTGACATGTATCAGAGGTACATTCATTCTCCTGTTTATTACTAGAGGATGTTTATCGCAATATTGTGTCATTTACTAAGGGCGCCAATATTTTGTTGTCTTTTTTGTACCATTTTGGTCTTCAAGAAATATCTGCTAAATCTGGTAGTGGTTTGTTGGAAATGATTTCTTCAGAAGGTCTGATGACGAGAAGGAGCCTGCACCAAAGGAGACTAGTAAGGTTGATCCAAACAGGATAATCTGTTGGAAAACTTTTCCAGTTCATGAGGGCAAGGCAGACAATACTGCTGTAATTATTGTTTCTGGTAATGGGTCTATGTATTCAAGACCAACAAAAGCAAGAAATTTTTCAGCCATTTGTCACAATGTATTCCAACTCAGCCTATTTATTGACGAAAAGGACCCTGGGACAGTTTGTGATCATTGCAGGGATAATAAAAACATCTATGTATATATATATATATATATGCCTCTATTTTTTTTACCGACTATCGAGTAGGTGTTTCAACATTTCGGACAAGCAAAGTAATTTTCAGGTTTTGATTTTAACTCAGCATTCCTGCAGAGCGAACTGCATCCTGTGTTTCGAGAAATGTTAGCCTTTGTAACACCTTAGGGGCAGTATCAGTGATGTAGATTGCTCATGGGAGTGAATTATGGATCACAGTCCATGTCGAGTGTTTATTTTGGAGTTCTAGGAAAGTTTCAATGCGATTTAATTATACCTATGTAGATGATGTGTGCGTTTATATTAACACATTTGAGGATCATATAAATGATCTGTGACTTTTCCTATCTGTCCTGAGGGAAGCTGGTCTTACAGTAAACACCGATAAAGTAACTTGAGCAACAATGTATGTTCTATACTTAGGATTGGTCATTTCCGATGGAAAGTTAGTTATGCATCCCGAGAAGATCCGTCCTATAGTGAACTTCTCTGTGCCTAAGAACCTGAAAGGGTAAGGTAGTTTTAAGGGATGGTCGGGGCTTTACTCGAAGTTAATTTGGACATTGTTCACATTTCTGAACCATTAAATGCACTCAAACGAGAAGAAGTAAATTTCGTTTGGGGAGATGAGCAGGACAATGTCTTTTGTCAACTAAAGGAGAAATTGTCAACACCTTCTATTTTGTGTTTGTCTCATTTTACCAACCTTTTGTTTTGCAATTTCATGCCAGCTTAAATCCGGACTAAGTGGCACTTAAGGATGCGGACTGTTTGACCAACTTCAAGTGACACTTAAACAGCGGTAGCTAGCCCTTAATTTGGGAGCCCGAAATCAGTCACTTAAATCCTTCAGTGCCCCTTAACTGAGAAGTAAATGAAAAGTAAAATGGCTGCTGCTGAAAAATGTATAGATAACCACAAATGTGGGGTACATTATTTACGTCCATGTAATTTAAATCCTTCCTAAGAAGTTTTATAGTAATAAATATATTGATGATGGATGCAAGTCGTTATAAACAACCTATACATTAAATGACGAAATACAGTGTGAGCTAAAAACCCGTGAAAGCCACGCATTTTGTTTATATATGAATTTTTTAGGTATTACCAGACACAAAGCAAATATGTAAATAGAAACTGCAGTATTATTAGACCGGTAACTGATTGATAACATATAGATTGATTGAGTATGGACAAGCCACGAAATTATTTGAAATAAATGGGGAAATCTTTGCCTTCACTACACTGCATACGAATTCGTCACATTTCCATTGAATTATTTTTAATGTGTGTAATTTTTCCAGCGGAAGCGTGTCTCTGACACTACGCCCATTTGTACACTTTGTAAAATATGTGATTACATTGAATAAATTTCAGCCTGGGCATAATATAATGCATTTAGGTTGCACTTTGCTTTTACTACACATAGAAATAATATTTGGTACAAGTTTTGCATACATTCATCTATTTAAAATATTGCAAATGGGAGACCAATTAAAGATGTCATACTCTGGTGATAATGATATTTTATCAATAATTTAAAGCACTGGGCGTATATGAATTGCACATGAATATTGTTAATAGTCTTTTCAACAATCTAACACAGTTTAAGAAATTTCAATTTTAGTTGGTGATGAAAGTCAAGATATAAATTAACCATTCTATCCTAAATGAGGAAATTAATTTTATCACAGTGTGTAATTGCTTGAATATTATCAGCTATATATTGCATAGGGTATAAAGGACACATTGGGATCATTATATTAGTATTCAGACAAGTTTATTTTTAAGTCAAAATGCGGATTTCAAAATGGCAACTAAGGTCACTACTATCATTGAAAGTGTCTATTTTAAAAAGTGTATACCACCTTTAATGAAATTTGTACATAATCTTTAAAACACAATAGTAATGTATGTCAAACATAAAATAATTCCATTAAGTACAAAAATTCGGGATTTTCATGCAGTAAATTAGGCCTAGAGTAGCTTTCTAAGGGAAAGCGATTTTAGTAATTTTCTTGAACATAATATAGCAATGCTTTGCACGGAACATACATTACGTTTAGAGAATATCCAGTCAGTGCCTATACATGATAACAATTTCGTTTTAAAATTTATCATTAAATTATTTTGTACTTTTTATGAACTAGATTATAAATGAATAATTTATCACAGCTACATTAATAAATGTAACAGGGCTAAAACATTACAAGAGTACAATAGATAAAATATAAAACTGTTTAAATTCTGACTAGTTCAAAATCACAGGCCAGGCCTATATGAACCATTGTATCTTTTGCTGCCTAAAATCACACTTGGCAAAGATGATAAATAAAAAAGCTATGACAAATATTCACATAATTGCAGCACGCCACTCCCACGACAGTAAACTAGAACCAAAAAATCAAGAATTTATCTATTAATGTAGGTGATTTTAATTAAAAAAATTTCGGTGCACGTGGTTTTTGAACGAATGGAATACACATATGTTTATCGTGTACACAGTGGCAGCTTTTTGCACTGATCCTTAACATTTGTAATGTAAGCAGTAAACATATAATTTTCCATTGTAAACAAATTCTTGTTTAGGATTTGTTTACTTAAACGAAAATAAATACTATATTTCAGGTATATATCATTTTGTCCTTCCTTTGGTAATAATTTTTATTGGTTCATTTAGTCGCATGACCACAATGCACCACTATAAACATGAGAATATTTGCAACTAATATTTTTCAGCAACCCCCAACAAATTGGCAATAACAAAAATTAGTTGAATAGTGGTGAAACATTTAGACATTCCTAATGGCCACTTAAATGTATCCTTTGCGGGGGGGTAGTTTATTCGTTTTTCGTGAAACCAGCCATGAATATAGTTATCCGACATATAACCAAACTACAGAATATTTCAAGTAAATAAAAAAATCCTTCAACTTACAAATGCATCAATAAGTTATTTTAAGTACTGATAGACATACTTTTTAAAGTATGCTACTTGACCCACCATGACGAGACTTATAAAGACGTAAGCAGTCACTTAATATCGGTTGCTATCTTGTTCACTCGCAACAGGCTAAGGAAGGCGAGCTATAGAGTTCTTCAGCTTTAACTAGAAGCTTAGTTAATAATTACATAAGCTCACACACACATTCGAAACAAAAATGCTTCTATAAACATAACACATTTTGATGTTAAACGAAGAGTTGGTTGGAAATGGTCGGAGGAGCGATTAGACTGAGATATGCTACTAGATATTACAGTATTTTAAAATCGCTGCATGTGTTTACGAAAAAAGGTTCAACAGAGCACTCATAAACAAAAGTATACTGTGCTAAAAATATTTTATAACTCAGTAAAGTGGATATGGAATATTTTAAGCAAACACAGCATTTGTAATAAGTTAACTTTTACTTAAACAGAAAATTACTGTAGGTGTTTTTCCATTTAAGCATTTGCATGTAGCGTTAAAGTATTTATGTGTAGCTTCCTGTTTTTGTTGTGGTTTATAACATTATTTTACTCTTTTGCTGAGTTTGAGTTGTACCCTGATATTGTGACAGGAATTGATCAGTAACAAACCTCCGGCACCATCAAATCACTATGGAGAGTGGCCTACTTCAATTTCATATGACCACAGAAAACTTGTTCAATGTTGCTTTTTAAAGTCTTGGTGCTAAAAGTAGAAAATTTTCACCAATTCACTGCACAATATAACTGTGTAATGTACAGCAAGTTTGAAGAATTTGGCTTAATTACTTACTTGTAATTTATTTGGTTTTGCATACACACTCTTCGGTAATGAATATTAATCTCTTACTGGATACCAGGGTTACTCAGACTGGCGGAATTTGACCAAAATTTTGTCTTGTCACGAAAGACCCCCTAATGGAGGAGGCAATTAATGTAATCAATCAATTTCCTTAGTTATGTCAATTCAATTTAGGGTTAAATAATTTACAACTGTTTAGATTTAAAGTAATTAAAATTTCCAATATTAACCTATTTGTTAGTCTAAGCCAAAAGGACAGTGCAAAGGACAGTTAATAAACATGCTAACAGTTTGCGAACCGCCTACGGGAATCTGCTGCGTGTGCACGGAAGATAGTTTACACATCAGGGCACTTTTCCAGTTCAAGTCCCTAGCAGCAGGCATTACACAGTCAGCAAAACACCAGGATAGTACATACCTTGTGAACACGCAGGAACGACTTATCGGCAGATTCCTAACAGAGTTTTCCTTTCTCTCTTAAATTCGCACACACAGTTATGCTTCCATAGCGAACAGGGCTTCACCCCAAACCATTTTCCCCCTACCAGAAGACTGCAGAATATAAAAAAATCTGAATTTTAACCCACAGCTACCAAAGAGCTGAGGACATCTCGTATTTGAAGTAGAAGGGCGATGTTATTGTTTGGGCAAGCCATAATTATACAGCTAGCCTGAACGTACCATCCCATGTGAATATGTGACAAGGACATCGGGTAGTGTAAATATGCAAACAGAACGCGCAATTCCCTAAAACATGGCCGGACGAAAAGTGAGGGCGTGGCGGCACGACATAGGCTAGCCAAACGACTGGAAGAACGTCTGTTCACACCTCGATGTCAACCAGGGATGATGCTCCAGAGGCCAGAATGATGACTTCCCGCCTGCCGTAGTCCGTCTACAAACCAGTCTTCGGCATCATGCACGGTGAAAAATATTGGTCCTATAACTTACCCCAGTGGTGGCTTCATCACAGTTATGCATTTATATAAATTATCAGCTCCTATGATTTGTTGCCAGTTAATGCAATCTGTGTGAAACCAATATGGGAATATTAACGTTTCAAACACTGGAAGGAATAATCATTTTTTCAATTACAGAGTATCTGTAAACCATCTGGTACGACTCCCCCACACCCCTACTCAAAGTATAGATTATAGCATAAATATTAATTATATAAATGTAAAATGTCTTAAATCAATAACAGCGTGCATGAAAAAAAAAACTTTGGAACATTTTGGTGCCTGGTATATTTCGTAAAGCTGGCTGCATGTAGTACCATGTGTGTAAGGCATTTTACGTTTTTATTGTCAGTACATTTTAGTTCCACATTCAGGTTAACAGATATCTTCTCACATTAACATTGATCATGGATATTTTTTACTGACTTCAGCAACTCAAAGAGAGCAATAAAAAAATCCTTCCTCATGAAAAATTTGCCAGTCACAAACGAGCACGTTTGAGTTGAAAGCTATAATCCAACACAATTAAGAAACATAGGTTTGCTTCAATTTCAAAATAGGAACATTAAATAAGGAATGGTCCGGAGAAAACAATAATCGGTTTTTGTTATCGTGCAAATCAATAACCTTCTTTAACAGGGAATGCTTCTGACTTGGGATACTTTCTACACTTATTATCCTTCACAGTTTACAGTGAATAAATACGGTCAGAGAAATTATGTGGTAAGATTCAGGATGGAGTTCTTGGTCAGCTCTCAATTAGTATTCTTATATTATATATGCATTAATTTACATATACAAATACTACGATATTTAACCTCATTTCATAAAGTGTCACAGGCAGTAATTGAGAAGAGTTGAGAATAATTTTAAGATGGTTTATCAAATATTTCCGTCCGCATAAAAGCTTCGTTTATATAGCATTGGGAAATCGATGTGTAAATATATATACAGTAATTTGTCTTACTTTTATGTCATGATAAGGCTTCAGTTTCCAGTATAAAATTTTATGTACCATATGGATTTGAATTGTGCCAAGAAAACCTACTTAATATTTAAGCTTATTAAAAAATAATTATATCTTATGTCCAGCGATGTGTTTATAAAACTACAGCTACTTAAGAGTTACTTCTGGGAAACGAGCATAAAAATATTACAGACTAATACTGATTCTGAAAGTTAACAAATGGCCAATTCGAAGGTCTGTATTGGCCGTACCACTAACCAATCATCACCTCCCGTTGACAGCTTCCTTAACTGATACCACGCAATACTGAACCAACATGAGAAATGAGTGACTTTAAATATTTACAGTTCAGACAACACTAAATGATTTTCTTTTTCACTTATTTCGAACAAATGCCTCAAAGATATCACAAGTTAATCGACATTTGCGATATAGTGCAAGTGATATGTGCATATTAAAATAAATAAAACTGAAGACACGCTTGTAATTCATCTTGGTTCCTCGTGGAGTAAACATGGCGAGCAAAACATCAACCATTCATGTCCCCCTCCTCCTTCTTTCCCCGCTGCTTTACAAAGTGCCAGAGTCAACTTCTCAAAACATTAACGATTTTCAAACTTCCTCCGCTTGTGCCTGAATTTACCCCAACACAAACGGTTATTTCATCTTTGGCGCCAGCCTTAAGTTGGAATTTTTTTTTTTTTTTGCGAGTTCTCTCACGCCAAACTGATACGTCATTTCGCAGCCAGCATTTTGTTACGCGCGAAGGAAATAAGTAACGGAAAGTTCGGGTGGCGTGAAAGCATTGAGGAAGGCAGACATGTATAATTTATGAGCTCAGCGAAACATCCACAGGATGGAAATAGCAGAAAGCCAACCTACATTTTATTACGTTACCGGAACTTCTGTTCGTTATAACAGTTTTCTCTTCGTGCAACGCCCAAAAGAGTGAGAGAAAATAACCTGAGGGGTCGTAGTTTCCGCAACTCCAGTGGTTAACGCAAAATTGATCTGTAACGTGAAACTTTCTCTATCAAAATTGTGTCCAAGAAATCTTCTCTATTTTCGTACATCAAATACGTATTCATAAATTTGTATCGCGTTGAAACCGTCTAAATTTTAAAAAATATCGTAGTTATATCGCTGCGTTCGGGACACGTGTAGTCATTTAATAATTTTATATCCATGCAATGCCTCAACGTCGAGTTTACGATCATATAATTTCAAATATTATATCACTAATGTAACAACCATTTGAATTTTTCAAACAGTTAGTGGGACTGTCTCACCTCCATACACGGAGGAATATGTCGCACTACAGTGGAATTATTGCTTAGAAAGTCGCAAAAACGGCCGAGTTCGTGCAGTATATTGCTAGCAACTCTAGCTTAATCCATCTTGAACAAAACTATAGCTGATTTTAATTACATTATAAATAACTATTATCATTTAATTTATTGCCTACTTTAAATACAACACCCAATTGAGCTAGAGTAATAAATATAATTAGTTAAAAGTTACAGATTATATATTCAAATTCGGGAATTCAATGAAGAAAATTGTATCACATTCTACAGTTGGTAAGAAGTCTACTGGACATTTTATGACATGTCACACTCAGAGGTAGCAGTTAGCCGAGATCACGGAAACATTACTCTGACTAGTAGTATAGTCAAATGTAAGAAAATATCTTATACTGGCAGTTCTTTGAAAGCACAGAAAAAGTTGGTTTTCTCGAGTTGTATCTAGTTTCATAATTATTAAAACAACTGTGTTCTATAGTTCTAAAGTGTTTCAGCGTACATCTCTCACATCTTGACACTTATCAAATATTAGCAAAAATGAGGTTACCTACTAATTTTATTTCGGAACAAAAGTAAATTAAATTATATAAAATGTTTTGTCACCTTTAGTGGCGATGGGAAACTCGGCTAGATGTATTTATAAAATGTAAATAATAGTTACCTAAGAAATGTTTACCTCTTTGAGTAATATATATATATTATTTTAATAAAATGAAATTTTCCAAAATAGTTTCCTTAAAATAAAAAGGATTTTTGCAGCTGTTGAAACGCTTATTAAATTTATGTTTAGCAACAATAAAACTTGTTATACGGAACTATTAACTTTATTTCGTAAATAATTTTACAGAGTCATTTATGAAATATTTTGATTTATAATTTTTACTATATCAAAAGGACATCTACAATCTCTAATAATATTTTTCAATTTTAATGTTATATCATTTAACATAAATTTCGGGTGTTGAGGAAGAACCATATGAAAGTAATGATGTACACAGCTGTAAAAGTTTGGGAATTTTCGCAAAGTGTACCGACTACAAGAAATTGAAATCCGAAGAAATAGAATTTTAAAAAGGTACAAAAAAACCCGTTAAAAGTTAAGTGCTAGGAAGAGATGATCTTCAGGAAGATATGTGCCAAATATTGCACCGCAACTGCACTGGATGGAGGATACTGTGACGTTTAGATTATAACAAGTGTGTCTCTGTGTGAGTGGGGCGGACGATGAGAAATACCTTGTGTCGTAGTTATGGATAGTTGCCACTGTACATTGTCTGGTTGGATCTGCACCAGCATGCACGAGTTACGGACTCGAACTGGGAGGGAGCAGACGGTGGCGCGTTGAGGACTTACGCTCAGTGTATGCACTCGTTGACTTCAGCCGCAGGTTGTATGGCTCGTGATGGTATTAATGGCGATACTGTGCGTATGCAACTACTCTCTATTTCCTGGGTTCCGCCATACAGGGACGTGCCCGCTATAATTTGTGAAATGCGCAATTTTTCTCTGAAAAATATCATCGTCATTAATGCTTTTTTAATGTAGCAAGGCGAGTACTTATAGCATTTTTGGTTTCAGATATTATGTTGCGTGAGTAAATAGCGCATTGTTCATAAACAGCGAGTTTTAAGTAAATAATCTAAACTACCAATACTTATTTGGATTTTTTTCCGACGTCTTGGATTTTCTCCAACATTTATGTGAATATATTAAAAATAATCAGGTTTTTGTGAGTTTGGGATAAGGAATGCTCCCCCTTGGTTAGTACACCCAATGGTTAAACACATTCTTAAAGCAAACCTTTATTATGGAGGAAGGCATGTAAATAGGTATAAAGTGCTTTTTATAAAATAGCAGCATTGACTTTTTGACTCAAGATTTCTTGCCAGTTAAGAACGAAATACATCGAGGCACTCTATCCACACGCCAAAAAAATACAATCCACGTTTTCAGAAACGAGTTCCCAAAAATGGAAGTTTCCACCGTTCAAAAAGTGTAAAACAGTTAATTATGTGACGGACAGAATAATAAAAAAAACGCTCCAAACTGGGTCAATTTTATTTATACAACGAGAAAATTATTTGAAGCGATAATTTTATGGTAACCTATCTTTCAGATACCTACAGTCACAAGAACTTTCGACTGCAGAAACGTTAAAATTTAGTATCTGTATGTACTTTATTTGGCGAGGAAATATATAAATCGTAAGTGATATGCAAACGTGAAAGTGCAAGCTACATGCGATGCCAAAGAATTTATACAACATAAGTGGTACATGGCTGGGAAAGGTCCACGACGCCAAGATATAGAGAAAATGTCTCTTCAGAGAAGCTGCGTGGTATGGCAACTTTGGCTGTTTACTTGGTGATTCACTTCATGGAATTTTGGAATTGTTTATTACACCTTTCAAGCGACTCGCCAATAAAAATTCCCTAATACGAAAAGCACGGCGACAGAAAAAAAATATTTTAAGGATGAAAATAACATTTACAATTCTAGGTAACTGTGTGTGTGTTTCCATGAGTAGAGTACAAACAACTCTGTTTAGTGACAAGTATTACGCAATGAAGAAGACGACTGATTGGCCTATAATCACCAGGAGAATGCAGCAACAAAACTAGGACGGGAAGGAAAAACTCAAAGAATGCTATAAAGTGTGAATGCATCATAGTATACGCATTTAAACAACGTGTTTCATTAAATTGAATAAAGAGATTGTTGCGTGTTGGGTCTCATTGCGTAAATTCCCTTTACATCACATGTTGAAAAATGCCACCGCCAACTTGAACTCGTGCGGTCAGATGCTGTGCTGCTAATCGGTGCTGCACATTCTTCTTTAACTTGCGCACAAGCAGTTAACACGCCAACAAGTAATGCCTCCCTTGTTTACGATTATAACTGCAGACATCGGTCTTAAACCAACCACGCAAACAATATTCCATCGAAGTAAGGTCGGGTGACCGTAGAGACAAGTAACACGTGGTGTTGCGACCTATCCAACGACCAGGATAGGTTTCATTGAGGTACTGGTCGTGTAAAACTCGCAAGGGCTCCATCCTGTTGCAAGTGCAGTCCAGCCCTTATTACCAATGGAACGTCCTCCAAGTGCTCCGACAACAGATTCTGCAGGCAGTACAGGTGCTGTTCACCGTTAAGAATGGAGTTCGTTATCAATGATAACGCCTCACACATTATCTGAGAAAAGACGCTGTGAGTGTCACACGACTGTATCTGACACCATTGCCAATAGAGCATAAAATTATGTCGGTTTCCTTCTGAAACATCCTTCTTAAGCTCAAGTGTTTGTTAGAATTTTTGTGACAATTAGGATAGTACGCGTGTTCTTTGACACATTCAAATATTGCTAATAGCTATACCAAATTTTCCAATTAAACAAGTTCTACAGGTCAGGTCAAAGTTATGCTGTAGAAATTGAACTATTTAATTACGCATGTGGTCGTGTATTAGATATTAAATTAAAAAAATAGCCGTTTAGTTAGTGACGTTGGTCAGGCGTAGCTTTCTGATGCGAATGGTCCAGGTTAGAAACTCAGCCGGGCTTTCACTTTTTTAAATATCTGAATCAGTTTAACGTACGAACAGCCAATCAAATCTTTGGTTGCACAGAGCGAACCTTACACTTGGAGAAAATAGAAAATATTTCGTTTTAAAAACAAAATATTTAATACCTTATTTATAAACTGTTTGTTTGAGAAAAATAAACATTCTTAAATCAAGAAATTTTTCATCGGCGTTTTTAAATGAATGTTAAATGTGTAGAAATATGAAATGCATCAAAAATACCAAATATATAAAGAGCTATTAACAAAAACGACAGACGCAGAGGCACCCGGGCGCACACAGACACATTCACACTAACATTTCACAAGTACGCATGAACGTTAAACTCAAGCATTAACGTCACACATAAAAAGGAAGGTTACACATGTACACAAATTATGCTCACATTTTGTAAGATTATATGTTGCTTTGTGTGCACCCATTTATTTTTGATATAATATTTATTTATTATCAAGTAAGGGACAGATCATATTATAATTACATATTTTCAAATAAAACACAGAAACAATAATTTTCTGGTAGGGTTCGAGTGCACTGATTGTTAAAATTGTGTGCAAATTCTTAACAGAAACATTATACAACTTGTTCAATTGTAGCTGCTGAAGCTGTGGAGTAGAAATATCTTTACTTTAATTATATTCATACAGGAATAATACCTTCTTTTTTAGTTTGTTTTGGGGTTCCGTAGCAATTTAATTAGTTGCTACTGCAAAACTTCAAGAAAAGTCTCCGAAAACAGAATTATATGCCACGCTATTTACGTGAAATTAAGCTTTAAATGCTTTTTATAGATTTATTATTGACCCGTTGCAATCCGATCCATTTGTATCTTCGTCTTCAAGCTCACATTATGAAACATTTTTTCTAGTTGATTGATCAAAAGCACCACAGCTGTTAGCTGTTATTTTAATGAACAGACATTGTCACACTGCTTTCCCAATGCTACATGAATACTCAAATACATCGCTACAAGACTGCCACATGCGATTGTAACGTATCTGTCTGACTCCACGCCGCTAAATATCAGAGCTTTAAGATAAGAAAATATTTAATGTTACGACTGGAAAATCAGTAGCTGCTATGCGAGTTACTATTCTAGAGAGCATATACACAAGATTTTCTCGATTCTATTCAGATCCTGCGAGTACTTGATTCATGATTAGAGCGTTTGTTTATTAACTCGTCCCCAGTGGCGAAGCGAGACGTTTTTATTAAGAGAAACTTCACAATTATTGTGTGACCAAGATGGTACATATTTTAACGATATCATTGTCAATGCTTTATCCGACACCGTAACAGCTATGTTCTACAGTATTACGATCATTGATCAGTTAATTCTATTTAAAAAAATATGTGTCACCTTTACCATAGTTAAATAAAGTTACTAATTACAATATATAAACGAGGTAGAAAAGGAACAATAGTATTCATTGGTTTTTGGCGGAAGTTTTTCGGCGTGATAAGTAACTTTTTGAAGCAGCATTTGTGTACGCACAAGTTGCACAATGTCTTATTTAGGTTGCTGCATTCGTTCCCGTGTAGTGCGTTGGATGCTAAGATGTTAGCAAGGAACGTAGCATGAATGGGGTCGGTAAATTGTTGCAGTCGCAGAAACTTACAAGATAAATTGTGATATACACTGGGAGAAGCAAGACTATAAGGTAAACAATGCACAAAAAATTAATACAGGTACAGAGAGGAGAAACATAAAACTGCTGAGTAATAACATGTATACTGAACAACTAGAGATGTGAAAATAGGCCACTAGGCAATTAATTGCAACATATCAACGAGACAGGAAAACAAACATAACTTATTCTACCGAAAATCAATCAGTAGTTGTGTTCCTGTCTCGTTTATATTTTTTAATTATTAGATTAGCAGCCTATTTTCTCGCCTCTCATTACTTACAGTCACATTTAGTGCACAGTTTGTATTAATAACTACATAAAGAACGGACCAGATATTGAATTAATTGTGTATGGATTTCAGCTGAAAAGCGGGAAAGTTATGCATAAAACAGAAATGTCATGCTGACCTGGTTATAACTGCAATTATCAGTAGTGTCATTTAGAGCAGATACCCTGAATAGCCAGACCATATAAGCTACTAAAAATGTGGTCCTGTATCCGGCACCGATACACACTACATTAACACACAACGCATGGCAAAGCAATGTACAATGAAAAAGGAACTAATAAAGAAGTAAGTTTCAATTATTACTTTAAATGTTATATGTTAGCTCAATTCTACGGTTTCTAGCCGCAAAGATGTCGATCACATTATCTATGAAGGATATAACAAATTTCTCGATGTTGAGCAGGGCAAGGGAAGACAATCCTTCCTGGATGTATTTCTGGCTATAGCAATTCTTACTGTTATAGTGGACGTTACATACCCGTAGTTTTTGTTTCTTACATTGTAAGTCATTGTGGACGCTGAGACCCACGTTATTTATTTAACGATGTTGAGCAGGGCAAGGGAAGACAATATTTCCTGGATGTATTTCTGGCAATAGCAATTCTTACTGTCATAGTGGACGTTACATACCCGTAGTTTTTGTTGCTTACATTGTAAGTCATTGTGGACGCTGAGACCCACGCTATTTATTTCTCGATGTTGAGCAGGGCAAGGGAAGACAATCCTTCCTGGATGTATTTCTGGCAATAGCAATTCTTACTGTCTTAGTGGACGTTACATACAAGTTGTTGTTGTTGCTTACATTGTAAGGCATTGTGGACGCTGAGACCCACGCTATTTATTTCTCGATGTTGAGCAGGGCAAGGTAAGACAATCCTTCCTGGATGTATTTCTGGATATAGCAATTCTTACTGTCATAGTGGACGTTACATACAAGTTGTTGTTGTTGCTTACATTGCGAGGCATTGTGGACGCTGAGACCCACGCTATTTATTTCTCGATGTTGAGCAGGGCAAGGGAAGACAATCCTTCCTGGATGTATTTCTGGATATAGCAATTCTTACTGTCATAGTGGACGTTACATACAAGTTGTTGTTGTTGCTTACATTGCGAGGCATTGTGGACGCTGAGACCCACGCTATTTATTTGACGATGTTGAGCAGGGCAGGGGAAGACAATCCTTCCTGGATGTATTTCTGGATATAGCAATTCTTACTGTCATAGTGGACGTTAAATACCCGTTGTTGTTGTTGCTTACATTGTAAGGTATTGTGGACGCTGAGACCCACGCTATTTATTTTTCGATGTTGAGCAGGGCAAGGGAAGACAATGCCTTCGTGGATGTATTTCTGGCTATAGCTATTCTTACTGTCATAGTGGACGTTAAATACCCGTTGTTGTTGTTGCTTACATTGTAAGGGATTGTGGACGCTGAGACCCACGCTATTTATTTCTCGATGTTGAGCAGGGCAAGGGAAGACAATCCTTCCTGGATGTATTTCTGGCTATAGCAATTCTTACTGTCATAGTGGACGTTACATACCCGTTGTTGTTTTTGCTTACATTGTAAGGCATTGTGGACGCTGAGACCCACGCTATTTATTTCTCGATGTTGAGCAGGGCAAGGGAAGACAATCCTTCCTGGATGTATTTGTGGCAATAGCAATTCTTACTGTCATAGTGGACGTTACATACCCGTAGTTGTGGTTTCTTACATTGTAAGGCATTGTAGACGCTGAGACCAACACTATTTATTTCTCGATGTTGAGCAGGGCAAGGGAAGACAATCCTTCCTGGATGTATTTCTGGCTACAGCAATTCTTACTGTCATAGTGGACGTTACATACCCGTTGTTGTTGTTGCTTACATTGTAAGGCATTGTGGACGCTGAGACCCACGCTATTTATTTCTCGATGTTGAGCAGGGCAAGGGAAGTCAATCCTTCCTGGATGTATTTCTGGCTATAGCAATTCTTACTGTCATAGTGAACGTTACATACCCGTTGTTGTTGCTTACATTATAAGGCATTGTGGACGCTGAGACCCACGCTATTTATTTTGTGAGTTGGTACTTAGTTTCTTGTACTCCAGGTAATATAAACCCGTTTTGTTGGTAAATATTACTGTTTGGCTTTGCGGATGTTATGAAAGAGTGCTCTTGTGTTATTCAGCTGGAAAGGACGTTTTTATTGCGTCCAAACCTTCTTACTTTTTTTTCTGAATGTTTTTTCAATTGCTTTTTTAAGCCTACGACCGGCATTGATTATTAGAGGTACTTGTATATCTTATATTTACTGTGTGCCGTTGCGGGCACTTAGACCCGCATATGTTAATTATTCATCCCCTTACATTGGCATTGTGGGTGCCTGTACAGGACATTTTTATTTCCGTTATGCCTTTTTATTGACTAGTGCGTTACATTTGTGCTCTATATATCTTTGTCTGCTTTTCGGTGATTCTGTTGGCGTTTTGGGTGCAATAAACCTGCACTATTTTCTTTAGTGACTAAGTTCTTTTCCTTTCTTTATTATATCCTACGGATTTTTTTTACTCTGGCATTGCGGGGGCTATAAGACCCGCACGAGTGTGGATACATATATAGATCATATTTTTGCCTATATCGGCCTTATACACATCATTTAGTTCCTGCTAGCTGATTTCTACATGAATATGATTTCCTCCACGTAGTCAATACTTTATGTAATTTTTCATTTTCTTTTATATATTTCGTTAGCATACATTCATGGACCTCATGGTCGTTCCTGCCCAGTATAAATATTTTTAATACTACTTATTACCTACCATTCTCGTCTTACTGAAAAAGATACTTCATTTTCTCCACTTTAAGGGAGCCGTGATTGGCATTTTTGAGTTGGCCAATCACGGCCCTTCCTCGTCCCTGACTGGGATCTGGGATTAGAAAACTCAGAATTTGTTTATTTACTTTTTGCACTGTCTTGCATTATTCATAATTTAATTATTTTTAATTCATCTACCATTATGTAGCTTTTGGTTACTTTCCTATTGTTTCTTTATTTTCATGTATTTTTCTGTTAGAGTTTTCACTGCTGTATTCTTTCTTCCTTGGGCAGAAGTTTGTTTACACTGGCGGTCCGGTTCTGTTTACACTGGTGGTCCAGTTCTGTTCACACTGGTGATCCGGTTCTGTTCACACTGGTGGTCCGGTTCTGTTTACACATGTGGTCCGGTTCTGTTTACACTGGTGGTCCGGTTCTGTGTACACTGGTGGTACGGTTCTGTTTACACTGATGGAACGGTTGTGTTTACACTGGTGGTCCGGTTCTGTTTACACTGATGGAACGGTTGTGTTTACACTGGTGGTCCGGTTCTGTTTACACCGCTGGTACGGTTCTGTTTACACTGGTGGTGCGGTTCTGTTTACACTGGTGGTCCGGTTCTGTTTACACTGGTGGTACGGTTCTGTTTTCACTGGTGGTCCGGTTCTTTTTACACTGGTGGTCCGGTTCTGTTTACACTGGTGGTCCGGTTCTGTTTTCACTGGTGGTCCGGTTCTGTTTACACAGGTGGTTCGATTCTGTTTACACAGGTGGTCCGGTTCTGTTTACACTGGTGGTCCGGTTCTGTTTACGATCTTGTGTACCAATATTTCAATTTCAATGTATTTGCTTGTTCATGTAAATAAATTCACTTAGTCAATCAATCAATCATCCAATCAAATAGTTCTTTATCCGCTTTAAATCTGCGAATGATCTCTCAACTGACGCTGTCGCAGCTGTTACTCTCATGATGAGCGTGTTATGTATCTATTTTTTTTTGGAAATATGTCACTCTGTTCCTATGCTGTTAAATAGAAGTGAAGATCTGGAGCACTACCTTTTTGCATTTTACTGTTCGTGAATAAAACGTGCAGCTCGCTTCTCAAACTCGGCAGATAAAAAAAATATCCGTAGCTTTGCTTTAGAGATGCGAAAGCTTCTTCTGGGGATATTCTTTGCATACTGAAGAAAACGTTTGCTATCCAACAAGCTTAGAAATTTTAACTTAAGCACTTCAGAAAACATCTGAGTTACACGTACAATAATGGCACCAAGAATGTTATAAAAGAGTCTTTTATAAACAACCTTCCTCTCTTCGTCTGCTGGTGAATGTACGAGAGCGTGTTTTGATGTACGAGAAACACATTTACGACTAGAACAAAAATTCTCCCACTTTCGTTCAAAATCGTTTCTCAAATATTTAAGAAAGCTTGTGAAGTCTCTAATATTTTTCTATCATAAATTGATGTCACTGAAATTTGCTTGGAGAATTTGGAAAATAGAATATGAATGAAGGAAATGTATGAAAATATGACAAGAAATAAATTTAAGTTCAAGTCTTTCAAATGCGATAAATTACCACATTCAGAACAGATCGTTTCGGAATCGCACTTTTCAGTATTTTCTACCAAAGCTCTTAGGAATCCTTCGATATTTTCCTTGTGTCCACACACAGTTTCCAACAGATTACTACTGTAATTGCAACGAGTTGGGGCAAGTGTGGGAAATCTGTTTTATGCCTCTGCGTCTAAAGTCTGCATCTTCTTTGTCATATATAATAAAACTAGCAAATGCTTTGAGTGAGATAAAGAAAATTTTTCTCAGTTTGATGTCGGCACACCACCGTGGTCTCCAGCCATCACTGCAGCTCCATCGTAAGTCTACGTTACTAACTTATAAATATATTTAAAGTTTTATATTATTTGTATAGGATGTTGATAAAGACCGTTAGCGGGTCCATCATCGCTGACATCAATGAATATTAAAATCCTTTCCTTGACATTCCAATCTCTTGCTAATTAACTAGTAGCCTACAGACGATAACTGTGAGTTAACTAGTAGCCTACAGACGATAACTGTGAGTTAACTAGTAGCCTACAGACGATAACTGTGAGTTAACTGCTATGTCGGTTGTTTCGTCCAAAATCAGTACCACGAAATTGATTCCCATATTTCTTTCTTGATTTCACGTAGCAGTAAGTCAGACAGGGAAGATAGAATATCGGTCTGGATGTTACTGGATAAACCTCTGAAGACTGTTGAGTTTTTAAGGTGAATTTTAGGTTCATTGCCATACTCAGCTAATTCATTATAGAATTATATATATAATTAACTTTGTTAAGTAATGAAGTAGACTCATCATGACCGCGAAAAGCCAGTTCTTGTTTTGCCAAAAAGCAAGCCTCCCTTATTAGATGACTCACAATCAGTCTGTTTTTTCGTACTTTCTCTTTATGCATCTCAATGATTAGCCGATACTGACTTCAAACTGCAAATTCTATTCGTGTTTTACGGAACTATTTCACCTTCTTGAAACACACAATGTGGCTGTGAGACAACTTGTGCCGCTTTTCTGCTATCTGTAGATTATTTAAATCACTACAACTGAAAGTACTCCACACCAATTTTGGTTTTGAGAAAAGTAACCAAGACCAAGAAAAAGTTTCGTTGTTTTCTTGCAGTCGCACAACAAAGAAGCCGCTTCCACTCGATCCAGTAGCTTTGTATGCGCTCGGGCGAACCGTGAGCTACTGATTACTCAACAAGATATATAGTAAATATAGAGTGGCGAGAGCGTTTCTAGGTTGAGGCCACTTGAATCTCTGATAGAGTGGCGAGAGCGTTTCTAGGTTGAGGCCACTTGAATCTCTGATAGAGTGGCGAGAGCGTTTCTAGGTTGAGGCCACTTGAATCTCTGATAGAGTGGCGAGAGCGTTTCTAGGTTGAGGCCACTTGAATCTCTGATTTTCGTTTCAGTCAAATAAGGGTCCGCGGTAGGGTATAGCAGTTAGGAATATCACAAATAATATACAATTGGACATTTTCACGCACTTGCTTGGTGGAAATAAAGCGTAATTCGCGGATTTTGCTTTGCAAGGTTAAAGATGGCATAAAACAAACCGTTGGGTTGTTGTATAGTGTAGGGTTGAGAATGTTTTTTTTTTTTGTGAATAATTGTGTTAATATCAAACTAGCTTGTATGTTTGATATTGCAGTGTATAAGCCTATGCATGGGAGCATGTAAGCGATTTACGTATCCATTTAATTGATTGCTCGGAAATATTAAAGGTGCAATGGGCTGCTGTGTTGCGGCTTGAAACTGCAATGCAAATAATTTATACACTGCAGCAATCTGGCATCAAACCACAAACTTGGTGGATTGAACTCGTAATCAAAATCATCATTTTAGTGTACTGAGACCGACGTGGGAATTATATTTTTTGGGTGCTCACGGAAAGCAGGTTCCGGTAAATGTAAACATATCGTCGAGGGAATGTAAAGCAGAGAGGTTTTTTTTGAAGAAAATAATCCGGATAATGGTATAAATACACTCTATTATTAATACAGAACACAGATTTTGTGAGGCGCATCAATATTTCACCTTATGGGGAGGGCTATGAACTGTAGGAAAATTGAGGGGTAAAAGTTTATAATGAAAATGTACATATTTTATACTCGTTTTACCCTACAATTTCCCTGATGTTCATTGCCCTCGCCGCTATCAATTTAGTTGTTTGTATTGGTTTGGTTATGTCTTTTTGGCAACTCATATATTTCCATGTGTAAATATTACTATGATGTACATATTTTCTACTCGTTTTACCCTACAATTTCCCTGATAAAAATATTCTCATGGGCCTATTTCAAAAACCATTCCGTACGAATATTCACAGTTTTAGGCCTCCAGCATTATTTAGGCCAGCTTTATGACGTTTAAAAAATGCCTGAATTGATTATAGTTCTTACGGTTATTTTCATTAAACATTTTTTTTTTTCACGGCATAGCACATTTCATGTACTGCACGTTAATATTTTGCCGCGGCTGTTTTTAACACTGTTACAGCTGCGAGGTAAAGAACTGTAGTATTTATTCTTTTGTTAGAGATATTAGTTGGGTTATTTCTCTAAAAGGACAGCCTCAGTTGGAATAAATATACGAACGAAGGAACGACCAGTCGAAAGAAAAAGGCATATTAAATTTAAACACGCTACTCGTGTTGGTCATTTTTGTTGTTATACAAACTTAAAAGATATCAGTGAACATGCACACACATAATCCTATGGTAACTTTTATTCCGCTCATATTTCTATGTATTGCTACTTAATGTTTATTAGGGTTATTGAAATTTATCGGGCTGGGCTTAGTAATTTCTTGGGACAGTGACCAATCACGTCACACTACTGTGTTTCAGACACCTATGGCAAAGGTACAACGTTGTAATTAATAAACAGACGTGGATGCAAATAGTTAACTTCGTCATAAAAACAGTTCACAGTTAAAACGTATAAATAATGCACATCAAATATTTGAAATCACGCACTCACGCAGCAATGCCACTTCACACGCAGCTGTTAACGGAAAACACGTAAATACGTATAAATAATGCACACAAAATATTTAAAATCGCACACACACAGCAACGCCACTTCACACGCAGCTGTTAACGATACACACGTAACATTACATTAATATTCGAAAAATTATCACTTCTCATTCCCGGTATCAACACGAGAATAAGCATCATCTCACGATGTGTTGACTGGAACGAAAACGGCAGGATATTTTGCCAATGGCTTCCGGTAAGAGCGCTGTATTCACTTAGTCATCCTCTCTATGTTTACTCGTTGTGCTCACTATTTATGTCATTTCGTACGACATGATTCCGCACTGACGAAGGCTGTCGGAGACTTCATGAAGAAAAAATAACATTCTACATTGGTGGTTTTCGTAGCTAAGGATGCGTTTTCCAGATGATATTACCGCTTCTGCAGCTTCCATGGATGCTTCACTGATCGTTCCTGTGAAAATACTCCAAATACTGAGTCAAAACTCTTGAGCAATTGCCAATCTTGGTTTACTGTACACATTTGTGGCACTAAGTTACTTGCATTTAGTTTTATTAATGCTAGATCGGTTGGGAATGTGTGGTCAACTCTTTCCTCTGTTTTTACATTGTTTTACAAACTGTACCCCACGATATTCCGAATATTCGCTTCCTTCCCCACTATAACTCTTGTTAATGTGTACGGCGAATATCAGGATTCATACGTATGCAATTATTATTAACTTTCATAAGTGCTGTCGATTAATACAGTTTTTTTAAATGTGTATGAACTTTCGGAAAAGGAGCGACTCTTATTAAATAACCTATTTATGAATAATGTGTATTCAATAGCGCGTAAACGCCAGAAAATACCTCAGATAAGACATAAATTATCAATTAATTTTAATAAACCGATTTAGTTGACTTATTTATTAACTAATTCATACCCATGTGCAGAACGCATTGAATTTTACCAGTAGCGAGACGACCATGTGTGTACAATATTGAGCGTCCAGGTCTATTTTCTTAGCACTGTACTAATTTTTAACAAAGCTAGGTAGCATCTCGAGTATTTGTTTTGAAAATATATGTTAATATCAGCAAGAATGCCAATTTACATTTAAGACATAATTTTAAGGCCTCCACAAATAGAAATCAAGCAATAAATATAACAACGTAAATAAGCTTAAATGTATACGCTTTTTCATGTAGATCACGTTGCCTGAGTTGGAAATAGGATAGATTAATAGCTAGTTTATATCCTTGTCCATGCAATAATTTTTAATTAAATAATGTAGATCATATATATATATATATTTCAGCTATTTACTATGTATAGGCTGTTCACGGTAAAGTGAGCACTTTTTAAGGCCCTCCCAACAGGCTTTAACCACTAATAAATATATCTTGATGTAGCATCAGGCATTAAATTTTGAGGGTGGTGAAATGTATACACTGTGTTTATTCGTCGCATTGCATTTTTATATTAAAAAGCAGCAGGAAGATGGAAATAGGATGAAAGGGAAAATTAAGAAGAGCCTTAAAAAGTATTCACTTCACCGTGAACAGCCTTTAAATCAATATTTATTATAACTAATACTGTTTATTTAATTACCAAATGTCAAATTGTTAGCGACATAATTGAATAGTTGTTACTTCGCAATATGGCCATGTAGCAATAATAATCACATCTCTGAAAATATATTGTACAAACATCACAAGTATCACATAGAAAACATTTTATGTTTCGGTGTTTATTTACAAACATTACATTACTACTAACTCTATAGTATAACATGTGTTAAAATTACGTTCATTTGAAATTTCAGTTACTTTAAAAGTAGGCCTAAACCATAACATAAATGGCTGGACGTGTAACATCTTTATTTACGTATTTTTAAGTTTGACGATATGGGTAGCTGGCCTTGGATGGATTATGTGGTTTATAGGTTTTTTTTTCGCAGTGTAACAAATACGTTATAATAATAGTGTAGGTTGTATTTTAAACAATCTGCGTAGCTTGTAAAGTTGTGTTTTTTTAATTGAAGACGCGTCAGTACATGATTATACAGTAATAAGACTCATGTGCCGAAAATAATTCACACTCCGATGGTGTCATCGCAAGGGCAGATAAGTGGGTACAGGCAAAGGCCATGATCATATGTTTACATAAAACAACAAAATTTTGTTTTACACAAAACATATATAGCAGGGGACCAACACTTGCTGGATATACGTAGTATGTTGTTGGAACACTGTATCATGGAGACAAGTGGCGATAAGGGTGGGCATTGAGGCATACAGGAATCGGGTGTTTACCTGAGGAAGATCCTACAGTTGAAGCAACTGGCATTTGAAATAATCCGTAGTTCTCAATGGCCAAAATTGCCGTCTATTATGGTCCAACACTTTTAGATGGGCGAGAGGTACGAGGACCTCGAAGGTCAAAGAGACCTGTTGATAAGACGAAGGCCGGCCACAGATACCCGTAGTGTGTGAGTCTGGGCATTATACTGCTGTAAAATGGCGTTGTCAAGCTGAACCAGGAAAGGGAGCATATCCTGGGCGAATCACCGTGCCGTCAGGGTTCCTTCAAGCACAACCACTGGCACGTGGGAATCATAGGAAATTGCCCCACACACCATGACACAACTCATTGTGGTGGTGTGTCATGACACTGGACAGGTCATGTATAGACATTACTGGGATTGTTCGCTGAACACCACTCGTCGGCAATCTCCACCAGTTGTCGTGGTGCTCATTCCCAGCATGCCACACGTGCTCGGCGATGTCCAGGCTGTTATGGTAGACATGGTAAGGGAAGCCGCGATGACAGATCCTGCTCTTCCAGCCTCCTGGTTATGGTACTTGTGTACACGGGCGTATCTCCAACTGCCGTGATATGTCCTTGTATGGTACACAGCGACGAGTGTGGAGTGAGGAGTTCTTACAGCCCGTCGCAGGACCTGCTGTTCGTCCGTCGTGGTTCACCCGAGACTCCTCCTGTTCCACTACGTCTAACACTGACTCACAGTGTTGGCATGAGGGTTCAAGTGGCGAGCAATGTTTCCGAAGTCCTACCTGCCTCTCGGAGCCCGACGATAC
Organism: Dryococelus australis; assembly: GCA_029891345.1. Lineage (NCBI taxonomy): Eukaryota > Metazoa > Arthropoda > Insecta > Phasmatodea > Phasmatidae > Dryococelus > Dryococelus australis. Next base: position 118,994,535 of record CM057003.1, on the reverse strand, counting down.
AGCCTCTCTAAAACTCACCAAGCCGGGCAAAGGCTTGTCGAATGCCTCGTTGGGACACGCTGCGTATTCTCTGAACTTGACTCTAGCGCTCAAGCCCTTATCCGTAGGGACAGTCGAATTTCGTGAAAAGATTTCACGACCAGTTGTATTTGATAACACTTAGGCTCAGACCACCTTTCTTGAATGGCTGATTTATGTGTTACGCGTCTAAGGTGTATGCTCGCGAATCACAGATGTACATGATCGGAGTTACCTAATTCTGACCTTCTCATAAAGACTCTCTGCCAATAAGCAAATGGTAACTGCTGGTACGCCGGTATGCTATTGAAATCTAGCATGCATGTGCAGAAATAGTTTCGCGAAACTCTGGTGTCCCTAATTATTCGGTGTCTTTAAGTTGTGTACTATGACCCCTAGTGGCACATCCGCGCAATCAAGCAAACCGCATTAAACACAAAAGGGACACATGTCGGTCTGTGATGATACTGTGAGGCAAACTTAACTGTACTGAAGCAATTCCTGTATGGTTATTTTTTTCTTCAAATTAGCTAATTGGTGCCGCGTTAGTTGCAAAAGTTACGTACTATGCTGGAGTCACGTATTTCTGACGAGAAAATGAGCAACACCGACACGGCTGTTTGAATTACAATCCAGTTGTGAACATAAAAGTTAGGATTTTTCGACATCATTAAATGTACAGAAAAAAAATTAAAGTTGGTGTACAGAAGATAAATTTGTGAAGCATGGTGCTATAAAATATTACTGAAATTTAATTAAACTACCACGAAGTATAAATGACAATCTTATGAGTTTAAATTGGTATGTGGAAAATATGATGCAAGAATTTTCGATATGGAAAATAACTTTAATTTCAAGTGTTACAACGTAGTACACTCAATTTGTCGCGTTGTAAGACATCAAAATTATGTTAATTATTTGTGATCCCCAACTGCTGGTTGTGCTGACAATACAAGTGTCATGCAGTTTATTGGCTGTTGTTTTCATTGCCGTGTCGTGTTTAGCGGATCTACGTGATTTCCGACATTAATCATTGTTGCTGATCCAACAGATTCGCCTATAGTTTAGCTTCGTTTATCTGACAGCTAGAATTGGAATTATGAAGATTGCGTGTTTAAACTACGGACTAATGTAAGGACTGAAGTATTAATCTTAAATGTCTCATAGTAATATATTAAAATCTTTGTATAGGTCTACTTTACCTTGAAGTTTTGAACACAGTAAATGAATTTGTCTAGACTTGTATGCGATTGAATAATCGCCACGCCTCAACGAGGGGCTGAAAATTCTCATGTTTATCCATTAGCAAAATATATACATATAAAATAATTATTACTGAAATGCGCGTTTCAAAGAATGATTTAATTCTAACATAACAATTAAAACATTTTGTGTGAAACATAAGGACGACTCACATTTTTATAACCAAAAATTTGAAATAACTACCATATTGTTCATAGCACAAACTAAAAGACTGCTTCTTTGTTCATTGTTTCCTCATTGAGGTAACGCAACTAATTATGAGTCATTTTATCCTTCAGGTACTTCGATCCCGAGTTAAAAAAAAAAAACAAAATATAACTCACGTATAAAATACAGCTAAACATTTAAATATGTCTATTTTAATGCAAATGTTCAGCATTAATGATATCTATGACGTTTCAGTTCGTCTGTTGTATCTATGTGTACCATATAAAATTTACGTATTTTTCTTCCAAGATTTAAAATCCAACGACTTTGGGCTGGTCCTAGATATAAGCGAAGTAAGCAGCCGCATAGGGCGCCAAGCAAAGAGGACGCAGAAGGCACTGTAAAACTATGTTGCGTACATAAGGCGAATATGTACAAAAAAACAGTAAAATAATTGGCAACAAGTTTTTTTTAAAAATAATATCAAGATTTTTTTCTAAATAAATAAAAATAATTATTTTACTAAAAGGCATTCTTTGGCCTCTTTATGATCACATAATTCAGTGAAACTATTTATGGAAATGGACGAGTGGCGGAGGGAGGGAACATGACTCCGGTCCTGCCGCCTTCACTCATTGGCATCGTGAGAAGCAGGCGACACCCCTATCAAAGATTAATGGGCTCATCTGTTTCTCTCCAAACGTCACCACGACAGGCACGCACCTGGCGGAAGTTATTCACGCACCTGGCGGAAGTTATTCACGCACCTGGCGGAAGTTATTCACGCACCTGGCGGAAGTTATTCGTCAAACTGGAAGAGCGCTGAGTCATCGTGTAACACGGAAGTAACTCGGTGGTGTACGACTACGCGAGACCTGCAGGAGGCAGTCATCGATTTTTGTTGTTTTACGAGGACTTTGAAAGTAAAGGCCAATAAAAGAAGAGCATTTTGCTGAAAAAGAAAACTACATCAAAATGAATAAGATAAAAAACAAGCAATCGTTTAAAAAACATTTTTAATCCATCTAGTTTCTTCAACAAAATTTGATGATAGAAGTGTAACAAATATTGAGTGGTTAATATCGGTTGCCATAAATGAGCATGCACACGTCTTAATATCGGAATTTTAATTAGATTTACACTATGTAAAATTTATATTTAACCTAAGTCAGTGATTAAAATGAGTTAGTATGTAGTTTTTGATGTTTAATATCAATAATCAGTCTTGACGGGTTTTAAGTATTTTTCAGTTTACAAATTCAGTATATTATACCCAAAATCTGTAGCACAAGTGAAAAAACTGTCTACATGTTATTAGCAATACATAAAAAATTTCATACAATCCTAATTACTGTTTTATCGTTCTAACTATTTTCAGAATAGAACAAAAGTCAAAACTACTGCAAAGGAAGAGAATGTCATTGGTCTTCATTACAGATGCGAAACGACAACATGTAAATTATATCAAAATAATACATCTCGAATGCAATTTGACGAAAATTTTCCGCTTTAAGAATCTTGTGAGACGGCAGAAGTTTGAAATACACCTCAAAAAGTTTGATGAAGTGTTTTAAATATGAATTTAAAACGCACGCACACACACGCACACACACACATACATATATATATACATATATATATATATATATATATATATACACACACACACACACACACACACACATCATTTCTAAAAACAGTGTTCTCTACATAATTATTTTTAAAATGAAATCGATAAATTAATATTGCCGAGCATGAAAACTGACCAGTACAGTAGCTAACGCAAAGAAATTATCTTACAATTTATATACCTACGATGCCACGTAAGATGGCAAAATTGATCTTCCAGCTGCTTTTAAATACAGTCAACACATCACAGACTATTACTACACATCGGTTTTTCTATCAGTTTATGGAAGAATTGATATAAGAATGAAAACAGAAATGCGCATGCTGTCTATCCTTGAGGCGGTACATGGCATGGCAGAGGGGGTTGAAATATAGTATTGTAAAACCAATAATGGGACTATGATGGCCGGTTTCACAATACCCCCTAATATTTATGGGATAATCTCATTCAGTTGTAAATGGCACTTAATGATGTGGACTGTTTGACCAACTTCAAATGAGCTCGGCCTCACCCGCAATGTATAATTTTCCATTTATATGTAATTACTTCCTTTTCAGTAAAATAACCAAATATTTGTTACTATAGCATTATCACAATTGACAATCCCCTTCGAATTTAGTGATCAAACGTCATCCACATGTGATATGGTGATTGTAAAATGGCATTAATCTGTTCAAAAGTCTCGAAAAACTACGGCATGACTACTTAATATAAGTTCTAGATTTATGTTTGTACTTCAGCGTGACGTATATTGTCATGATTGTATAGTAACAGTTTCGTAATAAGTGTCGGAATACAACTGAAATAATCAAGAACCAATAATTCAAAATGGCGTGTGAGGCCGAGGCTTAAACAGCGCTAGCAAACCCTTAGTTTAGGAGCCCGAAATCGGGCACCTAAGTCCATAACGGCCCTTTAACTGAGAAATAAATGAAAAGGAAAATGGCTGCTACTGAAAAAATTGTGAATAGATAACGCCAAAAGTGATATACAGTATTTACATATGTAATTTAAATCCTTACTAAGAAGTTCTATAGTATTAAAGTTATTGAAGCTAAATTCAAGTACTTACAAAAAAAAACCTTTGCATTAACTGACGAAATACAACGTGAGCCAAAAACCCCTGAGAGCCACGCATTTTATTTATATGTGCATTTTTAGATTTTACCAGAGAACGAGCAAATATATAAATAGAAACTGGAGTATTGTTAGGCAGGTAGCTGACTGATAACATATAAATTGATTGAGTACGGACAAGCCACGAAAGTATTTGAAATAAATAGGAAAATCTTTGCCTTCACTACACTGCGTGCGACTTTTGTCACATTTTCGATTAATTCTTTCAAAGTTATGTAATTTTTTCAGTGTGTTTAACACTGTGCCAATATGTACGGTTTGTAACAATCAGCGATTACTTTGATTAAATTTCAGAATGGGCATAATATAACGCATTTAGGCTGCACTTTGGTTTTACTGCACATGGGAAATTATATTTAGTACAAGTTTTTCATAAATTCGTCTTTGTTTTAAATTGAATTTTTACTAACAGGCGCGCAATTAAATATTTCAGATAGAGTGATTTTGTTGATAATAATAGTATATCAATAAAATATGTCAAACAGTGTGAATTTGTTGATAATCATAAATTATCAATAAATTCTGACACTGGACGTTTCTAAATTGCACATTAACATCGTTAATAGAATTCTCATCAATCATTCGAAATTTTAGAAAGTTCAAATTTGGTTGCCGATTAAAAACGAGATATAAATGTACCATTCTATCCTAAATGGGTTAATGTATTTTCATCACAGTGTGTAATTGTTTGAAATATTTTTGGATATATATTGCATAGTGTATTAAAGACGCATCGGGGACATAATATAAGTGTTTAGACAAGTATGTTTTATGTCAAAATGTGGCTTTCTAAATCGCAACTAAATTAATTACTGTGACTGAAAGAGTCTATCAAAAATAAAAATGGTTTCTAACTTTGACGAAACTTGTAGCGAATCTTTAAAACACAGCTGTGATGTACGTAAAACATAAAACATCTCTATTAAATAGAACAATTCTGGATGGTCCTACAGTAAATGTAGGTATAGTGTTGCTTTCTGAAGGCAATACTATTCGGATTAATTTCCTTGAATCTAATTTAACAACGCTTTGCATGGAAAAAAACATTACGTCTAGGGAATATAATAGCAGTGCCTCAACAAGTTAGCGCTTTCATTTTAAAATTTATTATTAACATAGCTTACTACTTTTTGGGAAGCACTGTAATATATATATATATATATATATATATATATACACACACACACAAACACACACATACTTTAACAAACTATGATGCGAAAACATCACACGAGTACCGTAGATAAAATATAAACTTTTAATCGTCTGAATTGTCAAAAAACTCATTCCAGGCCTAGATGGAAAATTGTACCTTTTTTCTACGAAAAATCACACTTGGCAAAGATGATTAATAAAAAAATTCCAACACAATACGTTACTACTGAATTGCAGCACAGCATTTCCACGATAATAAAGTAGCCTCGCAAAATTTAATACTTATCTATACACGTATGTAATTTAATACTTATCTTTACACGTATGTAATTTAATACTTATCTTTACACGTATGTAATTTTAACAGAAAGAAATTTCGGTGCACATGGTCAGTTAAAGGAATGGAATACATATAATTTTACCGTATACGCAGTGACAGCTATTTACCTTGGTCCCTAATATTTGTAAGGCAAACGATAGTGATTAAATTTTCTGTTACACAACAAAATTTTTGGCTAGGATTCGTTTGCTTAAACGATAGTAGGTACAATCATCATTTGAAAAAGTTTTTTTATTCTTTTTTTCGGTATAAATATTTGTTGATTTGTCTAGTCATATGACTAAAATTCACCACTACTAACATGAGAAAAGTTGCAACTCTTTTCTTTAAGCGATACCTTGCTAAGCGACACAAACATTACTAGAATAATGATGAAACACTTCGACTTACTTAAGGGCCACTTAAAAGTAAGTGTCCCTTTGCTGGTGGCTGGGTTAAACCCATCAATAAGTTACTTTAAGTACTGGTTGACGTTCGTTCCAAAGTAAGCAAGTTTACCCACCATGATGGGTCTTACAGGAAAGGAAGAATTCACTTTATATCGGCTGCTTTCCTTTTTACTCACATTCTGCTGGCGATTACGAGTTATAGATGTCTTCAACTATAACCAGAAGCTTAAAGTATATAAGTGAGCTAACACACACACACATTCGTAACAAAAAAAAAACAACTCTATACATAAAAAATTTGTGTGTGAAACGAACCATTGGTTGGAAAAGGGAGTGGAAGTCGTTAGGCTGATACATGCCAGTTTATAATACAGTATTTTAAAAAACGCCGCACGGATTAACCAAATACGGTTCAGCAGAGCAATGATAAACAAAAGTATATTGCACTTAAAATATTTTCATATTCAGTAACGTAAACACGGAAAAGTTCAAGCAAACACTGCATTTGTAATAAGTTAACTGTTTCTTAAACTGAAAATTTCCATTTCAGCATTTGTGTGTAGTTTCCTGTTTTTACTACCATTTACTACATTATGTTAATTGCTGGTCGCCAGAAGAGTTTGAGCTGAATCTTGATATTGTCGAAGGGATTGATCATTCAACAAACTTCCGGCACTATCAAATTACTGTGGAGAATGACCTACTTCAACAAGAAACAGAAAACTTCTTGAAATTTGTCTTGTTCAAGTCAACATCAAATTTACTCTTGATGCTAAAAGTAGAAAATTTTCACTGAATCACTACGTAAGAAGCTGTGTAATGAATAAAACGTTTAATGGTGTGCGTTTAACTACTCATTTTTATTTTATTTTTTTTGTTTAGCATACATACATTTTGGCAATGAAAGATCCTCTCTGTTTGGATATCAGGTTTACTCAGACTGGCATGACTTGTATGAAATTTAGTTTTCTCATGAAAGAACCCCTAACTCATGCAAAAGTTTTCCCATCATGGCGTGAACTATCTACATGTTATCTACGAATGAAATCTTTAATGAGGAAAACGAAAGATTTATCCAAGCTGAAACAGAGCATTGGAATCAAATTCTGAAATGCTTACTTTGTGTTGTATAATTTATTGACACCTAAAGGTCGGCACTTGGAGAGACTAGAGATTTTCTCTTTATAAGCTATAATGGTATTTTTAAAATCTGGTATAATACATTGCCGAATTTGACGTAGTAAGGCCAGATTATTCGCGAATAGTTTCTTCTCAAGAAATCAATGTACACTACTTGAGCAAATGGGACCAAAGTATGTTTGTCACACTTATATCCACTTAGATTCAAGCTCACATTTTGGAAGAGGTTAATAAGGATTCATATTATAAAATAACCAGTCTAGAACTCTTCAGTCGATGGTGTCACAGTGTGTCTGCTGAATGAATTGTCACAACTAAATATCCTTTTATATAACATGTGTGCCACATATATGATTATTGCTTAAATATTAAATGGAAGACAACTGTTGTTCAGAAAAAATATATAATCATCCTAAATCGTCTAGCATTTATGTGCCATGGGGAAACCACATAGTAAATCTTGTTGTCAAATATGCAACCTTATCATGCCCTTTGCAATGATCTTTTTCAGTACAGTTCAAGAAATGAATTTTTTTTTGTCATAAACTTTTTGTAGGTGTATATTAACTCATAATCTATCCGCTCTATACATGTGAACATCACAGGAACACTTACTGGGAGAGACGAAACGACGCTTTACGGCCACTCAGTTATAATATGGAAGAAGTATACGGCACTGTATACGAAGCCTTTCGAGACCAAAGACTGGGAATTTTCGGTAGAAGCAATGCTATGGAAATTTCAAGGTAACTGTTAAATTCGCATTTCTCTGCGTTCTCCTCTGAAGATACGAATCATTATTCTAAACAAGTAATCATGTTTAGTAAAGTACTGCAGAACGTTACATAAAGCAAAGTTCCCTTGACCACATTAAAAAATTTTCAAAGTTTTCTAGACATAATTATGTCTGGTGAAGTGGCCAACAGCATCAGTATATACACTAAACAGTTGTATGCCAAAATGGGTGCTACTCCAGAGTGTGAAAAGGTTATCCAAGTACGCCCAAGAAAAGTGCAAGGGCAGTTTGGCTATGAAAGTGAAAACGAACCAACTGAGTTTATGAAACCAGCGTTCAAAATGAAATTTTTTAATGCTCTGCTTGATACAGCAGTCAGTTCTCTGAAAGAAATGTTCGTTCTCATGGAAAACTAAAGCAAGATCTTCGAATTCCTTATCGACACTAGTAATATCCAGGCGTAGAATAAAGACCACTTGAAGAAAGACCACTTGAATAAAGACCACTTGAAGAATGCGTGTGGAGATTCTTAAATAAATTGTAATAAGCGACGTTTTTGTAATGTTGAGAAGACTTTTGACTCTCCCTGTTTCAGTGGCCAGTGGCGAAAGAAGTTTTCCTATTTTAAAATTAATAAAAAAGGAATGGAGATCGACGATATAACAAGAGCGATTGTGTGGACTTGCAGCAATGGCTACTGAAAATGAAATAGACACAGATTCATTTCTCAAGGAATTTGCGAGAGTGAAATTCAGGTGACTCTCTTTGTAATTAAATAGTTAAATATGTTTTTAAGAAATTACATTGTTACCATATGCACTATATATATTTTTTAATAGTACAGATAGTTTAAATTTTAATAAATCAGATATGTTATTGTTATTGTCTTAAGTTAATGGCACATACCACTAATCCATAAAGTCTCTCTAACCATCATTGCAAAATAGTTTAATATTTTAATGTGAATAGGGAAGGAGTTGAGGGCGTTATAATTAATGTTGAAATGATTTTATTATAAACAATACTATTATTTTATCAACTTTATGAAATCATATTTCGGACATAATTATACATAACTTACACTGTAGAAACATGTTAATATCGAACCAGTAATCAGCACAATGCACATGTTTAATCTGAAAGTTGTCATGCAAGAAAAAACTGAATTTACATATCATGTCTGATATTCATAAAATAGTTTCTTTTTTATTTTTTTTCATAGTTATTTCATCTATAATTGATCCAAGCTTACAGATAATGTTCCAAAAACCAGAACGTTTCTTTTTTGCAAAAGCTGTTGTAAACACAATTATGGGGAGGAGGAGGAGAGATCTTGCATCTAATTTATTGAAAATGGTGGAAATGCACTTCCGGTGCAAGTGCATTTCCAGTGTAGTTGCATTTACGGCGCACTTGCACTTCCAGTTCAAGTGCATTCCACTTCACCTCTTCCAATGAACGTGTGCCGGAATAGTGAAGGTGTGATCTGGCTGGCGTAATGGTGTCGTTAGCCACTAGGCTGAGATGTTGCAGCTACCAGTACTTGGTTCGATGTTTGTCGGGGTTATTTATATTTAAGTTTTTTTTTTTTTTTTGTAATTAGCAATTACAGGTGTTGTCAGGTCGGGAGTAGTAAGTATAGGGAAGTGTGAGGGGTGCGAGAAGCAGTATATTTGGGTTTACCCAAACTGTGACTGGTCAGTTTGGCCTTGGTGCAAGAAAGTCACAAGAAACGTTTGAAATGTCAATAGTTCGTAGTCTGATGATGGAATGAGCTGGGTGTGGAAGGAGTGGGTTCCATCCTGGTCGGAGGTCAGCGATGGATTATGTTCTGAGTCTGGAATAGAAATGCATTTGGATGAGAGCGGTGTAATGCAGTTGCTGAAGAGGGGTGGGGAAAGTACAGTTGAATAGGATTTAAATTGCGCATGTAATAAATATTTTAAGTAAAAATTTTACTGCGTACTTGCATGTACCGAGAGAGTGTATGTCGCAGTTAATTACTTATTACGTATGAAGAGAGAGAGAGAGAGAGATTTTATGTCTTCTCATTTCGGTAGCTGGAAGGGTAACACATTTACGCATGGAACTGCTGGAAAGGGGAGGGGGTAAGGGAATGCATTTTAAGGGGGGAGGGAGGTATTGTCGTTGCAAAGGATTTGAATTTCCCATATAATAAATATTTAAATTATATAAAAGCATTAACTAACTATGCACACATGCATGTACTAAGAGACTACATGTCGCAATGAATTAGTTATTACAAGTGCACAGAGAGAGAGAGTACACATCTACTCAGGTGGGTATCCGGCAGAAGAATGAGCTCTGACGAGACATTGACAGGTCGGTAGCTGGAAAGGAATGAAGTAGCAGTTGTAAGAAGGTGATGGGGGTGATGCATTTGCAGAGGAGGGGAGGGGTGTGATGCATATAGCTAGGATGTTGTAATAGCATAAATGATTAGATTAATTAAATAGTACCATAACTATTTATGCACACTTGCTCTTACAAAATTTTAATAATTACTGTTACATTTGAAGTACTGTTCAATGAGCAATCACTAACTACTCGCACAGAGTAATGAGCAAATGTGCATTGAACAAGTGCAAATTAGAAATGAAATCGCAAAATACCGAGAGAGAGAGAGAGAGAGAGAGATAGTACGCACCTGTGTATGCAGCAATGCATTTATTATGTAATCTAAGACTTTTATTAGTACATATCGCAATTGCCATTTTAACGAGTACAAAAAGGTAATTACACATCCACACCATGTCGCTCCTCATGGCAGACTGAGCTCCAATCACCAGTATGAATACTTTACCCCCGTGGCCATATTGGGGAGGTCTATTTCATTATTTCTTTCACGCACCATAGGTGGCCATATTGCTTTGTGTTTTATATATATATAAGGCATTGAGTTTATGCAGGAAATATACAGTCTAATATTTGAAGTTGTATAGGTCGGGGATGTGATAGATGCAACACCTAGAGGTGCATTATTTCTTTTACATAAAATATTTATGAATGGCTCTTGTGTGTTTGAAGTAAGGACTCTTGATTGTTTAAGTAGTACAACTCATTTTTTATTTTCAACATATTTAAACACATCACTCTATGTAAAGAGAGACACTATATTCTGTAGAGTGTTTTATAAATTATGTGTATTCACACTGTTTGGAGGTAAGGTAAATAATAAATTAAACAAACAATCAGTCAGAAATACTGTTTACTAGCTTCCCATTTTCAGGTTTTTTCCATCAACCAAATTATTTTCACATAGATAAGTACAAAAACCCACTTATAATTATTATTTACGATACTTATCTGGAACACAGTCTCTTGACATCAATATTTAACAAATAAAAAATATTATCTGAGTTACACTTCTGGATCACAGACCTTTACCATCGTCATTTATAGAAAAAATCCATTTCGATTAACATTTGTACAACATATGTACAATATGCATCTGTAACAAGGCTCTTCTCTTTATTAATATAGAAAAATTCACACTTGTTGAATACACAGTGGACATTTTCTTAACTTTTATTTACATAAAAAATGTATTTGCCTTTTATACATTCGTGCACCTTGCATGTTTGATGACACAATCAGGTTATACACACTGAAGGGCCCTACCTTCATAACGTTTCACTGTTGTTATTCCTGTTATACACTATCGCTATTGGATAGTGATGATGTTGATTAGCATGTTTTTGGTGTTCGCTTGGAATCTATTCGAAGACATATGTGCTCTCACACCTGAGGGACGGTGTTGATGACATGTTGTTGGTCTCACAGTGAGACAAACTCTATTGTCTCACACCCGTGAGATGATGATGATGAAGATATTTGATGGTTATACCCTCACAGTGGATTGTAGGTTTGCTAGATGTTGAAGTATTGGATGAATTGTCTGGTGCTTGTTAAGTTGGCAGATTTTATGTCTGTTGTTGGGGTGGCAGATTGTATGTTTGGTAGATGGTGCTGTAGGCCGATACTGACAAGTAGAGAGGGTAAATTATTTTTAATATCATATAGTGCTCCCATGGCGTTGTTGACATGTTGTCCGGTTAGACATACAATTTGTTATCATCACTTGACAAGGCGACTTTTGTTACTTGTTCGGTGTAGACTTTGTGACCACACGAATGGGAGTGATGTTTGGTCCCACTCAAGATTAAGTTTTAGTTGAGGCAATCAACATAATCCCCATACCAGAGATATTGCAACATGTTGGGCTTTGCCCACCGTCCAATCAAAACAATGTATGAGTATAGTCTATGGCATAAACCAACAAAATGTGTGATGATGCAACCAGCACATCCATCCTTCATAACACCAGTAATGCCCTTGTTCACCAATTTGACCTGGTGCATATTTGGAAGTATCAAATTGTGCACCCAAATCTGGGAAATACTATTGTAAAAATCATGTCACTCAATTTCGTAAATTAGTCTATTCGTATCGCAATATAGAAGATGCAAAGCCTGCTGAAGAAATTTCCTGGACATGTAGTTATAATGGAAGTCGTCGAGTTACATTTCTGACAAATCGAGAATGGCACTGATGTTTGTTGAAAGTTACAGAAAACATTTCCATTTCGGTCAGGACTAGATTTTCATCGAGGATTGGCATTGTCTTAGGTTGCCCAATCAGTCTGCTACTCCGTATATAGTGTCATGACTCGATACGACTATAATGTCCCTTTCCGAATGGACATTCTGCAAAGTCTTTCAATAGACTGAGTTGTTCATAAATTTAAAAAAAATATTTGCCTAAAGCATTCGCTACCTGTAACATTTCTCAATATTGAAGTTGATGTATGGAGACATCAGTGCCTTCTGCTCAAAGTGCAGAACTCGATGAACAGAGTCGAGTTTGGCTGCATATCTCAATTAGTGCTTCAGTGTTTCACCATGTACAACGTAATTCTCCTGCCGTACGAGTGCTAACAGGAATTTCTCAGTTTTGCCATTCAAAGGTATGGCAGATACTGGGGCAAGAGGCAGATAAGCTAGGATATCATGACATTATTCCGGAAAAGACTAATCCACTGCTCCAAAAACACATGTGCCGCCATCATTGTCGGTATTGGCGAAATTCCACATTAAACACATGTCTGGCTCAACCCATACAAAATACCCAATAGTTCGTCTGCACTTCTTCGTGTGACTGTACAGCCCATTTATGTCGAAATAACAAATGCATTTCTCTGTCTCAATGGGATTATACTTTTTACTCATATAAATGTTGGATTCTGCATTCCTTTTTATAACTTCGGTAACACCACACCTGACCCTGCCTTCAACAAAAAGGTATATGTCACCTACCACGATAGTGGTCGCGTAACAAGATGGTGGTCTCAATTATGTATAAACAAATGACAAATGAACAAATCGAGATGGCAGAAGGAATATAGGTGAAGGGAGAGGGGTAAGGAAATAATTCGTCTGCTGGGCGTGTGCTGGTGGGGGACTTCGGAAATGTAAGATTTTTAAAAATGGTTGTTAGTTTTAAAAAATTAATTTTAAAATAATTTCTTTAAAAATTTTAATTATTATTTTGAGAAATTTTTTAACAATTTTAATAATAAATTTTTACTATTTTTCGTGGATTTTTTTTCTCACTTTTCTTGGATATTTAGTTTTCAATATTAAAGGTCAATGTCAAAGGTCAATGTCACTGAGTCCCGCTTACCCTGACACAAGGTCACCCTGATCGCTCATCCCTATCACCTGTTCCGGAGAAAATTTGGGATTTTCGGTGGATCTTTCTTTCGGAAACGGGAAAATGGGATTTTTGAAACGAAAAAAGGTGAATTTTTAAGGAAAGAGGAATATTAGGGTATTTTTATTGTTTTCTAAATTTAAAAAAAAAAACGAATATTTCGATGGGAAAAAGAAAAAAAATAGTGGACGGGTGACATAACAACATGGCAGCTCCTCGGCTCCTACTTCCAGTATCCGTTTGTGCCAGACTTCCGTAAATCCTACTACTCACAATCATTGTTTGTAATCTTGAGCGAATATCTTCAGGCGATAGGATGGAGGTAAGTGTCATGCGTAGCTACTATGATGAGTGAGTATCGGTTAGCTGATGATACATAGATTTGAATAATCAAGACTGCGAAGTTAATATTTTCCAATGAATTTCATTATATTTCTAAAAATTTAACAGATTATGAAACTGTATACACGACTCAATCAGAACAGATAGTTATCTTAATATTTAAGACATTCAGAGAAGTATATCCAGGCAAATTTCTTCTTAATGCGCCAACATTATAACCTTCAAGCTAACCCCTATGAATAGAATACTCTATAGAGGTAGACCTAAGGTTTTTGAACTGGTTGTAAACCAATCCGTGAGATACTCAATCAGCTACTCTCAGAATACACAGGTTCATAATAGATCTCAGAATACACAGGTTCATAATAGATCTCAGAACGTAAGTCAAACCTTGCTGGTGCTGTAATTTAAGGTAATTTCGTGCCAAATCAGGGTATTTTTGTAAGACACATTTTATAATTTGAAATGAAGGCTCTTAAACCGCCACTTTGATGATTTACATTATAATTAATATTTTTTTTGAGAAACCCATGAAAGTGGACAGAAGATATAATGGCGTACAATTTAAATCAGGTTTAAAAATCTCCAAGCTGGTGCTATTTTACAACGAATGTAAATCTACAGCGAAATCTGTAGTAGCAATCGGACAGAATTCTGGACCAATTTTACGCTTATAAAGATGAACATACTCTACGAATCGAAAAAAACATGTTTTACTTTTGTGGATGATTCACTAGTGCAATTTTCAAGCAGGTGTGTAACATGATTAATTGGAACTCGTGCAGTTTTTAGCATTTATTATCCTTCGTACGATCACTCTTATACTACACTGATACGCGTTTATTTCTAGATTATATGAATCATTTTAAGAAACACAAATTTATTTTTTCGCAGCATATGCCTGCCAGTAGTCGCAGAATACGCTGCAGTGAAAAATACACAAACATTAATTTGTGGATATATTTTTGTCTGTCAACTCTTATACAAAAACAGTTGTTGTACCTACGAGGCAAACATGTGTTTATTAAAAAAAAAAAAAACTTGTGTTATAATGATTCTGCTAGGAAATTTCCGGGAAATTTTTTGTAAACAGAATGGTGTTAAGCGTAATCATTGACAGTTAAACGATGCATTTTTGTTCGTAGTGGAGAATATTTTGCGAAGTACGAGTATTGAAGAGAAAATATAAAAAACGAATCTGTTAATCGGTTTAATATAATGTATCAAATATGTGTATGCTATTTACAAGTTATGAATAATTTTATAGAGTAAAATATTCTCAGTAATTTTTGTATTATATAGAAATGTCTCTATACATGTTTGTATCAGCGTAATGCTAGTGTATTAATTACTATTTAAAATTACATCTCCTAAACTATGCGAAAGACGTTCGGTAAATATTAAATACCTCTCATGTTAATCAGATGAGCTAATCTCCATTAAGCATCCCGCCTACACGCAGGCAAGAGATATTTTCGTTCGCCCACACGCTTGACAGCAATATGGCGGCAAGCTTTGTATTCACTGTCATTTACACAATTCTCATGTTCAAAGTAAACTGGACACTTTTGAGAGCGCTGCTATAGATCTACGTGTATTCGTATTGTGTATTCAACCATATATAAAATTAACATTTGGGATGATTGTATTCATGTGTCGGTGAAGGAAAACTATGAACTTAGTTGAAAAGTACATATTTTATAAATGTGGCCTATTCGTTCACCTACCTGAATGCATTAATATTCGAATGCTAAATAAATCATGTCAGTATTCACAAATGTTTACTAAACACTGTCTGATCAAACAGAAGACATGAAAATAGTTTCCCTCCATTATTACATACTGTAGTGATATGAGCGAGCCCTTAATAACGCTCACATGAACCTACATTCAGCAGGGAAGCAGGACGCCAGAGATTGCTACAAACTATAAACAGTAAACAGTATGGCAGCTACTTCAAACACAGGCGGATATAGGCCAGCGCGGGGCCAGTTACCAGCCAGAGGCATGAGACGCTGTCGGAGGTTAGCCAGTGGCCACACTCTCAGGAAGGACCACAAGAGGATATAGGCCAGCGCGGGGCCAGTTGCCAGCCAGAGGCATGAGACGCTGTCAGAGGTAAACCAGAGGCCGCCCTCTCAGGAAGGACCACAAGAGGATATAGGCCAGCGCGGGGCCAGTTGCCAGCCAGAGGCATGAGAGGCTGTCAGAGGTTAGCCAGAGGCCGCCCTCTCAGGAAGGACTACAAGAAAATATACGCCAGCGCGGCGCCAGTTGCCAGCCAGAGGCATGAGACGCTGTCAGAGGTTAGCCAGAGGCCGCCCTCTCAGGAAGGACTACAAGAAGATATAGGCCAGCGCGGGGCCAGTTGCCAGCCAGAGGCATGAGACACTGTCGGAGGTTAGCCAGAGACCGCCCTCTCAGGGAACCACAAGAGGATATAGGCCAGCGCGGGGCCAGTTGCCAGCCAGAGGCATGATACGCTGTCGGAGGTTAGCCAGAGACCGCCCTCTCAGGGAACCACAAGAGGATATAGGCCAGCGCGGGGCCAGTTGCCAGCCAGAGGCATGATACGCTGTCGGACGTTAGCCAGAGACCGCCCTCTCAGGGAACCACAAGAGGATATAGGCCAGCGCGGGGCCAGTTGCCAGCCAGAGGCATGATACGCTGTCGGAGGTTAGCCAGAGACCGCCCTCTCAGGGAACCACAAGAGGATATAGGCCAGCGCGGGGCCAGTTGCCAGCCAGAGGCATGATACGCTGTCGGAGGTTAGCCAGAGACCGCCCTCTCAGGGAACCACAAGAAGATATAGGCCAGCGCGGGGCCAGTTGCCAGACAGAGGCATGATACGCTGTCGGAGGTTAGCCAGAGACCGCCCTCTCAGGGAACCACAAGAGGATATAGGCCAGCGCGGGGCCAGTTGCCAGCCAGAGGCATGATACGCTGTCGGAGGTTAGCCAGAGACCGCCCTCTCAGGGAACCACAAGAGGATATAGGCCAGCGCGGGGCCAGTTGCCAGCCAGAGGCATGATACGCTGTCGGAGGTTAGCCAGAGACCGCCCTCTCAGGGAACCACAAGAAGATATAGGCCAGCGCGGGGCCAGTTGCCAGACAGAGGCATGATACGCTGTCGGAGGTTAGCCAGAGGCCGTCCTCTCAGGAAGGACCACAAAAAGCGGTGTACACTGGACCGCCGCTGCTGATACGTCGAGGGGACGCAGCCTTCGGCAACAGAGAATTAAGGTGAACTGGTTCCAAACGATACGTCGAAGAGACTACAGTTTTATATTTAATCAAGTGGCTTTTACATAATAATTAGCAGTAAACTTAATAGCTCTCCCGTTTATATAGGCAATTATATTGTAAAGTGTTGTACTCTTGCGAATGGCAGTTATTTTATATAAAGACGATTAGGAAGAATCCCGTCTTTGATATTTCGCACGCCCCCAGTCACTTAAAAGCTCATAATACACGGACGGAGTCACCTGTACTACAGTTAGAATATTTAATAATGGTCGGGTGTTAAAACCAGTACAATACTTTCCTGGGCGCACGGTACGCAAGTATGAACTGCCAAATAATAAAAGATTGAATTCAAAAGTGCTCAATTAATCTTGAACAACCTATATTCGACTGAGTTGAAATAATATTTAAATTTTAAATTCTGTGTCATTAGCAGCTCACAGACATATATATTTATAGAGTTAATTTATGTAAAGAGATTTTCAATTAAAATGTTTCGAGAAAGCCTCGAGAAACGAAGCGAACTTTATAAAATCACTCCCGTAGTAAATGCAAACAAAATTATTTAGCGCGCTAACTTCGTTGCAAAAATGTGCATACAACATACCGACAAATTTTGATAGGTTATAGAAGAAGTGGGAACAGAAATATTAAGATATGCACCTCATGGTTCAGGTCGAAAAGTAAGAGCTTCCAAAATTTGAGAGATATAAAATTTATGCCATATTTAGGATTTGGTTTGCGGGACATAAGAAAAGTAATGCTGACTACTAATTTAAACTTCATGTTTCCACCCCCGCCATGTTGAAAGGGAAGTTGCCATCGTTATTTCGGCAAGAATAGTTTGGTATAGGAAATATTCCTTATTTTTGCTAGCGATTATGTAAGTCAGCAAAATTAGCAACATAAATGTATTTTGCAAATATCATCTAACTCTCGCCATTTTCGAGTAAAAATAACATATTTTATGGTTGACCCCAACAGCGAAGTGTTACCGCCTACCACGTAGGTAACTTGTGAGGTGGTCAGAGCGCTGCGCCGTAACGGTAACAGGAAAGTGGCCATTTCACACAGGTGGTTTGTGGTGGAACTGAATCGTAACTTGTTCCTTCTAATGGACTTTCCTAGAAGTGCAGAATATTGTTGTACGTCATGGTTTTCTCGTGTTCTCATTATGAGTACCGTAGTTCCCCTCCTCACAGAGAGGAGGACTGTAGAATATAAACACACACTTCACTGAACGTTGCATGTATTCAACTACGAGTGGAAATGGCGAAGTATACGAACTAAGAATTGGCAGACATGGTTCTGTTTTACTGTGAAGTTAAAGGTGATGGACAGGCTGTTGTACGTTTGTACCATGAGAGGTTTCCAGCGCGGTGGCTACATCATCACGAGACCTCCACAACTGTCACTCAGAGACTACGTGAAACAGGCACGTTTAAGGCACGAGGGGGGTCTGATCTCCCGAGGTATGTCCGTACACCAAACTAGGAAGCAGAAGTACTAAATGTTTTAGAGGCAACCCCATCATGAAGCACCCTCTCCGCTGCGCACATAATAGGAGTTAACCATTCCACTCTATGAAGTGTTACACACGAGCAGCTGCTGCGTGTCTACCACGTGAGAAAGGTGCAGGCTTTGGGACCAGCTGTGCATGATAAACTCAACACGAATTTCCAGCACGGTGAATTGGAGGAGGGGGGCTTGTTGCGTGTCCATCAAGCTCTCATGATCAAAATTCTCTAAATTCTTTCCTCCGGGGTTTCATCAAGACTCTATTGTACGACAAATCCACTGAGTCAGAGAAAGATCTGTTTGACAGATCTGTTTGTAACAAGGTTCAACATACAAAGGGTGTTTTCGAAAGAGTACGTCAGTCTTTCATATGCCGAATTAATGGCTGCAATGTGGCTGGTGGTCGTAAAGTATCTTATGATGACACATTAAACTAGTAGTGGAAGATCTTTAATAGTTTTTCCGATTTATTTACTCTTAACAGTTACAAAATCCCACCGAACTGTTACGTGTACATTTCACTAATGTAGGTCCACACTCGAAGTTGTGACCTCATATAACTAAGGCGCTGCGCGTAGACAGACATTACCTGGCAGGCAGTAACACCTAACTGCGAAATCAAATATGAAATTTTTACTTGAAAAGGACCAGCGTTAGTCATTTTTTTCTAAATAAATTTTTTTGCTAATCTTGCAGGAATTTCGTAATCTCTAGTCAAAATTAGGACATTTTTGTTACAACATACGGTTTTTTTTTTCAGAGATAAGTGTGGCAACACCCTGTTTCAAAATTATGAACTTTAGTTACATGTATACGACATTCACTTTATTAATGAATACGGTTTTAATAATCCGTTACCTTTACTTTAATTCTGTCGCGCAAGCTGTTTCCTAAATATGACAATAAATTATACTTTTTCTCAAATTTTGGAAGCGTCTACCGCTCTGGCTATTTGAACTTGCCCATAGATTCCCCTAACTTAATATTTATATTTCCACCTCAGGAATAACCTACCAAAATTTGTCGGTATGTTTTCGATACAATTTGTATTGTTCTTATGCAAAAACGTTTTACAGTACAGAAATAGTTAAAGTATTAACTAAGAAATCATTCAATTCCTAACATTTACAACGTAAACTTCCTGCTATCATTTCCTATTTCTCTGTTAAAAACATAATTAAGTTGCTTTACTGATGGGGAATTTTAAATTCTTTGAGCAATACTAGCTTTTTCAGCTCCGAATTCTATACGTCATAAAACTAACAAATCCATGCGTTGAAATAGTTATATAATAAAAATATTAAGAGTAAACCAAATTCGATTGTGAGAAAAATTTACTAAAGATGTGTTGATAAACGCTTAATTTATTTTGACTACAGGAAGGCGTATCCTCGATTGCCAGTATCCTTGTATGCAAGGATATTTTTCCACTTCTTCCGCATATTACGCAAAATGTTCATTATTTACCACAGACTATATTAATTTCGGCCCAATTTTAATTACTCTGTATGACATTTAGTAGTTGTTGCAAAAATTTGTTCTTTATACCACTTCGTCTTTTATATCAAATACAACAGACATTTATAAACTAAAGGGTTATTTCAAATTGTGGTGACCACATAGTTAATATACAATAAAACTTATTTTTTTAAATAACTTCTTATTCCTCGCAGGTGTGCATGTAACATTTGGTCTGTAAAGAGGTTTTTGTCCAAATAATACAGATCCGTGCTAGCTAGCAGTGGTTTCGGTATATGTTCATGTATCGGCAGATCGGTAGCTGCCAGGATAGTTTTTCAAAATTACATTCATCGACAAATTAGGATACGGTTGTAGTCACTTGAAATTACGCGCAAAATTCTTATTATTTGGACAAAAATATGAGAAACTAATATTTGAATATAATGGCGAAATTTACATATTACATAGCAGTGTAATAGGTAGAAAAAAATATTTCCTAACCACAAGTTTCAAAACAATTATGACATTGATTTTGAATCGCTTCACAATATTCTTCGGGCTTTAAGCTCGCAATCAGACTGCGTGTGTCAAGTTAAATTTGTATTCAATAAACAATCCTTCTAACTATTATACACTAAACTATTTTATAATTATTCCAAATTCTGTATTAACTGTAGCACTGCAAACTGATCGAAATAATATAATTGCTGGGCTATGTTTTTTTGATAATTGGCATTTAGCTGTATTAACATCCCTAAAAGAATCAGTAACCATAGACTAATGTCGCCAGGAGATAATTCTTGAATACTCTTGACCGAGACGTACTTCTGCCTGAATTGATAACGCATTCGGAAAATTTCCGTTACCATATCATATTGCAGCTAAATAAAATATACCTATACGCTATTCATGGCAAAGTAAACAGTTTTGAAATCCTTCTAATTTGAAATGGTATTTAATAAATATACTTCATTTTAGCCTTAGACATTAACTTCCAAGTGCGGTGGAATATACACACTTGTTTTATTAATAAAGTTACGTTGTTTATGTTTAAAAGATTATTAAATAATAAATAACGGCTGAAAGGAAAAATTTGCTTAGGCCTCAAAAGTTCTCATTTATTTTGAAGTCTATAATATCGAAAATAGCTTAAGTTTTTGCTGCAGTTAGTGGAAATAGTTGCTCTCATTTAGGTAATAATTGTAGCTACTTCTTCGCACTGACTTGCAGACACCAGGTGAAGTCAATGTACACGTTTAAAGCTAATTGATGCCGGCGAGCTCGATAATCTGTAACACATGTCATGAAACCGCAGTGTGACTTACTGGTGAGTCTGAGATACTAGTGAGTTGGGGAAGTGTTTACACGGGTTAGAATGAAACTCGAGTACACTGCGGTAAACTAGCGGGTTAAGGGAAAGCGTATTCGTAAATATTTGATATGCGCAACCCCTCTCAGTTTAACGAATGTAACCTGGCTCTTTTTATAAAAATGTGAAATTGAATATTTTATGCAAACTCGGTTACGTTACAGTTGGTGAATTTTGTCACACGAAATACGTCACTTTTGCCGCTTCGTTAAGCGGAATGAAAATGAAAATACATTTCTAACTTACCTGAACTTATTTAGAATAAACCTGGTACTTCGTGCGTTCTATTCAACTGTTTTGCGAAAAAGGATTTTGTTATTTTCTAGTTGACGAGAGCTCAGTAGAGTAGATGTAGATATACGAGGACGGCATTCCAACTTTACGCAAACATAACATAAAAACATTTGTTCCGGTCATTGTAGGTTGATAGATACCGCTGAAATTAAGATAGTCATCGTTCCGCAATTTATTTAATTGTTAAAGAACAAGAAGTTACAATTACATTACGTAGGCAGAAATGCCACGTTGTAGGCCACGCACAAAGTTAGGGCACGTTTACGCAGCGATAGAAATGGTATATAGTTCCTATCGCGAGAACTATTCTCGCATTATTATCGCCGTGCAAACTGCATGATAGATACTGCAGCACAGTCGCGATAGTACTCTCGTGATATCAGCTCGAGCTAGATATTGATAGTAACTCTCGTCACAGAATATGCAACTATCGTGATAGTGCTGCGGTGTCACAAATTTGTACATGTGTTCACTTTGACAGTAACATTACAGAATTATTTTCATTACGTAGCGGTATGACCGGGCGTATATTATCATATACGTATGACACGACAGTATTGAAAGCATATTTGTTGTCATATAATAAACCACGGGAAGAATATATGTTTTCATGTCATTAACAACCTGTCACACTATTTAACTATGCCAACAAATACTCACCTCTTTACAAAAGGATATAAACGTAGGGCCTATCAATGTATTTACACAAGTGTTGTAGGAGATATACCTTTTGAGGTTAACTATCACAGCATGTTTCGATTGTGTGTGTAAAGAGGACCTATCGTGTCAGTTACTTTCACACACTTTCATGATAGCTACTATCGCCGTGTAGACGCGCCCTTAGGTGGGTGCAGATAAGTAGTGTCTCAGTTGTCGTCATAGTGGTGGTGCAAGTTAGAGCAGGCCGAAGTTGGCGGCATCAAGGCTAGTCGCTGTTCAAGTGTAGGAGGGGGGCCGGGAACTACCTCTGCTCACGTGGTGATCAACACTTTTACGCACTTGCACTTACAGCCTACACTAGCCTGTTCTCTGCACTCAACTCTACCTCTTAGTATTCAGAAATCTATCTTATATATTGAAAGTCAAATTGAAAACTACACAGTCTTTAAAAACCAATATTAATGTAGCAGCTTTTCTATAGAACCATTTTTACCAACTTAGTATAAACATTTTAATTGAATCTTGTATACGACTCTAGCAATTTCTTTCATCGCTTTTTACTGTGATGGCATGTGTGATAGAATCGGCAGATATGTAACATAATACAAAATATGTGAAAGTATTTTGCCATATCGTGTTTTGTTATATTTTATTTTTTCCTAACAAAAAAGTTTTATAACACGTCCGATGACTTTTAAATTTGTTTCTAAACAATTCTTTGGGAATGTGTTAAATTTTTGGAAAAATTTTTCATCGCTCATTCATTCTGCGCCCCTAGTTATTCCCTTCATTCATCATGGTAAGATATGGCGATATTGCATCTCAATGTTTAAATGTAGGCATTGGTATTAACAACTCAAACACCAGATTAACTGCATTATTTTCGTTGCACGTATTAAAGATATATTAATTTTTTTGTTTTGACGAAGCCTAAATAAAATCTTACGTATTATTAGTAGCACTAACATAGAGTAAAGTAAGTGCATGAAGAAAGAGAAGGAAAGTGTGGTTACTCGCTGAAGCACGAACGTACATAGGGACGTCTAGTGGGGGGGGGGGGAGGACTGACCTGCGTGACTGGCCGAGGGTCATGTAGTGGGAGCACGCACTCGCGCTGCCTGCGACGCGACGCGACACGACACGACACGACACTAGCAGTAGCACACGACACTGGCGCCACGGCGCCTCGCTGCGCCCTCGCCTGGACCACACTGCTCACTCCCGCACACTCCACTACCAACTGTCTGGCCTCACTAGCGCCGGCGCCACAGCCCCTACACACCCACCCCTACACCGGTCGATAACACGCGCCCTCCTATCCTATACCCTCTCGCAGAAATATGAAATCTCTATTCCGTGATAAACACGCGTGATCGTCATCTTCCACCGCCGAAGTGCGCGCACTACCTGCCCGCCCACCTGACGACGGCTGAGGTGGCGCAGTGTTTACAGCGCTCCATCACCTTCTCTGTCGCTCCCGGCACGCGGCAATCCTGTCGGATGATGCGGCTAATGGGCTAGTTTTCTCTCACACCTTCCTTTTACCCCGCCCTTGCATTCCGGTACTGCTCCATCCTCGCCTCATCTGCTTTCGAGCAACGTTTCTACAGGCGACATGACACGATACCAGATTCCGTAAAAGCTTGTACAAGGTCCACCATAGCGGCCGGTATACGGTCTAGTGTGGCATCCATCATGGCATTTCCCGCCTTGTACAGCCAAATTTCGTACCAGATTTCGTAATTGGACACGTCCTATATTTCGTGGCAGGTTTCACACCGGCTTTCATACCTGGCCAATCTCATCGCAGTTTCACAGCTTAAGGCGCTCCCCGTGGCTACTTCTTGAAACGAGTTGATAAAGAAACCGAAAAGGACGCCTCCATCTTGATTATACATCCGTGAGGTTGAAACTCTTTCAAATAGATTGAAAATACGACAACGATGAATAATATTGGCTATAACATATTTTAATCACTGCTTAAAACCATTATAAATATATAAAACATTGCCTACTGTACGCAAAAAAAAAATAATTTAAAAAATGCCGTTATCTGGTGTATGTAAACTAAAGATCTGATATGTGAATTGGCGTAGCAGAAGACTAATGCTTTGCGTCACCGTGTGTGCTCTCCGTTATGACTAAACGTGATCACGATAGAAACAGTTAACATTTGTGCCATTGAAGCAGCGTACAAACTTCACTCCCTGTATAATTTTGCCTACGCCCATGCTATAGCCGTTTTACATTTGCAATAAGTTACCCAACCTTAGTTTCCGTATTTCAACAACTGCAATGTGTACGTGAATGTAGGAACGAATAGTCGAGGAAGGTGTATTATTACACGAAATGGATACCAGTTGGCTGACGTTGGGACACACCCGTCTGTCCGCATAATCTAGGCAACATTACTCAAGCAGCCCACACCACCAGGCACTGAACCTGTTCAACTGGCGCTATGTGTGAATATTTACACTTCTTCCGGTACACCGCACAAAACTGCAATTTTTCAGAACGGAGATATTACCTTTTCTAGAAGTTGACAGGACTAACATTATATTCGGTGGTGATTTCAATTGTGGTTTAAACCCCCTAGACCATCGTGGTGAACTGTATCCGACGAACGCGGCCCTGCAAGAACTCGTAACTGCGATCCAGGTGGAAGATGTGGTAGACATTCTCAACATACGAAGACCCCGCTACAGTCGGTTCGTAGTTATGATGTCATTCCCGCTGCCTTTATTGACCATTCTCTCGTGCTGTGTACAATCGATTGTCCTCCAAGAACTCCGGTGCGTGGGCGGAATTATTGGTGGCTACAGACGATACTTGTGGGACAAGACGAAATGGACTCTGACTACAAACAGCGCTGGCTGTATTGGGTTAGACAGAAACCGCACTATGCTGATTCGGCCGATTGGTGGGAACGCTGCGTCAAACCGGCCGTCCGGCTGCCGTTTCAGTTCCACGGAGTATGTTGCCGGCACGAGCAAGCTTCAGTGTTATATTTCTACGAGAGGGCGTTGCGCGAATTTGACACCACGGCGTCGACAGGGGCGAATGTGAGGGACACAGTGCAATTCTACACATACAGCGCAATATCATGGAACAGCGCATGCAATTTTTCCATACCTGCACTACCCTACAGCAAGAGCGCCTTAGCATTCAGGCCCTTGCGAGCGAACAGAAAATGTGTGCCAAACGACATGTTGATGCCATACGTACCGTAGCTGGAACAACTTTACGAGATCCAGTGTCAATTGCGGCTGTCATCCTTGACCACTGCTCACGCCTTTACTCGGAACAAACGTTCGATAACGCCGCCGGAGCTCCCTTTATGCGCAGCTTTACAACCATCTCAGTGAAGATTCCAGTCATCTACTGCAGTGTCAAATCACAGACGAGGAGATGGTATTAATCGTACAACACACTCCTGAAAAGAAATCGTCGGGAATTGATGGCATTCCGTACGAATTTTGCTAGCATTATTGGCCTGTCATCCAAGCGGGATTTTGCAACATGTTGCGAACAATCATCAACAGAAACGCACTTTGTCGATCTCAAACTTAACGTATTTTGATTCTGGTCCCTAATAAAAATCACCCCGTCCAGTTTACTGACTACAGGCCTATTACTCTGCTCTACACGGACTATAATATTCTTGCGGGCCTCTTCGCAGATCGCCTGAAGCACGTCTTATCTGACATCATAGGACCTGAACAATATTGCGCAGTGCGTAACACCTCTATCATTCAAGGCGTCGCAGTATTGCGAGATGTTCAATTCATAGTTAAATCGACACCGGGACCGGCGTATTTATTGAATATTGACCTTGACAAAGCCTTCGATCGAGAGAACTGGAATTTACTTGACAGAATTTTGCTACATGTAGGCTTCCCACGAACAACTATCGCCATTTTACAAACTCTGCGAAGAGATGCAACAACACAGATAAATCTTAATGGTAGGTTGGGAGAAAGTTTTGCCATCCAATCCTCCGTACGTCAAGGATGTCCCCTAACCATGTCTCAATTCGTACTATACATTGAACCCCTCCTACGAACACTCCACTCGAAACTCTACTACGGTATCAGTGTTGGGACACGAACTCTAACATGCATTAGGTACGTCGATGACGTCACGTACATAGTGCGGAGTGAAGATGACGTAGATCGAATTAATGAGACACTATCCGCCTTCACCCGCGCGGCAATTGCCCAAGTTATCTCTGCGAAGACAAAATTACTAGACCTCAAGCCTGAGCCACATTCTCTGCGACAAGTGTCTCCATATGTCACGACTGATCCACTTCGTACGTTGGGAATAGAATTCATGCAAAATTCCGGGTAAATGATTAAATGCAACTGGGACTCAGTGGTGCATAACGTACGCGGCAGCCTTTTAACTGCTCGTCTTCGTAACATCAGTATTATACAAGAGCTTATATTGTAAACAAGTACTTATTGTCGCAGCTATGATATGTAGCGCACCTGTCCCCCCATGCTAAAAGTACCCGAGGCACAAATACGGCAGTGCATAGGGTGGTTCATGTGGCGTGGGTATCTATTCCGGGCGAATAGGGAGCAATTACTTGTTCCTGCAGACAGAGGAGGCTTGGGCCTTGTGGATATGAAACTGAAAGCTAGGGCTTTGTTTGAGAAAACTATCATACAACAGTTCACGTCTGAAAACCGCGAAGTCACGGCGCTTCATCGCGCAGTATGGACAAATAATCACATTCTCCCTCTACATTACCTACAGGCACTTCAAGGCGTGAAACAAACTCTCATTGAATTACCGGCCGACGTAAGCGTCACTACGAGTCTACTATACAAACATCATCGAAGGACTGTGAATATACTTCCGTGGGTGCACCTCAAATGGGTCAATTTGTACTGGGACACAATTTGAAAAAATATAGCAGATGTAGACCTACCCACCGCCCTCCGAGCATCTGCATATCCCTTTGTCAACTACTTGACACCCACTAAGATTCGGCGTAAATGTATTTTCCTTGACGCTGATAACCAATGCGTCATATGTGATCACCGTGATAGAGCACTTCATCGGGTTACCAGTTGTATCTATTCCCGTCCCTTATGGACTTGGTGTCGACTTCACATACATTGCACGATGACTTGACGTGGCAGCTGATGACATACGTGAGGAGACGCTCTGCTTCCTTGATTTGACAGACTTCCCTACCGTCAAATGGAGAGCGGTGGTCTCTCTACTCATGAACTTGATCGACCTCACTGTCAATACGCCAACATTCTTCCACTTGCAGGAATTTGTTGACAGACTGCGTACGGCGAGGTGGCTTATGGTGGAAGATAAAACACTGAACAAAAATATGGCCATTATTTGTTTTTCTTTTAAAGTGTTTCCCTGAGTGTTGTGTATGCCGAAACCACTTAATTTGTAATAAAATGTTTGTGACCTGGGTAAGGACATGCACACTTGAGCCTCTGTCCACTATTGTATTTCCTGTATTCTAAAGTCAAAATACACTATTTTAATTTTTTTAAAGTCGTACAGTGGTAACACTGTGGCGGCCACGAATAACGTGTAACTTTTGGGTGTGAGTTCGAAACTCCGCCGGACACAATTTTTTTTTTCTTATAAATAAATTTTGCATTCACATAATATCCTTGAGCATATAAAAAAAACAAAATTTTGCAACTGGTTAGCACTTTTCCTCGAAATTAAACACACTTGTACTCGAGTGACTTCACGTAATTTCGAAGAAAATGAATGAAACTATACTAGTAAGCAAATAATTTATGTAAAAAGCAAACTGTAATATAGCAATAATAAGATGTGCCAGTTAGTTTTTTCATGGTCTTACGCAAGTTAGTAACTCGTAACAGTTCTAAGAATGGGGTTCGTGTTTACTACAAACCACACAATGCACACCCACCGAGGGTGCCAAATGCTAGTACACAAATTGCTGTCGTGTAATATGAATCTTCCATGGCAGCTCATTTAGCGGCTGTTATACTGGCTCGTGCACCACGCCTTGTACAAGCTTGTAGAAGAACCAAGTACGGCTGCAGGTATCATGTAATATCGGCTTAAGGGGAGTACAAATCTCTCCACTTATTGCTTACCATTGTCAGACACAAGTATTGTTATCCATCAAGTCGCTTGACCCGAGCTTGCTTTGGCGAAACCATGAAACTTAAAATTGAACTATGACATTGGCCACCTGACTTTTGACCAACCTTCCGAAAGAAATTAATATTGTAACATACGTAATGTGTCATATAAACGCGCGTGAAATGTGGGAATTGCAGCGCCAGCCAAATTACTAGGATTTTTGCTATTTAAAATACTTTCGTTATCTTATTCTTTTGATAAAATATATGTGCCTGCGCCGCTACTGCATGATTTTCTTCATGAGGAGTGGAACAAAACATCTAAATGCATAGCCGTGAGAGAGTGGAAGAATTGTGCATGTTGCACACATCCAGTATTAAATGTACGGAGATGCTGCGGCGCCGTAATTTCGGCGTGGGATACATAATATACAAGTTAGTATTTCAGAGAGGAGTGCACCTATGCACACGGGCGTGGCGAAGAGACACGTGTAGGGGATGTTGGGGAGGGGGGGGGAGGGGGACCGGGAAGCTGAGCCACTAGAACAAGGCGAGGCGTGATGGTGCGTCGTTCGAGGAGACGTCTTCAGAGCAGCCAACCCCCCGACGCTTGCGCACGCCACGCCAAGTGGCCGGTCGGCAGACGAAGCGAATTTAACTTACAAGTCAAATATCTCAACTTCGTAACACTTCGGACACTTTCGTGTATTATCGGCTGACCTTAGAACGAAATTTGTGGCAAGTGCTCGCATGTCACTTGGTGTTGGATGCCGCTCTCTGCCATTTCGCGACGTACTTGCTTTTATAGGCTGTTCACGGTAAAGTGAGAAGTTCTGAGGCCCTTGTAAATTTCCCTTTCAGTCATTTCTTATCCTTTAATCGCCTTTCCAAATCAATATTGACATGTAAGTAATAAACACAGAGCATATATTTCACCGTACACGGAAGTTTACGCCTAAGGCTACGATAAAATATTGTTATTGAATATTAATCCAAATGAGAGGACTTTCAAAGTGCTCACTTTACCGTGAATATCCTATATACGGGAGGGTCGAGAAGGCCGGCGACAAGGAAGGTGTATGATAGCGGTGCGAAAGTAAACCGAATTATTTGTTTCGCTTAGCGGCGACCAGAAGGCTTGGGTAGGTTCGTCAACCCTCGGCTGCTTACGAAGGGTACACAGTTCCCTCCCACACAGCAGTGATTGGACAGAAACCCGCATGATAATTGTCTTGTTTCACGTCTACTAAAATGTCTATTTCGCCGGACTCAATAAGTGCGGTTTTGGTAGGTTCGCCGTTATGGGACCAACAGGAAATGAACCACCATAATATATAAGATTTGTAAAAGTTATGGGACCAAGTGGCATCTGAGTTGCAGAGTACAAGTGAGTATAGTTGTGACGTATTCTCAATGAACGTAACAATGGTTGATTTTTAGTCAAATGAGACAAAAATATATAACGTAAAAATAATAAATTAAAATAATTATACTAATGTAAGTACGATAGTGAAGATAATTAATATAATACACAGTTAAGAGGCATGTAAAGGTCGCACAGTGCAAATAAGTCTGGAATAATCAAACAAGAACACATTTTGAACGTCTCAGTAAGGTGTGTGCAAGCAATATATTGAACGCTTGTCGGAAACATCCCAGGGAAAGGCGGCAAACGGCAGTGTTCAGGGCGAGGTCGCGAAAGGCGAAAAGTTTGCAAAACAGCATTTTAGTTAGTAAACGTGGGGAGAATACTTAAACGCCGCCAGGACACAAAATGCGGTCTTCGTGCACCAGCCACCAACCGTGGAGATGGAACTATGCAGGGCGTAACGTGATCCGCCGTA
The DNA here is from genome assembly GCA_029891345.1 of Dryococelus australis. NCBI lineage: Eukaryota > Metazoa > Arthropoda > Insecta > Phasmatodea > Phasmatidae > Dryococelus > Dryococelus australis. The sequence goes on along the minus strand of CM057003.1, from coordinate 118,964,018 downwards.
GCAGAGACGTGACGCAGCCTTCAGCAAAATACTAGGTGATATCACTCCAATGGAACATGTAAGAATCATAAACTTTAGTTATTTGTGGCGTGGCTTAATTTAAAGTAATTCGGTGAAATATTAATAATAATAAATATAATTATCTTACCCGGTTTTAAAGTAAAGTATCTTGTTGTAAAGAGCTGTATCTATTAAATGTATTGTAAATGACGTGAGTATTTGTATTAAACTGGTGAGATTATATTGTGTCGCCTACCATTATTGAGTTACGCACCCCCAAAGCTGTTTGGTTAGCCCATAATACGAAGCCAGAACATTGATGGAGGCTAGGGCTTTCCCACCTCGTTTAGCGTGCAGAGCTCCGCCAAACGCTGTTAAAGAATTTTTGTAAATTGTTTAAAATAGTAATAATTCTATTTTAATAATATTACCATTTTGTCGTGAGGGATAAATTACAAACCACTTCCCACCAACTAAACTAGAATACCCCTCCTACCCACACAAAATAATATAATGGAATTCTCTGGGAAAATAAACAAAATTTTGAATTATATTAATTCACATTTACAAAAGCAGTAACTATAGTTGAAAAGTAATAAGATACTGAAATGGTAGATATTAAGGCCTCTGTGTGCGAAATGGTAGATATTAAGGCCTCTGTGTGCGAAAAACGTGTAAATAATTGTAATTATGAAACATTTAAGAGTGTTATATGCCAAATGTAAAATGTATTGTCGTCAGAATAAAACGAGATCTAAAATATGAGATTTGGTATAGGAATCAATGTACAGAATACAGTATAGTGTGTAGATATGAACTGTACGTGTAAAGTGATAGTAATGGTAAAGGCCACTAGCATTAAGCTTGCCATATGTTAGGTTCACCAGCGGTCATGCGACACCGCAGCGACCTGAGATTTTGAAACTTGGCAAGGTCATTGCAATGCAAGCAGTTTTTACACGCGAGTAGTACTCACAGCGAAAACACGTCAAGTCAGACGTATTTCCTTAACCGACATATTCCCCTCCAGGCACCAGACACTCTCGAAGTTCATTTTCACTATATACAAATATTGGGTCCACTTAGAGGTCAAACAGATGGTTCGTTACACGCACAAGTGAAGAAACACATTGGGCACATGTCGATAATCTGACCCGAACTTAGTAGGGCCTGGGAATGTATATGTATATATATTGCTCTACTGTCCTGTAGAGGAGCCTCCAGTCAGTATAAGCATTGGAATGCGCGGGGTATTTTAACTATGGATCCCAACAATTATCCGACACAATAAGGTGCATTGTGCCACCGAGGGCACTGAAACTATGCCTAAAAGCATTAACCTCCGAGGAGTACAGAGAGAATTGTGCATCACGATAATATCTGAAGAGTGGTGAGTTGTGTTAGGATTTCAACATTTGAAAATACCTTTAGAAGATAGCATATCTTATATAAATTATGTTTTATGTTTAAACTTGAATAAGCTTATGTAATTAATGTTTATTTCCAACTAGAATAAACTGATGCGAATATTTTGCTACCTTACTCTAGAATAAGTATTAAGCCAAGGACTAGTTAGGTAATTATAGAGAGTTAACAGCGCACCCAGAGGACAGTATTAAGTTATAAGTATAGCATAATGAATTTGACGAAATATTGAAGTAATGCCACAGTAGGGCATAAATAAAAAATATCGCCGTTGGGAGTATTTAAATAATTCACTATGAGTATTAAATATAAGTTACACTATGTATCTTAACGTGACTGTAAATATTATAAGTGCCCACAAATCAGAGTGAGCTTAAAAATAAAATATTTACTAATAAGAATTGAGACTACTGAAATGAAATTAGGAGGTACACAAATTTAAAGAGAGGAAATTTTTTATGACATTAAATATTTCAATTCAAGGAACATAAATATATTTGCAAAATTTATTAGTATAGAGTCAGTTTATTTTTATTGTGCTATATTTAAGAAAAAAAATCAATATTGAAGTTGTGCATCAAAGATGAGAACACAAAAGTAAATCACAATATATTTACGCAACATGTAATGATATCGGTCAGAGGAATGACAGAACAATATATGACGTAATTAAATTTCAGTAAACAAATAGAAACTTACAAAATGCCCTCATGTTGATTATAGAGAAATAATGATAAGAAGAGTTTCAAATAATGTAAGCGAAACAGTTACACACTCTTATAAGGTGTTTTGAAAACTATAGTTAAAAATACATTTTCGCAAGCCAGAGTGGCTGAAAGGCGTGCAAAGAAACACGCTTAGGACGCGACAATGTGATGCGACCTTATATTGTGTTAGATAACAATTGCACCTCACACCACCTCCCTCCCTCCCACATCAGTGGCTCAGCACAGTTCGAGCTGCATGACCGCCGCGTAATGTGCAAAACGCCCGAGAAGGTGCGGCACAGTGTCAACATAACACACTTCCTGTTAACTGATGTCCGTTCGATAGAGAGTTCAAATTTACACGCACTTGTTGATTAATTAATTTAATGAGAAAATCGGGATGACACGGAATTTAATAATTGAATGTACACGGCATTTACAAACACTGGAATTTTGCATGAGACAAACCCTTTTCGCCATGTCGAGGGACTCCGTGTTTATCATGTCGAGCGACTCCATGTTTTACACGTATTAAGATGTTCTAAAGTGAAGGATTCAACTTCTCCCAAGAATGCGGGATGGATATTAGAAAAATTAATGCTGAGACAGTGTAATTTCCACAGTGCCAGAGATGCGGGTTGGAGGGACTCAACCGTGGTATTAATACCTTGGAGGATCTCAATAGGATTAAAGATAATGAGGACAGTGTTTCGCACCCCTGCGACTCACAGCATACTAAAGGCTTTGTAGGGATCGAAATCGACACAATGACAGAGTAATTCCACCTGTATTTGTAGACGGATGTTCCGAAGAATAGAGGATTAGAGCCAATGAATAGAGAAATTCGATAGAATTTAGTGACAATGTTGGATCTACATGACTGAAACAGACATAACTACAGAGGACATATGGTTGTGACATTCGAAGATTGCGAATAAAAGTCACAGAAAGATATTCTACTGTGGTACATTATGTACAAGTGAAGATTTATGAGAGACATTGGATTCTGTGAATAATTAGAGAAAATCCAAATAGAATATAAATTTTTGCATAAAAGTATAAGTTTAATGTGTATATAATGGAAACACAAATAAAAATGTAGGCCAAGGATTCTTCTAATAAATTAATATTAATATTGTAAAATAAAAGTTTCAATGCAGCATTTTAATTAAACACAAAAGGCCAGTTAGAGTTTAATTTTTTGATTTAAACACACTGATAAAACATGAACTAACTGTGAAGTGAAACTATATAAATTAAATTTTATAGTATAAATTAGTGAGACACTTGTACTAAACTAACAAACACGAGCCACACCATATTAACAAAGCAAACATGTCACGTATTACGTCAAGAATAATTATGTGTAGTTCTATTTAAGACCCAAGAAACACGAAAAATATGGGCCAGAATCGGGCCGGTGAAAGATAGCCGACAAACTCCGGCCAGATGATGTCGGCCCGCTGTCTTATGCCGGAAGCGGCCCGAAGGAAATATGGACTGGCAGCTGACTGGCAGCTGACATTGACAAAAATACACAGTACCGCTAACTACAAGATACAAAATGTATTTCGGCCCAACATAGATGAAAAGTATGGGCTAGAATTGGGCCGGTAAAATATAGCCGACAAGTTTCGGACTCTGCAGCTGATGGATGGTGGCAAGATGCCGGGCCTGCGGTGCCTGGATGGTGGCAAGACACCGGGCCTGGGGCGACTGGATGGCAGCAAGATACGGGGCCTGCCGCGACTGGATGGCGGCAGGACTCCGGGTCTGCAGCGGCTTGATTGCGCCAAGACGCCGGGCCTGCGGCGGCTGGATGTCGTTATGATGCTGGGCCTGCAGCGGCGTGATGTCCAGAAATAAGCAGTATAACCATTACAAACATTAACTTTTCGATCGAAAATTCTTGTAATTGTTATTTCCTCTTCACATATATTTATTTCATTTATTTCTCAAAACATTACTGGAATGAATCTTTAGCTTGTCGAGTGTGAGATTCGAACCTTAGACTCCTGAGTCGACAGTCAGGCATGCTAACCTATACACCATGGATTAAGTTGCTGAACCACTCCAGTAATTCCAAAATATATCATGACAGAAATTATTATAAATTAATTTATAATTTCCATGACAATATAACAAATAAATTTAAAACATACATTATTTATGAACTGTTTTTTTTATAACGGTTTGCAAACAAAATTGTTTTTGTTAGTTTTTAATATATCTCTCAGATGGTTTAACAAATGAAAGAAAATTCAAAGTAAAAATGCCATTGGCTACCACGTGACACATATAATCATGACAAAAATTTGCCAATGGATAACACATCGTCTAAAAAAAGACAGCATGTCATTAGCACCTAGCTAACATTTTGCATATTCAAAAACACTTTCCAAACGTTTGTCGGTAAAACATCATATTTTTTTTATCTTTATTGTGATAAAGAACCATGTCTCGGAAACATTAGCGGAACGGAATAAATAAGACGACAGTAGCTTACCAAAAAAATTAAAGATTCTATATCGGAATCGGGCCAGATCATTATTTTTACAATTTGATAAATATTGGCTCTAAGATATTACGCCAACAAAATTTAGGCGATATACATCTGTTATCCTTAAAAATAAAGTGGGCTGTTGTCTATTTTCTAACTGCAAACACACTGTCTCAAAAAAGATGCCATGCTGTTAATAGCTTTCTAACGTCTTGCCTATTCAAAACACTTAACAAACGTTTGTCGTAAAAAATTCATCATATTTTCGTCTTTATTGTGATAAAGATTCTTGTCTCGAAAACATTATGGGGCCGGAAGAATTAAGATGACGGCCAGTTTACCGAATAAATAAAGATGCTTTATTGGAATCGGGCCAGAATGTCATTTTTGTTATTGGCGACATGTTGGCTGAGAGATTCACGCTGACATATTTTTTATTATATCCATCTGTTACCCAAATAATACATTTGGCTGTTTTCTTTTTTCTAATGGTAAACATACGGTCTCAAAAAGGATGTGTGGCATTGAAACGACAGTTGCCGAAAGTACAAGTATTGGGCAGACAATTAGCCGAAACTTTGCCGACAGGTTGGTTTGCTGGGGAAAAAGAAATTATATTTAGATTTAAATGCATACAAAATTAAAACAAAAGTTTTATGTTGAGTAGTAACACAAAGTGAAAGTTTTTCAGCATAGCAATGGAGCTGAATATGGAGAGGTCATATGTGCCCACTGGCATGTTGCGAGTTGCGAGGAGCGATGCATCAAGGCACACCACTGAGGCAGTGCAGTGCGACACAGATTAAAGGCGAACGCAACACAGGGTGACATCACCAACAGCTATGCGTGAGGCAGGTAATGCACGGCATGGGTGTGAATGAATATGTGAATATAGTACGAGGTAAAACGTCATTATTATACACACTATAACTTATTAACACCCTGGCCAGGCCTATACGCATCCATAAACACATAAGCACTACAGAATTGAGATACTCAGGCAAAAAAACGAAATTGCCAAATTTACAGATGAGCTCAGCTGTAATGAAAGGAAAACTTAGACGACAAAGGATGTTTATCAAAGAATTGAATAAAAAAGGTGATTATAATATATTCATTCAATAGAAGACGTAAAAAATACATTGTACGCTGCCCAACATTACTTTCCAATAAATTGAACTTGAACCTACAATAATACACTTGTATAAGATATAAAAATTAGGTAAAAATATGAGTAAATAGAAACTACTGGTCTTAGAGAGTATACTCAGTCGAAACTAACAGATTACTTGAATTTATCATATCATAGGAAAATACTATAGTGGGAATAGAGTAATATTTTTATATTAGACAAGATAATGTTATGTAATATAATTTTTTCAAAATGTGGTCAATAAACTAACATATTTCAGGGAATGGCGCTGTACAGATTAGACACATGTAAGTACGAATATTCTTGGGGAATATCATTGTACATTATAAATTTAAAATATCAAAAACAGTAGAAAAATTCAGTGCATGTAAATTTGGGCACATAGTTAAACTAGCAATAAGGGTAGGTTATAAACCAGAATAAGTAATACCTGTGACACCTCGCCCCAAAAGTCATAAAATGTAGAAAAGGGAAACTTGTACTTTGAGATAATTTTTTAACATGTAAATGAGATTGGGAATAACCAATTCTACATTGTATTATGACACTACTTATGTTCCCGCATTTAGCATTATCGCTTAAAAAGTACCAATGTAATGTATGTATAAATATTAGTAGTATACCCAAGAGTCTAATTGTAAATTTTTTCAGCGTTATCAAATATGTCATTGTAAACAAATGTTAATACTCCAAAGTCATTGTAATCAAAACATTTCATGAACAATATTATGTTGTAATATATATGGACACTAAAGCCACTGTGAAGTAAATTGTGTGACTTATAGGACTTATATTTGGAGAAATATATGTAAATGTATGGCCATAAACATTGCCACATTGTGTGATATAAACATCCTGTAACTCTTACCAAAACAACTTACACTCATCTGGTGCGGTGGTAGACTCAGGAACTTTGCAAAGGGCATTCAAAACACTTTAATTCGCAATACTTTGAATCCTCAGCAATATCAAGAAGCACTTCATTAAAATATCTCCTTTTATAAAAGAAAATAAAAAATTTATGACTCAACATTAAAAATAAAAGAAAACCAAATACTGTTATAATACTTTATTCAAAGCAAAAAAGAGAGAAATATAAATATGTAAAACTGTTTAACTGTATGAAATATCACGAAAAAAAAAAAAAAAAAAAAAAAAAAAAAAAAAAAAAAAAAAAAAAAAAAAAAAAACAAACAAACTTAATCAGAAATGAAATAAAATTAAAAGAAAAACAAAATATATTTTAGGCTGCTTTCAGTATTTGAAAAAAAAAAACGCAATTTAATTAAACTGTTTCAGAATAGATGTGTTTATAGTTTCAGTGCCTCTTAATGAAATCTAATGTATTAAGATTTATTTGTAAATTCAGTTATAGGATCAGGTTACTTTCCCAAATACTTAAATCAGAATCGTAATCTCTTTAAAAATAAAATTTCCGCAGTGCTCACTAATTAAAAAATAAATCCTAATCACCAAAAATCAAAATAATAAAAGCGCTCTTCACTTAAAATTAAGATTAAATCAATGTAAATCAAAGTTTGCTCTGGTAAACTAACTCTTGTCGTATAGAGCTGGAGCACTGGGCTGATTAGTAATTAACATGAAGTTCAGCAATTTATAGCATCAGTCATTATTAAGTCAGGAGCATTAGGAAACTGAATGAATTGCTATTTGGCACAAGTCCAATTACCAGAAATACAATAGTGATACTTAATTTGTAGACGTAGATTGCACCTCTAGTATGGCACTGTAGCGTCGATATATCATCCACTCATGTCGACATCATCTACTAAAAAAACCAATCTGCAAATGCTAAACTTAGTCTCTTCTTAAATACAAAGTTAGTCCTCACTAAATACCAACTTTAGATAATAATAAATTAACATATGTTAGGCAGATGCTAGGGATTTCGCCCAAGAAATCCTGGCTGCGAAAATCACGTCCGTGGACCTTCAGGTCTGTACCCAGAAGCACTAACTTCTGGCAACTTCCTACTAAAAATCCAACAATGGAGCTCAGCTACATCTGGTCTACTTAAACATGACTATCGCTTAACATAAAAGTAAATGCAAAACTGTAAACAAAAGGAAATAAATAGTGTAAAATATTATATAATAAATTCTGAGCCTGGAAAAACCTTGAATAATAAATAAAAAAACATACTTAAATTAAGTTGCCAAATGTTCTGAATAAGCCACTTATTTACCATAGAGTAACATATACAAACATAAAAGAATTGAATAGAATGTAGATCCTAACTCATGTTATGAATTAAAAATTATGAAATAAATGTAATAATTGCAGAAGGGCTGCAATTAAATTAAGAATACTAAAACATGTGCAAAAATATAGGTTCCATATAGTTCAAAACAAAATATGTGTTAATTTGCATACTAGTTTCAGGGACATATAAATAAGGGTACATGGATATTGTACAAGTAAGCATTTAATAACATTTTGTAACAGGTGGAGCAATTCTTGCATCGACTTTCATAATTAAAACCTGATGTCAAATTTTGAAAATTATATCAAAGTAATATTGAAGATGCTAACCAACATCAATACGATAATTCGGAAGCCACACGCAGGTACTTTAGGACATTAAGCAGGCTGCCATGTTATGCATCCGAAAATCAGTTTCCATTAACCGTATCTACTGTACAGAAGATTATACATGCCGAGTAAATAACAAGTTCTGGGTCACTAACACGAACATTGAAATTCAGCAGCCTGCCCATAATAAACTAAACTGTACATTACTACACATTAAAGGTAAGAGAGAAGGCAAGGCAGCTCCAAACCCTAATTTTCCTTGCAACGACAAATTCTCCTGCCCTTAAATTCCCCTCGTATCAAAGAGGCTACAACCATCCATATTCCTGCTGCCGAGAAGCAGACGCGGACTGTAAGGACCAGTGCCAAAAACACCCCACGCAGAGGCGAAAAACGACAGTATTCAGGGTGAAGCCGCGTACAGCAAGAGATTTGGAAAACAGCATCATAGATTGTAAACTCGCTGCGAATACCTAAACATCGCCAGGCCCCAAAGTGTTCTCTTCCTGCACCAGCCGCCAACCATGTAGATGGAACAACGCAGGCCGTACTACCATAGCCGATACGTGACGCAGCCTTCGGCAACAGACAAGGTGACGTCAGTCCAGTGGAACATGAAGTAATCATACACTTTAGTTAGTTATGGTATGACTTAATTTAAAGTAATTCGGTAATTTAATAACAATAAATACACTGAACTCCGTTGGCTTTAACATAAATTTACTTGTTATAAAAATATGTATTTAAAGTATTTAAAAGTCATGAGCATTTGTATTAAAATAAATGACATAGTGAAATGATATTTTGTTGCCTACCATTCTTGAGTTAGCTGTTTGGTTAGCCGATAAGGCGAAGCCAGAACAGGCAGATCATAATTCGATCGGGTTTGTGTTGTCGACTAGATATTTGAATTTCGGAGGCCAACACATACAGAAATAATTGATACAATGGATAGGTTTTGGTTAAAAACAATAGTGACACATAATAATAATTTGTCAATTTTTAAAATAATTATTATCGCATACTTATCGCTTTTGTGGCCTCTATCATTCTTTTTTTTTCGAATAAGTATGCAATTATTAATTCGAAAGCTATTCACTATATTAACATTTGTTGCATTGTGCTAGATTCTACAATTCAAGTATCTAGACGCCAAAATGAACCTGATCGAATGATGTCGAGTAGTTCAGTTCCTATTAACGATTATTTATTTCAGACATTTGCACACTAGGTGACCTTCCTATGACTCTTCAATTAAAATATTTTATATATATTTAATGAAATAATGTTATTGAAATGCTTATATTACTACTGATCCATATAACTGGGTATCTTGATAATATGTAAACCTATATAGTGTTCTAAATGTGTAATTATTTGCATGCAATAGAAAAATTGTAATTACGCAACTAGCATCATCAGTTACATAAATGTTTGATATTAGTGCCTGATCTAGCCCCCAATGTAACTGTCGCTTAACAAAACAAAAAGGCAAAATAATATACAAAACAATAATCTGTTAAGTTTAATTCATTCAGTTTTTATTGTTTCGCAGACGATGGCTTTTGCTAAACTCACAAATAATTAAATAGTCAGAGAACAAATTTAGAATATTAACAACTAATATCATACAATGATATCTTATGATTCTTAAATTGTTTGCGACTTTTATTATTCACATGTCAGTACTAATTGTTCAATACGCACGGAAATTCAAAAATTAAACCTAATTTTCCAGAACCAACATTTTGAAAGCATCTCTTATTCTAATGGCTTCGTCAGATGCTCTGCTCAGATTGTGTCTGATTTTGTTGCAAAACACAGATGTACTTAACTATTATATCAGCCAACCCAGGGTGAGTTTCGATTTGTTTCCAAAGAATACTCTACTTGATGCACATTACATCAAATGCACATTCTACAATCCAGCTTACTCTTGACAAACGCTTATTGAAATTGTATTTTTGGGATTATTAATTTGCCTGAAGGGTTTCATCAAATGTCTTGACAAAGGTAAAGCATCATCCCCAATGAACATGTATGGCATTTCATCATCCGTATAATGCAAACACATGTCTAGAGGAATATTCAGATTTTCCTGTTCCATTAGCTTAAAGAAGGACCAAAATGTGCCACCATCACTTTGTATCCCGTACCCTACTACTACAATAATTATGAACTTGCCATGAGCACCTAACACAGCTTCTAAAACAGTGGAATAAAAATGTTTATAGCTATAAAAAATCGAACCCGAATCACGTATATTTTTCAGACGAATATGTTTTCTATCTATTGCACCAATTAAAGCGTTTGGAAAGTTACAGATGTCATAGAACTCTTGGGATATTTGCTGGAAGTTTTCCATGTTAGGAGTTACCATTTGTAGTTTATACACACACTCGCACATCACATTTATTGTTGACTACACTATACACCAGTAGCAAAATTGTGTTGGCACAACATTGGCCCACCATCTCTCTAGCATTGGGCCAATGTTGGAAAATGTAAGTTGTCCCAACACTAAAATGTCACTCGGGTCATTGTTGGTCTAATGTGAATTTTTACGTTGGCTGCCAACTGAAATATGACGGTGATCCTACATTATTCCGGCAATGAAAATTTATGGTTTTCTGCACATTTTCCTAAATTATCTTTTTTCAGACATAAGCCATATGAATGAAAAGTCCAAAATGCTGTTCGTTGGCTTTACGTTGGTTTACCATGTGTATATTACAGATCACCATTACAATATGACGGAAACCCAACCACTAACTAATAAATGCATTAAGTTGATAATTCGCAGTGTTTTGATTATTTACTAAGTAAAATACTTTTCTCTTTAATAAAGGCTTTCACACAGTCATTTATCCATAGTTAGCAATGCTTTGCGAAGATGTGTTATTTGCATACATAATGCCAATTATTAAATACCTTTCTGCCAATATTGGTTACTCATCACATATCACTTCACATTACAGCCTGAAAAATCCACTGTTATATACCAGATTCAAACCCACGAACCTTCGATTAACTACCCGACATATTATCCATTAGACTACTGTAACTTGATATCCATTAAACTACTATACCTAGTTTTCCCCAGTGCAGTAATAGGTAGGTATCATTATATTCCAGTTCGAATATACAACGTTTACCTGACATACAAAATTAATGCCAATTGCCAACTGTGTCTACCAACATACTGCCAACAATCATCCATCCGTGACAATAAAAATCTATTTGAAACAAAAATAATGTGTATTTAAATACTAACTGGTAAGCAAACACAAACAATTATTGATAATTTTTTGATCCCATACATAATATCGAGTATTGTTGTAAATATGTTAGTTACATAATATTGGCCAAACCGGCCAATAAACTAAATAAAAAGTACTAATTATAAACTGTTACGTCTCCAACACTATCCAAACATAAGAACAACAAAACATATTTCAAATAAAAATGTTCATTTATGTGAAAAACATTTGCACGTAGTTAAGTACAGGAAAGGGGCATCGTTTTCATTAAGAATACCAATCTCCTAATGTCGACTTAAAATGACAGTTATACATTATGTTGGCAGAACGATGTTTATTAGTTGTCATTATGTATTCAATAACAAATCTTTGCAAAACATTGCTGACTGTGGGCAAATGACTGTGTGAATGCCTTTCTGAAAGATAAAAGAATATTATTTAGCAAAGGATCAAATTACTATGAACGACGAATATAATACATATGTTATTTTAAGTTGGGTTTCTGTCATATTACATTGGTGATCTGTAATGTAAACACAATAAACCAACGTAAAGATAAGAAACAGCATGATGTTTATTTTATTTATATTTCATATGTTTCAAAGAAAGAAAATTTAGAAACGCATGTAGAAATCTATTCATTTTCATTGGCCCAGTGAAACAGAATTAGCGTCATATTTCAGTTGGCAGACAAAGCAAAAATATACGTCGGACCAATGTTGCCCTAAGTGACATAATGATGTTGGGCCAACTTACGTTTTCCAACATTGGCCCAATATCAAAGCCAGATGTTAAGCCAACGTTGGGCAAACAGGAATTTCTGTACGTTTACCAACTAGTTGCCAACAATCAGCCAACTATGACTATCAAGATATATTTTTAACACACTTATTTAACGTATTAAAAAATCCAAATGTTTAAGCAAACATGGAAAATTATATTTTTTTCTCATCCCAATTTTCTTTACAGAATTGTTAAAAATATGTTGGTTTTACAATGTTGGCCCAACATAGATATACAGACATATTACCAACAGTATGTCTACCAACTTCTTGCCGACATTTAGCCAGCAATATTAAAGTTTGAGAAAATTCTCTTGCAACATGTTGTGACATTTTTTTATATATTGAGGTGTTTTCGTATGTTTTTCTAAGGTATGTCATAAAAATTTTCTATTAAAAATGTCTGGTTTCATATTAGGTTGGGCCAAAATTGTATTCGTGTGTTTTATAGCATATTGCCAAACTTTCCAACCAAATGCAAACCGTCAAGTGGAGCGAATGTGACTAACCGACTGTAAGTGAGAACCTAACAATATGGCGGCCTCCATTAATGTACATAAGTTTTTAAATAAATTTCTAACGATTATTTAATAAAATTGTTAGGGAAATTTTAAAGGGAAAACCTTCCAAGGAAATGTAAACACATTAAAAAGAATATTTATAAAACCGATTCACTGATTTTTTTAAAATTAGTCTTAGAAAGTGTTCAGTTATATTAAATGTTCGTTTTTCGAGGACACTAGTAAATTAATTAAAATTTTTTCCCAATAGTAGAATAAATTTTTCAAGTTAGAAATTTTTTCAAACATACTTTATGACTTGGGGCCATGATGACTGAGCGATTAGAACGCTTGCCTCCCATCAAGTCGAACCGGGTTCAATCCCCGGACGGGACACTGTATTTTCGTATGTGGGAATCGTGCTGGACGATGCCGTTGGTCTGCGGGTTTTTTCGGGGATCTCCCGTTTCCCCCACCCCTTCATTCCGGAGGCGCTACACATGCCCCTAAAATGCCCTCATCGGCTCTCAAGACCTCGCTGTTAACAGCCGCCCATATCACTTCACTCACTCAGTTCAAGTATAGCCTAATGTTCCAAGCTTGAAGGAGTGACTGAGTGAAGAGGTCATGAAAACCGATGATTGTTAAATGAGGTGCGATTGGAATAGTGCTGGAATAACTGGACGGGAGAAAGGGGAGATCCCCGAGAAAACCCTTTGGCCAGCAGCAGGTAAGGTTGCTTGCCTACCAATGGATTTCACTATTCTTGAGAGGTCTTTGTCATAACAAGAATGTCATTTTATTGTTTATTTAGGGTTGTTGTTAAGTGCAGATGTCGTAGTCACAGTTCTTGGTGCCATCTCGGCCAACTACAAATTGTTCTCTCTATTTTTCATAAGTGTTCCTTTTCACCACCTTCAGAAACTTAACAGACACAATCCCAGAATAAATGCTCCAACAAATAGATCAAATAATAGTTAACTTTATGGTTCAACTTCGGCAAACTGGTCGTCGTAAGTAGAAAAGTTTTATTAAACAATTTAATAAAAATCATTGTAAATTTTGAATTTAATATGCTATGGTATTAATAGTTTATGAAATTTATTTCCACAATATATAACTACAACTATGCCTACTTAATTTTATTTCACACAGCATTGGTTGCCATAGCACAAACATAATAACACCAGCACAACAAAAACATAAAGGGCGTTCCTACTGCATTCAATGACTGAACCTTACTGATCACTGACTCGCGTGTCTTTTGCACTTTTGATTTTCATTATTACAAACTAAACTGTTTCAAATTTCCCTACGTAGTGAGAAACAAGGATGCTCCAATGGAATTAACAGTCCAATTTCGGCAAATTTCCTTCGCATTTATATAAATGTATTTTTTTTCGTAATGTGAAATGTGTCCATCTTCTGTATAGGTCCCAAACGTAAAGGCCACATGACTTAACAAAGTGTAAATTAGCATACTACGCCATTACAAGGAAGTTGTTATTTATTATCACCCTTGACTTCATTAATCAATAAAACAAAATTTTGTTCGCTATTTTATTGCTACGTGATGCTAACAAAAGGGCGATCATCTCATAAAAGAGGAATATGTCACAATGGCAACATTTAAATTCCAATACTTAGAGGTTATTGAAATGTCATGTTTATGCACATAGTTATATACAACATGATCATTCGGACTGTATTATTTTGTACATACTGAAGAACATTGTAGCATTGTGATATCTTAAACGATGTGGTATAGTAGCAGCTGGGAAAAGTACTTATCTGCAGTAAGGTAAGATGGGAAAAAGGCGTTCAATCATCGTTTACTAAACATTTACTGGAATTTTGGGATTCCGACACTTCATCCAATCTCTCGTGTGTGTCACCACCTAATACAGTTTACATTAAAATTAGTAATTGTTCCAGTTATGCCAGATATAATCCGAAATATGCAGGCAAATTCAAATAATTATTGGCAAAAGGTATTTGTTGAAATGAATATTTGAAACTCTTCCAATCCACACAAAGTTGTGAGAACTGTGGGATTCTGTCTAGAAGTATTTCTATATTACATTTCTTATTGTAACACTGTGCTTGTAAAAACGACCAGTTTTTGAGTAATTATACATATCAGCCACAAAAGAAATGTTGCCCCACACAATCTGACATTTTGTAGGATGGTCACAAGTTTTGTGGAATTGGTAGCACTGTAAACATTTTATTATAGTAAAAGTGTTATCTTTGGAATAAATTAACCTAATTGTTTTGTTTGAAGGTGATAAATTTGTTCAAACTTCTACCAAACGTTGTATTCTGTAAGTTACAACTACAAGCATCACAAATGCTGATACATAGCTTCATTTCTTCATTATTTTCTAAGATGGCGCTTCAATACCCAACAAACGATCAATAAAACTAATGCGACCACTTTGCTTGACATGGAGGCAAACCATTTACATAGATAAGATTGTAGGTGGGTCTTGACGTTTCGTAGAATGTCATATCATTAGAGATGCGACCAAAAACAAATGCTTTACCAGTGAGAATTAGTAATACACACGTGCCATACCTGGGCTCGAACATAGAACGCCTCATAACGTAAGCTTGAGTGCATCTAGTTACTAAACGAGGGCGAGATTCGCAAAAGCGAATTCAATAGTAATCAATCTAAAGTCTCTGTAGACAAGGGTGATCAATTTCAGATATTTACAGGGACATTAATTTTAAACAAAGCACGTGAGTCACTGAAACCGTAAGTTTTCATGGGCTACCGTAGGACTATTTGTGTGCAGAATTTTGTGAAAATAGCTCGACCAATTCCCGATATGTTGCATAAAAACCTTAAGTTTCTCATTTGGCACTATCTTACAAAACATCCTAAAACAGTCTCTGTGTAGGCATATCTAATGTTTCTTATAGATAATTAAATTATTCAAATTATTTAATAGATATAATAAACTCAAGTAAATTATTTCTATTGCAGCCATAATGTAAATAAACTCAGACACCTTTTACATGTTGTCTACTGTAAAACTACTAGTGTGAAAAGTTCGGCGGCAATCAGTTAATTATTTCCGGAAATATAACAAAAAATGCTGCATTTTATCATGTCGTGGTATTTTCATCACTGGAGAACGAAATTAAGATTTGTTGGCACGTTCTATGTTTCATTTAGAAGATACCATTAGATATAAACTCGGTTGAAATTGTTTTGGGCATGTCGCATATTGACAAAATATTTACGTTGCAGTGATTTTTTAAATATATGACTACCTTCTTAAGTTATATGAAATTTGGTGGGTATCAGTTAATAATTTCTCGAGATAGGACAGAAAAACTTAATTGTTCATGTGGTGCTATCATCCATAACGGCGGACAAATGAGTTTATGTATTCGCTCAATTGATGTTTGCATATATACTGTCAGAACACAAATTTTGGTTGAATTTGGTGACATTGTTTCGTACATGTAATAGGCCATGATCAAATATTTATGTGGATACTGTTAAAAAAAAAAAAAAGCCTGGCCCTTTTAAACCATTGGCAATCAGTTTGTATGGCCTACCACAGTATTCAGTATTGCTACTAGTTAGTTAAATTGGGAAGGAATTGGTTGATTTTTTCACGAGTTATTACATAACTATATTTATTCGTGTGGTACGACCATACAAAACAATGAACAAAGCGGGCTCTGGGTAGACAAATTTTATGATTGTTATAGATTCTGCCACAATACACTGCTAAGTTGAAAGTTATTTGTTGCACGGTTTCGTATATATAACACCGCAATCTAAATAGTTTACATATCCACCGTTTTGTTACTTAAACCTTTTAGTTTACACGACCTACCATTTTATTACTTGAGTGGCATATTTGGTAGTAATTGGTTAACTGTTTCCTGAATTATGACGTTAAAACGTTGTTTACGTGTGGCGCTATCTTACGAAGTGGCGATTTATTATATTATCACTATTCATTGTGTTCATCATGCACTGTAAACATATCGCAATTGTTTTAAATTGGTTAAACGATTAACGAATTATAATATAACAGCTTATTTTTTCGGTTTGCCCTATATTCCAAAACGGCTGATAAGTAAAATTATCAGTTTTGTAAATTCAATACTTACACAAGGCACTTTCAACGTACCAAATTTCTTTTAAATCAGTTAAATGGTTCCCAATATATGATGGATGAAATATTATTTTCAATGTACTGAATATTTCAAAATAACTGATAAATTATATTATAGGTCTTTAAATTCAATGCTCTTATAATGCAATGTTAGTGATCCAAATTTGGTTCATATCGGATAATTGGTTCCCGAGATATAACACAGAGCCTAATTTAATAAATTGCCGCTTTAAAAAAATCATTTCTCCGCGTTATAGAAATCTACAAAAGTCTGATGTACTTACTAAATACTATATGTGGATTTTTTTTTCAGTTCGGTTGTCGTGTTTAAACGTTATTAGGTAAGGGCATATATTCCAAATAGACAACCAGGTGATTGCACGATTCTATCTTTCCTTCAAAATGTAGGCTAATAAATGCTGTGTCTTAACTCAAGGAGAAATGAATGGAAACACCGACTACCAAATTTGGCTAACAAGATATACTATTGTTATAAGGAGAACAAATTTATTTCAAGTGGGTCAGACATAGACTTTTTAAATGGCGGTTATATGTCCATGCAGTATATGATTACGATAGTATTTATTAAACTACACAACTAGGTATAACCAAACGCAGTGCGCTCTCAGAAGCTCATATTACAAACATCAAATGTATCTACATAGAACACATTTTTTCCACAATTTTGAAAGATAGTTCTACTTTTATGACATATCTCGAGAGCGCATCAACCAATTCCTACTGAAATTTGCCCAACAGGAATTATTACTGTAGGCAGTGTAAACTGATATTTTTTAAGTGGTTCTGGCCTTAATAATAAAAATAATGGCAATAAAAAATATATTAAAATACAACACATAAGTTCTTTTAATCTGAAAATTCACAGTGTTTATTTGTATGAACATGCAGATGAAAGCAGGCTAAATAGACACCTTGTATTGACAACTTGTTGTTCATCACGGTGTTTATTTGTATGAACATGCAGATGAAAGCAGGCTAAATAGACACTTTGTATTGATAACTTGTCGTTGTTCATCACGACGCGTGCATCATTGGTATAAATATTTTACTTTCAAATTTTAAAATGTGAACTATTTTAATGTGATATTTTGACAGGTGGTATAATCACAACTAATTGAAACTATCAGAGCCTCTTTCTTGTCTTCTCTTAGCGGTTGGCAGAAGCATCGGTAATCAGAATTTCGCTTTGCTGAGTTACAAAATAAATGTGGCCGCCACTGAACCGGATTAAAAGTCCATGTGTAAAAAAACCGTGTTATCGACGCCAGGGCTCCATTAGCTGTATTGATGGGTAATCACTTTTGATAACAGTCCGAACTGCATGTTACCGGGAAGGAACCGTGTTTTCGCAAATGCTAGACAGACTCGCTCCAGGCACTACTAGCCACGTATGGCAAAAGTAAGTTGGAAAAAGCGCGGCCATTCACGTGAAACTTGTGTTTTATCCTAAAATTTCTATGCAACATACCACCACCTAATATCCTGTTTTCTTCGCGGTCTAAACCCGACTGGGAGCTGAAACCACTGAACGAGTAGATCGGCCTGGAGTCGCCCTCTCTGAATTTAGGTTTTGCCTAGAAATACACATTCGTATACGAATTGTGCGTATTAACAACGCATTTACATTGCAAACCATTTCACTGTTTCACTTGGATGAAACATGAATTAAAACGGCCAGCTCAAATTTTACAAGTGGAAAGACACATTAAAACACAAATACAGTTCAGGTTTCCAAAAGATCATACTTAACGGTAAACCGCCAGTGCCTTCTTTAATTACCCTAGTTATGTCCTAATAATAATGTGTAGTTAAAAACAATAATGTGTAATTAAAAACATCGCCTCTTCTAGTGCATATTCTTTGTTATATCATATAATAATATCAGTCCTCGATTTTATATAATGCTACCAACATTACTCTTAATATGTTGGTTAGTAATTACGTAGAAGACACTGCAGCAACTTGCAGCTATTCCTTCCGGAATTATATTTTAATCTATACATAAACGCGAAACTGCTACACAATACGCAGCGTCGCCACGGTTTATTCGCAGCAAACATCATCCGGCGCCATTGTTCCCGGACTGGCAGGTCTCCTTGCTGATGTGACGTCATTGTAGGTACAGGAAGCTGTCGTGTCCTTTAAACATTCTTCGCCTGATTACTGCCATTAATCACTAGCGTGTCACGAAGGGGAACTCATTAAATGTCGTAAGGCTCAGCGGACGCAGTAAGCAACACGTCAACTGCTCGGCCCTACCTCCTCACACCTAGCCTTAATTGAAAACGACAATTAGTCTTTCTAACTACGTTCGAACCTAGAAGGGCTAACATGTCAACTACTGATTCCTACACTCTCATTTTTGCCTTCATTGA
The DNA here is from genome assembly GCA_029891345.1 of Dryococelus australis. NCBI lineage: Eukaryota > Metazoa > Arthropoda > Insecta > Phasmatodea > Phasmatidae > Dryococelus > Dryococelus australis. The sequence continues at coordinate 118,944,600 of CM057003.1, read as the reverse complement.
AATAAAGAATCTTTCCATTGTAACTGTGCACTAATTTTATACATACGAAGAACTTTGCTCTCGGAACAATAATTGCAGCTATGGAGGTGAACATTTTATATGAAGAAGAATGTAATACGAAAATCAGAAATATTAGAACACAGCATCAGAGTACACAATGTTTCTGGTATTAGTAGACACCGTGGAAAGCCTTGACAGCATGACAACATCAATATGTTTCTCAAGTTCTTCCATTTTTTAAAATAAAAATATTTATTTATTTTCTACTAAAAAATTGGAAAAATAATTGAAAAATATGTTAACAAAACCACATAAGTTCTACATATAAATAATAAGAGAATTGAATACTTTTCAGGCTACAGTAATCAGCTGGTCAATGTAATGTCATATGTGTGATACGACAAGTTTTTCAATGTATATACTTCTTTTTTATTTTATAAAAGCAAGAAAATAATGGCTTATGTAGAGAGAAATAGTAGGTCCGATGACAGAGGCTAGGGCCTGAGAATTGGAGAATCTGTCGCCATCTTGGATCCGACATATTGTTTCCATCCTCAATCTTGTTTCCGGCCACCAATTAGTTTCTGGCCACTATCTTATTTCTGGCAGTCATTTTGTTTCGCTCACCATCTTGTTTCCCAATTACTCCCCTTCCATATATGTTGCATGCCATAGTTCTGTTGTCTGATACAGTGCACCACCGATCCCAGTAAGGTTGTTTATTGCTGCTAGTTTGTGCCACCCTATTACTGGATTTCGTTCGACCCTCGCCATCTTGTATCCATTTGACGCCCGTTCAACTTTCGTTGGCTAGGGACGCTGGTGTCGCTCTTGAACGGCCGCCACGTTTGTTCTAGAGTTGGCCACTAGGGGAGCTCTTATTTACTTAATTAACGCATAGCTCAAAATTTCGTTTGGAGGAGGGCAGAATCGAATGGTCGAACCTTGGGTCGACATGTAGACAACTTAGACCAGTCGGCTATAGGAACATATGCTGGGTCAAGGATTTAAATAAAATGTATTTAATGTCATGTATATGGGGAAAAATTGTATTTAAATATGTAAATTTTCATTTCTATGATTATTCGAGAACAACAATTTATCATAATTATATAAATTTGTCACTATTGTTAAATTTTATTTTATTACTAAAAATAAGGAAGATGTACTTAAAAATAAAAAATATAATTTTTTTATTTCATTTTTATTCGGTTTTTATTTTCATGTGAATTTATTTATTGAAGACATTTATTTTTCTTGTGCTGATCATCCATCCTTCAGTTTGGAAATGGTGATCCATCTTTCGGTTTGGAACTGGTCATTCATCGTTCGGTTTGGAACTGCTCATTCATCCGTCGGTCAGAAACTGCTATAATAACTTTTTACCTCCCGCATGGGTGCTAAAACAAATATGTACTGAGGTCTCCGGCTGGGGACGGAGCAATACAGTACACTTTATCAGAACTGCAGTGACATTAATCATATATTTTGAATCTCCATGTTGCTGCTACAACGAGATGAACAGTCAGATTACGCCGGGAATTATACAATTTAGGACAAAAACACAATGCTTAGAAGAAGCAACAAGAATAAGAAAACAGCCGAAAGTAAGTGAATGAAAGTGAACATAAAGAGGAAGTAAAGAAGTAGATAGAAGTGTAAGAACAATACCGCCTCTAATGATTATAATGGGCCAAGATTTCGTAACTAAAAATATTTCACTCCTACAACCCCGGTAGAGGTTAAGGAATGGAACCTTCAGTAATTAGCATAAAACCCTAGTGGGAGGCCCAAATAGAAGTCGCAGCCCCAAATCCCCATGCAGGAGTTCATAAGCAAAATTGTCGAAGTGAAATACTAGTTGCAACAATCTGTAATCAAAATTTCTGGTGGTGGTACAATTTCTCTCATGATGGTATCTGTAGCATTATGTCTGGACCCATATGTGTGTGCATGCACTAAAACAAAACAGTAATAATTTTCATCAAAAGTGAATAACTATTTTTAATTAAGGGCATAAGTGAAGAGTGAAATCGCTTCAGATTTAACACTTACATCCATGTCCCCAGAGAAAATTTAAATGATTTGACACCTCCGAGCTGGGGACTGCCCTTGCATCCTGGCCTCATTCACCCAACACACACGACTATACACGTTATTTTGAGTATTCCAGTCCTGAACACACCCCCCCCCCCCCCCCACCACACGCTCTCATTGCTTCAATCAACACTATATACATAATCAATTGTAAAGTGGCAATGGCTAACTGAACCTTCAACATCAAGCTAAAAGTGAAAAACCTGAAAAGATGTAAAAATTGCTCGCTACTAAAAAATAAATAACAACGCACCTGGCCAGATACAAAATACCTTTCGCATGTACTGTAGCGTGCTGTCAGTAGTAGCAACATCAAACAAAAGTTTACATACAAACAACACTATATTTATCTATTGGGTAGAAATACTAAAAAACTTATATTCTTTTCTTCTCTAATTCTCTTCTCTTCTTCCCTTATTTTCTTCTTATCTTCCTTTTTTCTACCCAATAAGACCACATGACACTGTATGACATTTTTTAAAATTCTTATATCTATATGGTATAGTTAGTTTCCCGCCGTCCAATATTTGTCTTATGTCGTCCTGCCATGTAAGCGCGACTTTTTTGATGCACTGGGTGTGAACTTCATGGTGGTATGATATTATGTTATTAATTGTTACTCGCACAATTGCAGTTGATTCAACACTCTCTTGTAATCCTTAAATGTTATTATATTATTTTAGATTTGGTGGGCTTTGAACTAAGCTCCATGACTTGTAATTCCTCTTATGTTCAATCAGTTTCCCAAATGTTGCGTTTTTAATGAGCTTCAGAAGTTTTTTTTCTAAATTACTGTCGATTGCCTGCCTTTTTTCCGTGTTGAGGTCGATGCAGGGATAGAACCATGCTTCTTGATCGTATTGCAGCACACAATGAATTTTCTTAACTTTGAGTCCACATCCTATTGCTTGCCTGATGTTTATGTAAGGTACGATATAGTTTTATTCCCTTCCAGAGTCGTCAATATGTTTTTGAACTTGCCACCTGGAGGACGCTCGTCCATCAAGAATGGCAGGTCATTGTGCGATTCGTGAGGTTATGCAGGATATCCTACACCTACCTCCAAAATGTAGCCACATAGGCCATCATCTGGCACCGCCATGACATCGATGTTGGTGACCACCCACTGAAAGTCACATACAGGTAGGGGCAGAGATATTGCCCACCCGTTCAAATTGTTGGCGTCTACATACTGGAGGTAGACGGGTGGTATACTGGCATCATATGTAGAAGGGATGTACTTGTTATTTGCCTTTCCATGGCACTTCACACATTGGACCATACCATCTCTCATACGTTCTTCAAATAAATAAATACTTGATGTAACATGGTATGAGTTCCAGCACCACCTTGGTGTGCTTCAGCATGGTAACCAACGTGAAGACCTGTAATGCACACAGTACAGACCGTAGGTTTCCAGGTACAGTTTCCCAAAGTTTTCAAAATTGCCAGCTAACAGCAACACATCTGTTTTAAATAAACATTGCAACAATCTTCTATTGTCTTAAATTAAAATTTTCACACTCTTCAACTGAATGAGCGAAGTCTACTACACTTAGGAGAATGTCCGTAAATTTATTATAAAATTGATTGCTGGGGGCAGCTGTGTCTCTTCAAGATTCTGCAAGCTGTCTATGTAATTATAGGAGGACACTCCCTTATCGCACACTAATTATAACTCGTCTGTAATGAAGAAATTTGCTGAATTTTTCAGCTGGTCTCTCGGCAGGTTGTCGGCGAGGATGATGAGGCTGGCAGACATGACGCTGAAAGATACTATTAATTGTGATGTTAATTACGCCCCCCCCCCTCAATGGATTTCTGTGTGAAATATGATGAATATTTTTCTTCGTTGTAGCCCGGATGTTTTATACTAAAGTTCTTATCATAAGTCAAGTTGTGGAATAATGCAGGCAATATTTTCGGATGGTGGCAGAGTTTGTTGCAGTGATTGCAGGAGGCATTAATTTAGTTTGCGGTGAATTGGACGTGGTCCATTACTTTCCAGTTGTCTGTTGAGAATTTCTTTTCGCAGTAGCAGCAGGTAACTTTCATAGCATGATTCAATAGTACCAAGATGCTGAGTGGCTTCATAGGTTCACTTGTTATATACATTTCTTTAACTTTATTTCCAACCGTCATGATTTCCTCGATAAATTTCTTGGTAGCATCTTCCCCGGGGTAAATTATTGGCACTGTTGGCATACTTGTTGTTTTGGTGGCACGGTGGCATGGTCAACTTGAACATTATATAAAAATATTTACAGCCCATGTTTTTGGTAACAGAGCATGCTGTATGTTTGGAGGTCACCCTGACAGGTTTTAACGTGCAGAAGCACCTCGATATCAGCTAATGTAATTATTGACTTCTCGTCTGCGCTGTGGAAATTTTTTTATTTCAGAGTTGGTCTCCATCCCTTCATTTCGTGGCTTGGCATCTCGATACATGCAGGAGCATAAGGGATGCAATACTTCTCGTGCTCAACTAGCACCGCTTCTCCTGTCTTTTCTGTCACTCGGAACTGGTCATCGTAATACATATAAAATCTTTTGCAAATATGTAATTTTTCCTCATTGGCTATCATGTGAGGAGTCACCAGGCGAGAAAAGTTATTTATGTATGTGTAGAATGCATTGCCTTCAGTGGTGATGAGGAGGAGTTCAAAATCTATTGACTCCTCTTCATCACATGCATCTCTTGGTGCCACCATCATTTCGCCATTAATGATGAATATATTTACCATTTCTCCAGGATTTCGCTTTTCAAATTTCGATATCTGGTGCAGAGGTGTGAGATATTCAATGCCACTAAAATTTGACTTTCGTTCCAGTTCTCTGTATCTATTATTTGCTCTTTCAGGATTCCCGCCTTCAATTTTTCTGGTGAGAATGGCCCACTTGAAGCACTTGTGAACTTTGTTTTTCAGGTTTATCACTGCTTCCCTGTTTTTGTTGAACACTGGTAAATCATTGTAGCTGGATGCACAGGGGGTGCAATTAATTTATTTCGAGCTGCATTCTCTTTACCTCCGTGAGCATACATCCAGACCCCTTTGCCATTTGCTCGTCTTCTTCTTGGAATATATTTATTAAGCTGGATGCCACAGCCTCCACACTGTTTGTCATCAGGGTGAAGCCAATGTTATGATTTTGGTGACTTTAGCTACGATGGATGGGAAATCACGACCAACTATGCTTATACAAGATTTTGAAGCATACTTGCCCTAACAATCTGTTCGTCACCAGGGGTGATGTCTATTATATGAATTTGGTGGCTGTATTTTTGGTGGGTGGGAAACTACAGTCTCCAATGCTTATACGAGGGCTTAGGCGGGCTTTACCCTGCGGCCCTTTTTGCCATGCAGGGCGATGCTTATTTATGAATTTGGCAACAACTTAAATAGTTCGGAAATTATAGATATTTATGTTTATAAGTGAGCTTAAGTTTTTTGTCTTGCTGCTGTGCTCGTCATTGGGGTTGATATCTACTATATGAATCTGGCCACTATAGCTTCAGTGAACGGAAAATGGTGGCCAACTATGTGTATACGTAGTCTTAAGGCATACTTCACACAATCACCATCTTTGTTTTCAGGGTGATGCCTATGTTATGAATTCGGCACCTGTATCTTAAACAATTCGGAAATCATAGCTCATTATGCTTATAAATGGGCTTAAGGTATAATTTACCTTTCTAATCTATTCGATATCGGCGATGATGCATATGATGTGAATTTAGTGACTATACATTTCGTGGATAGGAAATGGGGCCAAATAATCGTATATGTTGGCTTAAAGGTTATGTGACCTTACCGACATGTTCCTCATCAGGGACGTTGCCTATGCTATTAATTTGGTAACCACAACTTCGCTGGATGGTAAATGATGGCTACCTATGCTTATACATGAGTTTATTTGTATTAAGGTTATAGTAGGGGAATCCCTCTTCTGACGCACTTGTCAAATATATAATATTTTTATTTGGGGTGCTGAGTTAAAATTTCTTCTTTAGATACAGAATATTTTAGCCTATGTCATCGTGGCTGCTATATTAATATTTATATGAGATTGGTTTTTCGTAATGACGAAAGTGGGGGTTTTATATGTATTCGGTATTAAAACCCCTCCTTTCATTGATGCTCCCGTAGTCTCATGGTCAAGGCGTCTGCCTACCACTCGAAGGATGGCCGGAACGCTCCTGTGCTCTTTTTCTATCATTATTTGAGTTTTGAGACAATTATATAGAAATTCCAGTGCTCCCCCGGACTCCGATTCAACTAACCTGACCGATGCCAGCGCGCTCCTGCAGGAGACGACAGAACCAACTTATAATGGTGCCGTCGATACATGTTCTCCTTCCTGCGAATGTTAGAACTTGAGAACAGTATGCTCTGTTGGTAAGCGTCGGAATTAAATATGGATACATACAGCATACTACGATGGCGGCACACTCTGGTAATCACATTCACCCCTAGCTTTCCAGGGAGTGGAGAACTACAACAGACTTTATTCAAAATGGCGGATGAAGAAGGCATGATAAAAATGGGTGGGGAGAGACAAGAAGGAACGAGAGCATGAAAACCCATCATGGAATGACAGAGCATAAAAAACAAAGGCGGAATGACAGAGAATGAAAAATACATTTATAGACGGAGTATGAGTTTAGGAAAAGGGAAAAAGAGGAATTACGAGGGAAAAATAATATGGCCGCAAATTGTCTAGGAATGACAGAACATTAGGTTTCATCATGATGTCATCAAAGATGGCCACTGTGGCACCGCGGAATCGCCACCATCCACCAGGTGCCGGTGAACATACGTTTAATGACTTATGTCTGTATGGTCCTATATCCGCCTTATTGTAAGAGAGAACAACAAAATTATTTTAATGTTATAATATTTGGGAAACAATTAAGTTATTCCCACAAATTTTGGCATACGAGTAGTTCTATGGCATACCATATAAAAAAGTGTATTAAAATAAGTTTTTTTTTTTTAAGTGGTGAATATATAAACATTTAAATTTAGGACGCTATATATTCGAAACCATACAAATAATTTCAGCTAAACTTTGTATGCTGCCAGTACCTCAAATCTTCGCTTTCAAGAAATTTATCAAAACTTTTTGCATTCATGTAAATGAAAAAGGCTAATTGATTATTGCGGTATTTGTGTGTATAAAATATTACGTACGGTGTACATCTTACAGAAGCGGAATGTACTTTACTAGTCTTCAATAAATTACAACAGTTAAGACTAGCGAAAGTTATATCATCTGTAGTCAGATGCTACGGAAGTGGGTTAGCCATTAAGAAGAGGAAGAAATCAGACAGGTAACTCTATACCAAAACATATGGTTGTGTAGTTGGGAAATTTGGCTCTATATTTATGGAAGTAATCAAAACATATGGTTGTGTAGTTGGGAAATTTGGCTCTATATTTATGGAAGTAATCAAAAATGAAGAATATAAATATCAGCGGCTAGTTACGTTCAACTCCCACGGTTCAAGCATAAAAGATAATAAACGGGGATGTTAGCAACACATAAAGATATGTTCATCTATTTCATAGTAGTACTCTATTTGATTACAATTATCTTCGAAAAGAAATTACTTTTTTAATAAAATACGGGTGTTTATGTGCAGAAGAAGTTCTGAAACACGTTTTCTATTGGTTAAATAATGTTTTGAACACGTATAAAGCCTGAACTATTCATGTCGTTTAGGGCGGTCCTACATGACACCTATAAAAATGACATAAAATTTATACAGCAGAAGAGAATAAATGGCGTAAGGCATCAGTTCACCTCCACAAAATACCTAATGCACTAAGACAATATAGTACATAGTGGTCAAAACAATTCGCAAATGCCAGATATCGCGCTGTTGGCAGGAGAACAAATGCAATCAAAAACTGCAAGCTCTTGATGGTGCATTCAGAAATTGCTAAGGAAGATTTCCCCCGAAGACTGCATTTAATAAATTTCAGGGTAATGGCAGTATTAAATGAAATATTATCCCCTTAATGACATTGATTATCCATGGAATACAACCTATTTGCATCATGTAACCGATGGACTTTTATGCCATTCAAAAAAATATATATCAATTATCAAAATATTTGTTCTCAGTACGCATAGTAATCAGTCATCTGTTCATCTGTAATCCCAGCGCTATAAAGTATTTTCGAAAGTTGTTTTTATTTTTGTTATAATGTCAGTGTGATTTACTTCATATGTTGCCTATTATTTACACATACATTAATCTTCATTTTGTACAAAAATATGTTTCAGAAAACCCGTCACATTTTCATAAACCAAGTACTGTATTAATTTCATACAAGTATATCAATCTACAATATTTAGCTTTCCTGGAAATCTGAGCTACATTGTATTGTTTAATGCAGAGAAGCCAGTCAGCGTTTAGGGATAACTTTGGTTGTTTATTTACCGGACGCATAGGTATTTTCTGCCACATTGAGAATGGTTGATAGTTATTTATAACTGAAAATAATATTCTGAATATTTCTGAAGATTTGATTATTGCATATTTCTTAAGAACAAACATTTTATTAACTACCATGGCAAACCCCCTGGTACAATTAATAATGTGGACCTTAATATCACCGACGAACACCGTATTCCAAAGAAAAATATTAAAAATTCAATTGATTTTAATGATATTCGCTACGAACATCAGGAACTACTTGCGATTAAACAACAAATAGGCGACTAGTGCTTTGTAGAACCTGTGAGAATTTGATTGTTAATAACATAACATTTCATCTGTAAAATAGGGGTTGCTACCCGGTGTTTGTTACGAATCAGTACCACTATTATTCTGATGAAAGGGGATGGTATTACCAACGATAATATTTAAAATATAAATTAACCATTTTATAAAACACTATAACGTACACCGATTTGTTTCTTAATCGCGTGTAGTTCCTTATATTTGTAACGATAGTAATTTCAAAAATTCAACTTTTGTGGGCTCATAGCTCTTCTACCAATCACTTTAGGGAAAAATAGTGCATATATTTCGTCAGGAAACACCTAGCGGAATTGTCAGTGATTTTTTTTACATGTTCAAGGTATACAGAATTTCAGTGACTATATTATTCGATTTGTTTAATTAAGGGGTACTCTTTGAATTTAACTTACGTAATATGAATTGTTCTTCCAGACGTTAATCATTAATTTGAAAAAAAAAATTCTACTGATTTACTATTTTTTTTTAAAGTGAATATGTTGTAAACTAATTGTGTTTTATAACACAGAAATGACCATTTGATTCTTACAGCGTATTGGTTTGGTACCCTACATTTTGTTCTAACTAAATATATTAATGTACAGAAGTTATCAAGGTATGACAACATGACTAGGCTCTCACCCTCAAATTTGCAAAAGTGTGTTGTTTGTTTCTAGCGTATAATTATACATGAGCACAATGGTGTATTATTAATATGTTTTGTAGTAAATGTGATCTGCATATATATGTATAGGTTTTAATCTGAAATATAGAACTGTGTGCTGGTCTCTTCTGATGTCGCTCAGCTGTGCAGACCAATCTGTGACGTGCTCCCAATGTGCGAGTATGAAAAAATTGGCTTGTGCACATTCGGCGTAGAGGAAGCAATTTCTCGCATACTGTTACATTTAGACTCAAAATTTTTCAATTCCATAAAATACATATAGAAGATGTGTTTTCATATAAGGTTTCTTCAATGTAACTGTCGTTAGTGGCAACATAATACAAAAATTATAATTAATAAATCATAGGCAAGGAAGATACACCTGCCACACAGATATTCGGGTGACTTCATATCAATATTCGAAAAGAAAGTAGGCTAAAAATGTGCTGGTATCATAAACAATAAGTAGAAGAAAATTATACGGCAAGAGCGATCACAATATCAAACGAGATTTTATTTTCGGACGACAGTATTTTCATGGTCAGAGAACTTTTGTCATTCTCAAACAAGGAGAAATACACCACCCAGAAGACAACCTAGGCTTGGCAAATACCGAAGCACCGAACCACTGCATATCCCAGCACGAATATGTGTTTGTTTATTAACATATATATATTTTTTACCGATGAAGGTGAAGGGAGGATGTTTAGATGTGTTCTGGTAGAAAAAACTTGTAATATTTAAGCGTTGTATGATAGAAACAGAAGATTTTTTTCTGATAGTAGACTAAAAGACAAAACCTGGAAAGAAACTGCAGTATGATTCGAAATTGAATTTCATAAGTACATATTTATTTAAGTCTTTTTGTTTTGTTATTAGCATATTACATTCATATTTGGTTTTGTTTTACGGACGACGATTGTTATTCACAGACCATAGAAAAAATTCCAAAATGTGCATAATTATTAACTTCTCTGTCTTAGCTCTCTGCATTACAAAACAGCTGACGTAGTTAGAACGTACTACACTTATAGTCCATTCACGAATAATTCAGCCTTTCATGAAGCCCAGCCAAATTTCTACTTCCAGCATATTCCTCCGCCTCGTGCAAACTAAGCTTAACAAGTCTGGAGAATCACACCAGAAGGACAATGCACCACATTTGTGCGCACTTTTATAGAAAATACATTAATAATATTTCGATTTAACAGGAAACAAAGTAACTTTTATGAACACAAGTATAAAACGCTTGTGATACAGGGCATATTTAGGAAATAAGTTAACACGTCATACAACGGGAGATTTTTGAAAGGTTTGATTCTAAAAGGTCGAAGAAACTGTGAATGGACTATACTAACTTGATGTATATAACATGAAGCGATATCTGTAAACTATACACAAACATACAAATGCTAGTGATATATTTTTTATTAAACTGGATCACACTGCCACTGTTCCTCCCCACTTCGTGAACAGAGATGAGGCATGAAGGAGTTCGTCACATCATGAAAGTTTCTCTCTTGCTTCTTGTCTTAACATGTTGCTATGTTAAACTTTAATTTGGCGAAGCTCGTTTTCGCTTGTAGATATTGTCATGTATTATAGTAGTGAAATGTACATATTGTCATGTATTATAGTAGTGAAACGTACATATTGTCATGTATTATAGTAGTGAAATGTACATATTGTCATGTATTATAGTAGTGAAATGTACATATTGTCATGTATTATAGTAGTGAAATATACACGCTACCTTGTCAACGAGCTCTACTAATAATTCAAATTATTTGTAAAATATCTTCTCTCCGGCAGCCAAAACACAAACTATAGAACGCTTTCTCTACAACTCTTCTTTCCCGTAATAATCTACAATCAAACACTTCTCGCTCTCTAGAGAGTGTATTTTCAGAGTAAGGACGGGAGGTATGTTGTATCAGGTTTTTAACCATTAATGTTACTTTTGGTTTTTTTCTAATGCATATAAGCGAAAGAATTAAATCAGTTCTAAAATATTTACTTTTATAAAAATTTTACAGTTGTTCTTAATCGATGTACGAATAAAGTGATCAGGCCCAAGGCAATGTTAATTGCACATATGGTGGAAGACTACACAATGCGCATGCAAGTAGATCTTCAGCAGGGCTCTCAAAGTGCAGATTTTACAGCGAACAGCCTATACGGTTATGTCAGATCCGGTAATATCAGGTCATGTCGAGTCAAGTGCACTCTCAGCGGCTACTACTGTGCGCTGCGTGACGAAGATACTGCGCCTCTGAGTGTACCCTTCCTAAGGCTTGAGAACTGCTCTTTCCGATACTGGAACTCGCGACCTCTCACACAGTTTGTTGACGCCGCAGCTACCTAAGCTTGTTGGCCTGGCCTCAGTAGGTGTAGTTGGCAAAAGGAGCTCGGGTCGTGTTGTATGGCAAGTTAGTTGTACTTCCAACTGCGGAGAGCACAGATGTGCTGTCTGGTCCACAGTGTGCATGACCGGGCTCAGTGTCTGGTCGACACTGCTGGAGGCTGGGGGGAACTCCGGCCCGAATATGATCACCACGTGAAGCGTGATGGCTTTTAAATAATTCAGTTAGCGGCTGTCAGCGTCCATGGCTCGCCTTTGTGATAGCGACGCCAGGCGTCCACCCTCGACGACCACGTGCATTAATCAAATTACAACACCATTTATGGAGCGTCCTGCGCTCGCTTACTGACGGCGCGTGGCGCACTTTGCCCTCAGCTACACTTGAACTTTACCTTCTTTCCAACCGCTTGAACAATGCTGGAAACTGCATTACAAAATAATAATCAATGCCGTAAATAAAATATGTGTTAGGTGTATGGTCAGTGATGTTAAGAATACACGCAATTGACAGTTAATTGAGAGCTTTTGAAAAAAACATTTAAAACACATATTTCATTGCCCATTGCTGCATATATATTAACTAGCACACTGGATGAAATAAGCTCAGTTGAATTGGTATCATGAAGGCGAAGTGGTAACGCTGAATTTAATGTTTAAGTTAACATATATGTATAATATTACAATTTCCTTGGTTTTTGATTTAACGCTTATGAAAGTAAAATATTAGCGATTGGCAGGGTAGTTTTTGAGTTAATAACAAACAAATTTAAAGGAATCCAAGAATGCCTACTGAATAGGGATCACATTCAACTGATGAATTCTGAAACACGTGTGTGGCTAATTGTCAATCATGGTACATTCCTTTGTACTTCTGCAGTTAAAATAATATTTATGGCGAGAGTACCAGATCTGAAAACCATCTGAGACATCTTTATTAATAAATGTTCTTCAAAGATTATTAACAAAATGCAAACAATTAAGTCACTACAGACACATGTTTGTAATTCTTTGGCCCCATCCATGCAGAGTAAATGTTCAAGCTGACCTCCCGTGGTGCAGTCGGTTGGTGCGCCACCGATCTCGAGTGCGGAATGCTCTGGATTCAATACCGGGTAAGGCATGGATGTTAATTTAAGTTAGTATGTGAGCCGTCCCCTGCTAAGCTTTCAATCATAAAACAGTGGGACGTTTATAAGCACTGTATGTTCAAAATGTGCACCAATGACTTGGACAGAGTGGATACGCCAGTGATTGAAGCACTTGGGAAAATATTCCGTCGTTGGCCGCGATGTGGGCAGAGGCGACAGAGTTCCGAGTCACTAGGTCATCCACGCATTTCAGAAAGTGAGCGCATCTCAGCGGTCCACAGCTGACAGGTGTGGCAAGCTTGGAGGCCACGCACAGAGTGTCTCCCACATCCACGCTGAAATGCGTAAGCGCTATATATTGTCAAAAGCACGTTGCATCCTCCATAGTTTCTGGTAATGCTGTAACAAGGAAAATGCCGTGAATTTTTGCTTTTAATGGCCTGGGTTTAAATGTACGACCTAATCAAACTGTTCTGGATAATACGCTCCCGTGCATGCCCCTGGTATTTATCTTGATGTCCGCGTTGAAATGTGCTGTGTAGATTCGTGTTGTTCCCCAAATACAAATTACTTGACTTACATGAAGCATGCTTCGTGGGTAAAATATGACTATTTCGCCAAATTCGTTTCAACATGACAATGTCTGAGGTACCAACGAGCAAATGATGAGCTTGCGGGTAGTCTAGAGATCCCATCACTTGAACCTGTTTCTGATGTTTAATGAAGAGTAACTGGTCGTGAAGCACACGATCCCATTCTGTGCGCAATGACACATGTGCTGATCGCTGGATTTCGCTTCACTCGCCGTATTACCGCTTCCTCTAAGGTAGATGTCATCACCTTAAGAGCACGACCGGGTAACGTCAGTCCTAGTAAACGATCTCCTTTCCCGTAGGCATCAATCAAGAGGCACAACTGTGGTGTGATGCTGAACACGTCGGTTTTGATACCGCGCTTGCTAAATTCTCTCGGCATGCCACACATATATTTAGATGTGCTGCTCCAACACCTGCACTATGCCGGCGAGATCTGCCCATGTAAACATCACTATCAGTAGTGCTTCTGTATCGCCCACACTGCACATGACACTCTCGTGCCTGATCTTTGCAAATCCTCTTTACATCAACTTTCCTTGCGTCGGCACATACACCACGTATTTGTTCCAGTTGTTGGTGTTAATGTGTTGCCGAACCAGCAGGCGTTCTCTTGGATCCCTTTGACTTTGTGCGTTGTTATCTCTAAATTAGCCTGGCTAAGTGTATGTTTCAAAAAAGGAAATATTTTGTTGCCTTTGGCGAGTATAATTATCAGCATACCTAGAGTAATTCATCACGGTAACCTATTATACAATCGTAAAACCAGGAGATATTCCCTGTTTTACTATAATAGGAGTTGTTGTCAGTAGTTAATAGTTGCATACTTGCATAACCCTGTACAATAACACAAAATGCAACACCAGATCGTCCCATATACAGTATATTTTTATTTATAGTAAATAAACTCATTCTACAGTAGCATTTTCACAGTAGTGAGCTGCCCTCGGGGACAGTTGAAGGCCGTACATTGAGTATGTTTTCAAAATATATTATTTTCGGAAATAACCACCCAAATATATTTCGGTACAACTGAGAACTACACTGTAGAATTATGGCTGTATTAGAGGTATTATTTTCTTTTGCTTTGCAACTAGCGGATTGTGCTAATTGTGGTGCGCGTGGAGCATGTGGAGCGATTATGGAGCAATTGCAGTTCTGATTGTGGTAATGATATTGAAAAATTGATGGAAACATTGCGAAAGATTGATGGTAAAATTGAAAAAAAATTATTGGAAATATTGGAAGTTTGAAGGAAAGTTTGTAATGTATTGATAGAAAGATTGCGAAAGATTGATGTGAAAATTGTGAAAAATTGATGGAAAAATCGCGGAAAATATATGGAAAGATTGAAAGATTTATTTAATTATTGTGAAATATCGATGAGAAGATTGAAATATTAGTGGAAAGTTTGAAATATTGATGGAAAGAGTGAAAGATTGGTGAGGATTGGCGAAGATTGTGAAAGATTGGAAGAATAATGAATTAATCAAAACATTGATGGAATGATTAGACGATTGAACAGTTAATGGTCAAGATGTGCACAAAAGTTAAGACTGTTTATCACCCTCATACAATCCAAGTCTTCGGAGCATGGTGGTATTGGCATTTAAATTAATTCCAACTAAGCCTATAAAATTGTAGGTAGATGCTCAAACATACAATGCTTACAACATACTCGTGCATGTGGTCTCTATTAGTACGATGGGCTTCGTTTATTCTCACAAACAAACATAAAAAATTTCTGAATAACATACTTATGCCTACAAAGTTCTCGAGGCAGTACATAATTTGTAGATTCTGGCAAAGTGTATTCATTAGTCTTCGAGTAAGGGGGCTGGAAATGTTGTCATTGGAAGAGAGAATTTTGTATGTTTCTGCACTAGCCTATGTATAATTTTGACACAATATAAAAATTTATAAATTATTAATAATTAATAATATTTTATTTAAATGGTTTAATAATTACATATTTTCGACTGGACATGTCATGTGCCTATAAAACCAATATGGCTTTAAGAAACAATCATATGCTTGAAGAATTAATGAGCGTAACTGTCGAGCAACTTCGGGTACGTTCGATAATCCTAAGTTGACAGCTTCCGAGCACCCCCTGAGTCAAGCCAATAATTACCGAGCTCATCCGAGTAGAGCCGAAGACCATCAGCCACCCAGTTTCCCAGCCACACAGATTCCATTTAAAATAAGTTGCAACAGAACACCCATAATCATACCATTTACCCCTAATAGATAATCTATGTTTGTTAAATATTAATTTTTGTTATCTCTTTACAAAATAATATTACATGTAGATGTTTAAAATTGTACATTACTATGGATAACATTCTCATACGTACATGAATTAATGACTCTAATTTTAATTAATAACTATCAGAGAACAAGTTTCGATAAAACAATTATAAATATTTTTCACCTGATAACTGTGAACTCAATTAGAGAAACTTTTTTAATGCACGACTTTGTTTGCATAGATTACCATGCTAAGATAATTAGGCTATATAAGTACCACTACGCCGTATTGTATTCATAAACATCATTGAAAATAACTGCAATTATAAAAACATACATTGATGCAAAAGGGCTAACCAATTTGTAACCGGTGGTTAATGATGTATTTTAGAATATTAATACAGAATTTACCATTTTTTTAATAAGCATGCTGTCATTAAAAAAAAACCATCTAGGCCATATTCGGTTCACTTACCAAAGAACTAACAAGTGCTGTTTTGCTTGTCTTAAAAAATACCATATAAATTAAGGTTGTAACGCTGTTCAAAAATGTGCAATTTCTGAAGGTAAACATGTATCAATAATGTGACACCAAATTTGAAACTAGCCCACTCCTAGAAAATGTGATATTCTTAAGAATCTTATATTAACTGCTAATAAAAATAAAAGGTACGTGTTCTTCATGATCATTGCTCACAACGATAATATATCAAATATATCACAGGCAGGTTGAGACATGGGATATGAATACATTGGACGTAAAACATTAATACGTACACATGTTGGGGGTTAAGAAACTTAACCAAAACAACATCTTATCTATAGAAAAGATTAAAAGGCATTGGCGAGGAATATGCCTGTAATTTTGTAGCCCTAGATTCTATAAATGTCTGTAGAGTTGTTGCAGTTATTAAGCCCAATATATGGTTAACTAAGAGTCTTGGTACATGCATAAAACATTATCAGGGACCAGGCCAACTAATTGAAGAATGAGCGAGATTAGATATTTATGGCAAAGTCATGAAAGGAAAACGGCAAATTCTACAAAGTGGACTTGTTGCCATTGAGCCAGATTTTGAACGGGTATTGAGAGGAATATCAGAGACCATCACATTAATTATTTCTCTCCCTCCTATTTTATATTTGTTCTCAGTGAATCTATAAGTAAATTGTAGATGCTACATGCACTTGTTAATCCAGATTGACGTAAAAAAAATAAGCAAAAAAGGATCAGAATTTTCAAAAAGACAACTGTCATTCATAGGGTTCAGGTAAATGAAGGGGGGCGTTATGACGTGTGTCTTTCGTGGAGTGATGGACATCCACCTGTTACAAGAAATTTTACCTTGGCAGAAATATGACCAGAAAACATCCACAAAAGCTTGGCATAAAGAAAAAAAATTACGACTTTCTGTTGGCATGCAACGAGAAGTAACTTGTAGAAATAGTTATTTTTCAGTGAAACAACGGGTATTATTTGCCTCTTTGGCTGTTTTCTAAAGGCTAGCCGTACTTGGGGGCAGCAGTTTGATCGCTCGCCGTCCACTAAAACAGATCAGGCTCGTTTCCTGGCGGGGATGGTTTCGGTTTTTCACACATGAGAATCGTGCTGGTCAATGTGACTGGTCGGCTGATTTTATCAGGGATTTCCCACTTCCCACCTCCTTGCATTCTGGTGCAGCTACTTACCTCAATTTAACGTAATTGGCTGTCAAGATCCCATTGGTAAGCGCTCCCGAAACTCTCTATTCCATTACATTCCAATATTTTTGGGAAATAATAACTATACAAGTGACACGCCTATTTTTGATGAATCATCTATGAAGTGTGCCTGTCCTTCACTAAATAAGTGTTTGGAGAAGGGTATACGGTTGAGAGAACCATAAAAGCTATATCTAACATTTTCGATTACATCAAATTTGAGTGATAGGGAATATAGAAAATGAAACATTTCCTTTTTGCAGCTTAGACTGTGCTATTAATTTCTCAACATTGTATGCATTGACAAAGAAGAGAATAGAAAGTTATAACATCACATCCACAATCAATCTGCAATAACGTTTATCACTTTCTTGTATGAAAGTTATTATTATTCTTTGTTTGAAGATGCCTCTTGATATTTCGTAATGTGAAAATTATTCAAGAGATACAATTGCAAGTGCCAATAATATATTTTATAAGTAAAGAGTGTAACACATTTGCCAAGTATGAACGACCCATACATAATCAAAGAATAAACTACCACAATACACAACTGGCCATTACAACTTCAATACCAAGAAGAATGTGAACTATTACAGCCCGATGTATTGGCCTACCATACATACGTGACAAGAACACTCTGGCAAGTCAGTACTGTGTGGCTCCACCACGGGAGGCAATTATCTCTTCTACACGATGCAGAATTGTGAGGATGAGTATTTGGTTGTCCGATTGGTTTATCTCTGCTTGCACTGCTAAAATTTATCTCCAAATTTAATCAGTTGTAATCGCGGGTGTCCGGTAGCAGCCTAGTCGTCACCCAACAATGGCATACAGATTTCGTTAGGCAAGAGATCTGGTGAACACACAGGACAAGGAAGCAGTGTGACATGGTAGCTATTCAGGAATCATCGGACGATGCCTGCCACATATGGTCGCGCATTGTAGTGTTGAATAGTGGCCCAGGCTTGCCGTTCAGATATAGGGGAAAAACACACTCTAATAACTTGGCAATATAACAGTTACTGGTCAGCTTACCCGTGATGTGGACCTGGTAGATGTTGGACTGCAATCTGACAGCAGCCCTTCCCATAACTCTAGTTGGTGGTCCGGCATGGAACTGAATAACGTAGGACTTGGATTAGCATGCACCAAGGAGCCACC
This sequence comes from Dryococelus australis, assembly GCA_029891345.1. NCBI lineage: Eukaryota > Metazoa > Arthropoda > Insecta > Phasmatodea > Phasmatidae > Dryococelus > Dryococelus australis. Next base: position 118,925,933 of record CM057003.1, on the reverse strand, counting down.
AGAAATGTCTACAACTTAATGGTGCTGCAAGCCGAAGTGGGATTCGTCTGAGACAAATATGTCATGCCATTCATCACTTTGGGCCCACTGTTCCACGCCCCATTGCAGCCTCAGGCACTTCTGTTAAACAGTTAATTGCAACGATAATAATATGTATCTGGGTAAGTTTCCCTGATGATGATGATGACGCACGATATATGTAGAGACAGAATTTGTGCCACATGCCTTATCTCACGAGCCAGGACGCTTGATGTGGCTGTGTGGTCCATAATCACCAAGTGCATCAGACGTCTGTCCTCACACGCATTGTAGCGATTGGACGATTTGCTTCCTTACACATCTCTCAGCCCACCACTCTTTGACACCATGCTGTTGAATTTCTTATGTGAGAACCAGTTTTGCGGTATGGTAAACTACAATCCTTATAGGCCATGAATCTCCCACATTTAAAGATAGAAACTAGTTCCTATGGTCGTCATGTTCTTCAATGCAGCATGCTCAATCTCTCTATACATACGAATACAAAGTAAACCTAATAAAACTAAATATTAGTTGTTCCCAGTCTTTAAATTGTACACCACTTATCTGTGTTACAATTAGTCCATTTGCTGCATAACTAAGTTTAACAACAAATGAGGGAATTGCCCTACCCATCTCTAGATATTCCAACAATGTGGGCGAGTCCCTCTTGGTGACGCAATTTGAATGGACAGCAGAGAACTTATTCATGTTGGGAGAACACTAACTCTTCTCTCAAAAGAGAAGAGTGCAAAAAAATTAGTACAAAGTGGAGAAATTAGCTTAAAGAGAATGATCATGCATAAATAATATAAATACCATTCAGGTGATTGTCATCGGTTCTGGTATTATAAATACATGCTTTGAGTCTGCACGAATGTTATGAAGCATAAGGAAAGTGGAGAAAAATTATTTTAAAAATTATAATAGAAATTATTAAGAAAATTTTGATTTTAAAATCGTTTTAAAATTAAAAAAAAAAGTATTATTAGAAATTTATCAAATTGAATAATTTTTTTCTAAAAAAAAATATTTTTAAAAATGTATAAAACATTAAGAAATTTATGAAAATATTAATTTAAAAATATTGAAAATTTTTAGTTCTTGTGGCTATTTACCCTTTTCCCCTTGAAATTTCACTTCTTACCTTAAACATTCCCTTTTTTCCCTGGACCATTCTAAAACATCTTGAAAAATTGATAAAAATATAATTAAAAATTTATTTTACTAAACTTACATCTCCAGTGGTCGCCTCAGCACCACACTCAGCAGACGAACTGACTCCCTCGCCCCTCCCCCTTCCCCATCCCTCTATCGCACACTCCTCTAACTACACTCATTCTATCCTATGCTGCCATATTTGTTTTTTTCGTTCATCATTTGTTTATACGTTACTGGATGTGGCCATGTTTGTCTTATCGTTCATCATTTGTTTATATTTGTTATTAGAGGCTGCCAATTGGTGACGTGATTTGTTAATATATTTTATTGGAGGCAGCCACGTTGGTCGATGCTATCCGCCACCATGGCAGGCGTCCACCATCTTGGTATGTACAATCTGCCATTTTGTTTTTTTATTTGTCTTTTGTTTTAAAGTTTGTATCACTTTGTTCGACTGCCATATTGGATTTCATATGCTTTTATCACCTAGGTTTTCCTAATGTATTATTAATTCACCCACAAGGTGGCAGCCATGTTATTTTAATGTTTTTTAAGGTATAAGTGATGAGATCGGCACCCTCCAGGTTAGATTATATTTTTTCAACACATAGGTAGTCTCGATTATGGTGCCTGATATAGGCCAGTACCGAATGGTGACACTCACAATTACTGCAAAGTATGTCAACTGTCATATATAATTTTTAATTTTATTCTTAAATGTGAGTATTTTAATTAAAAATATTACTTACTTAAAATTATATATATATATTAAGCAGGGGGGTTTTGAAATAAAATATAGCGTATTTTTTAGATAAAATTTATTGTACACATAATAAAATTTACATGATTATTAATCTTCTTCGATGTTCACCGCTCGCGGGGAAACTCTACCTCTTGATGTGTGCCCTTCCATACCGTCGTTTCAAAACTTGAAGCTGGCGATGCTCGAACACGAATAAAGCATTATAGTGTGCAAAATGTCAACTGTGCTTACAACAGTATTAAGATGGTCTTGTCTTGGCAATTGTAATGTATGCAGTATCAGGCAGAATGTGCACCTGTTGGCAGGAAAATTTCCACGTGTTGTGAATGGGATCCTGCAGCCAATCAAACGTTGGAGGTGGTAATACACTCGTCCTGTCTACCCACACCGAATACAGATAATGGGGCCAAGCACTTGAAATAATCAGGATTAAATATAGGGGATTGAGTGCATCTGTAACATGATATTTGGAATTGTGAATACATATGATTTTCCAGGAAGTACAGTCTATTTTCGAAGTTCGTGTTCATTTCAACATACGGATAGCTTTCGCTATTCAAAAATATATTCACATTTCTGTTTGGCATGTGTCGAACTGCGAACGGCTCACTCATACATTGTGCTGTCTTACTGTCTGTACCCCAACAATGCTGTACCTCAGTTTCTCAGAAGCAAAGCTGGACTTCGCCAACCAGTTGATGCGTTGGCTGTCTGGTAATCCTGGATGTCTCCATACTCCACGACCTGAAAGCCATATCGAAATATTTGCCCTCTTCCACATTCTGCAAAAATTGTATGCATTCTGTAGGGGTCAACTGTACATGAGGCAGCATCCATTCGATAATGTATAGTTTCTGTTCCACTGCCTCCAAGTTTTCTCCTGTACCAACGACGGTGTCCACATGCATATTGGCTAGCAGTATCACCAGCTCTTGCTTAGAATTGGAGATAATTCATTTGTAGTCTTCGGCAAATACCAATAGCATAGACAGCAGAACACATATTACGAAACTGCATTCGTCGTAAATGGGTACACTATAGTTATATTCGATTCCCCAGACTGCTGTCTGGGCTGAAGACAGTACATTCGGCATGATCGAAAGGTAATTTTTTATCGTTGATGTTGTGCCTACATTTCGCGACTGGTCCACCTCGGCACCGTTGAGAAAGTAGGCTAGGCAATCGATCAGGTAAAGAATTATATTCCTCATTATTTCCGTCGATGCTAGGTTCGACCCATTTTCTTTTGTCAGAGACCCAGTGAATAGCAGGAAAAATTGGCAAGGAAGAATACAGATATCTTGGTGTTGGAACACTATCCAAACATCCGATGGTAGTGTGTATAGGCCAATCAGGAAAGGCTGGTACACATGAAGTTTAACCTTCGTTATTCTATCTTAGAAAACAACTGGTACTTCGATGTTTAGGAAATCTTCCATGGCGATCGGCTCATAGCCGAGACTGCAGAGGATAATCTCGCTAGCATGGGTTAACTCCCTGGAGACCTGTGACATGCTAATTTTAGATTTTGCTCGACAGTTATTTTATAGTGTCTGGTAGGTGTAAATTTTATCCCCATCTTCTAAAATGCAGATACAGGGTTATTTCTTCATTTCGAAAGTTCACAAACTCTCCGTGCTGGTCGTCGACTGTCACGAACCTGGGCAATTGAGATCGTGTGATCTCTTCGAAACGACCAGAACATACATGATTGTTTGCAGCAGTTTAAAACCGGGACATTTTAAAACCTGGAGGGATCAAAGGCGAAAATTCGTTCAGAGAATAGCTGAGACTCCTGTTGAGGTAGATACCGTTCGCCAAATTGCAGATTATTTGTATCGCATGGATTGGCAATAGGTTGATGAGCTGTGCAACAAATGTGTTTTTCCAGCTTCGTATATGCATTGCTCGAACACCAGCATTGGGCAAATAGTACCCGGTTTCGTATAGTTGAAGTCTTTGCTGCATCTGATAACACTCTTTAGAGTATTGGAATTACTCCATAATTCGAATTTTGTGTTGTTTTACAGTGGTTCTTCAATGTACCTTACAATGTCACCTATTTCGTAAGAGCCAACTTATTATGACGTACAGCTCGCAAGTTTTTTCCATCAGTGTTCGGTATTGCATTGTATGTTTGAATATCGACAAGACCAATGCTCCATTCCCCCTCCAGGTCGAGTGGTGGAAAGTGTACAGCACACAGCTCTGCGCTACGACGCATCAAGGTAAGCGTTATGAACATTACTAATGGTTTCCTGACAGGGTATAGTCATTGTATACAATTACTTGTACGAGCGAACCAGGAAGTGAAGCACAAATAACCATACTGCCACGTGTTAAACAGCTGTGCTGTGTCTTAGTTGCACATTAGATTGGTATATTTCAAATACTCGCGCACTTCGGGCAGAGGATGCTAGTTCCCAAAACTATCATAATAGTCTGTGTTTCTCTTGGGTTTAGCAGGCTCTCCTTTAAAATTAAGTATTTTCAATTTGCACACAAAAAGTTCCAAATCCAAATTCGTCAGCTCTCATTCCAGTAGAAATTTCATAATGGCCTCTTCCTGCTGCGTCGCTTTTGTACACTTCCACATCGTACTGGGTATTGCCTTGGTCTTTTTTTACATATGATGATGGCATCCATATTTGCATTGTCTCGTTGAGCCTCGGACAAATGCTTCCGTTCGTTCGATGTTGTGTTGACGGCTCGGACGCTATCACTTGTTGCTTCTATTAGGCCTCCGAGGGCCCCAAGTGCAGGCAAAAGCAATGGTTAAATCCGCTGTGAGATATATTCTTAGCCTTAGATTACATTCTTCTTTTTTTAACCACTTGCTGTTTCACTTGCGCCTTACGATTGCTCTCTGTACCTGTCCCCATTTTAAACCTTTCCCTTTCTCTTGCTCTTACAACCCATGCCCATCATCACTTTGGCCTTCATCAAGATGCAAATGCCTCACATTGCAATATTTGCTCCGACCATGGTATTTGGTGATTTTCATTTTTTGTCCGTCTTCAGTGTAAGAATCCTATCTGTCTGGTGTCTGGCTAGCAGAACCTTGTTCAGGGCGTAAACGATGCCATGCTGCTTGTATGCCTCAGCCAGGGCATTTATGCCTGTCTTATTGCATGAGAGCCTATTAGCTAGCTTAGTTCCTGGACTGCAGAACCTGTATCTCAGAATTTGCAGCTCGAGTGATATCTATATTATCAGTGTATTGACGATTCCGCGTAGAGCCACTGTCTTAACCCTTCGAGACATCGTGGTGAACTGAGCGATAAAAGTATTAATATACTCATTTTATACATTTTCATTTCAGTATCATCGGAGCGGTACGAACATATTACATATTCCTATATGGCATTTCAGTGGAAACTCTGACAGAGACAGTTATCTCGGAGTGATGCTTTAAAGATACATTATAAAATTCGCATCACTGATTCTATGCAACCACAATCCACACACTAATCAACACACCAATACACACCAATCCACACCAATCCACATCAATCCACTACGCACAACTACCACCTTTACCTGCTCCAGAAGATTGTAGTGATAACATATGTATTATCAAGCAAACATGCTACCCTACCCGTATATGTTCATACTAAAGATGAAGTTATGTCCCACGAATCCTCACATGGAAGCCTATTTCCTAATACAGTCTGTTGCATCATAATGGGACCACAAAATTGTGGAAAAACGTGCATATTAAATAGCCTGCTGGAAGAAAAGAACGGACCTCAGTTCGTGAATGTCAACCTATATTTTAAATTTCTCCAGCAACCTAAAAAACCAGAGATTTTCATGTATACAGCAGGCTTTGGAAGGTATGGATTATTTCCCATGCAACAATATTGGAGCCATCGTACCTCCAAGCGAAGTACTGCAAAGTTCTATATCTGTCGTCAATGAAATTATCTGCAAAAACATACTTGTAATCAGGGATATCTTAGCATGGGAAGGGAACATGAATGTGGACTACGTGTACCTCTGCCAGACTTATTCGTGCACACCCGAACAGCTACTCCTGACAATGCTGATGTGTGGGTGCTGTTTCACAATAATAAAACATATTTGCGACATGTTTACGACGATTATGTCCGTACGGACATGACACTTAACATATTTAAAAGGATGTGTTTCTTGTGCAGGAAAGAGAATTATGGATTTTTTGATCGTAAAGGACAGGCCCCTATATAACAGGAGGTACAGGTGTGGGTTCGATCAGTTCATCACCACCTGTCGAGAATGAGATACATCATATCAAAATTCGGGCAAATTAGCATCAAGATGCGTCATCACAAACAATACGATGGAGGTTCTCTCGTACCAGGAAACGATGGAAGGTGTGATGCTGGTACAAGAATGAGTCTAAACATTGGCGAACTCGAGAGATCCCAGGATGCTGCTACTAAACATTTTGAGTAGAAGACTATTGCAGATCTAGGCGCAACTCAATATTTTAACTAAAATTCAACTAATTTCAAGCTAAATTCAAACAAATCTCTAATTGCCCGTCAAATCTTTCAAAGCGCAACTTAAAAACTCGTGTTGGACTCTTTGTGTGTGGTTATATAAAGACTAATATTCAAGCTAAATTATAATATTCTTGATGAAATTCCAAGAATTTTCATATTTTTCTGGTGTTATTATTTTTGACTGATTGATTTGGCTTTCAAAATAAATACAAATACTTACCTTTGACCTAAATTTAGCCTCACTCGCCCTGAAAAGGGACCACTGATCAAAGAATGAACAAAGTATGTTTTTGAAAAAAGTGTGCTTAATTGAGAATGAAGATTTGGGTCAAATTATGGGGATTTTGGGGGTGAAATTGAAAAGATAGACGATGATTCGAATAGAAAAATTTGATTAAAAGAAAGACAATTTCATTGTTTTTGCCTAATTATTGGTTTGTGTTCGGATCATCATTATACATCTACTGATTTATAGAAAATGTGAAACACAAGTGGCCATTAAAAAAAAACACAAAGATTTAGAAAGAGTTAAAATATAAAATTTTTTATTTGATTACGATATTTTCCACTGTCCATTTTTCTACTCAAATCTAATGTTAAAAAATCACAATTTTTGTCCCAGCACTTGGCACATGTCTCTTTTAATTTCTCAAAATTCATGTCTCCTCCAACAAAATCGCAATATATATGTCTCATATTTGTTTCATCTTGTCAAAATATACACAGAAAATTTTGTGTTATCTCGTACTAATTGCTTGGAAACTCTGGAATATGTCTGTGTAAGAAAAAAAGTCAACATTTTATGCCGACCTCTAGTAAAATATTCGCCGACTTCATCTTGCTCATCCTATATTAAATCATCAAAAATAACTAAAGAATTATTTTCACATTGATCTAGTGAAACCATTTCACCTGCTACTGTAAAAATAAGCCATTTTTTTCATTAAATTGTTTTATATAATTTTCAAATCATCTTGTAATTGACTATATTTTGGTAGATTCAAACTTTTAGAGCCAACATAGAGTAAATAAAAATTTAGCCATCCTGTCTCATTAATAAATAAGAAATTAGCTATTGAGTGTGACAAATTTAAGCACAGAGATAGAAATATTTATTATAAAATAGAGAATCAAATGTATTTAGAGAGACAATTAAATTGTAAATATATAAGGTTTAATAGTGATGCAATTTTAATTTTCATATAGCCAAAATGGTTAGTCGTTATTTGTTTCAGGAAATTAAAAATATTTAAGCAAAAAAGTTAACATTTACACTACATCTCTTTAATTAATCTATTAATTATTTGAGATATGAAAACCTAACCACGTTACAAATATGTTTTCACCTTTAGTTTTAAAAAACTTTTTTGGCCAACTATTCATCACGATAGTTTGTTTTCATTATTTGTTATTCATAAAACTTCCCATTATTTCTTCTCCATTAATATATTTTAATTTGTAAATTGGCACATCAAAATTTAAAACTTTACAATTAGTAAACAATTCTGTTGGCCAATTAGCAGTATAATATTTTTTTTTTAAATCAGTTTGCTCACATGAACAACATCTCCAACTTTATATTTTGGTTTAGGAAACACAAAAGTTCTTTACAAGAAATTTTGCACAGGATAGGCAGCTTTAGCTGTCGTTTTTATTTATTTTTATTGATTTTAATTGTCTTCATGCCAATAGTTCTGTGATTTGTGTTCTTGTAGTCTTTCACTAATTCGTCCAATATATTTGTCCATTTATAAATGCCATACATAGCTAATTTTTCCCACATTATTTTTTTTTTAAATTCGATTAAATCTTTCAACAACACAAGCTTTTAATTCAGTAAATGAAGAATATTGATTTATATTATTATTTCCATAAGTTCTTTAAATATTTTCTTATAATATTCTATGCAATTATCACTTTTAAAATTATTTGGTATTCTTTTCATCAAAATGTTTTCTAAATAATTTACTATAGTCATTGCTGTTTTATCTATGATTGATAAAGCAAAAGTAAATTTTGGAAAAAAAAAAAAACACATTAATAATTACCATAACATATTTATAGCCCTCATTTATGCGAGATGAACTTTTCAAATTTCCAGTATCCATTTCTACAAGATCAATATGCCTCAAATTATAAATGCCATACGAAATAACTTTCCTTCTTGGAAATTTTTTCTCCCAGTTATAATTCATTGATTATTGCTTTTCTCATGTTGAGCAAATTTTTTTCTTCAGAATTTTGATTTTTTTTAGATTTGCACAACGAGCATCTACTTTTCTAGACTAATCGACCATTTGTTGTATTCTCATATTTATATTATTATTTTTAGTGACTTTGCTGCAATTCATACACCATTTGTTCTCCATTTAATAATTTAAATAGATATCAATATAAATATAAATATATAGATATATATAGAGAGAGAGCGCGAGAGAGAGAGAGAGAGAGGGAGAGAGAGAGAGAGAGAGAGAGAGAGAGAGAGAGAGAGAGAGAAAGAGAGTTAATCTTTATATTTCACGAATATTCCTATTGTGGGCAACATTCCATCAACAAAATAAAGAGATAATTATTTTTTTTTATTTTAAAAGTTAAAAACTCAGCCCTGTTCATATTTAATTGTTTACTTTAATCTATTTTGTAGTTCCCTCAATAACAGTTAGAGTATCATCGGATAAATTGTCAGAAATTAATTTATAAACAGTGAAATCCATCAAAAAAGAAAAAAATATATCATCGTCTATGCGACGGTGATGTACTGTTTTTATTCCACTTTCTGCGCAAATAAATTTAAGATATATTTCTTTCTTAAATTTTTCAATTAATTGGCTTCAATTTTCTAATTTGACATCTTATTCTCTATCAACAGCTTCTTTCCTTTTTTTCAGTCTTTGTGTAAACGAGTGTGTGATATGCCATATTATTAATTCTGCGATTTTGAATAGAAGCACATTTTGTTGTGTAAACAAAAACTTTACTTATTTGATCTCGTAAAGCAGAAACAGAGGTTTTATAGTTTTATCTACATATGTTTTTAAATCAGAAACACTTGTGTTGTATTTTGATTCAACATCGTTTTTTAATGCATAATCAGAAACAATAGTTTTATATTTTGAATTTACATTTTTTTTAAATACACAGTCATAAACAATAGTTTTATATTTTGAATCAACATCTTTTTCTAATGCATAATATGCTCTCTCTCTCTCTCTCTCTCTCTCTCTCTCTCTCTCTCTCTCTCTCTCTCTCTCTCTCTCTCTATATATATATATATATATATATATATATATATAATATATATATATATATATATATATATATATATATATATATATATATATATATATATACACACACACACACACACACACACACACACATCAAAATTTTTGTATTGATTGCATCTTTTTTATTTACAGGTTCGCCTATATTAACAATTATTCGTCCAAAAAATTTAACATACTATTTTGTAAAATAAAAGCAAGTGCTTAACTCACTTTGTGGAGAAGAAACGCTCCAATTGCATTTTGAATCTACATATATTTTTTTTAATCTTCAGTAATATTGTCAAAGTTTTTATTTAAAGATTCGATTATTGGTTTCCCGAATATATCTGATATTTAATAACATAGCAATTATATCGCGAAACTAAAAATTGTGTAAAACAATAAAAGTCCACAAAATTTAAGTGATGTTTTTCTGTTAAGAAAAGCGCATTTATTTTAATTAAAGTTACATTTTTATACATGAAATATTAAGTGTCAATGAGGAATAGTGTCACATGTTTTTAAAATTACCGTCGTTTTATTATTATTATTTGACTCATTTAAAGTGCTTTACGTTACTAAAAGTCACAATACCTTATTTGTACGCAAATTATAATTTATCGACCCTTCTTTTGGCACAAACAATGATATACGGTTTCACGTTCTGGACTGTACGCCATTTCATATGAGCTTGTGGTTGTGGGTTGGTATATTACAAATATTTCTTAAGGTGTATTACAAAAACGGATCTTGTAGTTTTACAAACGAGTAATTTTACAAAAGAAATTTTGTATCGTTACAAATGTTGGTAAAACTACAAACAATTTCTCAGAAATACTTACACAATATTTTTACAGTGTAGGGATGAAGAGCGAGACTATACTAAGCTTCATATACTTTTTTTTTTTGCCATTTAGAGAGAGAAAACGATATTTTTGTTAATTATCTAATCTACTAGGGGTATTTAAATTAGAAACGCTCTTTTATTCCATTCCAACTAGTTTTTTCATACCCCAAAATGCTATAGGCACATACAACTGCAGGATAAGTTGTGGTATTTCGTAACCTGATGCTTGGATAGGAGGTTATCCTTATTACTTGTCAGTTCTCGCTGTTCGTCAAGAAACACTGTGGTTCAACTTGAGCTTCATTTTCTCCCAACCAATGGCATGAATTTATTAATTCAATTAACCGTAGCCGCTGATTTTGTATATTCACAGGTAGAGCTAAATATAAAATTAGCTGCGAAGCGGATGCCATAGAGCAACTGTAATTTTAAAATTCCATTTTACAGTTTACGGAGGTAATTTTTCCGTTTTCATATACATAGTGGCTTTGCGTACCTAGCTCATGCTATTGTATAGACAAACATTAATGTACTGGCATATCCACATATTAAGTTAAATTCAAGGGATATTTATTAATAAGTTTTGCAAAAAAAAAAAACCTAGAGACCTTCTCCGTGTTCTTCACAACATGCGATAGGTCTATTGTTTTGATGGATTCTAACTTGTTCATAACAGTTCGATTATGTAAGAAGTATCCATTACCAATGAACAGCAAACAGAAAAGTTTTGTTTTCTGCGACATTTTTAGTAAAATTTTTAGTTTCACGCTACATAAAAATATTTAAAACAGATAACTCACGGAATGTATTACTGATCGTAAATTTGATCATGTATAAGAGTGAACACACTAGACGTCGTCTTTAGTAGTAAGATATGGACAATTTTGAGCCACGGGATGGGGACAGCAACATCGGAGCTGTTCATGCTCTGTCATTATGGTCCACTAGCGGCCATTTCGTCCACCATATTAGAAGTTGTTGGACATTTACCTTGACATTTGACCTTGGACACTAAAATTCCCAAAAAATGCAGAATTTTCAAAAAAAAATCTCCAAAAATGTATACAAATTCTTAAAAAGTTTATTTCAAACATTACAAAATTAAAATATTCAATTTTAAATGTTAGGGCTTAAAGGGGATGAGGGACTGGAACAGACCAGCCACCACGTTATGAAGCCACACGACCGCTATGTTGGACCCAGGTGACCTTGACATTGACTCATGACATTAACTCTATTACCACGATCTGGGATGACCCTGAAAACAACCCTTGAGAAGAAATTGTAAAAATGTACTAAATTCGTAAAGTCATCGAACATATAACATTACTGACTACTACCGCAATCTTGGATTCATGTGACCTTGACCTTTGACCCTAACCTGCTTACCATTGACCTTAATACCAAAATTTGTCAGAAATTCTAAAATATTTTCAAAGCAATTGTAATAAAAATTAACAAAATATACTATTAGAATTTTTTTTTTAACTGTTTTTAAAATATTACATTTGCGGAGATCCCGTACAGCACCATGTCCGGCATACGACTGACCCCCCTCTAAACAATCACATTGTATTAACATTCCCATCCCACTTCCTTTTATTCTCATTGGTTTGTTTGTCGGCAGGCCCCCACAACCCTCACCAATGCTCATTCTGTCGAATACACTCCACCAGCCATGTCGTTTTTTTCGTTTGTCATTTGTTTATATTTTCATCACCTAGGTGGCGCTGATGACTCCGACCATCATGTTAGATACTGATGACCATCTCCTTGACCGTGCATCTGTGAATTTGATCCTGTGTCCATGGCCTAGATGAAAGATGAACCCAAAGATTAATTCAAAAAACTTTTAATTACAAAAAATTACAAAAAATGTGATTCGTTGATTGATGGAAGGATTGTGAAAGATTGATAGAAACATTTTCAAATATACAATACGCTATACTTATCCATATTTAAAAAATTTAATTCTCCATTCTTATGATACCCATGAAAAATATGTATTTATACTTGTTTATAAAATTAATTATATAAACTAAATGCCCATTCGTAATTTACTTCAGAAGCCATGTTTATTTAGGCTTAAACAAACTCTTTAATCATTGGGTCGAATTGTACACCTTCTACACCTCTTAACTGATGTTTTTCAAATTACCGTCATATATGTATGTATGATAGAAGTTTTCTATAAAGTACATTTTTAGCCTACTTTTCAAGGAAAGAAAAGCTTATTAAATCACGTGAATAAGCATTTATGTTTGGATGGATGACTTACAACCTCCTAATAACTTTATTAATCTCCAAACAGAATTCCACCAAACTCGGTTCGCGTGTAGTGCTAAGTAAGTAAACCTGACTTTTACAGTTTTCGACCGCGCCATTCGCTTACTTTCAAAGAGGCGGCAAATTAAATATTTAGAAGTACTCATATCTCGCAAACCATTCAACCCGTTTTAACCAAATTTTGTTTCGCTGACAGCGCAATTCGTAAACATTTAATTAAGAGGTGAATGTTTGTGTTGGTTTGTCATTTTTTAAAGTAGTGCAAAATGAAATAAATAATGCTTTTACATTATATCTCGAAAATAACTCAACCTACTTTCGCCAAATTTGGCACGTAAGTAATACTATGATTGCCCAGGTAAAGTTAAGTAATTGAACTTAATTATACACTTAGTTTCAAAATGGCGACCATGCAAATATTTTAGATTTAATTTGTTTTACTACTAGTCTATTTAGCCAAATTTAGCTAAATGCTATACGCTAAGGGTATATATTACAATCATCAAATGCACAAAAACCAAGAGCACAAACAATTTTTCCAACTATTTTGGAAGATAGCGCCCTTGTCAGCATACGTAATTTTACCGAATTTGGTTAAATAGTTTATTTAATGACAAACGTTAGTAAATTTAATGTCACTGGCAAATTTGATAAATTTAGTATGAATTAGGTTGTTTGGTTCCCGGGATTCTGTGAATATCCTTAAAAAAACACAGGAAAAGGAGATTTTCTATTGCCATATTTAATGGTTCTGATGGGCAAAGTCACCATGAAAATGCATGTTAAATATATTGGAAAATTGTTTAATAGATATAATTAAAATTATTTATATAACCAACATTAAAAAATAATGCCTTATTAACTTTAAACATGAAAACTTACTCCGCCTACCACAGCATTTATTGCATGCAAAATGCCGTGGGAATCGGTTGATTGTTCAGCGAGTTGAGGCATAAAAGCACCATTTTGTGCTAAATACCTAGTGCTAAACACATAAATACCGAACAATATCAATATGTATGAGCACATCTGATGTTCGACACAGACTCTGCTAGCAGATAGAGTTTACTTGGGATAGTTTAGTTTGCTAATTGGACACCAATTTAGAAACTTTATGTTTTATGTTACAATAAGATGATCGACAAAAATATTATTTCGCCTTTGAATCTTGTCGTAAAAAGATAATAATTTCCTGAGACAACATTTTAAAGTGGAGAGTTGAGATTTCGATGGCTCTTAACATCGAGGTCTTGAGAGCCGATTATATAATGTGACGTGAGTATGCATCAGCGCCGGAATGCAAGGGTGTGGGAAACAGAATATCTCCTTGAAACCCCTCCGACCAGCGGCATTGTCCGGCACAATTCCCACACGTGAGCCTACCGGGAATCAAGACACGTTCACCACTAGAGGGAGGTGAGTATTCTAACCACTACACCACCGCGGCCTCATGGGACATAAAAGTGTAACTTTCATACAGAGCTGTTTATGCAGATTTTTGTTTAATAACTGCATGAATACTGTCATAAAAATCTAAGTTAAAAATCGTTTCCTGGTTTCGTAGTTATTGCATTCTCTGCTAAACCGTTTATACTGACGCTATTTTGCAAATAAATGTGTCGTTTTAAAACATCGGTTAACATGAACTACAGTAATACTACTTCTATAACAAGTTTTATAGTAATCGGTTGATTATTTCTCGAGATAAGATATGAAAATTATATTTTTTTCACGTAGCGCTATCTCACAAAAAGACAAACTAAAATTTATATGTAATAATAAATTTATGCTCGTTACATTATAATTTCAGTGTACCTGTTTTGTTCAAATTCAGCGAAATTTAAACGAAACGTTGCTACCAGAACAAATTATTGAATAATATATAATACATCACTTAAAATTATTTTATTTGTAATTTTAAGAAATATATATAAAAAATTTAATTTAATAATCATTCTTAAACAATTCGTTAACATAAGGCGTTATAAAAGACATACGACAATTTTACAACTTCCATTGAGTTGGGAGAATTTTTTTAGATTATAGGATTACATTATGTTCAATTCTTTCGCCTTATAATGGAATAATGTGAGCGATATCAGTGAAACTTAGCACAATGTGAATATCTACTGAGAGTAATATCGTTCGACTAATGCTTGTGTATGTGTGTGCGTGTGTATATATGTATGTATATATATATATATATATATATATATATATATATATATATATATATATATATATATATACACGTGTGTGTGCGTGTATTCATGTGCATATGTACATATACACATACACGTGTGTGTGTGCGTTTATGTATGTATGAAATATATATGTATATATATATATATATATATATATATATATATATACACGCACACACACGTGTATGCGTATATGTACATATACACATGAATACACGCACACACACGTGTATATATATATATATATATATATATATATATATATATATATAGGTTTTTATAACAGTGGTAAACTGCTGCAAGTTATTTGTCAGGAAAAAATAAGACGGAAATATTTGTACACTTTTCCTCTAAAGTGATAATTTGAAAGGTACGCAAATATTTCTTGAGAACTCTTAACGTGAAAGTGTTCCGAGAAGACAACTTCATTTGTTATTATACTAGTGCTCGTTCATACCATCGTTTATAAAGTAGCGGACTTCTTAGGGCTGCAAAGTTTTATATAACAGCAAAGATGCCAAATACCATTTTTATTACGACGTGCAAAGATATTGCCAACTGAAATCCAGAGGTTTATGTTCTCCCTTATATAAAGCACCAATCACTGCTTTGTTTCCTAATCGCATATAGTTTCTCATATTTTGAACGAAAATTATTTCGAATTTTTATGTTGAGAGGCGCATAAATCTCGTATTAATCATTTAAGGGAAAATTGTTACATACATTTGTTTTCGTAATGAATATCCTTCAGGAGTAGTCGGTGTCCTTCACAAACGCCTGGTTTTACATTGTACATCGATTATATATATATATATATATATATATATATATATATATATATATATATATATATATATATATATATATATATATATATATATATATATATATATATATATATATATATTTATATATACACACACGTGTATTATATATATATATATGTACACATATGTATATGTATGTGTGTGTATGTGTGCAATTCTTGAGAAACTTCCAAATTCGGTATATTTTGGCTTATATTGCAACAATTGTGACATAATGTGTAGAAATTTTAAGATTTCTGGAGATAATATTGATGAGAATTAAAAAATTTTACTGGTTCACGCGAGCAAGCTTATTAATTTTTTAACACTTTTATTCGAAAATGTGTATACATGTTTATACATTTATTTTAAAACTAGTTAATATAAAAATATTTTTTACAATAATGTGCTCTCAAATCACTTAACATTACCTGAAACCTAAGATTGGTTTTTGAAGTTTCTTTACAGTAACTAAAAAGTGTTGTTCTGTATATTCCCAATCTTTTTGACGGAAACAAGCGAAACAAAATTTTGTACAAAATCTGTATATGTAGGTCTCGCATAATATCTGAATATTATGTAGACGAATAAAAGTGTGCAATATTTAGACACACTGTGCTATCGTCGTTTCATATCTGCTGACGACACCGCATCTTGGCTTTTATACTGCGCCTCTGTGTGGTTTCCTCAACGTATTACACTGCTTTTCTACGAAACACATTGCATTGAAGTATGTCTAAATAACGGATACCTCAACGTTCGGAATATTCGGATATGTAAAGTTATCTACTAATACAAAAAAAGTAATAACTATGAATAGAATCCTTCCTTCTTTCCTAATATCTTAAAAGAATGAACACTGTTACCGGCTACACACAAACTCTCAAACATATATGGATTATGAACGCAAGAGAAACTAATTACAATATGAATGCCAATAGTATCTCGTTTATAATATGGGAGTGTGCCATGACGTGCAGATGTTCTCTCAGAGTTAGTGCTTGGACGTGTGTCGTGAGCTGTGGAGGCACACCTCGGCCTGAGTCGGCAGGTCTTGCAGACAATCGCGAGTCTGGTCGACTAACGAGCTCTGATTGTCTCGTGGACAGAGCGCAGGCACCTCGCTGCTCTCTGGGGGAACATGCCCTGCCATTGCTCCTCTTCAACACCATCAAGGCCACCTACAACAAGCCAACACATAGTTATTGATGCTAGTTAGCTGTTACGATATGGTGGCTCAGGTATCTTTGTATGTTCGTCGTGCAGTTGTGTGATCAAACAAGTGAATCTTACAAATTGTCGTTCCTTCTCTTTTTTTTTTTTTTGTAGCGAAAGATATGACCTGTCGGGGATTGGGTACGCCTGTTTGTATTTTGGTATAAAGAGAATGACGATGTTCGGGCGGCTCTTAACGTCTAGGACTAAATAGCAGATGAGGGAGAAGCGAGGAGAGTATGGAGCATAGCCGGAATGAAAGGGCTGGAGAAGCGGGAGATCCCCGAGAAACCCTCCAACTAGGGGCATCGTTCGGCACGATTCTCACATGTAAAAACCCGGAGTAACCCTGGCGGGAAATTACCTTGGTTGAAAGTTTTGAGAAACTCGTCGTCTAGCTGCTATGCAACCACGGCACTTATGTTAGGATAAAAGAGCGACGTGTTTTGTCACAATTACTTGAATTAACGCACGATGGCGCTATGATCATACAAGGCCACATTTTATCTCGCAGGGAAATATTCGCAAAAAAAAAAAAAAACTAAGAAATTATCAGTGGCCCCAGTAATGTTTTTTTTATATATATTTATAAATTGTAATTTCATACAAGCCAGATATTTCGTTAAACGCTAGTATGCCTGGCCTGAGAAATTAATCTAGACGATTTCTTGTGTGGGAGTGTAACCTGTCGAAATCAATTTTGTCTACTATAAACAGTTAAAATATAGGCGGTGAATTATTAGATGGTGAATTATTAGATGGAGATTTTTGGGCATTCGTCTTTACGGTGCAGATATCTGTCATGAAAAAACAAGACTGAACAAGAAAAGGAAAAACATACGGTAACAAATTATAATAAAATAATAATATAGTTTTCATTTGTGAGCCATTCATACAAAAATAATCCAATAAATATAAATGTATTATATTTCGTATTTTAATTTTCCTATTATCTACAAAAATACTAAAGAATTTGTAAAACATTTTCACATCCATCAACCCCAACAATTTTCTTGTTGGAGAAATTATAACCAGGATATATCTGGTGTTTTTTTTCCGTCACGCTTGCTATTAAAAGAAAATAAATACTGCCGTTATTTATTTTTTACATATAACAGAATAATACCAAAAATCTCTTTCTTGTTTTGCATTTTCAATTGATCTATTTTATAATTGTCAATTATTTTTGTCATATATTTCCTCTTGTTTGCCAATAAATAATACACACTAACTGAACGAAAATAAATGTTCTTCACTAGATGGAGATTCACCCTATTTCACTATTTATTCAAAGATCACAGAAATGGTCTTTACTGTCTTGGATTTGGTACATGTTCACAGCATCGCTGGGCGTGTAAACAATTAGAGTTGCACGTATCTGTAAGATTTACAACATACACCGAAGTATATGATATTCCATCACAATAACAGTGATAATTTTGTTGCCGTGTGTCAGACGGTCGATCATAGTGGGTTTGGTACCGACCTAATTGTGTAACCATAGGGAATTTTATAAATAAATATTTTCTGGTATAAGTATTCTATAAGCCATTCATAATTATATTAGATTGGAAGCAACACAATATTTATTTAGGACAGAAACTATAAATTGTCCACCATGTATTCAGAAAAGACAAAAAATTTCGCAATTATTTGTCAAAATAATGATTTTCTGGAATACACAAATAATAAAAAATTTGTATTCCTAATACATAAAAAAATGTTTCAAATTTACAAGATTAATATATTATTGTTTTCAGTAAAAGTATTTAAAATACATTTATGAATCACGAATATATACAGTTTTAAATAAAAACAAACATTAAATTCATTTATGAATTTCTATATACGTAAAGATTGGAAGGACTTCCTTTGGTAGGCACAAAACACAGAAGTTTTTCAAACTCTTAGATGTACGTGGGTAGTACGGAAAATGCAGTTGACATACAACGGGTCGGGGATCGGATTCGGATTCAGCCGACCGCCATGTACTGACATAACTTGTGCACCATCTTTTTTCAGTTTTTTTCCTCAAACTTTCCATTTTTATCCTCTCAAAATCGACTAAATCGCCCTACAAATGCCACTTTCTCCCTCAAATTTCCCTTTTTTTCCCTAAAAATGTCCCTTTTTGCCTTAAAGTATTCGCCTTTTTTCCGGAGCAGGAGAGGTGGATCAGCGACCCAGATTCTGAGCAGGAAAGTGTATCAGCGAGCCATGTGACCATGGCTAAGGGCAAGCAGACCAGTGAGAGCTTTTGACCTTGACCTCTGACCCCAAAAATACAAAACATTAAAAATATTCAAAAATTACAAAAATGAAAATATAAATAATTCACAAAAATACCAAAAAAAAAACTTAAAAAATTATAATTGAATGTTATTAAAAATATATGTTAACAAAATAAATTTGCTAATGTTTCCCTTCAAGCCCTTATACAACCAATTAGTCAGCAGGCCTCCACCACCGTCGGCCGTACCCAGTCAACAAGCATATTATATTTTTGAGCACCACCGCCATATTGGATGTTGACTACCTTGACCTTCCCGCATAAACTTTGATTGACCTTGAAAACTAAAACTCGAGAAAAATTACATTAAAGTCAGCAAGCACAATACATTACAGACTATCACCACAATTTTGAATGTAGACTAACATACCCTTGACCCCATGACCTTAAATGACCTTGAAAATATAAACTCGAGAACAAATGCATGAATATCAACAAGCATATGACGTTACAGACTACTACCCCCATAATAGATGGAGACGACCTTTACTTTGACCCCATTACCTTGAATAACCTTTAAAACCCAAACTCAAGAAAATATGTGTCAACAAGCATTTTACATTACTAACTACTACCAAAATATTAGCTTACAGACGAGCATAATCTTTACCCCATGACCTTGAAAACAAAATTTCGAGAAAAATACATAAAATTCAGTAAGCTTAACACATTACAGACTACTACAGTCATATAGGATGCAGGCTACTCCGAACTAGAACCAATAACCTTGAATGACCTTAGAAATAAGAAACGTGAAAAACAAAATTTAAGTCAGCAAGTATAATACATAAACGACTGTGGTAGTCGTTTATGTATTATACTTGCTGACCATATTGAATGCAGACTACGTTAACCTAGGTCAAATGACCTTGAATGATGTTGAAAGTATAAAATCTATTTTTAAAAATACATAAAAGTCAGTATGCATAATATGTTACCAACTACTACCACAATATTGGATGCGATAACCTTGACCTTACCACATGACCTTAAATGACCCTGAAAACATAAACCCGCATAAAAGTTAATCAATTTATAAAATTAATTGGGCTTATTACATTTTTAACCGCTACCACCATATTGGGTGCAGGAAACCTTGACCTTGACCGCATGGCCTTAGATAATCTTGATAACTAAAAAAATGAAAAAATAGATATTCCACACTTGCCCATGCCAAGCACCAACACGCTCCTAAGCTAACACACTGAGAGAGCCCAAAATTGTCAAATTCTTGCATGCGAGGCTGATAATTAATTAAAAACTAGAAGTTTGACCTCCAACAACGTTCACATAAATGTTTGAGAGGCGAAATGCATACATATGTACATACGAACCAGCAATGGGAGGCGGAGGCAGAGGCAGAGGCAGCGTCAGAAATTATCTGTGGAGAGATGGAACTATGCAGCTATGAAGCTTTGGATCGATTTAGCTATGGCTCAATGTACCAATGAAGGAATTTATCTATGGAGCCATAGATCTATGGAGCTTTAGAGCGATGGAGCGCGTCTTGAGGGGTCAGTCTGTAGGAGTCAGTCGACAGATTCGGCTTATCTGTTGGAGTTGTGGGTGCTGGAGATAAAGAAGCATGTAAAGTCGACAGTGGTGTTCTAGTTACTTCAGCCTAAAAGTACGAAGGCCCTAATGAAGATAGATAAGCGTAACTACTGAAGAAGTCGATGACACTGCTGGTACTACTCACAAAGAAGTAGATACTACTATTATCACTGGAATGTCCGGATACATCGCAGATGAAGAATAAGACTTCTATACGAAGCTACAGAAGCTATCCGAGATAATGCATCTGTCATTGCAGTCGTTTTCAAGCCAATCCTTTCGGCTAGAATCACTGCTACTTAAAATATACACATATGAGAGCCCCATGAGTTCGTATTGAATTTGAACCAATAGTATTATGTCATGAATATATTGTTCCGTCACTGACCAGTAAATCATCAAATTACCAAGTGATTGGAGCTGGCCAATCGCGTTAAGACGTTGATACATCACACACAGGCATGTAGACAGACTTCAGACGCTAGTTCCTTGATCACATTACCATGGTATTATATCTTCAACACAATTACAGAAACGGCACTAGTCACAGCCAGTTAGTGATGATGCATGTCGCTGCTATATGATAGTCAAGGTCAAAGGCGAGCCTTCGTTTTCACAATTCATCTTCCCGGTATGAAAGCACTCTGAGAAAACCTAAACACTCGTTCGCCTCCACCTCCCCATCTGCCTCCCCACCGCCTTCACCACCCCATCTGCCTCCGCCACTGCCTTCACCTACTGTCGCAGGATCATATGTTAACGTGTATGTATTTCGCCTCGCAAGCATTTATATGTACAATGTTCCTGGTTCCTGCATCATATTTATCGTCTGCAAATTGGAATATTTTGGGCTGTGTGTTTAGTTGGTGTGCATCTGTGTGTGGGTTCTTGTGTGTTTGTTGGTATTTTGCATATGGGCGAGTGTGGAATGTACTTTTTTTATTCATTTTTATTAGTTTTCAAGGCCATCTAAGGTCATAGGGTCAAGTTCAAGATTACCTACACCTAATATGATGGTAGTGGTTAGTAACACAATAAGCCCATTGACCTTTATTAATTTATTAACTTTTTCTCGGATGTTTGTATTCAATGTCAAAAGGTCATGGGGTCAGGCAAGGTTACCACATACAATAGGGATGTAGATGACGGTAATGTATTCTGCTTGCTGACTTTTATGTTTTTTCTCGAGTTTTTGTTTTGAAGGTCATTCAAGGTCAAGATACCAAGGTCAAGGTTTTCTGCATCAAATATGTTGTTGGTAGACTTTAATGTATTATTTTTGCTGAATTTTGTGTATGTCAAGCTTGTCGGTATTTAGTATAGTGGTCGTGATAATTAATGTAATATGCCTGTTGAATTTTATGAATTTTTCTCGTGTTTTTGTTTTCAAGGTCATTCAAGGTCATGGGGTCAAGTTTAAGGTAATCTGCATCAAATATATTAGTAGTAGTTAGTAATTTATTAGGCAAGTTAACTTTTATGTATTTTTTCTCGAGTTTTTGTTTTCAAGGTCATTCAAATAGATAGGGTCAAGGTTAAAGTCGTCTGTCTTTAATATGGTGGTAGTAGAAATTGAAGATGCTTTTTTATGCATTTTTCTAGAGGTTTTCTTTCAAGATAATTCAAGGATATAGGGTCAAGGGCAAAGTATTCTGCATTCAATATTGTGGCAGTCTGTAGTGTATCGTGCTTGCTGAATTTTATATATTTTTTCTCGAGTTTTGGTTTTCCAGGTCATTCAAGGTCATGGGGTTAAGGTCGACTTAGTATGCATTCAATATGGTGGTGGAGGTGTGTTGTAGTGTCTGGGCCTGTACTGCCTTTGTATTATTACGACCGGCACTCCGTGTTGATTTCTTTGTGTAATAAGCTTTTGATAATTTTATTCGCACTCTGAAATTACTTTACTAGTTTTTGTGAATTGTGTCTGTAGTTACTGTATTCCTACTCGCGAATTTTCACTGCGACTAGTGTTCTTTCGCGAATTGTCTCTGCGACTAACATGTTCTGTTCTGTGTGAGTCATGCTGTTGTATGCTACTCTGTTCTGACATATTTAACTTGTTTAACTCTCCTTAAATTTGTAAATTTATGACTGGAGTTTTGGATTTTCTGTGTGCAAATCTTTTTTGATCAGACAATTGTTGTACCTTTTCATACCTAATTCCACTCTTTTAGAATTATCAGCTAGTTGTGCTAGTGTGTTATTTTGCATTCCCATGATTCTGTCTACATAACTAGATAACAGTGATTTACAAATGACTTTTATGAACTCACTCTCTAACATCTGTGGATTGCATTTTTTTTTAGTATTTCACGTGTTTAATATAGGACTGACAGCTTTCCCGTATTTTTGTCTTTTTCTGTGTAACAGTTCTCGAAATTTCACTTTCTTGTCTAGGACATTGAATGCCTCTCTTAACCTGTCTTCTATGTTGCGCCATGTTATGTATATTCTACGTTTTCCGCTAATGTGTTTTCATGAGCGCACTTCGCTGTTCCTTGCTGATATAATTTGATTCTAGACATTTTTTACTTTGGTCCCATTCACTGAATTGACTAGCTGTTTCGAATATGTCTATAAATTCATCTATATCGTGCTGTAAATTACCTGAAAATATCGGAACTCTCACAGGATCTGGGAAAGCTACCTTTACCAGTTGTATTTCTGCCATGTTATTTTGCGGTATAACATATACGTTCTCATACTCGTGTACGCTTGAGTTGTCAGATTCGTTTTCTGGTTAAGTCTTTGCCCATGGCCTATATTGAGTCGGAATTTCATAACCTTGCTGTGCTGGAAAACTGCCTGCCTGTTTGTATTGTTTACTGTCTATCTCAGCTAACCCTCTTTCTCTTATTATACTTAAAATCTATCATGTTACTCTAATATACTACGTGTCGAGCTCTATTAATAACTCTGTGTTGTCTTACAATAACTCATCTGCTTTATCTACTAGAGATTGAAATTTATCTACTGGACTGCCTTGTTTATTGTGAATATTGGCTTTCATTTCCTACTAGTCTTATAGCCTTTCGGAGTCCTTTTTCGCAGACGCTGTAAAAGTCATTATTTCTCCTCGCTCGTGTGTTTGTGTGACGCGATCTTCACTTGCGTGTATGTGTAACGTGTGAACATATACACTTTATATCACTACCATTAGTTGTTAGTAATCACTGAAAAATCACACCATGCATTAAGTTGTTATATCAAACAACTAAGCTCTATGGCACAAATATATTTTCCCGCCTGATAAGTGGCGTGAGCAGTTCTAGTAAATGATTGTTACCGAAGCCCAAACGTAAAGTAATAGCGCCAATCTTCGGTCTCACCATGCTATTCACAAAGTAAGCGTACATGGGATTACTGGTGTCTGTTCAGCAGCCTGTACCTACACCACCTTCAACTCCTTTCGTACCTTACATGTTCAATGTTTCGATTTAGCAAAACAGATACCACAATATTGCCAATACCTTTGCTGAAAACTGCACGTGGGGATGCTACGGAGCTGTAAGTTTTGCATGCAAGTTTTTAACAGCGTTTTAACTGAGCACACTGTAATAAATTATTCGGAAATTTACCATAACAGTGTATACGCGAAGTCAGAAAGCAGGAATGATAGTGTTTCCCCGTATACATTCATGGAAGAGTTTCCTTTATTTACTCAGGAAACAGTCAAATGCATAGGGAAGTTCCCAACTTTGTATAGAAGCGGTGCTAAACATTCCTATATCTGCAGCTTGATGTGTGGTATTATTACCATAAAGTGTATAAGTTAAAAACTTTCATTAAAATTGAGGAAATTTACCAGAATTTTTTTTACAGTGCAGGTAAATCGTTCCTTAAAACACTGCTCGTTGAAAGGCTTTAATAAGTATGCAAGCAGGAACGTGACGTCATTTGAAACAGCAGCAGCAGTAGAACTAAGTAACGGAGATGATAGGACTTGTATATTGGACATCAACAGGGGCATCCCGGGATTGAACTAAGTAACGGAGATGATAGGACTTGTATATTGGACAGCAACAGGGGCAGCCCGGGATTGAAGTAAGTAACGGAGATGATAGGACTTGTATATTGGACAGCAACAGGGGCATCCCGGGATAGAAGTAAGTAACGGAGATGATAGGACTTGTATATTGGACAGCAACAGGGGCATCCCGGGATTGAAGTAAGTAACGGAGATGATAGGACTTGTATATTGGACAGCAACAGGGGCAGCCCGGGATTGAAGTAAGTAACGGAGATGATAGGACTTGTATATTGGACAGCAACAGGGGCAGCCCGGGATTGAAGTAAGTAACGGAGATGATAGGACTTGTATATTGGACAGCAACAGGGGCAGCCCGGGATTGAAGTAAGTAACGGAGATGATAGGACTTGTATATTGGACAGCAACAGGGGCAGCCCGGGATTGAAGTAAGTAACGGATATGATAGGACTTGTATATTGGACAGCAACAGGGGCAGCCCGGGATTGAAGTAAGTAACGGAGATGATAGGACTTGTATATTGGACAGCAATAGGGGCAGCCCGAGATTGATGTGAATAATGCAGGACTTTTCTGTATAAAAAATATTACATTTATGATAAATGAGCCTTTTTAAATTCTCTCCATTTTATCAACTTTAGTTTCCTAGCGCTCATAAGTTAGCTCTGGAATATTCTTTTCCCTTTCATATTGCCTTTTTTACAAGGCCAGCTCCTTCTCTGTGTAAACGAGACTAAAACATTGCGCACTGTTTCTCGAGAATTTAAAATTGAATATTGATTTTA
This sequence comes from Dryococelus australis, assembly GCA_029891345.1. Taxonomy (NCBI): domain Eukaryota; kingdom Metazoa; phylum Arthropoda; class Insecta; order Phasmatodea; family Phasmatidae; genus Dryococelus; species Dryococelus australis. The sequence continues at coordinate 118,900,261 of CM057003.1, read as the reverse complement.
AAAAAGGAATTTTTTTTTTAATGAGAGTTATTTGTCTTTCTGTACGACAGCACGTGCAAACCCGGGCCATTACAGTGTTAGTTTGGGTAATCTGAGGGAGCTTACAATAAAAAGTGAGTTAAATCATCAGTATGTGTGCTCCTTCTTTGAATGCGATAGTTGAGCGTATAAAATTTCGAGCAATAAGGTGGGTCACTAAACTACGCAAGGACATTAATCTAGTAAGGACTCAACACATGCCATGTAGAATTGACGTCATACGAATTTCCTCGAGTTAGTTATGTTGACACATGTGGTTGTGTTGAGCTGACTGCGATGCAGGTAACAGCTGTGGTCAACAAAGAAGGTCATTGTGAGGAACATACAACACAGAGAGAGAGAGAGAGAGAGAGAGAGAGTGAGAGGGGGGGGGGGTCAGCATGCGACTGTAAGCAGAGGACATCATCGCGCCGAACGGCGACAAAGACGCACCTGGTGTGTCACAATCAAGCAATCAGCTTGGGTGGCGGATATAACGGTCAACACGGAGGACCGAGTTGACTCGTCCTTGTCAGGGGACGGCACTATGCACACTAATCACGTGAGCACATTGTCAGGCAGCCCGCTGGGCCGAGTGCAGCTTTGGGATTGCGTCACTTCGCACGTGTCTCGTTCACATGGACATCTCGACGTATCTGCAGTTACCTACATCGGCTTGAATAACACCGAAGAAACTCCTGACTGGAGATAGTTTGCGGTTAAGAGACCGCACTTGATATTTCTTCTAGCTTCTTGCTTCTGCCTGCTGTGTACACGTCTACCATATGTACAAATTAATAATTGTTATGCCTATCACTCATATCAATTCGATAATCAAGTACTGTTGTGAAATCAATATGAGTAAACCATTTTTGTGACGCATGTCTTTTCTTTTTCTCTTGCGTGTATATAAATACGCTATGTATGAAACACGCCGCATTCAACAGACCGTATTATATATATATATATATATATATATATAAGTTTCATAAATATTTTTTTCCTCTAAAATCATTGTTTAAAATAATTACGATAAATAAGCAGATATTAATTCAATTATGTTCAATAAAATGTGTATTTGTTCTTATAAACAAATTGAATATCTGAAAATAAAAAGTCGTTAGCAGAAAATAGAACCTTAATGAAGCGAACGAAATTATACATTTTAGAGAATATTTATTTTTCCCAGAAATCTTTTAAAATTAAAATATAACAGAGACAGCAGTAGTAGGGCATGGTAAGTTCTAGACAATGAGCCCAGGAGAGGAATTCGGGATTTTGGCAGGCATCTTGGAATCACCATTTCGAATTTTTTCTTTAAAAAATCACGGGTTTTAACCCAAAAATTACTTGTTTTTACCCAAAAATCACTTGAGAAACCTGTTATTTTACCCGAAAACCACTTTATTTCCCTAAAAAATTTCCCGTTAGGCCCAGCTGTAAAAAACGGCTCCCCCAAAAAATCCTTCTGAGGGTTCTACCCGCAATCTTAAATTTCCCTTATTTCCATAAAATCGACTAATGTTCCCCAAAATTTCCCTTTCCCTTAAAAATTTCTCCTTTTCCCTAAAAAATCTGTCATTTTCATTTTGAAATCAATCTTTTTCCCTAAAAAATTACTTTTTCCCTTAAATGTTTCCCTAAAATTTATTGTAAAAATTCATTACAAAAATTATTAAAAATTAAAAAATTAATAATGAATTCTAAAAAAATCACAAAAAATGTAAATAAATCGAAAAAATCTAAGAATATGCAACATTAACATCATGCTCATCCCAGCACCCTACACATTATCTCCTGCCCTTAATTACCCACTTTCCAATACTACAAAACAAAGAAAAATCACAAAAATTTAGAAAAAAATACGAAAAATCATAACTTCAGCATATCTGTCATGTCATCATTACTTTCACACATCAGACAAATATCATACGACACATCAAACTAACCACCTGATTATACCAACCATCCATACCCATAAAAATATTAACCACCACACTTCAGATATACAAAACAAAATATGATTAACCCTGCTGACCAGGAATACTAGGTATTACACCAACTATAACTCAGCATACTTCAGTCCTGTCACACAGATCACATTATAGTATTACAATGCAACAAATAACTACTCATTTCATACAAGTCACATAAAGAAGAAAATTATAGGTGACAAACCTCCAGCATACCAACATAAGAAACCATCTGACTATATCAACGAACCACCACAGCAGATAACCCTCCCAACCAAAACATGGAACCCAAATATTATAATATCTCTATCCCAAGCTAACCTCAGTTATGCTAATAGAAATGCAGGCCATATCAATCACCATACCTCACACTTACTGATCAATCATATCATTACCACCTATTCAGCCCATCTAACTTCACCAGTTACAGATATAAAACAGCCATACCAGCCCAATGTAATACATGCATGCTATCTGCTCTAACAACAAACACCTAACTAAATATACTCATTGTTCATACCTCTTACTAAATCTCAAGCATACCACTCTAAGATTTATTCTACACTGAACTTACTAAAAATTAACTTACTACTCTACTGGTCGACACCAACTAGATATATACTAGCCATTATTCAACTATTCCAATCAACCATCCATTATAACCCAACTGTAACAACTGACTATACAGCTGAGGGCAGCCCATATCCGAACACCTATTCTACTGGTTCTACCAACCAACACTGCTTATACCTACCAACCATACCACCTACTATAACACTAGCATAGCTCAACCATTCGTCAGGACAGGCCATTTAAAACAAAAGATACAGTCCATTCCAGTGACAATCAATTTCTTCCCATACCATTCTCCAAGCCGACTGACACCAGTCAAAAATACACTGACCACACATACCAAACACTTAAACTCAAGCATTCCTTAGCATTAAAGGACTCGCCGACGTGCACATAATGTCCACGCCATTCGATATACACCAACAATCGCAAGGCAGATAAACTGAAAAACATATCACCCAACATGCCAACCATACAATACATGTTAACCCAAGTTTACCACGCAAACTTTCATAGTCCACACAAATCCGCAAAACAAACATTCTTAACATCAGTCAAATTAACATAACTTAACCTACTAGAGCCCTGCCAATGGAGCAAAAAAATTATACTTATCCTAAAAACACTTATGTCCTACACACCTACCATTATTTCAGACACTTAAGAAAATATCGCTTGTCCAAACATCAAAAACTGCATCCAATCAGCACTTTGTATAACATATACCTTACACTTACAAATAAATAGTTGGATCAAGCCGACTTATATTTAAAATCCAATATACGAAAAGAGAAATTCAGACACCATCATGTCTACCTATCAACCATACATTCAAATCCAGCACATATCACAATATTCTATGTAACTGTAACCACGATGAAGCACCTCATTGTATTTGGAAATGGGCTTCCATGTCTCGATTCGTGGGACATAGCTTCATATGTAGTATGAATGTGTATGGGTAAAGTAACATCTTGCATGACGATATGTATTTTACCACTACTATCTTCCGGTGAGTATGGTGTGTGCAGTGCAAGCAGTGCTAATTGTGGCGACAATTGCAGTACTGATTGTTATTGCGGTGATAATTGTTGTGGTCATTGCGGTGATGATTGTGGTGCTGATTGCATTGCTGATTATGATTGTGGTGATGATTGGGTTGCTGAATGTGATTGTGGTGCTGATTGTGGCATTGACTGCAATAGCGGTGCTGATTGCGATAGTGTTGCTGGTTTACTTGTTTATTGTGTTGCTATTTGCGATTTTAAGTGCTGATTGCAGCACTGATTGTGGTTCTGATTACAGGGTTGATTGTGGTGCTGATTACGATTGTGGTGCAGCGATAGAGTTTATTGCAACTGACGGGAGTTACACAAGGATGTTGATTTTACGACGATTATGTCAAAACATTCTCTAAGTAGAATAATATATGAATCATGCTGTGTGTGGAGCTGATTGCGGTTGTGGTGCTAAGTGCGGTGCTAAGTGCGATGCGTGTGTGTGCGAGCCGCTAGTTAAAATAAATTCCCTCTGCCTCTATTTGAAATATAATTGTACAGTCCTGCATACAAAAACTGAGAAGTGGACTTGTTTTTAATAATCTCGCTTCAAAAAGTTTGTATCCTGTTCCCTCAGTATATTCAATAACTTCCTGGGTAAACTGTATTTGTGCTTTGCAATAAAAGTGCCTAGAATTGCAGCAGTCTCTCACCTTGCTTTGCTATTGGTCGGTGAACTACTTGGACTTTTTTACTCACACTGAACTTACAAAAATGTTATACTCTATGTTGAGTGTGGAATATTTCCTACTCCTAGGTATTGCTAAGACTTGTGATTTTTTCCAATGGTGTAAACCATGGAAAATTTCTCACCTTCTGGAGATCTTAGAAAAAGTTTTAACACTGTGTAGTAATTTAAATATTTTAGCCCCGTAAATATCTAAATATTTTTCCTTTTAGTCCCCTTTATTCCACCTTGCATAGTACTTAGAATATATTTTCATATTGTGTAGGACTCAGAATATTTTTTTTTAATTTGCCACTTTTTTCTACTCTATGTCAAGACTTGTGAATTTTAACTTTGGTGAAGACTCATCCATGATGCAGGTCGCGGTTTCATGGTCGTCGAGGTCAAAGGCATACCTTTGTAATCGTAATTCATCTTCGCGGTATGGGAGCATTCTGAAAAAAAACTTAAAAACCCGTTAGCCCCAGAAGAACACATGCAGGTATTAAATTCATTCTATACTTAATTATATATATATTTCTACCTTATATATCTATCTTATATATATTCAATATGTATTATAATACTTTATATTTACATATACATATTTTATATATTTAATATATAGTATTATCATTTATATTCATATATACATATTTTATATATTTAATATATAGTATTATCATTTATGTTTATATATACCCATCTTATATATAATTAAGAATACATAAACCTGTCTTATTTATATGTGTATTCCTATCATATACACAATAGTACCTGCATGCGTTCTTCTAGGGCTAACAAGTATTAGGGTTTTCTCAGAGTTTTCCCATAACGATACCACGAAGATGAATTGCGAATACTAGTGTCTGCCTTTTACCTCGACGACCATGGAGCCGCGACCAGCATCATCACTAACTAAAGTTATACATGAATTGTTGAGTCCTACAGCAAAGATAAAATTTACAAGTCCTGACATGGGGTAGAATGGATTGGACTATTTTAGAACATATTCCGAGTCCTACACAATACGAAAATATTTTCTAAGTCTTATGCAAATTGGAATGAAGGTGACTAAATGGAAAAATATTTAGTCTTATACAAGGCGAAAATATTAAAATTCCTATACAATTTTATATTTTTTTGTAATACCTACAATATATGACAAAATATTTGTACGTAGTATATACAGTGAAAATTTTTTTCTACATTGTGCAGAAGGTCATAAATTTTCCAAGTCCTACACCAGCAGAAAAATTTACAAGTCCTAGCATAACATTACATAGGAGTAGAAAATATTCCACTTTCAACATAAGATACAAAAATTTTTGTAAGTTCAGTGTGAGTAACAAAGTTCAACAGGTGCATCAACCAATAGCGAAGCAAGGTGGAGGACTGCTGTAGTTCTAGACACATTTATTTTAAGTGCAAATACAGTTTACCCAGGAAGTGATTGAATATACCAACGGATCTGGATATATAGTTTTAAAAGTGAGATTAGTATAAAAAAACATGACCAATTTTCAGTTTTTGGAGGTAGGAATATATAATTTAATTTTTAATTAGAGGAAATTTATTTTAACTTCCGGCCACCGCACCCGCACAATCGTATTTAGCACCGCACTTAGCACCACCGTCAGCTCCAAACTTAGCACCGCAATCGCAATCAGCACCACACTTAGCATCACAATCGCAATCAGAACCACATTTAGCACCACAATCGCAATCAGCACCTCAATAACAATTAGCAATGCCATCAGCACCGCAATCACAATCAGCGCCACAATCACCACAACAATCATCACCACTATCGTAATCAGCACCACAATCTGCAACGTAATAAGAATCGCAATCAAAATCAGCATTGCACTTAACACCACAAGCAGCACCACAATCGCAATCAGCACTGCAATCACCATCGCACTTAGCATTGCATGCGCCGTACTCACCAGAAGATAATAGTGGTAACATATGTATTATCACGCAAGATACCCATACACATTCATGCTGATGATAAAGCTATCTCTCACGAACTGCGACGTGGAAGCCCATTTTAGAATACAGAGAGGTGCATCGTCGCAAATGGTAAGTGATATGGGCTGACCTTGAAAGTATGGCTGCTTAGCTACACATGATTGTGTCTGACTTTCTATTTTGCTATATTGGATTTTAAAATATCATAATTCTGCTTGATACGACTGTTAATTTTTAAGTGTAAGGTAAATGTTACTCGAAGTGCTGTTTAGCTGCAATCCATTTGAAGTGCGTTTCTGATGTTTGGGCATTGTGAAATT